>JABWTJ010000024.1:5659973-6939973 GCA_016801875.1 Solanum sitiens
GTAATGTTTAAGAACAAAGATTTAGTAAATATCAAAAGCTTGAAACAAAAATTAATATTGTTTTTATATTGTTCAGAATTCAACCTTTTACAAGTGTATTCAGATTATATTTATAGGTAATAAAAGGTAATGCATTAATAAAAAAATAAAAAATAAAAACTCCATCGACGTTTGAAGTACGTACTATGCTTAATATTAATACTTCACGTGTGATTATCGTTATCTATATATTCCAGCTAATATTCCTCTGTCAATGATAGAGTTTCGTATGAATATATATGATGTATTTATTTATTTTTGTTCTATCATCACTCGGGGCGGACCCACATGTAAGTCAGGGATTCAGCCGAATCCCCTCGGTAAAAAGTTACATCGAATATATAAGGTAAAATTTTTATATTTATGTGAATATATTATTTTGAATCCTCTCAATGACAAGGAAAATGAGATAACTTAGTGGTAAGTTCCTCTGAAACTATGTGTGATGTCTAGGGTTTGAATCCCCTGGCCAAAAGACATCAAGGGTCACATTCCTTGAAAAAAAATTGTTGACTTATTTACACATTTATACTTTTATTTTTCGAACCCCCTGAATAAAAATTTTGAATCCGCCACTGATCATCACAACACGAGTCCCTCACCCACTTCTAATCATGAGTTCCCAAAAAAAATTATGACGATCACCAAACATATCTTTGAACTAAACACTCTAGCAAAGAAATCTTCGTGGTTACGCTTTGCTTAACCTATGTGCTCATATGTTTGTCATGTACATAAGTAGAATTTCACACGGAGACTTATAATAATAATAATAATAATAATAATAATAATAATAATAATATTGTAAATTATGTATATTTATGAGCATATATAAGTGTTGGCACTTAAATGTCTTCAAAGAAGACAAGTGTCCTTACACTTTGCAAATCTTATTTCATGCACCTTGACACTTGTCAAGATGAGATGAGATTTGTTGGCCTATAAATATGTTTGTTAACATTGAAAGGATATGAACTACTTCATCTTCATTCTTCCTATTTTTGTCTCCACTTTACTTCTTCTATGTTATTATTTTAATTTATAACACGTTATCAGCACGAAGCTCTAATTTCTTTCAAATATATTAGAATATGGAAATTCCTCAGTCTTCAGTTGGATCCAAAATCAATCATGATGATATATGTCTTATAGATAGTGCCACACCACATACAATTTTAAGAGACAAGAAATATTTCTCTTATTTAATTATGAAAGAAGCTAATGTGAATACAATATCTGGTAGTACAAAATTAATAGAAGGCTCCGGAAAAGCTACATTAGTACTTATCGGAGAAACAAATTTGATAATCAATGAAGCATTATATTGTAGCAAGTCTCAAAGAAACTTATTAAGTTTCAAGGACATTCGTCAAAATAACTATCATATTGAGACTACAAGTGATGAAAATAATGAATATCTTTATATTACTACAATTATGTCGGGTAAGAAGTTTGTACTTGAAAAGTTATCCGCTCTTTCATCCGGCTTATATTACACAAGTATTAGTATGGCTGAAACACATGCCATAGTAAATAAAATGTTTACTAAATCAAATAATTTTATTATTTGGCATGACGGTTGGGCCATCCCGGTTCTAATATGATGCGCAAAATAATAGAGAGTTCACATGGACACTCTTTGAAGAACCATAAAATTCTTCAATTTAAGGAATTCTTTTGTGCTGCATGTTCTCAAGGCAAATTGATTACTAGACCATCAGTAATCAAAGTGGGAATTGACTCTCCAGCATTTCTGGAACGTATACAGGGTGATATATGTGGGCTCATTCACCTATCATGTGGACCATTTAAATATTATATAGTTTTAATAGATGCATCTACAAGATGGTCACATGTGTACTTATTATCAACGCGCAATGTGGCGTTTGCAAGGTTACTTGCTCAAATAATAAAGTTAAGAGCACAATTTCCAGATTATACAATTAAAAAAATTCGTCTTGATAATGCTGATGAATTTACATCCCAAGCTTTTAATGATTATTGCATATCAACTGGGATAACAGTTGAGCATCCAGTTGCTCATGTTTATACTCAAAATGGTCTAGCGAAATCATTGATTAAACGTCTTCAATTAATTGCTAGACCAATGCTTATGAGAACAAAACTTCCCATTTCATTATGGGGTCATGCTATTTTACATGCAACAAGTCTTGTACGGATCAGACCGACAAGTTATCATAAAATCTCTCTAACAATTGACTTTTGGTCACGAGCCGAACATTTCCCATCTAAGAATATTTGGATGTGCGGTATATGTTCCAATTGTTCCACCACAACGTACAAAGATGGGTCCCCAAAAAAGGTTGGAGATATATGTTGGGTATGAATCTCCTTCGATTATAAAATATTTGGAACCTATGACTGGAGATTTATTTACGGCAAGATTGCTGATTGCCATTTCGATGAATCAGTATACCCAGCATTAGGGGGAAAAAATAAGCAACTGAAAAAGAAAATAGATTGGAATGCATTATCACTATCTCATTTAGATCCTTGTACAAATAAATGTGAACAAGAGGTTCAAAAGATAATCCATTTACAAAATATTGCAAATAACCTGCCAGATGCATTCACTGACCTATCAAGAGTTACTAAATCTCATATTTCGCCTGCTAATGCTCCAATTCGAGTTGACTTCCCGATAGGACAATTAATTAATACAAATGAGTCTAGACCACGCCTAAAACGTGGTAGATCAATCGGTTCCAAAGATAAAAATTCTCGAAAAAGGAAAGGAGCTAACGATCAAGATGGTCATAATATGAAAGAAGTTGCTCAAGAAGAGCAAAGAGACATAATAATTGATGAAACCTTGAAAGAGGTTCAGGCGCCTGAAACTAATGAAGAAATCTCAATAAACTATGTCTCATCAAGAAAAATATGGAATCGAAATGATATAATTGTCGACAATAATTTTGCTTATAATATTGCTATAGAAATAATGCAACAAAATGAGAATCTTGAACCAAGATAACCCACCATCAGAAGATGAGGATAGGAAAGATATATGAGGATGTTCAGATAACTAGATAAATGTATAGGCATATCTGAAGAGTTATGATTATACGGGGTAAGATGGAAGTGACATTAATTACGACAGATAAAATAAAGAAAGCGAGATTGGTACGACACATTCTGAGTTAAAGGACAGATAATAGATAAATCTAGTTCATACAAACTACATATGATGATTCACATTTTGTTGTCTACACTTTGTTTATTTGGTCTCAATTGTTGTCTTCTTGTATTGAGGTGTACATTGGGATCTGTGTGGAGACAATACACCATGGTATAAACAACCAGCTGCAAAGACAACAAAACAAAACCTTGATGTCAGCTTTATAAACAGATAGGGTTATTTATTTCTTTTCCTTCCACCAATATATATTTTCAACTACTCATTTGGCTTTTTAATAATTTATGGCTGACATGCATTGCCTTATGGACTTTGTTTCAACCACAATTCACTTTAGCTAGGTTCAAACTACTATTATATTACTTTCTCTATTTTCTATGTCTTAAAATAAGTGTTATTTTAATAACTAAATAACTATCGCTTTAGAAATTCAAGATAATATATATAATTAATATTATTTTTTCAACTATACTCTTATATATTATGTAAGCTTTGATTACTGAAAACACAATCTAAATTCAGTGTGAATTATTTGTTTAATCCTCGAACTATAGACAACCTTTAAAATATCTATTTACTTGATCACTAACTGAAATTAAATATAAATTGTCGTCAAATTTAGATGTGTTTTCAACATTTCATAGATTATTTTTTTAAAATAACTAGTAACTTAACACTTCTCTAGATTTTCTACTAGTAGTTTCATGCTGCTATAAGAGGTTGAGATCATTTGCTATGTCATGTGGCAGTTGGAATGTATTTAAGTTTAATTAGTCAAGTCAAGTAGAGGGATGTTTTAAGGTTGTCAAAAGTTGGGGGACGAAAATAATAATTTGTGTCAAGTTCAAAGGTGTTTTCAGTATCTCTCTCAAACAACAACATACTCTGTGAAATCCCACAAAGTGAAGTTTGAGAATGGTAGAATCCCTACATCGTTACATTCCATTAAGATTAGAAATATGCATAATCATAATTTCAACGAACCCGATTATTGCAATCAAGATAACCTTTTGTAGCTTCTAGGGTTCTCTAGGTGAAAAAAACATTAAACAGTTCATCTTCTGATATCAATACTTTTGATGTTATCCGACGTACAATAATTTCTATATGAAGTTGTTTCCTAAAAGACCTTAGACTTAAGTGAAGCAAATCAAAATAATAATGTTATGAAGATGAAATAGACCCAAAGAGAAACAACTAATGTGTGGATAAATTCTATTCCTTTCCTCAAATTTATAATTGCAACTAAAAGTATACCAATAATTTAAACAAGAACATATTAGGTTGTCAAAAATGGAGGCCTTGTACTCACAAAATAAGAAATAAGAGTTGAATCTCACCACCACCAAAATTACATTATCTCCACCACAAAGAATGTGAGTACACATCTAAAAGGTCCTCTTTCTCCTGATATGCTGAAAAGAATTAGAAAAATTATAGCCACTGTCTTTTCAAAATCCATGTATCTATATCAGTATATCTAGACAGAGACATAATCTACAACAAACATGCTCTTTACAACATAGTGCTAGCTGGACTAAAAGTTCTGATTGGAAAATTTTGGCAATCGAAAACAGCCAGCCAGATGGAAATCGTCGACAGGTATGTCTCAGCAAGGATCCTCAACTCTCTATTTCTCGCGCAAATCAGAAAAGAGCATTCCAAAGAGCTTCTTCCCCTTCACCGCACTTCTCGTGGACATATTTTAGCTTCTCTACTGATTTACATATTCCACTGCAACTCCAGTCAAACGAGGCGACACATACATTACCTGCCTCAGCTTTCCAGTCACAATCTGCGAGGCAGTACCATAGACCATAGTAGTAGATGCATTAATAAGATTAACAAAAAAAAGAGTATTTATTTACTGCTTAGACCCGAGCTAATTGCCTCTGTCTATTTTGTATTACACCCTCGACTAGAATGTCTGTCAACGGACAACAAAACTTAGAATTACGTTTTATTAAACATGTTACTCCTATATGAATTCAAGATTTTAGGCATGGAATGAAGGAAGGGACACTGATAAAAAAGATCGTTATCCGGCATGTCTTTCAATTAGGGAACTCTTACTGAGAACTGACCAGTTTCAACTAACCTACTAAAAAAATCTGAATGTACCAAAACAAAATATTAGATTGTCAAAGATGCACCCCAAAAAGTTCTGAATGCAGCTGATAGAGATACATTACTAGAGAGAAAATACCTGGTGGAGTCCCACAGCACATGGTGCGTTCATCAATGTGCTCAACTTCAAGACCGATAAACCAAGCCCCTAATGACACGTCTTCATTGGCATACTTGTGCAATATAGGCCTGAGTTAAAAGTTCAAAACCTTTATAATTGCTAGAGCATTTAACAATATATGACAGCGATGGAACAACAACTATGCTTCAATCCCAAGAATGTGTGAGTGTCCACTATATGATAGTGATACTTAAGATCAAACATAAAAATACCTAGTATAATGGAGACCGACAAATTTTAGTATTGATAATCCACATTATACATGCTAATATACATGGATACTTCAAGAAAAAACAAGTCCTTATACCATTCAAAAGAACTTCAACGACTTGGTAGACGATAACAAATTCAAATATCAACTATTAACTTACTGATTGATTGATATGTATGTGGCCAAGTCCTTGGAGATGGCATAGATCTGACCAGTTGCATGTCGGAAGTATTTGTTTCCTTCTTCTCCAAATTTCCAGTATTCTGGCTCGTGGTACTTTACAGTCCTGCAAAACAATATTGGAGTTCAATTCACGCAAATAAAATGTTCTACAGTTGAAACCAAAATGCAAGCTGAAAGCATCAATTGTCATAAGCTAGTAAAGCTTCACAATTACTTTTGAGCAAGAACAGGTCCAGACTTCATACACCCAATGTAAATTCTGGGCTTCGATCGATGACGAGCTAGAGTTGCAGCTAGCATGCCTGAAAATCATCAGTCATTAAATACAAGCTGAACCAAGAGTATTAGTCGTTGAACTATAAAACCATATACATATCCAGTGCATACCCAAATTGACGTGGACGTCATCATCAACCTTGACGTAGAAGTCGGCATCCCATTTTGCAACAGCAGTAGAAAAGAAAATCTTAGTTTTGGCAGAGAGCTCGTGATATCCTTCAACATGCTCCTACAACATCATGCAGATTCAGACCCCAAAATCTGTAAGATTTCAAACCTAAATACAAAAAGCAAAACTGTTCTTAAAGTATCGTACCAGCCTGAGGAAGTCTTTATGTTGAGCTTCTTCAGAATCAATAGCACGATCCAGTATGCTGTTAGATGTTGCACTGGATAACCAACACAGACATTTGTCAGTTCAGTAACACTAATTTCCTTTTCATCCTTGCTCAGTAACACTAATGAGTGATGACTCATACATACTAGTAACATATACTACCAAGTACCAATAATAATACAGAAAAAGGAAAGAAAATGCTGGAAAAGAGAGAGAGCAAAGAAAGTGCAAAGATGTAGAATTGACAAAGACCCTACAGGTGATGGAAAATTTAGTTGGAGTGGATAAGCATCATACAGATGAGAAAAATCATTGCAGGGGTCTAAGCCAAACTATCCAAAATGGAACATCTAGATTCTGATCAAATCCTAAAACTAGCCAGAATCTTGTTGGTGGCGATATGTAATTGCAAGTATTTTTGTTAACATAAAAATGGACAGTTCATATAATCCATACGAACTCAAACAACATGTAATCATGCGTTCATTAGTTAACAATGTGTCTGCAACAAACCTCTTCAGCCCTTTTCAGTGGTGTGTTAGCTTTTGGTGAAGTGTTCTCCTGTAGTGTTTAGTACTTCTGAAAATTTTACAGACACAACACTAAGGGCTTTGTTAGGTGATTTAATGAAATACTTGCTGTCAAATTTACAAAATTAATCTCGGTTCTTTTAACTATTCAACTATCGAGATAGTTCTTTTTTGCCACAAGTAGTTTCAGTAACTAAAAAATTGAGCTTTCGCAGAAAGTGTATTTCTGTTCAAGTATCTGCAAACTGAAAGGACTCTTAAAACATTTGCCAAGACAACCTGAAGAAGTACCCTTTCAAGCTAAGGCATTTATTTCTCAAAATGCATCCCATTCCAAAGGACATTTTTACCTCCCAACATATGGCAGCATAAGATACTCTGTCTAAAGCACTACAACCCTCTTGGTTTAAATTAAACTCACACCAAAAATTGCATATTATGCATCTAAATCAATTTCTAGTTCCTTTATTTTATTTCTTACAAGGAAATGAATTTCTAATTTCTTAAACTCTTTTAAACCTCATAAATGTCATAAGCAGGAGACAGACCCTGTTAGAGTTTATTACTAGTGTTGAAATCCGTAGATTAGCGCCTCAAACTAGATGGCTACCTTTGTACAGAAAGCAGCTTGAGATTCATTTTGGATAGCCAATATTTCCACAGCAAGTTTTTAAAAATATTTCACAGGTAACTTCAATGGTTCAACCTGGGTACGAAAACTAGGAAACAGCTACGGAAGGAGTAAGTGCATTCAACTATGAGTGGAAAACAGCTTGAAATCCAATTTTCAGATGATACGTAAAGATGCTTAGTAGAAGATGGCCATAAAGTAGCATATACATTCTTTTGGAGAGAATTTGGCAGGGTCCCAAAAAGTGTAGATAGTTCTGGTCCACCATTGTGTGCAGATCCAGCTAGAACATTAAAAACAAATTGCATAGGACGATTTGCAAGGATGAACAATCACAAGGTTTTAATGCATTACTTACTTATCAAAAGAAGAGGTAGCAACAGCTGACCACAATTCAGGAAGAGGTGGTCTTCTTTTCATTTTTGTTATGGAAAGTATTTACTTAATTTTCATTCAATGATGTCAGAAAGCTCACTACTTCATTCACACTTAAGCCGTAAAGTTAGGTGCAAAATAGGTATGGTTTTTGAATCGTTTAAGGCTTTAAACGACACTTCAATGTAGGCAGCGGGGCATTAAGGCATGCATTGTATCACCCATGATAGAAACTACACACAGTAGTTCCGGAAGCAAGCAACGAGAGATATAAAGATTGGTTCTGCTGCATTATGATGCAGGGGAAGGCCTTCTAAGTCTTCTTCTAGCAAACTCTTAGGAGTCATTTTGTGTGATGTATAAGGAAAATATTCATGGTATAACTTTATCTAATGTTTGGTTGTAGTTTGAATCAATAAACTAATAGACCAATTGGTGTGTTACTTTATACCAACAACAACATGGAATAACTAATCCATGTATGACTTATACATGGATAAAATAGCGAAGGACAAAATTACCTTTATCGTTTTCCTAGAAACCAATAAGGTTAATCATTCAAAGGTATAACTGTAAACTTATTACTACTTATTAGTTTAAAAAGTAAATAATTATTTTAATATCCAAATTTAGTGCTATGAACCAAACATCCAACAAGAAATAATCTTTGTTTTACTAATACTTGTATAAGTAATCTCTGCATTAGAATCGACGTATAACACTCGTCTTCGAACCAAACACCACCAAAGTATTCTTCTAGCTAACTGAGTAAGTTGGAAGTGTATGTTAGGAGCACTGCTTTGGTGTCTCTTTCCTACAAGCTAAAAGTATTGTCGAGCTTGAGTTGAGAATACAATTCCTCTTCTTTAACTTACTATCCACTTTTTATCTATATACGTCTCCTCTCTTTTTGGCATCTTTAGGAAGTAGGACTCCTAAAGATGTGTGGATATCTGACGATTTCGATCCAGCAAGAAACAGATAGTGCACATATTGGCCCTTTAGAAGAATATTCTCCATATCCAAATAAAGTCAAAGGGTTTCATTTTTGGTATTCTTTCTTTTGCCCAACACACAAAATGGGGGCATTTGACCTTGGAAACATGTCAGAAGTATGAGTCACTCTAAATTTCTATAGAACTGTAACAATCTAATTCTGCAAACTCTCTACAATCAGATCTTTCATAACTTTAATGGTGACTTGAAAGGAAAACAGATAAAACTTTCTTTCTTTGATTCTGCATCAAGGTGAACCAAATTCTTCATTTAGCACTACTGACGTAGTAGCTCAAAATTAATACTCCCTCCGTTTCAATTTGTCCGTCTTATTTTCCTTTTTAGTCTGTTTCAAAAAAGAATGTCTCTTTACTCTTTTGGTTACTCTTTAATTCCAACTTTCCACGTGGAATATTTAAGACCACAAGATTAAAGTGCATTTTGGTACATTCTACATATCTTTAAACCACAAGATTCAAAAGTCTTTCTTTATTTTCATCAACTCCGTGCCAAGTCAAAACCAAACAAACAAATTGAAACGAAGGAGCACCAAATTGTAGGATTTGGAACCCGTTTGTCCTCAAGGAAAAGAAGCATCATACCTGTGACCAATCATGAAGCGGACGACAATGCCCTTCTCTTTCTCCAATCTGAGAAGCTTGTCCCCTAATATATACATATACATAATCAAGCCATCATGCATATTTCTTTCAAAATTAAAAAAAAAAAAAGATTTTCCAGTAGAGATTGTAGGATGCAGGGACACTAATGCACTTGGAGGTTTGTTTACCTTGAGGCATCCAAGTTTCTCTAACCGAATCTCGCCTCTTCCTACTGCTAAAAGCAGTATTAATTCCAATTACCACAAATACTTTCTTCCTTGGAGGGCCATTTTGGGTATGAGAAGAATTGGAAGACTGATCAGCCACCTTCATTTCCTGTGTGCTCCTAGTGGCTGCCAACTCCATCTGAAGCGTAGCAATTGACTTGTCCAATGATCTACGCAGACCTCCCAAAACAGCTCATAACCATTAGTACCAAAAATAGAAAGTTCTCCCACACGACTTAAATATAGAAAACAACAAAAATGTGATGCTTAGAGAACTCACTGAATTGCTTCATGGGTTTTGTACACCTCTTGCATTACATCCTTATCTTGTCCTTGTTTCTAGTATACCAACAAATTATACAAGGTCACGAATAGTCGGGTAAGAACACAAGCTACAAGCCAAAATAATCTTGAACTCGCAGAAAGCAAGAACTCGTGAAAAATAACAAGCAGACAAATTGTATTTAACACAGCTAAACCTCCATCGACCAACTTCAATACACATAAAGACAGAACATATTAATACTACAATTAGCTTCGATCCTCATAACAAAGAATTTATTTGAAAAAACACAAGGTAGACAGATTGAACTCAACAGAAACAATAAAACACAATTAATATTAATGCTCAGAAATCATGAACAAACAGAAGTTACAACAGAAGATTGCACTTAGCAGAATCTAAAATCTACGATTAACTTCAATACTCAGGAACTGATTGAACTTGCAGAAGCTAATATCAACAAGTAGCTTCAACAGCCAGACGTCAATAAAAACAAAATCAGAAAACAGACAGATAGAAAAGCTTATAGCAACAATTTGCTTCAATACCCAGAAACCAAAAACTCAAAAGTAGATTGATTCAACTCAACAGAATCTAAACTCCGGAATCTGCTTCAAAATCCAGAAATCAAGAACTTAAAATTTTGCATAAACATACAACAAATGGTGAACTCCAGAATTAGCTTCAAAAATCCAAAAAAAAAAAATCAATAAGCTAAGCAGAAACAGACAGAGATTGAACTTGATAGAAGCTAAAGTCCACAATTAGATTGAATATCCATAACAGAAAAACTCCACAAAACCACAGATTGAACTCAACAGAAGCAGAACTCCGTAATCAACTTCAAAATTAGCAAAAGAAAACAAAACAAACAACACAACATTATCTAAATCTGCAATCAACTTAAATATACAGAAATTAAAAACTCAAAAACCTTCTTTTTCGAATTACAATCCTCAGAAACAACTTGAAGTTCTTGGTCCCTTCTATGCTGAGCTATAAGCTGACTCCCAGATTCAGTTGGAGACCACCATCTTCATCAAACAAACAGATCCATACATAAAAATGAAAACTTTAACAAAATTCCAAACATAACCCAAAAATCTAAAGCTACCCTTTTTATCATCTTCACCTGTTAGAGAACAACATCCCAATAAAGAAGAAAGCAATTGAGAAAATAGGTATCCATTTTACAGAAACTTTAACAGTATGTCTATTCTTCATTGCTCCAAATCCCTAATCAAGATCAAGGGGTTGCAAGTTAAAGGGTCACTATATCTATGATTTTTTTTTCATATTATACAGAGATATGAAAAGGGGTGGAGACAAAGTTGGAGAGTAGTGCCAACATGAAAAAGGGGTTGTTAATTTCTCTGTCTTTTCCCTTTTTTTACCAAAAAGATTAAACAATTGTTGAGATTTTGAGAATGTTGTTATACTTTTTTTTTCAAGAATGTTAGGCACACAACACAAAAAGAGAGAATAGTGTAGTATATATATATATATATATAGTAGAGATGAAAGGAGGAAGACAATGGTTTGTCAAAGGTTAAGCTTTGTATGGGTCCTTTTGTACTAAGTTTCCAAAGGCGTAACGTTAACTTCAAAGGATATGCTTTGATAACAATTTGTAATATGATGAAAAGTCTAGTTTTGGTATATAGATGTGGAAACTTCTTGTTTTGGGATAACATAAAACACATGATTTAACTAATTATATTAAACACACTATTCGGATGGTTATTATTTATTATTTCATAACATATCATATTATATTAATATATTATTTGATAAATATAATATTTGGATAAATTGTATTGTTCTCTGTTGTTATATGATGTCATATATTAATAATTTAAATAATAAGGTTGTTGGACAATAAGTAAAAATATAGTGAGAGAAATTATTACGATAACAATGTAATTACATCAAAATAGATTATTATATAAAATAAGACTTTTTATGTAACGATAAATTTAAATAATAATAATATAATATAATTAAAGTAATAATAAAAATAAATTTAATATTTAAACTAAAAGGATAATAATAACTTTCATTGTTAGAAAAATGTGAATACTCACAAGTCAACAATTACTAGGGTAGTAATGATTAACCTAGTAATTAAATAACCTATAGATATAGTTATAGAGAGAGAAATATTACTTTCTCACTCTAAAAAATAATGATCTAATTGACTTAGAACAGAGTTTAAGAAAAAAAAACTTTTTAATTTTGTAGTCCCAAATTAAAGTTATATCAAATATACTAAAATGCTCTTTAATCTTGTGGTCTTAAACATGCCACATGGAAAGTTAAAGTTAAAGTGTTGTCAAAAAAGGAAAAGAATCATTCTTTTTTAAACAGACTAAAAAGAAAATAGGTCATTCTTTTTTAAACGGAGGGAGTAGAATAATAAAAAATAAATAAAACAAAAAAAATAAAAATAGAAATTTTAAAAAGAACAAATAGTCAAAAATACCCCTCAACTTTAGTTTATTAGTTGATTATACTCATACTGTTAAAACAAAGTTATTTATACTCTCGCCATCACTAATTTTACCATTTATACCCTTCAATTGACGAAAATTTCCAAATCAAACAAAATTGATCCGAATTCTTAAAAAATTAACTCGTTTCCCATTTTAAATCCATGTCCGATCCCTCTATCTATCTTAAACCCAAAATAATTTAACTCATTTTCTATATCCATTCTCAAAAAAAAAAAAAAAATGAGAACTACTGTAATGATAATTCTGCAAATGTGTTGCCCCAATTCTGGGATGATTCTTCATTTAAACTTCATTTTTTTCTTAATCAACAATGGAGCAACCAAGAAATACTAGAAAATAAAACGAAAACAACCGGTCAATAAATTTTATCAGTTTCACTGCTATATCGTCGTCTCATTTGCCTCCAGAGGAAAATCGGAGAGGCGATGTGAAGTGGAGAGTATATTTGCTCATGCCAATTACACTCAATTACTTATTGACTAAGTAATTATCAAATATGTCAAACAATATAATTATACTCAATTACGTTAAATTCAATTACCAAACTATTCAAACCGGCCTAAAAGGTTTAAATTTCAAATAGTTTTGATTTTGAGGAGCTAGACCTAAAAACAACTTGAACTAAAGCTAATTATCAATTACATTTCCCTTTTGGGATCCTTTTACTGTTTCATAGAAAATCACGGAATGAAGAATTTCTATTTGTCTTTGGACTGAATTCTTAGAGAAAAGAATTATTTTTAATACTATTTATGTAGCGATTTATTCCGTCGTTATTTAAAGGGCATTTTATATGAAATTATATTTTTTTTAAAATGAAATACGCTATCAAGTAAAAATGGAATGACACAACAAAAATTTAGAATTTAAATTTAAGTTGAGCTAATTAATGTGAGTCTGCTATAATGATAATTTAACTACTATAATACCGTTACTGTTTAAATATCGAAAACTATGATCAAATTGAAGTTGAATTGAAAATTTTCTACTATAACATTGCTACTGTTTAAATATTGAAATATATGATCAAAGAAGCTAAATTATTTGGGAAACAAGCAATGATGATCAACTAAAAATTACACATATGTAAGAAAAAAAACATCATAAAAAATCAACTAAAATTAATTTTTTTTAAAAAAACATAATAAAATATCAAGAATATTCCATTGAAATAACTACAAGTTGAGACTATTAAGTAGCACAAAAAGTCAAAAACAAGAAAGCAAATAATATATATTACTGTAAAATCAAACTCACATGATCTCTGCTTTTTTTTCTTTTTTCTTTTTCTAAAATAGACTTAAAAGAAAAGGGAAAATTATTTTTGTATAAAATAGACTATTTTTAGAAATTTTGCTAATTTTATACGAGTCATATTTTGGCAGCAAGCATTAAAGTTTCTTATAAAAAAAAAACTTGATTACATACTCAAGTTTAATGATATTTATAAATTGTTTATGTAATTATAAACATTCTTAAAATTGAATATGCATTTATAAACATATTCAAAATGACAATATATATATATATATATAATTATAATTTTGAATGTTTAAAAAGTAAAAGAGATAGATTCTCATAAAGTCATTTTTTAAAATCAAAAGTCTCAACATAGTAACTTTTTATATATTTATTTTTTTTTATTTTAAAAGTCATTTTATTTTGACCAATAATTTTACTTTTTAATCTATTACATAACAACAATACATCCAATAAAATCTCAAAAAATAAGACCTGGAAGGATAGAATACACAAACACTACAAGAAAATGAAGATATGATCATAACAATATATGAATATCGTGATAAGTTACTGAAATATTAAAAAACAGATTATCAACATTGAATTTTCATTTAGTTCAAATACCATAAATTTTAGTGTCGAAAATTTTCCAACATTTTAAGTAGATATTGGTAAGCGACATTTATTTATGACATGTATAAAGTGTCACTTAAATTTTTTGATATATATATAAATGTCGATAAAAAATAAAGGACATTTATTTATAACATATTTAGAAACATCGCTTAAATTTTTTAACATATACTCCCTCCGTTTCATATCAATTAAATTATCGAGATATTTTTCATTTTTTAAATTAATTTAACTGTTCATTTTTCTAGACTACTTTTAAAATATTTTTTCAATTTTACCCATCATTAGTTAGTATTGGAATTAGTTATTAATTAATGTTTAGTTATTTTTGTAGACATTAAAATTTTGCGGATTCTACAAGACGTGTTCGATTTGAATTTGGGATTCTAGAATGTGTGTTCAGTTTCAATAGAATTCTTGGAGGTCCCTCATCCCTAAACTCTAGTTCATGCCTGTATAGAGGGTACTATAAGTTTCCTTAAAAGACATCTCGTATATTCCACAAAAGTCATGAAAAATTCATATAGAAGTCAAATTTAAATTATTCTAGTTCGAGAAATACGACACTAACGACCCTCGAATCATGAATAAATATCTTAGGAGAGTAAAATCAAGGGAGGAACATAATTGTACCCGCAGTATTTATCAATAAAATTATGTTTCTTCATATTTTATTTGTGATTGCAATTTATTTTGTGTCACATTAAAATTTATTACAAACAAATTGGCATTGCCCAGTGGGACCAAATATGTCCTTCATCTCTTCTCTCTTAAATGAAATCTAAAGCTGCGAAGGTGGAAGAATGAGTGCTTCAAGCCTCATCTTTGAGTTTCATCAAGTACACTCTAACAAGCTTGAAGCAGTGGGCATTTATAGACATTGATATTTTGCGGGACTCTACAAGATGTGTTCGATTTGAGTTGGGACTCTACAAGGTGTGTTCAATTCAAATAGGATTCTTGGAGGTTGCTCAACCCTAAACCCTAGTTCACGCTTATACAAAGGGTACGGAATTCCCTTAAAAGGCATCTCAAATATCACATAAACTATTGGGTATCTTTTAAGATCAAGATCTTAAAAATTTTATAAAGTGATCAAAATCTCGAATATTTCACAAATTGATGGAATATTCATATAGAGAGGTCAAATCTAAATCATGCTAGTTCGAGAAATACGCCACTAATGGTCCTCGAATCATGGATAAATCCTAGGAGAGTAGAATCAAGGGATCAACAGAAATGTACCCGCTATCTTGATCAATAAAGTTATGTTTTTATTTATTTTATTGTGATCACAATTTATTTTCTGTCACTTTAAAATTTATTGCAAACAAATTGGCACGCCCAGTTGGACCAAATCTGTCCTTCATCTCTTCTCTCTTAAATCAAATCTAAAATTTTGAAGCTGCAAAGATGAAAGAATGAGTACTTCAAGCCTCGTTTTCGAGTCTACACTCCGACAAGCCTTGAAGCAGGGGACATTTGTAGACATTGAAATTTTGCGGACTCTACAAGACGTGTTCAATTTAAATTGAGACTCTAGAAGGTGTGCTCAATTTCAAGTAGAATTCTTGGAGGTCCTTCATCCCTAAACCCTAGTACATGCCTATATAGAGGGTACTAAGTTCCCTTAAAAGACATCTAAATATATTTCACAAAAGTCATGGAATATTCATATAGAGGTCAAATCTAAATTATCTTAATTAATTCGAGAAATACGTCACTAACGACCCTCGAATCATGGATAAATATCTTAGGAGAGTAGAATCAAGGGAGGAACAGAATTGTACCCGCAATATTTATCAATAAAATCATGTTTCTTCATATTTTATTTGTGATTGTAATTTATTTTCTGTCATTAAAATTTGTTACAAACCATTTTAATTATAAATTTGACAATAGTTAATAAGGATAAAAATGAAACGTTATATCTAATTTATGTCTTAATCTTCTTTTCTTAAAGCGTGTCAAGAACCTCAACAAGTCAATCAATATGAAATGAAGAGAGTAAAAAAATGTTGATAAAAAATAAATGACATTTATTAATGTCATATATAAAATGTCACTTAACATTTTTAATATTTAAATTAATATTGATAAATGATTTACGAGATTTTACTTGTGATCTTTATAAAATGTGACATGTTTAAAATGTTTTTAGAATGCATTCCTCATATTTAATTTTGTAAAACTAATAATCTTTCTTGTGATTAAGATACTATGACAATATTCTTATTTTGATATCATTGTATCAATACTTTTAAGAGAGTTTTGAATTAATGAAAAAGACCCTTATTTACCTATTTTAAAGAAACTCTAATTTCCAACATAATTACCTTAAATTATTTTTTCTTTTTCTTCCTCTCATTATCATCACTAGTCAAGTATTTCTTATCAAAATTTAGTCTTAGTTAAATTAGCTGACATAAAAATTAACGATCACTAAAAGTAAATATAAAATACTTTATACATTTCCCTTTATTGTCTTTTCTCACTTTCATGTTCATTGATATTATTCGACGAAATAAATTTTAAATAGATCTAACTTTGATAAAATTCTTATTTTTCTTTTTTGGAATGATTTTTTTCCCCCGCATTTATAGAGTGAAATAAGTAATGCTTATGATGATTTTGTGATGGTAACTATGGTGATGGTGATTTTAAAGTGCAAATGGATGTATGTATATTATATATCATGTGTATGTATTGTATAAGTAGAGTGTATATTGATGACCTATATATCACTTTACATTCTTTGACATACACACATCATGAAATGATCATGTATATATCATTATATGTTTGTGCACGATATATATATGGAGAGAAATATTTTGTATGTGTCAATGTATATAACTAAATTTCATTTATATGTATGTGTATTGACCTGCATATGAAATACAATAATATAAAATTCGATATACTATATAAGAAGAGAATAAATTAAAGCAGATCATAAGAAATAACTCTGGCGAAAAAGAGAAATTCTGACAATCATGAATTTGGGCTCGTCTAGTCAACTATTCGATCATGATCAACTTTTATTTTTTTGACATCACTTGTTTTCAACTTGATTGTCTGAATCAATCTCGAATGCTCCAGGAGCTGGCCAAATTATCTAAGTCCCAAAATATTATACATACCAATAGATTCTTCCATGCCTCAATTCTAAGCTAGCGTTTGATCATATATTTTAAAATATTCTTGGCAAATTTTATTTGGGTGAAAATTTGGGTAAAATTTCACCTTGTGTTTGGCCATAGTATTTGGGAAACATATTTCATTTTTTTAGAAAAATATGATCTACACCCATAAGTTTTAAATACTATAACAACTAACCATAAGTTCGTATTACAAGTCAATTGGATATTCGTTGCAACAAATAACAAGTAGTATCCATGACACTGGAGAAATGTGATAGTTTGGAGTGAGTGAAACAAGCATCATTCCATACATCGTGAAGTAGACAAAGCACATGACTTTGTTATCCTGAGTCGATTGTTCATTATTTTCATCAATAATCATATCATCACTTTTATATTCACCGAATATTTCATCACTATTTTGGTGTGTTTACGTAAAAATATTATGTAATACAATGCAAACAATTACTATATGGGGTGTTTTTGTAAAAGACAATTTTTGTGTAAAATTTCAAAATTTAAAAGATTTCAAATAATGAGATTTGACCCAAATATTAGAAAAAACTAGTATTTAAAAATTTGAGATATTTGTCAAATAATGACAAATTGTATGAACAAACACTATTTGTCAATTCCTCCCCTCTCCCCCACAAATATTACTTGGGAGATCTATGGCCAAACGTGGCCTTAGTTTGTTTACCTAGAGTGTTGACTTTGATGAAGTTCTTAACTTTGATTTTATAATTCAAACACAAATTTTATCATAACATTTATTTTATTTAAAAAATATATACTCATTATGATAAATGCATACCTAAAAATTAATATTTTAAAAATAAAAAAATACATGATATATAAGTCATGAAAATTGAATGGGTGAATTCAAAGACTAGTTTAGTATATTGAATGTAAAGTATGATTTGTGAGAGTCAAAACTAACTTCGATAATTTCACAAGCAAACCTAAATGTGACAAGATGGTCTTGCTCAAATGAAAAAATATCATTCACCTTTAAGAATGTGGGTTTGAGTCACCACGAAAGCAAATAGGTGATAGTTCAAAGGACTAGAAAAATCATTTTAAAAAAGTGAGTTATTTGAAATTATGGAAGGGGCAAAATTAGAAATTTAAAAGTTAGAAAGGAAAGAAAAGTTGAAAAAAATTTAATACATAGGATTTGTTTTTCTTTATTCAACGTATGAGTTTATTAATCAAGTGTAATTTTCTTCTATTAGTTTCACCCCTACTCAAAATGTGTCACAATTTATAATATTGCTCGTTTTGAGAAAAGAACTTCTATTTTTTAATATAATTTTTTCTTATTCGAACTACAATTTATTTTTGTCAATTAATCATTATGAATAATTTGATAGGTAATGAAACATTCTTAAATAGAAGCGCATGCATCAAAGATGCCCAAGGTTTGGCTTAAATCAATAAGTCCCTACCTAGAGTAGCTTCTTTGATTAGTGTTGGTTGTAATACCCTAACTTAGAATTAGTCATGTAAGAAATTCAGGACATATATTCAATAATAAGAAAGTAAGTCTCAAATCTTAGTGACGTATTTTAAAGTCGTGTGGACGTAGGTCCAACATGAATAATATCACCAATAAATTGAATTATAACAGATTCTATTTGAGTCACTTGTGGGTTAGTCTTGTCAATGGTATGTCAAAATTCAATTGAGTTTAGGTAAATTTTGTTATTACCTGTATTAAGTTTAGTGAAAAATACAAAAACAGAAAGAAGATGAATAGACAGAAAAACACTTTTAATCCAAGTTCACAGAAACTATTGTGTCTCCTTAAGAATTTAATCCCCTCGAAAAATTTTCAGTGTTTGAAAAATGAAAAAGACTTCCTTTTTATAGCCATTTTCAGCAAGAAACATGTCTGTTCAGACAAATCTGTTCAGACCCATTTTTTTCCAGAAAGTTGTGTCTTTTGGGAAAAATAACAACTTTTCGGAAAGATGTGTCTTTTGAAAAAATAACAATTTTTTGGAAATCAGATCGTTATTAACGTTGCACACAAATTTCGAATAAATTTCGTTGCGCCAAATCCGAAGCCGAAGCCGAGCGAGCGAGCGACGGCGCAAGGGAGCACCTTCTTCTTAGCCCTTTAAGAAGTAAAGGAACTGTTTCCTAATATAAGGATAACAATTTCCTTTCTTCTACCAATATGAGAGAAATGACTTTTCATTTGCACTTTGTAAATGACTTTTCATTTTCCCTCCAAAATTGGTTCCCTCTCATTTTCATTTTTCTCTTCTCATTTCTCATTCACACTTTGCTAAAACCCAACAATCCCCCACATGAATGGAGAATGACTATTGTTACAACTTATGCATGAAAAACTTGTGTGTATTGTAAGTAAGGGTTAATCGCATCTGGATAAGTAGGTTTTCCTTTAAACTTTCCGTAGTGAACATATATCAGATAAACTCGGTCAGTCGGTAGATTTGATATCTTTGAACCGTCGAGCTTTGATGTATACCTAGACAACATAAGTCACACAATCAACCCTTGAACTATTCTTAGTTCTCATTGTTTTGTTCGTTTCAGCCATGAACACATCTCGGTTAGTAAGTGCTTAGAGAACTGGCCTTACCAGATTCTCCTTGAAGCGACTTATACTTCACACTCACATAGGTGCTTTCTAAATGTGTTATCCCGTAGATACACTATTTGATATACCATGTATCAAACTTAGAAACCATTAAAAAGTCCATATGCCTTATCCTAGTTACTAAACATTGTCTCATCATGAGAATGGACCATAAAATAATTTTTGACAATATTGAACTGTCATCAACGACTTTGTTTTATCTCCTTGAACCTAGATCTTAGGATCTCCAGTCTTCTAGGTGAAGTTACGACTTGTTCTCGGTCATAGTCTCATTCCCGTCGATGATTTGTCAACTCCCTCTCTAGTTAGGCCTTTTGTAAGTGGATCTGACACATTATCCTTTGACTTTACATAGTCAATTGTGATAATTCCACTAGATATTAATTTTCTAACAGAGTTATATCTTCATCTTATGTGACGAAACTTCCCGTTAAACATAACACTTCCAGCCCTTCCTATTTGCATATAGGGGCCATTCGTTTGGGCCGAAATGGAATATCTTCTAAGAAATTTTGGATCCATTCAACTTCTTTACTTGCCTTATCTAAGGCGATGAATTCAGACTCCATTGTAGAGCGATCTATACATGTTTGTTTGGATGATTTTCAAGATATTTCTCCTCCGCCAATAGTAAAAACGTATCCACTTGTGTATTTTATTTTAGTTGACCAGTAATCCAATTTGCATCACTATATCCTTCAAGAACTGCTGGATATTTGTTGTAATGCAAACCATAGTTTGAGTGTCATCTAAGTATTCCAAAACTCTCTTCATTGGCAACCAATGATTTTAATTGGGATTACTTGTGTATTGACTCAGTTTGCTGATAGCGCAAGCTATGTCTGGTCGTGTACAATTCATAACATACATCAAACTTTCCAATACTCTGGCATAATCCAATTAAGACTGACTTTCACCTTTATTCTTTGCAAGATGAAGATTCATATCAATTGGGGTCTTTGCCCTTTTGAAATTCAAATACTTGAACTTTTCAAGTACCTTTTGAATATAATGAGTTTGAGACAATGCTAGACCGTTAGGAGTTGTGAGAATCTTAATTCCCAATATCATATCACATCAGCAACTCCTAGATTTTTCATATCAAACTTACTAGCGAGCAAACACTTAGTAGCTTTTACATTGGCAGTGTCGTTACTCATTATTAGCATGGCATCCACATATAGGCATACAATGACTTCCTGATTCGGAGTATCTTTAATGTAAACACATTTATCACATTCATTGATCTTAAATCCATTTGACAACATGGTTTGATCAAACTTTGCATGTCATTGTTTCGGTGCTTGTTTTAGTCCATAAAGTGACTTAATAAGTTTGTACACTTTCTTTTCTTTACCAGGAACTACAAAACCCTCAGACTGTTCCATGTAAATTTCTTCCTCCAACTCTTTATTTAAGAAGGCAGTTTTCACATCAATTTGATGGATTTCAAGATCGTATATTGCAGCTAGAGCAATTAACATCCGAATTGATAGAATCCTAGTCATTGGTGGGTATGTGTCAAAATAATCAAGATCTTTCTTTTTTTATCTAAAGCCTTTGACAACAAGTCGTTTTATATTTGTCAATAGTTCCATCATCTTTTATCTTCCTTTTAAAGATCCATCTTGAGCCCAAAGATTTGTTCCCTGGAGGAAGATCAACCAACTCTCAAGTATGATTGCTTAGGATTGATTCAATCTCACTATTGACAGACTCATTCCAAGAGGTTGAGTCGCTAGACAATATTGTTTCCTTGAATGTTTGAGGCCCACTTTCAAGAAGGAATGTTACAAAATCTGATCCAAATGAAGTAGTTGTTCTTTGACGCTTACTGCGCCTTGGACTCTCTTCATTGATTTCATTCTCTTTTGGTTCTTCTCGGGGTTGTTTAGACCCCCCACTAGATGACTCAAGTCTAATTTTATATGGATAGATATGTTCAAAAATTTAGCATTATCTGATTCCATTGCCGTATTATCATGAATATCCGAATGTTCGGACTTATGAACCAAAAATTGACATGACTTATTATTTGTGGCATATCCAATGAATACACAATTCACAGTCTTAGGCCATATTTTTACCCTCTTAGGTATAGGAACCTGGACTTTGGCTAGACACCCCCACACTTTGAAATATTTCAAGTTGGATTTTCTACCTTTCTATTTCTCATATGGAATAACATGTATCTTCGAGTGAGGCACTCAATTGAGTATTCGATTTACTGTAAGGATAGCCTCTCCCCATAAGTTTTGTGGTAAACCTGAACTTATAAGTAATGCATTCATCATTTCCTTTAAAGTTTGGTTTTTCCTTTCTGCAATCCCATTAGAATGAGGAGTGTACGGAGGCCGAGTGAGCGACGACGACGGCGCGAGGGAGCACCTTCTTCTTAGCCCTTTAAGAAGTAAAGGAAGTGTTTCCTAATATAAGGACAACAATTTCCTTTCTTTTACCAAAATGGGAGAAATGACTTGCACTTTGCAAATGACTTTTCATTTTCCCTCCAAATTGGTTCCCCCTCATTTTCATTTTTCTCTTCTCATTTCTTATTCATACTTTGCTAAAACCCAACAAATTTTTAAGGTGGTGGTAAAAATCTTAGTGTCAAGTCTATGCAATTTTATAAACAATTTAATTTTCATAAGTTTGACTTCACATGCTATTAGTCTCATTTTTAACTAAAGTACTATTTATTGAGGAGAGGCAAGGATAAAATAATATAATATTTTTTTATGTATGATTTCTAAATGAATGTGCGAAAGAGAAATATAACAACTAATATGAGCGGTGGAAATAGATTAAAAGAAAGTAACTTTGCAAAAAATATTAATCCTACTAGTCTGTTGACTAAACTTTTGAGGGGTCAAAAGTGTTTATTTTTAAAAAGTGTGGTGTTTGGATAAGTTTTTGAGAGAAAATAAGTGATCGTTTGATAGAGTATATAAAAATAATCATAATGCATGCATTAAATCCTTTTGCGATACATTCTCCAATACACAATGGAGTGCATAACTTATGCTTTCATTAGTTATACATAAAATGAGAAAGTGTATCAAATAAAATACTACTAATACATAGTGTTAGTGCATACATTATTTTTACTAATACACTCTACTAATGGCTTTGGGGAGTAACATAAGCAACGGTTGCTCAAACGACAAAATCTTATTAAACCACAATTCACCTAACACAATCATCTAGAGAGAATAAAAAAATTGAATTAAACGCCGATAAAATTCTCCTAAACTATTTTTCTAAAAATAATTTTGATAAAAGTACACTTTTAAGAAATTTAATCAACTAAAATAAGTATGCCAAAACTAAAATAGATAAAGTGATAAATAACCTACCAAATCAATTCACTATGTGGTGAAATCAGAGAAGTACCAACATAGGTAATAGAAATGTCTTAATCATCAAAGACCTAAATTTCATGTGTAATGTAACTTTATTTATGGTAACTACATTTTCATTACTAGACTTTTTGATTTTGAGAAATAATAAAACGAAAAAAGTATTGAAAACACTTCTAAGTTTAAAGTAAAGTATGTTTATCCTGAATAATTAATGATCTTAAAAATTATTGTTCTTCTTGACTAACTAAACTTCGACATACCTTTGGTTTACCACATATTAAAGTAAGTGGTCTCAAACTCTTATATTATAGAACATATTGAAACTCTTAATAAAAAACTGAGAGAAATGTTGAAAATATCTCTAAACTTGACAATAATTCAAGGATGTGTTTAGTCATGTAGAAAGCGTATTTAAATTCAATTAATTAGGTAAAATAACGTTTTTAAAACTGTCAATTGTAATATATATACATTGATGAGAATTAACTTCATTGATTGTCAGAGGCGTGCGTATACATGAAGGAGTCATCGGGTTCACATGAATCCATGCTCCCCTTCTGAAATCATATATCGTAGTATATATTAATTTATTTATTAACTTTTTGTTAAATATAGATATGTGAATTCACTCGAAGTAATCATATAATGCGATCATAATTGAGTGCACCTCTTAGTGAGATTAGAATTTTGGATTTTATATCTATCTTGTATAATTTAATTTCTTTCTAAAATTACACCTCTCTAACTGGTTATTGGTAGCACTCTTTGCGATTTAATTAATCAAGCATTTCAATTTTGGACTTATAATTTTAAAAATTCAACTGTTTTCAGTGATACAAACTTGAATGTCAAACGTATTAAATCCACATTTTCATAATAATGCACTCATCATCGTGAAATCCTGGATATGCCTTTGCTGACTAAGGGTGTGTATCAGCCGGTTCAGTTCGGTTTTATGTATTATTATTTCGATTTATCGATTTTTCAGTTTAAATATGCTTAAACCAGTAACAAGCCTATAAGATATTCTTTATCCATTTTGGTTTATCGCGTTTTGGTCGTTAATGATTCAATTTTCAATTTATCAATTAAGAAAATGCTCATAAAATAAATATATGATGTCTCCCTTCTCTAACAATTTGACACGATATAGTAAGACAAGCAAATCAGTTATAAATACTTTGATATAGTGAAACAAGAAATATAATAAGAAAATGCATCAATAAAAATAGACATAGTACAGAGACTACAATAACATGTTATAACCAAAACATATTATGAAATTTCTGATGTGAAGTAGAAGTACTATGATGTGTAAAGTGTGTAGACCGCAATGTAGACTACTGATATAGTGTCTAGTCATGTTAAGTTATTAATATTTAAGAAGGGTATATTAGTAACTTGCAGTGAGGGAGTCGGGATTTTTAATAAGGAGATTCAAAATTTGAGAATTAAACTCAGGAACTAGTGAAGGGGGTTCGACGTCTATTATACATACTTAAAAGTAATTTTAACCATATATAAATAATAGTATTTTCCATCGAGGGAGTTCCGATGAACCCCTAACTATATGCTGCCTCCGCCTCTGGTAACTTTCTGTCATATGAATGAATTATGGAATTATTAACTTATAACTCAATTAAAATTTGATAACCCAATAAATTTTTTAATATAAAATCATTAATAATCCCTCAACTCAATAATAATGACACAATAATATTTTTTCATTTGATTTATTGATCGTTTCGATTTTTGTGTCTTTAGTTATGAGCTACCAAAATGTCCAAGTGAACTAAAAAAACACTAATATATATAAATTTTGTACGTGTCAATTGCATGAAGAGTTTTACATTTTAGTTTCTCTTTTTCTGCCGGTCAAGTGGCAAAAAATATAGCTGGAGGGTAATATAGTCATTTACATAATTCTTCTTGTTTTATATTCCTACAAACTACACAACTATCACCGTTCTGTTATTTATTCACATTTATTTTTGGACTTACCACCTACAAACAAACACCGTTCTGTTACAAATTCAGCTTTTAACGGACATACTATTATCACGCGTCTGTATCTCACGCTCTCTAATTTCATTTTTTTCCTTTTAAAATAATATTAATAAAATGGGTGGTATTTGATTTGTATTTTAAATTTAAATAGTTCAACATTACAAGTAGTACAACTCTTTTTAACGAATACTCCCTCAATCCGATATAGTTTGTCATGGTTTCTATTTTTATAATCAAACTATAAAAATTTTAACTAACATTTTAAGATGTACTTTTTTCATCATATTAATATGTAAAAAATTATAATTTATAGTACTTTTCATATAGTTTTAGAATATCTAATTTTTTTATTTAAAATATCGAATTAATGTGATCAAATTTACATTTAAAAATTAGTTAAATTGACTTTCGATAAGCGTAACATGACAAATAATTCCGAACGGAGGGAGTATTTGTTAATGTAATTGTTTCATGATTGTTAATTTAATATATGCATTAAACATTTATATGTATTTAATGAGTGCATGTGTGTGTATTTTTAAGTTTCACTTCTATTGTTTATTTATATAATATATAGAGATATAGATGAATTTTAGTTGGTATTAAAGAAATAATTTTGAATTTATTTGTTACATAAATAAATAAATATTTTAGAAAATTTAATATAAGATATGTTACTCTTTTTGTGTTAATTATTTGACTGATTTTGATTTTGTTAGAAAGTTTTTTAATATTGTAATATTAACTAAAGATTTGCAAAATATATCATATTTTTTATCTTGTGATTTTAAATATATTGTATGAAAGCAGAATTCAAAAAAAAGGAAATATATGATCTTTTTAAAATAGACTAAAAAGAAAAGTAAGATAAAATACACCTATATTTTTACTAATTTTTTTTTTGTATTACAATGTTTGTAAAGTTTTGATTATTAGTAATAAGGTTAAGTAAGACAATAGGAAAAACATAACAATAACTCCTAGCATGGTTAGGATGATTTTATCTCTATTGATGTAGAAATAATCAAACATTCACTTTCATTAATTTTAAATTTATTATAATTTATTAAATTTTATTTTAAAAAAGACATTAAATATCTGTCAAGCTAAATTCATATATTGATGTTGATTTTTTATTTACTTATTATTATTATTTATCTAGCCTTAATAGTCTCTCTAGAACTCTTCTTAAACTTGTCTTCCTCGTGATTATTCATTCAACAATGATATGTTTGTTTTTGGACATATCAAAAAAAATATATATATCTGTTAAAAATGTCAGCGTATTTTTTTTTTCGATGTTAAGTTTTCAATTTTTTTTATTATTAAGCTTATAAAGAAACCGATTAATTAATTAGACAAATAATAAATTAACAGAAAGAATTGAATCCCACAAGATTATCTCAAAAGAATTTTCATAAATAATTTCTTTATCAACGCAACTACATTAATTAAAATCATGTTTCATTATAATTAAAAGTGATAAATTAAACTTATGATAAATAATTCTCTCTATATAAAGAATATCATGTTAGAAATGAAAGCATGACTTTTAGGTTATACTTTCTTAGACAGATTTTATAATCTAAAAAGTACCTTATAATATTAGATGTATGTTCTAATGATGATAATTGTAATTAAAAGTTGCTAAAAAGAAATTACAGCAAGAGAAACATTATTGGACTCCCTATGACAATAGTATTGTGTAAGACAAAAAATTAAAATAAAAGAGTCAGTTTTTTTTAAAAAGTACTACCTAAAATCCTCTTACATTAGTATATTGAATAAATGTTATTTTTACTCATCCAGTTATAATATTTCTATCTAAAAGTCCTTTACAATATAATCTCATCAATCTTAAAAATAACTTTTTTAAAAATTACAAATACTAGGATAACACCTCTCCCTCCTTTCCTTTTTAATTTTCTATTTTTAAATTAACATATCTATTAAAAAAATAATTAATGACATAGTAAAATTATCATTTTACCCCTATTAATTATGAAGTGGATGAGAAGTTTTATATTTTTTAAAAGTAATTAATCATTTAATTGAGGGTATAATAGATAAAAAAAATTATCCTTTCTTGATTTGTCAAAATAGACAAAAAATTAGAGACAACTATAAAAAATAATAATAATACGTAATTAGGGACAAAAGAAAGTATCTAATATTTTTACACTCAAAACTTTTTATGATATAATTATGAGCTTTAACTAGTTTACCTTAAATTAAAATATAGTAATAGATGTAGAAATTTGAAGAAAAGAAAAAACTAAGAATAAATGTAAAATAGGACATATATATATATATATTTATTTATTTTAAGGTCTATTTTATGAAAATTTGTAGTAAGGCGGTGAAATCCACGCGAGTCTATTTCACGTGAACACGGTTACCGAAATGTAAGTACAAAAGATGCATTCAAATTGTCGTGTGCATTTTTGTAATTATTGCGAAAAACAAAGGTAAATTTATAGTTACACACTTCTCTCTCCGACCCCTCAACGGCACCCCCCGACCACTCTCTTACCTATACATACAACATATACATATATACATATCTTCCAGTTTCTTCTTCTCTGTAATTTTTCTCTCTTCACTCGTTTCCCAATGCAGGCTCCAACCGTCGCCGACCGTGAAGTGGACCCTATAGTCTGGCGAGCAATCGCCGGGAACTCTGTCAAAATACCTCCCGTCGGTTCAAGGGTTTACTACTTCCCTCAAGGACACGCTGAACATGCAACCTTTACTTCACCTGCTATAATGTCTCCTGGTATACGTGCGTCTATTCTATGCCGTGTACTATCTGTTCGTTTTCTCGCTGAATCCGATACGGACGAGGTATACGCTAAGATTTTTCTGCATTCGATTAGTCAGAGTGAAGTTGATGAAGTTACTATGAGGGAGGAGGAGAAGGTTGAGGACGAAATCGTGTCGTTTGTGAAGATTTTAACTCCGTCAGATGCGAATAATGGAGGAGGTTTCTCTGTGCCGAGGTTCTGTGCTGATTCTATATATCCTCGGCTTGATTTTGAGGCAGAACCGCCGGTTCAGAATTTGTCTATTAGGGATATTACAGGTGTTGCGTGGGAGTTTCGACACATTTATCGTGGAACACCTCGACGGCATTTGCTTACTACTGGTTGGAGCAAGTTTGTTAATAGTAAACAGCTTGTCGCTGGTGATTCCGCTGTGTTCATGCGGAAAACTGCAAATGATCAACTCTATGTGGGTGTCCGACGAGCTATTAGACGAAATGAAAATTCCCAGAAGTGGGCTTCCTCTTTTTTGATGCGGGAACATATCAATAGTGGTGGTAGCCCGGATGTGTCTTGGGGGATGAGAAAGGGGCGGATGACGATGGAGGCTGTTGCGGCGGTAGCGGAAATGGCGGCACGGGGAGTGCCATTTGAAGTATCGTGTTATCCGCGGGATGACTGGGCAGATTTTGTCGTGAAGGCACAAGAGGTAGAGATGGCATTGAGTATGCCTTGGACAGTTGGTACGAGGGTTAAGATGGCTGTGGAAGCGGAGGATTCATCTAGAACAGCTTGCTTTCAAGGGACTGTTTCATCTGTCATTTTGACTGAAAGTGGCCCTTGGCGTGGATCTCCATGGCGAATGCTTCAGGTGATTATGCTTCTGCAGCTATCTGTTGATGTATTTATATTTCTATGTCTATTAATTAGAGTCATTTGAACTGTAGACTACTTCACATTATTGTATTTGAGCATGGGACTGTTTATGGTACTGCATTGGGTTTTCCTTTTTCCTGATTAAAGTTGTTGTCCGATCTGATTTCACGGAACATTGTTTGCATTGTCAGACATAGTTGTTGCAAATATGTTATGTTGGTATCAGTTGACAGTAATATATCTATGCTCCTACTAATGCTTTGAGACCTTCCTCAAAAATCTACAGATGATAAGTCGTTATGTTACGTGCATTTTCTATTTACCTTATATAGTTCAGGAAGTAGAGAACTTGTCTGTGGCATGTTACAGGATAGTGAGTTTAAATACTAATCTTTCTGATTTGTGATATGGTGGTGGTGACTTTGGAAATGTGTTGAAGGACCGACGAGTGCCGGTTGCAACTATGTTATGTTGGTATCAGTTGATAGTAATATATCTATGCTCCTACTAATGCTTTGAGACCTTTCTAAAAAATTTACAGATGATAAGCCGATATGTTACGTGCATTTTCTATTTTACCTTATATAGTTCAGGAAGTAGAAAACATGTCTATGGCATGTTTCAGAATAATGAGTTTAAATACTAATCTTTCTGATTCGTGATATGATGGTGGTAACTTTGGAAATGTGTTGAAGGACCGACAAGTGCGGTTGCAACAGAGTTAGTTGTGGGACAGATGACTGCTCTCAAACAGCTTTGATGGTAGACTAGTTATAGTTGTTGTCATTTGAGCATGGATTTCTTCATTCTGCCCTTTAAGATGTACTTGTTTCTGGTAGTATATTTCTCTTTTCTCTAACTAAAAGTACTATCTGTTTCTGGTCTCAAGAGACGTCATCATTTTCACATTTAGTTCTCTTCAATATGTTGCGATATTTGATAAATCCATTTTCTTCTGATTGCAGTTCATAGCAATATATAAAACATGACTGTAATAATGCTTTAACTTATTGGTACTATTCTCATTAATATGCAAAAGCTAGTATCTTCTTTTATGTTAAGTGCATTGTTTGTCTACCTTTGTTAATTCAGGAAGTAGAAAGATTTGTCCGTGGCATGTTAACATGTAGTTTGCTACAATTATTAAATCTTCCAATTCAGTTGTGTCAGTTGGAGAACCCATCTCTTAAGTTTGGGTCTTTACTCAATTGTCCCTATTGCCTTATGTGGCAGTAGTCCTCCAAGTATGTAAAACTGGTGTACTTTTTGTTCTGCACAAAGGTTTCATGAATTCATCTAGAACTCAAAACTACTTGAGAAGCTCACCCAAATAATAACCCACATGTTTCCATGATCCAATTAGCTTTGATCCCAAATAAGTGAGTGCTTTTTTGGGAAAATTGCTTTCATGCTAACTTAAGGCTGCTAATAGCAGGATGAATGTGAGACGGAGGAAATGTGCTCTAATCTAACCTTGTAGTGTCTTTTCATGGGGTTCTTATCAATGAAGTGTCTGTTAATGGGGTTAAACCAAAGGGAAGTCTCGAGGATTTGATCTTTCCTTTTTAGAAAGTAGACTATGTATTAAAAATGCAGCAACTTAGCACTAAGTTGGTGTTAAGGCAGTATAAGAGTCGATCATCCTTCTGTACCGAAAAACCAAAAAAAAAAAGGATTTTTGCAATAAAGGTCCTATTCTTGTAAAGATCGTATGTAATCTAACATACTATCTTCATCCTTTACATCCTATAGATTACACCAAAAATCCAAAAGCCATAAGCATTTGTATTTAAGTTGTTGTGCACTAACTTTCTTCCCTTTAAAGCATCTCATGTTTCTTTCCTTCCATATATTCTAGCACATGCATGCATGATGGTTCATCAAGTCTTCTTTTAACCGTTTCAAAACCCTAAGCAATCATTTGGTTAGTGAAAAAGTTATACTAAGATTATACTGTGAAGGTTATAGTACCGAGATTATATAATATAAAGAGATTATTTAATGGCTATACTTTTTCTTGTAGATGTTTGGTTCATTAAATTAGAAATGGGATATATGAGATATAGTACAAAACAATCTATTTTGTTTAACATTAGGTAAATTTGGATAAATTTATATGTTAAATTTTAATCTTGGCGTTCTTAAATGACTTCGGTATAACCTTCTTGAAAATGACATTTAGGAGAGCACCCAAGGGTGAGGCCTAGTGGTCAATGAAGTAGTTGAGAGCCATGAGGTCTAGGGTTTAAATTCCAACTGAGACAAAAAACTAGGTGATTCTTCTCCTCTGTCCTAGCCTTGGTGGAGAGAGTTAGCTTGTACATGTTGCACGTGTTGGTGGAAGGTGACATGAATTAGTGAGGGTGCATGAAAGTTGGCACACACACCACAATCATAAAAAATGACATTAGGAGAAGAACTTTCAAGAAGGGCATTTTGTCATTTGGTTATATTACCACTGTGTAGTATAAAAAAATACAACTACTATGGTATAAATAATCGAGATTACATATGTCAAGATCAAAAAGTTCAACCAAACATGCGATAGAATAATCTCACTTATCATCCCTGCATTATTATCCTAACCTTCAATCAAACGACTCCTTGACATCGTTGGGTTAGAATATGAAAGCCAAAAAGAAATATTCATATATAACGAGGGTTGTTCAATAATTTTATTCGGCGAATCTAGATTGGTCGAGTCAACGATGAGATGGTTACACTAAAAAGAAAGAAAAGAAAGAAGACCAAAAGAATAATTTTACTCTGGTTGTCTCATTAAAGTTCCTTTGATGTCATTGCGAATACAATTAGAGCCCATTTGGATTGGCTGAATTTTATTAGCTTTTAAGCTTCAACTACTAAAAACACTTTTTAAGTGTTGGAGCTTAATTATATTGGTGTTTAAAATAATTATTTTATGATGAAAAGTTAACAAATTAATCAAAGTAAAAGAATTATTAAGTTGAAATAAGTAAAAAACAATATGTTGGACAATCCCAAGTTACTGCTTTTGGCTTAAGAGCACTTAATTTAGAAGTTTCTTTGAATTTTGCCAAACACTCCAAAAAAATGAGAAGAACCGAGAAAGCTCTTACACCTCTAGTGGACTTGTAACCTATTTTTGTGACATGTAATGTACATTGTTTTGGTAGGATAGAAATGAACTTAAAGAGTACAAATATTTTGTGCTTGAGCTTTTAATATGATTATTGACATTGGTTTGGTCAAGTCTTTATCGCCGTTGGAGCATTAAGACAAATACTTAGCCCTATGCTCTTTCCAACCATTCCAGAACCCTAGTTTGTTGACATTATCCAGCCTGATATAGAATAAGCAGTCATCATAAGTGTAATACCAAATGTAGGGGTGGCAAAATCAAACCCAACTCGTTTAATTAACCCACCCATTTATTTCAACCCATTAAAAATTGGGTTGATATGGACCCAAATTGAATAATGAGAAATCTCTTCAAAATGTTTTTACAAACTTTTTAAATCATTTGATATGTTATATATAGCCATAATAAAGAAAATAATTTTGTTAGAGACTAAAATATTTTAAAAAAACAAACAAAACAATTAAACTAAGTAAAAGTTGGGTTGGGGTCTTCACCCGTTCTATGACTCATTACCCGACCCGCTTTGACCCAAGCAAATTTGGATTGGGTTGGGTCTCGACCCATTATGACCCATCCAAATTTGATCCAATCCGCCCAATTGTCACCCCTAACCATGTGTGAGTCGGAGTTGAAGCTTACATGGAGCAATATTATGGAGAACGATATCGTTAGTAGCTTTATCTTTATGTTAAGCCAAGACACTTGTAAATATTGGATTTTGCAACCTTACCTCAAGTCTAACTCAATACATTGCCTAATCTCTCACCTATTGTGTTTAAGTCGATGGCATTACTTATGGATTCTTAATTTTCCCCTTTAGTTTTACTAATTAACTAGATCTTAATTACCCATTAATATCCCGATAAAACGGGATGCTATCCTTGTTAACTCTCTCGAGTTCAACCAAAACACATTAATTTTATCTAATTATGGCGACAAAGTGAAGGCCTTATACGTAGTCTTAATCATGATAATTTAGGCTATATTAATTCTTTAAATAATCCAATTCCTTGTTGTCTTCATGATTAATCTTGACCCAATCTTAAGTTTCTTCTTCCGAGTTCAAACCAAAGTAAATGAGTTTTTTCAAGAGTTGATAGGAATCAAAGAATCAATACAATGCATGATTAATCATATAACAATTAAAGCAAACATTATTGGTAAGAAATAAATTGCGACACATCCCATTGTAGTAGAGTGTAGAGTGTAGAGGTAGAGTGGTCTAACCCTGCCCTCACCCCTCCTTAATCTAGTGTAATGAGCTCCAAATCCTAGATGATATATGTGAATATTTCATTGCATTGGATCTTCTGATGCACTTTACTCCACCTATTATTTTTTTTGTTGAGAAAGGTGAAGTCTTTACCTGTCAACCATTGTTCATTCCATAAGCCTCTAATTGCTGCAAACTCATGCCAGAGATCCTCGCATTCTGGATTTGTGCGAGGTTTATAGACCCTTGTGAAGCACCTCGTAAAATCTCGTTGTGTACTTTTCAACACATATGAAATGGTGTAAGAGCCTTGTTGATTCCCTTGTTTGGTCATTGCCTTTTGTACCGCTACACTGATACCCCCACTCCTCCCAATTGAGTTCTGAGTGGCCCATCTAACCCATCTATTTCCCCACATTTGCCTAATCTTCTGAGGTGATCATTCTTCAATTTTGGTTTCTTGTAAACACACAATATCTGCCCTCTATTTGTGAATCATTGATTTGATTGTACTCCTCTTATATGCTTCATTGAGCCCTTGCACATTCCAACTCAATATTTCAATCTCCATCCAGAAAAAGCCTTGTAGTACCTACCCCCCTATGTTGCTTGGACTTAGGTGCGGGTATCGGAGACGGGTGTGGATATAAGAGTAGCTAGTCAAAAAAAATTTCCGTAACAACAAATATATATATATATATATATATATATATATATATATATATATCAAGAGGATAAGCTAAAAAGGAGACAAAGGTAAGGCCTACAATATTGTTGTAAACTTGTTTTATTTGAATTTTAAGAAATCAAATTCTCAACCCCCCCCCTCCCAAATTTTTCCTTGATTCTGTTCAAAGTATCTGGATGGGGTCAACCCCCCTTTCTTCCTCGGTTCTCTTTCAAGAAAAAGACTTTGAATCCTTTGTTCTTTGCCCTGGAGCCTTCTTCTCCCCTTTGTTCTTATACAATAAAAAAGCTCTACCTCCTCTCTCTTCTCGTAAGTTTTGTCTCTTCTCTATTCTTTTCCATGGAGCAACCAGATCTCATGACAACTTTGTCGGAGAAAAAGTTGTTAACTTTCCGCGGCCATGAAACTGAACTTTCCTTCCCCAATTTTTTTCTTGGCTCTGGTCAAAGAATCCGGATTGGATTGACCGAATCTGACACACACCTCGCACCAGTGTCGCGTCGAGACGGGTTTGGCTACAAAAAAGAAGAGTCCGCGCAACATAGTTAGTATATATTAAATGCTTAGAAGTTGAAACTATGACTATTCTATTTTGATTGAAATGTATTTGAAATTTAATTGATTAACAAACGGAGTTGTTTGTATTTTATTTTGAATATATACTTCTACATGTGTAGTATGATACACTCGAGATCTTTTTTTAATTGTCAAAATCATAAAACTCTATTATACGAGTATATATTATTCGAAGTTGAACAAATTATGGTTACCGATTTAGCGGATTTACCATACCGTAGAATACCATAACCGAACTTCAAGATATCGAACCATGCCGAATTGAATTGGTATGGTAATGGTATAATGTTTTAAAAACCGAATACCAAAATTATGGTATCGAAACTTTGAAATACCGAACTGTACCATACCATGCCCACCCCTAGGTACGACAACAAAAACAAAGAGTCCGTGTTACATAGCATTATCCCTTCTGTTTTATTACCATCTGAGTTCATTCCACTTCAATCTCTCCAGTTCTAGTGATTGCTTTTTCTTCCCCTTTGTATTGCCTGTGATGGTTGATGATTGATGTTACTTTTGCCTCCTCTCTCTTTTGCTCCATTAGTAAGACCATCCTCAGTATCTCATGTTCAAATCCCACAACATTAATTCCAAAAGCCTTGCATGCTTTGAACATAATTGACTTAGACCATCTTGAAGTTTCAATAACTATAGGGGAGTTAATTGGCAGCATGCGTGGAGAATCATGCCATGGAAGTGTAATATTGTCGCAAGATGAGAATCTAATTCAGTACTACTTACTGCTTCGAACTAATTCAGTGTCAGCTGCCTGGGTACTGCTGATTTGGAGTTTTCTCCATTGCCGTCTTAAGTTGCTCGGACTCTCCAAAAATGTTGCCGCACCCGTGTCGAATCTTTCAAAAATACACTATTTTTGGAGGATCCGACACGCACCCGTCGATGTTTGATGGATAGTTGAGTGAAAAGTCATTAGTTGAGGGGTCCCGTCGTGATTCCTTTGTGGCCTCTACTTCAGTTGTTTAGAGGGTTGAGTTGGTTTGCAAACCAGTCTCTGTGATTTGCCAAACCAGTCCCCTGCTAGGACTTTGGCTGCTTCCTGTCTTGATGGTAGTTTGAAAAGGAACTTGTTGTGAGCTATGAGGCCATGGACATGATTCTGAGCCCCGCTGTGACTTTCCTACGAGAAAGAAACCATTTTTGAATGATTTCTGGGTTTGGCTGGAGTGGAAGGGGTCGTTGAAGCATCCAATCAAGCATTTGCTTAAGAAGCTCTTTGCATCTTCGTTTGTGTTTGTGTTCCCATATAGAACAGTGATGAGGGATATGACGGTTAGAATATGAATAGGAACAAGATTAGTATATATAATCCTACTTAGAATAGAAAAAGGAATAATATATTGAATCCTACTTGAAAAAGGGTTATAATGTAGTGTCCTAGATGGAAAAGGAGTCTAATGTAGTGTCATCTCAATGTAATAATGTAGAGACACATATTCAATAATATTATTCTCCTATATTTCTCACAATAACTATTTAGCAGTAACTTCGTATGACACTACAAGCTTGCCGTGTGTGCTTTTTAGCACTATGATTGTTCTTCTACAGTTATTTGCCTTTTCTTTGCTTACTTGATTGCCGAGGCAATGGTAAACTGATATTCAGGATTGGCTTTTCAGTTCCCCCCCCCTTTGAAACTTAAAAATTATAATGAATCCTGCTAAACTGATACACGTGTCCTTGCAATCTATAGAAACAGAGAAGTTGGTACAATGTTTGGTCCACTATTTAAGAATACGATAAAGTATTATGGCAGCTTACAGGTTATTTGGGGGAATTAGGATGCCAAAGGATAGGGAGAAGAAGAAGAAAATAAAGAGAAGCTGGGAGCCTGGGTAATATCAAGAACGGAAAAATGAGAAAGAATGGAAAAAGAAAATAAGAAAGCGACTCTTTCTGTGAGCATTTGAAGTAAAAGTTGGTGGTAGACAGTGGGTGTGTTTGGTGTGGTGTTTTCCATTTTTCTCTTGGTTGGTCAATTTTTTTGGAAAAGATGTTCTCTAGGAAAACAAGTTGCTTAAAAATGAGGAAAATCATTTCTTCGGTGGAAGTAGTGAAAACTAGTTCAGTAGTTCCATAAGTGGTATTCCACGTTGATTGTCTACTCCTCCTCCAAATCTCCACCATCCCCACACCCCTACTACCCACCTCCATCCACGTCATGTAATGTTTGTCTAGGTTATATACTAATGCTTTTGGGATAATATTTTCTGCTTGCTTATAAAATGCTAGAATATAAGAAAGCCACTTCTGTTTGAGAACATTTTCCTCATATCAACCCCACTCCTTCCCCTTGTGTGTGCGTTCTACTCTCACATCAGGTGGTGCTTACACCTTTGCATAGTAGTGTGTCACAATTGTTTTTAGCAAGTTCTAAATTGTGTCAAGGGTAAGTAGTGCATTTACAAAACTCTTGGAGCATCACAATATCATTCAAACTAATCTTTGCCTTTTATAACTACATTTACTGAGATTCATTTTGCTTTACATCAGCCCAAAGTCTTTGAGTCTCATATTTATAAGTGCAGTACCAGTAATAATTGATGATAGCATCTCTAGTTTCCGTTATTGTCTCCCTATTATATTGGCTCCCTATAATTGAATTACTTATTATGATAGATCAGGTTCCAGATCTAATAACCGTTCCGATTTTCATGTTTGAGAGTTGTTCTCCAATAAATTACGTATGGAGCCACCGAGGTATGGATGAGTAAGTGTTATGGTTTTCTTACGTGGTTTTGTGGTTTGGTTCAATAATCTCTTTAACCAGTGAATTCACAGTGTGTCCTTTTGGATTTTGATATGCTGAATCATACCCCGCCTCCCCCAACATTCTGCCTAGAAATCAACAGTGGCCATAATTTGAATCAATTTTTTACCTTATCAATAAAAATAAATCAACAGTTCCCATTTCCCATTTTACTCCCTTGTGTGACTTGTAATAAATTGGTATTACTCAACTATTATAAGTTGCCAAGTCCGGAAGCATTACCCTTTGGCTTCTCTTTTTAAATAAGTATTACTTTTTGGTTTGCTATGGTTTTCCACCAATCTGAGATTCTTGTGATTTTCTATTGCAGATCACTTGGGAGGAACCAGAAGTTCTGCAGCATGCTAACAGGGTGAATCCTTGGCAAGTTGAGTGTTTTCCGCCAATCCCACAGTTTCTTCCTCCATCGAAGAAATTAAAACTGCCTAATGGGCTGCTACCTGATGGAGAGAGAAGCCCCTTTCCTATGACAGGGTTGGGTAGCTACCCTATGACAGGGTTGGGTAGCTTCCCTATGGCAGGGTTGGGTAATTTCCCTATGACAGGGTTGAGTAACTTCCCTATGACAGGGTTGGGTAGCTTCCCTTTGACAGGGTTGGGTAATCCTACGATTGGACTCGGTAGCCCATCATTGGGCAATTTTACATTTTTTCCTGCGGGCATGCAGGGAGCCAGGCATGATCAAGTTAGTGTATCAAGTTTATCCAATGTTAAAAGCAATAACCTTGGGTTGTGCACTAACAATAGCTTAGATGAAGAAATCAAGGCAAAGCTTGACAGTGTACCCACCAAACTGAATGTTGGCAGTTCAGATTCAGACAATTTATCACCGGATAGTCAGAGCAGTGTGCATTTTGGGGACAATGAGTTGATTACAAAACCGGGTTCCAGCTCTTTGACAAAAGATCGTTTCAGTACTTTCCAGTTATTTGGGAAGGTCATCCATGTTGAACGTGTTGAGGGAGCTTTAGATGGTTTTGGTTTCTCTGAAAGTGATAACGTTGAAGTGTATAAAGAGATAGATGATCCATCCAACTCAGACATGTCACCAAATAAAGATGATCCATCCAACTCAGACGTCTCACCGAATAAACCTTTCAAGCTGTTTGACAATCCTGATGTCCAACATGAATGAGCCTCAGCTGTCGAAGCATGTTCATCTTGAGATAATTGCCATCAATTGCAAAGCTGTACAGGTAAAACACTAATTATCTGGACTATGCCTTGACAGAACAGATGGAGCATATTAGAACCTACTGCAGATTTATATCTTCACTCTTTATGCTACATATCAAATGTTTTTTTTGTGGTTCATTTTATTTATATGAGATTTTCAAGTACAGATATTAGGAGTTGTCCCTCAAAATTTGTTTCTAGTTTGGACTCTGCTTGCTAGGCTGGTGGAAATGAAACAGTGTCTGCTACAAATACTATTTTTCTTTTATAATAAGAACTAAAGAGAACTCCCATTTTTCACTTCTGAAGAGTTAGCATGAATAAATGATTGGGACATTTAATGCATGTTATTTCCAGTTCATTTTATTTTAAGTCTGAAGAAGTGAGATTTTCAAGTACCAATCTTAGAGAGTTGAATATTTTGAACTGAGATGAAATGCGAGGCTGGTGGAAGTGGATCACTGATTGCTACACTTGCTATCATTTTTGTGTTAATAATTAGAATTAAATAGAAATTCCAATATTCAATCTTGAAGAGTCGACGTGATCAGCAGTTTTGGGATATTCTGGTTACTGTTCAAAGGATTGCAAGTAACTTCATAATTAAAATTGAGATAGTGGAGTTTGAAAGGCTCTGTGATGTTCCTTGGTTTGTGTTCTATTACTAACAAATGGTTATATTTGATCTGTGTTAGTGTTTTTTGATTTAATTGTAATTTTGTGTTAGGCTCGCACTTCAGTTTGTTTTAATTGCTTCTTGACTAATGATATAACGGTTCATCTGGAAATTGGAACATGTCTTTTGTCTTCCTAACCCTGTGTGATAGTTTTTGATTGCAGTTGTGTGATGATTATGGAGATGGATGTATATGATTCTTCATATTGCAGTAACCTGTTTAACTCTTTTAATTCTTTTCAGGTATCCAAGGGGAGGAGTTGATTCCAGCAGTGGATGTTTGCTTTCTCTTTGGTATTCAGAACTAATGTAGGCTTTAGTTTAAGACGTTTAGATGTCAAGTAAATCATCTGTGTTTTCTTGATAATGATGAGATTGTACTCTATGTGTTCCTGTCAGTACTGTGTCTTTGAAAAAGAATCTAATGTGGAGTAATCCTTTTAGATGCAAGTTAGAATTTGCTATGAACGGTAGATGTTTCTTAATTGGGTTACAAATTTCTCATGGTATCCTATCTTTCTCTGTTTTGGTAACTTCTGCCAGGTAATGCACACTTGCAACAAATCATCCATTTGAAACTTTTAAACTGGGGAGGGAGGGAGGGATTTAGATCAACATATGCATTGGGTTATCCCATTAAATACAGGGCTGTGTTCATCGTTTTGCATATTTTTCTCTGCTCTGTTAAATTTTTTTGAATGTTGGATGATGACCTCTGCTTGATTCAGCTGACTATTTGAAGTTGTACATTATTCATCGAGGCGAAGGATGGTAGTAGTCTGACTTTATATAAATAGGAGTATATGTTACAGGTATTATTCATAATCATAATTATTAGGAGGAAACTAGACTGCATTTTTGAAGTGAAACAAATGTAAGGTTCATGTATTTATTGTGAAAATGTGTAGTTACACCTACCAATAGGCACCTAAACTTGTAGCATATTTATGCTCATATGAAGTTGGAGGTAAATGTCAACTTGTTGGGTTCCCCTTAGGATAAGACAGACATTGATGATTTCGTTATGTCAAATAAAGGAATTCTTCTTGTTTCCTTGGGCATTAGTTGAAGGCACGATGTTCTTGATTAAGACAAATACAATCTTTTTAAGCACTATAGTGTTTCAAGGTGAGAAACATCTTTCACCTTGACATGGTTTCTAATTTGATATATTAACGAAAAATGAAAAATATCCACCATTTGTTAGACGATGAGATATACATACATACATCAATTCTTAACGAGAACCATATATCCACTCTAATCACAAAGTTGAAGGAATATTTTCCCCTTTGCTATAAAAAAGAACAAATGTTCAAATGGCAACATCCTTAGGAATACTTGCCACAAATTATCAAGAGTACAAAACAAACAAGAAAAATATAAAAACTCTATAATAAAAGTACCATTAAACCCAGAATACGTACTAGTGATACTATCAAAGGAAAGCAAGAACAATAAAAATGGTAGGAGCAAGCATAGAATAAAACTCATCCCATTCAGACTGTTCATTTGGTGCAGTAATTTTGTGAATCCCAAAATCAAATACAATTAGTGCCCCCCCAAAAAATGTTACTGTCCTTCCAGATTTGCCTTATATATATAAAAAAATGCAGACAACTCGTAGAAAGCTCCGTTTTAAGCTTTAGCAGGACTGTGACGGCCACTAGTATATCAATCAGATATAAAACTAAATTTCATAGTAATGTTTAATCACCAGTTGAGAAGATAACAGTACAGGATGGAACTTAGGTCTGTCTACTGTTTAGTAAGAATGTCTCAGAAGCTGTACGCGAAAAAGGACATTTAAAGATCATATGCTCAATGATTTCATTTTCTTGATCATACATCATAAATCATGTCAGTTCAAGTAGCCCCGAAAACCTGTGACTGGAAGAACTGCCCCCACAACTGGCTGCGGAATCTTCAACCAGCAGCATAGTGCAAATCTGTCCATCCTCTCTACCAGTAAAGAAATAGGAAAGTGAAGAGTCTGATCCATCATCTCTTGGACAGAACATGCAGTGTAATTCAGAATTCAAACTCAAACAAAACATCAAGGCTTCAGCAGCAGTTAAAGATACACACTGAGGTGAGGTATGACTTATGAGAACAGAATGAGTTTAAAACTGGAACAGCCCACCCATACAAACTCACACTCACATCATCATCCAGTTCACATCTTAGTCCTCTAACTGGCAGGTCCCTCACCCTCATTGTACTCGAATTCAAGAGCTATTCAACATAGATGTAAGCTTACATAATGGATCGATCAAGGATATACCTTGATTTAACCACAGACGATATGTCACCTCATCTACTTCCTACCTGAATTTGCAAACCACAAAAATCTTCTAATACAAAGAATCAGGACTTTTGAAACCAGACCTCTTTAAGCTTAAGAAAGATTTTGTTACTCCTAGCTAACATTATTCTTCCAAACCCTTTTTGATTTGGCAAAACTCAGATTAAGTATAGCAATACGCCCTTCTTGGACTCCAAACCATAATAGAGATGTCCAAATTAGCTTCAGAGCTGAGCGCTTACAGACTTCTTCAAGTGCAACATATTTGTGGGTTAATTTCAAGAAGCCTCAGATCCAGATGCTCAAAAATGTATCATGATCCTTTACTTTAACGAGTCAGTTCAAGTGTATGATCGAAATTATCCTACTTCAACTTTAACATATCAAATGAATATCTAATAAAGCGTAAAAAGCTCATGTTGGGATTACATACACAGCTCTTTTTCTAATAACAGTACACACAAGTAGTGCTCGATTATGGTGTCTTCTGCCATGCAGAAATGCATACACGATGAGTTAATACCTTCAAGAACTTTTCTTGAAAATAGCAACACTGACAAAAGTGGAAAACAATGCCAGAAAAGCTCCATTTCTTGAGAGCATAAACTCAGGTCAGGTCAAGGGCTGGGTAATCTGAGTTAACACTTCTGAAATTGCTCATGCAGAGCTTCCAATGAGCTGGTGTTATCAATCACAATATCTGCCTTTGACCTCTTGAGATCCAGGAGCATCTGCGCATTTATAATGCTTTTGGCCTCCTCCTCCATTAAACCATCTCTAGTCATGAGCCGCTGCAGCTGTGTCTCAGGGTCAACCTAAATGACAACAATGGGTTTAGTCCATTTATCTATCTTGGCCTCAAACAAAAGAGGAACATCGAGAACAATTATGGAGCAACCCTTTATCCACAGCTTCAAAATTTCCATTAACATACCATGTGAAATAAATGGTGCTAGCAACCTACACAGACCACACCAATTCAACTCTTAGGCAATCTAATAAGACTAGGACCAAATATTATTTAGAGTAAAGCAAGAAATATAAAATTTCCCCGAACCAATAAATCTTATAGTAAGACAGATTTTACCAATCACATTTGACCAGTTCAACGTAGTTTTGCACCAATAGACCATAAGCAGGCTTGGTTATTCATGAAGAAACTTTGTCAAAATGTCACAGGAACAACCCACTCCACTTCTCGTATAGGTGAATTCCATCAAGTGTATACTACTTTAAATACACCATCCTTAAGGACTACGAAATCATTAAGAGTTAATAACTCATCCTTGCAATTAGCAGTAGTTCAAACACTCACTTTGAGTGCGCAATGTCTATATTAACTTGTTATTACCCATATGAACATTATTTCATGGGAAACACATAGGTTGGATATTTATTGAGAATCATATCGGCCTTACCCCAATCTCTTTTGATGTTTGAAGAGTTAATTTTCTTCCCACGGATTTAGTCAGGTATTTAGCCAAATTCACTTCTGACTTCACACACTCAATGGAAATTCATTTGCAACTAATATGTTTTGTACCAGGAGGTAGATCCGCCAAAACCCATGTTTTACTTCTCTTGATAAAACCAATTTCTATTTTATTGTCCCGTTCCAATATTCAACATCTGAAGAATATATAGCTTCAAAATAATTTGATGGTTTATTATGGACAAGAAAAGTTTGAAAATCATTTCCATAAGAAAAATATTCTTTTCTAAGCCTTTGCTCCTTCTCAGTTTCTCATTAGTTTTTGGAGGTGACATTTTATCCAGAGTGCATTCTGCAAAAGATACAATGCAGATAATAGAACTATCCTTTCTTATGAAGATGTAGTTCTTTTGGCACATTCCTTTTAAGGCAATTACTAGAGCACTTTAACTTAAACAGAATATAGTCCAGCAATCCTGCAATTATCTTCACATGCCTTAATGATTGGAAATAGCTTCAACCACAAGGCATTTGTAGGCCTTCATTTCTCTCTGAGTTACTAATCCACCAATACCAAAGAGATGATATATAAATCTTAAATTCAACAATTTCAATAATTTTTTAAAATTTTTATTTTTTTCGGCAAATACCGAAAAAGAGAAATTTATTTGAAAAAGTTATAAAATTTACGCCAAAAATTCAAAAATTTATACAGTAAGTCAGTAACCTTAAATTAACAATTTTTTTTTAATTTTTGTTTTTTCGGTAGATCCTGAAAATGAGTAATTGATTAATAAAAATATGAAAAAAATATAAAATTAAAAAAATTGTTGAATTTAAGGTTATTATATTTAATTGTTAATTTTTGGCGTTAATTTTATATTTTTTTCATATTTTTTTATCAATCAATTACTTATTTGGGATTTACAAAAAAAATTAAAAAAAAATAGTGAAATTGTTGAATTTAAGGTTATTACATTTACTTGTGAATTTTTGGTGTAAATTTCATAAACTTTTTTTCATATTTTTTTTTATTAATAAACTACTCATTTTTCGGGATTTGCCAAAAAGAGTAAAAATTAAAAAAAATTTGAAATTATTGAATTTAAGGTTACTATATTTATTTGTGAATTTTGACGTTAATTTATATTTTTTCCATATTTTTTATTAATCAATTACTCATTTTCGGGTTTACCGAAAAAAATAAAAAATTTAAAAATTGTTGAAATTATTAAATTTAAGGCTACTAAATTTATTTGTTAATTTTTGACATTAATTTTATATTTTTCTGCATATTTTTCCTATTTTGATTATTCAATTACTCATTTTCGGAATTTACCGAAAAAATAAGAAACTAAACAAAATTGTTAAAAACGGGTCGGCTAGTTTACTGGGGGAGGGGTTCATTTATGGGTTGTATTAGGTGTTTATGAGTCCGGATTTTTTAGGGGCATAATTGATCTCTTTTCATTTTCATATAAATAACATGTGGTAAGGTCAAAATGATATTGCAATTCCATATGACAGTTAAAGAAATAGAAAATGAGTTGGATATGTCCAGCAGACCAACTAACGCCCATAAGGGGCATAACTATGCCAAAAGTTAGACGGCGAAGGAATGAGTAAGCCAAACTTTAAACGAAGGATATATAATTACCTTTTCGAATAGTTTAGAGGCATATTTGACCATTTTCCCTTTAAAAAAATAAACAAGACCAGCTAGCATTTTGTGATAAAATAAATTAAGACATCAATTTGATGACACCATATGGCTTTGATCATACAAAATTGCTATGTAATTGATTTCAAAAGAAATGAAATTTCAGTGCAATTACATGAAAGCACCTTTTGACCATGTCAACCTTTTCTTCAAATAAGTCTATGATGAAACTGCCTTGCAAGTTCTTCTTCCTTTTTAATTAATCTTTTGCTAGTTCCTTGCAAATTCTTATGATACCATATTTTCCAAGAAAGAAAGCAGTCATTTGATCTTTATGGTTTCTAACCTTAAAGGATTTATAAAGAGTAGCCTACAAAATACTTCCCCTGTACATGATGGCTAAGGATTTATAAAGAGTAGCCTGCAAAATACTTCCCCTGTGTATATGATGGCTAATTTGTATTCACCGTGTTATGACGTTTTCTTGAGTTTTAGGGGAAAAGATGTGCGCAGAACATTTTTAGATCATCTCTATAAAGCATTATGTGATGTTGGAATTAATGTGTTTAGAGACGATGATGAACTTCCAAGAGGTGAAGACATTTCACGGAGTTTATACGAAGCAATTGAAGAGTCGAAGATTTCTCTTGTTTTCTCCAAAAATTATTCATCTTCTAAATGGTGTCTTAATGAGTTGGTAAAAATTCATGAATGTAAAGTAAAGTTTGGGCAGCACATTTTTCCTATTTTTTATGATGTTGATCCTTCTCAAGTACGCCATCAAACTGGGCAAATTGGTGATTCTCTTGCTAAACATGAATCAAATTCGAGTCCAGAACAGTTGAGGAAGTGGAGAGCTGCACTTACTGATGTTGCAAGTTTATCCGGATTCCATCTTCAAAATCATTTTAACGGGTAATAGTTGTTTCCATCTATATGAAAAATATCTGTTGATATTACCTTTTTCTCTTCTGAAATATAATACATTTGCTAGCAGTGTTTAGAACATGGGAATGCAAAGATACAGTGATAGATATCAAGGATGCATGAAATGCATTACAGACCCCAAATAATTGTCATTTATGATTTCAGATCCACCTATTGAAAAGAACTACTTAATAGCATTAATCTTAAAAGTTATTTGATGAAATTGTCCTCGAGATTTCTTAGATATTTGAAAATAATAATAATTAATTTTCTGTTTTTTTTTAAAAAAAAGAAACACTTATTTTGGATTGAAGGGGCCATCAGTGTATTGGTTTAGTACTGTTTTTCTGGATTGTTTCCATCCATCTTTGATGTTCCTTCTTTTTGAAAAGCAAGAGAACAAAATTATTTTTCTTTCAAAATTTTATTACTGATCTTGTTTAATTTCTTACAGAATACCTTTTATCCCTTAAGAAATACTACTACTATTTATTTACTACTACCATTTTTCCTTTTGTGCAGTAGTGAAGTCAAGTTCATTGACATGATCATCCAGGAGGTATTGGGTGAATTAGACAAAAAATATATGGACATTGCAACGCATCCAGTAGGAATTAATTCTCGTGTTAGTGAACTGATAAATAAGTTGTCATGGACGGTGTCAAGCGATGTCATAAATGTTGGAATCTGGGGCATGGGAGGTGTTGGTAAAACTACCTTAGCAAAAGCCATCTTCAACCAAATTTCTCCAAATTTTGATGGTAGCTCCTTTCTTCATGTTGAATCGCGAGCTTCAAGTGAGGATAGCGGTTTGGTTGCTTTGCAAGAAAAGCTTCTCAAGGATACTCTCAGGAAAAGAATTGAAGTCAGCTGTGTCGACCATGGAATTCAATTGATTAAACAAAGGCTTCAATTTAAAAGAGTTCTCATCATCCTTGATGGCGTTGTTGATGTCAAGCAAATATACTCATTAGTGGGAGGGAAGAATTGGTTTGGTCCTGGCAGTAGAATTATCATTACCACCAGGGACAAACACTTGCTGACAGGTGATGTAAAATATGAGGTCAAGTGTATGACCGAAAGTGAAAGTCTACAGCTTTTCTGTTGGCATGCTTTCAATAATCCCCTCCCTCCAGAAGACTTTGTGGAGCTCTCTGAAAGTCTGGTAACATATACACAAGGGCTTCCATTAGCACTTAAAGTTCTCGGATCCTATTTATATGGAAGGAATATGCTAGAGTGGAAAAGTTCCATTGAGAGATTGAGGCAAATGTCTGACGATTCGATAGTAGAGAATCTGAAAATAAGCTATGATTGTCTCCCTGATCATACAACTAAGGAAACATTCCTTGATATCGCGTGTTTCTTGGAAGGATGGGACAAGGAAGACGTTTCTAAAGTCCTCAGCAGTTGCGGTTTCTTCCCTGAGATTGGAATTAATGTCTTCATCGAGAAGAGTTTAGTAACAATAAATGAATCCAATCAAGTGTGTTTGCATGATCTGGTTAGAGATATGGGAAGAGAAATTGTTCGTAGAGAATCCAAAGATCCAGGAGAGCGTAGCAGATTGTGGGATCCTGATGATATTCGTGATTTGATTACTAGACACAAGGTAATGGTTCATTCTAATGAGGTGCTTCGCTTTTCTTTCAGAATTAATAGTTTGACCCCTCCACTTCCGACTTTATTCACCTGACGTTTCTTTCCTTAATCTCGATCAATTTATTTCCAGCACATCCTGTATGTCTTGACGGAACTGATTATTTCTCATCATGAATCCAGGGAGGGGAAAAAGTTGAGGCATTAAAGCTAGAAGAACCAGTATTTAAGGAGATGCGTGTGAGTACAAAAGGATTTTCAAAAATGAAGAACCTGAGACTACTCCAGATTGATCATCTTCCTCTTGAAGGAAGCTTCAAAGACATGTTTACAGAGCTTAGAGTGTTAAAATGGCATCATTGCCATTTGGAACACTTCCCATCGGATTTGCATCCAGACAAACTTGTTATTTTGGATGTGAAATACAGCAGCCTGAAAGAATCCCCTAGTACAAAGGTCTGATGTTCTACAACTTTACTCCTTGATTTTAAACAACTACATCTGCTATTCTAAAGTTAATACATTGCTTCATTTGTTCAGCACTTAGGGTGTTTGAAGATTTTGGATCTGAGCTATTGTGAGAGCCTAGTGAGAACTTCAGACTTCACTGGTTCACCAATGCTTGACAAACTACTTTTTAGAGGTTGTTTGAGTTTGACTGAGGTGCATTCATCAATTGAATATTTGGAGGTTCTTGTGTATTTAGATTTCACTGGGTGTAAGAAACTTAAGGGACTACCTGAAAGCATCTGTAAGCTGAAATCGCTCGAGAAGCTATATCTCAATGATTGTACAAATCTGCAACAATTGCCTGCTGAGATGGGGAATCTTAGGCGTTTGACGGCACTTTATGCAATGGGAACATCTATTAAACAACTACCAGTGTCTTGTGGACTTCTGAAGAATCTTAAACTCTTGGAAGTGGGAAATGGCTGCAAAATTTTACAACCTAAATCTCGTCTTTCCATCATTTCATCCTTTTTAGCATCAAAAGATCATGATGTTCTTCCATCTTCTATTATGAATTTACCGTACTTGGAAGTTCTAAAAGTTCCTTTCTTCAATCTGTGCCAAAGAGATATTCCCAATTTTCTTGGTGGATTATTCTCACTGGAAGTCTTAGATTTAAGTGGAAATAACTTTCACAGCCTACCCCTCACTCTTAGTCACCTATCCAAGCTAAAAACCCTTAGCCTCTATGGATGCCCGAATCTCCTTGTGCTCCCAAATCTTCCTTGTAACCTAGAAGAACTATGCACAAGGAATTGCAGGTCACTAGAAATGCTTCCAGATTTGTCAAGTGCAAACAGATTGCAACTGTTGGATTTCTGTGATTGCAGTAAATTGGTTGAGATTCAGGGCCTTGAGAACCTTAAATACTTGAAGTATATGAATGCAATAGGTTGTATGCTCAGAAAAAATCCTATAGCTGAAGGCTTCTTCAAGGTTGGTTGCTCTGTCACTTGTATAATTCAAACATTGTTGTTCCCTTATATCTTTCTCTATGTAATACCTTTTCTCTGATCCATGTTAGGCAAATTCTGCACCCAATGGTGTAAATGTTTTTCTTCAGTATGATGAGATTCCTAGCTGGTTAAGCTATCGGGTTGTGGGATCTTCAATATCTTTGATTGTTCCACGATACATGGAACAAGAATTCGTTGGCGTGATTATTTGGGTCATTTGTGGACCTCAAGGAGAACACTGTGTTGGAACCCCCGTTGCCATCATCACTGACCAGACAAATAGGATCGAGTATCCGCTTTTTGGTGCAGACATTCCAGTACGGTATGAGAATTATGCATGGGTGAGCTATATGCCAAGACGACATTTCAAACGCCCAATTAAAGGCGGTGAGAAAATGATGGTTTCCATCAAAGAGCGTCATTCATCAAAGGAAGGTTTAGGAAAGAAGTTTGGGGTTCATCTTTTGTTTGCAACCAGCCCAAAAGGGCAGTCATTACCTTTGAGCAGATTGTGACAGAGATTATGGAGTTTTGAGGTCTTGCTTTTGATTCAGTTTCAATATTTTTTCCAACTTTTCTAACATCGAACCTGAGGACAAATATTGTGTGTATGCATTTTGGTAAGATCTTCCTACTTTTATTCTGACTATATATTTTCTAGTTCCTAATCTTTTTACGGTTGATATTGTGGTACCAGTTGAATGTTTATGTACTTTTTAGAATTAAGTGTTTAAAATGATTTACTTTTTTAAGAAATTTAATTATGCATTACTATAAGAGTTAATACCTAAATTCCCCCCTAAATATAAGGTGCTATGTTACTTCTGAGCTTATAACATTTTTTATCTAAAAACCCCATGTTGCTATTACCCCCAGCATTGTGACATTTCCCATCTAAAAACCAAATGGAATGGAGAATGACTTCACTCTCTTTGTAGTGTGTAGGAGCTACACCGTAAGCTGAAAAGAACATTCATGTAGCATTTACATTCATTTTTTAAAATTCTTATTTGCTATTCTTTCTTTTCGTATTCATTTCTTCTTCTTCTTCAGAACTCTACATCTTTTGCTGGAAACAGTAGACTAGTTTAAACCATAACCTTAGAGTAAACACAAAACTTAATTCAATTTAAAAAATGATAAACGTAGTCAAATGTCTGTCCGAATAAACCTTGTTTTGAGCTGTTTGACAATCTTGATGTCCAACAAGATTCGTCATGACATAGCTATAATCCGTAATAGCCATGTAAACTAACACTGTTCCATTGATTTGATACTACTCCATGATAATGGAGCTTGAGAGAAAGATGAAGAAGAAAGAGAAAGGATTCTATTGAATAAATTGAGAATTACAGCTGTACAAACTACTTATAGACAATTTGTAGATTAGTTAACTAACTATCAGACTAACTATCATTATTACTTAACTACACTATTAGCCAACTAATTAACACCTGTAAGTCAACTAACTAATAGTTAGTTACAGCCAGCTCAGCCTACACTATATTCAACACACACCCCCCCCCCTCAAGCTAGGTGGTATAAAGATATCCTTAAGACCTAGCTTGGACATCAAATAAGCATGTTGAAAATAAGCAAACCCCTTAGTAAGTAAATAAACTGTATTGATCAATCCCAACTGGATCTTTTCACGAATAAAATGACAGTCAATGTCAATGTGTTTTGTACGCTCATGAAATACTGGATTAGCTGCTATTTGAATTGCCGACTTGCTATCACATGATATATCCACTTGCAACTGAATGGATAATCCCAATTCCTCAAACAGACCAATGAGCCAAACAACTTCAGCAACTGTTGAAGCAAGACTTCTATACTCTTGCCTCAGCTGAGCTTCTAGAAACAGTAGACTGCTTCTTTGACTTCCAAGAGATAAGTGAATCACCAATCTTCACTGCATAGCCACTCACTGATTTTCTAGTTGTAAGACATGAACCCCAATCAGCATCACAATAAGCCTGTAGCTTAGAAGAAGCAGTAGAAGACATGAGAATGATGACATGAGAATTCCCATTTTTGGTGATTGCTTTATATACTTCACCATTCTGGAAGCAGCTTCCAAGTGAGATTGTTTAGGTGAATGCATAAATTGACTACAGCCTAGATGGAGTCAAACACTTCACCACTTTGGTAGCAGCTTCCATGTGAGATTGTTTAGGTGAATGCATAAATTGACAACAGCATTGATGGAGTCAAACCTGGCTCTGATACTATGTGAAATCAGGTCTTAAGCCTAACTCACACCCCAAAAAGCTAGCTCAAGGGAAGGAGGATTGCCCAAGCCTTATAAGGAGTCCACCCATCTCATTAACCACCGTTATGGGACTTTTGTCATTCTTTAACACCCCACCTCACACCCAGTGCTTAGCATATGGTGCGTGAGCAATTTTGATTTTGGGGGCCCCAACATTGGGTGAGACAGACCCTGCTCTGATACCATAGGTACCAGTTGAAGGATCATACTTGATTCCAAGATCAATGTGCTCCTAAATACCAAATCCAAAGCATCCAGTTTCACTGAAGTTCCTTCTCAACAACTCATACTCTTCTCTTCTTCTTCTCTCTGTTTGTGAACCCTAAACTCCTGCCGCCATGGCTTCAAAGAAGAAATTGAGCAATCCAATGAGGGATATCAAAGTCCAGAAGCTCGTACTCAATATCTCCGTTGGAGAAAGTGGAGATCGTCTCACTAGAGCTGCAAAGGTATTTTAGCAACTCAGTTCAGGATCTCTCATCCGGGAAGGTGAGCGAGATTGGTAAGGAACAAGATGGACTCTATGTAATGTACTCAAAGAGGGGGACAGAAAACCAAAATCTCTGGCAGTACAAAAGGAGGTTGATGCAGCATTATGGCATAGAAGGATGGATGCCCCCATGTCAGTTTTAAGAAGAATTACAGTTTTTCAGAATAAATCATGTTTCAATATAGACAAATGTGATATATGCCCTTTGGCAAGACAAACGAGAGTTTCTTTTCCTGTTAGTGTCACTAAGAGTAGTCGACTGTTTGAGTTGTTACATATGGATGTATGGGGTCCTTACAAAACAGCCACATATGATGGTATGCAATATTTTCTTACTATATTTGATGACTATTCTAGATGGACATGGGTATTTTTTATGAGAGTTAAGTCTGATGTTGTTTTATTGCTAAAAACTTCATTGTTATGGTTCATACTCAATTCAATAAGAAAATCCAAGTTTTTAGATCAGACAATGGCTCTGAATTTTTTAATCAGCATTGTGCAAAATTTTTTCAATCCCTTGGTATTATTCATCAAAGTTCTTGTCTATATACTCCTCAGCAAAATGGGGTGGTAGAGAGGAAACATAGGCAATATACTTGAAACAGCTCGAGCTATTAAGTTTCAAGGCTGTTTGACTGACAGATTTTGGGGGTTTTGTATTGAAGCTGCTGTCTACATTATTAACAGGATTCCATCTATTGCTCTAGGCAAGAAGACTCCATATGAACTTGTTTATCATAAGGTTCCAGACTTGAAACATATGAGGGTGATTGGTTGTTTGTGCTACGCGACTAACTTCGTCAAACAAGATAAGTTTGGGCCACGAGCAATCAGGGCTGTTATGATGGGTTATGGAGTTCATCAAAAGGGCTATATATTATTAGATTTGGAAAACAAGAAGTTTTTTGTCTGTAGAGATGTTCATTTTAGTGAACATGTTTTTCCATTTCAGAGCAAGTTGGCACATCCAGACACAAGGAATAGGTTGTTTCTCCTGTTTCAGTAGAAGATTTTGACTATTTTTTTATGTTGAGTATCTAATTTCCCCCATAAGACACTCGCGAAGAGAATAAGATGCTGCTCCCCTTCCCTCTTTCTTTTCCCACTTTGCTAATCTTCCCCTCTAACGCGGGCCGGGCGGCGACGGGCGCGGGAGGAAGAAACTCCTTTGCTATCAAAATATCCAATATTTCGAAAAAAAATTATTGATTACCCATAGTCAGGAATAGAATAATTGAGGGAAAGATATTAGGATGATAAAAAAAAATGACTGGCAAAGGATAAATTGGCTAGTTCTCAGTATTTAATTAAGAAATCCAATTGTTGGTCATTAAAGAATACAAAAGAAAGAATTTCAAATTTACAAGATACGATCTATCTGGATCTAAAGTGTCAATTCCAACAAATATTGAACTAAAAAAAATTCTTGCTTTCGAAATGGTTTGCCATCTGAGATGAATCTATTATTTCGATTTGTTATTTGTTATTGAATTGCGTGCACATAAAAACCATAAAAAGAGTTTCGTTTTATGGTTCTTTCATATACGTTTTCTTTAATTGAATGAACGTTCTGATTCTCAATTTATCAAAATACTTCAATTGGTACACGCAAGAAATAGGCTAATTCAGCAGGCTTTTGTTCAATTTCTCGTGGAGTCAAATTCTCATCAGTACGGGTCAAAGGAATGGACCCCTGGCCTCGGATGTCCATATAAAGAACACGACGAGCATAAATACCCTCTTTAACTTCTATTCTAACGGACTGAATATCTTTTATAAGGAATCGGAGGAATATGCGACGATTTTTACCCGGAAATCCCCAACGAAAGATACAGACTATTCCCTCCTTTCTATCGAACCGATCATAACCACTACCTACATTCCAGGAAATTGTTCACCACAAATAAGAGCTAATAAAGAGACCCGCAATTCCGTAGAAAGACATCACGATTCCTTGTGGAAAAAAATGATTTGCTGAGGCGGAAAAAAAGATAGCAAATTTCTACCAAGATAACTGGAAGTTCCAACTAATAAGAAGCCTAATGAACCTAAAAAAAGGATCAAGGCCCAGCAGAAATTACTTATTTTTCGAGACCCCGTTATAAGTTCTATCCATATATCGTCCTATCAAAAAATCTCTCCCAGAAGCTTAACCCTAGTTGAGGCATGATGAAGTTGGGTGAAAGAGAAGTAGGAACCTATGATGGTGGTTGTTAACCTTCTATTTAACGGTCTAGTTGAGTTCAGTGATTCGAAGGAGTAAAGAGTCTTAGTCAAGGGGTAATATGTTAGAAAGTTCAGAATTTAGATGGAATGCTTGCTATCAGTGCATTAGATGTCCTAGTTGTCCAGTGCCAACCTGCTTTGGAGGTTCAGTGTGCCTTCGTTCCTGTCATTCATCCAGTCTCTTGCAAGTGCTATCAAATCCTCTGTGAGTGAGGATACTCTTTATTTTGGGAGTCCTACAGGAGCTGCTCTCCAATGCGCTTACCTTGCCTTGTCGTCGATTACCTTCTGACTCTTGTGGGACTTCATCCCATCTCGTGAGGGGATCTTTGATGCGGCATTACCGGTGTCGGATAGGAAAAAAGGAGGTACAAGCGCAAGAGCAAAGATAGCTATTCCTCCCATCTTCCCTTTTCAATTTCTATTGCTTATCAAAGAAAGAATTCTAGAACTAGTGGTAGGTGGTCCCGTGGAGCTTTCAAAGGTAGTTTACTTACTTTAGTTTAGAGCGGGCAATAAGCCTTTTTTTTAGTTAGTCGGGTACTAACTGTTGACAACCTCTATCCAGCCCTATATTATTCTTAAGACTTTATTGGACTTGAAACAACAGCCCTTACTCCATCAACTAGAGCTTGACTAGCTGTCCATCTCTGACCACCATCTGTTTCGACTCGTTCGTTACCTAGTGATGAGCTTGACTGGTACTCTAAGACGAACGCGGTCCGATCTGGCAAAGCTGGCTCAACGTATGCTCTAGCTCCAAGATTTTGCTCTTATTGCTAGCTCTTTTCCTTTTATGCCTGGCACTGAAGAAGAAAGATCAGATGCGCCTTATCCGCTATTAGCGATGTGAATAGAGGTTAGGTACAACGGACTAGAATTCCACAGTAGAAAAAGTTATGCGCACCAGCCCATAGCATTAGTGCGTCTATGCGTGCTTTTAACATTCTATATCTTAGTGCGGAAATGCCCCCTTAAGTGCTTTAGTGGGAATGCGGAGGATTGATTGCTTGGTAGCCGTAAAAGCGGTCTCGAGAACCTTTGCTTGTCAGGTGCACATTCAAAAGGGAGTGTAATGTAACTGAGGGTGCGCCCCCCCTTTGTTAGCAGTGGTTAGCGGTCCAGGCAGCTCTCTTTCAAGTCCTCATCGGTCGAGTAGAAAAAGAAAGACAAAGCCGTTCAGTGGTGAATCGGTGGATCAGAGATGCCTTCCGTCGATCGGCTGTAGTCGATAAAGGCCGTAAAACATAGGAATGCAGTGGTGGCTGTCTAGCTGCAATCTTTGGTTTAGTCTGGCCTCGACGAGAAGGAAATGCGAGCATCCCTCCCGGCTCGCGTTCTCTACTATGATGTCCATTCCTTTCTGACTTCCCTGGGCAATCCGCCAGAGACAGGGACTTACCATTTGCTGTTCTAGTGGGTACGTTTTTATACTCGTGTTATAGCTGCTAAAAAGTTATTTCGCATCTTTTAGAATGACACAGCGAGTCCAGACTAGCCCTTTGCTTAGGTTCACAAGGAATAGGTTGTTTCTCCTGTTTCAGTAGAAGATTTTGACTATTTTTTTATGTTGAGTATCTAATTTCCCCCATAAGACAGTCGACTGATGTTGCTATACAGTCAACTGGTGATGTTGTACAAAGCAATGGAGATGATGATGTACAAGAAAATAATGATGATATTATAGTTCCAATTGAGCAGAATGTTGCACCTGATGATAGCAGACCACATAGATCCATTAGACAACCTCTTTGGCACAAAGATTTTGTGATGACTAACAACAAAAGGAGTTGCCAGTATCCCATATCAAATGTTGTGAGCTACACAGGTTTATTTGTTCAATACAAGGATTTCATATGTAATTTTTCAGCCTCAACTACTATTGAACCTAGTACCTATTCAGAAGCTGTCAAAGTACCACAGTGGATAGATGCCACGAAGGCAGAATTAGTGCTCTGATACCATGTAAACTAACACTGTTCCATTGGTTTGATACTACTCCATGACAATGGAGCTTGAGAGAAAGATGAAGAAGAAAGAGAAAGGATTCTATTGAATAAATTGAGAATTACAGCTGTACAAACTACTTATATACAAATTATATACAATTTGTAGATTAGTTAACTAACTATCAGACTAACTATCATTATTACTTAACTACACTATTAGCTAACTAATTAACACCTGTCAGTCAGCTAACTAATAGTTAGTTACAGCCAGCTCAGCCTGCACTCTATTCACCAAGCCATCAATTGGAAAGTTGTACAGGTAAAACACTACTTATCTGAACTATGCCTTGACAGAACAGATGGAGCTATTAGAACCTGCAGATTTATATCTTCACTCTTTACGCTATATTAAATGGTTTTTTCTGGTTCATTTTATTTTTATCCGAAACTGTGATATCTTCAAGTACAAATTTTAGGAGTTGTCTTCAAAACTTGTTTTCTAATTTGGACTGCTTGCTAGGCCGAAGAAATGGAACATCGGCTGCTACAAATACTATTATTCTTGTATAATAAGAACTAAACAGAACTCCCATTTTTCTCTTGGAGTGTGTAAGTAAGCATGATCCAATGATTGGGACATTCTGCTTATTGCTAAGAGGACAGTAGAATTCCATGAAATTGAGACCGTTTTCTGTTACAAATTTAATGCTTGTTATTTCCAGTTCATTTTGTTTTAAGTCTGAAGAAGTGAGATCTTTAAGTACCAATCCTAGAGAGCTAATTTTTTTTAAAACTGAGATGACATGCTAGGCTGGTGGAAGTGGATCACTGGTTGCTACACTTACTATCATTCTTATGTTAATAATTAGGATTAAAGAAAACTTGTAATTTTCAATCTTGAACAATCGGTGTGATCAGCAGTTTAGGATATTCTGGTTACTGTTCAAAGGATTGCAAGTAACTTCATGAAATTGAGATAGTGGAGTTTGAAAGGATATGTCTATTACAAATAAAAGGTTATAATTGATCTGTGTTGTGTGTCATGACCTAGTGTGTCTTTGAACTAATCGTGATTTTGTGTTAGGCTCGCACTTCCATTTGTTTTAATTGTTACTTGACTAATGAAAAACATTCAGTTGGATGTTTTGGAACTTGGGACATGTCTTTTGTCTACCTAACCCTCTGTTATAGCTTTCGATTACTGTTGAATGATGATTATGGAGATGGATTCTTTATATAGTGTGATCTTCTGCTTGCATTAACCTGTTTTTACTCTCTTCTAATTCTTTGTAGGTATCCAAAGGAGGAGTTGGTTTCAGCAGTGTTTCCATTGTGGATGTTTGCTTTCTCTTTGGTATTCAGAACTAAATCTAGGCTTTAGTTTAAGACACTAAATGTCAAATAAATCTGTATTTGCTTGATAATGATATGCCAGAACTCGAGATTGTATTCTATATGTTCCTGCTAGTGTGTTTCTTTGCTATGAATGGTAGATGCTTTTTGATTGAGTTAACAAATTTCTCATGGTGTCTCCTTAATTACTCATGTATTGGATGAGATTGTGCCCCCTCCCCTCCATCTTAAGAGTCTTGACTGTGACTTCGTCATGGAAGATTGCATCTTTGTCAAAAGCTTAGTTGAAACAGGGTCAATCCAGTTAACATGCACCAGGACTTCTAGTATATATGCCCAGCCAGATGATGTGATTAAGGTAAATTACAACTTCTTGGGTTTTCCTCTAGACCTTCTTGATCAAAGACATTGATGGTTTCGTTGGTAACTCAGGTGTCCACTATCTAGTGCATATCGAGTTAAAAAGGAATAAATAAACTTAATATCAAATTCTTGTGCAATAGCCTGCACTTGTCATCACTGAATATGAATAATTTGGTTCTTGAATGAACTAAATCATATCATCTTTACCTAACTGACACCATCTGAAAATACTCCATTGAAACCACATAAAAGAACATGTCCTTTGAAACTATGCATGTGTAGGAAGTTCAGCTAAAGACTGACTTGGTTCTATCCTATTTTCAATATAAACCTCATTCCATTCTGACTGGGTTTTTGCTGCATTAATTCTAAGATCAATCAACCTACCGTTAGCACAGAAACATTAGTTCCTAGCTTCCCAAGATAGTCGTTAACTTAAAAGGTTAGATAACACAAGGAGTTCCTCTAAGTTCCAGTTTTTATCGTTAGCAGGGCAAACTGTCTCTACCACTACCACAAGAACAATCAGATTTAAGACCAAAGTCCATTATACTAGAGATCACTAGTACAAGTACCTAGATTTAAAACTATGGACACTACACCTTATTTTCTTACAACACAAATTTTGCGAGCTACAGATTTCCTTGTAAAAAGAATCAGGTATTTTGAAACAATAAATAGTATAAACAACAGGTTTAGCAACCAGCAATAATTTAAGCAAGATTTCTTTAACCACAGAGCACATTTTTCTTTCCAACCATTTTTTCTTCAATAAAAGTCAGCCATTAATAATTTAATATGAGCCAAAAAACCCCAATTGGACTCCAAACTGTAGTAGATATTTCTAAAATTAGCTTTAGACATTCCAGAAAATTACCCGATTTAGCAATTAGCCATTAGGGGTATCTTCAGTTCTCCAAGATATTCTTAAAAAAAACACTTCAAGCTTCTCTAAATTAACAAATGAACCACAATAACATTAATATCACAGGAAACCCTGGGAGATAGATTTTATAAAAGCAAAACCTTGGAAACATTACATGCCTCTAACAAAAATTAAAGAGTCACTAGGAAATAGGAAGCAAGACAACACTGGAATAGTACATTGTGATGCCATTGTAAACCAACCATCAACTGGGGGCCTTATTTATTTTGTACAGCACATGACAATATCCTATTAGGAAAATCATTTTATCAGGAGTGGTGGTGGAAGGAGAACTCATTTTCAACAGAAAAAAAGAAATCTCAGATCAAGTTAGTTCTAGATGCTCCAAAGAAATTCCAAAACGCAGCAGAATCCCTCCTTTCATTGAATCAGTCCAAATTGTCGTACTACAACTTAAACATCTCAAACAAGTATCTAATAAAGCATAAAAGCTCATGTTGGAAGTACACACACAGTTTATTTAAAATAATAATAGTAATAATAATGATAATAATTAGTACATAAACAGTAGAGCTCGATTAAGGAGTAAGTCTTCTGCCATACAGAAATGCATACATTGTGTTAAATCAAATTAGGTGAGTTATTACCTTAATGGACTTCTATTGCAAATAGCAACACCGACAAAAATGGAGAACAACGCCAGAAAAGCTCCCTTTCTTGAGAGCATTAACTCGCTCCAGGTCAAGGGCCTTGTAATCTGAGTTAACACTTTCTGGAATTGTTCATGCAAAGCCTCCAGTGAACCGGTGTTATCAATCACAATATCTGCCTGTGACCTCTTAAGATCCAGGGACATCTGTGCATTTATTCTGCTTTTGGCATCCTCCTCCATTGATCCATCTCTAATCATGAGCCGCTGCAGCTGTGTCTTAGGATCAACCCAAACGACAACAATGGGTTTAGTCCACTTGTCCATCTTGGCCTCAAACAAAAGAGGAACATCAAGAACAATTATGGAGCAACCCTTTATCCACAGCTTCAAAACTTCCATTAAAATACCACGTGAGATAAATGGTGCTAGCAACCTACATAGACACAATCCCATGTTCAAAAACTTACATTGAAACAAAAACCATTATGCGATCCTGCACCAATCTAAATGTTAAGACAATCTGATAAAACTAGGCAAAAATATAATATAATTTGGAGTTAAGCAAGAAATAAATTAGTAGCCTCCCACATTTTGCTATTCAAGATATTTTTGCTGCTCCTTATCTTGTTTCTCAAGAAGCCAAGATCCTTTTGAGTGTTCACTTCAGCAGAACAGAAAGCTAATGCTATATTTCCATTGGATTAACCTCAAAGGCTACTAATGTACTCAATAAGATACCGAAAACGGAAAACAATCTCCAGAAGCAGCAGCAGTTTGCCAATGTCAAAGGTACAATTTTAAGTGGCCAATGTTTTGGATCATTGTTGTCATAAATGGTACGATATGGCCACATTTTAAAATGGTAACATGTACATATGAACATATGAGTCAAAACAGCAGTAAATAGTGGAAACAATCATTACAAAAACCCAACCATGCTTAGGACTACTGCTTCACAAGGATCCTATCATATCAACTAGTGATCCATCCTCCTCTACATAGTTTTCTTTACACCAAAAATGAAACAAAAGAATACAATTCATCTCGACTTTCTGCACAAAATTGTATTTGTCTTCAAAAAATCTACAGTTCTTTCCTTCCAGATTGTCCATGCATGCTGGGACAAGTTTCCACCACCTCTTCTGCCTCACTGCTCCACCATCGTAGTTCCAACACATCAATACTCACAAATTGTTGCTGGCACAGACCACCTGAGACTTACTATGTTGAGGAATAGTTGCCACAGTTGCCCAGCAATGGAACAATGTAAAAATTAATGACTGTTAGTTCCCCAAGTAGCACCACACATGGTACATAGAGCATAGCTGGAATCCCCTTCTTAAGGTAGGTTTCTCTTGCTACTAAACAGAGAAACGTAGAAACTTAAAAGAAGCCCTTATTGTCCATATGAACTTACATGGCCAGTGATCAATTTGGTGGTTTGACCTAGACAATAAGGTATAGGAAGATTTGACAGTGAAGACCCCTTCTTTGCCAGGCTTCCAGATCAAGTGTCGTCAGAATCTTTGAGACCATGGAAGGAATTTAATATTTTGAACAATTCAACAACTCTTTCCAGTACCAAGTCATGTAGTAGTATTTTGAAAGTAATGTTCCACCTCTGCACTCCCTTCACTGTTTCTAGATTTGCTTCAGGTAGTATCGCAATGCTATAGAAATCAGGGAACAGTTCTTTCACAGAGCCATATCCAATCCAGTCATCATTCCAGTATAGAGTTTTTCTTCCTTTACCCACTCTTATACTGGTGTTGTCAATCATAAAGTTCCAGGAAGATCTACTGGCTCACCCCATAGAGGTTGTTGACAATTCTTGTACACCGTCCATCTTGGCCATACTTGTCATGAATAATCCTTCTCCATGGAGCATTAGTCTCCAAGTAATACCTTCAAAACTACTTCACAAGCAAACTTTGATTATGAGCATTTAGATTCCTTGTGCCTAAGCCTCTTTTCCTTTTGTCAGTAATGAGACTGTTCCAATTAACCAAATGTACTTTCTTGTCTTTGTTGCCTTGACATATGAAATTCCTCCTTAATGTGTCAATTCTGTTCCTTACCTTACAAGGTGACGGAACCAGAGACAACTTTTAATGTTCAAAAAAAAAAAGAGGAACCAGTGATATGACATATGTAGATGGTGCATCCAGATTCCAGAACACAATTTACCAGAGCTATATTCTCCCAAAGTGAGATATTGGCCCTTTTAGATTGCTAGCCTCTTCTCACACCTTTCAATACCCCAATCCAGAGTTCTCAAGCTTTGCTTGTTTCCCCTGGGAAGAGCCTTAGATGAATAGTTGGTAATGACCCCGCCCACATCTGAAGATAGCTGCTAGCACCTGGATGTTGGCAACTTCCTTAACTGGGAATAGCATGCTCTTACTCCAATTAACATGTAGCCCTAATACTACTTCAAAGATCACCAGAATAACTCTCAGATTTTACTTGGTCATATCAGCATAACAGAAATTTAAGAGTCATCTGTTGTAATCTCAGCACTATTGTCTCCCTGATTGCAGCTTTAAACCCCTTCAGAAAACACCATTGTCCTTCACCACCTTAAACAACTGGTTCAGTCCTTCAACCGCAACAAGAAACAGGAATGGTGATAGAGGATCACCTTGCCTCAAACCTCTCACGGAAGGGAAAGGTCCTTCTGTACACCCATTCACCAAGATAGAAAATTTCACAATCTTTATGTCGAAGAGATTCAATTAATCCACTTCTCACCAAAGGCCATGCCTTTAGATAGAAATTTAAGAAGGAAGCTCCAATTAACATGGTCATGTGCCTTCAAGCATAACATCCAACAAAGTTGACTAATTTCTATATTCGCTGTTAAACTTCAAGCATAACATCCCACAAAGTTGACTAATTTCTATTTGTTGTCGAATTGTACTCTCAATCAATCATTTAAAGCCTCAGGCCCATATTTAGGATAAAGGCCCATAATAATTTCTATATTTAGGATAAAAGCATAGTTGTCTTTGATTTCTTGTTCTGAGAGACTGTCATTAATTTGAAGAGGAAGAGGGTCTTCAAATAATGGAAAAGACTACGATAAACACAAGACTTGGCGTAAATGTAATAAAAACAACCATGTCTTTATCCTAGAAAATGATACCACCAATAAAACTTGTGGTTTCTACATTTCACGTGTCTCTCTAAACTAACACACTACTCTCTAACTAAAAAGGAAAGACTACAGTAAACACAAGATTAATGTAACAAAAACAACTATGCCTTAATCCTTCAATTTTCAAAGAGCTACTACACTGCCAATCCCAAAGAGATTTTACTCTTTACTGACCAAAGTAAAATAAATGCCACTGATAAGAGATGTTTTAAACCTACAAAAAAAAAAAGAAAAAAAAAAGATAAGAGATGTTTTAAGAATTTAGTATTAATATTCTGGAATATAACAGTTTGATAGCAGTTTACTTGTTTTATTTCTCTGGTTCACCCTCATGTTTACTTCTCCGAGTTCAAGTTCCAGGCATGGAAACAAGTTGTCTCATTTGTGTGGAAAGAGAAACTAAGTTCTCAAGGAAGCTCCAAAATCACCACACCAAATCAAACCAGAATCATCTATAGGATGAAGTTTTCCAGATATAAGGTTTTTCTTCATATATTTTGATTGTAGAAAGGAACTATCCTGAACCTTTTTTATTAATGTTACTCGGCGAACATAAGAAAATAAGAGGAAGTACTAGTTTTGTTTCTTTGGATTAGACAAAAAGTACCCAATTTTTTTTTAATGGCAAGGGAAACCCGCAGCTGCTATCCTTGGGTGCGCACGGGGTAAAGCCCCAGCTCCTATGCAATAACTCGCAAACCACATAGGAGAGGTAACCCACACTATGCAAGCCCGGTGCAACGAGCTCGACTCAGAAAAGACTGAATATAGGATTAATTATCTGCTGATCTAATTGAAAGACTGAATACAGGGACTAATTATCTGCTGATCCATTTTTTCCTTTATCATAACATTATATCATACAAGTTGAACGAGTAAATTATATAACAACAAACCAGGAAGACTAAAAAAGTAGAACTTCACTCAGCAACTAGTTCATATTTTCATACCAAACTTTACCTATTAAGAAGCTGACGTCTTCCCGGATCAGAGAATACTATTTGACCTAGCTTTGCACGATCAACTTCTCCATTTTCCAGTAAGATATCCTCACCAAATGCGGCAACAACCTTTTTCCAACCACCTGTTCCTTTCTTCAAAACATTCTACATAATTATATTTTTTGTCAGCATATAGAGCTTGCCAAAAACTTGCACAAACTTTAGCGGATGGAGATAGTATACCCAAATTGACAGTTAATCAAGCATAATATTTTAAGACTCTTTATATTTGATGCACTAAATAAACCTGGTAAAGGAATAGCAATAGGAAAAGGGAAACGTAGTTACCCGAGCTACAATGTCAGCATCGACAATGGGAATCCCATGAGCGTTGAAAAGGTTGGAGACAGTGCTCTTCCCTGAAGCAATCCCACCGGTCAGTCCGACTATCCTCATTTTCTTATTTTGAGAACAAAACAAGTGACGAGCAACAACTCCAGTACTCCAGCTGCTCAAACTCAGTTTCTTCCTCTGCTTCTCTCACGATTCCATCAACCAACTAGCTTCTGGATTTGAGGAAATCTTCAAATCAATTTGGAATTGAACAAGTAGTTGGAGGTTCATTACCAAAAAGAATTGAATACAGAACTTCTATTGCACCATAAACTACAAACATCTTTAGTGAAGGTAGAAACATTTTACACATAAGAGCATTAAATATGAACCTGTGATTTAAGTTGGTGGAAAGCATCAAAGGATAGACACACTATCATTAAAAAAAAAAAAAAAACATCAAAGCACAGAGAGAGAACTCAATCATCTAAGAAGATTAATTTCAATTCACGCAGTTATCAATCCATCACACATACATGCTTACTATAGAAGTGGTGATAAAACCTTTACATGGTTCTCATTGTTCAAGAAAACATATTCAACCAAAACATTTCTATCATTGCAGTTTACTGGAGAATATGAAGCCGAGACATAAATTTTGTACCTCAAATATTTCAATAGAGGTTCCACAACCACCATCATAAATTATGATGGAACAAGTTCACTTCAGCAGATCACAAAGAAATATTACATAACAGAATACATTATCGGAGTATTGAATGGGTGTACCACCAAAGGCATAGAAAATTTGTTCCTTTTTTTCAAATTCGGTTTGGTTCAATTAGGTATTTCTAAAACGATTTCTTTTTTTTTTTTTTGGTTCAACTCTGTTACAACTATTCGCCTCTATCAAAGCCAGGAAATTAAATGGGAAAGTGAAGAACAGGTAAGGCCCTCTCGAGCAATAACAACTACTCCATTTTTATGAATTCAACCTTCAACTGTAAAAGAAAATCAACATTCAAGTAGTAAACTAGAAGTAGCTAACCAGATGGCAAGAGAGAATAGTACCTTGACTCAGATCGGATTCGAGGTCGGAATCGCCGGAAGCTCAGTCGGTATTCAGTTGCCGGCAGAGTGGAGATTAGGAAATACAGAATTTTGGGACAATTCAAATGCAACCGTGTTTTTTTAGAAATCAAAATATTACTTACATTTGTCCACTTTTAGTGGTACCTTTTTTTAAAAAAAAATTAAATTATATATATTTTAACTAATATTTTATAATGTATTGTTCATTATATTAATTATGTAACAAAATGTAGTACTACCTAATATGGGAAAATATATTATAACTCTATCCGATTTCTATTAGTCAAATGGTAATTTTTCTTAACTTATTAAAAGAATTACCAAAACTAAAATCAAGAAATTTGGGTAGAAAATTTTGTAAGTTGAATGGCTAAAAACGACTTATAAGAAAGAGAATTTTTCATAAACAATGAGATTTTGAAGTTTATTATCATAATAAAGTAATATTTTTTATATTTATAAATGTAGCAAGACTTTTTTCCTAAAAAAAATAAAGTGCAATATAGTGTATGAGAACATAAGTATGTTGTATCACAAATATAGCTATAATAAAAAGAAGACAATTGCGATATAGTGTAAGGATAAAGGAAAGTATTCCTATCTTTGATCTTCGATTCAGGAGTGATTGAAGCGAATACAGTAAAAGAATGTAAGGATGGGTACCTTAGAAAAGTCGACATAATGATATTTCTAATAATTATTTTAAATTGGTGTTATTTTTTATAATCATGTTTAAAATTTTGACTAGTTGACTAATTTTCTCTACTTATAAAGGCCAAAATCAGCTAGGGATTGGACTGGGTCGCTGGGAATATAAGGGATTTGGGCTGGAAGGAATGAAATTGGGTCTGGGTTGTTTTTTGAAAATGGGCTAAAACTTTGGTTTAATTGTTATCTAATGGTCCAAATATGAAACGAATAATATCCATTAAGGGGGTTTCAAAAGGCACAAAGTCCTTAGGTTATTTTCATCAAGTCTAAATTGATTTCAGTTAGTTCAAAATTTGATAAAACGGGGATGAAACGAATTATAAACTCAAATAATTACTCAAGTTTTTTAATTTTAACAATATAAAATAATTAATTCTAAAAGAAAGATCCTAATTAAATTGCGATTAATTTTAAAGGAAATAAGACGTGTACTTAATTAGAACTCTATTTTTGGTAAAATAATTTTCCAAATATTTATTCAAGAATTGAAAATTATATAAATCTATTTATTCTAAGTATATAGAGATATATTTTATAGTAAAAATGAAATATTGCATTGAAAATGATTTCAAAAAGTATTTTTGATTTTTCAAAATAATTACTTCAAATTATTTGAAATTTAAGAAGCTTGAAAATTAATTTAATAGTGAAGGGCCAAAAGTGGGTGTCAACAGTTGCTATAGTTGCCTTCTTTGATATGTTTGACTAAAGGTGAAGGTTCCCTTGTCTATAAGAATTATGCTACGGATGAGATCCTAAGAGGGTAAGTATGATTATGATGACCTAAAAGTGGTACTTACTGTGAACGGATTTATTTGGACGCATTCATGTATTGCACAAGTATGCTTTGAGGTTACATGTGAAGTAGTTCTCTTATGTTATGAAGATCTAAGGATTTGCTATGCTTATGAACATGATGTATCTCTTATGTTATGAATTATGCCTTATGTTGACTAATGGTTATATTATGCTTATGTTGGAGATTATGCTTATGACTATATTGTTGTCTCTTATGTTTATTACATATATCTTATGATTGACTAGTTCTTATGTTATGCTCTTATGATGTTATGCTAGCTATCATATTTATTTTTTTTGTACTAATACATACTCTTGCCTATATTTCCTTCAAATGTAGGGTTCAACGATTTTAAATTCCATCTCCGATGTTAGGTTCTTAGTAGAAGCAGGGAGTTGAAGACTTGGTGAATCCTCATAGCATCGAGGATATGACCACCATTTACTTTATGTCTTTCTTTTATGTTTTAGACTATTATATGTGTTGTATCCAAGAGTTATTCAAAGTTGTTTAGATGGTTTGAGACAAGTGTAATAAGACTTTCGTTTTGTTTTTATGAAAGACTTTAATCGTATGGTAAATGTGTTTTAAATTTCTGCACTTTTTTATTATCTTATGTTATGATATGCACTTTGTGTTGTGTATCTCGTAATCGTGACATATCATCGTACACAGGTTGAATGTAAATGCGAAGGAGATAATTTAAGCAATAAAAAGAGTATATGCATGTATGAAAAATCGTAAAGAGATAAACAATAAAAGTTTAACTATATTTCTCACAATATATTAGTGAAGAACTAGTTTTCATCATTTTTTATTTTTAGATTTAACTTATATAGACACTGTAATTTTCATACTTTTAATATATTTTAAAAGTTACTATATAACTATAACAGGTTATTTTGCTACACTCATTAAAATTATCAAATTATATTACTGACTTACTCCCGCCAAATAGTAATATTGTTAGTGTACGAAAGATTCATTATCTTTTTTCAATGAAATGAGATTTCTTTCCTTTTTACAATTTGAATTAAAGAAAATATTTTTTAAATTTTTTTCATCACGCAAGTATTGAAATCTCTCGTAAAAAATTGGATAAATCTAAATATTAAATATTTTTTAAAGGGTCAAAATTGTCCATAAATCATGCGAAATAGACCACTTATACCCTCCATTACATTTTGGGATCAAAAATACTCCCGCCGTTATTCCAGGAGACCACAAATACCCTCAAGAGTTAACACCCCAAATTTTTAGTGACGTGGCAAGCTACATGGGACTAATCCCTCCACCTAAGCGTTGCCAACTAAGATTCACTACAAAGAACTTGACCTTTAGTGGCAACAAAGTCGCCACAAAATCTTAAAATATTGTCACTAAAGGTTATGAGTGATTTTTAGTAACGACTAAAGGCTCCAACAATCATTCACTAGTAAAACCTATTTTTTCAACAAAAAATATGATAATTAATTTTCGATTGCAACCTAATTTCTAAAATAAATAACTTGCAATATCAATATTAAAAACATTCAATATTATTAGAAAAAATCATCAAAATTACTTTTCGATTCAAATATCCTACTATTTAATGCATCATTGTGCATTTTATGATTTATATATGACGTAAAAATAAAGCATACAATGTCTTCAAATCCCTACTTAATCGATATAATTTTTTTTTAAAAAAAATAATGAAAAAAAATACAAAATTAGAATTTAAATGTTAAAATTTTTTAGTGACAATTTTGGGGCTTTTGTGGCGACTGTTGTCGCCAACTAAATGTCTAATTCTTTTGTAGTGAATCCTAGTTGGCAACACTTAGGTGGAAGGATTAATCCAACGTGACTTGTCACGTCAATAAAAATTTGGGGTGTTAACTCTTGAGGGCATTTGTGGTCTCTTAGGATAACAACATGAACATTTTTTATCCCAAAATGTAACGAAGTGTATAAGTAATCTATTTCACATAATTTAGGCGCAATTTTGACCCTTTTCTGAATATTTTTTAAATTCTTTTTATCACGTAAGTATGAAAATCTCTCGTAAAAATATGGATAAATCTAAATCTAAAAATATTCATAAATGACTAAAAACTCATTTCTCCCTTATTTTTCAGCCTTATTTAATTATAGAAAAAGGCATTTTCAATAAAATTGAGTGGGATATTAATTAACCACCAAGCTTAATTTCTTGACAAATATTAAATATTCTACAAGAATACGTCCACCTTTTATTTATAGTTTTTGCTATAGAAAACATGTTCATATATAAAAGGGAAAATTTACGGGAATGAAAAATATCTAGAATATATTATGTAGTATAGTTATAGTTTTGATTATTTTTAATATTTGATTATACATTGTGAAATTTTGCTATCGGTTTTTTAATTGTATAAATTCAGAATCTATATAATTTGATTCCTGATTGTATAAATCCAGAATTTGTATATGTTTACGCTAGCTATTTGTATACTATTTATAAGAACTAATAAACTATTTTGTTTGTATATTGGCAAGTGGAATATATATACAAACATAGTTCTGAAAAATTTCCAAATGTATAAATTCGAAGTTTGTATATACTTACCATGTTTGTATATTCGCTCAAAATATACAAATCACAGCCTCCATTTGTATATATTTATCATGTTTGTATATTTGCAAGCGACATACACAGACCACAGTCTCCATAGCAAACGGAATTATAATTATGTAAAACAATTATCGAAACTATAGCTATAGAGCCTTATCATGTCTATCTATTATTTTTGTTACTTCTAAAATTTTCTCTATATAAAAATTAGGTGTAGATTTTATTGATCTGACAGTCATTGAAGAAAAGAGTTAAGGAGATGGATATTGGGAACAATTCCTTAGGTGTTACAAAGGCCGTTGAAACCTTAAAATTGCTCAAGTTTAGTGGAAATTTGAAGACAAAAAAACCATAGAGATATATCTTTAAGTTTTTCCTCCTTTGAGTAACGAGTTTTTCATGCTAAATACTTGTATCGATTTACTTTATTCCATAATTTATTTTCTTGCATAGATGTTTAAAGAACATGGTTCTATGAGTGCTTAGGTAGCAATCAAACTAACAATAATTATCCATTAATAATTATATCTTTTAAATAACCTGATAGTATATAGCAAATTTTTTAACGTATGAATGCAATAATGTATACAACTTATACTCAAAATAAATAGGAAAAATTAGAGGTAGAACAAAGGACACAACATTATAGACATAGATATGTGTGTGAATAGAGGATGGGCTTAGGAGACAATCTTAGAGAAGAAAGATTCTCTTGAATCATCAACTACTATCTATGTGTATCAAGTCATGTGGACTGTCCATTTTGAAGTAAAAAGGAAGAAAAGATATAGAAAAAGAAAAGTAGAAATGTAACTAAAAAGGTACATAAATTTATAGCTATTGGCCTACCATGTTATCTAAAGACCCTATTATTATTATTTTGATAGAAAAATCTAACATAAAGACTTTTACAAGAAGCACCTTCATTAAGTTAGGACACAAAATGATATGCCTTCTAAAAAGAGTTGTTTCACTTTAGCCTTTAAGAGTAGTCTTTATTGTCTAACCTTTTATCTTTTCTAAACCTACATTTAATTTTTGATTTAGTGTTTTTTTTTCTATCAAACTTGGCCAAGACATCCAAGAATACAAATCAAGATACTTAATTGCAAATGTAATTTGATTTTAGTATGTATGTTTTTTCTTTTATGTATTTGAAGGGAGCTTTCATGCCACGGTCAATTTTTTTTAACGTGGATTAAGAGTTTACAAATTTAAGACGTGAAAATATTTTTTTAAGAAAATGTAAGATAAGATTAAATAAATATAAGATTCTTTGTGGTTCGATCCTTTTAGATCCAGTCAAGTCTTATTCTTAATTTATTATTATTATTATTATTATTATTATTAATTCACTATTATTTCAATTTTCTGATTTTGGGCTTTAATTTCCTTTTCTTTCCTCTACATTTCTGTTTATTTTTCTGTTATGTATGTTACATATGATATTGTATTACTATCAATGAGGGTTTCTTTTAAGTTTATAAAGGAAAAAATGCCATTAATTAACTAAACGTATTAGATGTAAAAATTAATGAATGCTATTGAATATTTTAGCACATTTAGATGATAGGTTTTGAAATAATTTCTTGAGTCATTAATTATTATTATTATTATTATTATTATTATATATAAAAAAAAATTGATGAAGAATGTTCAACAGGTCATCCTTCTACGATTCCATCGATTCTAGTTTCGTAATATTTGTGGATGCAAATAATCGGTTTTACTTATTAATTTAACTATATAATTTGAGACCACATATATATATCAAAAAAATTTGCATTTTCTATTGACAATAATTGCAACATCAAATGGTTAGTCTTTTTCTTTTATTTTCTTTTTGGAAAGAAAAGACGACAAACGAAAGTCAATTGAAAAAGGCATTAAAAAAATAAACACTAAAAAAAATAATGGCAAAAGGTACAAAGAAAAATTAATAAAATACTTTTCCCAAAGAAAATTCCAGTTGCACTTTTCTCTTTTTTGTTGGAGTTTTTGTTTTTTAATATAACTTTTTCTTAAAAAGTAACTACATCGTCTATTTCCTTCTCTTAATTCGAAATATTAAAATTAGAAAAGCAATTGTATTGTAATATTATATATTATAGAATTAATACTTAAAAGGGAAGTTGACAAAATGCAATAATTTTGAGAGTCAGATGGTAAGCTTTACACGATGGAAAAAATAGAAAAGATAAGTGTCATGTTTGATAAGTTTTTGGTAAATTGCTTCTTTATTACTTAATATTATTTATTTATTTTTAATAAAAAATATTCATTTTAGAGAAAAAAGAAATAAGTGTTTTTACTATCGTATTTATTAATTGAATATAATATTAATATAAAAAAATACATATGATAAAATTCTCTAAACAATCGTATAATTAGAAGAAGATGTTTAGAAATTTAGCCTAAACTCAAAATTAATGAGTGAAAATAAGGAGTCGTATCAAGCTAAAAAACACTCAAAACAATGGTCATATGTGGGTGAAATATGACTTTAGGAAAAAGTACATTCACCCAATATCACATTTAAATTATTTTGACGTGCATCGTATAGATTCAAACGTCATAATTAATCTTAATAAAACCAAATGAGTCCTTAGGACCATTCCACCTACAAGGTGCTAAACACATTATTACTCCAAAACACTAATTAAAAAAAAAAAACACAAATAAGTGTAACTACATAACCAATGTGTGTTAAAAATTAATCTCAAGCTAGCAAGAACACAAAGTTCTAATTTTCCATCATTCATACAAAAGCAAAATTGATTTTTGTTGTGAGATAGATAACAAATACTTCTTAATTGATTAAACAAAACCTTGCATGGTTGTTAATATTGAAGAAGAATGAAGCTGACGATTGGAGCATGTCAAAAGAACATGTTTCAATCGTCAGCTTCCTTCTTCATCAACACTTGCTGCAGACACGTCAGTCAGCTTCGTTGGACATGTTCCAATCGTCAGTTTCCTTCTTCTTTTCAACAGTTAATTAACTAGACAATAAACAACTAGAGATATTTTATTTTTTTTTAAAACCATGAGTTGAATTAAATAAGCTCATTTATTAATTCTTCAACTAAAATCCTTGACTCACCTTCCCAAACACATTGAATATGGATAAATAGTTAGATTTGTGTCGTTAGGCAAGTCTGGAATTGATGTTATGTCATTTTCTTTTACCCCATTAGTCCTCTATTTTCAACATCATTCAAATTAATGGTGGTCCTTCATAAATTATATATATCTATGGTCCCTATTTGTTAAGAATAAAAACATATATATAGATATATAATTTACATAAACACCATATATATTATTCTCCAACATTCATAATAGGAATTGGACCCCCTCTTATATGCTTTGCACATGTACAAAAAAATATGTATCTTTATCAATTATCACACACTTCTATTGAGGGATGGGTTTTCACGTGAAGGATGGAAAAATGTATGTGTGTGTGTGTTCAAGAATTCTATTTAAAGGAAATGGGAATATTAGTTGAACTAATTGAAATGATAAATTCAACAATAAGACCATAGCATAATGTTATAAATGAAAATACAAGTTTAATTCGATAGAGATCGGAGTTTAAGATCGAAAGAATATAGACTTTTTAAACTTGTGTTTCTGAGTGTGTTATTACATATGACATGTGCGAGAAAAACATCTAACAATAAAATTAAAATTGTATCCTATGAATGGTAATGGAGTTGAATGTTATCATTTCTACTTCGCGTGATCCAGATTCTATATAAAATTTCACCAAATATTCTCTTAGACACTAAGAAAATAGTATCATATAAATGATAATAATAGAATGAGATGTTATCATTTCTACTTAGTATGATTTGGATGCTACAAAAAATATCTTGAAATGTGTTTTATTAGACACTAGAACATACTAATAAAAAAAGGCCAAATACATAAATAGATCCCTAAACTTATTAATCCCTCAGGTATATCAACTATGTTATTTTCCTATTGAATCATTGAACCACCCACAATTTATTCCTTTTAAACACTGTTGGCTGATGTGGCACCAAATTTTGTGAGGGATATTGATAGAGCATACATATGTTGTTTCAGAACTCATTAGTCCAATTGATAGTGAAACTATTTGAGTATAATTGTGTTTTACTTCAAATAATTTGGACACATTAGAAAACAAATGAGACTAACAAACAGTTTGTCTTCATACCTTCAATCAAAATTATTACAATACGAACACAATTGAGGGCATTTACAATAGAAAAGCCAATCAAAATTAGCCAACAATGTTTAAAAGGAACAAATTAAGGATGATTAAATGATTCAATAGGAAAATGACATAGCTACAGTACCTGAAGGAAAAAACCCAACAAATTTAGAAATTCGTTTATGAGTTCGACCAATAAAAAGATACTAGTACTCATTTAGATGTAGTAGGATGTTATTATTAATTTGTAGTTAGCATGATCCTTGATGATCTCACCAAATGTTCTGTCAGACACTATAATATAAGATTTTGAATAAACACATAAAATTATCCAAGAATTGTCTTATCAAGCAAAAAAGCAAAAGCTATCAATTATTGTAGAATCACTAAATTGATATTGTTGTGAAGTGAAGCAAGAGAAGATGCCTTGCTCTGACTAAGACAACTAGATGACAAGTTGTAGCATAGGAGGTATGGCTCTTATTCCCTCTTTAATTAATTTTCTTCCTTTTTGTGGAGCATTTTGATTGAACTTTTTGCAAATTTTCACTTTCCAAAAAGGCCAATACATAACATGGGTTGGCAAGAGTTATAGACACAAATGTAGACACATGTATATAGATATATGATATGGGGAAGAGAATTCATGCTTTGAGCATGTCCTTTTTTTCTTAGACAATTCAAGAAGTGGCTATAACATGGGGTTGTCACATATTTTTAGTATACAACAAATGCCAAACAAGTGAAAGAGCGGCATACCGAAAAAAAGAAAAGCTGACTTATGGTGTTATCGAAATCTAAAAAAAAATATATATATACCCTTGTCCCGAAAGGTGCCTCTTCCTGAATTTACAGCCAGTTCGATCTGGCAAGCCAAAGGGGGATAGAAAGGAAAATACTATCATAGTATATTGTAGCAAAGGAGTGGGATGTTATCATTTCTACTTCGTGTGATGTATTAAGATACTATATAAAATTTAACCATACATTTTGTTAGGCATCAGAACAAACGAATAAAAAATAGTATCATATAAACAGTAATAATGGAGTGGGATGTTATCATTTCTACTTCGCATAATTCAAATGCTATATGAAATACTACCATTAAATGTGATCTATGATACGCTAGAACGGACTAATGAAAAATAGTATAATTGGAAATGAAACAATAGTGTAGGATGTTATCATTTCAAACTTCATATAACATGAGTTGACATTTCTACTTCGTGTGATCCAGATACTATACAAAATTTGACCAAACATTTGTTAGGCATTAGAACAAACGAAAAAATACTAGTATCATCTAAACAGTAACAATACAGTGGGATGTTATCATTTCTACTTGACGTGATCTGAACGCTATATAAAAGATAATGAAATATGTATTTTATCAGACACCAAAATGAATTAATAAAAAATAGTATAATTTGAAATGCAACTATAGAGTAGGATGTTATCATTTGTACCTTGCATAACATGGGTTATGCAAGAGTTATAGACACAAACATAGACATGCATATAGATGTATGATAAGAAGAAGAAATCAATTCATGTTTTGAGCATTATCCATTTTTTCTTAGACAAATCAAGAAGTGGCTATAACATGGGTTTGTCTCACATATTTTAGGATACAACATATGCCAAACAAGTGAAAGGAGATATAAAAATAACAAATAAAAGAAAGGTGGAAAAAGCCAAAGCTAATCTTCACAAAAGCTATATTTCCATTCACCCTTTAAAAAGGTAGTAGCTAGGAGATAGTAGTAATTATAAGTGGATGAAAGCTTGGCCCTTTTGGTTTTTGCTTTGCCTTCATTGTTTGGTTTTTCTCTTTGTAAGAGTCCTTATCCATCCATGTCTCACCTTCACACCTTCTAATTTGGTGCCCACATGATTAGCATTACCACCTTTGGTAGATGATCTCTTTAATTTAATTAGATGGAAGATGTGACCAATCCGCTTTCGCCACCTAAGTTGCATACGTGGCTTTATAACATGATCTATTAATGCAATTTTATTATTATTATTACTATCACAATGCTTAATTAATGACAACTTTGGTACTGTGCCAACGGCTCCCTTCTCCCATGAGCCTACTCCATTATTTTCAAACTTTATGGAGATAAAAGAATCTACAAAACAACAAAAAAGTTGAGAGTTAGATCTATAAAATAATGAGTAAAAACAATGATGGTTGTTATTTTACTTGCATTTAAAGTCAATTCATATCAACAACAAAAACCACACACCAAAAAATATAAGATTTTTCAATATAATAGCTACATAGTCATATTTAATTTGAATGAATTACTAGTTATTAGAGAGTTATAAGCAGTGACGAAACTAGAAGGTTCAATATAAAGAAGTAAATACAGGAACTAGTTGAATAGATTTCAACATTTAGAAACAATTTGCAGTATAAGAAACCAGAAGGTTCAATATAAAAAAGTAAATATATGAACTAGTCAAAGAGATTTCAACATCTAGAAATAATTTTAATCAGATATAAATAGTGTAATTATTCCTGGGGTATAAGTATGCAACAATTATAGTAACTATACTTCATATACAAGGTTAATTTGAGTAACACATAATTTTTGTAATACTATAGTAATTAAGTACATGCATTTTGTATGGAAAGTTTACACCAAACTCGACTATGAAAACATAATACAATTGAAAATATAAAAGTTAAAAAGGAATATGTAGATAATCATTAAAAAAAATAATTAAAAAGACACTTATTTGGTGCTAGTCGTTACACTTGCTACCTAATGCTTTACCTAATGTTCAAAATTACTGTTTTTTCATATTGACTTCTTTATAAGTAAATTGAATTTTGTATCTTTGCACTTTGCATGTTTTTTTGTTTTTTTTTTGGATTACATATTCACGTGAAATTATAACTTTTGACCTAAGTATATTCTAGTAAATTTGATTTAAATTCATAATTTAATATTACACTTTATTGGTAAATGGTAAAAGTAAATTGAGTAAAATTTTATGCTACATTTATCAATTTCACACATAATAATATTAATACTATGACATAAATGTCCAAATATATAGAACCAAGTTAAAGTAAAGGCTGAAAAATTCAAAAACATCATAAGTTCCCAAGAAAAGGGACCTGGCCAAAAGGAAGAAAAAAAAAGGGTGGGGGGGGGGGGGGGGGGGGGGTAGGGACACAATTACTGATGGCTGATAATATAGATTTAACATGTTCAATTAAATCCAACAATTTTTAAAAAATAGTATATATATATATATATATATATATGAAAAATCTTTTTGGCCAAAAAATTGATCAGAATTTGGCCAGAATGACATTTTACTTGTATTATTTTACCTTTTTGAATATTTTTGCTATTTTAATTTTAATATCTATTAACTAGAAAATGAAAAAAAATAGTTATTTTAAAATAAAAAAATATTAGAGTACAAATTTTTAAGTTTTCTAACCAAATTCTAGCCAAATTTTCTGGCCATTTAGCATTCATTGTCCATATATATAATGTTAATTCTATTTAGTGTTGAATTATAAAAAAAATAAATTAGTTAGGAGTTTTTTAGCTACATATTATGATGTATTTCATATTTTCTTGCAGTGAAGGGGTTTATTCAAATGAAAAATTACAATGTACATAAATTAAAGTTGAAATTATTTTATACATAGAGCGCAAAATTTATCTTCATATATATATTTTGCTATAATATCACATTTTGTCAATCTAATTTTCAAATATATTTAAGCCAATTTTTGAGACTTACACTCACATAACTTCAATATTAAGCAAAATGCATGCTCAAATATAATTTTAATTCTAGAAACCAGAACTTCAAAAACTCAAAGTTTTAAGTTTTCAACTTCAAATTCTATAGCTTAAAAAGAACATATAATTTAGCTAGGGTGAATTCCCAAAGGTTTTTTCGCGTGTATACTTTTATTTTTTATAAATCTTCTTATTAAAATTTTTGATGATCTCTCTAGATATATGTACGAAAAAATCATTAAAATTTCAACAAGTATGAAACTCTAGTATAAAAAGAACAAGTAATGATATATCGATCAACTTTAAATTCTGAATCGATGAATGAGAACTAAATAAGGAGAAAAACTTTAAATTCTGAATCTATCGAACGAGAATTAAAGAAGGAGAAAAAATTTAAATTTTGAATCGATCAAACGAGAATCGAAGAAGGAGAAAAACTTTAAATTCTGAATCGATCGAACTAGCATTAAAGAAGGAGAAAAAAGAGAAATGAATGGTTAATTATGTAGTAGTAGTAGTACCTTCATAGCTACAAGTGGAAGAAACATCAATATCATGAATAGTCTCTTTGCGTGAATGTCTAATATCAAGACGATTGAAAAAAGAGGTTAAAGCAAATATCTTTGGTAGATAATGCATTGTTGAATGTTCTTCTCCATCATCATAATTATTATTAATCTTCATTTTTTCTCTTAAATTAGTAATAATCTTCTTCTTCTTCTTCTTAATCATCTTTTCTTGTTTAGAAGCTAAGATTAAGAGCCTTTCATTCAAACACAAAGCACATACTCCCACTACAACTTCTTTTGGATGAAAATAACACAAACAACTAGTGTTGTCATTCATGTTATTAGTTTCAAGTTTAACAAAGTTATAAGAAAAGTGTAACAATAAAGAATATATATATTGTGTGTGTGTGAATAGAATTGAAGGGAAAAAAAAGTTTGTGTTTTTGGGTGTGTTTTTATGTGTGGAAATATATATATGGTTTATAAGCAAGTCTTCCCCCCCCCCCCCCCCCCACCCACAACTATGATCCTGACACGTAACTAAATGTTGGTGCTTTGATAGAGGATGAATTATGAACAACAATTTATGGACTCAATCTTTAAAACATCTGGTGCGATAAATAAAGAGAGATAATATTTTAGATCAAATTTTAATAGTATATTTTTAATTCTTTGTTTAGTTATAAAGTTTGTGATAATTTATCTCAAAATTAATAATAAGTATTGAAATAAGTTATTCCCGTCTCTAGGTGAAATCATGATTTATCTTGGGATAAAATAGTAAAAATGATAAAAATGCACCTTCGACCCTTTTATATATATCACTTTTCATATCTTTTACATGAAGGGTAGTTTTAATTTTGAGATAAGTGTCAAAAATACACCTAAACTATACATTTTTTTTGAGTTTCATATCTAAACTATTGAAAGTTTGAGTTTCATACCTAAACTATCACTTTTTAGTTTGAGAAACACATTTATCTCTTTTATACCACTCTCATCATGGTATGTGTAATACACTCTCTCTCTTTTATTTTAAAGAATTTCCACATTACACTTCACATGGACAAAATATTCAACCTTGACAAAAAATAAATAAATTATTAGTATTAGTTAAAATTAAAAATTAAAAAACTCTTAAAAAAAAAGTTCTTTATAAAATAAATTGTGAAATATTTTCTTACCCCACACCATTTTTTAAAGTTTTTTATTTTGTTTAAATTTCTTTTATAAAAGTATATCATTTTTTACTTCGTCTCCTCCCCCTCATCAAATATTAATTTAGATATAATTTTATTTTCTTACAAATATAATTCTACCCACCCCACTTAACCCTCCGCTTTCAAAAAAAATTTTCCCAGTGTTTAGATATACATATCGAAAATATTTTTTACTTGTCGCCACAAGACTTTTTATATTTTTTAGTTGTTTATGTTATATTCGGTACACTAGTAGAATTTTTTTCCTAAAAATATATGAACGTACATATCTAACACAAAATAAGAAAAACGTAAAAAAAAAAAATTAGGAGTGGAAAATTAAATAGGATGAGGTAGATTTTTTAAAATAAAATAATATCAATTTCTATCGGAGGGGGAGGGGGAGGGGGAGGGGAGGATGAAATATGAAATTTTTAAAAATATTTAATTAATTATTTTTTTTTAAAAAAAGGATGGGGTTGTCGCGGGGGAGGGGGGTACGTGGAGGAGGTGGTGGAGTGAGATAAGAAAAATAAATTAATTTTTTTATATGGATAGTAATCTTTAATTTTTAATTAATATTAATTTTTTATTATTTAATTTTTATCTAGATCAAAATTTTATCTATGTGGAATGTCATGTGTCAAAGTTTTTTCATATAAAAGAGAGAGTGCACTACACACACCACTGAGGTGTGTTTCTCAAACTAAAAAGCGATAGTTTAGGTATGAAACTCACACTTTCAATAGTTTAGGTATGAAACTAAAAAAAAAGTGAATAGTTTAGGTGTGTTTTTGACACTTATCTCTTTAATTTTTTGTAATTAAACAACTTATGATTAGAAATTATGTAATGCATGTTATTTTTAATATAACAAATCAAATATTCACAACTATATAATACCAACATAACTAATCTCAACATATCTAATTTCATCATAACTTGTCTTCAAACCAAACGACCCCTAAAAAATTAATCACTCTTAATTAACAGTTTAAACTATATATATTATCAGTGTTAGAAATAAGTATATTGTCGATTCATCTTCTCTTTTTTTTTTTTTTTGGTAAGTAACATATTGTACTAAGGAAAAATTACACAAATTGGACACATTAGGTAAAATATTTATTCAAACTGGATCAAATCTAATATATTTACCCTAGTTGGACCCACGATCCAAACTAATTATCCGACTGCTCCCTTGTTCTATTTATTGAATCAATGCTTGTTCGTTCTAGATATCATTAGAATATATACATACTCTGATGGTATCAATCAATAAATGAGCAGTTTAATTCATTGAAACACCGCATGTTCCTCCTTGATGCCACCGAAATATATATATATATATATATATATATATATATATTGTAATGGTATCAAAGAGTAACTGGATAGTGTTTTCACTAAAATATTGCTTCTTCCTCATTGATATTATTAGAATATATATATACTTTGATGATTTTAAGTTGTAAGCTCGCATTAATAGCTTAAAACATGAAATAACCATTTTTTAATATATATATATATATATATATATATATATATATATATATATATATATATATATATATATGTATATATATTTTTTTTTTTGGGTAGTGGTGATGGTGGTTTACAACTATTCTTTTCCCTTGTATTAATCACCAAGTGAAACATTACAAAATTGTAGCCAATTTGCACTACTAGCTAACCTACTAAAATAGAAAAACTAGAGGCCTAACCAATTATCTAAAGCAAAAATATTTAGAACATGAGTTGGTGAACAATGTACATAGTTCTTAGTCCTTAATTAGAGGCTCTCACATTACCCATATAGTCTATTTCTATTTTCTCTAGCTATGATATACCTCCTCGAGACTTTAATTTCTCATGTAAATAAATTATGATTCTTTATATAAAAAACATAAATCATTTTCAATGTGCTAAGTCCCAACATGTTTTTGGCTTTTTTGTTGTCGTTGCTTTGTTCTGTCAAGTTATCTTTATCTGTTATAGTAGGTAATTATCTTATTTTTAAGATTATAATTTTTATTTTTTTTACTTAAACCCTCTTGTGATATGAGCAACTTAGGAGTAATGTTGGGGACTATACACTTTTTGGTATGGGGTGTGTGTAGGGGGTGTGGGGTCACATTAGTAGACAAGTAGATCTACCATTGGAACCAAATTAAAGCTTGTAAATATGATAATGAAATTGTAAAATCCATCCATCCAAAGGCATTATATATATATATATATATATATATATATATATATATATATAAACCTTCTAATTGAAGACTTTGGACTATGTCTCTTGCATTAATTCTTCTAGACCAGTCAATTTATCTAGATTAAATCATCATCAATCACTATTTTGAATTGTATGATGCATCTCTTTCTTTGTGTTTTAAATTAATGACTAAGAAAATTATTTTTTCTTGTCTTGAGATTATTTTTCTCTTAAGATATAAATATTCTTTGACTATATTGTATAATTGTCAAATATAAAAAAAGATGGGTCAGAATCTCATTTTCTCACTTAATTCATGTTCCCTTGTTTTTTAAGATAATTTTGACTACTAAGTAGTAGAGCACATGACATTAAATCATAGGACACGTAAATATCTAACACAACATACACGATATTGACTAATTGAAACAAAATTAGTACAATGTTAAAGTTACTTGTGACCCTCCTCTCAACCCAATCCCTTACTTGACCCTCAAAACTCACTATCGAGTTGTAACCGAAGTAGATCAAGAGAAGGGACGATGCCCAGACGACAGATTTGACCCAATGTCAAACTGGCCAAAGGCTCAGAATGAGACGAGTCAGGGATCCAGAATGACTTCATTGACGGATCACCGAGCAAGAAAGACACTTTACGCAGCATTTCAGGTCGAAAAACTCTATAAGCGTTTCTGTTCAATTTTACTTATTCACTATATTTTAAAATAAAATTTTCACTTTTAGTTATTACTTTCGACATATAAAAAAAAGAAAATTATTATTTTCTATTATACCTTCAAATCATATCTCAAGACTTAAGACTGTATATAAATTAATGTGAGTATTATAATAAACTACTTATATTAATTACAATTATTTTTAAGAAGTACGTAAAATTTGAAATGAACAAATAAAAATGAATGAAAAAAGTAGGTGATAAGTCGATGTTTATTTAATTCATACACCTGGAATGTTTGAATATATAAATAAATGACTTTTAAGTTTGTCTAGAATTAAATGATCTTTCGTAGAGTGTAAAAAAATAAACATGTTAAATATTTGATCTTAATTAAGTGAAGCTGATTTCCATGTTCTTTGACACTCTGTCATATTGTTGCAATTTTAATATTTTCATAATCATATCTAAGGCTAGGTTTAAAATAATTTTAAAAATATGTACTAAATAGTTAAGTAATTTTTAACAAACTTAAAAGGACTAGAAGTATTCAATTCATACCTAAAAGGACTATTTTAAACATGGATTCAAACATAAGGGACTACTATTTTTGTCATTTTCTATTAGATTTTTATTTATTTAACAACATAAGGTAACCAATTAAACTAAAAAGAAATTGAGAGAAAAATGATGAAATTATAATTTAACCACCCAAGAGTGAAGAATGTTTTATTCCTTTTTTCCCTATATATTTAACATATTTTCACATCTTTTAGGCAATTTTACATACTTTAATTTTTATTATTATTAATTATAGTCAACATGGTAAAGACTTATTCACACTTGATGTATACATCAAATTAATGTAGTTTTCATAATTTCGTGCTTTAATAAAGTAAAATACATGTATACACCAGATAAGTTTTATCTGTGTTAAAATCATTGAAGTTAAATTACATTTTACTATGTAATACCCTCAAGGCTCAAAGTGTTGAATGTATTTTTGTAAATGCTTTTCTTTATGATTATTATAATTATATAAAACTACAACTTATTTATATTATATATCCTATTGGAAGGAAGTTAGGCTCTTGCAGATCTCTAGTCTAAAGTTTGAATTGATAATTATTTTACCATTGATAAAGTCTAGTTCCATACCAAAATTGATTTTTTTTATTTTGTGACAATTTGAATTTTAAATTAGGTTTTGATAGTTCAAAATATTGTCCCAATAGTCTTTTGATTTTCTTGTTGAATGAATATTTAGCAATTATAAGGGTTAGAAGGGTACACATGAGTGGTTTTTTTTTTTTTTTTTAAAATAATTAAAATGCAATATTTCTTTTATTTTTTCATTGCAATGTAACTTGGAAATACCTTACTTTAGTATATTTGTTTATTTGCTACAGATTCTTTATGTTTTATGATGTTTATTCCAAAGGACAAAAAAATATAGGTGTCAAATTATATCCTATAATAGTGGAAACAACTCATCTAAGGAGAAGAAAAATGGTTCATATTCTAATCCATTTAACTCTTATCAACTTTAATTTTTTAAAATTAATTTGTTAAATTATCAACATACTTTAAAGTATCTTCATTACTGTATATATGAAGCAAAAAAATAATTTAATAATATTTTGATAAAATTATCTCATAAATCAAATTAGTTTTAAAATGGACTTTTACTTGGACAAGTCAAAATAGACTAAGTTAATAAATTGACAAATCATATTTTCATAGTCCCTGAGAGAAGCGTCAGGAAATTACACTTAAGAACAATGTTAATAACAAGTCGAAAATCGTATGTCAAAATCGACGAACACTTGTTAGTTATAACCTAAAACGAAGTAAAAGTCGATGGACTAATCTACATAAAATAGCGAGTCGATTAATATTGAGAGACCCCCATTGATTTTTTAAAAAATTTATAAATACTAGTTTTTTATTTGAAAATCAATATTAAAAAAATGGAAGGACTATCAATTTATATAAAAAATTCAATATCACCCACCTCCGAAATCATGTGATAAATAAATATCGCTATAAAAAAAATTTCAACAATTGTATAATAACTCTATCGATGTGAGCTTGAAATATTAATACTGAATGCATTTATACAATTTGGACCAAAGAGGAAAAGAAGGGCACCAAACAAAAAAATTAATTGACGATTCATAAATGTCATGTCTACTTCTTTTAGACTTGAGGTACATTTGTTTTGCAAATTATTCCTTTTTTATCTTAATATATGAAGTATTTTATAAATATTAATTCTCATGTATCATCCACATGATTGAATTATTTTAAGTTTCATAATTTGTATGGTTAAATTTTTAATATATGATCATTTTATAAGTGTTTTTGTCGTTGCTAATTTTTAAAAATAAAGGTTTATTTTATGTAGTATTTTTTTTAAAAAGGTGGTTGGAGGTTAGTTTTTTTTTTTTTTTCTTATTTTAATGGAAACAACTTCTATTTTATTTTGTTTTACTAATTTACTAATCTCTTTCAAATTCATCAAGTTTATCACACATTAATTATTACTCACTCCACTCATTACATTTTCTTACTTTGTCAATTCCATTGCACACGAAAAGATTAATTCTCCATAGAGTACATTAGAAGCCTTGATTTGTCCACTTCTTACTTCTTTATTACTCCGTTCCATTGAAACACTTTTTAGATTTCGAAATTCAAACAAGTATATTTTTAATCATAAGTTTTTAAATTTTTCATAGATTTTGTAAACATTTTAAATTATCAATTATTGTGACTCATAATATTTTTTACGTAGTTTATAAATATAAATTTCATTTCAAAAAAATTAAAAATTTCATGCGCAAATTTCCGATCGAACTTAAACTATTTGACTTTCGAAAAACGAAAAATACCACATAAATTGAGACATAGGAAGTAGTAGTATTGTTGTTATTATAGTAAAAAAATCAAATAGTCAACTGAATTATGATAATTTCTCTCGACTTAGAGTACTTTATTATTTGTAAGAATGGAGAAAAATTATCAAAGTGATTTATTTCAAGTTTTCTTAGTACTTGACCGTTTGAATAATATTTAATTAAAGGTTTTGAACTCCAATTTTTACTCTAATATACAAATGATGTTAGCCCCAATTTTTTTTTTATTAAAAACAAGAGTCTTACATAGAGGTAGCGAAAAAAAAAATGAGAGATGAGATTATAAAGTGAGGATTCGAATTTTCACCAATCAAGTGAAAGTCGTATAGCCAACCAATTAAACTACTTAAATCTCCCAACTTGTTATTACTTCAATATAAAAATGTATGATCATAAGTTATGTCAACATACTCATATTGTTGAGACTTAAAGAGTTGAGAGACTACATAAATAAATCGTTAATGAATTCTCCTACTTTTCGACAAAGTTTTTTTTTTTTGCCCCCTCCATTTTTTTTTGTTCATTTAGTCACTTTGAACCCACAACATTAAAGTTGGAGGTAGAAAGTGTTTAAACATCAATATGATGTTTTCAACATAGGTAGCAACATCACATTGAAGTTTAGCAATAAAGTTGGAGATAGAAAGTATTTAAGCATCAATATGATGTTTTTGGACAAAGGTAGCATCACATTGATGTTTAAATAAGTTGAGTAATTACTAGTTAAATAGCATTAGACTGTACAATACTACATAACTTCAAAGATAGCTTTTTTACCATTCAAAAATGTCTCAAAATGGAAAGTATTTCGTGCAAATAGGAAAGTGTTATACTAAAGATAAAATTAGGAATGAAGATATTTGAGATACGGTGGGAGTGACCTCTATAATGAATAAGACGAGAAAAGTGAGAGTGAGATATTATAGGCACGTGAAGAGGAAATGTAGACTTCCCAATTAGAAGGTGTGAGAGGTTGATTAATGGTGTGAGTCGAGAGATGTAAAGGCAGACCAAAGAAGTATCTAAGTATTTTCTAGCAAGATTGACTTGGTGGGAACCTGTACGTATTTTACCAATAGCATTAGCACTATTCTATAGTTTCTTCTTCTATTTTGGTTATCGATTATCACACTATTTCGTTGTCATTACTATTCACTCTTCTATATGTTATATACTCATCATTTTGCTTTATTTCATTGATGTTACTACTTTTTTCTTCATTATCTTTTTCAAACTGATATGCAATAAAGACCTTTGGTAAACTTCTCTATCTCTACAATATAGAGATTATATACACTCTACTGCACTGGGTATGTTTTTTTTTAGGCAAGTGCCAGACTAACACTTGTCATTACTAACAAAATGAGGTTCAAAACAATCGATCCAACAAAATAAAAGTTGAAAAGAAACTAATGCCAACGCTCAATAAAGCGATTTCAGACACATTCAAAAGGGATTAAAATTCATCCTCAATAGATCAAAGTAGGCTAAGGTATACCTCAGTCTTCACCATTTATGGTATTTATCTTGTACAAACCGAGGGGGAAATCAACGAGGCTACAATGTAAACTAATAACGAAATATAGCATACAACTGATGACACCCTGTTGGTCAAAAGGACCAAACCTCATATCATCGTTCTGACCAAAAATCAGTTACCTAGACAAATTTTTCATGTTGCACTACAAAATGAAGAATGAAGTAATCATCATCACAGGATTTGGGCAGCAGTGTTCAGTTTTTCTGCGAAACTCAGTTGTGTCCTTGTGAGGCTTGCCAAATAGAGCAAGAGCAATTGATCCTGCAAAGGAAGTTTAACTCAGGTTCAGCCAACCCAGTCTGATTTAAGCTTCATGCATATTAATAGTAACTGACAGATCCTTAGACACAAGACTTTCAGGGCACCCACATCCACACAATAATTCTACGACCACTCAGAGCAACTTCAAATTTTTGCTTGGAAGAAACTTACAGCCCTAGCCTCTAGACCATTTTTTGTAGCACAAACACTTCATGATATTGCAACTAGACCCTTACTCTACATTCAATTAACACAACAGAATCACAACGTTTTGTTCAAATACATGTACTTAATATGAAAGATCATATGGTATTCTATCATAGAAAACTTAAACTCGTAAACAGAAAACAGAGAAAAAAAGGAAGAGCTGAGTGGAGAATGGGGAAGGCCTGGTGGTTGGGAGTGAAGTTATTTTGATTAAAACTAAGAAAAGAACCAAGACTGATGTCTTACAAGGAGAGGAAATGGTCAGGAATGAAAAGTACAATAGACCAGTCAAAATTCACACTTGATGAAAATTCAAAAGTACACAAAAAGACTACATTTTCCAGATACTCTACACAAGATTGACACATCTCAGTTTTCACTTTACCTTTTAAGAGGCAGTAAAAGACGTATGATTATTCACTGAAGAGGTAACATGGCTATCATTCTTTCAGGAACTTAAGCTGCTGCTGGTCAATTAAGGGAGATGTTTTAGGTTGGACGGGGCACTATGTCAAACTGGGAAGGAGGAAAGGGAAAAGGCGCCTAGATGGTTAGGATAAGGGGTAAGAACCTGCGGGATTGAGGGGCCAACTACCAAGATAAGAGCGCATGGATTGGAAAACTCATGGCAAGAAGAAAAGGGAAGAGAATCTCACTTTGTTCTCATACCTAAAATTGTTCAAGTAGAATGAGAAACTTTAATGTTTTAGAAATTGAAGCAAAACTTGCTGAAAGGATTAGCTCCAGGCAGAAATTGCCACAAAGCTAAGTGGAGGGAGAGTGAACTACGTATCATTTCCACAAATTAACCACCAAAAGATGATTCCTGACATTTCTAACTACAGTGCATAAAAACTAGGGAGAAATTAATGTCTACATTCGTACTTTTTTCCCCATCTTTTCCACTTGATTAGGCAGGGTGGAGAGGGAATAGGGAGAAAACATTGGATTTTAGCAAAATCCAATTTAAAGGTAACAAACAACTACCTCGAGACCATCATTAACAAGCTTATCGAAATCTTGAGATGAGAGCTTGGGAAGGGAAGCCACGGTATCAGATATGAACCTTCCAATTTTATTGTCTTGTGGCACGCGTCCCTCCTGAAAAGGAATATCAATATTGAAAATGACTTATACAGGAGAAAAATAACTGAAAAAATTGAGTACTGCAAGTGCAAAATTTGAGTATGGCAAGTTCAGTTACCACAACATCATCAACATATTTGTAGATGTCATCAATCAGAGCAAGTAATCGTTGCATTGAGGCTTCCATTCCTTCAAGATCGTTGGGAAGTTTCTCAACCGCAGTCGTCTTAAGTATATCAACTAAGTAAAGGAGAGTAAGAGAACTCCAGTGAGAAACTTCATTGTGCAAACTGCAAAGGTAATTAACATGACTTGTGCTCTCTAACTCTTTCTCCCACAAAACACAGAGAAGATGCTACTTCTTACTCTTTATATTGGAATATATTTAGAGTATGGCTACTTTTGCATTTGTCCTTCAGGTGGATGACAATTAAATCACCAAAATTATCATAATAAACTAATGTACTGGGGATTCAGTAAACTGCTAAGCAAAAATTCATTACCACTTCCCAATCAGATTCCCCACTCACCCACCCCAGCCCCTCAAAGTTCAGTCAACTACAATTTCCTGACATCAGTTTATGGGAAAAAATCAAAAAACAAAAAGAAAACACAAAGAATATGCAAGAGAAAATAGAGTGTTCTATATGGTACGGGATGTAAATGGAGACATACATCCAATCCTTTCAGCTTCAACCATGCGCAGATCCAATGGAATTTCCTGAAATTGTGCAGCAAGCTGCTGATCTCCAATAGACAAATGCACAGAAACAAAACCTTTTACAGAAGCTTCTCCATTTGTGAATCCAGTGTCAATGGTCAAATGTATCGGATTTGTAGTTTCTCTAGAAAAAAACTCATGAATCAAAGCACTACCACCTGTGACTCCGAAACCAGTAGAAAACCTGTGAAGTCCCAAGTATTAGATATTCACAGTTTCATTAGCTCTAGCATTACAACCTTTGACTTATTCACTACTACATAAAGTAGAAAATTCACAAATCAATGAATGACTTTGGTGGCTGAAGTAAATATTCAAGACAAACGGAAGTTAAAAGCAATTACAAAGTATGGACAGATGACAGCAAGAATCGAGTATGTAATATGCAACATATAGTTACCAGCAGCCAGTACTATTAAGTCATGAAGACAACAAGTAGGTGTATTCTATTATGGAACTATTTGTGCAGTGATTTCAGTTTTCCTCTATGAAGTAAACAAGATTTTATTGCACTTTGGGCATAAACACCCAAATACTAGTAGTGGTACACAAAAAATAGAAAACCTAAAAAAAGATTATAATTGTCTACACATCACCTAATCTCCTATTCATAAAGGAAACACATGATGCACCAATACAAGGGGGATAAGAGGCTATTCCTTACTGTGCAAGAACATTTTATACTCCTTCAAAAGCTCTTCTATTTCTTTTTCTCCAAACTACCCACATAAATGCGAGTGGAGCAACCTTCCAAACCCTACTTCTCCTCCTCTGCCTTGCCTAGTTTCAGGTAACAGTTCTTTCACTTAATACTTAATAGATTGTATTCCAAACCATCTCAAAATTTTCCACCATAACCGAGAAGCTAACCGATATTATCGAAGAAGATGATTCACGTATTCACTTGAATCTTTACACATGAAACAACAACTGACGTAGGTAACCTCTTCTTCCACAGGTTCTCAGCCATCAAAATTACTCCTTTTGTGGATCCTCCTCTTCCTCAAGTTCTTAACCAAAATTACCCTTTTTGTTGCTAACTAAGTGAAAAACACACCTTTCTCAGAATCCTAGGAATCCATGCCAATGAATGTGGAAAGGCTTCCTCTTTTATGATCAAAAGCTTCTCTTAAAATGACTCAGCAGAAAATACCCCATTGTTTTTTTTTTTTTGAGAAGAAAATACCCCATTGTTCATGTCTTCAACATGCAAACATCGTGACGATCCTATGGTGTTCTTTGTTTGTGAAATAATTCAACTTAATTCCATCACCTTCCAATCTTGGGAATTCCTCCTAAAACTCATGTCCCAAAATACTTCTCTATCTTGTAGCCTCTGAACTTATTGGACTGTTAACTCTTAACATGATAATTCAAAAAGTGTTGGGGATAGTAAGTCTCTCAAAATGTTATTCTCGCGTTACAAGTTACTCCCAAAGACCAACCTTCCTCCCATCCCCCAGTCAAAATGACACATCACTAAACACTCCCCAACTTTTTAAGACATTCCTCCACATTCTGCACCCTAAGGCATATTTCACAGCTTTTGTCCTCCAACCCCCATCCAATACCCCCATATTTCGCCATTATCACATGTCTCCACTCTCCACAAAGCAAGTTCACTAACCCAAACCTCATCCAACCATTTCTCACACTAAAGCCTAGTCGAAACTGAAGACATGTCACATTTATTGGACTCTCTATTGCCTTCTTCCTGCTTTCACACATCATTGTCATTCTTTCCAACATCTTCCAAGTGTATACACATTAAATTGGAGGTATCTTCAAATAACATAAAAAGTGTCGTGACTAAAGCAAAATAGTAAAGTCAGCAATAGTAATCAAGCATAGTCTGTTAAGCCGTCTATACAAATAGAACTTCACAACCATATCTTCATTTGTGTTTGACAGGCTCATTAGCAAATGTGAATGCAAGCACTCGATTACATCTTTCCATGTATCATAAATACACCTCCAACGCTCTCCTGCCAATCCCCAGCTACAAATTCACAAATATATCATCCTTCATACTTATTGCTAGTCGGTTCGATAACCCGATAGAGATACCTACCAAGGCCTTAAACATAAGGAAAGGGAGAAAACAAAACAGCCAGAGTGAACATTTCAAAAGAGAAACAAAAGTAGAAAATAAAATGAAGTTTCACTATATGCTTCCCAATAAAGACATCCCTCCAAAAACATAATGCAGGAAGCTCTCTTGAAAAACAGAGTCCCCGTCGCATCCTTATCCTTGCTAGAACTACAGCATTAAATTTTTTCACCTACTTATTGCAGAAGATACTTTCTCTTTCCTTCAAAGGTCACAACTCACAAGACCCAAAGTATAAAGGGGTGATAGATGTATATAAAAACCTATGGAAATCCACTGCAATTTGTAGACATGAAAGTATTTTGAAAGGGGGTAGGAGAAGGAAGTCATTCATTAGTCCCATGGATGAGGGCACTGGGCACTGGGCACAAGAATTTTGTATTTAAAAAAATAAATTATTCATAAAAAAAAATAGAGAAATATATTAGAATGTAGAACATCAAGACTACTGTAAGTCACCGAATGTTTAGAATATTGTACAAAAAATATTTATGTATACATATATGATGGTTACACACGCACATATAATATGGTCAAATACTTCAAAAGAAATCTAGAACGGAAATTGTTTAAAGTAAAGGTAGAACATCAAGAAACTACTGTAAGTTACAGAAATGTTTAGAATATTGAACAAAATATTTATGTATACATATATGATGCCAACACACACATATTATGGTCAATACTTCAAATAAAATCTACAACGAAAAATATAAAAAGATAAATGACAGAGTTTACAATGTGTAGAGCATTTCTAGAACGCATTAGGCATCATGAGAATTTAGCCACCTATGGTCATCTGTGGTAGTTTCCCCAAAAAGGTCCCAACTTTGCCACTTAATAGCATATGTTCACATTTCATACATCTTTTTCATCTATCATCAAGCATGGCATGCTCCGAACATCATATTCCAATTTTAATCATGTGCATAAGAATATACAGTGCTATTTATATTATAAGGGTAATGGACACTAATGACTCCATGTTGCAGCAACACAGAAAAGTAGCCAAATCTGGAAATAGTTGGGAGCTAAGACAACACAAAGAAACATTAACCAAAATAAAAAACGGAAAGGTGGAATTACCATCCAACAATGACTTCCTTTGGATTCACCTTCTGATGAGATGATAACATATTGTGATGATAATCAATATCCAAGGCAACCTAAAATCAAGGATAAAATACCCAAAAAAAGGTCATCAAGAGCATTACAAACATCCAAAAAGTACGGTCCATAATTTTCACCACCCAAAAAAATATGGTCTGGAATAAAAATGACATTGTCGTGCATATCGCAAAGTTAAGAACACAACGCAACATGGGGAAAAGGGAAAGAAAAAAGATATAGCAATTAGGCAGAAACTGCTCTATCGAAATGTTGTCAAAGGCTTGCTTCATGCATGCTTAATCTCAATATCATGCAAATTAGGCACTTAACCAGTGCTGTCAAAGACAAAAACCATAGAAAACTGCACAATGTCTACTGAGGCCTCAAGTACAAATTAGAATTAAAACATGAGCTTTAGTAAAGAAAGGAGCAACGAAAAAAGCAACAATAAGAACAAACAACAATCACATTGAAAAAGAAAATAGAAGAAATAACAACCAAGTAAAATAAATGAAGTGAAAATCGTTAAATTAACATTAAAGCCTGACATAATTATTTAGATGCAGTTTTATGTCTTAGCCAAGTCAATTGACTTCTATTAACTTCAGACCAAAGAATTTTTATTTTTTTTCCTTCAGACCAAAGAAAGATGTAAGGTGACATTTTCACTTCAAATAAATTTCCTTTCATATAAAGTAACAAATTTATTATGAAGTTTTTCACAATCAATATCTCTCTGCCTATTATATTTATTGTTTATATAGTTGACGACTTCAAGTAGAACCCATGGTCATACACGTGCATGCCTTAGTTATTTGATACATACACTGAAGTGCCACCCAAGTGAGGAAAATGCCCATCTCAGGCTTGATGTTGCGTGAGGCTTAAGCGCATTACGAATGAGCCTTTAATAGCAGTAGGCGCTTTGCCTCGATGAAATAACATTTACTTTTAGTCCAGGCACCTATGTTTTAACTTTTGAGGCATGCACATTAATACTCACATGCTAATCCTGAAGACGGGATCAGTAAAAATAAAGCTAAGAAATGAGTAAACTGCACAGGAATATTAGGAATGGATATGATTAAGTGAATAGATATAGGAAATTTTAAAGAATTAGAAGAAAAACACCACGCTGATATCACTTAGAAACTCAAAGCTTCATTTTTGTATATCAGAGTAACAAAGTGGTGGTTGAGCTTGATTTATAAAGTTTATAGTTCATATATTCCATTTATTGTAGTGTCTTCCAATCTTAATTCTAAAATGTGTAATGCTAGTTATTTTGTTCCTTTCATTATATACCACATGCTTTAACCACGCCTTGTGCTTAAGCTCTAGTTTACACTGAGCCTTTAATGCTTTTGGCATGTGGAAACGGTTCATTGAAAATATTTCGTAAGATCATTCAGCTCTTTACCCATATCACAACTATCAGTTATTTTTCAGGCAAATAATCCCAAACAAATCAAATTAAATACATATATAGGTGGTTCATGTTAGCTTTTACATATCTATTTATTATACTGAAATCCTCATAGAGCCATTTTCCTCATATTCCAAGTAACTAAAATGACCAACAACATTTCGTCTACATGCAATCATTGGCATTTATTGCAATACAGGACCTTCTTTCTCTTTAGCTCCCTATTGAGTGGTTCAATAACTATTCGTGTGTAAAGCCCCACTTTTTTCAAACCACCAAATAAGGATTTGCTACTAATTACTATGATAGAATGTGTTACCTTCCTAAGAAAATGGTAAAATAATATTATAAGGAGGCACAGGCACGCCCAAGAAGGCTTTCAGCAGTACATTATCCATGCTTAAAAGAAAGATACCCAGGATTTCAACTTTGGCTTCTCATGGAAAAGGAAACAGAATAGAAAATTCATATTGAAGAAAGAAGCTTGTTGTATAGTTTCACTCTTTTTTTGGATAAGGACATGATGTAGTATTTCACACTTTTTTTGGATAAGTAAAGGACATGAGGTAGAGTTTCACTCTCTTGCTAGCAGATTTTAAGATATCTCAGTCAACTGTTCCAATCCCCTCTGTCTTTTCTTCTTTATAATCTTTAGAAAATATTCACATTCTCGTCCGATCTATGGCCACCATGATTGGTAAACATACAATGACATTTAAAATACTAGAAACCATAAAAGAAGAATTACAGAACTGGTGAACATCAAATATTTACATAATATAGTAGGATCACTCCTCTTCTGTCAAAGTCATTGCCTCAGTATCAATCCGCAATACAATCAGGGCTACCTTTTCATTAGAAGGCTGATTTATTTCTAACATGACACAAAAGTATTTCGTGTTGTGCAAACATGGCGCCAAAAATTACAAGTTCTGATACAACGATTAAGCATTTGACAGGTTGATTGATGCAATCAAATAGGATGCTATTCGCAACTTCTGCCAATTATCTGTTCCCTTGTTTCTTCCATTACTTTCGCACAATATTTATCATTACACTCATTTGTTCGTTTTCCCATGATCGTTTGAAAACAAAAATAAAGAAGAAAGACACACTTTAAGCTACAGAGGAAGCACTAGTATGATATTATCCATACAAAATCCTATTGTTTAGTATTTTGTGTGCATGTTTAACCATTAAGCTATGCATACAAAACACAAATTTATCTTTATGAGAAATCGTAAATGCATACAAGACACTAGAAATTACTCACAATTTTTGCACTAAAACTTAAAATCTCTATCCAGCAACTCATCTAGAGTAATCCTCTTTATATCATAAATTTACTGAAATTTACACAATAGCATAGTCTCTTCTCAATTCTCTCTCATTATCCCTGCCCGCAAACTTCTGTACCTCTATCTCTGTCATTTTGAAATTAAAATGAAACTACTGAACTAGCAGATATTCATCACAAGTCCAAAAAAGCCTAAATTGACCCCATATAAAGAAGGAGAATTGTATTTTGAGAAAAGAACCTGATCTTGTGACTCGCTATGGGGAACGGCATATGAATTGCGAATGTCTACAGTACCGTCAGGCAATACTGATCCAAGAAGAGTGCCAATGATTCGGTCGGCTTGATCGGGACGTCTGACAAAGCAGTCACATATGTTAAATATGACTAAAGGGTGAACCTTTGCGGATATGCCGGTTGAAGATGGTGAAAATTGCAGTATGGTATGATCACTGGAAGCCATTGTTGCTCGTCGGGAAGAACGCCAAGACGGTAGGTGGTGGCGTTACTAGGGTTTATCGCACAACGAATGCAAAAGAGATTGAGAAGCAGATTTGGGCCCTTCACTAGACTACTTTTTTCCTTTTAAGACAACAACTTTAATATTTAATACGTATTTACTATACATAATTATAATTTAAAAAAATTATAATTTGTAGCTACCGTTAGAATCTTATAATAAATTTCTCTTTCTTTTTCCTTCTCTCTCGCCTCTTTCTCTCTCTACTATACAAATTGTAACAGTTAATGACACAAATACTAACTGACAATATTGTAAATGGTACCATAAATACACACGATAACACATAACTACAATGCACAAGACAGTAGATGATTACAAATGTACATGAGTAATAAAGCAGTTTGTTATAAATTACAACAACGTTACAATTGTCTTTGTTGATATAATTGTATTCATCGATACAAATTGTGTTCATTAATATAATTAATACAATTAATTTGTATCAAATAATTGCATACAACAATCTTTGATACAGTTGTATTCATTGATGCAAATCAATTGTATTCGTGATACACTTATCAGTTAGATTTAGATTTACAATGATTGATTTTTGATACAATTATATTTCTGACCTCTACTAAATCTCACTCGTCTCTCTCCCTACTCTCCTAATCTCGTTAGCCTCTCTTCTCCTTCTAATATCTAGTTTTTTTCTTAAAACAAATAAATTGTATTTGTGATTATTAACTAGTTATGCAAATCGTGATTCTCCCTCTCTCGTACATCCTTCTCCCGATCTTGCTCACTTATTTACTCCTTCTAGCTACACATCATAATTAGACAAAATATAATTAAGGAGCTTGATTATATTTTCTGGTCATAGATGTTTTTGAAATTTCCTCTTACTCATATATCTTTTTTATAAAACATTCTTGGGCACCTTATTTGGCTGCCTACTTTTTTTTGAGAAAATCTCAAAAATAACATTTACATCTATTTATCAAACGTAGCAATAATTTTTAAAATTCGTATTGTGTCATTGATATAAGTTTTTGAAATTTGCGATGCATTTATTTAATATTTTTAAAGATAATTTAACTTGTAATTTGTAATCTATTTAAAATTATTTAATATGTTTTAATTCTCTCGATTCGTCTCTTCCTTCTAACCAAAAAATATATATAAATAAACTGAACATCTTTTCTCTAATGCAATAACTAGAAAAAATATGATTTTTTTTTTCAAAAAATGAGCAAAAGCTTAAGCTTTAGACTCGTTACAGCAAAAAAGTTGTCAAATTTTTTTCAAATTGATTAATTAACCAAAAATAAATTATTATTCTTCAAAATACTTTTTCAAAAGTTACTTTTCAAATCAGTGCGAGTTAAAATATGTAATAATGAAAAGTTAATAGTGATTGAAAAAACTCAATCATCATTAAAAATAAGTATGAGTGAAAAATGATATTTGGGGTACCTGCATTTAAAAATAAATATAGATCAACAGTTGTTTGAAAGTTTCTTCAATGAACTCGCAAGCTCATTCACGGTACAGCACGCACCTGTCCCGGTCCATCAACAAATTTGTTTCAACCTTTTGTAATCCAAAAAATCCATAGAAGTAGAGAAACAGGTACTAATAAATTAGCACAGAAGTACTGTTCCATATTTTCTTTTGACAAACAGAAGTAACTGTGATCTCCAGATCACTGCAAAAATCTGAACATTATCTAAAACACCGGATCATCGTTATACTTTTACTAGGAACTAGTTTCATTTCATCATTCTAAAACTGAAAACAGTTTCTCATTTAAACTGCTGATATCCATTCCAATAGACAGTCTGCATCACCGAGGAAGCCTCTCTTCTCTAGCCTCGAGGGCATCCACCTCTTCCTTTGACAGGTGACCGACTACTGGTCCATATGCATCCCGTTCACTCATTTTTCTGAGAAGAGTCACATTTGAAATGAAATGAATTCCAAAACTGGACGTGCTGATGAGACACGATTGAATTGAAATATATATGGAAAAAATCCCAGTTTCGATTTGGCATTCATTTTTTATTAAGTGAGAATGTTAAGAAAAAGCAAGAGTGGTACCGTTGGATACTTCCATCAGGGTCGAATAGCTTCCCCAGGTCCAGTGCAGGCGAACCTACTTTACTGTCAAAAAGATAATTATGAGGAAAGAGATGTACCGAGGATAATGTATCTGTGATTTGATTAACCAAAGATCAACATAAACAGCAGAGCTCAATGACACTAACCTGGCTGAGAGATGTTCCATTCCTCTTCGTCCTTTCTTATTTGTCCTGCTTTCTCTCATGGATGCAACACCTTGCTTTGCAATCTGATAAGTTAAATGCCAAAAATAGTCAAATGACCTTGAAGTGGCTGGCTTTCAACTATGAACACATAGTTGAGATCCAGGTAGAAAAAAATGAATGATAAATTCTCACCTCATAAAGTTGTTCTCTAATTGCTATGGCAATTGCAGGCTACAAAAAAAGGAGTCAACTATCAAGAAGAAAGCATACCCAGTTTTTTAAAATAAAAAGGATACTGAAAATGACAGTCTCGCATAGTTGAACAGATTGTTTAGGATGGAAGTAGAACACTGGGAATTAAAGAAAGTAACTTCCCATGATTGTTTTCTAGAAGTAAAAAGTGAGAAAGTAACACGACTACAATTTAGTGCATTCCAAGAAGCTACACTACAGAAACAAGTGTCTCTTGATGAAATAATGTTAAGACAAAATCTCATTTGAGCTAAGTAAGAATCAGGCACTCACTATCTATTTTCATTGTTCAAATCTTTGACAACAGTAGAAACCAATTGTTCAACTGTTTGACAACATGATATGATCAAAAGCTCTGCCCTCCGTCTCTATGGTTAACCCAATAATGGGAGTTTCTTAAGGGGACTGAAGCAGGCTACCACGAGACAAAAGATCCTTTATCTAATGAGATTCAATATGGAACTCTTATATGTCCAGAGTTTACTTATACGTGAACATATATATAGATTTTTTAACACATAAATACAAAGGCCTACAATATCGAGAGGTTTTAATATCCCTAATGCATGATTACCCTTTAAGACTATGTTGCTCGGACTCTTCAACAATGTCGACGGGTGCATGTCGGATCCTCCAAAAAAAGTGTATTTTTGAAGGATCCGACACGGGTGCGGCAACATTTTTGGAGAGTCCAAGCAACTTATCTATAAGATTTTATTTCAATTTACAGTCCAACATCTTTCTGCTGTGATTGTAATAAAAGCTCTTAATTGTATTTGTTTGTTCATCCAATTCCAATCACGGGGCTATTAAACTCTGACAATATAAAAAGTAAGTAAGTTCAAGGCAAATCGCTCAATATTGGCTTCTCACAGTTGTGTCAAGATAACCAATCTTTTCCTAAGACCAGTACAACAAAAAAGAGACTGGGGGAAAGAAAGGATGAAATACAGTAATTACAAGACAAGAACATTGTAAAAACATAACAATAGCAATTGTTTCCTGTGTGGAACACGATCTCTAGAGTACTCTTTTGAGCAAAGCCCAATATGTTGTCTGCATTTTTAGGTTACAGACCTATTATCCTACATTATTCATTACCTTCCCAATATCTTTTTGATAAGGTAAGATTTGATTGAGAAAGGAACCATGATGGTACACATTACAAAAAAACAGCATCTATCACCAACATTCAGCCACATATCTGATATCTCCTATCTCCTTCTAAGAATTCCATGTATTGCTCCATATTTTACTTAATACTCCTTGTACACCAGAAATACATATTTACAGGACATCTATTCTTAGCCCTGGATATATGTTGTCTTTCCTCTTCAAACCAGACCCTATTTCTTTCCAGTCATATTGTCCATAAAAAAACAAAGAGGGATTGTTCTCCAAACAGATTGTATATTCTTTATCATTTTTCTACGTTGCCATGTCATCAATATGCTCTTAACACTGGGAGGCATTACCCACTTGACACCAAACATAACTATGTTCTTCTATAAAACCAAGTTACTGAATTCCTCATATTCTCATGCTCTATTAATGGTCTAAGAAAGTTGAAATTATTTGACAGCATATTTTGTCAAATAAACCCAGCATTGAAGAAAACTAGGTCACTTTCTTGAAAACTAATGGCATTTTAATTCTACGATTCCGCTTCACCAATCCTCCCCCATTTACAAATTACAGAAAGATCTTCCTAATTGTAGTAAAATAGGAGGGAGGTTAATTTTATCTGCACAAGTTGCAAATATTAAACCCATTCAATTTCGCATCAGAGATGTGGAAGTATCATGGAATTTGAATGTTGAATCTTGAGAGCACAGGGCTAAATTTTTGGTGCCACAATTGTCTCTGGCTGGCTGATACACACTCTAGTTAACCCCAAAAACAACCAAACAGAAATGGGAAGAAAAAGAAGTATAGAAGGGCACCACCTTTAACTACATCACCCCATAACTTAGAAGTATATCAGTATGATGAACATCGAACTTACAAAGAATATGTAATAACAAATGATAATTTTATGGGATGGAAACACAAACACTATTTTTATTCTCAACCAACAGAAAGGAAATAAATAGAGCTTACTCCAACTTCTGGGTCTTCAATTTTCATATCTTCACAAAATGTCCGTGCAAATTCTTCAGGATCACCCTCAAAATTGTTCATGTCCTGAAATTATTTTATTTCTCTTTGTATTAGCAACAAATGAGGCAGAGTAGTTACTAATTTGGTCACAGTTCTTACCAAAGTAAGATAAATGAAGACTGAAGAATGAGACATCCAACAACTTACCCAGAAAAACTGGTCCTTTATAACTGTCTGATTTACTCGGAGATCAAGCTGGATGAGCCCGGAAAAGAAAGGGAATAGATAAATACAAGTACCTAATTCAAATGTTGAACCCTCGGCAGTTGAGACCACCACAGTCAGTAAGATAGGTCTCTTTCACAGTAATTTTTTTTGGGATGGATAATCTTTCAACGTAATGTCATCAATATCAACAAAACAAATGTGACAAACCTTGATAGGAACAACTTTCTCGCCAGTGTGCATATCTTGTCCTTCGTATGACCGAAATTCTGTCAATTGTGACTACAAAATTGGAAAAGGAGAAACCAATAAGATTTAAGTTACAGGAAACAACAGAAAAAGAAGAATGGACCCTAAGCAGTCCTTTTGCAACAGAGGTCAGCAGACACTAGAGCAATACAAATTTTTTATCCAGAAAAAGGAATAACAGACATGAGGAGTATCCTAGTAATACTAACATCCAAAAGTTGCAAAAGGAAAAGAACTCCTGTGGAGGTCATAAGAACTCTAAAATGCTAGGAATATCCTCTGCATCTTGAGGATAGTCATGTTTACACCAAAAAAAAAGAAAAGAACCAGGCAATTCAGCTTCAAATTCTGCATAGAGCAGCTCTTGTTTTTAAAACATCTCTGGTTCCTCTCCATCCATATAGACCACCAAATGCAGACATAGAGGATTTTTTTGAAGATCAGTAAACATAAAACAATCAGAATAGTTGTTGAGGTTTCTCCAAATTATACTATTCTGTAATAGTCAAAAGACTTACGTTAACATCTTATGAGCAGCCTTTTGGTCTTTTATCCAGATCTGCCTAGGTAGTTACGTCACTCAACTTGCACTCCAAGTACTCTGTCTTAGTCATGTTCAACCTGAACCCTTTAGACTGCCAAGTCTATCTCCAAACATCCGTCCTTTCATTAACTTAGTCGTGAGTCTCATCAATCAATACTATATCATCTATAAATAACATACACCTTGACACTTCACCCTGAATAAGCCGGTCAGTTCATCTATCACCAAGGCAGATAATAACGGGCTAAGAGTTGATCCCTATGCAAACCATCTCGGCTCGAAAGTGTTCTGAGTCTCCTGCCATTGTCCTCACTCGAGTCTTGGCTCTATTGTACATGTTCTTGATCATCCAAACGGATTAAATAAACCGATTTTATTTGGGTTTGGTTTGGTCCCCTTCACAGACCTCAAACTTCCTTCATTACTTCTACACGCGATGCCTCTCGTACCCAGTTCAATTTCAGATTCAACAATGTTTTGAGTGTATATCAAAGACAGAGACTACTACCTATATCAAAATCAAGCACCAATCCTTCAGGAGGACCAGAGAAAAGCAAGGATGCATCAAGCCCACCATTAGCCACCATTTTGGCTGGTGTCTTAGTCTTTTGTGCCGTCTGTTGGATCGTAGGATCTATTGTAATCTGGCTCATAAGTCTCATATCTAATGTCCCGCCATCAAAATAAAACCAAAGTGTGCATTGTAGTCTGTTTGCGCTTTGATCACTAGTCTGATTGCAGCCTGAATAGTGATGCTTTCCTTTATGTTACCAACTGTGAGATTAATACTGAGTTGCTTATTTGGCTTTGCTTAAACAGGCTCAAAGTTGCTAATTATTTCTAACAATGCTAAGACATTTGTGGAGTTTCTTGTTAGTTCAAATGACATAATACTTCATTTTAGAGCATACCTGCAGGAAGTATCACTCACTCTGTTTTCATCAAATTTTAAAGTTTTTTTTTTTTTAGTTTCTGAATAAGAGGTTTATACTTTATTCTTAAAAAAAATAAATAATATATATATATATATATATATATATATATATATATAATATTTTTATGAACAATTGTAAATATCTTGAATATATATTAATCAAAATATATTGATAATTTATTTATGAAAGCAAAATGGCAAAGATAGCTTATCCCTAGGGGGAAGGACCTCAACTCATTAGCATATGTAAAACCTCGCAAATTCTATGTTAAGGAAACCATTCGTCAAGAGCGTATCTAATTGAACTGGGATATCCTACTTGTACATGTGTTTTAAGGTTCATTCCTATGTGCGGGAAGTGTATCAGATGTGGTTTAGGGTCATAAGGGACCTCTAACACCAAATCAAGTTCAAAGCATTTTATCAGCTAAGTTTATTTTGCATGAGTTAATATAAGGGTTGATTTCAAACAACCATATCTTTCGGATTATAATGAGTTAGATGACCCATGACCTATCAAATTAAAAGTGTTCGGTCTTCTTTCCAACGTCCCCGATCGTTTGTCAATCAGAATCCAGAGTAAAAAGTTATGATTTAGCATAGATGCTCCAACCTGGTTAACAAGTCCACTATCAACTCCGCATCACGGAGAGGAAGCGGACCTCATTGTCCACTTGAGCAAAACTTTGTCTTCCAACTCCGTGACACAAAGCCAACAAGGACCTAGGCCAAGATTCATCGTATCTTTTTTGTTTTTAGGGGGTATTTTTGTCCTAAAAACCTTTGGGGAGTTATCCAAATGTCCCTAAGCATGTAGGAGATCAGTTTTCATATTTGTACCCTCTCATTCACTCCTAAATTCCTATGCTCAAGAACTTCAAGAGAAACACTTAGGCCAGGGTTCAACTTCCAAGGTTCTTCATCAAATTACATCGCTAAGATATGTAAAGTTATCTCCACGTGTGGGAACACCATGTTCTTCCCCATGAACTAAATTTATGTGGTTTCAAACCCCAATTTCTTGAATTGTTCTTGAGTCTTCATGAAAGCTTGAGAATTCTCAATGAAAGTGTTTCAATTTCTTGATAACTCTTAATCCATGAGTTTTCAAGATTTCCTCCATGAAATTATGAATAATTATGAAAGTAACTGTTTCTATCTTGACAACTAAGTCTAATGGTTTCTTAATGACTTTTTAATATTTTCTTAGTGGATTCTTGATGTTTTCTCGATGAATTCTTGAAAATTATTATTTTATGAACCCTAAACCACATTTGATACGTGTCAAATTAAACCACGGGATATGCTACTTGTACATGTGTGTTAAGGTTCATTCCTATGTATGGGAAGCGTATCAAATGTGGTTTAGGGTCATAAGGGACCTCTTACACCAAGTCAAGTTTTAAGCATTTCTATCGGCTAAGTTTTTCATATGAGTTAGTATAAGGGTCAACTTGAAATGACAATATCTCTTAGATTATAAAGAGTTAGGTAACCCCCGAGTCCATGACCTATCATGTTAAAAGTTTACAGGTCTTCTTTTCAACGCCACCAACCGTTCATCAATAAGTAAAAAGTTATGGTTGGTTTACTAGAGACACTCCAACTTATCATATCCGCATCACGGAGAGAAAGCGGACCTCACCGTCCACTAGAGTAAAATTTCGTCTTCCTACTCCGTGAAATGAAGCCAACGTAGATCTGGGCGAGAATTTGCCTTTTTTTTTGGGGGGGGGGGTATTTTTGTCCTAAAAACCTTTTGGAGTTATCTAAATGGCCCTAAACGTGTAGGATCAGTTTTCATAATTAAACCCTCTCATTTAGTCCTAAATTCCTTCGCTCAAGAACATCAAGAAACACCAAGGCTAGGGTTCATATTCCAAGGTTCTTCTTCAGTTTCATCACTATGGTATGAAAGGCTATCTCCACATGTGTGAACACCTTGTTCTACCCTACGAACTGCATTTCTATGGTAGGCAAATGTCTCACCCTCCCAAAGCCTCCTCTTTGTTGCGACAACCAGTGTTTTGGACGGCGAGAGGCGACAAAAGGCGACAAGGGCCTGCCTCGCCACGCGGCGAGGCGCTCGCCTTTTTGAATAGAGGCGCCAATTAATACCAAAAATTAAAAATATTTAATTGCACATATAATATTCAAAATTTCAATAGCAATTACATATATTACAAATACTATAATAATTACTATAGAAGAATTAATTCTTTTTTCAAAACAATAATGGACAGCAGTCACAGACTCACAGCACAGTGAAAACAGAAGGCATTTTACAGTAATCTGGGACAAAACAGAGAGTGAAGAAAATAGAGGAAAAAAAGAGTAGTGAAGAAAACTTGAAGAAAACAGAACTGAAAGTTTGAAACGAAAATTGAAGAAGAAGAACAGAAAAAAAGAGGTATACCTCAGGTCTTCAGCAGCAGCAACTCGAAGATGATGGAGACCAGGAGAAGAGATCGCGAGGGGAAGAGAGTCGGGGAGAAGAGTGCGCAGTAGTAGATTTTGAAAATATAAAAAAAAGCCCTAATTTTGATTAATATTAAAAAAAAAAAAAAAAAGGCGCCGCCTTTTCTGGCGCCATTAGGTCGCCATGGGCCGCCTTTTGCATACCGCCTCGCCTCAGTGGGGATTGCGAGGAGGCCTTTGGCGAGAGGCGCTCGCCATTCACAACACTGGCGACAACTTAGGGACTTATATGTCTTTCTTAGGATTTGGCTTTGCAATTAAAACGAGAGATTACAAGGTTGTGAGCTAAGTTGCTCGAACTCGGGTGCGGGTATCCGAGACGGATGCGAATCCGAGAGTCGGATTCGGCGAAATCCAAATTTAAGATTCGTGGGTGCGAATCCGAGTATGGATACGGGTGCGGGGATATGGCTAAAAAATTTCAATATTATAAAAATATAGTTATGAAGATATTCTATATTATTCATCACCAAAATATTACTATATTATTATTTTTTCTATAAATATATATATTTTATAATAAGGTGAGCAAATAAAAGAGGAGTTGTACCTCACATTTTTCAACTCAAAGTCAAACCAATTAAAAAGCACCACAAATGAGTAGCCAATTGGATGATTTATAGTGGTTGAGAGTGCTTCACTATTTTTATACGTGGCTCTTCCACACTCCAAATAATTACAAGTCAATATTAAAAAAAAATTAATGTTTAAAAGTACTTTTTCCAACTTTCAAGAAAAAAAGCTGGCTCCCTAGAAAAAAAGCTGGCTCCCTTGCAGAGCAATTACTTTTTAAACTTCCAATAAAAAACACTTCTTCTTCTTCTCAACTCTTCTTCTTCTCTTTCAAACTGTTTCTTCTCAACTCTTCTTCTTCTCTTTCAACGCCGGCGACTTGCCGGCGTTGTCGCCATAAAAATAATTTTCTCTTCTTCTATTCTTCTATTCTCTCTTCTCTGTACTTTTTTCAAGCTTTGTACTCTTTACGTCGTCGGAAATTGATTTTTTCTTCCCCAATCTTTTTTTGGCTTCGGTCAAAGTGTCCGGATTGGATTGACCGAATCCGACACGCACCCCGCACCCGCACCCGCACCCGCACCAGAGTCGTGTCGAGACGGGTTCGCCTGCAAAAATGAAGAGTCCGCGCAACTTAGGTTGTTTGGACTAAGGATGACCTATGCTTGTGGTGAAGGTGGGTACTTGGTGCCACCTAAGGTTGAGATATATGCACTTAGTTTAAGAATATGGAAGGAATTTGATGGTTTTATTCCATACATTGGTGTTGTAGAGTACTTCTGGCCACAAGTTGTGGTTTGTGGGTAACTCCACTGGACTGAATACAAAAGAACTAGGGAGGGAAGGGTGAACAACTGAATAATGGTGTTTGGCCTGAATAAGGAAGTCAACCACCAGTTAGTTACTCACCAATTAGCTACACATTTTTCAAACGAATTAGCTCAAATGTGTTGGTAAAGTCAAGCATTACATGAGCACTCAAGTAATGCTGTGAAAGTGAAGAATAGATTGCATCAAAATGCTACAAGAATTGAGCTTGTAAACTTTCATTCAAGAAACACTAATAGATCAAAGTGAAACAGGATAAAAGCCTATATTCCCTCGCAACGTGCTGTGATAGAGTTTGTCCAATCTTAGAACAAACAAAACAATCCCCCTCCCCAAAACCAAATATTTATAATCGAAAAAAGGCCAATATGACATTACTTCCAGTAGCAGCCATTACTTCCAGCATTGGTGAGCCCCAGTTCTCCTTCGATGGATTAGAAGTGATTAGCAATGTAATTTAGGAGCCAGAACTGGTCACATAGAAAATTTTGAGTGTCTATCAAATACCTAATACTACTAGAGTAAGAAGGAGATCAATTCGAATGCCTTTTCCATAGAAGGAGAATGAGATATAATCAAAGTTCCAGACTCTAAAAAAAGAATAGGTACAGTAACATAGATACGTTGAGAGTGACTAGCAATGTAATTAAAGGAGAGAAGTGATCACATAGGAAATTTTGAGTGTCTATCAAGTATTTCATAGCACTACTAGAGTAAGAAGGAGATCAATTCGAATGCCTTTTCCAAAGAAGGAGAATGAGCATATAACTAAAGTTCCAGACTCTAAAAAAAGAATAGGTACAGTAACATAGATACGTTGAGAGTGATTAGCAATGTAATTAAAGGAGAGAAGTGATCACATAGGAAATTTTTAGTGTCTATCAAGTATTTCATAGAACTACCAGAGGAAGCAAGGAGATCGCTTCAATGCCCTCCTGGGCTTCCCAACGAATGAGGCTACGTATATAAATCAAGGTTCCAAGACTCTGACAATGTCAATCTGGCTTTTTATACAAAAATGTTTGGCCTACTTGAAGCAGGCTTGCTAGGCTCTCCATCACTTTCATCAATTTTTGTTTAGGATTAATCCAACAACATTGATGCATCTCAAATTATCAGCCCTTTGCAAAAAATGATGCATCATGATCTCAATATCAGAGCTTTCCCTTATTCTCTTTGTAAATCGGATCAAGATTAGCTTCTTCTACAGCAACCTACAAACATCTCAAAGGGAGGAATAAGATTTCCTGCCTCTAAAAGGAAATCCAAAGAATTGAAAAAAAAAATTAAAAAATCCTCCATATGACTCTGAAGTTACAGAAATGAGCAGTTTGATTTTTTCTCCATACTTATATGCTCTCTGCCCTTGCGCACATTTGGTGAATTATCAAATGGCACCAGTTTGACAACAATGATAGATCTGTATATGTTGGTTCCCATCAAAATGACACTGCCTTCCCAGCAACGCAACATGTTTCCCTTCATGGACGTCATCACTGTAAGTCAGATTCCTTCATGTCTAGCAATAGAGGCTCTAGGACTTTTCACAACTTTCAAGGTTCACGATGTTATGTATACAATGTGATGGATTTTAGATTTCGGATAAGAATATCAACTACAAAATATTGATCTTTTTTTATGACAATGTTGTCCAGGCAAGCTCGAGCGCTCCTTACTATTCCGCCGGTACCTATTACCTCACACCAACACAGGTGCCGGTATCTCTATCAGCAAAAGCTTAGGCAGATAGAAAGAATCACCTAGGGTTCTTACAATACAAGAAAATCTCTTTTTTTAAAAGACTCTATGCAAGAGAATCTCTCAGGAATGTGATGACATTATTTGGACTAGAAATTGCTTGTTGATACAGAAGAATGAAGAATTGAAGATTGTCAAAATTTGTGCACGTCGGGAGAGGAAGGAGAACGAAGAGCATTCCAGAGAGACACTATCAGTGATCTCAAAAAAAAAAAAAAAAAGACAAGAGCTCAGGCCAGAGGCCACAAGACTTGTATGAAGGCTGGTTGATTTGAACCAGCAAGGACAAGCGTAGAAATCAAGTAACCTTCAAAAGAAAATTAACAACTCGCGTTATAGATCTAATCAACCCCCCCCCACCCCCCCACAAAATATTCAATCGCCAATTATCCTATTAAGCATGAAGAAAGATGACAGAATGGTGCATATACCATGTTCCGATTTAAGACTTCTTATAAATTACCTGGATGGATTGAGCAATCTGAGAGGCAAAAGCAGTGGGAAATTTCAAATCCTTCACAGTTCTCCTCGCAAACGCAACCACCTCTGAGTCAGGATCTGTCATTAAGAAGTTCAAAGAGGGGCAGAAGCTTGGTCAGTTCAAGGTGATATCAAGTAAACTATAAATTTTCCTTCTCTAAAACTGATCAACAGAACCATTCAATATATAGACAATATATCTATGGCTTTGTATACCAAGCATCACATCGGAAAAAGCAATTTAGTACAAAAGTTATCAAATATCAGAGTTTGCAGAGGTTTCAAGCTATCTTTTGCCAGAACATAAGCCCTATAACATTACTCTTTATTTTTCAAGATAGCACTCAGCAAAGGTCATCACATATAAAGCCATTTTCAAGTCCTGGAAATAGTTACTAGTGCCTAAAAATTAATAAAAAAAGCCATGGACTCGAATTCCATTGTTCGCCAACTATTTTCCAGATATTGCCTTCAATATCATAGCACCTCCCAAATGAAAAAGTCACTAGTTTTGTATCCCTTACCTGGAACTAGCATGTTTACCCAACTTGTTCACAAAATTTGCTCATTAATTATTTCTTATCATTGTTATCAGAAACCAAAATTTTCATTTGGTCAGTACAAGTGAGCTGTGGTAACATTCAGCATTTAGAATAAAAGATTTGAACCTTGATTGGGAACTAACTAAAAGCATCAAATAATGGTTACAAGCAAACGGCTAACTGCTTAGTAGGATACAATGCAGGAGCATGAAATCAATTGATGTATTACATAAATGTTAAAACCAAATAGATAAAAGCTTACCACTTGCGTTCCAAGTAAAAGCATCTTTAAATCTTTTACCATCAATTTCGATGTCGAGACGGATAGGTACAAGATTCTCGGCTGTTGGCCTGTAATAGAGATATAACTTTTGTTAAACATTAGGAACAAATCATTTCTTATACCATCGCATTTATGTATGTATATTAAAATTGAAAGGAAGAGAAAGATGAACAAGACGGTTACAGTCTGAACTTCACTGGGTTCTTCGGTGAACCCGATGCCGAAGGGGGTTTCATCATTGCTTCTTTCAATCTGGAAACAAAAACATAATCTGAAAGAAAGGAATCTGGCTAATCTTTTCTTCTATACAACAATTGCAACGAATAAACTTAGATAATGTAATTACAACATTGAGATTGAGAATTAATATAGCAAAGAGTAACGAATCTTAACTTCTTGTGAGCAAATTCACACTTCACATTGCGAAAAGGATTTAGGGCTTTCTGTCAACTGAATACAAGCATCAGATATAGAATACGATGTCGGCGGGAGGAAATCGCCGAGGACGTCGCCGGAGAAAAACATAACGAAACTACCATTTGAAATTGGTTTTCCCGTTAGAAATTTGGATGTATTATTAAAATCAAATATTTATAAACTGCTGTTATTTATATTTCGTAATCTTGAATTAAATTAAAATTTAAAATAAAAATATATTTAATGTATCTACTTTTATTTTATATACTTAAAACATGCCGTTCAAAAAGTCAAAATTAAGGAGCTAATAAAAAGAGATTGGTGCATGTTTTTTTAAACGGATAATCAAAAGAAAATGGATAAATAAATTGAAATAAAAAAGACATACTTTAAGTGATTCAGTTATCTACATAATAAATAAGTTTTTGTTTAACATGGGAGGATTTTTTTTTTAATTAGTTTGAAGGTGAATTATGCAAATTTTAATTTTCTTTTTTTGCTACTTATATTGTGTTTGATGGCTTGTTAAGAGATACATTGTTTGAAAAAGAGTCTGAAAATATTATAACTTTGGCCGAAATTATTGTTATGATACCAAACTTTATGAAGGATTTTTATGTCTGCACTATTTAATAGTGTATTTTAAAGGTATATATGTGCCCACATGGATATATGTATCCATGTGGGCACATATATACCTTTAAAATATACTATTAAATAGTGCAGAGTTGAAAGGTTCTTTCCAAAGTTTGATATTGTTACAGCAATTTCGGTCAAAGTTCGAATATATTTCAAATTTCCCCCCCTAAATTGTTCATGTATAATACCTAATATACGTATAAATTATGAGGAAATTTATGTACTTATTGGCTTAAGTCATTCACGACCTCTTAAAGTTGTCCGCATAATTCACCTAGATACTTCAACTAGAACTCTTACCTATTAGACACTTTAATATGAACGAATATTTATCTAGTGAACATAAAATGAAAACTAGCTTTAAAAATATTGTACATGTAATTCACACACATTTTCTTGAAAAAATCACGAATAGAATTACAACATGTGGCACATGGGTCCAAATTTTAAATTTTGAAAAATAAAAACTATTTCCAGCCTTTAATAATCTAGAAAAATAAATTGAAAAAAAGAATAAAAAGGAAAATTTCTCCCCCACCTAACTCAATGCCCTTTCTTCTTCATCTTCTTCCATGTCACTTCACCATCGATCCCTCAACAATAACAAAAAAAAAGAAAATATCTCCCACCCCACCCCAGCCTTGACCTAATCTTTTGCCTTTTCTTTTCTTCCCTTGAAACCCACTGCATTCTATTCTTCCTGCGATTATTGAGTTTCTTTGTGAAAATAATCGATGTCGATAAATTATTTCAAAAGCGACAATGAAGAGAAAAAAGATAATGTTAATTTCTTATATCATTTTTAATAAGCTTAATGAATGGTGATGGTTGCTTGATCGGAGTTATTGAAAATAGAAATGCATGAATGACAGCTAAGTTTTTAACTCCATTGGTCTGATTTTTCTTTTTCTTCTTGCAAATTCAATTAGTTTGTTTATAACGAATAAAGAAAAAAAAAGAACAAAACAGGCAGAGAATTTGAAGTCTTTAAAGTAGTGGGTTGAAGAAAAAGAAGAGGGACATGTACATGGGTGTGGGGTTATTTTCTTTTATAAATAAAGAAATAGATGTTTAATTAAATGAGTTTTTAGTTATTTAATTAACACATACCAAGTGTCAAGAAAATAAACAATGATTTATTTTTAACAATTTTAAAAAAAAGTTCATTCACGCGCTCAATAGCAGTGATTTACACTTATTTCGTCACAACTTAGGGACTTATATGTTTTGAACAATTGAGGTGTTCAATAGGTACGAGTCCTAGTTGAGGTGTCCAAGTGAATTATGCAGACAACTTTAAGCGGTAGTAGATGTCTTAAGCCAATTTATTTTTATAGAAAGAGAATATGAAATAATTAATACATAATAATTCTATACATCATTAATATCTATATAAAATAATACATAAATTTCCACATAATTAATACTCTTAATTTTTATGTAATGACAATTCTTCATAAAATTATTATTATACCACCCCCGATATTGATCCCGAGTCATTTCTGAATGAATTTTGAAATTGGTTTTGAGTTTTAAGCCAAAAATTGTGAATTACGAAAATTTTAGAGTTTTGAAAGCCTAAGTTATTAAAAGGTGATTTTTGGTGTCTTTTGGAGTTTTGAGTCTCGATTTTATCAATTCTATTAATTCTAAAATGTTTAAATTGGTTTCAAGAGAGTTATCGATTTCAGATTCGGAGTCTGTTCATGGATTTGAGGTCCTAAGTTAGAAATTTGTGAAATTTTATCCTTTGATTTGACTTTTATTAATATTTGGGGTTTGGATGCTTGAATAGGATTTTTGATAGTTTTTTTGAATTCAAGGGATGATTTAGGTGTAGGAGACATATTGATTGCATTTAAAGGTCCTCAGCTTGATTTGGCTTTGAGTGTTACCAATGAAATGTGAGATGATGTTTCGACATAAGGGCATGCTGAACCCTAGATTCAACGACCCTTTTGAGATTTTGAGTCAGTGGGAAAGGTGGCTTATAAGTTTTTCTTGCCACCTAGCTTGTCAGTTGTGCATCATATATTCATATCTCCATGCTTCGAAGCATGTGCCAGATAATTCTCATGTGCTTTCGCTTGATTCGGTTGTGTTGGATCCAAACTTGTCATTTGATGAGGAGTCTATAACCATCTTGGATAGGCAAGTTCGAAAGTTTAGGACGAAGGAGATTGCTTTAGTGAAGTTGCAATGGAAGCACTATTCAGTTGGTGAGGCAACTTGGAAGAAGAAGTGTGACAATCGTGCCAAATATCCTCAACTTTTTTAGGCTTTAGGTACTTTCTTTTACTTTATGTTTGAGGATCAGCATGATTTTTAGTAGTGGATAATGCAATGACCACTTCAAGGTTATTTTTGAAATTTTTCATAAAATTATTATTTTATCTCTCTCGATATTGATGTCGATTCATTTTTGAATGAATTGTGAAATTGATTTTGAACGAAAAGTTGTGAATGAATTTTTAGAGTTTTGAAAAGCTAAGTTGTTAAGAAGTGGTTTTGGTGTCTTTTTTATTTTCGAGTCTATGAATGAAATTCCTTCGATTCCATCAGTTTCGGAATTTGAAAATTGGTTTATGAGAATTGAAGGTTTCATATTTGGAATGGATTTGAGGTTTAAAGTTGGAAATTTGTAAATTAAGCCTTTAGAATGACTTTGGTGAACATTCGGGGTTCGAATGCTCAAATCGAATTTCCAATAGTTTCGTTCGATTCAGGTAGATTTAAGGCATATGAGAGGTTTTGGTTTATTTTCAAAGGTCCCAAGCTTGGCTTGACCTTTTTATATGTTATGTTGTTCAATGTGACTTTCACAATTTTCGTATCAAGGAGACCTCAAATTCGTGTTTGATAGTTCCATTAAGTTTGAAACATCGAGTTAATCAGGCAAGTAATTGGTTTGTATGATGGGATTTCAAACGAATTCCGAGGATCTTTTCAGAGATTGGAAAATATTTATGTCGGCTAATGATTTTTGATGCCTGCAGACCTTGCAGTCGTGAATGTTCTTCACTTCGCGAGTGTTGCGTTAGCAAAGATTGAATCACGTTCACAAAGCATCCCTTCTGCGAAGGCCATCTTGCTTTCGCGACCTTCGCATAAGCAAAAGCCTACTCGAGAAAGCGAGACAAGATATTTTTTTGGGGTTCGCTTGCGAATCAAAGGTCGCGAATGCGATGTTCGGAAAGTGAACTAGAGTTCACTTTTGCAAGACCGTTCTTGGTTGGGGTTTTCCTCTATTTTTCATGTTTAAGATTTGAGAACTCAGTTGAGGTGATTTCCAATGGGTTTTCAAGATAAATCATTTGGGTAACGAATTTTAACTCCCCTTTACTGTTATTCCTTAATTATGACAAGATTTTATCGCTCATATCACTATTATGAACTCAAAACCTTTGAGGTTTTGCAGGAATCACTTATATTTCTTTGATTATGTGTAATAAATATTCCAAAAAGCCGAAGCAAACTTAATTGAGTGGAAAGTAGAGAAGAAGTACTTTAAGCTAGAAATTTAATAAAACACCAAATGTGGTGGCAACCACTAAATGGATTTGCTCGATTTTTGTTTGACAATTGGACATATATGGGTGTTTTATATGAAATCACACCAGAAGAAATTCTACGTGATGTATCAATACTGAATATAAGAGATTTGATAGAGGCTAGTAGATGGAATGTACAAAGTCTAAACCTGACATTGCCTCAAAAGGTAGCAAAGGAAATAGTTAACAAAATACAGCCACCCATTGACTCAAAAGATATGGACAAGCCTTGGTGGATGCTATAATCAAATGAGTACTTTTTTGTTAAGTTTGTATCAGAGTATGTAAGGCATAAGGAGGAGCCTAATCCAATTTTAGAGAAGTTAGCCTTGACGGATGCTTGAATCAGATAGGTACTTTTTGTTAAGTCTATATGGTAGTATGTAAGACATAAGGAGGAGCCTAATCCAATTTTGGAGAAGTTAGGGGGTAAAAAAATTACCTTTTAAAATTCTTTTCTTCATGTGGAGAGTGTGGAGATCTAAGGTATTAGTGAATGATAAAATTAGGAGATAGGGATATAACTTGTCTTCTAAATGTTGGTGTTGTGGCAAGCATAATCAAGAGACAATGTCTCACCTTTTCAGGAACTGACCTACAACTAACAGGACTTGCTCCTACGTTTCTTCTTTTGCAAGTATAAATGTATAGGGAAGGCACCTAAGAGAAATAATCTTAACTTGGTGAAATTTTATTATTAAAAAAAGATGAAATCTTACTTCAGAGCAGTTCCTAATATGTTATTATTATTGATATAAAAAAAAAGAAATTATAGCCAACATAAAGGAAAATTGAACTCTACTCATACAGTAACATTTTAGGTTACTCGAAACTTGCTTAGATTACTAAAGGTTAAAAGACTAAACATGGAGTATCCAACAAAATGGACAAACATATTAAAAGCACTAAGAGAAGACATTCCGCAGATGAAAGAAATAAAGGTACTAAGAGAACTACCACCTGGGAAATGCCTTAAGTGCAATATTAATGGCATATCCAGGGGCAATCCAGGGAGAAGATCATATGTCTTTTGTGTAAGGGGTGATGAGGGAGATGTGGTATGTGTGGAAGCTAAAAAGATGAAATAGATAAAAAAAACAGAATCAGAAGTTAAGGTCATACTTAAAACATGTAAATATATACAAGCACAACAAATGAAATAGGTTATCTACAATCAGATTCATTGTTTCTTGTGAATATTATGACTGGTAAGTGGAAGACTCCTTGGAATATTATGATTTGAGTGTAGGAGATACAACATATCAAAGCAGGGAGAGAAATTAAGATTACTCACATTCTAAGGGAAGCTAATAAAGTTACAGATTATTTGACTCATAAAGTTTTATATGATGAAGCAATACAAATCAATAATTTCCAAGAATTGACATTAGAAGGAAAAAGGTTGATAAATGGTGACAAGTTATTATGTATATATAGAAGAACAATAATAAAGTGGTAGATGCAAATATAGTTCAGGATTCAGCAACAACAAGGAAATACAATAAAAACACATAAATGGCAGCACAAGAAGAAGATCTAGCAAAATCAAAATCAAGCTCAAGAGGACAAAAATAGAAGCAAACGGGGCGTACCTGATAATAAAAAACTCTCGGAGCTTAGCAATCACAATAGATGATAACGCAAAAGAAATATATTTCAGCAAAAAAGGGCAAAAGAAATAATGAGACACAACATCATATACAAGTAAAAAGAAGAAGGAGGAGCAAAATTTAGAGTGTCTTTACCTCAATCGGTTGAAGAACAGAAATAATGGTAGAGATTGAGAGAAAAGCGGCAACAAAATTCTAGTGTTAGAACTAGGGTTTCCAGTTTTAATTAGTATTTATAGTGCTGTCTTTTTCAATTGGACCGGATTGGATCTATTTTGGGCCTTGTCCGATTGGAACATGTGTATAGGGGATTATTTTTTTCATTCAAATAAAAATTCCTGAAAGGCAATATAATTTATTTAAATTAATTTTTTGAAATTGGGATTATGTCCATGTCTTGAGTTTCAAATATGTATATATTGAAATATTTGGTAATACAAAATTGTAGTTACCAAAAATAAAATTGTGATAAAGATATATGTTTATTTTCTTAAGGAAATAAGTTGGTTTGCTAGCTTAAGTGAACTAATCTAGTCATTTTAATTATTTAAATAAGATACTAATAATATTTCACTAATTATTTATATGCTATCGTGCGTAAAATAATAATAGAATCCCGCTCAACTTGTGCTAAGTATTATTTCGATGGAAAAAGATTTACATATTGTTTCATAAAGTAGGATACTGTATTGAATCGTATTGTATTGTTCAAATGAATACAATGTTTGAATATATTGTATTGTTCTCTATCGTTACATAATGTCATACATTCATAATTTGAAGGATAAATCTATAAGAAAACTAAGGTACCGTGTAGAACTATTATGAAAAGATAGAATAAAGTACAAAATAGAATTGTTAAATAATTAATAAAGACAAAAATGAGAAGAAAATATTAAGGTGACGATGTGATCACACCAAATTGGTTGTTACATGATGAGTCTGGGATTTTGGCCCATTTAGGACTTATTATTCAAGGATTTAGTGTCCTTAATGCCTATTTTACACTCATAACTGATGCTAATATGTTGATATGCATAAATGAAGTCTTAAGAGTGACGCATGGACATTATAATGCAAAAAGGAGCAAAATGTTGAAGAAAAGCAAAGTAGGAGCTCATCAAAGCCACTCAGCGACTCACCGAGTAGCCTTCTAACTCGCCTAAGGTTCCAGAAAAATAGCCCATGGACAAAACCAACTTGGCGAGCAAACGAACAATTCGGTGACACGCCGAGCGGATCGGCGATAGTGATAAAGCTCGCCAAAAGTTTTTGAATAATTTGATGGAGGAGTCAAGCCAAAATATTATAAGAAGAGCAACTCGATGGATCGCCGAGTTGTCTCACTGCTGAAATTTTAGAAACCTATAAATAAAATTTTTCAAAGAAGGAAAAGATTTCCCACACTGTTTACTTTGGGGTTTTGGGAGCTTTTAAATTCTAGAACATTGTCTTTACATTTTTATTAGAGTTAGGGATTTAGATTCAGAGATTGTAATATTTTAGCTTCGATTTCAACATTTAGGGATTGCAGATCATTTGTAACTCCAATGGAAAACTTTGTTGGTAATGATTTCTTGCTTGTCATTATGCTTAGCTAAAACCCCTTACCTTATGGGTGTGATTATATAGCTGAATGCGTTAATTAGCTAGCAGGTGTTGTTAGTTTCTGATTTTAATGTTGTTTTGAAGTGGGTTCAATTAATTGTTCATGTTTTAATTGAGGAATTGTAGTTGCAAATGCAATTCTAGCTTAGTCCTTTATGATTGCTTGAGAAAGAGGTAATAGAGTAGAATGATTGATTGATAGTTGTTTTGATTGCGTTTTTAAAATCTAGCTTGAGAAAGTGAGTTTGATTGCATCGTTACAAACCTAACTTGAAAGATTTGGTTAATTAAGGAGTTGGGTTGTTTGGATGTGCTATGCTTGTTAAGGTTCAAGAGAACTCACTTGAAACACAATAGTTGATTGAGAAATGACTAGTGTGTTCAAAACATAGCATACCCATTGATATTTAATAACTTTAAGCAACTAGTAATCATCCATTACACGAAATTAACATTCAACTGATCACACTCATAAGGTCAATCTGTTCTTATTTAATTCTCATGTTTAGAAATCTTTGCCTTAAATTGGTTATCAAATCCTCTCATCTGATATTAATCGTTGAAACATTGAGATTTGTTTTCATGTTTCAAAACTTTTACTTCTACAAATGATTAGGACACATTTTTACTTCTTAATTGAATTCTTTATTGTATCATTACTTGTGGGATCGACCCCAACTCTAAGTTGGGTTTATACTTGTTAGTGACCACCTACACTTAAAATTGGATGAAGTGTAGTTCAGTGTTATCAAAAATATCGCCACTGTTGGGGAGTGATGTTTAGAATTCTTTTATTAATGTGTATTTGTGAACTAATTTTATTGTAGTTGAATTATCTTATTTGTGATCTTGTTGGCTGCTCTAAAATTGAGTGTAATGGGAGTAACGCCAGTCAACTTGGGAACAATAATGACATCATAAATTTGCATGATTTCAATGAGGATCAGTTGGGAAGTACGGGTGCTAATCGATTGCCTCCAACTATGGCCAATGCGGTGTTTGATGTGACCAACAAAATGTTGTAGTTGTTGCAAATGAAGGGTGTCTTTGGAGAACTTGCTCACGAGGACCCTCACGGACACATCTAACACTTTATGGATGTGTGTGAACCATTTTCCTCTGAGAACATCACTTGAGAGTCAATCAGACTCCATTGATTGGTTTCCCTTTTCTGTAGTGAAGGAAACAACAAAGTGGTTGACCGAACTACCAAGGGATTCGATCACTTCAGAGGTGTTTTATGAAGTCTTTCCCTCCTTTGAAGATGGTTAAGCTGAGGAATAATATTTAGAACTTGAAATGGATTGATGGTGAGCCCATCCATGAAACATGGTTGAGGTTCCAAAAGTTGTTGCTTCAATGTCCAACTCACGGGTTGCCAAAAAATGTGTTATTGCAATATTGTTATCGGAGTCTTGACACGATCATTAAAGGTGTTGCGGACCAAATCATTCGGGATGGAATCATGAGATAATCGTTTGACCTAGCATCGGCCCTCCTTGATGAGATGATGAAAATTAATCATGCATGGTTCACATGAGAAAATGTCTGATTTAAATCTTGGGCTGATGAAGAAATAAATCATAAAGAATTAAGAGCGAGATGAAAACATGGTCAGAATGATGACGAAACATGTCATGGGAGGTGGTCACAAGATTGTGAATACAGTTAGTATTGATAGTGGTGTAAACCTTGATAACGCAAACTGTAAGGCCATGTACAATGAAGAGGTGTAGTTCTTGTCAAACCAAGCCGGGGGTTATCGTGCGAGCAATCTAAGGTCGGGCGAGAATCAAGGTTCGAATATAGATCACAATTATTGTTGTAGATACAGAGATCATGAAGAGCGTGATTGTGGTGCAAATTAGAGGGATCGAGATGGCGACAAAGATCGTTATGTGCCTCTCCATAAATGTCAAAAGGCAAAAGAACCAAAGGCTGATCTTGAAAATTTTTGTATAGAGGATATGTTTGCTCTTATCTTGAATAAGGTAGAAGATCGGACAAGGTGATCAAGGAGATGAAAAATGATGTCTCTTCTCTTTTCCAAACAGTCACATCACAGTCAGTACCCATTAAGAAATTTGAAATGCATATGGGTCAAATCTCAACTCATTTAAATCCAAAACCGAAAGCGGGGCTCCCAAATGATACTTTGGTGAACCTGAAAAATGAGGCATGATCACATGGTCACATCTTGCCACGACGTTAAATAAGGAGCTTCTTGGTAGGCAACCCAAGTTATATTTTGTGTTTTTTGAATAATGTTTGTTGGATATGCAGGTGAAAAATTAAAGTTTAGGAGGAAAAAGCAAATGGGCGAGCCCATAGTTCACTCGACAACTCCTCGAGTTGTTTGGAAAGTCTGACATGGATCGCCATTTGGACCAACTAAATTTATGAGGTTCGGTAAACTTCGATGTGCTAAAATCCACTTGGCGCATTACAGAGTGGATTAACGACGTTAATGAAGCTCACCGACTGAGGCGCAAACTGAAGGTTCAAAAGTATTTTAAATGTTTAAATTTAAAACCTCTCCTTATTTTGAATTTTTCGACCTTTGAACTCTTACAATCACATTTTAGATCTTAGTTTTTACTTGAGATTTTGTGGGTGTCTTCGTGTGATCGGAACTTGTCGCATTGCTCTTTTTTGCCTCTTTGCCTCAACTTTTGTTCTTGTCTACATCTGAGGTTGGTGTCTTGTATGTTTCTTTAATTCATGATTTGTTCTTAGCATGCTATTGAGTAGTTAATGGATCTATTTTATGTTTCTATTGTATGCTTAATCCTTCGTTGAATATTATTTTATAATCGAGCATGTTAGATATTGTGTTTAGTCAAAATTAGTTGATTTTATATGTGAATTGCGTAAGTTATGGTTGTTACATATTGGGTTTTGTGTGGGTTAAGTCTCGGTAATCCGAATTCCATTAAACAGCATGAATTGTCCCAATAATAGACCGAGTGATGTCATTCTTAAGGGCGAAATCTTTGTTTGGTTGAATTTAAATCAATTGGGGGTAGTCTTAGTACCCTGACTTATCATTGCACAGTAGGTAGGCTTGAATTGCTTAGGTTTATGTTCGAATTTCATTGCCATAGGTTGATGGTCAAAAAATTAAAAATTGGGCTTGGAAGTTGACACGTCGAACCATATGGCGAGCTGAATGGAGCTTGCCAAGTGACTTGGTGGTTCACTGAATTGCCTCTTGATTGTCTACTTCACCTGAATTAGTGTTGATTTTTACTGTGATTTTCAGCGATAAGCATATGTTCGCTGAGTTGACTCAATGAATCATCGAATAACCCTAACCTCGCCTTATCTGTGATTTTTGTGAGACTTTTTTTCCTCGCTGATCAAGTTCGACATCTCGCCGTATGGATTTTTGCCTCACCGATTTGTGTTGAATTGTTGTTTTTGTGTTGTGTTACTTTGGTTGAGTCATTTATTTCCTGCTGAATGATATCTATGACTTATCGAGTGATTCAGTGAGTTTTTAAAATTGATGTTTCAGTATTCATTTGCAAGCGCATTCATTTTGTTTGCTTATTTTGATAGATATAATTAGATAGAAAGTTCTAGAAAAGGGTCCACCACCCCAAAAAGGGCGAAAGGGGTTGTTATTGCTATGGAGGTTGCACCTCCTCGATCTACTAGACCACGACCCACTCAAGTAAGTGGTCAAAGAAAGGAAAAGCAGCCAGCAGAGCCCACCTCGATAAATTCTAGCTCTGATAGCATGGGTGTATATTCCACTCACGTCACCATATTTAATTTTGAAAGTGAAGATGATGTGGGTTCTGGGACTCCAATTCATGATTCAGTGTAAGTTGATGACCAAACACTAAAACGAAGACATGTTAAGCTATTCTCTAGAGCACTTCATCATCCAGCACGACTTCCAACACTCCCAACACCTCCAGCACATGCAAAAAAACAAGCACCCCAAGTGCATTCAACCCCAACACCTCTGCCCTGCTCTAGAACTGGCTTAAGTCCGTCGGTATGCAGATAATTCTGGAAGAGAAGAGGTTGTCTACAAATGGGGTTGTGGATAGGTACCATCATGTGTGGGAGACGTTACGCTTCTACAAGTTTTAGTAGTTAACAAAACCCTGAAACCCTTTTGTTCCCTCATGGGTTCAAGAGTTTTATGCAGGGTATGCATATTTGATCTTGAAAGCGAAAAAAGAGAGTTGGGTCAATGGCACCGGTCGATTATGTACAGGTGCGAGGCAAGAAGGTCTTGTCCACCAAAACCGACATCAATGACTTATTGGATTGCAACACGCACACCATCTGACTCTTTGACTAATAAGATATAAACCAAGACGTTGGATGACTAAAATGGGTCATTGGCCCTACTTCTTTATGATGTTACGCCCCCATGTATTGAGGCGGGGTACCAATTGAGAATAAAGATCAAAACGAATCAATCGTCAGGCAACCAAAATTTCTAGGGTGCATTATTGATCGGGATAAGCTGAATTTGGGGTACATTATCGCATAGGAGATGGCAATGTGAGCCAAGATGAGTCAACACCTCATTGCCCTTCCCTATTCTAATAAGTAATTTGTGTCACCGGGATGGTGTTCAATTGATGGAAAAGACTAATGTTTAGGTGAAAACTACCTCATCTACTCACATCCAGAGGATTGGGGTGAAGTACACGAAGGATGAGGCAGAGCGAAAGAAGGCAACACTGATAGACACCTCTCCAGCAATTGATATTGAGGTCATGGAGGTCGATGCACCTCAATCCAATCCAGCAGTTGAGCCATCAGGTATACCCAACTCATCCACTTCTACTACACATGTTTCCCATCCCCCATTGATGTAGGCTCTAATTTACAAAATGGGCAACCTTGACTATTCGGTTTACGTGAGGGCCTAGGGTTAGTGAAATTATCCCGGGTATAATAGAGAGATTTATAGCTGTTATTTTAGATCTCATTAGGGAGAAGCTAAGGGTACAACATGAGTTGATTACGTCCCATGGCTTAGCATTGGATGCTCTCACTGTTCGGGTGGAGTCTTGTGAGAAGGGTGATAGCCACTCAGATGATTTGGCAGCCTTGAAGGTTGATATTGCTGGGTTGCGACTTGATGTGGCTGAAGTCCACTAACATCTCAATTTTATGGGGAAACATATAGATTCCTAAGGTCCCCAATTTAGATATGCCAGCTATTTTTTATATCCCTCCATCTACTATGATCCAATATGTTGTTGTAGCTGATGATGGTGATGAGTCAGATACGCCCGAGATTGATGATCAGAAGGAATTGGCAAAGCCTGAGGATGTAGTGTACGTGGATTTAGAGGACTTTGAGAGTGAGATAGTCCAGATGATTACATAGACCTCGTTGTTTGACACCTCGAGGATATGTTTTAGTGGATCCCAATCTACGAAGGAGGTCGTTGTGTAGCCACCCAGTGTTGGAGGAGAGTCAGGCACTGATGCGCTAATTGAGGCTACCCTAGGTTTGTAGATTTCACCTCAGGCTTAGCCTGATGAGGGATCTTGACTTCATTCACTTTTATTTAATTTTGAGACATTTGTTTTCTTTTACATTGAGGACATTGTTTAGTTTCTTTTGATGGGGTTAAGGTATCTTGATATCTATCCTCTTGGGTTGTTGTTTTATTTTGGATGTTTGTATGTTTTTTATGATTTTGGTGCTACTATTTGTGTCTGAAACTTCTCATTCGTGATGGCTTTAACTGTGATTATTGGTTTTAATCTCATTGATCAACTCTTAATTAATAGATTTGTAAATATTGTGGATGTTCTCTTATACATTTGAGTGTTGGTTGTGATCAATGCTGATGACTTAAATAGTTCTTCTGATGAACAATATGTTGTGCTAGTCCAACGAGGAAATTTGAGTTGTGTAAGTCTTGTGAATTCTTAGCATCACATTATGACTAACCAATTTATCGAGGTAAGTTTTTGCACTGTTACACGTGAGCTTAACTTACATAGTCATGATCAATGATTGTGTTGAAAGCCTTGTGTGGTGAGGTTTACTTGAAATATGCATGGTGATATCTAGAACTCACCTCATTGGTTCAGTTGACTATTTTGGTGAATGGTGGAAATAATCTTAGGCATAAATCACTGAGAGTGAACCAACTTGCTATACTTTTTATGTGACCATTTTGTGAGTGTGTGACCTAGATTGACACCATTTGAGCCTAACCTTTTCTTTGGATGAAACATGAACACAAATGGTCTTGTCTGCCCCACTTAAAATCTTCATCAAGCACTGGTCTGTTTGAATAGACAACTTAAGCCAAAAGCTTAAGTTAGGAGTGTGGTAAGAATGAGGAAAGAAATTGAACAAGAAGTTTGTGAAATCCATCTTTGAAAGCTTGTGTCTAGAAAGAAATGGATTTGTGAAATCCATCTTTGAAAGCTTGTGTCAAGAAAAAAATGGATTCTCTCCACATAAAAAAAGGCAGAAAAAAAGTAACAAAATAAAAGTAATGAAAATTTTGTATTAGTTGTGCATTGTTAAAAGAAAAGGGATGTCTGATGAGCTATACCAAAAAATTTGTGTGTTTGAAGATGCCAAGGATAAGTTGTGAAGATGAAAACAATGAAAGAAAAAGGGAAAGGAGCAAAATTTGAGCCATGCTTCAGGAATATGGAAGTCTCTAAGCCAAAATGATCATACATTTACCCTCAGCTCGATTACAAGCCTTGAAAAAGCTTGATCTTGCATTAGGTGAGTGATGTGTTGATCGAAAAATATGGGCAAACCTATGGGTAAAATCATGCATGTGTTTATCATTAAGAGCGTGAGAGTTGATTTTGATTCTTGAAATTGTAATCTTTTATTGGCTTTTTGAGAGCATGAAATCATTATTGGTGTGAGTGCATTTGAATACTCTTGTTAATCATGAATTTGCATTTGAAGTGTGTATTATGAGCTTGAACTCTATCTAATGATGACTAGTCATAGTTTAAAACTTTTAGTACACATTGGAGATTGCATGTGTAGATTGAACCTCGTGTGCATTCTAGTTGAGACTCAAGTAGCATTATTTGTTGTCATTCCTGTTGGTCTGATTGATCTTGTGTTTTACTTGAGGGCAAGCAAAATTTTAAGTTAGGAGTGTTGATGAGTCGAGGTTTTCAACTCATTTAGGATTTATTATTAAATGATTTAATGTCCTCAATGTCTACTTCACGCTCATAAGTGATGTTAATATATTGATATGAACCAATAAAGACTTAAGAGTAAGGCAAGGACATCATGATGCAAAAAGAAACAAAAAAGTTGTAAAAGTTGAAGAAAAGCAAATCTGGAGCTCGCCGAGTAGGCTTCCATCTAGCCTAAAGTTCTAGCAATATATCCCATTGACAACACCAACTTGGTGAGCAAATGGGAAATTTGGCGACACACCAAATGGATCGGCGATAATGATCAAGTTCGCCAAAAGTTTCAGAATAATTTTGACGGATGAGCCAAGTCAAAAGGCGAGAAGAAGAGAAACCCGGCGAATCGCCAATCTGGTCGGCGAGCCAAACTTACTTTGCTGAATTGACTCTGTGCTAAAATTTTGGAAACGTATAAATACAATTTTTCAAAGAAGAAAAAATGTTCATGCACTATTTACTTCTGGGGTTTTGAGAGTTTTTATATTCTAAAACATTGTCTTTAATTTTTATTAGAGTTTGGGATTTGGAAATAGAGATTTTAATATTTAGCTTCGATTTTAACATTTGGGAATTGCAGATCGTTAGCCATTCAGATGAAAAACATTGTTGGTAACGTTTTGTTGCTTTTCATTATGCTTAGCTAAAATCCCTTACCTTAGGGGTGTGATTATGTAGTTGAATGCATTAATTAGATAATGGGTGTTGTGAGTTGTTGATTTTAATGTTGTTTTGAAGTGGGTTCAACTAATTGTTCATGTTTTAATTGAGTAATTATAGTTGCAAATAAAACTCTAGCTTAGTTCTCAAGTTGAGAAAGAGGTAATAGAATAGAATGATTGATTGATAGTTGTATTGATTGTGTCTTTAAAATCTAGCTTGAGAAAGTGGATTTGATTGTGTCTTTACAAACCCAGCTTGAAAGATAGGGTTAATTAATAAATTGGGTTGTTTGGCTGTGTTATGCTTGTTGAGGTTCGAGAGAACTCACTTGAAGCGCAATAGTTGATTGAGAAATGACTATTGTATTAAAAAATCTAGTCTACCCATTAAGATTCAATAACTTTAAGCAACTAGTAATCACCCATTACGAGAAATCAATATTCAACTTATCACGCTTCTAAGGTTCAATATCTACTTGTTTACTTCCCGTATTTATCAATCTTTATCTTAAATTGGTTACCAAATCCCACTCCTCCACCCCCCCTCCCCCACCCCCCACCCCTACCCAATTTGAAATTAATCGTTGAAACTTTGAGATGTGTTTTCATGTTTTGAAACCTTTACTTCTACAAATGATTAGGACACATTTTTACTTCTTAATTGAATTATTTACGTGGGATCGACCCTAACTCTTCATTGGGTTTACACTTATTAGCGACCGCTTACGCTTAGAGTTGGATGAAGTGTAGTTGATCGTTATCATATATAGACATAGAAAACCCTAAGTAAAAAAAATTGATTCCAAAACAAATTGAGAACCCAAAATCCAAAAGGATTTTACGTGAACAGTGGTGTCTCAATTCGATGTTGTTATTTCACTTGTTGATTCAAATTTTAACATGTGGCCAACAGGTAACATTTCAATTTGCAATTTGATTCTTAATCATGCGCTTTATATATTATAACATTGAGTTTATTCATTAAGTTGTCTGGTTGATCCCCGTCTAAAATCATTCATCTTTAATTCATTTTTATCTCCAAACTTCTTCATTTGTATACAAATTTTATCCTACAAATAAAATACACTATTCAACACAATTCATAAAATTCATGCTCAAAAAAGACAAATACAATTAATGATTAAAAATATATAATTTTGTCATCACATCACACAGCAAACATACTTAGATAGATTTTCATTTTAGTTGATAAAAGGTACAACATGGCATGATCAGGACTTCATGCATAAATATCAAAGATCAACAAGAAGATTTATTGACAAAGGCACTAGGTAGATTTCAACATGAGATCCTCATAGACTAGTTTGGCTTCTTGAATACGTTCAATACATCCATCTTGAGGGGAAATACTGGAATTGGTTAATAATGAAACTGGTTAGTTAATTATCTTGTAATCATTTAATAATGATATTTAATGTACTAATGCATACTTGTGCCTATATTGTCTTATAATATAGGGTCTGACGCTTCTCCTCTTGGGCATGCTTAGATTAGGATTTCTCAGCTTGACTACTTGGTTTGGTGAGTCGTCATGCTCCGAGGACAAGGCCATTGATGTTCCTTTATTGCTTTTGATGTCTTTCATTTCAGACTTATACGTGGTGTATATGTTACGTCTCAACCACTCTTATGATATTAGAAAGACTTGTGTTAGACTTAGTAGTATTATGTGTATCTCTTATGTACTTCGTTAATTATTATTTATGTTATCTTATGATTTGAGAGTTATATTGGATAACTCTCTTTAATTTCCATTTATTATATCATGTCTACTCCAAACTTATTTAGATCCTCCCAGGGTTCAATTTGTCATGTTCTAAGGTGTACTTTAGGTTGTGACAAACTTGGTATTCAAAGCATTAGGTTTTAAAAAGAACTTAGGATGTCTAGCAAGCCTCATCGAGTAGAATCTTGTTCATGAGCGTTAAAAGCGCCACATTTATGAATAGGGGCTACAAGGCATTTAGGAAACTTCATTTACTTCACTACTTCAAAAGTCATGTTATAGAGCTCATTTTTATAAAGTTCTCTTTCCAAAATCTTGTCCGATGTTTTTCAGGATATGCCTTCTCAAAGAGATAACACAAGAAGGAATATGCCTAATGACGTGGAGCCAGAGGATCCTCAAGTGTCGATCGATCCTTTGGCCGAGCAAGTGACTCATGTCGAATTCCAAACCACTTTCCAAGAATTTGATCAAGCTATGACAACTTAAGTTATAGAGAGGTCATTGTTCTCGTAAACCTGAGTGTGGGTATGGAGTTGATAAGGGTGAGGTACTTCACTAAGATGAATTCCCCAAAATTTCATGGGTCGAAGGTTGATGAGGATTTTCAAGAGTTAATTGATGAGGTTTATAAGATAGTGAAAATTATTGGATTTTCAGCAGTGGGAAGGCGGAATTGGTCGTTTATTAACTCTAAGGTGTTGCCCAAGTTTTTCTTAATCAATAGAAGGGAGAGGGGTTATTGATGTGATTCCTCTTGACTAGGAGAAATTCAAACGGAATTTTGTTGATCGTTTCTTTCATCTTGAGATAAGGGACGTGAAGGTTCTTGATTTCATTAATATTAATCAAGGGAACATGAGTGTGAAACATTATGCTTTGAATTGTATTCAATTGGTTAAGTATGCTCCAACTATGATTGTCGGCTCTAAGGCAAGGATGAAGTTTGTGTCGGCTGTGTCAGAAATTGTGGTCAAGGAGTGTCATACCGCCATGTTGATCAAAGAGATGGATATCTCTGATTTGATGATAGATGCCTACAAATTGAAGTGGAAAAGTTAAAAGATAAATCTAGGGAGTCAAATAGTGCAAGAACCGGTGATGGTGACTTTTCTCATTCTAGGTTCGGTGGACATGGTCGTCCTTAAAACTGGCAAAAGTACTTTTGTCAAGGTTTGTCTAATATTTTGGATCCTAAGTTCCACAAAGATAGGGTGTCTAACTCTAAACCTCAAGGTGGAGGTGGTAGTAGATCTTCTATTTCCGCTTGTAAAAGGCGTAGCAAGAGTCACTCGAGAAAGTGCTTAGCCAGTATGGATGTTTGCTTCGGTTGTGAAAATATTGGTCATAAGATGAAGGATTTTTCGTTGCAAACTACTAATGAAAAGGATGGTATTCAAGCTCAACCTAGTGGTTCATGTTCTTTACTATGTCTTCAATCATACTTCTGACCTGATTATCCACCAATTGTTTGTTTGCAAGTCAACATTATCCTCACAATGTACATTGGTATTCTCCACATTAACTTGACTACTGCGTATCCAGGATTTCAGAAGGATGGAGACATTATCACCAAAAGATGCATCTAAGATATAAATTTGAAATAATTGACCTTTAGGTTCTTAATATGAACCATTAAATATAGGTCCAAAATACATAATATTACTAGTTTTAAATTTTAATACACACATTTGATTTAAGGAAAATACATAAAATCCCCCCCCCCTCCCTCCGAACTTGGCAGCAAAACTCACTTTAGTACTTTAACTTTACGGATAATTATTTGCACCCCTAATCTTTTTGCAAGTGATTTATATAGCACCTTACATATACAATACCAGTTTCATATTCATGGGTGAAGTGCACGCGCCCCACCTAAGTGACACCTCAGTGCCACATCGATGACATGTCAGATAATTAAATTTTATTTGTTTTACTTTTCCACATCTTTTTAAAAAATTATTTTTCACTCTTCACCCACCCTCTTCATTATTTCATTTGGGTCAATTTCTTTAGATCCAAAATTTCATATTGATTGATTCATTTTATTTTTCATTGATCTGTAAAAGGTTAAAGCAACAAAAATAAAAACATAAAAACTTAGTTGAAACGTCAAAAAAGTTACCAATAAGCACTTGGAGAGGTGTTACTCAAAAAATAATATAGATATAAGATTTAAATTTCTATCATCACTTAGAGAAGAGAGGTGCACCCAATCATCATCACATTTTTATATGATACTTTGAACATGCGTTCACACATCTATATTTAAGTATTTCAACAAAAATATAACACTACTATATATAATCTAGAGAGGGGAGCATGGTGTCACGACTGGAATCTAGACCCCAGACGAGACCGGCGTCGTTGACCTCTCACAGGTCGCAGACAAGGCTACTTACGTCATTCATACTTCATTTAGGTTAATTTTAGCGGAAAATTTGAAACTTTTTGTTCCTTAACATACTTGTTAAACATTCTTAACATTTCATAATTGTTCACCATTAACCATCTAACATTAAGAGATAAGCAACTGAAAGAAATAGATCAATAAGTATTAAGTGTATAATTGCCAAAATGACACCAATACAAAGTCTGAATAAAAACAGGAAAGAAACGCTAGTGGAACATGCTCCACTAGCTCAACTCTAAAACTAAGCTAGAATGTAAAACAGTAGCATCCTCGAAAGCATGAGGACCTACCAAACTCCGGATGAATGCTGACGTTCGGATAGCTACAACAATGATCCTTTAGCTCTATCGCCCACCTGTACCTGCACCTAAAATAGTATAGATGTATAGGATTAGTACACACTTGTACTAAGTATGGGTATATGCAAGCACACACCACGGACATGCATGAGAAATAATAGCTCTTTCCTAATAACATGATTTTTGGAAGTCAAGTCAGTGGACTTGCCAAATTGAGATTAGGAAAGTTAGTGAACTTTCCAAATTGGGTTAGGAAGGTCATGCCATGAGAGTAACATGCATCATTATAAATTGCACACAACACATAACATCTTCATATAGCACATATCATAGCACATAACATGTAACACATAGCTTCTTTCATATCACTCGTTCATATGCCATGAGACCTTGGAATCATGGACTTGACATTAAGACTTTCCAAAATGAGGGCTCAACATATGGGACCTCAACTAGAGAGTCTTCATTAGCAAACACAGAGTCTGCTTCATTCATTCATACGTACTTCATTTCATTTCATTCATAAGCTAGTGTGAACACCAGTTATACCTAGGATGTATTAAGACTTTCATCGAGTTTGTTGTGCAATGATCAAGAATAACCTAGTGTAATTACTTGAGTCTAGCTCACCTCCTTGATTATCCTATCCTAACACCTTTGGTATCATTCATTTTATTATGTGCATCATTTGAGGCTGGCCTCATTCATTCATTGGGAACTTTAACTTTAACCGACATAGATCATGTGAGCATCATGAAATCCAGTGTCTCCCCCACACTGAAAAAAGGTGGAATCACCGGCCAAGGTGACCCAAAAACATGCTAGCGTACATGGGAATTTAACCCCGCCAGATCCCTATGTTGGCAGTATAGGTTCAAAGACTAGGAGATGTATGGAGACCCATACCCGGCAAGCCGGACAGTCTCATCTCATGAGAGTTACGTGAACCTTTGCCCTTCACAAAAGAAGGCATCACCGTTCATAGATAGCCTATCGGTGCTCAGTATAAAGTTCCATTACGTACAACTCATATGTAATGGACGTTGACTTCTAGTATGAGGACAGTATAGCTCATTAGATGATTTCTCATCTCATCATTAGTATTAAGTGTATTAAGCTCAATACTTCCATTAGAGTGTTCATAGAGACTGGTCTCTTCATTATCTTACACTTTCATTGGTGAATACGTATTTGGTAACATTTATTTATGCTCATTTGAGATTGCTCTCATCATATTCATTAGTCTCATGTCATGTTGTTACCACAATCTTCATTATTAGCACCTTTGCTTTTCATAGTTACTCACTTCTTATTACGCAAATGCTTATTTCATCATTTCATAGTTTATCTCATCACATGCCAATGCACTTGACCACTTAGTATATCTTACACTCATACTTAACACTCCTAGGGTTCATCGTTTCATTACATACACCTTAGGTTCACTTAATTTTGAACGTATGTTAGACTTATGTGTCTATACATATAACCCATGGGGTTTCATTCGTAGTTTGCTAAGTGAATCTTACTTTCCTAAGATTATGTAGTACAAGACTTATGTATCTTATATATATGCCAAGATCTTAATTTTTTTGATCTACGTAGATGGCATTATTCTTGGACATTTTACTCACGTACGACTTATGCATCAATAAAAAAATTTGGGCAAGGGAACCCAAATCTTGAATCACTTGGATATCATTTATATTTTTCATTAATTTTATTCCTAATATTCATAATATAAGAATTCTAAATTAAAACTCAACATTTACATTTAAGGATTAATTATCTACTTTAATTGCACTCTTATTTAACCGAATGGTTGGGGGTTCGAGCCCCCACAACCCCTTTGATATTTTTTTTAGAATTAAATTCGCTACAATAGGGAGGTTGTGGGTTCGAACCCCCACAGCCCCCTTATTTTTGTAGTTAATTTCGCTGAGGAGGCTGTGAGGTGGTGGGTTCGTACCCCCACAACCTCTCTATTTTATTTCAATTAAATGGGGCGAGTGGCAATGAGGTTGTGGGATCGAATCCCCACAGCCTCACTTTATTTCCTTTTATTTTTCGCTTCTCCCTTCAGCTCTGAGGTCGTGGGTTCGATCCCCACGCCTCGCATTTTCTTTTTTCTTATTTTCTCCTCTTTCGCGCGTACCTGGAGGTCGTGGGTTCGAATCCCACGCCTCCCATTTATTTTTTTAATTAATTTTCTCCTTCTTCTCCCCCACAGATCGCGAGTTCGATTCCCCCAGCCCCCTTTATTTTTCTTTTCTTTTTCGCGAAGCAGCAGCTGGGTCGCGAGTTCGATCCCCCCAGCCCCCTTTATTTTTCTTTTCCTTTCTTGCGAAAACAGGAGCTGGGTCGCGAGTTCGATCCCCCAGCCCCCTTTATTTTTCTGCTTCATTCACAAGTGAGGTCTTGGGTTCGATTCCCATTGACCTCACTTATTTTATTTTACTTTTTAAAAACCCAGAATTTAACACTCTTGAAGGGTACACAAATCTGGAAATTTTAGTCCTTCTCCAACTATTTTTAGGTGCATTTTTTTCATAAGTTTAGATAGCTATAAGATGGTTATTCAATTCACTATACTTCATTATAATGAACATCACAATGTACACCCATTACACACCTAAAATACACAACAAATACACAACTTATACACCCCAAAACAGTGACTAAAACACTGCCCTATACACGCCTATACATCAACCTTTACGATCATATTTTGATGATCATTATCGTGATTTCCCGCACATAAACACGTTCGCATTTAATTTAAACACATCATTCATGCTTAAATCTAGCAGCACAACATACCCATCCTACAAATTCGTTTGGGAGCTAAGGACAAGGACATACGAAGGGGAACAACCTTAGTTTCAAGAGTTTAAGAAACGTTCGAAGGAAAGTACTCTTGGAGAAAGAATTCCAGGAGAGAAACCCATACCTTTGGACGTTATTCAAGTGTGAAGCTGCTGCCCGGAAACTCCTCCAAACCACGCCCAATTCACTTCAACGTACACCCTACTCGACGAACCTCTCTTAGCCTTGACGTTTTGATTACTTTGTCTCTTACTTAAAAATTCTTGTGAGTTCTTCAAGTGTGAAGAACTCTTGATGAATTTTGTCCTGGTTTTTGTTGTGTTTGGCAGAATAACGTGAGAAAGAGATTGAGAACGTGAGAGAGTTGAGAAACGTGAGGGAGAGTGAGTTATAGGATTAGGAGACTAAATTCAAGACTTAGTAAAATTAGGATTTAATTAAATTAATACAAAAATCTGAATATTCCTTTTATTTTAAATCAGCTAATAATTAATAAATATAAATTAATTACATTAAATTTATCAATTTAAATAAAAACAATTTAAATCATTGCTTCCACCTAGGTTCGAACCCGGGTGGAGCAAGACTCCACTTCAAGAGCTCAATTTCGGCTCTCTCTCCCCAAATTGCCCCTCCATCTTAATAAATAATTAATTAACTATATATATTTAGAGTAATTACGATATTACCCTTAGCTTGGTAAAAGACCATTTTACCCCTAGACCCTCAAAACTTAAGATTTCTTCTTTTTAAGTCCGGTAAAGACTCCTTCGATTAAATATTCGTTTTCGAGAACCTTACTTGGTTGATTCCAACCTTTCCAAGCTCAACTAACCCCCCAAAATTAGTTGGCTTGGTCGTAGTAGGGGTTCTGAGGTCTGGTTCTACGCGTATCAATCCGTGTGAACCTTGTTCTAATCGCAAGCATTCTTGACACCCTAAGTCTTAATCCTATTCAATTTTTAGGGTTGTTACACATGGGTTCACGTGAACCCACATAATCCCCTCTAAATACGCTTATCCTTGTTATTTTCTTGTATGCTCATTACAAGAAAAACACTTTTTACCTGCAATAAATATTGACATTAATAAAGAGTGTTAAAGTCTTTACTAGCATTAATAAAGTGTCATTAGAACCAATGTCGCTAAAGGTTTTAGGGACATATACAAAGAGTGTTAATTGCCGCTAACTACTACTGGCATTTTTGTTATCCTGTTGGTTGCAATCATATTTGTCGTGACCTTTAACTACTACTGCATTTGTAGCACAACTGAAAGTTTTTTTATCCCCTCATTGTTGCTTGACCTGAATTTTCAGCATTGATGTGATCATGTTGCTCCTCATCTGCCAAACTGAAAAATGCATTACAAGTCACCACCCCCTCAATGCCATTAGGAGTTGCTTTAGGAACAACATGATTATGTCCAGTTTTTTCCATTATGAATACTCTCTGAGTTGAGCACTATCTTTTGACAAATCTCTTATATCTTATGTTGTATTGGAAGTTTCTTCCATGTATTTGCTGCCGAGGAATCTCGTCTTTCTCTTGAAGCTCTTGAATTTTATCATGCTTTCATTTAGGATGAAGTGATCTACATTCTTCTTCATTATGACCTTGTAACTAGCTCGTTTAGACAAGAAATCATATTGAATCTTCATCTTCTCAATCCTTGTGTTCTTCGTTTCAGGGTTTATACCTCTCTTTCCACCCGCTTAGGAAGGTTAGCCATTGCCCATTAGGTCCACTTGAACTTTTAACCCTTGCACAACTAGGACGCATCTTATTAATTGTTGCCATGTCCAGATGTAGTGATTTGCCCACAGCTGAATCTAGTTAAAATAAAGCTCTGGAAAGGAAATCCAAGCCATGGCTTGAGTGGATTCTTCCTCTGGCTTGAATTTGGCATCATAAATCAAATGATGCATTTGATATGCATAACCATTTTTAGCAACTATGTAATTAGCCTTCTTAGACATTATATTAACATAATCATCCATGCGGCTTAATCGAATTAATGTCTATTCCTAAATAAACCAATACTACTATCACCAATGACCTTTAATTGTTTAGGTATTTGCATTCTGAAATCAACGAGGTCAGGTCAACCATATGAAAATTTGCCAATAATAGCATACTGTAGATTCTCAATCACATTTATTCTGTCTACTTCCTCTTCCGTCCATGTGATTCTTGGCACTCCTTCTACATACTGAATCTGTTAGGCTGTTGAAGTAAGGGAAAAGAAATATCATAAGAGAGGCAGGGCATGACCAGCACTAGGAGGAGGCTGGTAGAATTCTATCAGGCCTGACTAGAGCGTGGATCAGGAGCTTAAACGAAAACTCACAAATCCATCTGAGATTAATGAAAGACTACGATACCAATATCACGTACATATTGGCCAACAGACTTGGAAATGAGGATGATACAGCACACAGCTGTCGCAGCCTTAACCCAGTCCATCAACAAGTCCCTTTTCCATCTTTTGTAATCCAACAAAACTATAGAAGTAGAGAAACAACTATTAACAGATCAGCACAGAAGTGCGGTTCCATATTTCCTTTTGACAAACAGAAGTAACTGTGATCTCCAGATCAATGCAAAAATCTGAACATTATCTACAACACGGGATTTTGGCTATACTACGACTAGGATCATTCTAAAAGTTTAAACAAGTTCTCCTTTACACTGCTGGTATCCATTCCAACAGACATTGTCTGCATCACCGAGCAAGCCTCTCTTCCTTAGCCTCGAGGGCATCCACCTCTTCATTTGATAGGTGATCGACAATTGGTTCATATGCATCAGCGTCCCTCTTCTTCCTGAGAACAGTCACATTTGAAATGTATGAATTCCAAAAGTGGACTTGCTGATGAGATATGATTGAATTGAAATACAGATACAAAAATCCTAGTTTCGATTTGGCTTTTATTTTTTATTGAGTGGAACATTAAGAAAAAGTAAGAGTGGTACCGCACGACACTTGATTTGATGCTAAATAGCTTGCCCAGGTCCAATGCAGGCAAACCTACTTTACTGTCAAAAAGATAATTATGAGGAAAGACATGTACCGAGGATAATGTAAAGGAAGATCTGTGATTTGATTAACAAGATCAACATAAAAAGCATAGCTTAATGACACAAACCTGGCTGAGGGATGTTCCATTCCTCTGCGTCCTTTCTTATTAGCCCTGCTTTCTCTCGCGGATGCAACACTTTGCTTTGCAATCTGAAAAGTTAAATGCCCAAGATAGTCAAAAGACCTTGAAGTGGCTGGCTTTCAACTATGAACACATAGTTGGAATGCAGGTAGAAACAATTAGGTCATGTACGCCAAATGAATGATATATTCTCACCTCATAAAGCTGTTCTCTAATTGCTATGGCAATTGCAGGCTACAAAAAAAGGAGACAACTATCAAGAAGAAAGCATACCCAGTTTTTTCAAAATAAAAAGGATACTGAAATATGACAGTCTCAAATAGTTGAACAGATTGTTTAGGATGCAAGTAAAACAGTGTGTAATCAAATAAAGAATAACCCATGATTGTTTTCTAGGAGTAAAAGGTGAGAAAGTAACACAAAACTACAATTTGGTGCGGTCCAAGAAGCTACAACTACAGAAAAATGGGTCTCTTGATGGGATAATGTTGGGACAAAATCTCATTTAAATAATGAGCTACGTAAGAATCAGGCACTCACCATCTATTTTCATTGTTCAAATCTTTGAAAACATTAAAAACCCATTGTTCAACTCCTTGAAAACATGAAATAATCAAAAGCTCTGCCCTCCCACTCTATGGTTAACGTAATAACAAATGTGTTTAAAGGGGACTGGAGCAGGCTACCACGAGACAAAAGATCCTCTTTCTAATGAGATTCGATTTGGAACTATTATATGTCGAGAGTTTACTTATACATGAACATATATATAAATCTTTTAACACATAAATTCAAAGGCCTACAATATCGAGAGGTTTTAACATCCCTAATGCATGATTGTAACACAAGCTCTTAGTTGTATGTGTTTGTTCGTCCAGTTCCAATTATAGGGCTATTCGAACTTTAACTAACAAAATATAAAAAGTAGGTAACTAATTCCTTGTATTCTCATTAGCTCTGTCAGTGGTATAAACAAAGTTGAAATTATTTGACAGCAGATTTTTGTCAAATAATTCAGCATTGAAGAAAACTAGGTCACTTTCTTGATTAAGGAACTGTGCATTTTCCTAGAATTCCCGTCATGAGACTATCAAGAAATGAGACCTAATGGCATTTTAATTTTATGATTCCCCTTCATCAATCCTCCCCTATTTACAAATTACAGAAAGATCTTTTCCTGGTTGTAGCAAAATAGGAGGGAGGTTGTCACGACCCAAAAATAGATATGATGGCACTCGACAAGTCAGCCTAAAACCCAAATATCACAAACTAAGCGGAAGTAAGACATTGAAATCTCAAAATATCACAAGTGCGGATAACCAAGTCAGCTTAACAAAAATCCCAAAACTTGGTTGTCACGTATACAGGCCTTTAATGTGTTATAATTGATTCAAAGAAAAAAAATACAAGAAGATCATAAATAGGAAAAATAAAGTCCGTTGCGATGACAAACACCTACCTCACAAATCTCTTGTCCTCACAAATCTCCATAGGAAGCTTCGGAAAAAAAGAGAACAAAAAATATCACAAAGATCCGGGATCATAACCTACAAAAATGTAGAAGCAAGGGGGTGAGTACCAAACAACACGGTACTTGACAAGTAAACTTCTAAACACAAACTAAGGGAATAAAATATGGGTACTCCTTACCACCCCAACCGAACCTCCACAACTAAAACCTGCATAGAACCAGTCCAACCTAAAAGTTCACAACTTACATAGCTCACCAGCTCAACAACAACACTTTAACAATTACATATCCTCAACAACAAATTTAATATTCATCAATGACAAGTTCCACAAAATGGCACTCACAATATCACCAATGATAAATATGTACGATACAATGTCAAGTATAGTGATGCATCTCTGACCTAACGATACACACCCGTTGTCTCTCGGTCAGGTACCCATGGGCGACATATTTATCCATGCATCCGTCGTTGCATGCGACAATAAAATCTATCACGGCGTGCGACACGTCCCTCGCAATAGTATTTGTCGCAGCGCATGACACGTCCCTCGATTCACATAACACTTATCACAACCTTGTCTAAAACTAATGCAAATGACACATTCACACAAATAATGAGATGACTATTTTCATAACAATGCACAACAATACAATCGTGATACAACATCAACAATTAATCAATAAGTTTTCAAACCATTCTCAACATATCACACACCAATAATTAATCAAATTGCATTTTATTATCCTTTTTACATCATTAGAGTTATTCAATAAGACAAAGTCAAACCATCACCAAGTCCAATTACATCCAACACATACCACAAGGAAATACATGATTTCATTCACTTAACAGGGCTTAGAAATCCACTCGCCTCAAATAATCGAGTAATTACTTCAAAATTTGAGTCTTCCCCTTTCATAAAGCCTCGCTTCTAATCTATCAAATACATAATACTCGTAAAAATACAAATCTAGTGAAACCCATGTTACTATATTTTTAGTTTCGGCTCAAAAAGTCATTCAGAGCCACCAAATTCGAATTTTAAATTTTCTTTCAGATTATTTTTACCCATGATAAAATAAATTCGCATGCAAAATTTCAGCTAAAACGAATCGTTATTCGACCCCCAAAGATTTTATTCTAAGAACCCTAGACCTATATTTTCTTAAATTAAACTATACACGTTTCTATCCTAAAAATCTGTTCATAATCACATAAAAATTTAATAGAAAGGACAAGAATTATTACCTTAACACTTTGGAATGAAAATTCCAATTTTTCTCCTACATTTTCCTTTTCTTATCTCACTTTCTTTTATTCTGCGTATTATTGTAGCAACGCTACTGTTTCTACGGACAAAGGATGAAGTGCATCAATCGTCCGTAGAAACAGAAGCGCCGCTACAGAGGAAAAAAATACTCAGAAGAAGAAAAGAAAGGGAGAAAAATTAAGATTTTTATCCTAAAGTGTTAAGGTAATGATTCTTGTCCTTCCTATTAAATTTTTATATGATTATGAACAGATATTTAGGGTAGAAACGTGTATAATTTATACTGATTTAAGAAAATATAGGTCTAGGGTTCTTAGAACAAAATCTTTATTTGGGGGTCGAGTAAAAAAACGTTTTAGCTGAAATTTTACATACGAGTATATCTCATCATGGGTAAACATAATCTGAAAGAAAATTTTAAATTTGAATTTGGTGACTCGGGATAACTTTTTGACCCAATTTTCAAGCCGAAATTAAATATAGTAATGTGGGTGTCATTAGACTCGTATTCTTATGAGGATTGTGTATTTGATGAGTTGAAAGCACTTTGAAGCTTTATGAAAGGGGAAGACTCAAGTCTCAAAGTAGTTGTTCGATTATTTGAGGCAAGTGAATTTCTAAACCCTTGTTAAGTGTATAGAATCGTGTATTCCTTGAGGTATGTGTTGGGATGTAATGGGACTTGGTGATTGTTTGACTTATCCATATTGAATAATTTTCATGATGAAAAAGGGGTAGAAAAAGGCAATATGATTAATTATTAGTGTGTGATGTGTTGAGAATAGTTTGAAAGACTTATTGATTAATTGTTGATGTTGTATCACGATTGTGTTATTGTGTATTGTTATGAAAATGATCACTTCCTCATTATTTCTGTGAACATGTCATTTGCATTGATTTTGAGACATGGTTGTGATAAGTGTTATGTGAATTAAGGAAAGATAAGAAATTAAAAAGGATGTACCATTTTGAGGGACGTGTCGTGCGCCACGATAGATTTTATTAACGAGATTAACGAGGGTCGTGTCGCACGTCGTGATGAATGCATGGACAAATATGTACCCCATGGATCCCGAAACAAGAGACAGCGAGTCAGTATAGGCCAGACATGCATCACTATAATTGACATTGCATTTCATTGCATTGCACATCTTTATCATTGGTGACTTGATCTTGCGTGTTGCTAATGTTGAGGATATGTAATTGTTAAAACTATTGTTGAGCTGGTGAGTTATGTAAATAGTGAACTGTTATGGTTGGGCTGGTTTTTGCAGGTTGTAGTTTTGGAGGTTCGGTTGGGATGGTAGAGTACTCGGATTTTATTCCCTTCGCTTGTGTTTAGAAGTTTACTTGCTGAGTACCGTGTGGTTTGGTACTTACCCCTTACTTCTACATTTTTGTAGGTTACAAGCCCGGATCTCTGTGATACTTTCTGTTCTCTTATTTTTTCGAGGCTTCCTATGGAGATTTGTGAGGCAGCTGTCATCTCAACGGACAATCTTTCTCCTATTTATGATCTTATTCTATTCTAGAAAGAATGTCATTTGAGACTTGTATTTTTTTTCCTTTGAATCAATTATAACACATTAAAGACTTATACATGTAACAACCAGGTTTTGGGGGGTTTATTAAGTTGACTTAGTTATCCGCACTTATGATATTTTGAGATTTCAATGTCTTACTTCCACATAGTTTGTGATACTTGGGTTTTAGGCTGACTTGTCGAGTGTCATCACATCCATTTTTGGGTCGTGACAAATGGTGTCAAGGACCAGGTTCATAGGTCTTACGTGTATATAGGCTGAGTTGAAATAGAGTTTCGAGGATCGATACAGAGACGTTTGTACTTATCTTCGAGAGGCTATGATGACATTTAGGAAAAATCTTCACTTCTTGAATCTCTATTGTGCATCCTTTGTCCGTTCTAATTATTATCGCTTCATTCCATTCTATCTCCACTTATGTGATGACTCGTGCATAGCTCCTCATACAAGTAGTTGGTGTAGTGTATGGATCGAAGGTTAGATTTGGTTCAGAAGTGATAGACTTATGAAAAAAATGTGTGGTCAAATTCAGAATGTTCAACGATTTGGAAGGGTTAATGTAAGGTGATGGCTCGATGATGTATTTTGAGGATATTCGAATGATGAATTTTAACAATGGTTTTGAAGGACTTCATGAACATGTTATCTTTAAGGTTAGTTACCCCATTAGCGGGAATAGTACTTTTGTGGTAGAGGCAATATTTGGAGTGCTTTGACAATTGGAAGTGGAGTAATTAAAGGTACGGCTAGATAATGAACATTGTAACTTTGGAAAATACAGCTGGCTGATATACACTCTAATTAACCCCAAAAAAGAATCAAACAAGAATGGGAAGAGAAAGAAGTATAGAAGAGCACCTCCTTAACTTCATCACCCCATAACTTAGAAGTATATCAGTATGATGAACATCACAAGAATATGCAATAACAAATGATAATTTTATGGGATGGAAACACAAACACTATTTTATTCTCAACCAATAGAAAGGAAATATATAGAGCTTACTCCAACTTCTGGGTCTTCAATTTTCATATCTTCACAAAATGTTCGTGCAAATTCTTCAGGATCACTCTCAAAATTGTTCATGTCCTGAAATTATTTTATTTCTCTTTGTATTAGTTAGCAACAAATGAGGCAGAGTAGTTGCTAATTTGATCACAGCTCTTACCAGTTACCAAAGCAAGATAGATGAAGAATGAGACATCCAACAACTTACCCAGAAAAAGTGGTCCTTGATAACTGTGTGATTTACTCGGAGATCAAGCTGGATAAAACCGGAAAAGAAAGGGAAATAGATAAATACAAGTACCTAAATATAATGATGAACCCTCGGCAGTTGAGACCACCAAAGTCAGTAAGATAGATCTCTTTCACATTAATTTTCTTTTAGTATGAATAATCTTTCATCGTAAAGTCATCAATATCAACAAAAAACAAATGTTTCAAACCTTGATAGGAACAACTTTCTCGCCAGAGTGCATATCTTGTCCTTCGTATGACCGAAATTCTGTCAACTGTGACTACAAAATTGGAAGTGGAGAAGCCAATAAGACTTAAGTTGCAGGAAACAACAGAAAAAGAAGCATGTACCCTAAGCAGCCATTTTACAACAGAGATCACCATGTACCCTATGAAGGAATTTTTTTTAAGATTGGTAAACAGGAATTAGCCAGAAAATAAAATTTTATAGCCGAAGGACATAAGGGAATATATTGTTGAATCACATTTATAGCCAGAAGACCTACATACTATGCCACAGGTGAGTCTAGATGAAAGTTCCTACATCAATGGAAGAACACAGTTGAGGTTTCTCCAAAATTTAGTGTTCTGTAATACTCTGAAGACTTATGTTAACGTCATATGAACAGCCCATTGGTCATTTATCCAGATCAGACTAGTGAGTTACGTCACTCAACTTGCACTCCAAGTAGTCTATCTTAGTCCCGCACAACCTAAACCCTAGACTGTGGAATTGGGATATATACTATTGGTTATGCATAACAGTGCCACGACATTGACTAAGTTTAGCAAGGAAATTTGATTTTCCAAAATTGAATTTTGTTTTGGGAAGGACCAAAAGGTGTTGTTGCAATAGATAGGGTACGGCTTTTGGAGTTACTTTTGAACATAGGACATAGATTGGTTGCTTGGGAAGTGAAGAAGATGAGATGAACTCTATGTTAGCCATTAAAACTTGCTCAAGCTTGATTTTGAAAATTTATATTTCCGAAATTGGAATTTGTTTCGAGTGGCGGTTAGACTAGATTTGGTACATCTCAAAGAGTTTAAATCTCATTTTTGGGATGATTAGAGGAGATTTGAATTAAAATTTGAGCCTATTTCGAAGTAGAAGAGGAATATAGAAGAAGATGAGATATGTATCACTTGTGTATCCCTCTGTGAATCATTTTTGTATCCCATATGACCATATGTATCAAATGAGTAGCTCCTGTGTATCCCCTATATATCCATGTATACATGTGTGAGATACATAAGTCGTAGAGAAACTTTCAACTGTGATTTTTGATTCCAAACCACCTCTGATATTCCTTTAAATTTGCATATTGCCTCCTCTATGTGTTTTCGATGAATTCCAACCAAACCCATTGAAAACAATCTTTTCTTCCCAAGGTAACTTTTTGTGGCTAAGCATGGTTAAATGATTAAATTGGCTAATTTGCAGTAAACTTCTTGTTTTTATACATCCCGGTAGTTGCCTCTTTTTTGCAAGAGAGTTAAAATTAACCACCTGAAGTATTCAATTTGTCTTACATTTGTCCTTAGCTTAGCTTTTGTTCAATAAAAGCCCCCACAACATCAATTTTGTCTCATATTTGGCCCCTCAATCAAAGGGTTATGTAGCTTAGCTCTGACATTTGCCACATTGGAGCTACAGAAACAAAACAAAGATTACCCCAAACTATCAAATTAGTTATATACCCGCTACTAGGGCTGTTCAAAACCGAACCTAGGGCTGTGTATCGGCCGGTTCGGTTTGGTTTTGAAGTTTATCGGGTTGGCTTATTGGTTATCGGTTTGTAGAGATGCTAAACCGTTATAGAACCATTAAGATATTGGCTTATCGGTTATTGGTTTATCGATTATTGATCGTTATCGGTTCGATTATCGGTTTAACCGTTAAGATTTGACACAAAAGAAAAAACATTAAAAATCACTTAGAAACAAGGTGATAAACCATGCACTTGAGTTCACAAGTTACTTCTTGTTCAAAAGCAAACACTTTTACATTGTTAAATAACAAAGTGTTTGAGACAACCAAAAATAAAAGTAGGAAATTAAACTCTAAGTCGAGCACTTCATATACAAAATGGTATAAATATAATTATTTAATTTACTATCGGGTTATCGGTTAACCCGTTAAGAAAAAACTTCAAACCGTTAAGAACCGATAACCCGATAACAAAAAAAATCAAAAACGTTATCAAAACCACTAAACCAATTACCCAATACTATAAACCAATAACTTTTTTATCCGTTCGGCTTATCGGATCCGGTTCGGTTTTGAATAGCCCTAGCCGAACCGATAAAAAAGTTATTGGTTTATAGTATTGGGTTATTTGTTTAGTGGTTTTGATAACGGTTTTGATTTTTTTTGTTATCGGGTTATCGGTTCTTAACGATTTGAAGTTTTTTCTTAACGGGTTAACCGATAACCCGATAGTAAATTAAATAATTATATTTATACCATTTTGTATATAAAGTCCTCGACTTAGAGTTTAATTTCCTACATTTATTTTTGGTTGTCTCAAACACTTGGTTATTTAACAATGTAAAAGTGTTTGCTTTTGAACAAGAAGTAACTTGTGAACTCAAGTGCATGGTTTATTTGGTTTATCACCTTGTTTCTAAGTGATTTTTAATGTTTTTTCTTTTGTGTCAAATCTTAACGGTTAAACCGATAACCGAACCGATAACGATCAAAAACCGATAAACCAATAACCGATACGCCAATATCTTAATGGTTCTATAACGGTTTAGCATCTCTACAAACCGATAACCAATAAGCCAACCCGATAAACTTCAAAATCGAACTGAACCGGTCGATACACAGCCCTACCCGCTACAATATTTTGAAGCATGCTCCTAAACATTGAAAAGGTTAAAATATACATACACAACTAGACCAATTTTTCCACTAGGAAATCATTAGTAGGAGGGACATATCTGAGACTTAGGCTTATAATGGTGGGGGCTTCTATGAGCCAAAAGGTGAACAGGGTCGAGGGACATATATAAAACAAAACACAAACATTAGGGGTAATTTACAACCGAAGTAAATGTATTCCTCTTGACTACAAGGTAAGTAGGCCAAATTCAATTCCTTACTTTCATTGACATAAGCAAGCATCACTATATCAGCTTACTTACCAACTTATAAAAACAACTTACCATAAGTGATAAAATTATATATTTAGGTATTTGATTTGTCCAAGGTCAACCAGATGATACTCGGCAAATGATTAATTGGAATCTTCCTTTTTTCCTTCAATACGTCAATAAGTTTGAAAAGCAATAATTAACCTGCTTCAATGCACAAAACCTTGCACTCCTACCTTCCAAATGTGAGAGGAGATCTTGAGCAAGTAAATAAATTTCTGGATTAGCATGCATTTACTGTTTCAGGTATAAGTCTTGTCTTTACTCTATTTACCCCGTATAAAATAGAGCATTCTCTTAACTTTTTGCCATCAACTTGCTTTTGAAGCTCCCTTCACTAGCAATACTTCACACCCTGTGAGCCTTGCTCTTAAGAGCTCCCTCTCACCACCCAACCTTTCTTCTCAAACAACAGAAAATTAAGCGAAAAACTAACAATATTTTCAATTTCATACCCCAAGATAATGTCAGCCTATATACCTGAAGAAAGGATGGTGCAAATCTTCTCAAGGCTCCAACCCGGATCTCTACTCCGATTTAGGTGTGTATCAAAATCATGCAACTCACTAATTTCAAGCACTGAATTCATATGGCTGCACACCAACACACTGTTCTTTCAAAACCTCCAACTGGTAAACTAGTTAGGTACTTCTCAAAAGCTCAAAGGAAGGAAAAATATTAGTCAACCTACTGATGCATTACACAGTGTTGAAACTGAAGTAAGAATAGGAGCCCTTTCAGTGTTATAGTCCAATACTATTATAGGATTGTGGGTATATGCAATGGATTCCTCTGTTTTAAGATGATTTATTTGGGTAAAGAAATCTTTTGGTACTTTGGAACCCTACGAAAGTCAATCGACAGCTCTCTCACCCTCCCAAATTCCAAAGCCTCCTCTTTGTTTTGAAAACTTAGGGACTTATATGTCTGTCTTTGGATTTGCAATTAAAACGAGAGATTACAAGGTTGTGAGGATGACCTATGCTCATGGTGACGGTCGGTACTTGGTACCACCTAAGGCTGAGATATATGCACTTAATACGGGAATTTGATGGTTTTATTCGAGACATTGGTGTTGTGGAGTACTTCTGGAAACAATTTGTGCTTTGTGAGAAACTCCCCTGGACTGCATACAGGAGAACTAGGGAGGCGAGGGTGAATAACATATTAATGGTGTTTGACCTCGATGAGGAGATTTTTCAGGAATTAACATTACCAGAAAGTTTGGCTAGTGAACCACCTACAAATCTAAATGATGCCAAGTGTCACTTTCATGTTTTACATATTTAGAGTTGGCTTTGTAGACGAATTAGTAGCAGCCAGTACTTCCAGCATTTGTGAGCCCAGTTCTCCTTCGATGCGTTAGAAGTGATTAGCAATGTAATTTAGGAGCCAGAAGTGGTAATATAGGAAATTTTGAGTGTCTATAGCGTACTTAATAGTACTACTAGAGTAAGAAGGAGATCGATTCAAATGCCCTTTCCAAAGGAGAATGAGCATATAATCAAGTTCCAAACTCTAAAAAAAGAATAGGTGCAATGGCATAGATACGCTGAGAGTGATTAGCAATGTAATTAAAGGAGCCAGAAGCGACCACATAGGAAATTTTAAGTGTCTATCAAGTACTATTTAATTGCACTACTAGAGAAAGAAAGGAGATTGCTTCAATGCTCTCCCCATGAATGAGGCTACGTATATAAACCAAGGTTCCAGGCACTGACGATTTAAATCTAGCTTTATATAAATAAAAAATGATTGCCCTATTGTGAAGCAGGCTTGTTAGGCTCTCAATCACCTTCCATCAATTTTTGCTTAGGCTTAAGCCAACAACATTGATGCATCTCAAATTATTAGCCCTATCCAAAAATGCATGCATCATGATCTCAATATCGGAGATTTCCCTGATTCTCTTTGTAAATCGGCTCAGGAGTAGCTCCTTCTAAAGCAACTTACAAACACCTCAAAGGGAGGAATAAGATTTCCAGCATCTAAAAGGAAACCAAAGAATTAAAAGAAAAATAATCCTCCATATGGCTTTTAAGTAACACAAATGTCTCACTATTAGCAAGGAGCAGTTTGAATTTTTTTCCGTACTTTTATGCTCCTTGTCCTTGCGCTCATTTGGTCAATTATCAAATGGCACCAGTTTGACGGCCAATGGTGGATCTGCATATGTTGGGTTCCATCAAAATGACATCGACTTCCCAGCTACGCAACATATTTCCCCTCATGGAAGTCATCACCAAAAGTCAGCTTCCTTCATGTCTAGCAACAGAGGCTTATGTCTATTTCATAACTTTCAAGGTTCACGACGTTATGTATACAATGTAATGGATTTTCTAGATTTCGGATAAGGATATCAACTACGACATATAATCTTTTTATGACAATGTTGTCCAGGCGTGCTACTCCGATGGTACCTATTACCTCACACCAACACAGCTACCGCGTAGTTGTGTCAACAAAAGCTTAGGCAGATAAAAGAATCACGTAAGGTTCTTTCTATACAAGAGAATCTTTTTTTAAAAGGCTCTATGCAAGAGAATCTCTTTGGAAGGTGATGACATTATTTGAACCAGAAATTGCTTGTTGGTACTGAAGATTGTCAAAATTTGTTCACGTCGGGAGAGGAGAGAGATTCTTGATTTCAGCATGTACAGATAAAAGTTTAAGAAGAAACAAAGAGCATTCCAGAACATACACTATCAGTGATCTCAAATAAAGACAAAATCTCAGGCCACATGACTTTTAAGAAGGCTGGTTGATTTGAACCAGCAAGGAGAAGAGTAGGAATCACGTAATCTTCAAAAGAAAATCAACATCTCGCATTATAGATATAATCACCACCACCCACCCACACAAAATTCAATCACAAATTATCCCATTAAGCAGGAAGAAAGATGACAGAATGGCGCAAATAACATGCTCTATTCTTTTTTCAAATTCAAAATGTTCATCATTGTGGTTTCAAGACTTCTTATAAGTACCTGAATGGATTGAGCAATCTGAGTGACAAAAGCAGGAGGAAGTTTCAAATCCTTCACAGTTCTCTTGGCAAACACCACCACCTCTGAGTCAGGATCTGTAATTTAGAAGTTCAAAGAAAGACAACAGCTTGCTCAGTTCAAGATGATTTTAAGTAAACTACAATTTTCCCTTCTTTACAAGTGATCAACAGAACCATTCACATTGGAAAAGCAATTTAGCACAAAAGTTACCAAATATCAGAGTTCGCATAGGTTTCAAGCATCTTTTGCCAGAACATAAGCTCTATAACATTACTATTTGTTTTTCAAGATAGCACTCACCCAAGGTCATCAGTTATAAATCCATTTCAAGGAATACTAGATCCAATTTTTATCACACCAGAGCATCCCTTGGGATGCTAACAAGTCTTCAGAAACCAAAATTTTCATTTTGACAATACAAGTGAGCTGTAGTAACATTCAGCATTTTGAATAAAAGATGGAACTTGATTGGGAGAAAATACTAACTAAAATCATCAAACAACAGTACAAGAAAACAGCTAGGTGCTTAATAGGGTACAATGCAGAAGCATGAAATCATTTGCTTATTGCTGTATTATATAAATGTTAAAAAACCAAATAGACAAAAGCTTACCATTAGGGTTCCAAGTAAAAGCATCTTTAAATCTTTGGCCATCAATTTCGATGTCGAGACGGATAGGAACAAGATTCTCAGCTGTTGGCCTGTAATTTAGACATAACTTTTGTTAAACATTAGAAACGAATCATTTCTTATACCATCACATATATGTATGCATATTAATAGTGAAAGGAAGAGAAAGATGAACAAGGCCGTTACATTCTGAACTTCACTGGGTTCTTCAGTGAAGAAGATGCCGATTGTGGTTTCATCACTGCTTCTTTCAATCTGAAAAAACAAAAACAATCTGAACGAAAGGAATCTAGCTAATAATTGCAACACTGAAATTGAGAATTAATATAGCAAATAGCAATGCATTTAACTTGTGAGCAAATTCACAGTTACTATTTTGACACTTCACATTAGGAAAAGGATTTAGGGATTTCTTTCAACTGAATATAAGAATCAGATATAGAAGGAAAACCTGTAATTCGACGTCGACAGAAGGAGGAAAGAAATCGCCCACGACGTCGCCGGAGAAAACTGCAGCGACACTGCCGTTCATATAAAACCTAATACCAAATATTTATATGTGCATATATATTTTTGTTAAAAATTGTTGCTCACACCTTTAATTTTAGGCTAACTAGCGTTTGACCCCAAATCTTCAAGTATTTTTTTTAAAAAAAATAATATTTGAGTCAAAGTTTTTCCTAAGTTAACACCCTTTGTTTGGACCCAAAGTTTCCCCAAATATTTGATTTATAGTTTATACTACAAGTCCTAAAAATTATTTAAAATAGAGAACTCATAAGTTTGTATAATATATTTATAATGAATATGTTCCGTTAAAAATAACCTTAGTAATTGAAAGCAATCAACAGTTACAAAATAACAATATAGGCAAGAGCAATACATTAATGCATATATGAACTTATCATTGATTCAGTTATAATTATAGCAACCTCTCCGGAGGCAGTAGTAACAAACTATCTTTTTATATAATCTTCCCACATTCTACGAATAATCTCTTCTCGACAAGCTTTCATTTTTAGATCTGGTGACTGGGGAGACAAAATAATATTGTTACACTAAGTTGATTGTTCGTCATCTTCATCGGTAACTACATCAACATGTTCATGTTCATGTTTATTGAATATTTTTATCACAACTTTGATTAGCACGCAAAAAATTGTGCAATACGACACAAGCAACTACTATTTTCACCGTGTATCCAATTCATAGTTGTTCATGTCTTATCGTTATAATTACAATCTTTCTTTATCTCAATTTTCTCATTCAACTTACAACTCGAATTTTTTTCGGAATGAGGTAGTAACAAACTATTTCTATAGATATATGTGAGTAGAAAGTAATAACTGATGGGTATTCTTTATATGAAAAGGGGCCTACAATACCCTCGAAGTATTGAAAATGGTTCATCCATCAATTGGCTTCAAAATGCCCTTCTTATCCACATATTGGCTCCGAAATACCCTTAGCGGCTTTGGATTCAAAATTGACCACTCATTTGACGATTTTAAATTTGAACTATTTAATTTTAAAAAAAAATACTTGGCGCTCAACCAGTGGCGGATCCAGGATTTAAAGGTTGTGGGTGCTCACTTCCTTTTACATAAACCTTTTAGCAATCACATAGTATAAACTATACTAACTGAAACTCTTCAATTAAAAAAAAAAAAGTCCTTAATTAGGAAAAGGAAAAAGTGTAAGAAAAAAAAAGGTTAAAAAAAGAAGCCCTTAATTATAAAAAAAAAAGGAAAAAAAATTAAAAAAGAAAAGAAAAAAAGAATGGGGCGGGTGGGATTCGAACCCTGCCAGTGTGCTTTGCGGGCCTCTTGTTTTCATGTGTAAACACAGCGCGCCCATGACTGCTTTCATACTATAGGTGCTCATATAATTTTTAATTACGGATTTATTATATTTTCTATATATGTATGTATATATACAACAACAAAAAAATCGGAGTCAATGGGTGCTCGAGCACCCGAAACTCACTTACTGAGTCCGCCCCTGCGCTCAACTATTGGATATTATTTAATTTATTAATATCATTCATAAACAAATTCACTACCCACCTATTACTAATTAGACCCCCTCAATTAATATCAATTTTAATATCAATATCGCCCTAAACACTACTAAAACACGATGAAATTACAGATTCCTGAAAATGACATCCAAATTTATTCGAGTCCGAATTGAAGCCCCAATTAAATTTAGATGGAGCCGCTTATCTAGGAGAAAACTTTCCATAGGATTCTCTTTCAAGTTTGAATTCGAAATTTGTAATTAAAGGTAAAGAAGTAGTAAATCCCGAATTAATTCATGCATTATTTCAATATAATTTATAAATATTCAAAATCGCTCTAAACACTACTAAAACATGACGAAATTACAGATTTATCAAAATGACATTCAAAATTATTCGAGTCCAAATTGAAGCCCCAATTAAATTTAGGAGGACACTTTCAGTAGGATTCTCTTTCAAGCTTGAATTCAAAATATATGATTAAAGGTAAAGAAGTAGTACATCCCGAATTAATTCATGCATTTTTTAATATAAATTTATAAATATTTATTATTTGTTTTAAGTATTAAAACTTTAATATAGTACTTTTTAAAAAAAAGTTATCTATTAAGTAACATCACATAATTGAGATGAATGAATAATTAATATGAACATAGTCAAACTTATAAGTTTATTGTTAATTTTTGTTTAGACACTTGAATTATAATAGTACGATAACGTAATTCTATAGACATTTCACCTTAAATTTTTAGAAACACTCTTTGACAGTAGCTTTTCTGTTGTTGCATTAGTAATGGGGCGGGTTTATTAATTGGGTGGGGTTTAATTAGCAATGTGTGGGTTGTGATTGGTTTATAAATTATATTAATAAGTTAAATTATAAAAATTAGTTGAGCACCACGTATTGAAAAGATGTTTAAATTTAAAACCGTTAAATAAGTGGTCAATTTTGAACACAAAGGTGAATGATAAGGATATTTTGGAGCCAATAAGTTGATGAGAAGGGTATTTTAAAACCAATAGGTGGATGAAAGGTAGTTTTGTACCATTTATTATACTGTAAGGGTATTTTAGGCCCTTTTCCGTTCTTTATAAAATGATAAAAGTTTAGAATAATTTTGAATTTTTTAAATTCTAAAATTTTTCCCAAGTTTCCAAAAACTAGTTTTTTCTAGTATTGGGAACTTGGGATTCTTGGCAAAAAAATTCGCCGAGTTATGTGGCAAAAGGCCAACGGCTAAATTTTCCTCAAATATTTTTAAAAAAACTCGGGGCTAAAACGGTCCTTAAATTTTAAAGATAATTTTTTAAAAGAAACATGTATCTCTAAAATTTAGGGGCGGATGTTTTATTATTTGGTTGGATTTTATCAAATTTCAATTAATCTTTTAGTTCTCGATTTTGAAAAATATTGAACCAGACTAATTCAATTTTAAATAAGTATTCTTATATATATATATAAAAACTACTATTTATTATCTCGAGAGGGCAACATGGGTTCATGTAAACCTAGAAAACCTTCTAAATATGACATATTAATTGATGTATAATTTAGGTCTTGATAATTGATTCGGTTAATAAGTAATTGATGCTCGTGATAAAGTAGAAAATAACAACTAGTTTTTTTAATGCGTTAAAAGTAGTGAGTAAAAATTTATCATTAAACTAATAGACAAAAAATGAAGGGAGTAATAAATAAAAAAATAAATATGGAAGAAAATTGGAGAAAACTTTATACATAAATCGCATTCATTTCTCATTTGTTTTCAACACTTTCTCTTTTAAGAACTAGAAGTTATTTCAGCACTATATATATATATATATATATATATAAACATATGTATATAAAATGTGGGACGAGACTTTTTTGTCTTATTTGGAATTTATGTTGAGCTTTAGAAAATTAAAAAAGCCTTTTTGAATTTTATGATTTTAGATTAAAAATATGTTAATGTATCAAAATGTTCATGTGATTTCAAACATGGTAAAAAATCAAAATTAAGGAGTTGAGAAACAAGGAAAGATGCATGGTTTTATAAATAAACTAACTAAAAGCATAGGCGTATTCAGAATTTTGATATGATGGGTGCACTATTACGAAAAGATAGATTTAAGATATAAATTTAATCGACTTTTTAGGTTCTTATCACTAAAAATCATTAAAATAATAAAATTATAGGTTCAAAATTAATTCTTATCTATTCTAATAGTGTGTATATATATTGGAAAAATCATGTTTTCTAGGAACCATACTAATAAAAGAAAACACTAAATTACTAATACGAGAAAAAACTCGCTTTGAAGAAAATCCTACGCCGCCGACGTCAAATCCTAAAAGGTCTCCAATTCCGATGGCAATGGCCACCAACCCATCAGGTCAGGAGCCAATTAAACATATGATTTCACTAAAACCACCATTAAGAATTACACAGCCACTTTACGACCAAACTCTGTCAATAAGAAATCCATACTTATAAAATCTATCACCTATCTCCATGGGAACCTACAGTGATTTAGGAAGAAGAGAAAGTTGAGCATATGATACAAAATGAAGATTTTGCAGTATGCAGTTATTGAGAAATTATCTTACGGATGGCCAGATATCCAAGAACTATGAAGGCTAAGCCTTAAACAATGTGAGCCGAAAGGGGAATGCAATATAGAACTTATGAGCAATAGGCATATTTTGATTAAAACGATAAATCTGAAGGATTATGTGAACCTATTTTCAAAGCCAACTTTCTACATAGCACATAGGACTTACATTATGTGAACTTTGAAGTGCGAATAATTATTTGATTTGGAGGATGAAACATCGACGACATTTGCTTGGATATCTTTCAATTTTCTCACTGACAGCAGCGGTTGAAAAATTGCTACAAGTAGATCTAGCCATGAGGAACCAAACGAGACCTAGTTGTGCATGGGTGAAAGTTGATTTGGATAAGTTGCTGTTCTTATATATGAAGCTCTTGCTCGATTTCGTAAAGCTTTTAGTTGATTTTCTTTCGATCTTTGAAATTCTTACCTAGTAACTGATTATCAACTATTATAATGTGTTATCATTTTTTCTTTACTGTTTCGTTTATATATAGTCACGTGCTTCGTTTAAGGTTTCACAATATTTTTTATTAGAATTTCGTTATAGTTTTCGATGAGCTTCTAATTAGGGATGTGATGTTTTTCAATACTAGAGTTTTTACTTACTGAATGTATTATTATGAACTTGTCAACTTATGCATGCATGAGTATTAGGTTTTCTGATAATTAGTTCAAAAAAATAGTTTTTTTAGTTTAGGGGGTACTTAAAACATGTTATAGTTTAGGTGTAAACTACATAAAAAGCTTCATGTTCGGGAGGGGGGAGGGGATAACGAGCCATTTTGCCAATAATGAAAGGAGAATGCATATTAATAAAAAATAGATAAAAATTCACATACTTTAAGGGTGTGTTTGGTATGGATGGAAAATATTTTCCTAGAAAACAAGTAGATTTTGGACTTATTTTCTCATGTTTGGTTGGCGAGTAGAAAATATTTTTTTGGAAATGATTTTTAGTGTTTGATTTATGAATAAAAATGTTTTTCAGAGACATCTTTTATTTTTAATAGAGTAGAAATAATTTATGAAATTGAAAATATTTTTTAAAATCAAAATTATTATCTTTTTGGGGTGGTAGGTGGGGGCGGGGGGAGGGGGGAGGAGGTAGGAATGAAAAAATAAAAATTTGAAGTTGATAGTATTTTTAAAAAACAAAATTAAATTTTTGGGGGGTTGAGGGTGGATGGGGGGGCTGGTAGGGGGCTGGCCGGGGGGGGTCAGGGATCGGGTGAAAAAATAAAAATTTAAAATTGTAATATTTTTTTTAATTGATGTTTTTCCCCAAAAAAAAATGTAATTTGAAATTGGAGTAGAGTTTTGAAAAATGTTTTCTAGAATTTTTGAAGGAAAGTCATTTTCCTTAATTTTGAGGAAAATGAGTTGATTTGAAAAATATTTTTTAAAACTTTTGTCCCAACTAAACATGGGAAAATTGAAAAATATTTTTCTTCATACCGAACACTCTCTAAAGCTTACTTATCATTGAGTATTCAATAAAATGTAGTTAAAAAGAGTACGTAATATTTTAATTAAGATACGTATATAGTTTCTTAAGGAAATGTGTTTGTTTGCTATTAAAAAGAATTGATTTTGTTCTTATAATTATTCTAAAATATTTGTAATATTTAATTTATCATTTTATATGCTATCATACATAAAATAATAACAAAATCCCGCTCAACTATACTAAATATTATTACTTTAAAGGAAAAAGATATTACACTTTGGGTGTGTTTGGTATAGAGGAAAATATTTTTTTGTTGAATGAAAAATGTTTTTCAATTTTCTAATGGTTGGTTGGCTTAAATGTTTGAAATATATTTTCCAAATCAACTTGTTTTTCTCAAATTTAAGGAAAATTCTTCTCTTTCAAAATTAAGGAAAACATTTTTCAAAACTTGACTTCATTCTTTAATTTTTTATCTTACACTGCCCATACCTCGTAGGCCGTACCCGACCCTTCCCCATTCAAAAAAATTTCAATTTTCAATTTTCTTATTTTTGTAAATTTCAAATATATTTTTTCCCTACCACCTCATCAGCCCCCCCCCCCCCCCAATAAAAAAAAATATTTTTGAAAAATATTTCAAATTTTAATTTTTTTTACCTCTCCTAACCCTTACTCCCCACTCCGCCAAAAAAATTGCTATTAAAAAAATTTCAAAATTAATTTTTAAATTTTTACTCTACTCCCTCCGTACCGCCCCCTCCCTCCAAGTGGCCTCGCCCCCTTCCACCCCATCAATATTTTTTTAAAAAATTATTTTTGGGAATCATTTCAAATTTAAAAGATTTTCAATTTTACGCCACTCCTATTCCCTCTCCCCTCCCCCACCCCGACCATTTTCGTCTTTTTTTTTAAAAAAAATCTTTTTTATGTCATCCCCTACGCCTCCCCCTCCCCTGCCACCCCCCACCTTGGCCATTTTTGTCAATTTTTTTCAAGAAAAAAAAATATTTTGAGAAATATTTCAAATTTAAAAAACTTTGATTTTTAAGCCACCCTTACCCCTTACCCCTTACCCCTACTCGGCGCCACCCCAATAAGAAAAATATTTTTTTGAAAAATATTTCATTTTTATGCCCTCCGCGTGACCCCGTCAATTTATTTTTTTTTAAAAAAGATGTGGTTCAGGCCCTGGGTCTCAAAGTTGAACTTTGGAACAGTCATCGGGGTCTTATCCTAGTTTGGGTGTCAGGTAGGGTCGGTTCCTAAATTAAATATTAGGATTGATTTTCGGATAAAAAATTATTTTCCTTAAGAGTATTTTTAGTCTCAAGCTAAAAATAAAAGACATTTTTTGAGAAATATTTTTTAAGCACCAACCAGACATTAAAAAAGTATTTTTCAGAAAATATTTTCTACTCACCAACAAAACATAAGAAAATAAATTAGAAATCCACTTGTTTCTAACAAAACTTTCTAAGAAAACATTTCTCATGAAATTTTGTCCCTTCATACCAAACACACCCTTTGTTTGGACGGTTGTTATGTATTATTTTATTATGTTATTATATTATATTATATTATGTTGTATTGCATTTTACGTATTGTTTAAACGAAAAAGGATCAAAATTGCTCTTGAACTATGCGAAATAGACCACTTATACCCTCCATTATATTTTGGGATAAAAAAGACCCCTGTTATTATTTTAGGAGACCACAAATACCTCGAGAGTTAACACTCCAATTTTTTAGTGTCCTGACAAGCCACATTAGACTAATTCCTCCACCTAAGCGTTGCCAACTAAATTCACTACAAAAGAACTTGACCTTTAGCGGACACAGTAGTCGCCACAAAAGCCCAGAAAACTGTCACTAAAAGTTTTTAACATTAAATTATAGTTTTGTGTTTTTTTCTTCATTGTTTTTAAAAAACAAAAACGATATCAATTAAGTAGGAGTTTGAAGACATTGTATGTTTTATTTTAATGTCATATGTAAATGTATAAAATGTATAATAATGATGCATTATATAGTAGGAGATGTGAATGGAGAAGTAATTTTCATAATTTTTCGTAATAATATTGGATGTTTTCAATATTGATATTGCAAGTTATTTATTTTAAAAAATTAGGTTGCATTGAAAAATTAATTGTCATATTTTTTTGTTTAAAAAATAGATTTTACTAACAAATGATTTTGGAGCCTTAGTCGCCACTAAAAATCACTCATGACCTTTAGCGGCGACAAAATTGCCATAAAATCTTAAAATATTGTACTAAAGGTTATGAATTATTTTTAGTGGCGACTAAAGGCTCCAACAACCATTCGCTAGTAAAACCTCTTTCTTCAACAAAAAAATATGATAATTAATTTTCGATTGCAACCTAAGTTTCTAAAATAAACAATTTGCAATATCAATATTAAAAACATTCAATATTATTACGAAAAATTATTAAAATTATTTTTTGATTCGAATCTCCAACTATATAATGTATCATTGTACATTTTATAATTTATATATGACATAAAATTAAAGCACACAGTGTCTTCAGACCCCTACTTAATCGATATAATTTTTTTTAAAAAAAAACAATGAAGAAAAAAACACAAAATTAGAATTTAAATCTTAAAAATATTTAGTGACGATTTTCTGAGCTTTTGTGGCGACTGTTGTCGCTGCTAAAGGTCTGATTCTTTTGTAGTGAATCTTAGTTGGCAACACTTAGGTGAAAAGATTAGTCCGATGTGGCATGCCACCTCAATAAAATTTTGGTGTGTTAACTCTTGAGGACATTTGTGGTCTCTTAGGATAACAATAGAGCATTTTTTATTCCAAAATGTAACAAAGGGTATAAGTGATCTATTTCACATAGTTTAGGAGCAATTATAACCCTTTTTCTATGTTAAAAAAATTGTATTATTCTCCATCGTTACATAATATCACACATTCATAATTTAAATGATAAAACTATGAAAAAAGTAAGATACCAAGTAGGTCTACTATCTAGAGTATGATAAAATATAAACTATTTTTATTAAAGGAATACATAAAGACAAAATAAGAAAAAGATATTAAGATAAAGACGCATCACACAAAATCGATTATTAAACAAAATGCGATTTTTTTTATTGTTACATAATAATATATTTAAATAATATAATATAATAAAATTTAAATAACAATCATAATAAATATCATATTTAAACTAACAATATAATAATATAATATGAGACGCGAAATATTGTAGAAACTTTTTGAATTTGTAACTTGAAAAAATATTCCCAATCCTATTTACTCTAATTTCATTCCTCTTTCTCCTCTTTGCCAAGGATTTAGAAACTAACGAGAGACCTGGATCTCTCTCTATCTTTGAAAAAAATGGCAGCTTCGGCTCCTCTTTCTCACACTTTCTGCACACTTCGATTCCCTTCTTCTTCTTCTAAAGCAGCAAGAACCTCAATTCCTCAATGTTCTCAATGTACCCATCACAATTTCTCCCTCAACAAACACTGTGAAACCACTAAATTTGCTCTATCTAGATGGAATCCAATAATAGTGAACCATACCAGACGTTCCTCGGCGAAAACCTGCCTCTCATTCCAAGACTCTACTCCAGAAGTAATTTTTCTCTCTCTCTCAAAATCTTCTAATTTGATGTTTTATTGCAAATTTATGGTTTTGGGGTAATTGGGTTTTATTTACTTGTAGGTTCAGTGTGAATTCAAGGTTAAGTATAGGAAATTAGCAAGTTTCATCACCTCCTTTTGTATGGTTGAATACAGTTTTGAGACCTTTTTTGTTGTTGTGAAAGCCCATAGTTTATCCCTTTTTAGTGTTTTTGATATAGTACAGATTAAGTTATCTTGTATTGGTAGAATAGTCCTAGAGCCAAATTCTTTATAAAGTGTTGATAACTGTTAATTTTAAGGTTGGTGTTCTTCTTGTGTGTGCTGATTTCCTAAGCAGGCGTGTAATGATGTAAATATTCTTATGACATGACCTAAAAATTGTGCTTAGGTCATAGGTGTGTGTATAAAGTGGGAAAATTAATAGGAAGGAGGAAGGTTAGGTTGACAGTGTTTCTCTGTAAACTGTGTTTTGAAATGGGTGATTTATTGATATATGGATTTGGGAAATTGTAGAAGGCGAGCTGGTTATTGAGTAGGGGACGTATATTGTAGGAGGACTAATGCAAAATAGAGTGCAAATAGATAGTTTTGTAGTTGTTGACTATGTGATCAGTGTTTTACTTGTGAGTTCCTCCTGCGAAGTACTTGCTGGTCCTTGGATTTGTTGATTATGAATTTTAAATGTGTTTAATGGTGGGTAAATGCATGTTATGTTGTTTCAAATCCTTTCATTTTCCCATGTAAATATAATCAATAAAATACAAAGAAGCACTTCCTGTCACTTTTGAAGTATCTGCATGAAAGAATTTCGACAAAATTTTCACTCTAGCATTAGTTGCCTCACATAAGTATGATATGTAGTTTTTACTTACAAGGACTATAGGTTGGAATTTGGAGATTCTAAATTGGTTTTGTAGATAGCTTTTAGAAGAGATACATTCAATATAGCTTTATTCACATTTATTAATTATGTACTTTTATATGGTCGATATCCCCTTAGTTACCTAATCTAACTCCTCATATTTAGTCATCAATGGATTTTGCTTGTCGTAATATTACTGCAGTGAACTGACATGACACGTTAATTTATTGTAGGCAAGTGATGATGAGGATAACCTCAGTGAATTGGAAATGTCAAAAGATGTAGCAGATGAGAAATATTCATCTAGATTGAAGCCCCTCATGCAAGTTTACAAGGAGGCCATCCTAGTCGGAGATGTAAAGCTTATTTCTGAAATTGAGGCGGTCATATCCTCAGTAGATAAGGAGAGAGATGACATGGCTCAAAAAGTATCTGCTCTTTCAGCAGATATCAATTCTGGAAAGGAAAAATATATCCGTTTACAAGCAGATTTTGATAATTATAGGAAAAGATCTGAGAATGAGAAATTAAGAATTAGGACCAATGCTCAAGGGGAAATAATTGAGAGCCTCTTGCCCATGGTTGATAACTTTGAGAGAGCTAAGCGACAGATCAAACTAGAAAGTGATATGGAGAAGAAAATTGATGCAAGCTACCAGGGAATATACAAACAGTTCGTTGAGATAATGAGGAGTTTGCGTGTTGCTGTTGTTCCAACTGTTGGCAAGCCATTTGATCCCGCGGTAAGAAATTATTGATTCTCTGCTATCTCTTTTCTCCCTCTCTATGAAATCATTCTTTGTCCCCCTTTGCTTGGAAGAAGCTGGTCTCTTTACTTTTGCTGTCATTACATTCTAAGGAAGTACAACCAGCAAATATACGACTGTGGATCCATGTTGTACTCTAGTTTGTCATGGCCAGCACCACATGTCAAATACGCTGTCCCATATTCATTATATGTCCTAAATGTTAAAACCCATGTCACTCATTTGGCCAAATTGTGTCACCCTACTGTCGCAGTGCCGCCTGTACGTCATTACTACCTATGCTTCTACTTTCCTCCGACGTTCAAAACTCAGTCTGACTACAATAATTTGCTCCATCAAAATTATAAAAGAACATTTTAACGTATTGAAATTGAATAAACTACGATTAAGTGGAAAATAGATGTGTAATTTATGGCTGCATTTAGCCCAAGTAGCGTGGATATGTACAAATTCGGAAAACAGTAAATGGCACACAACATGAAAATTTGAATTTTGTTTATATGCATATAAACATATACATATATATATACACAACACACACTTGTTTGAGATGGAGGTGTAGTTGTTCTTGTTGCATATACATTTAAACATATGTGTGTATTACATAAGTCTGCAAGCGCATGTGCATGTATAATCAACATCGCAAAATATGAATTTAGAAACTTCAAAGATAACATATAAAGGATAGTCCTTAATTTTTATATGATGGTATTCAGCAACTTGCATGTATCTCGATTATTCGACAGAGTACCTATTATCTCCTAGCTGTCCAAGTATCAAGTAACACTGTCTATCAAAGCTTAGGCAGATGGATGAAACTACTTAGTATTTTTTTTCTCTCACTATTGGGATTTGAACTCAGGTCACCAAGGTTTGCACTCACTCGTTAACTACTAGGTCACATCTTTGGGTGCAAGGATACTCTATTAATTCCATAAGTTATACTTCAAAAACTATATCAATTAACTGCACTTCCATCCCAAATTAGTTGAGATCGCCCATATAAGTCTTGTACATCCATTTCTCTATCAAGCGCCTTCTGCTCCAATACTAAATAATTCTCTTCAAAACATTTTTTTTTTTTGAAACTGGTAACTTTTTTGAAACATAATTCTCTTTAGGATTCAGGAGTTCACCAAATCTTACACTTCAGCTTACGCGGTCAACTAGTTCAATCCCAACCTAAGTTGTTCGGACTCTTTACTTTCATTGTCGCACCCATGTTGGATTCTCCTAAAATACGCTATTTTCCGGCACGCACTTGTTGACATTTTTTGAAGAGTCCGAGCATCATAGATCCCAATTACTTGGTACATGCTGATTCTTTGTTTTATTTTTAGCTAAAGCTGCATTAACATAACTTCATCATATGATTTTACGATGTGCTCTTTTAGTATCTTGAATCATCATAACAGACTGGTGCATCTGGAGGTCGATGTACCACATAACAAACTTCATTAGCTATGAATCAAGATAATTCAGTGTCTCAAACAACTGCTATTACGTCTCAGCTTCAGACAAGTTGCGGTGGGCTATCTGAATCCCTACTAACCATGTTTAACAACAAAAAATTAGAAGAAGTTTCTAATTAGTTCAAATCACTTAAGTAAATGTAAAACAGGGCATGGGTAGATAGTTTTGGTGTTGCCTTTTAAATCTGGAACCGGGTTATTGATTAGATTGAAACAAGAACAAATAACATAGAAAGACTGTCACTATAAAGACCTCTCTATTCAACTTCAAGGAGGGTAAAAGGCTGCATTCCTCAACTTTGATGCTGAAAATTGTCTTGGGCTTCGTGTTCAAATTTGGTCTCATGATCATTGATGCAATTACATGATAATTAGTGCAGGAATACTTTTGCTTTATGAAAATTTGAAGAATATTGTTATATAGAAAAGGTTTTACTAAGTATAAATCATCCGAAAGTTTGTCCTCATTAAAAATGAATTATCATTTCACTTCTTTCCATAAATTCCAAGAGAAATGTTAACTTGATATGTTTGATTAACCTTTTCATAGATGTCTTATGTTTTTGCATGTTTAAGGTTTATGATATGTTTGGTAAAGATTGTATGAGGATTGCTGATATTTGTTATCATTAGATCTAGCCATTTTAAAGATTACCCTTTTGGGTGCTTCTAACCTTTTAAAGGAAATAAGATGGATTGAATTTAAAGTAAATATTGCTGTCAAATTTGAAAATTTTAACAGCTAAAAGAGGCTTTGTAATGTTGGAAATCATGACGAAGATATGAAGTTCAAAGAATTGAGAAATACTTTTGAGTCATAAAATAGTGTTGTTTCTTCTCCTTGTACAAACTACAAAGCTTTACACTGTAGCATAGCATATGGATTCAAATCTCACATACACAGGTATTGTGAGTTGTGACAGATGCCATAAGTTATCTTACTTAAGTGGTAAGGTAAAAAACAAGAGATAAATAATTTTTTATTGAACTTTAACTTTTATCAAGTACGAAAGCGCGTACAGTCTTACCCTTTTACGTTGGAAACACAAAAAGAGGAAGTTGAATAAGTAAGAGTGTTTTATTAGCATAAGGAATATTGTAACTGTAAAAGAAAATCCGGACGCAAGAAACTTCGTAATAGCACTCCACAAACTATTAGCTTATGCTTTGTGGAGTAACTGGAGCTAGTGCTAACAGCAGCAAAATTTGGAGTGTTAAACTTCTGTACATTACATTCAACTGCTGGTCAAATCAAAAGGGCAATTTGTTCTGTAATATTTATTTCAATTTAGTATTTAACTATCTTTTTCTAGATGCTGAAGAGAGATACTATCATTTGTGGTTTACCATTCTTTCAAATCGACGATTTCAGTTGCTTTTCATAATGCTTTGTTGGTGTTTGCTGAGCTAGCCTTTTCAAAGTCGGCCATATCTAAGACGTTTTCTTTAATTTGGAAAACAAAATCAGAAAAAAGGAAGAAGTGGGAAAATAGAGAGGGAGGGGAAAAGAGGAGGAAAGAAAACTATTGAGTGATTTTGCTTTAGATTTTGAGTTAAGAACCAACCCTGGTTGAAGCACTCTAGAAGGATTTGATGTTATTCAGATTCCTACTTTAACTGCAACTAGTTTTCTCCTTCACATATTATTTTCTTTCTTTACTATTTATAAAGAGAAACCTTTCCCTCGGTCATCTTCTCGCAGATACAAGTAAGATGGAGAAGTTGTTTGCATTCAGTTAGGACTTAGGTAGACCTAAATCTAATATGTTATTATTAGTTTCTAATTCATTGTCCGACTTTGGTGCAATCAGAAAATATTTGATGATGACCTAATTGATTAATGGTTGACAGCGACAGTGAAAGCAGCAACTGTAACAGTATAATGTGTTGCATCGTGTGGTTGTTGCTGCAATGAGAAAATATTTGATGACTAGCTAATTGAACACGTGTTGATAGTAGTGACAGTTAAAGCAATGTATAGACATTACGTGTTCAAACGCAGATTTGGCTGGAGAGACTATGCGTTCTCTTCTGTGTGTAACCTTGACTGTGACATCTGCCTCATGCAATGCTTCGTCTACCTATATGTTTTGAAACATTCATTGACTTGGGATTTTTTTTGTTCGGGTGGTGGGTATGAATTTGCTGGTGGTGTCCATGTTACTGTAGTCTTATCCAATGCAGGTCTAGCTATTACTAATCTTTAGCATCTGCTTTTTCTTGATACAGCTACACGAGGCTATTGCTCGTGAAGAATCTCAGGAATTTAGTGAGGGAATTGTAATTGAAGAATTTCGCCGTGGGTTTTTACTTGGAGACCGCCTTCTAAGACCAGCTATGGTTAAGGTTTCATCTGGACCTGGTAAAAGGGTACCCTCTTCAGTCTCACAGAAATCCCCAGCAGCAACTGTTGGAGTTGATGAAAGCTAGTTCATTTTCACAGGAATACATTCAATTCTTTGAAGAGCAAAGACTACTTCCAGTCATATAAATGGATTTGAATTCTCATCCGTCTTGGCAATCCTCGGCGATAGTGTACAATCATTTATTCCTCACTCGTCGTTCTCTGTGTCGATTACACAATGAGAATTAGGGGGAATGTTTCCTTTGAATGTTAAGAGATTCAATCTAGTTGTTGAAGGAAAATATGCTTGTTCTTGTGAACTCTCTTTTGCATTAATATGGAAAAACCATTTTGGGATCTTACCAATTTGGCAGTTCATCTACCTGAGGATTTACTGCGCATCATTCACCCCATACCTACCTTCCGCTACATCTACACCACTAAGGGTGTGTTTCGTATAGAAATATATTTTTCGATTTTTTCATTTTCAGCTGGTCAAAATTTTTGGAAAATCTATTTTCCTAAATTCTTAACATTGAGGGAAATGACTTTCCTAATTGCATTCCATATCGACAATGTATTTTTCACCTTCTAAAACACCTCATCTTCACCCCACCCCGTAGCTCCAATCCTCACCGCCCAAATAAAATTAAAAATTTCATTTGGCTAACAAGTCACCAACCACTACGTTTGGTTTTCAAAGTCCTTGAGACTCTTTTTTGTAATCTTGCATTCACTATATTGATATGGTACCATAATGGAAGTATATTTGTCATAATTCCCTTATTTACATTTTTACTTTATGAGTCCAAATAAATTGTTGTTAAATGTCTAAGTGAAAATGATACATTATTTTTCACAAGCATATAAAGATCGTCTGCTTCGGTAAATTAGACATTAAAGCAAAAATACAATATAAAGAAATGCTCTGAAAACATATGCAAAACCTTTATTTAAAATATAAGAATATTAAATTAAAGTCGAAAAATTGAAATAAAAAACATTAAAAAAATATATAAATTAAAGACGGGATAAAAATAAACGAATCCAAAGAGATTAACATTACTTGATATTAATTTTATCTTAATTTATTTTGTGTAATAGAAAGAACATTAAGTAAATTGCGATACAAAGAGAATAACTTTTCCATTTTAAAACAAAAGAAGAGTTTTTGTTGAATGTGATTGTAATACCTCGAAAATAACTTAGGTTAACTAGAGCCTAACATGTTGGTCTTGATGTTCTAAGGTCCTAAATATGCCTAAAATATAGTATATAGGCAGTAGCAAAAATATTAGTGTGTTGGGAGTCAAACGTCAAGGGACGACTAAGACGTTCGACGACTAAGTCACCTAATTGTCTCTTATGTGGTTCTATGTGTTTATGTGTGTTTCATGGTGTTTTAAGGTTGTAAAATGAGTTAATATAGCATGTATAGGCAGTGGTTAAAGTTTCGTGAAGTTTGGAGGTCAAACGATCAAGAACGTCCAAGGCGTTCGAAAGATATGCCTTGAGTCGACCTTGTGTGTCTATGCAGATTTTGTCGAGTTTTATGTGTTCGTTTTGGATGAAATTCATGTGAGAGGTGTTAAACTCATAGACGATCATATTTGGGTTGGAAACGTCCGGGAAATTATCCCCAAGGACCATCAAAGGGTCCTTGAGGAAGGACCCAAAACAATCAGTGTGCAGGCAGTCCCACGCAGCCTTGGCGACGGAGCAGTCAACGGCCAGTAGTGGCTGTGACGCCCCGTCATGGGGTCGCGTCGTGGGGGAATTGACCAAGGGTGAAGAGTGGAGCCTTGGGCAGCCACTGTAGCCACCGACGGAGGCCTGTGACGGCCCGTCGAGGCAGTGACGCTCCGTCAAGGGCAGGCGTCGTGAGTTGTCTCCTGTGCGCAGACTTGCTGCCAAGTCAGGGGTGAATTGGTAAATTCACCCCACTTTCAAATAAGAGTTTAGGCGGTTTATTAAGGGTCTTTTGGGTATTTTAAATGAGTATATAAGTGTTTAACACTTAGAATAATTCATTCTTCTAAAATCAAAACCCCAAAGTCCCTTAGAAATCCCAAAGACTCCATTGAAGTCCAAATTGAAGGAAAAGCTTGGTGTGGCGTTTTGAGTGGAAATTCTTCATCAAAGTGAAGAATTATCATCCTTGAGGTATGACTTTTGATCCTTGAAACTCTTTTCATCGAGGAGCCCAACTTTCAAGATGTTTTTCAAAGTTTTCTAAAGTGAATTGTCCAATTTCGGGATTCTACCATGGGTTCTTGCATAAATAATTTCTAAACATTGAATTATGATCTAATTGATATTGTATTAATGATTTCGACATAAATTACCTATGAACCCATGTGAATCGATGAACCCTAGTTTTGACTACTTATTGGGTTACTTGATATTAAGCTAATATTGATGAATTGTTGTGTAGTTTCTTATGGGCTTTCTATTGATATAAGAATTATATTCAATTGATATATAATTGATCTTAGGTTGTTAAACCTAGATTAAATTGATGTAGATTCATTGAGTCTTATGGTTATTGCCTTGAATTATTGTTCATGGCCATGGGTAAGGGCCTTGTGATGTCGAATTGGTTGATTTGGCATTGAATTGAAGTGTGGATGAGGGGATGAAGGTATGCTGCCCCATTTTATTTAATTTGATATTAATTATACTTCGATTCTATTGTGCTTGGTATGGTCCACTTATGGTGGTGGTGTTATGTGTTTTACTTGCAATTGACGTGGCCTTGTCGGCGTTACTTTATATAATATTATGAGCATGACCTTATTGGCAACTACTTGAAGTTATGTTCATGACATTTCCTATCTACATGTGAAGTTATATAGTCATGTATGTATTCTTCTAGTTATGTTGCCTTAAGTGATCATGTTAGACTTTGACTTGACATTATGAGTGTAGTGTTAGGTTAAGTCTTGGTTATTCCTACTTGACTTTATGAGTCTAGGCGGAGTGCATTAATGATGTTATGATGGTATATATGATTACTTGAGGATGTTAGGTTGGGTTCTAGGTGTTTCTAGAATGACTTGCCTTATGGGTTCAAGTGAAATATGTGATGTCTTGTCTTGGTTGACTTGTATCTCTTGCTTGATGTATATATGATTATGGATATGTGATGTCTTGATTTAGGGTGTTAGAACTCTTAGTCTTGAATGTATGAATGACAGACTTTAAATGATGTTATGAGAGTCTCTTATGTGCAAACCTTGACTTAAGGGTAAGGTTAAGATTGATTGAAGTGTAAGCCGTAATGATATCCTTCAAGGTAGAGGAATGATGGACTTAAGGTTAGTTGGTTGGAACGGCATCATATTATCACTTAGGAAAGTCATCATGAGCTTCTTGTCGCCATAGTGAGATAGCCCTAATGGACCTTGCTATGGTAGGGTAAATGTAATTGGGTCATGAACATGATATGGGACTCATTTGTATGAACCTTAATGTGAATTGTTTTATGAGAACTAAGGTTAGCACCGAGTGAATGTGGTAAGGGAAAGTAGTTCTAGTTAAGTATGAGACTAGAATACAAAGTATGCCCTTCATATTCTTTAACCATGTGCCTACATGGGATGTGTCCAAGTTCTACCATTGGCAAGTAGAACAACCTCATCGGAGTAGGATAAAACTCCGGATTCCATGTCTTGCTACCATGGTCTATGTCGGTTATTGCCTATTCTCATCATGTGGAATACCTATTAGCATTATATAAGTTTATGAGGTTTAGATGGTGGTATGGGACGCTATCTAGACATTGCACAATAGGCTTTGAAGGTGTTATGTGGAGTTCCTAGGTCTTGTCCAAGACCATTATGTGAGTGTTTTATGTGATGTATGAGTCTTAATGAACTAATGAACTAATGACCTATGTTAGAACTATGTAAATGAATGAGTACCTAATCTGAAGTGGCTTAAGCATTCCTTAGCTAAAGTGTGAGGAGGGCATGGAAGGATGATCTCTTCATGACTTATCTTTGGAAGTCTTGAGGATGACTCTAGTTAGGGAAGTTGGTTAATCTTGTTGACATGATCTAAGACTTAGGTAGTCTTAAGGACTATTTAGGTAATCTTGAAGAAGTCATTATGGACGTTATCTTCTTGATTTACTTAAGTAGGTCTTTTGATAGCCTTTGGAAGGAGAGTGTCTTATCATCTAAGTGTTGGTGTGTTTAGTGAGAATGATTCTATCCTAGGGAGTCTATTGGATCTCTTGAGTGTGTGTGTAAGGGATTGTATGGGTGGTTGCTTCACAACTCACTCAAGTGAGACTTGGAATCACCTTTGGTAGAAGAATCTTACATAGATGTTTATGATTGCTTTCTAAGTATGTATGTGACTCATTGTAGGTAATCTTAAGGGTCGTTTAGGCACATCTAGAGAGGGTGTATGAGCGGTCTCTCTTTGTGTGACTTAAGTGAATCTTAGGATAGCTTTGAGTGAGGGAATTACATGCTAGGAAGACTTAAAAGTGAAGGATGAAGTGCTTCACTGTAACAGTGATTTAATTCACTGTACAGTGAATATAGCTCACTGTAAATTGATGCTTAAAAATGATATTTTTGGTTAATTGTTATCTTATGTTTTTTTAATTGCTAAATGATGTTCTTATGATTAAAATATGATTTCTATAATGAAAAGATGCATATTTCTAATAAAGTCCGTTTTCATGATTTTTATGCATAATGTCATACTTAGTACATGTGGTTGTACTAATTCCATGCTTTATTCTCTATCTATAGTTCTTAGTAGGTGAAGAGCTTTGGAGAAGAAGACTTGGACTTAGAAGATCGTTCAAGAGAAGTTGAAGTATGTCCTCATTTGACTCGAGGGCATATATGTCATTTTATGTTTCTTTTATGAAGTTTTGTAATAGACTATTACTAGTAGGTTTTGAATTCGTATGGACCGTGTCCCAAGTATTATCGTGTCTTAAGATGATGATCGAGACTTAGTGTTTTCCTATTTTTCTACTTATATGAAAGAGTTTAAAGACTTCTATATTATTTTAATGAAAAGTTTTAATTCCGCACTACTTTTCATTATGTATATGCGATGAATGATATGAGAGGCTTGTCTTAGACCTCTGAGAGGTCGACGACGCCGGTTACAATCCAAGATTGTACCCTATCTTCTAGGGTATGGTTTCGGGTTGTGACAGTGATGTAATGACTTTTAATGCCATTAACATTCACAATGCGTTATACAAATTAATTATTCACTTTGATACTTCTCTTTTGCAAATCCTATATAAGCATGGCCTTTTTCGAGTATTGCAACACAACCAACAAAAGAAAAGAAAACATTTTCCATCTTTCTTCTTATTCTTAGAATATTTTTTGGGAATTGATTTTGGGAACCTCCGAACCTTCAGCCACGAGTGCATATGTTTAAGAGTAACCGTGGAACCTTGAAGAGCGATCGACTACAATGATTTGCACCGATTCAGGTCGAAATCGCAAGACAATGGCTTATCACGACACGATGTTTATAATAAATTGTTTACTACTTTATATTTTCAGTTGAATATAACACTGTAGTATTTTCCCCAACATTTACTAATCCAAAATATTTACAAAGTCACTAAAGCCTGAAAACTCACAAAAAAAGGAAGGAACATCGAGGGGGAGGGGGGGATGAGAAGATCAAGAAGGGACATGAGAGGCAAGAGCATTTAGAGCATTTCGATCTTTAAGGATATTTGACTTACCCTTAAGGGTAATATTGATCATTTGGGTGATCAGATTCTTTGCAGATCTAAGCAAGCTTATGATGTATAGAGCCTTTTTTGAGCTATTAATCAAAAGATAGATTCACACTACTTTGATTTTCAACTTTTATGATCTGATAAGGTGCACATGAGGAAGGGCCAATTTCACGATCCAATTTTTTTGAGAATCACCTCTCTGAGACCTTTAAAATCATCTCATAATATTAAACGGTCTACTTTGAACCTACTTCTAACGTAAGAGATAATTTTGTTATTTTTTCTAATATGATATGAAAAATTAGATATGCTTTGTCAACAACAACTAGATTTTAAATCATGTAGAAAATAAATGATAATATGACTTAAATTTAAACATTAATTTCGTAAGTTCTTACAGAAAAAATTTATATATTTATAATTTACAAACACAAAAGGACTATATGATGAAGTTTAGAAAAATTAACATCTCTTATCCTCGTATAATTCGAACAAAAAAAATGATTTTTTCTTATATCTTATATGAAAGATCGAACAAATTTTTTAGTAAGATTCTTCAATAAAAAAAATAAAGTTAAAAAAAAGACTTCTGTTAAGATTTAGAAAATCATAATTTAACATAAAAAAGTGTGTAATAAAATTACTCCACTAATATATAAGAGCAAAAAAACAGGTGGTATATATCGCCGTCAGAACCTATTTTACTTGACCCTACTCTCCAAATACAAATGTTTTTTCTGATGGTTTTTCTGCCGGAGTAGCAGTTCCGTTGCCGGAGACAGCAAAGATATAGTAAACAGCATTAGCAGATTCACCATTTTCTGTTTTTTTTTTTGTTTATCAATGGAAAACTTGCTACCGGTGAGTACTTTCCCCTCACCTCTTTACTATGCAAAGTTCACTTTGGTTTGATCGAAATTCAATTGCGTAATTTGTGTTTTTTTGTGTGTCGTTATTTGAATTTTGTTGATGATTCACGGCACGTCTCAATTGCTTTTGTTTGTATTAAGTTCGTTTTGGAATATACAAAATTTTGTTTTCAAGCAAATTGGGTCGGTGGGGGCGGTGGATTGTAGAATTTGTCGATTTGGAATAGGTAACGTATACTGCTAGGTGATGAAACCCTATTGAGGTTTCGGTAGTGTCTAATTGGGGCGCTGGTTTTCTCATGATCCCTCAAAAAACAGTGAAGGAATTGAAGCAAATAACCTAAAGTGAGACATGAATTGTTCAAAGGTATCCAGCAAAAGTGCTAATCTTTGAGGGAAAGTTGACCTTCTATGTTAGCTTCCATAGCCACTGATATATTAGAGTTTTGTTGGAACTTAAAAGTTTTGCAGTCCGGCTTTTCCTTCATATTTCCTTTAATCCAATCAAACTTATGTCTTCTTTCCATTTGTTTATTTTCTCCATTGTGCATTTTGGGTATTGATATGCTTATTGTTTCTTATATTCACATGTCACAGAATTGTTTAGTCTTCACCTTCTTGGAAATTAAAATTGTCAAAGGGTGTCCCCTCTTTCTAATTGTATTCTAGTTTCGTTTGATACTGCTCTTACAAATTTTGTTTCATCCATGTTTATTATTTTTGCTTGCTATAGCTTGACACTGCGGTTCTGCTACATCAAAACCAAAAACTCTCTCAAAAGCTTGAAGCTCAGAAGATTGAGATTGCAGTTCTTGAAGAAAAATTCACTGAGTTGAGGGACAAACAGAAGCCATATGATAACACTCTGTCTGCTATTCAGAAATCATGGGAAGAGGTATTTTATTTCATTCCAGTAGTTGGACGCTTAAGCATGATATTGCCTTACACAGATTTGTGTTCTCTATATGAGAATCGTCAGTCTGGTCCTCAAAGACACACAAATGGACAAGTAGACACATGTATGGACATGTTTTTCCATGTCCTGTATAGTACTGCGTGTTTCTGAAATGGATTTTTTTGACTTTCTTCTTCACTAGTTGGTTGGTGAATTGGAAATTTGTACTACGCGCACAGAGGATCCGATAAGACATGGAAATGCAAGTAACCATCAATCTTGCGCAGAAGGTGAGAGATGCCCAACTATGCTAGTTTTTGTTCCTCATTAACTCCCAAACTCTCCTTCCTCTCGTTCTAAAAAGGACATAATGTGATTGTGCAAAGAAATGGTTAGCATGGTTAGCAAGATTCTGACTCACAATGGATTAGAGGATATGGATGCTATCTAGATTTGTTAAAGAAGAAGAGTTTGATGTAACAGTCTGTGCAGCCTTCTAACTATTTATAACTTAATTAGCTATGATAAGTTGATAACTAACTTATTTCTTTGATGATTATTGAAAACTAATTTTAATATCTAGTTCTTATTTTTTTTCCTTGTAGGAAAGAAACAAAGATAATTAAACTCTGTAGAACACTATTGGTAGTGTTAATTAGGTAACCTAGTAGGTCATTATAACCCTTGTCAATCAATTGGTGGCTCAAGTTGAAATTATCCAGAAATCTGTGGTGAGGGATATAACATTAAGCCTAACAAGAGGTGTTATATGTTTAATCTTAATCTCCTTTGTCTAACTACCTTGTTCTATCTTTTGTCTATCTTCTGGAACTCTTTAAGTAAAACATGGGAGGTAATGTAGTGGAAAGAGATAGGATTCTATAGTGTAAGGTGCTTTTTTTGCTTCCCAATAAGCTCTTCAGGTTTGGTGTTGGTTTCCATGAGCAGATGGCAAACTTTAATGGCTTGTTAGAGGGTTTGGTGCAGAAAGTTCACACACATTTAAAACCAGCTTATATAGTACATTTTTCGTGCTATATATATATTTTTTTAAATAATGGTAACTGTATATTCACACTAAAAATCCTACAGTTAAAAGCTGATGTGGTGGGATTTACAACCCTAGAGGGTATTATCAAGACCAAAGTCTAGATAGAAACTTTACAATTGTCTATGAAGTCACTAAGGCATCTATCTCCCGCGCTATATCTTGTTTACACCAAAAATACAAAAAACTTATACTCTTCATCTTGATCTTTTGGAGACTGCTAGCTTTTCCATCATGGCATCTTTCATTTCTGCTATTTGTTTTTGTTTTCTTTTTGCTTTCTAGCCAATATTGTCTTGTTCTCTGCGCACCGTTAAATTTGTGCGTCGTGTCTATCTAACCAGTTTATAATATTGTTGATGGACCTCAAGATATTGTATATAGACCTTTGTTATCTTACCTTGAATACTAATTTGGTAAAAGTGCTTTTTCTGGTGTTGTATTTTTCTAAAGGCTGTTCCCATACATACTGTTATGGTAAGAAAAGGTTATTATGAAGATTCCTATCTCTTTTAACATAGTCTGTGTTATTGGTTGTCTTAGTAAAAGGAAAAAATTAGAGCTATAGGTTTCTGAAATTGGATCAATTTTTTTCTCTCATCTATATTTGCATCTTCTTGTTGCTAGATGGTTCTGTCTATGCATGCGAGGATTCTTTCTTAAGTCGCCTTTTACAAACTGGTGCAACTGGAAGCAGCTCTGATGTTAACACTCAAACGGAATATGAACAGAAGAAAATGGATGATCAAAAGATCGTGAAAATATTCCGGAATATAGTATCAACTGTAGATGACGTTAGGCAAATGAAGGACAAGTTGTGTGCTGCAGTTCTTGAGGTGCTTCCTGAAGATGGTAAGAAGTTCTCATATGTTTTATCTTCTATTCGAATGATACGTCCTTATTCCTTCTCCAGTTATATTTTTTTTTACTTTTTGCTCTGTAGGATCATGCCTCCAAAAGTCATTGAGTGATTTGCATGTAGGAGTTAAAAATCTTATACAAACAATAAATGAACTTCATTTGAAGCATCGATCCCTGGCTGGTGCATTGCAGAATCATAGAGATACCGATGCTAAGAATAAAGCCGAGCTTAAGTGTTTAAGAGGTAACTCCTTACTCTTGATTCAAGTTAGTGGAAATATTTTGACATCTTATTATTGTGGAAATAAATTATATGTTTATGCCATGTAAACATGGACCCCACAAGTAAATAAATTAAAGAAAATTCATTAAAGAGTTTCTACAGGCAAACTTTAGTAGTGAAAACAAATTTCATGATATTACTGTATAATATTATGAAAATCTTTGTGTTAGTGAAACAAATATTGTGGTATTAATATTTAAAACATTCTAACATTTTAAAAATAGAACTTGTATATTTATACCAACTAGTTAAGTTTATGTGCTTTTTCTCGTGTGTCTCGCATCAATCAATTAAACTATCTACAAGAAGAATAAAATTATTAGTAAATAGAAATTTACTTTAAAATTAATGTTATATATTTATCTCAATGATTAGAGTTTCATATAGCAAGGTTAAAAAAGTTGCTTAAAAAAATGTGAACCTCTTTCTTTAATATTTTTAATTCTTCTATTTATTTATCTTGTTTACTATAATTTAAGTTAGACTTATATAAGGTAAAAATATTGATTTTGAAGTCTTAAATTTTAGGACTTTTAATGTAGTTCAATTAAGGAAAATTTAAGAAACAAATTTTAGTCAATTTTAAAGTAGTAAATATTAGGATTTCTTACTAACTACAAATAAACAAAAATTTAATAGCTATACATTTAATTAATTTTAAAGTTGAAAATATTATGATACTAATTAAACAATAATTATTTGAGGAAAGTAGTAAGTGTGAATTTTTTCTATTGTATAGTCTTTTAATGAAGGACAAAAAGTATAATCAACATTTCTAAGGATCTTTATGCTTTTTGACCTGTCTACCACAATTCCATCGTAATGCTCTGTATTTGTAGACTATATTATTATAAAAGCGGTAAGTCTTAAATTGAAAAGTTAAATTACTTAAGTACTCTTTTTTAAAACTAATTACCCTACTTAGTACTTACAATTATTTTTTGAAGTAAGTATTTAGAGAAAGCCTACTTCAATTATTTTAAAAAGCTCTCAATTAGTAATAATGTTGTCTAAAACAAAAATAATAATATCTATCCCTATATATAGGGGAAAACTATTCCAAATAGAATGAGATTAGAATCTAATTTTATGGAATTAATAAATAAAATCTAACTAGGAAACTTTAAACTAAGAAAGCATATAAAAATAATACCAAATATCCTTCCCTAAGGAAATAAGGAGAACTTCCCAAATTTGACCAAAACATGTGGGCGCTTCCCAAGTCACTTGTACGTGACTTTTTCCTCCCATTTGGTTGAGTATTTTAAACTCATTTTTGGACAGAAATTTCAGCCCCATGTGGGCCCAAGCCTTCTCCCATTTGGGCTTGGAGTTGAACAGTCCATGATAAACTTCTTCTTGATTTCCCATTGAAGCCCAACAATCTTGGCTTGCAAGTCCTTAGCTTTAGACCTTGACAATTGTCTTTTTAGGGCTTCTATAGTATCATCCTTGTGTATGGAGCTATCATAAATTGTAAGAATTTGTTTCATGTGCTTTTTCTGATTTATTCTACGGGCATTTTAGTCAAAACTGTTAACTTTCAGTAATGCCATCATGAATATTGATTGCTCATGTTCCAAAGGTTAGTTTTTGAGATTTACTTTCATTTTTGTTGTTATGAAGGGGAGTTGGAGAAAACCATTGCACATTTGGATGAAAGTAACAGAAAATTGGCAATTCTAAAAGCAGAGAAAGATGCTGCCAAGGGGGTTCTCTTCCCTGCCCTGAATCTTGGAAATAAGCACTCTGCTAATGATAAGGCGAGAGATAAGCAGAGAGATATGCAGGATATGGAGTCCACACTTAAGGAGTATTTGGTAATTTACTAGTTTGTGCGTCTGCACTCATGTTTGGGTCCCATTTAAGTAGGTGAATGTATTATATGAACAAGATCGTGTTTACAGGACCAATCCTCTTTCCGTCTATTCGAACTCAAGCGTCTTCATGAAGAAAGGATAGACATATTGAAGCAGTTGTCCAACTTACAGGTAAACTTTGGTTGGCTTGATTTCCTTCTTCCACTCTCTTCATTGCTAGTGTTCTTGCTGTTTTACTATCGTAGAACCTCATTTGCTTTCTTCTTCACTAGTGATTTGAATGGATGTTTCCTTGACAGAACAAACTAAAGAATGTGAAAGCCATATGCTCTTCCCAACCATATATCTTGGTTAAAGATCAACTTGCGAAAGCTAAAGAAGATGTATCTCTTTATCAGTCCTTATACGAGAAACTACAGGTTGTAGCTGGTTGGTAGTTCAATTTTATTTTGTTTATCTTGTTGCTAATTTTCGTGATTAAACTAGGTGGAGAAAGACAATCTGTCGTGGAGGGAAAAAGAAATGAATTTGAAGAATGATATAACTGATGTTTTTCGGCGATCTTCCACCATTGCTGATTCCAGAATAGCCTGGTTAGAAAAGGAGATGCAGAAACACATGCAAGAAAGAAATATGATTGAGGTCAAGCTGGAAGAAGCATCAAGAGAACCTGGTATATTGAAGAGCAGCTGTTGTTGGTTACTGCCCCCCCCCCCCCCCCCTTAAAATGTGTATTACAGTGTAGCAACTGCAGCAATATTTAATAGATTTTTGTTTCAGGTAGGAAAGAAATTATTGCAGAATTTAAGAAATTGGTTTCTTCATTCCCTGAAATCATGGGCGATATGCAGAATCAACTAAGTATTTATAAGGAGACTGCTTCAGATGTTCATTCACTACGAACTGATGTTCAGTCACTTTCCAGTATTCTTGACCGGAAGGTTTTGGTGCTAATCCACTAACTTGTACTATTCCCTTATTTCAAATGGTCATTTCTTCTCACTTAATGCCTTTTTTTTTGCTTTTTAATAGTCAAAAGAGATAGAAACATTGTCTGCCAAGTCAGCTTCCCAGGTGACTGAAATGCTGAAGTTGCAAGCTATGGTATGTTCAATCTTGCTCTTGTCTCTCTGCTTGCAGTTGTTCACCATCTATTTTCGGTCTGTTATTCCTGTTTGGTGCTTTATTAATTTTAAGTTAGTTCTTACTTCATTGTATTCTGTCACTTGCAATTTTCTTGGCCTCTTCTGTGTGACGTTTTTGATTTCAGGTACTTGAATGAGTACACATTTTAACGTTAGGTTACTCATTGGTTTGAATTTCCTGGCGTAGGTTAATGATTTGAAAGAGAGTGATATGCATTTAAAGCTCATTTTGGAAATGTATAAGCGTGAATCTGCTTTCTCAAGGTAAAGACACGGTTAGATGTTTATTATGATAAAATGAAGTTACTTTATGATATAAGAGTTTCTTGGTGCACTTTTTTTTTTCTTTAAGCTTCCAACTTTGATCATTGATAAGGGCAAAAGTACAGCTTTGAGTTTGGCATCCCAAACTTTGATCAAGGGGTAAAACGGGGTAAAAACAGTGTAGGACTGTTCTACAAAGTACCACCAAAAGGGGGTGGGTGTGGGTGTGGGTGGGTGTCCAAATTAGCTCAAAAGCTAACTGGACATAGATGTACTACTTAGGGGGGCTCGTAAATAATATTGGCAGGTCTCATGGTTTTGTTATTAATGTTGGAAATCTCATTTATCCAAGGAACCATTCGATCCTATTCCCCTAATGTTCCATGATATGAAGCGAAACATTGGAAACATTAGTGGTAGGGACTATTTGATCTTAAAGATTAATTGTGGCAGCTTCGATGGTAATGTTAGAGCTTCCTACCAGATTGGAGGGGTTCATTGGAGATAGATTGTGCTTGGTTGTTGTGTCCAAAGAATCCATAGGGGGGCATTTAAGTGATGAGCATCTCTTTTCAGGATCCCTGGTAGCCCATCTTCCAATTTAGAGGAAGTGAGATCCTCTTCAAAACATTCCATGAACATATCTAAGTCTCCACCTCCAGTGGTGTTCCAGTGATTGTTCAAACTGGTATTTATCCCTGTTTTCTCTAATACATTTATCAGGAGGATTAGGGGCCTTGCAGCTGGAACCCCCTTCCCTTTATTTTCGTAGTATCTATTTGTTTCAGTAATGCCTGGGACTGTTTTCCTCGATCCCAATCTTCTTTAGCCTCTCCACGGAGCTTTTCATAATCTTTTTCATGTGAAGTCCGGGATACTCAGTTAAAATTTCCTTTAGAGAAGTATAACCCTCCTTTAGAAAAGTCTGGGTATGTTGTTGTAATTGATTGTCTTTCCTCAATCAATTAGGATTCACTTGTATAAATATCCGTTTTCCCCTCAAAATTCTACATGGTATCAAAGCCATTGGTGTGTTTTTCTCCCTCGCAGCAATAAGGTTTCTTCTTATTAAAAAGAGGTCAAGTTTTTCCCTCCTTGAAGCTGTCCGCAAAGGCTACTTCCCTGGATCTTTTTCAAGACTTCCTTTCTTGGGTTTGTCTATCAATTTCGAGCATACCCACCAAGTTCTAGATTTTTTTCGATCACTCGAGCTAGGGTTCTGGCAAGACAGTTTTCGGGTGAGACTGTCTGAGCAATTTTTTCTTCTCCAAGGGACTTCTATTTAAACGCGATTTCCTTCTAGAGTTTTAGGAAAATTTATTTTCTGATTTGGAATCCTATTAAAACTATGGGGACGACGACTTCGGGAGAAACTGTCTTCGGATGAAATTCAGCATCTTCGCCGATTTTGACCAAATCTAACTTGCCGTTGGTTGCCATATTTAATTATATGCAATCAGGTACTACCTTTACTGCTCATTGTAATTCTTGGGTTGTTGATTTTGGTGCGAATAGGACATGGCATGTTCCTCTAAAGGCTTACAGAATACTCTCCTACTCCTAGTCCCAAAGGGAATTATGTCAGAATAGGCAACTAGAAATTAGAACTGAGCAGTATATAGAGAAACGACCTTAGTGTTACAATAAGAACAACATACCAGTGTAATCCTACTTCACTAAAAAATAAAAAAGTACCAGTGTAATCCTAAAAGTGAAGTTTGGGGAGGTTGGGGGTATACGCAAACCTTAGTGTTATTTACTTTAATTATATACATTGGATTAGGGCTGGGCATAATTTGGTTGAAACCGAAAAAACCGACCGAACTGATTTCTTTTTTAATTTTGGTTTCGTTTTTTCGGATAAATCGGTTGGTTTCAGTTTTAAGTTCTACAATCTCGGTAATTCGGTTCGGTTTTTGGGTTTTAAGTGTTCTTTTTCGGTTAACCGAAAAACCAAATTTTATGTAATACATTGAAGTTATATTTTTTATATGCAAATACTTACACACTACATTAAAATTACTGAAAAGCCAAATAATATATAAAAGCCCATTATTTATCCCTATATCTATATCCACCCCAAACCCAAAGACCAAATCTCAAATCCCTAATTCACAGTTGAGTAAGAACTGAAGAGTGAAGAAGAGCACGCCGCAAGACATCAGACATCGTTCTCTCTGAATTCTCACTTTTCACTTCTCCTTTCCATCGTTGATTTGTCATTACTTTTCACTGCGCGAGTCATTATTAGTGTTTCATGTATGTGTTATTGATATGTAGTGAGTAGTAATGATTAATGAGTAGTAATTAAGTACTTGCCACACTTCCAGTGATTGATTTTGATTGTTGAAATCAATAAATCATGTTGAAAATTCTATTTTTTAAAAGTTGATCCAGTTTAAAAAGTCCATTTATGACCAAAAAAAGAGAGCCCTAAATGATATTCGAACCGAAAAAATAAATCAAACCGAAAGTACAAAAACCGAACTAAACCGAATTTATTTCAGTTTAGTTTCGGTTCATATTTTTATCAAACCGAACTGAATTTCGCAAACCGAACCGAACCGACCGAATGCCCAGCCCTACATTGGATTAGTGTGATGGTGGATTTTCTCAAGTAATTTATTTTTTGAATTGGACTGAGATATTGTGGCTTTGATGGTGGGTTCAGCTTGGAATTTGTTGTAATATGTGCATGTATGAAACTAAGGTGCATGTGTTAAGGATCTGTTTTTGTAGCTTGATTATACTTATAATGATAACTAATGTGTCAATGTAGAAAAACGGCTGGTTCTCTATATTTCTGAATATGGCATGCTTCAATCATTCTTGTAAATTTTATCTGGACATATCACATTGACATTTTGTTTTTCTTACGGAGTTTCTGATTGCATTTGAGCTGCCTAAGGTACTGTTGACCAATCGTATGACAATGTTTAATCTTGAAGATGGTTTTTGGAAATAAAATATATGAATGAATATCCTTTGTGTAGTGGTCTTATCAAACACTGCTTTTAGAAGCTCTTTGTCCACTTTGTAATGCTGAAATAGCAGTTAGTGTTCGTGATATATATCCTTGCTGATAAACTGTTGAATCTCATATCTTTTAGATACATAGATTTTCAAAGGGCATATATTGACTTGAATGGATCTTTTTCTTCACTAAGAATGCTTCCAAACATTACCATGGTGACTTCAGGGATGTTTTTGAGGCTCGGGGTTCCGAGTACAGTGCTTGGGCATGTGTTCAGAGTCTGAAGACTTCTCTTGATGAACACAATTTGGAAGTGAGAGTGAAATCTGCTATTGAAGCCGAGGCTAACTCCCAGCAGAAGCTAGGTGCTGCAGAAGCTGAGATTGCTGAGCTGAGACAGAAGTTGGATGCTTCTAAAAGGTCTGTTTGCCCTCTTGTTATTTTGAATGATGAGTCGTCATACTGCTGTCAGTAGACCATTCAGAAAATTTTCTCTATGCGGCTGTGCACTTTAACAATAAGATGACATCTTCCTAACAAGGTTGAAGTTATTCTGTTTTCACATACATGAAAAGTCTCATACTCCTGTTCTTGGTAATGGCCTTGGCGAATGGTTTGCCATGCTTTCTGGGCTTGACTTTATAGAAAGTACTGGTTGGAGGTCACAAGTCCACTATTGGTGGGAAGAGTGTATTTTAGCCATGCATTCCCGGCTTCATTACAACTTTCAGCTTGTTTATAGAAGTCGCTGCGGTGGGGAAGCATGTGCTCATCAGAAGGTCTTGATGGTTTAGAGAGGACCTTGGACTTTCGAGAGAAAGATGGCCCTGGAGAACGTTTCTTTTTATCAGTTTGATAGAATCTTGTTTTCCTTTTTCCTTGTAATAATTAATTAGTGTCCTAAGAAAATATTCACGAAGATAGTTGGTTCTCGTTACTTCAGGGAACGGTCTAGACTCTCGGAAGTCTTGAAGTCTAAGCATGAAGAAACCGAGGCCTACCTCTCTGAGATTGAGGTCTGTTTACTACTTAACTTGTATGCTTATTGGTCAGTTGTATGGAAGTAGGAACACTTTAGCTTTGTAAAACAATCTGAAAGATTTGAGAGATTCTTTTATTGCAGACAATTGGACAGGCCTACGATGATATGCAAGCTCAAAATCAGCAGCTTTTCCAGCAAATCACAGAGAGAGATGATTACAATATAAAGGTAATATATTCGACAAGAATGCATTCAATCACTTTAGTGTTTCTGTAAAATTGGTAAAAATCTCAAACTTTTTTTTATGTACTATTTGTTACTTAAGATGAAAAGGTACCATTAGTCCTCCCTATTTTTTTTTTTGACACTAGTAACATTGTATTTCAGTCGGTACTTAGGTAGTACTGAAAAACCATATTTACAAAAAGAAGAAAAAGATTAAAGTCCTTCCAATGCTAAACCAGGAACTAGATGGATCCTAAACCATCTATGATTGACTCAGTCTCATGGGAGTAGACATTTGTACACCAAAAACAGAACAACAAAATACATTTAAGCTTGACTTCCTGCAGGTTGTTGTCCCTATTTTCAAAACATCTATCATTTCTCTCTCTCCATATAGTCCACCATATACAAGCAGGTATTATCCTCCATCTTTCTCTGTTTGTAGCCTCAACTCCAGCCTCCTCCCAACTGAAAAGAGTCATCAATCTTACTAGGCATACTCCACTGAGATTAAGGAAAATCTGCCACAGTTGAACAGTGAAATTCAGTGTAGAAAGAGGTGTTTTACTGTCTCTCTGTATCCTTACCAAATAAGAGCATCTGTTGCATAAAGATAAACCTCTCTTGGCCACATTGTCCAATGTCAGAACCGCTTCATTGGCTAGCAGCCAGGTGAAGCATGCCACTTTTTGTGGCACTTTGACTCTCCAAATTTGCTTCCAAGGCCATCTGAAATCTTGATTCTCCATAAGACTTGTTTGTTTATATCCTTCATTCACCCTGTATCTTCCTTTGTTGTGCCCATGCCACCATAAATAGTCTTCACCTGGTTGGATTCCTTGGAAACTCTCCAGTAGTTTGAAAACTTTAATCATTCTGGGAATTTCCTAGTCATTCAAGTTTCTTCTAAAGATCATATTCCATCCTTGTGGTGACCACATTTCAGCAACAGTTTTCTCTTGGTGTTGAGCCAAAACAAAGATGTCAGGAAAGAGATCTTTAAAGCTCACAGTACCCACCCATTTATCAATCCAAAAACTTGTTTTTCTACCATTTCGAACTTCGACAGTTAATTGATTACTACAATTAACTGAGAAACTGCCAGAATATTCTAATGGATTTCCAGAGGCTAATACCATGGGGGCTGTTGACCTCTTTAGTTACCCATGTGTTCTGTTGCTCATACTTGCTCTTGATTACCCTATACCAGAGGGCTTGATGGTACCTTTATAGCCACTTGACCTTGAGTGCTTTGCTTTGGGATTTAAGGTTCTTGATGCCTAGTCCACCTTGTTCTTTACTTCTGATAATGTTCTTCCATTTGACCAAATGAAAACCCTTCCTTTCCTTATTGCCGTGCCACAAGAAGTTTCTTCTGACTTTATCCAACCTTTGAACTATTGACTGGGGTATATGAAAGAGAGATAAGATATACGTAAGGAGGGCATCTAAGACTGAGTTAAGCAAAGTTAGTCTACCTCCCAAGGATAGATATTGTGATCTCCATCTGGTTAATTTCTTTTCACATTTCTCCAGAATTGGATTCCAAATATCTATGGACCTATACTCGGCCCCCAGAGCCATGCCCAAATATATTGATGGCAAAGTGCCTATAGCACCTCCTAGGATTTGAGAAAGGTGATACATTTCTAGAACCACATTAATTGGATACAAGTGGCTTTTGTTCCAATTTATATGGAGCCCAGAATGGCTTCAAAATACACCAATATAAGTCTATTATCAAGAGTTGCTCCTCCTCAGCCCCACAAAAATTAGTGTATCATCAGCATACTGCAAATGTGTGATCTCTACACTTTGCAGCAACCTTGCTAACTTCAAATCCCTGAATTCTTCCTTTTATCTTAGCTATATTCAACATGTTGTTGAGTCCCTCCATGGCTATGATGAACAGGAAAGGGGATGGGGGATCCCCTTGACTGATCCCTCTATGTGCATTGAAGAATCCTTCCGGTGACCCATTAATGAGTACTGAAAATTTCACAGTTGAGATACAGAACTTGATCCAGCTGGTCCACCTCCCACTAAAACCCATTTGACTCAGCATACTTAAAATGAATTCCAGTTCACGTGGTCATATGCTTTCTCAATATTAAGTTTGCATAATATACCTTTTTTTTTTTTTTTTGAGTCACTCTGGAGTCAATTGCTTCATTAGCTATGAGCACTGCGTCTATTATCTCTATTATCTACTTGCCTTTGATAAAAGCCATTTGTTGTTTGTCTACCAATTTATCCACAACTCTCTTGAGTCTAGTCTTCCTGCCAGTACCTTGGAAATCAACTTGTAAAAGCTTCCAATTAAGCTGATGGGTCCGAAGTCTTTGAGTTCTTTTGCTCCTGTCTTCTTAGGAATCAGTGCTATGTAAGGTTGCATTATAGCTTTTTTCAAACATCCCAGTTGAGTGAAAATTTTGGAATGCCCCCATAATATCTTGTTTAATGATGTCCAACATTTTAGATAAAAGCCCATTGTGTAACCATCAGGGCCAGGGGCTTTGTCGACAGCACACATCTTTAGACACTCAAAAACTTGTTGCTCCTCAAACGGAGCATGCAATACTTCATTCTCATCCTCTGTAATGGTAGGGTGATTGCTAATATTTCCAGAAGGCCTCCACTCTTCAGGTTCTGTATATAACTTCTTGTAGAAGGAAATGATTTCTTCCTTGATTCTATTTGGCTCTAATATGGTCTCTCCCTGCACTTCAAGCTGATCAATGTGGTTATATCTCTTGTGGGCATTAACAGTTTGATGAAAAAACTTTGTATTCCTATCCCCTTCCTTGAGCCATAAAGCTCTTGATCTCTGCTTCCAGACCACTTCCTCATTCTTTGAACACCCCTCATAGTCCATGAAAAGTGTTGCTTTTTTGGCTATTTCCTCCTCTGTTAAAGCTATACTGTTTAGATGTAAATCTAGCTCAGCCATCTGAGTGAGAAGGTTGTTCTTTTGCAAATTCAGATTTCCTTGGTTCATTTCTGCTCCATTCTTTCAATTTCCCTTTGAGAGCTTTGAGTTTACATGCTAAGATGTAATCAGGCTTCCCATAGAATTCAAAAGCATTCCACCAGTCTTTGATTCTTTCAACAAAACCTTCTTGGTTTAGCCACTAATTTTCAAACTTGAAATAGGATTTCGATTGCTCCCAGTGCCCACAGAATAGAGCTATAGGGACATGATCTGAAATCACTCTTTGCAAAGTAGTCTGCTTTAGGCTATTGAAGAGATTATTCCATTCTATGGAGACCAGAATCCTGTCAGTTCTAGATGCAGTGGTATGGTTATCACCTTTGTACCAAGTATATCTTCCACCACCTAGCTGTGGATCAACGAGGTCCATGTCTTCAATGCAATCTGAGAACTCTCTCATTGCTGAATTTCTCTTGCTACAATCCCTTTTTTTCAGAGGGAAATCTACAAACATTGAAGTCACCACAGATGGCCCATGGTCCGTCCATCAATCCTCTTACATCAACCAATTCCTCCCAGACTAGCCTCCTCTCCACTTGACTGTTGGGAGCATATACACTAGTAATGTGACATTCAAAAATGCTTAGACGAGCCCTGAACTTGCAAGACAGAGTATATGCTCCAACTTGTAAAGTTTCCCCTTCCCAAATTCTAGAATCCCATAGTATTAGGATCCCACCTCTGGCTCCACTGGCCTCCAGACATGCATATTTAATCCATCTCCCTGCCCAAATTTGTTTGATTAATTCTTGTACATTGCTTTCTAGCTTTGTCTCCTGGAGGCAGACTATGTCTGCTTTCCAATTCTGAATCATATTTTGTACCACCATTCTCTTCCCCGGATTCTTCAACCCCCTAACATTCCATGAGATTAATTTGATCTTCATGGAGTATTCTGTGAGCTCCCCTTCCCCTTCCCTCTGTTTCCATTGCTTTTGAATTTAACATCAAAGGATATCAGATTCTTTAATTCTTGTGCTCCTTTATGTTTTGTTCTATTAACTTCTATTGACCTCTCCATTTTCCTTACTTGCCTGCTTGCATCCACCTGCTTTAGGAGTTCAAGTGCTTCCTCTTCCATCCCCTGGAAATCCACTCCAAACATCTGATGGAGTTTAGTAAGTTCTGATGAATCCAGGCTGTGGCCTTCCTTTCTGTTTCAGTAAGAGCTCCTTGTTGTTGTGTACAAAGGGGTTCAACCTCCTGTACATCCCATAATTCCCCGGAATTTTTCATCCCCAATATCTCCTGATTTGTTACAAGATCACCTGTGACAATTTCCCCATGTTCTTTATCTTCAGTTACTTCCTCGCTTGCTACGCACAGTTGCGCAGTTTCATTTTCCCCTTCATCTCCTTCAATTTCTAGTTCTTCTTCAATGGTGAAAGGTGCAGCTTCCTGTATTTCCTGTATTCTCTGCATGTGGTGATTTGAAGAATAAGTCACCGTGGTTTCATCCACTATGACCTCCTGGAATAGATTGTCCTTGGGCTGCTGGTTAAAATTGTTAGCAATAATATTTGCATGGTCCAGCCCATTAGGTTTCAGGCCCATTCTTCGTTTTAAATTGTGCACATGCCCATCACGTGCTTTTCAGTCAATTTAAAAAATTCTCCGGCTGTCCCCATGTGTTTCTCCCCTGTTCCGTCAACATCATGTTCTGGATTCTCGGATATAGAGGTTGAAGGCTCTATTATCCGCTGGATCTTCCTTTGAGCCCCCTCATCTTCTCCGGCAACTGTTCCATCTCTCTCCGGCGACAACTCAAATCGAGTTTTCCTTTCCACCCATATTGGGATGATGAAGTTGACTCCTTCTCTGGTAATGGTGACTTCCGTCGGCATGCTCCGATCATCCCCTTGTGTCTCGATCCTAGCCCATTTGAGGTGGTTTCTTAGCTTTGTTTCCTCCTCCGTTGTCAACCACCCTCCACAGAGTTCTCCGATTTTGTGGAAAGTCTCTTCCGTCCAAAGATGCATTGGAATACTATAGCCCTAATCCAAGTGCATTTGGGTTTGTAAGAGATAGGTACACATCCTGCAGTAGGGTTCCACCACTCTAACTTGAGTATGCTTCTCTTCCACATCCATTCTCCCTGGAGAACTTGTTCTGCCATGTATCTGTTTGGGAACTCGAAGAGATAACAATTGTCCAGCATCTCATAAATATTGATCCCAAAAGCCTTTTTCCATACCGTCGAAGACCAACGTCTAACCTCAGACAGGTTGGGTTTTCAACTTTCTACTTGTCAAAAAATCCAAAGATACATCTTCCCAGTACTCCTTGATCGTTGATTTTGGCTTCACAGATGGTTCCAGTCTCTTTGCCTTTGGTTGTGACCATATCAGGCTGTTACTTTGCCATTTGCTGTTTGTAACTGCTTTTGCATATGGCATCTTAGAGTCATGTGTCCTGCTTTGTGTCTTCTCCTTTTGTGGTGAACATTTAATAAAACTTTGAATCTTAAATGCCACACTTTTCCATCCAGCATTTATGTCTTACTCGGGTACAATAATAACTGTTCTGTCCTCTCCGTTCAGTGAGAGAATACTCATATATCTCCCATGAGCGTTATGTTTCCTTGTACCAAAGAATTCTGCCACCTGATCTTTGAATCTCCACCTTCTCACCTGTTTTTTTTGGTCTGATGATGCTTCTCTGAGAATGAAACAAATCCATTCTAGCACCTTCTCACTAAGCGTAACCCTCCTCATTTTTCTGCTTCTTTCCACCCAGTCATACAATGCAACATTGTTTGAAGTCCATCTGGTGATGTCGTATGATTTAAAACCTTGGTTGAAATATATTCTATTATCGCCCATAATTTCTTAAGACGGGAGATGATTTTTTGTAAAACTGTAATCACGGGATGTAAGAACTGAGTTGTTTGAATGGAAGGGGTCAATTTCCGGCTAGTCTACCGGAAAAGGAAGGTTCTGCAATCCTAGGAAGTAGGAGAGAGAGTGTCATTGGTAAATGTGCCTGGGAGCATTCTGTTTGTTGTTTCCTAATACTGCGCTTTATTTGTCTTTTCATCCTCCCTATTTTTTTCTAATTGGCGATAGCTGGAAATTTGTTCTCAATTTAGATGCTTCATGAGTCGATTATTTTCTTCATGTGTGTGGTGGAGTCACTAAAGTTTTAGGAAGTGGTATGGTTTTGATATTTCTCGTTAGACTTCATTTGTCAGATGTGAAGTATTTATGGTGCTGTTCTCCAGCGATTAACTTTTGCTTTTCCTTTTAATCATATGTCAATGGAGGAAAAGTGGTTAAGATTGCTTAGGGATTTTCATTGTTTTCTGACGAATGATTTACATTGCTTAAGGGTATTAATATTTCTGATGTAACTACACCCAAGGGTGTGACCTAGTGGTTAATGAAGTGGTTGAGAACCTTGAGGTCTTAGGTTCAAAACTCAGCGGAGACAAAAAACACTAGGTGATTCTTTCCATCTGTCCTAAGCCTTGGTGGACAGAGTTACTTGATACCTGTTGCTGGTGGGAGGTGGCAGGTATCCCGTGGAATTCGTCAGGTATCCCGTGGAATTCGTCGATAGGTGCGAAAACTGCCCTAGACACCACGGTCTTTAAGAAAAAATGATGTAACTAGTTACGAGCTTCAAAAAAATAATAATTCCATTGCAACTTTGTTACTGCATCTAATTTTACAGATTCGGATTTGCTTTCAGTAAACTCATTTAGTTGCTGCTAATTCCATGGCCATCTTTCTTCAGCCATTATTCTCTTATAAATAGGGGTGGGCATTCGGTATTTCGGTTCGGTTTCGGTTTTTTTTTTCCGTTTTTTGGAAATTGTGTACCGAATACCGAACCGAAATATTTCGGTTCGGTTCGGTTTTTACTGTTTCGGTTCGGTTTTGTATTTCGGTTTTTAATGGGCCTGCTTAATGGGCTTTTTAAAATTTTAAACTTTACAATTTTTTTGTTTGATTTTTTCAATTAATGGGCTAAAAAGTAAAAATAGACAATACATCAAAGAAGTGCATTACTAATTTACTACCAAATATGAATATGTCAATATGCCATTAGGCATTAACACCACAAATTTTAAATTCACAATGTCACTAAAACACACAATTTTTAATTAACAATGACACTAAAATAAAAGTTGCATTGTAGATTTGTAGTTAATGTCTTCACAAATACAACATAATAACAATCTAACAAGTAACAATAAAGTCTTTCATGAGCTCATAATAAACAATAATAAGCAACAAACGATGTATTTTAAACTTCTTGTCTTCTTCCATGAGATTACTTTCAATTCAAATGTCAACAATAACAAACAATAATAATGAGTTTCTTGATTTTCTTCCATGAGATCGCTTTCAACTTTCAAGTGTCACGTGCCAACAAAATTATTTCTTCATTGTCTTGACCCTTGGACCTTTTAAGATAAAATCAAATGTTAGAATACTATTTTTAAGATTAAAAAATGATATGATTAAATAAATGATGTATTAAACTCATCGCTTGCAAGTCAATCATAGATCAACAATGGAAGAGTTTCTTCCACTATTTGCCATCTCTATAAATAAGAAAAAGAAACATGTCATACAAGATACAAGTCTACAACAAAATAAGTATTTTATTTTTTCCAAAAATAAATAAAAAATAAAAAGTCTTACCAAGTTCAATTTTTTCAAGAAACTCCAAACTTTCTTCAACACAAATAGGCTTGGTTTCTTCTCTAAGCCAATCTTGGACACAAATAAGACATTGCACACATTTGGGAGTCAATGAACTTCTAAAGGGATCTAGAATACGACCACCGGTGCTAAATGCACATTCCGATGCCACACTCGACATAGGAATAGTCAATACATCTCGAGCCAACTGTGAAAGTACAGGAAATCTAGGAGAATTAACTTTCCACCAACTCAAAATATCAAAATCTCCAGATTCAGGCTCTTGGTCTTCAAGAAGATATTTATCCAACTCAGATTTAACACCTAAACTTCCAGAATCTTGCTTTTGTTTCTTCATGTGCAACTTAGTTCTCAAAGAATTTTTGGACACATTTTGAGAAATACCACAAGCATAATAATCAGATGAGTTAGAACATAGTTGACTTTTGGAACCTTTTCCATACTTACATATATCGCAAACAAATCCCTCAAGTAATCCTCTACTTTCGTATTCACTACATTTCCCGTTTCTTCCCCAAGTAATTCTTCAAGAGCAAAACTAACATACACAAATTTATTGCGAGGATCCAAAACAGAAGCAATAAAAATCATTTTGTTCATTTTTTCAGGAGTACCCCAATATTTCTTGAATTTTTCTTTCATTCCCGAAGCCATTTTACTCAAATCAAGGTTATCACTTGCCATACATAATTTCAAATAAGCATCAAGTTCACATATATCTTCAAAATGAACATTACAAGTAACATAACGTGAACCTGAAACTTTCAAAGTGAGCTCATAAAATTTTTCAAGAAACTTTGTGACATTCCTCACATTAGCCCAATCTTCATATTGAATTGAACCTGCGATACTTCCATCTTCACAAACATCAGTAGCAAGAAAAGAATTAAAATTACCATCATAAAGATCAAACCTCTCAAAAGCCTTCTCAAACTTTTCTGCTGTGTCTAACATTAAATAGGTGGAATTCCACCTAGTAGGCACATCTAAAGCCAACATCTTATCACATTCTATCTTTTGCATTTCAACACATTTCATGAAGTTTCTTGTCCTTGAAGAAGATGATCTAACACATTTCACCATTTGTCTCACCCTTTTGATAGAAGGACCAATTTCTTTCAAACCATCTTGCACAATTAGATTAAGTATATGAGCCATACATCTCACATGGAGATGCTTACCTTCCATCAAATTAGTTCCCCACATATCTAATTTTTTGGACAACTCTAAAACTGCCACATCATTTGAAGAGGCATTATCAACCGTAACAGTAAAAATGTTATCCAACTTCCAATCAAGTAAACAATTACTAATAGACTCAGCCAAATGCTCACCTTTATGACTAGTGATAGGACAAAAATTCAATATTCTTTTATGAAGCACCCAATCCCTATCAATAAAGTGAGCAGTCAAACACATATAATTGATTCTTTGCACCGAAGTCCATGTGTCTGTTGTGAGACAAATTCTTGGTTGTATTTCTCTTAAAGATTGTTTCAAATTTATTCTCAATTCACCATAAACTTCATAACAATCCCTTGTTATGGTTCTACGAGAAGGAATATGAAACAAAGGTTGGACTTTAGTCATAAACTTCTTAAAGCCTTCTTTTTCAACAAAACTAAAAGGTAGTTCATCCAAAATTATCATCTCCACTAAAGCTCTCCTACATACCTCTTGCTCAAATTTCCAAGTCTCTAAATTGTTACTTTGAATATTTAATAATTTTTGAATGCCGGGTGCAACAGTCGGAGGTTTATACACTTTACACCGATAAGTCAAATGTTGTTTTAGTCCACTTGTTCCATTTCTTGTTGTATTGGCAGCATAGTATTGTTTACAATGTAAGCATTTTGCTTTAACTAATACACCATTTTCAAAAACCTTTTCAAAGTGTGGCCAAACAAGAGATCTAGGATCCATTTCTTTTCTTTTTTTTGTTATTTCTGTGCCAATTGACGGATTATTGCTATTACTAGGTGTATTATCCGTAGAACCAGCCATACTTATTCGACTTTGATCAGCTACACCCATATTTAATTGATTTTGTTCATCCATCTATATAAAAAAAAAATCACAATAAATTCACACTAAGTAGTAACAAAAACAAAATCAGAAAGAAAAAAATTAAAGATGTCAATAACAATTTGATGATCCTATTATAAATAATTTTTAAAATAAAAAAGTTTCTATCAAATAAATGTATAATAGTAACTTTGAAATTTCAAATTCATTATATGAATTTCATCTTTAAGAAATCATCTTACTGACAATCATTTTTATTGTTATCTGTCAGTCCTCCAAAGAACAAAGAAGAAATCAAGAAAATTAAAATTTAAAAAAACTTAAAAACAAACCTGACTGACTGGACTAGGTGCCGGACGCCGGACGCCGGTTGAAGAAGGAAATCCTGCAGGTTGCTGCTGCTGGCGGCGCCTGGCTGCTACTGCTGCGGGCGGCGCCTGGCTGCTGCTGCTTCTGGCGGTGGCGGCTGCTGCTGGTGGACGGTGGATGGCCGACTGCTGGTGGACGGCGGTTGGCAGGCTGCAGGTGCCTGAAAGAGGAAGAGGAAGAATGGAAGAACAGGAAGTCAGGAAGAGGCTGAAGAGTGAAGAGGCTGCACAAGAAACAATAGGAAGATTAAAAATTAAATTGAGAATAGGAATAGGGTTTCACATTCTTTTTTCTTTTTTCAAAAGATTATTTAACATTAATAATTATTAATTAATATAATATAAATATAATATAAATTATATTATAATATTTCGGTTTAAACCGAAATACCGAAAACCAAAATAATAAATACCGAAAACCGAACCGAAATACCGAAAAATACAAAAAACGAAACCGAATACCGAACCTAAAACCGAAATACCGAAACCGAAATTCTAAAAAATTTCGGTTCGGTTCGGTGTTTCGGTTTTCCGGTGCTTATGCCCACCCCTACTTATAAACATTTATTTGGGGAAAAGTACTTAGAATTATACATCTAAACCACAATGAGTGAAAGTAGTTTAACCGTAAAGAAGTTTGGAAAATCTTCAACAGTAAGAATGCTTTCAAGTTTCAACCAAATTGCATGTAACCTCAGTTTATCAAAACTGACTACCTCACAACTATGGCAAGGAGCCTGAAGAGTTGGTAGAAGACCTGGAAGTGAACAACACATTATCTCATTACAAGTTCTCAAAGGTCAAAGATGTAGAGTGAAAGAAAGAGTCGAGGTCAATTGGTGTTCAAAGCACAAATATAGAGTGAGAGCATTAATGAAGAAAGGCTAATAAAAAGAAGTAAATAAAATATGTGTATACATATGGTCAAGAGTAATAAGCAGTTTCATCAAAGGTGAAAAGGATAAAAATTATATTGGGTTTCTAGAGCCAGTGCAGACGAAGTGCTAGTCCCTTAAGAAAGAAAGGCTCTAGATGCAAACAAACAGTTATCTAGACAAAATAATATAAAATATCATATTAGGTGAAATATTTATTGTTTATTGCCAAATCTCTTCAAGAAAGCTTATAGGCGAAAAGGCGTATGCCTTAGTGCCTTGAGGCCTCACATGAGGCACGGGCAACTACTTTGCACCTAGCTTCAAGGCTTAAGTGCGTGTAAAGCGAGCCTTTGACAACGCTGAAGTCGTGGACATTTTCAGCAACTTGTGTTCAATTGATTTCCCCCTGTTCTGTGGCGATTATTCATTCTTTTTTCTTTTTTTCCATTCTCAGTCATGGTAGTTCTGGTCTGACTCTACAACTTGGGTTATTTGCTTAATTGTTTTTTTGCTTAATTCAGAATGCCTTCTTGTTTTCAACCTTTCTGTATGCATTACATTTTTAAACTTATCCTGTTAGGGTTTTCTTTTCTAGATTTTCATGCCTATTGTCTGTGTAAATAATTTTTCCTCCTTGTAGCTGTTATTAGATCTTATTTCCATGACCCCAACTTATCTTTGAACAGGAGGGTAAACACTTGGCTAATCGGTAGTGGATTGGCCAGTATTACCCCTTTAAAAAAATATACCTGGTTTGCTTTTCTTAAGCTTTATTTGATTGAATCCCATTGTTATCCATTCTCAGTAAGACTGACAATGCCATCTTAAATGTGGCATTAATTTGTCCCGCACTGCTTTGATGCCAGGGAGATTCCAGCATTGTGTTCTGCATTACCACAAATTTTTTCGCAGTTATATGCCTGTTTTATTCTTTTTTTTTCTCATGGTTAAGACGTTCACGGAATTAGTTCCTTTTATAGGACCACTACTTTAGACACATTTCTGTAGCTTTACGTGGATATCTTGGGTTTTTAGAGTTTCCCATCCACAAATACTCCAAAAAACGTTCTGTCTGTGCATTTCTAGTGTCTCAGGTTTCTACTGCTGCCAATTTTGTTCTCTGTAGTTAGTTTATTTTCTTTTCTACAGCTTGTTTTAGAAGGAGTACGGGCAAGACAACAGCGGGATTGTTTGGCTTGGGAAAATCAAATCACAGAGAGAGCAGTTGAAGATGCCAATACAATGGTCAGTTCCTATGAAATGAAAGCTGCCAAAATTGATGACCAGGTAATTGCATATCTTCTCTGAAGTGCCAAATGTTTATATTTCTCCAGACTTTAAGTGTATGTATTTCCTTTCAGTTGAGGGGATGCTCAGACTTGGTCCAGAAACTTGCTGACGATAGGGGTCAGAATTCTCTTGCTTTGGAGAACACCCAAAAACGGTTTTTAGATGTAAGAAAATCTTCCCAGCAATTGCGGGAGACGCTGGAAGAATGGCAATCCAAGATCGACAAAGTTCGAGTTGATCTTGCACAGTTGCAGATAGAACTAGAGAAAGAAAGGTAACTGAAGGTTAACCTTTGTCTGTATAACCAGTATCAATTTATCTTAAACCAATACTCTCATACGTTCCTTTATTATATGATCCTCGCTTTACTTGGCTAGGTTTGAGAGAAAAAGAGCAGAGGAGCATGTAGAAGCTCTGAGGAGAAAGACTTCACGGTTGAGATCACACATTGAAGGGTCATCTGTTATTGAGAAGCTTCAGCAAAAACTAAGGGAATACAAGGAAATACTCAATTGTAGTATTTGCTTTGATAGGCGCAAAGAGGTTGGACCGACTGACCTTTCCTTATTTATTTGGTTGATCAGCATCAGTTTGGTGAAGTTGAAAGTACCTATAAAATGTCACATCTGATGTGGATCCACTGTTGCAAGTTTGTAATTCTGGCAGCAGATGGGAAGAAAAGATTGTGTTCTTACTTTAGATTGGTTATTGAGATAATAGTATGGCAATATCCAAGAGATTCTTCAGTGATGAGATCCATGGTTCTGAATTAGGGAACAACCAGTGTCCAGTAGTGAGACCGAATAGTACCTCCTTACCAAAAAAATAGTACATCTAACCAAACATGTGTTAACCAGTAGGCTGATTACATCATAGATATTAAATTTGTTACATGATCTTGTCTGATGTGAATAAGCACAGTGATGCTTACGTCCACCATCTGGTGAGATTCTAAGAGATCCTGAGAGCTAACTTGTTACAGTGGTTGGTTTTATTTTTGCCATGGTGGTAATAGAACTAGTATTCTCCAAATATTTTTTTGATAGCGATGGAGTCCAGGTCAGCTTGTTCATGCCTCGACTATCCCATCGGTATGCTACTTCCCACTAGAACAGGTACTAGGTAACATTACCTATAAAGATTTATTATTGTCTAGACATGACAATATAATGCCTAGTGTTTTTTTTTCTGTCGGGATTGGTTTGCACCCGCTTCATTGACCACCAGGCCACACCCTTTAGTGCAACTAGTTTTCTCCAAACATGTAATTATTTCCTTAGTGAGGAAAGAATTTAACTTTGCTAGACTCTTTATCTGATACCTATTTCACTCTGAGAGCTAAGTTTTCTTTATTACATTACAGGTTGTCCTCGCAAAATGTTACCATCTCTTTTGTAATCCGTGTATCCAAAAAATTGTGGAGACTCGTCACCGCAAATGCCCTGTCTGCTCTGCAAGCTTTGGAGCAAATGATGTGAAGGCCGTTTATATCTGATCAGAAACATGAGGATGTCTAAGACTTTTATTATGTCACTGTTGTGAAGCAAGGTTGTCGTTCACTTATGGTTTGTGCATATATTTATGCAGGAAATAACATAAAATAGAAAAAATTGTGGTGGTTGAAAGTTGATAGTCTGCATGGATTTACCGGTGCTAGTCCAAAGGTTAATGATTTTGTTAATCTTTTGGTGGTGCTTGCCCAAGGTTGTTGATCTTGTTCATTAACCTTTCCTTTATTTAAGTGGATGCACTTAAGTTCATATCTTTGGTTACTGAGTTCTATTGTTGATTGCCTTGTTATTAAGCCCCCATCCAATGCCTCAAATAGAGTTTGCTCACCCCATTGCCGCCCCCTCTGCCGCTTCTCCTTTTAATATGTAGTTTTCCCCCCATAGTTACTGCCTGGATAGGTATATAAGTCAAGACTTATAAGATAATTAGCTCCAGTCAGTACTAACATGTTCTACCTTTACATTAGAGTCAAGTACACTTGTTGCAGAGACTTTTGTTCAGTACCAACTCAATCTCCTAGCAATTGCCTCAAAAGGTGCATATAAATTTTTTTGAAAAAACTTTTTGGTTTGAAGTAAATTATTCATGTATTAAAACTAGCATAAATAATACCATTTTAGTTGCTATGTATAGAATTTAGCACACCAAACCAATACATGTATAAATCATGAGGGAGTTTTATGCATTATTTTATGCCAAGTAAAAGATGGAATAACCAAGTCCTGCATAATTAATTCGTACATTACTATTACTACCGTCCAAACGACCCCTTACTTCATTATGTTGTGATTGAGTTTGTTTGTTTCCTCTTAGTTCAACTAGAAGAGAGATTTTAAATTTGGGTATTCTTTGGTTACTACCTTGTCGTGCATCTTTGTAAGTGCTTAGTTTGAATGAATAAGCTTGTATCACAAACCAATCTTTCACATTCTTTCCTTGAGAGCCAATTTTGTTATCGAGCCATCCTCTTCCTCAAAAAGGTACATTTTCATTCCCAAAGTACCTATATGCATCATCCAAACTCCAATTCTACTTCACAATCATCATAAGTAGTGTGCATTTAACATGATGTATCACCTAAAAGTGGTAAAAATGCAAAGGAAGTAATGTGTTAAGATCACATATTAATACACCTAACATCATATCCCTTTAGAAAAACTCTCCACATATGCCCTTCTTTTTATCTAGACATAAATTTAGCGTTTATGGATGAGTTGTAGATTTGTGACGGTATAAAGTCTGAATAATATACCAACATGGGTTGTAGTGCACTGGTGGGAGGGATTCACCCTTAATCAGAGATCTCAGGTTCAAGCCCAGGGTAAGGAGAAAATTCTGTTGGGACCGTCACCCCTGAATGGATTCAACATTACGCGTTTCAAATTTAGTCGAGGTTTCAATGTTGGTGGGAAACAAAAAAAAAAGTCTTAATATAATTATTAAGTTTAACTTATAATAATAGGTAACCATACATAGTAAGGTTAGTATGAAAATCTAAAAATCGAAACAGACCTTTTTCTTTTACGATATCCATATAAATAACTTAAATCCTTTATAAATGAAAGGAGGACATATATATATGAGCCACAAGTCCAGTGTCCCTTTTGTATTTCTCAATGGACACTTTTCATCAACAAACCAACATACCTAAAGAATTCATTTATCCCAAAGAAGACTTTATACAAGCACAATAAGAGTTAAATGAGCCAATAATAGACCTAATTGGAGACATCAATTCTGTGTCCATGCTTGTGAAAACAGCTTGCTTGAACCATGGATTCTTTCAAGTTATAAACCATGGAGTTGATTCTCAATTAATTAACATGGCTCATGCTCATGTCAATCATTTCTTTAAGCTTCCATTAGAAGTAAAACTAAAGGTTCAAAAACAACATGGTAGTTTATGGGGTTATTCAAGTGCCCATGCAGAGAGATTTACTTCAAGATTGCCATGGAAAGAAACATTATCCTTCAATTTTCATGAAAATAGTGGTTCTAATCATAGTGGTATTGTTGTTGATTTTTTTGAATCTTCACTTGGAAAAGAATTTGAACAAATGGGGTAAGTTTTCTTTGCATATTTTATGTTGAAATTAATGTGACGATATGTATCTCAGATAAAATTTCATAGCTAAACAGTAATTTTCTTTTATGTTAATCTCATTTAGCTACGAATTAATAATAAGAGACTTCAAAAAAATTGTGAATTACATGAGGATTTTTCTGGGAATTAGTATGAAAATTCACATGAAACTTATTTTCCTGCAAATTTTCATATTAATTCCAGGAAAATCCCCATGTAATTCACAATTTTTTTGCAGTGAGACAAAATTTCATAGCTACACATAATTTTTTTATATTAATCTCATTTAGTTATGAATTAGCGTCGAATTAGAAGAATATTCAATTAACTTGGAGATACTTTAACATATTTAATTCCATGTTTTATAATAATGTATATGGGATATCCAAAGTTTTTGTATTTGCTTAAGATTTTATATTTACAACTTATTATGTATTTGTGTTCGAATTATATACTATCGGTATAGTGTGAACAATTTCTATATCATCATGAGCAATTTTTAAAGTTACCACATTATGTTTATTACGACATGTTAATTTAGATTTATTTAATTTGATAATGTAAAGATTCTACTCACCATCCATATACAAAGTTAGTAGTATTTAGCTATCATTTTAAAAAAAAAATTATACTCTATCTATTCATTTTACATGTCAATAAAATACCAAATCATCTACTATTCTAGTTGATCTTAAATATATCATGGAAGATGAACAAATAAATTGTCTCAAGGAACGCCACCTCAGACTAGTTTCTCCTATGTCATCTAAAGTACTTGATATTATCCAGTAATAACTAATTTACGTTTCAGATACGTGAACAAAATTTTATATTGATAGTTTGAAAGATCGAAATGATACATAAAAGATGTAAAGAGACTCTTAATAATGTAAGTATTTTGGAAAAAAACGCACTGAATTAATTTGTATCATAAGTTTGAAGGAAGGAATACCTAATCGACTTAATATATGTAAGCCGATTATAATGTAAAGAATTACTTGTATGTTTATGTTTTAAATAGCAAGTAATCTGTCTTATTTTTTGAAGTCGATTGATCCTACTTTTATTGATTTATCACTTGTAATTATCTTTTAAATGACAACTATATAGTATAATTTTTTTATGCTAATTACCACATGACCATTTGCAACCCCCACCCCCACCCCCCCCTACAGATTGGTGTTTGAGAGATACTGCAAGGAAATGAAGAGAGTAGGACTTGTAATCATGGAGATACTTGGTATAAGTCTTGGTGTGGGAAAATGTTACTACAAAGAATTTTTCAAAGATACAAGTTCTATAATGAGATGTAATTTCTATCCAACCTTGTCAAGATCCTAATTTAGTCCTTGGAACTCCACCTCTTTGTGATCCAAATTCATTGACAATTCTTCATCAAGATCAAGTTGGAGGATTGGAAATCTTTGTTGATAACAAATGGAAATCAGTCCAACCTAGGCTTGATGCACTTGTCATCAATATTGGTGACACTTTTACGGTGAGTCCAATGTTAAATTTGTCATGATCTAGTTAACAATTTTATTTTATTTTTTTAAAGTATGCTATGACAAATCGAATGTCAATTATGAAATTAATCATCAATACAACAACAACAATTTAATCATCAATACAACAACAACAATTCAGTGAAATCTGACTAAGTAGGTAAGGTCTGGAGAGAATAGAGTGTATGCATACCTTACTTGTAGAAAGTTGACTTTCTATTATACTATTTAAATTAGGGGAAAATGTCTGAAATATAGCCAAACTTTGATCAAAATTTATGTAACAATACCGAACTTTGATCGAAATTACCCCTACACTATTTAATAGTGTATTTTAAAGGTATATATGTGTACACGTGGATGTTATAAATATTGCATAATTTTAAATAGTAACATGTCCACAAGGGCACATATATACCTTTAAAATATACTATTTAATAGTACAGAGGGTAAAAGGCCCTCCACAAAAGTCTGATAGCGTAACAACAATTTCAATTAAAGTTAAAATATTTTTCAGACCATTTTCCCTTTAAATTATCAACAATATCCAGATGACAGATTATCAGAGTTTTTGTAAGAACTAGGGTCCGATAATTGCTCCAAATAATGTAAAAAACATGTCATGGCTACAATTTCTGATTTAATATCATATCAAATAAAAACATGATTAGGGTTTGTTTGATAATGACAACAAGTATGTACGTGACAACTTTATAAAGATGATTCAAAATTTAACTAATAATTGTAAAAATAAATTGTACCTCCAAAATAGGGCTAGCTAGAATGAAGAGAAGAGGTTGTGGAACACAACATGATAGGAACAAGCTAAAGTATTATAATCTAATGCTTGCAACTTCACCTTTCATCTCTTAGGTACGTTTACGGTTTTATAGCCTGTTTGATCAAGTTTCAACGAAGTTAAAAGTGTGTGTATGTAAGTTTATCAAAATAAAATAAAGAGTAAATAGGTATATGTTAGTTTAACAATCACATATATATATAGAGAGAGTGAGCACTAGAATTAAACCCTACTAGAAAATAAAAAGATCGGCGACGTAAAAAATATGTAGCTAAACAATAAAAATTTCACGCTTATCTTATTTAGCAATGAATTAATGATATATTATATCATAATTAAATTACCAAGAAATTACTAACAATTCTGTAACCATATATAAATATATATATAAAACACTCAAATAGGTAGTAGATATTACATGTAATATAGTTACAAAAATGAATCATATTTTGTTGTTTTAATTAAATTGCAGGCACTATCAAATGGAATATACAAAAGTTGCTTGCACAGAGCAATAGTAAAGAGACAAGTTGAAAGGATATCTTTGGCTTTTTTCTTGTGTCCAAAGGAAGACAAAGTGATAGTACCCCCACAACATCTTCTTGTCTCCAACTCAAGAATTTATCCTGACTTCACATGATCTGATTTGCTCTATTTTACACAAAATCACTATAGACCTGATCATGCTACTCTACAAAACTTCACTCTTTGGTTCCTTTCATCTAAGAAGACATAGCAAAAAACAAAAACAAATTAAATGTATATCTACTTTTTGTCCCTTGTCTTCTATATAAAATATGATTGTCGACGCACTGTAGGGTCCATTCAGGTGGCGCTTTTAACAAGATTTTCTTTATATCTAAGGCTCAAATCCGAGAAGTCGAGACCTTTTGTCAAGAGTGAAACAGTACTCCCACCAATGCATCACAACCCATGTTGGTGTCGGCGTGTTATATTTTATAAGAGATTTTGATGTAAGTAGAGAACTTTTAGTACTTTTATTTTGTTTAATATTGACATATGATCGATTTAAATGAAGAAATGTGATTAGTCAAGAATTTATATAATTGATTCATTCTCTTACGACCTATTCTCTTGGAAGTCCATAGTTATGTGTGTTTGGTATGATTTTTAAAAAAAAAAATTATTTTTAATTTTTTTCTTATTTTATTGGCTGAAACGTTTTATGAATTAACTTATTTTGAGAAAAATATTTTCCCAAACTCTTTTTCAACCTCACTGCTCAACTTTCTATCCTAAATCAAGTCTCTGAGACCAATTTTCTATACTAATTCGAGATATGACTCATAATTCTCGATTTCAGACTCAACTCCCGCGTCCAAATGGGTGTCGGTTTCTGGTTCAGAAGTCGTGTCTCAGTTTGCATTTTGGATCCCAAATCGAGAGTCAAGGTCGGGTATCGAGTCTGGTGTGAGGGTTGGATCCTGAATTGGTCGTTGAGGCCGTGTCCATATTTGAATGTCGGGTCCCGAATTGTATGTCGAATCCCGGATTGATTGTCCGATCCCGAGTTGAGAGTAAGGGTCAGATTCTAGTCGGGTCTCACGGGATCGATCGTCGGGGTTGTGTTCCTATTCGAATCTCGAGGTCGGGTTAACGTTCCAGTTCAAATGTCAGGTTCCGAGTCGACTGTCAAGGTCAGGCGACAATCGATCGTCGGGGTCGTATTCCAGCTTGAATGTCGTCGTGTCAGGGTCAGTCTCGAATCAGTTATTGAGCTTGACTTCTAGATTAGAAACTATTTTCTTTCAAAAGTATTTCCTACTTCAAGCCAAAATAAATGATATCTTCTCAAAAAAAAAATTCATTCACCAATCAAACATAACAAAATAAGTTAGGAATCAACTTATTTTCAAAGAAATATTTTCTAGCAAAATATTTTCCATTCATTATCAAAACCACAAGCATTTCAAGTCTTGGGAAGCAATAACAGAACCCGCATGGGTGGAGCCATTTTAAGTGAAGGGTGGTCAAATAAGATGCGGATCCAGGATTCGAAAGCTAGGGGTGTCATATCATCTGAATGATAAACGGGTCGGTTCTTTATTTTAGGTTATGATTCGGGTTATTTAACTTTCTCCATATTGATACATTGATCAAATATATATATATATATATATATATATATATATATCTTTAGTACTATTTTTTTTCTTTTAAATATTCTAATATAAAAGATAATACCTATATAGTGTTTTTTTTTATATATTTGTTTAGGAATAAGAGACCTTATTCTCTATAACTTTGAGAAAACAAGAAAGTTTTCACCTTAAAATTCAAATTTGTTTACATCATCTAATATCATATAGTTGAGAAAAAAAATAAAAATTATAGTTTTAATCCAATTATATCCACTTAGATGACGTTAAAGATTGAAAGAACCTTTACATTCAAAAGGTTTAACATGATTATATCCATCATTTTAAAAGTTTTTTTTTTTTTTTAAAAGGCCATTTACATATATTTTTATTAATATCCTATGTGACGTTCAAAATTTAATATTATTAATCTGTAATTAATATAGAATATCACGCAACACTCGTATCAACTAAAGATAAGTAAATAAGTAACTAATTGAGGGGATCGAGAAACTGAAGAAAAAAAAAAAAAAACAGGAAGAGCTGAAAGTCCCTCGAGAGATAAAAAAAAAACTTAGTGTTGTCATGGAGATTTGAACCCTCAACGCCCTGTTGGAAAGGTGCATCCTTTGCCCATTGCGCCATTCAACATATGGTTTACTAGGTGGCAGGTATATTATATATACAACTTGTTATACACATACACATATATACAAAATTTTAACCGAGGTCAGTGGGTGCCGTGACACCCCACCCATAAAGTTGGATCCGCCCCTGGGTCAAATGCATATTCTTCATTGAAAAATTATATGATACATACAGATTAAATAATAATTATGAATGTATATTTAGCTTTGCACATTCTTCATTAAATTTCCAACTCCGTCACTAAGACCCGTCTAGAGTACATCAATTTTATCGAGTTCACAATTGAAATTAATATTGTAGTACTAGATGACATTTATATATACATACAAAAAATAAAAGACATCAAATATCTACAGCTTACCAGTTGATATGTTAGCATATATAGGACCACCATAGGAGGAACTCCTTTGCTGTCCAGAGGACTGGATTTTTTATCTAAAAATTTAAAATGTGAAAAAGTAAACACACGAAAACAATAAAGAGATTTCGACATACAATATACTTGGGGGAAAATATTTACCTGCTTTAATTCATATGTGAGTGTGTTCTCCAATTTAGCCACTACACGCACCTTCATAAGCACGGATATCTCGTTCTCTTTAAGGAAATTTAAGTTTACTACGGCATAATTTACACCGATTCTATCTCTCTAGACTTGTCCCTTTTCGAACAACCCATCAACGTCGTACAACTCAAACAACTCCGAAATAGTTGAAAAGTTTAAAGCTCCACAAAAAGAACACATTTCTTCAACATATAAATATTCTCTTTTATATAGGGAATATAGTTGATGACTAGACTATTATTCTTCGTCTCGACTCTCACTTTCACAACACTAACTCAATATATACACAATGTAGCACTTTTCATCTTTTCTTACGCTATTTCACTTCTCCATCTCTTATGTACTCAACACAAAGTAAGACTACACAATTTATAAGCAACGAATTCTCCCTTACAATGAATAGAAAGATAATATAAATAAAATTCTATAAGTGAATGATCACATACTTCCACAATTAATTAGAGTAAAAGAGACAAATATCATCAATCAAAATAGAATCCAAAGTGGATGTGCAATGGATGGAAATTAACAATTTAATATGAAATAACTTCAATATTATTTTAATATTAAAATATTACTCCAACACACTTCTTATACATCTCTATATGTATAAATATTAATTATTACTGTGAAAAAAATTCGACTATTAGGGCGTAAACTGAACATATGGCCATGTGAGCTTGTAATATTTGTGTTTGAGTTGCATATTTTCAATTTTTTTTAAAAAAATAGTACTTAATTTAATAGCAAAGATATGTCAATCAACTCTCGGATAACTCCCCGTTGAAGAAAATTACATAAAAGTCTCATTAAAAACGAAACGTGAATTGGAAGAAAAAAATTACAATACACAATTCAAATTTAATGTTAATTTCAATGCAATTATTAAATACTGAGTGATTTTTTTTAAAAAAAAAACTATAGATTCTCAAACGAAATAGACATTTGACCAACCTCGAATACTCCAATGGGAAGCAGAGAGAGGCCCCTCCATATGGAGCCAAAAATTAGCAGATATTACAGGCAGGGTACCACTAGATCTAGTGCAGCTGCATGAAATGGATTTTAACTTATTATTTATTTTCTTCGTTCTAATTTATTTATTTTAATTTAATAAAAAATTCTTTAGAAATAAATTGAATCTTGTAATGTTAAATTAAAGGCAAATAACATAAATTTTACTATTTTAAAAGCAAATTACCCCTTTGTGTGAGTTTTCTATGTTGCGAATCTTACAAAAATTTGAACTTCAGATTGCATCAAATACAGCATGTATCTTGAATATATGGAATTAAACTTAAGTGTGATTTATTTCAGATACATTTATTCAAGTAGATTCGCATGTATTGACTCTCTCGCTAGCCTCTCTTTTATCTTACTCGCTTCTCTACTTATGTATTCAGATCAAATCCGGTGTATATCTCGTATTCTAGATACATGTACCTAGTGTGATTTACATGCAAGTGGAATACATAGTCCATCTCGCTCGCCTCTCTCCCTATTTAAGGAAATTTTGTAACTAAAATACATATATCTAGGTGTGTCTAATTTGAAATTGAGTGTGAAAATTATAATTAGTGAGACAATATGTAATTATTTCAAATTATATGGAGAATTAGTAAATATAATATGAACATTGTATAATTAGATAGTTATTAGAAACATGTCAAATGCATCAAAATGTTCAATAATCTTGTTATCTTGATCATTTCATATGAAAATTGAAATTAAAGAGTTGCTTAAAAAAAAAAACTCTCTCTCTGAAAACAATTCTTCTTAAGAAAAAAGGTCAAACAACTCACTCCCTCTGTCCCTGTATACTTGTCAAATATTATCTACTACTTGTCATTTTTTGACAAATTAAACAATGATAAAAAAAAAAAAAAATCTTCCTATTATATCCTCAATTTATTAACATTGAATTAATGTTTTCAAAAAATATAGTAAGTAAATATATTTAAGACTCTATCAATTAATAAAAGATAAAATGATACACTCACTATATCAATTGTTTTCTTAATAGGTATGCCAAGTAAAAAAAGACGAAGGGAATAAAACTAAATGGATAATAACGTTACTTTTGAACTTCTCACATCACCATAATCTTTTCTTTTTGGCAAGGAACTAAAAAAAGAGCTAGAGTGTCAAACTTAAAATTTAATCTATAACCTTAAATGCTAAAATATACTTTTGAACTCCCTTTACCACTTATATTAGAACTAGTTTAGTGTACGTGCTTCACGCGGATATAGTATACGCGAAAATTCCCTTGTTCGGTTTCATGAACTGATAGTTAGCCCTCCCAAACAGGTTCAAATCGCTTTTGAAAAATCATCAACCCCACTTACACTGAAGCCACAATATAATTACAATTGTAACATGTCAACTTAACAAAAAGTAAAAATAAACAAAGAAATAATGGACACTTTTCTCTCCAAATGCTTACATTATTATCTAATCCATTGCAAATATTTTTTGGCCTTGCAATCACTAACCCATATGTTATACACACTAATGTAACAGCGCTATACATGTGGAAAAATGAGGATCAGCTGAAGATAAGTGTGTTAATTACAGAGATGACACCTGATGCTCCCCAAAGCACAAGAAACTTCAGCTTCTAATCCTGGACAGTGGATACCATCACGCTTACGGCTTACCTATACAGTCTAAAGTCGAACTAAATCACAAAAAGCCCCAAAAATGATATATGCAAGCTCAAGAGGTATCTGCACAATATTACACAATCCTTGTGTTGTTTGTGCTTGAAATAAAATTAAATTATACAGCAATCGCTGAAATGACTTATGAAGAAAAAGCTTTTGCATCAATAGATGTGTTTCTTAACTAAAAGATATGCTATGTTTAGGCAAAAGGTAATAATACAAATATATGTGCCAGCATCCTTAAGATTTCGATACTGAAAGAAGAGGTGAAAAACTTAAAGAGTGTCGATGAATTTGCTTCTACAGTATTTTATGTTAACCAATGTATCAACTCTGTAGTACCTAAACTAGCATGAATGATATTTTTGACAGAGAAAGATCAGATGTTAAGGATTCATCTAACAGGTAAACACTGGTATGTTCGTGATTTATGAGACCAAGACAATTATCGATCAGTCTTCAACCACAAAGGACTCATCACGAATTACAGGTCACCGGAAATGTACTCAATATGTAAAATTATGCAGTAAGAATGATCATTACATTACACTAGGGCATTTAGGATTGTAAATGAGAAAGTATGGGGTGATTCTAAATAGTAAAGAGACCGATCATCAATAGTCGGCAGTTTGACTGACTCTCTCACAGCACCAAAGAGAATAACTTGACACGTAAAAAGTTATTCTTCATGAATTTCAAGTTAGCAGAGCAGCATACAAAATAGATACTTAGATAAAGCGAGTAAACTTTAAGATAGATTTAAGTTATTTGTGATGGTTGAATGGATACTTACATCAAAGGAATAAACTTCCCAAAAAGGCTAGGCTATTTGGGGTGGTTAATGTTATATCTAGAAGATATGGGCATAAAAAGAACTAATGTCGATTGTATGAGGTTCCATTCCATGATTTCTTAAGAGAGGCAGAGGGGACTAGGAGAAGCAATCAATATACACTTTTTTCTATAAGGACAACCGGTATATACAACAACTGCGTATGAACCCTACACCTCAAAACCCAGTTTGTTACCCAAATTCTCAAAACATCTATTATTCAAATCTAGCTCACTATAACACCTTTTTACCCCAAGAGCACTCTCAGTCTTTCACAGGTTGTAAAAGATTGAGTTCCCTAGATTTACTAGGACGGATTTCTAAGCTTGGTGGTATAAGGTTGAACGAGTTTTCTCAAAGAAGTTCGCCCCCATCTGAAGGTGATAGTGGTATCGTTACACTTGGATGATATTGCTCTCCAGTGGCATCAGACCTTCATGAGGAATAGATAACATCTTCCACCTCCTACTTGGGAAGAGTATATTTTTTATTTTATTTTTTTAAACTGGTAAGTTTGTATTCTTCAGCATTAAGGATATGCTGGCCACCACCAAAAAGTTAAACTACAGACTCCCTATCAGATCTATAATCTGATCAGTATCTTTACTTGGGAAGAGTATATTTTTGCTTTGGTTGATCAGTTTGGGGGTTAATATGATGATCCCATAAGTGAACTTGTTTCATGAAACAAACAGGGGGAGTGATTGAGTTTCAGGAATCCTTTGATAGAGCCATGACTAGGATTCATATGGATCCTAACCATGCTATCTACATAATTCTAAAGGATTAAAGCCAGAATTTAGTGATGTTTTATGAATTCATAGACCTTATTCTTTTCCAGAATCAATATTCTTTAAGCAATCGAAAGACATAAAGAGTTCTTCATCACTTTCTAACTCCAATAATAACAGATTTACTACCTTCCTATGCTAAGGTTAAACAACTGACTACACCAACTATCATTTGTCCAAGCCTACTTAACTTACATTGGATGACAAAATCAAGAGACAAGTAATACATAAAGGGTGGCTTTTGAAGGGTTGAAAAAGAAACCAAAGCCTTGTTGATGAAGATTGATGAGAAGAAATCACAACTATCAATCTTATGATGGGGCCTGGTAAGCACAGTTTCTACCCCAAAGAGCAGTGGAATTGGGAAAAACAAGTTGAAAAAACTAAAATACAGCTTGAATGAAGAAGTGGAAGGAAAAAGAAGTAGAGGGAGGATCTGCGTTTAACTTCTAAATGAAAGTTAATCTGCAGACCTGGAATGTAAGAGGGTTGAACAACCAGAGCAAGAGAGAAATGGTGAAGATTTTAATGCAAAAGATGGATGTCTAATGCTTTCAAGCAACAAAGATCAGCAAGGAAGTTGAAGTAATTGCTAAGCAATTATGGTCAAGCCGATGGATGAAGTGTGCTTACCTGGAAGCTGAGGGTAGCTGTGGAGGGGTTCTTATGATGTGGGACAGTAGAAGCTGGAGCGGGACTCTAGTTGAATCTGGGCAATACTCCATCACTTATGAGTTTGTATCAACTCATAACTTCTATACCTGGTACCTCAATGAAGTGTATCAACTTAGAACCATCTGTGATGGTCCTTGGATCACCTATGGAGACTTCAATACCAACAGAACTATGGAAGAAAGAAGATGACAAAATCTCCTTTGTTATGTCTGAGTTCTCAACGTGGATACAAGAGATGGAATTACATGGAGAAAATGATCAAAATGGTCCTTGATGTATTGGGGTTACTTTATTTTGGTCCTTAATATATTTTAGGTGATTGAAATAGTCCTGACCTCGTCTTGGCCCTGAACCGACCTCCGGTAATGTGTATCTCAACTCATGGCAAAACCATAAGTTGGGGGTGGTTCATGTATGACAAAATATGTTTAATTTAGTCTTTTACCCTAAACTTAACAATTTACACCAAAAATCTGTTAAATATAACGGTGGACCCCACATAACTTGCAAAATCCACCATTTTTATCATCTTTATTAGCTCAAAGATTAGAGTTTCATGAATTCTAAAACACCATTTTCTCTAACATATAAACACACAATTACAAAATAATTCTCTCTAAAGTCAGACGTGAAATTTTCATGAATTCATCACAACAAAAGACAAATAATTTTGAAAAATTTCACAATAGAACAGTTCCAAAATAGATCATAAAGCATTAGCAGAATACACAAAAAAAAATCATTTGCTCATGCTTTAGATCGGTATAGCGTATATTGCCAAAAGGTATACAATCATTGAGCTATTTCCCACAAATCTGGCAATAAAACATAAAAATATAAAATAATAATAATGGGAGATCGGTAGAGTAAAAGGTGTTATCTGTCATTGTTCAATCAGAAACACGGACGAATTTCGTTCATCATATCTTCCAAATACAATAATTATTCAACCTTTTTGTAATAATTATTTTGTAGTTGTGTGGTTAGATGTTAGAGAAAATGGTGTTTTAGAATTCATGAAACTCTTTCTTTGAGCTAATAAAGATGGTAAAAATGGTGGATTTTGTAAGTTATGTGGGGCCCACCGTTATATTTTAACAAATTTTGGGTGCAAATTGTTAAGTTTAGGGTAAAAGACTAAATTGGAAACATTTTGTCATACATGAAGGACTATTTCAATCACCTAAAATATATTAAGGACCAAAATAAAGCAACCCCAATATATCAAGGACCATTTTGATCATTTTCTCGAATTACATGACCCCCATTTACATGGTGGAATCTTTTCTTGGTTTAGAGGCCTTGATCATCCAAAGTGCAGCTAGGCTAGATAGATTTTTATTCTCTATGGAATGGAAAGAAAAATTCAAAAATATCAAGCAAAAGCTGCTACCTAGAGTGCTCTCTGACCACTCCCCAATCATGTTAGAATGTGGAAACTGGGAGAAGAAAGGGTCAAGCTTCAAGTTTTAGAACTGGTTGCTCATGGTGGAAGGCTTCACTGATCTGATACAAGCATGGTGGAATGAATTCTTGGTGGAAGGATGCCCAGACAACAAACTACATGTTAAATTAAGAATGCTCAAGGAAAAATCAAGGAATGGAGCAAAGCAAATTTTGGGAAGCTGGTAAATAAGAACAGTTTACTTGAAGAATTGGCTGAAATTAATGGAAAGAATGGTAACGGGATATTTTCTGTAAAGAGTGCTTACACAAGAGGTCTCCAGGTGACTAATACAAATACTCAATGCAAGTGGAATTATTTCTGGAAAAGCAACATTCCTACCAAAGTTAAGTGCTTCACTTGGTTGGTTATCAAAAGGGCCTGTCTTACCCAAGAAGTGCTACAGAAGAAGAAGAGACAATTGGTTTCTAGGTGTTTTCTGTGTATGGTGACTGAGGAGACAAACAAGCACCTTTTTTTGCACTGCAAGTACACTGCTCAGTTGTGGAATTTGTTTCTCAACATTACTGGCTATAGCTGGGCCATGCCTGAGCATACATCAGACCTTCGCTGCTGGATCAGAAGAGGGGGAAGTAAGAGCCAAAAGAGATGTGGAGATTGATTCCCTCATGTATATGGTGGTCAGTATGGAGGGAGAGAAATGCCAGATGTTTCGAAGATAGGTCCAATCCCATTCATAAAGTCAAATGGAATTGTATTGTATCTTTACTCTTTTGGTGTAAACAATTATGTATAGAAGATACTGATCAGATTATAGATCTGATAGGGAGTCTGTAGTTTAACTTTTTGGTGGTGGCCAGCATATCCTTAATGCTGAAGAAAATACAATTTACCTATTTAAAAAAAAAAAAAAAAAGAATTGGCTGAAATTAATGAGTTACAGGGAGCAAGAGATTTGACTGAATATGAACAGAAATCAACAGTATTATGGCTGAAACAAGGGGACAACAGCACAAGGATTTTCCAAAAATGGCAACATCACACAGGAGGATCAACATCATTGACAGCTCATAGACAAAGGAGAACTGTAGAAGATCCTGTAGAAATCAGTAACACTATGAAACTTTACACTGAACCTGAAAACTAGACACCTAAATTTGACTTCCTGGACTACCCAACTATAACTCAGGAGAAATAGATTTGGATGCAAAGACCTTTTACTGAGGCAGAGGTCTTGAAGTGCTTAAAACAATGTGATGGAGATAAAGCTCTAGGCCCAAATGGCTTCACAATGAACTTCTTCAGATCATGCTGGGAAATATTAAAGGAAGATCTTATGTTGATAATTCATAACTTTCATCAAAAGGAAGTTTCTGAAAAATCTTTCAATGCCACTTCCATAGCATTGATTCCTAAAAAAGCTGGAGCAGAGGAATTGAAAGATTTTAGACCTTAATAGTGGGAGTATATAAGATTATTTTCAAACTGATCACTGAGAGGTTGAAGATTGTAATGGGGAAGTGGGGAAGCTGGTTGATGACATCAAATGGCTTTCCTAAAAGGAAGGCAAATTATAGATGCTTCACTTATTGCTAATGAATTGGTGGACTACATAGTTAACCAAAAAGAAGGCTGGAATCTTATGCAAGATGGATATAGAAAAGGCATATGACCATGTCAATTGGCCTTTTCTGCTAAAGATTTTGATGGACATGGGATTTGGGAGGAAATGGCTTAATTGGGTAAGATTCTGCGTATCCATTGTTAAGTTTTCACTAATTATAAATAGAAATCATGAAGGCTTCTTCCAATCTCAAAGGGGGCTAAGACCGGGGACCCTCTCTCACCCTTCTTATTCATTCTAGCCATGGAAGGCCTCAATCACATGATTAGGAGAGCAAATGTTAATGGACAGTTAATAGGTTTTAAAGCTCATATGCATGGGAATATGGATAATGATGTGGTGGTTACTCACCTACTCTATGCAGATGACTCCTTGATTTTCTGTGAGGCTGAGGTGACACAGAAGAGATGTCAGAGCAATTCTCACTATCTTTAAAGGTAGTTCTGGGCTCCATGTTGATTAGAAAAAGAGTTTCTTCTACCCAGTTAACCAAGTAAGCAATATGGAGCTGCTAGCTAGCAACCTTGATTGCCAAATAGCAACTCTACCTACAAAGTATCTCGGTATGCCTTTGGGAGCACAAAACAAGGACATAAGAGTGTGGAATGATGTACTGGAGAATTGCGACTCGAAGCTAGCAAGGTGAAAGAGCCAATACCTCTCTTTGGGAGGGAGACTGACAGTGGTCAAGTTAGTCTTAGATGCACTACCATCCTATATGATGAGTTTTTTTACTATCCCAAAGAGCATTGAGAGAAAGATCAACAAACTTGGAAGATCTTTTCTCTGGAATGGTAGCAGAGAAAACAAATGTTACAAGCTAGTTAGGTGGGACATTGTAACACTTAGTAGGGATCATGGGGACTGGGTATAAAAAAGCTAGGCCTTTAGAATTCCTATCTTCTACATAAATGGTTGTGGAGATTCTGCATTGAAGAGTTGTCATTATGGAAGAGAGTCATCACTGACAAATATGGATTGCAAAGCCATTGGTCTATTGAGGAGGTCCTGGGAACATTTAGGTGTAGTGTATTAAAGACCATCACAAGACAATTCAAAGGTAACATCTCACTTAAGATGGGAAATGGCATGAAAACTGAACACTGGAATGATCTATGGATTGGGGAAGAAAGTTTAGCAACATTATTTCCAAACCTGTTTATGCTCAAAGCGTCAGCCAACAGAACAAGGACACAATTTTTAGATGTGGTGCCCTTAGTGATGGAATTTCTTGTTTAGAAAAGCCCTTAATGACGGGGAGATAGCGAGAATCATCACTCTATTTCAGTTCCTAAATACCTTTCCAGGCACTTCCACTAAGCCTGATAAACCTATGTGGAGATTAGAAAAGAAAGGAGTGTTCACAGTGAAGTGAGTCTTGTTACTGGAGTAGCAATGCTGGTCAAACACAGAACAGAATTTGGCCTTGGAAGCTAATCTGGAAGATAAAAATACCTGTAAAGGTCTCATGTTTTGCTTAGTTGGTGTGTAGAAGGGCATGCTTAACACATGAAGTTCTTCAAAAAAAAGGAAGACATATTTGCTCAAGGTGCTTTATGTGTGACCAAGTCAATGGACACTTGTTCCTTCACTGCAAGGTTGCTGCTAACCTATGGAACATGTTTTTTTGCATCCTTGGTGTGTGTTGAGTAATTCCACAGACCACTAAGGGTCTACTTGACAGCTGGAAGGAGATAGGAAGAAGACACTCTGCTGAAGACTGGTGGGAGTTAATCCCAGCTTGCATTTGGTGGACTTTATGGAAAGAAATGAATGCTACAAAAGTGAAATGTTTGGAAGGGGGTCTCCAACTGATGGCAGGAGATCCAAACCATCAATGGAACTATTTTTGGAAGGGGGACATTCCTACAAAAGTGAAATATTTCACCTGGCTAATGATAAAGAGGGCTTGTTTAACACAAGAAGTATTACAGAAGAAGGGTAGACAACTGGTTCCCAGATGCTTTTTGTGCAATTTGACAGGAGAAACAAACAATCACCTTTTCTTGCACTGTAACTTTACCAGCAAGTCTGGAATTTATTTCTTAGCATTTCAAATCTGACTTGGACAATGCCAGAACATACATCAGAGTTGTTGAAGAGCTGGGTAAGGAGAGGAGGCAGCAAGAGCCAAAGGAGATGGCGGAGGTTAATACCATCATGTATATGGTGGTCAGTTTGGAAGGAAAGGAATGGTAGATGTTTTGAAAATAGATCCAATTCCATTCACAAGGTCAAATGGAATTGTATAGTATCCTTACATTTTTGGTGTAAACAGTTGTGTATAGTAGATACAGACCAGATTGTAGATTTGAAAGGAAGCTTGTAACTGACACTTTTTGGTGGTGACCAGCATGCCCTTAATGCTGAAGAATACAATCTTACCAGTTTCAAAAAAAAAAAAAAAAGCTAGATGTTTTGACGATAAGAGTAACAATATTCAGAAGATTAGAATGAATAGCCTTAGCCTTTTTCTTTTTCTTTTTTTTGTGTAAAAAGGGTATGACGGGGAATATAAAACTTTGTTGATTTCATAGGCAATTTGTAATCTCCTTAGGGGTGGTTTTGATATGCTCAGACGCGATAGTAAGTGGCATATGCTCATCTTTATTTGATGATGAGACTTTTGTGAATACACAGTTACCCTTGTCTCAAAGAGAAAGAGAAAAGTTTGAGCCCGGGTGAGTTGAGTGAAAAGAGAGTCAAGGAGTTATGTTATAAATGTGATGAGAAACATCAACCTGAACATGTGTGTAAGGCCAAGGCACAATTATTCTTATTGGAATTGGAAGCAGAGGTAGCAGAAGAAATAGTGGAGGAAGAAGAACAGGTTAATTTGGAATGGATGGCAAAGGCACATGAAATCTCTATTGATGCTTTTAATGGGACAAGTGATTATACAACATGGAGGGTTGCTGATTATGGACAAAGAAGACCTTTCAACATCTTAATTGATTTTGGCTCCACTCACAAGTCACAACTTCCTTGATGTGCTTTAGTATCTAGGATGGGCCGGAAGGTGGACCCTTGTCAGCTCCTTGATGCAAGCTTGGCAGATGGGAATCCATTGCTAGTATCAGGAATGCTCTAGGGACTAGAATGATTACTGCAATGCATTGTACTTAAACTTGACTTCCTCTTTTTACCCTTAGGTTCCCATGACGTGGTTTTGGGAGTGCAGCGGCTATGTGACTTAGGGGACATCTTGCTCGACTTTAAGAAGTTGACTATGTTGTTTGAACATCAAGGTAAACTGTTTTAACTAAAGGGTGTGTATTTTAAATGAAGTTGGTTGACACTGTCAGGGTCAGCCATGGCAATGCTCAACTGTGAAAGGATAAAGAAGAGAAGAGTGTGCAAGATCAAGGAAAAGAACCAGCAGGGGTATTGCAGGAATATGAGGAGGTATTCATGGAACCAAAAGAATTGCCTCCCTTCATAGGCCAATTTATATCACATTGAAGGAAAGGTCCAACCAATCAATACAAGGCCTGATACAACACAGTTTGTAACACATTTGCACATTTGCTTTTCTATGGTGTTGGTAGGCAAGAAATGTGCCAGCTAAAGACTGTGTGAAAATTACAGGACTCTAAATCATATTACTATCAAAGACAAATATCACATACTCATCATACAAGAAAATTGTTGGATGATTGGGATGTTAATATGTGTATTCAAAGATAGATATCAGATTTGGGTATCATCATATTATAATGACACTACCTGATGTCCACAAAACTGACTTTAGGACACATGATGAATATTTAATCATGCCTTTTGACCTAACTAATGCTCCTTCTATCTTCCAGATCTTAATGAATCATGTCTTCAAGGAGTGATTGAGGAAATTCATCTTGATCTTTCTTGATGACATTGATCTTCAGTTAGAACTTGGAGGAGCATGTTAAGCATTTGAGGGTTACTTTCATGCCAAAAGATCTAAGAGTCATTTTGCTACGGCAAGCATTGAGTTAGGTCATTGCATCTTCTTAGCTCAAAGAGGTTTCTAATAACCCTAAAAAAAGTCCAGATAGTTCAATAACGGCCTATGCCTGCCATCACCAAATAGTTGAGGGGCTTCTTAGGGTTAGTCAGGTACTACAAGAGGTCCATAGAAGGATATAGACAGATTAGCAAACCCCTAATTGGTTTGCTGAAGAGAGGTGGGTTCAATTGGACTGACAGATCAGCAGCAACATCTTCAAAGAAGGCTTCAAACTTAAGCTTCAGTATTGACATTAACTGACTTTTCCTTGGTTTTCACTATGGAGATAGATGCATATGATGTAGATATCGGGACAGTACCAATGCAGAAAGTGCAAGCAATTTGCTTATTTAAGCTAGCACATATCTTCTCAACACCAACTTATGTATGTGCATGACAAAGAACTGCTAGCACTAATAATGGCTATGAAGATTTGTATGGCCGACACCACCCCAACCCACCATGCATTTAACTTATGTTCAAGGTGACCAAAGTAGACAGAAGTTTTAACTTTTAATAACCATGGAATTCAAATTACAGTTGCTTAAATTTCAATGATTCGTCTATCCAGATCTCAGCACAAAATGGTGGACCAAGCCGACTAGATAAGAACAGATAAGCAGTTTTCAAGGTGGGAGATCCGGACTGATTTTGTCTAGCAAGCATTTCTCTGAACTTTCTTCCAAATACCATGACCCCTATCAAATTGTTCATGCTGCTTATAAAGCTCTCCTTACCAAAACAGTTACTATTCATCCTACCTTCTGTGTTTTTTTATCAAACCCTATTATGAATTCCTAAATAAGATGGCACATTCTCCAATATCAGATTTATCCAGTCCTTACTTTCCTCAGTTTTCAGGTTTCTTGTTCAAGTTTAATTCAGTTATCTTTTTCAGCTTAATTCAGTTTTCTCGTTCAAGTTTACATCATATCCTTTTAAGCAAAGCACACAGAAGAGAATATTAACAATTAAAGCATTTTGTGGTAAAACAACTTAGTAACAACAAGGGAGATCTTAATAGCTCAGTTCATTGACTATCTAAACTTTCACTGAAGGTCAGTTAGCTAAAATTAGTTGTAAAGCTGCAGAATCTCAGACTAGAAAAGTTTTTACCACTGGGAGGCATCAGATTGTGAGTCCATGTTGTTGTAGATTTGAGTATACCGCCGTCGATTTTCAGGTTTCGGCATAACGGGTTTCTTCCGCAAACCAAATATTTCTTGTACCAAAGGAACATGAACCAGCACTAACTTCCAAGCTAAAAACCAACCTGCACAAATCTCAGATCAAGTTCTTATTCTTATAGAAGATAACTCAAATTCCAGATTCTTACCATAAAAATACAAACCTAAGATAAGTAAGGAGAAGACGAAGACGATAGCAAGAAGGGGACGAAAGAGGAATAAAGTGAGAAATTCCAACGATGATACAGAGGCATTCAGCTCATACGAAGAAGACGACTCCATGATTCAACTGATGATGGAATTTTGTGGAATAATATGAGTTGATAAAATAGGCTTGGCTAATTATTTTTGCAATAAATATGGCTTTGTTGTAAATAATAATTTGTGAATGTCCTTTATATCCCTCTTATGCTTATAATGTAATCTCTATGGAAATACACCAAAAATAAGGAAGATTCAAGTTTCCTATTTTATCTCTCTAATACATTCTTCTCTTCTTAGTTGCTATTAAGTTTAATTTTAGCACTTAGTCTTTATTTTATAACACGTTATTAGCACGAGACTCTGTCATATCAAATTTTGAAGACTAAATTTGAAGGCTAAGGTATTATTATTTTTCTTCTTTTTATTATGGCTAATCTTACTAAACTTGAGTTCGTTGCCCTTCAAAGTTCGGGCAAGAACTACCTTTCATGGGTAGTGGATGTTGAAATCCATTTGGATGCTATGGGTCTTGGAGACACCATTAAAATTGAAAATAAAGCATCAAAACAAGACTGTGCTAAAGCAATGATATTCTTACGTCATCATATTGACGAAATTTTGAAAATTGAATATCTCACAGTCAAAGATCCACTCGTTTTGTGGAATAACCTAAAAGAAAGGTATGACCATTTGAAGATGGTCATTCATCCAAAGGCACGATATGATTGGATGAATTTAAGACTACAAGACTTTAAGTCTATTCATGAGTACAATTCTGTCATGTTCAGAATTACTTCTCAATTGAAACTATGTGGAGATACAGTTAATGATGTTGATATGCTAGAAAAAACGTTCTCCACATTTCATGCCTCGAATGTGCTTTTACAGCAACAATATCGAGAAAAGGGTTTCAAGAAGTATTCTGAACTGATTTCTCATCTTCTCGTGGCTGAACAAAACAATGATTTGTTAATGAAAAATCACGAGAATCGTCCCACTGGATCTACACCACTTCCTGAAATGAATGAGGTGTACGCCCACCACGCTAGGCGTGGAAGAGGCCGTGGACGTGGTCGTAATTACGACCAAGAGCGAAATCATTTTCCCGGTGTTAATCATTCACCAAAGAAAAATAGTCACGGGGAAAAGAAAAAGATGAGAAACGTGAAACAATTAAAATAAATTGTTTCCGATGTGGTGGAAAGGGTCATTATGCACGTAATTGTCGTACTCCTAAACACTTGGTTGAGCTTTATCAAGCATCACTAAAAAGGAAGGATAAAAATCCCGAAACTAATTTTATCACTGATCATATTGACATTACACACTTGGATGTGGCGGATTTCTTCACACACCCTGAAGGAAAAATAGATCACTTAATTTGTGACGGTTCTGTGAATATGGAAGAATAATAATGGTTGATATTTACTAATGTTATTAATATTTGTTATTTTGTATTGATCATAATTGAGTCCATTCTTTTAAAAACACCAATGGAAAGTGAGTTGGAATGTTATGATTTGTAAAGGAATTGAAAAATATTAACATTATACTTTCCTTTAACTTTTGTGGTCATAAAAGAAAAATGTATAAGTAAGACCACTACCTAAATTGGTTAGTGGAAAACACTTTTTCCTTTTTTGTCACTCAAATATCATTTCAAGATAATAAATTATATTAATACTTATTTTAAACATACTAAACTAAATCAAATTTAGTGTTAAAGATTTGAATGATAAATATCTTATGCATTATTAATGATTCAAATATCATTTTTAAAATTTACATTATTTCTTAAATATTTAACAAAAGATAATTAATCATTTAATATAAATTTATTTCATTACTTTTGAAGATATGGATAATTCTCCAAACATATTATCAAATTATGAAGACATTTGCTTGATTGATTCTGGTACAACACACACGATATTCAAAAATGAGAAATATTTTTCTCATTTGAGTATGGGCAATATGAATGTTACTACGATATCTGGTAGTACTAATTTGATTAAGGGCTCCGGAAGAGCCATTATAATTTTGCCCAAGGGAACTAAACTCATAATAAATAATGCCATGTTTTCTCCTCAATCTCGGAGAAACTTATTGAGTTTCAAAGATATCCGTGAAAATGGTTATCATATCAAGACAATTGATGAAATGAATCTTGAATATCTTGGTATAACCAAAAATGTCTCCGGGCAGACATATGTTGTAGAAAAATTCACGGCCTTATCTTCTGGATTGTATTGGACAAAAATTAGTGCAATTGAGGCACATTCTATAGTAAACCGGGGGTTTACTGATTCCAATACTTTCGTACTTTGTCATGATCGTCTGGGACATCCAGGATCTATAATGATGAGACGAATTATAGAAAATTCAAATGGGCATCCATTAAAGAAGTTGAAAATTCTTTTAAATTGTGAATTTTCTTGTGTGTTATCAAGGCAAGTTAATTGTGAGACCATCACCAACAAAGGTCAAAATTGAGTCCCCTGCATTTTTGGAACGTATACATGGGGACATTTGTGGGCCAATTCACCCACCGAGTGGGCCATTTAGATATTTTATGATCTTGATAGATACTTCCTCTAAATGGTCTCACGTATGCCTATTGTCATCTCGCAATTTGGCATTTACAAAATTGTTGGCACAAATAATACGATTACGGGCACAGTTCCCTGATAATCAGATTAAGTCTATTCGCCTTGATAACGCTGCAGAGTTTTCATCCCAAACATTCAATGATTATTGTCTATCGATTGGGATAAGAGTTGAACATCCTGTAGCTCATGTTCATACTCAAAATGGTCTGGCTGAGTCATTAATTAAACGACTGCAGTTGATTGCAAGACCATTACTTATGAAAACTAAGTTGCCCACTTCTGTGTGGGGTCATGCAATTTTGCATGCTGCAGCACTTATTCGTCTCAGGCCGACAAATTATCATAATTTTTCTCCATTACAATTGGCTTTGGGTCAACAACCCAATATATCTCATCTGAGAATTTTTGGATGCGCTGTTTATGTGCCGGTTGCACCACCACAGCGCACTAAGATGGGTCCCCAAAGAAGGTTAGGAATATATATTGGGTTTGAATCGCCCTCTATTATTCGCTACCTTGAGCCATTAACTGGAGATATGTTCACAGCTCGATTCGCTGATTGTCGGTTTGATGAGACACTTTTCCCAAAATTAGGGAGAGAAAATAGTGAAATTAAAGGAGAAATTTTGTGGAAAAATCCATCATTGTCTCATCTTGATCCTCGTACTTTCATTTGTGAGCTAGAAGTACAAAAGATCATTCATTTACAGAAAATCGCAAATCAAATGCCAAATGCATTTACAGATTTAAAAAGGATTACTAAATCACATGTTCCTGCAAAGAATGTCCCAATTCGAATTGATATCCCCGTAGGACCATCAACTAGTGTCATAGCTAATGAGTCAAAAGCACGCCTGAAGCGTGGTAGACCATTAGGGTCAAAGGATCAAAATCCTAGAAAAAGAAAATTAAAAGATCAAAATGACAATATGAAAAAACCTCACATAGAAAGTCAAGATGTGAGTAATTCTGATATCCTTGGAGGAATCAGTGAGCTTGAGACTCAAGGAAATAATGAACTATCCATAAAATCAAGTGATCATGAAACAAATCTGAATCGCTCAGAAATAGCGGTGGATTATGTTTTGGCATACAATGTTGCATAAAAAATTATGCAAAATTGTGAGGATCTTGAACCTCAATCTGTTGAAGAATGTCGACAGAGAAATGACTGGCAAAAATGGTAAGAAGCAATTCAATCAGAATTGGATTCACTTATCAAGCGCGAAGTTTTGGGGTCTATAGTACAAACACCTAATGATGTTAAACCTGTTGGCTATAAATGGGTTTTTATTCAGAAAAGAAATGAGAAAAATGAAATACAAAGGTACAAAGCACGTCTTGTTGCACAAGGATTTTCTCAAAGGCCCGACGTCGATTATGAAGAGACATACTCACCGGTTATGGATGCAATAACATTGCGTTATTCATTAGTTTAACGATCCATGAGAAACTTGAAATGTATTTGATGGATGTGGTTACAGCCTACCTTTATGGATCACTCGATAATGAGATATACATGAAAATTCCTGAAGGATTCAAAATGCTCTAAGCATACAGTTCAAAGCCTCGGGAAATGTACTCAGTTAGATTGCAAAGATCATTGTATGGATTGAAGCAATCTGGACGCATGTGGTATAACCGTCTTAGTGAGTATTTATCTAATGAAGGTTATATAAATGATGCGATTTGCCCATGTGTGTTTATAAAGAAAACAATATCATGGTTTGTTATACTTGCTATTTATGTTGATGACATAAACCTTATCGGAACTCCAGTGGAACTTCACAGGGCAATCGATTATTTAAAGAATGAATTTGAGATGAAAGATCTCGGAAAGACAAAATTATGTCTTGGTTTGCAAATAGAGCAATTGACAAACGGTATTTTTGTTCATCAATCTGCATACACAGAAAAGGTGTTGAAAAGATTTTATATGGATGAAGCACATCCATTAAGTACTCCAATGGTTGTCCGATCACTTGATGTAAATAAAGATCCATTTCGACCTCAAGAAAAGGATGAGAAAATATCTTAGTGCAATTGGTGCACTAATGTACCTTGCTAACACTACAAGGCCTGATATAACCTTTTCGGTTAATTTGTTGGCAAGATATAGTTCTGCTCCTACTAAGAGACATTGGAATGGAATCAAACACATATTGCGGTATTTAAAAGGGACTATTGATATGGGTTTATTCTACTCTGACGATTGTAGTCCAAATCTTGTTGGCTATGCTGATGCAGGATATTTATCTGACCCACACAAAGCTAGATCTCAAACAGGTTATGTATTCACATGTGGGGGTACTGCTATATCTTGGAGATCTATGAAACAGTCCATCGTGGCCACTTCATCAAATCATGCTAAGAAAATAGCTATTCATGAGGCAAGCCGAGAATGTGTGTGGTTAAGGTCTATTATACACCTTATTCGAGAAAAATGTGGTTTGAAATGCGACAAAGTACCCACAACCTTATATGAAGATAATGCAGCATGCATAGCACAACTCAGGGGAGGATTCATAAAAGGCGATAGAACGAAACACATTTCACCAAAGTTTTTCTACACACATGAGCTCCAGAAGAATGGTGATATCAACGTACATCAAATTCGTTCGAGTGATAATGTGGCTGATTTATTCACCAAGTCTTTGCCAACCGCAACTTTCGAGAAGATGGTATACAAGATTGGAATGAGAAAACTTGGGCAGCTAAATCATGGTTTTCATTAAGGGGAGTAAAATACGCGCTGTACTCTTTTTTCCTTAATCAAGGTTTTATCCCACTGGGTTTTCCTGATAAGGTTTTTAATGAGGCAGCAAGTAATGCGTATTAGGATCAACTATTTACATTTGTTACTTTACTAAGAATTTATTTTAAATGGACATTCAAGGGGGAGTGTTGTAAATAACAATTTGTGAATGTCCTTTATACCCCTCTTATGCCTATAAAAGGCATTGTAGTCTCTATGGAAATACACCAAAAATAAGGAAGATTCAAGTTTCCTATTTTATCTCTCTAATACATTCTTCTCTCCTTAGTTGCTATTAAGTTTAATTTTAGCACTTAGTCTTTATTTTATAACAGGCTTAATTTATTTTATTTTTACAAAATTTAAAATTTATGTCCAAGTTTTAAGTTTTATAAAAAATTTATTAAATATAAATTTGAAGTTGAAATTCTACCTTTGAAGTGAATTTAGGGATTTGATATTAGAACTTTAAGTTGAAGATTTAAGTTGGCATCGATAAGAGTCCTGATTCGATGGTTCGATATAAGCACGATGGCGATAAAGGATTGACATGAATGACTTTATCAAAGGTCAAAGTGTGGGTAATCAATCATGTATAATGTGGGTGAAGTGTTGGCATGACTTAGTGGTGTCAAACAATGCTGGTAAGGAAGTGTCATGACATGACATGGACGTTGGCAAGGCAGCAGACCATGGCATGGCATGAACGCTGACCTGCATCAGTTGTGGGCAGATTTGGCATGGGAAAAATACATGATCTGGTCAAGTGCGAAAAAATTGAGTTGAGCTAAATTAAAGCATAGTCCAATATGAATAAAATGCAACAAGAAAACAATGAATGACACAAATGATAAAAAAAAAATACCACGATCAAGACAAACGCAAGCAAGGCAGCAGCAAGACGTTGGCAGTGCGTCAACATGAAAATGGACGGATGAATACGGGTGGACTTTGATGCGGCAGTAACTATACAATGTTTAGACATTATATTGAAGCCCAAATTATGGGGGGGAAAATGCAGCAAAGGGCCGAAATCCAGTCAGTCAAAGTCGCATACCAAGCACATGCGGCAGTTACCTTTTTGTAACCGCTTGTGTCCAGATTCATTGTAAGTTGTAATAGTTTTTTGAATTCAAAATTTGAATGTTTCTTATTAGTTGGGGATGTCAACTGAAGTTTAATTTAGTGGGTTGATTGCTTGACAAGTGTTAGACACATGTTTCACAACACTATGCATTATAAAACACAAGGTTGTCACATGATTTATAAATGGACAGCCTTGGTGTTGGACGTTTTAGACAGAAAAAAAAAGTGAAAGAGGGAAGAATTAAGTCTTGAATTTCACTAAGACACTTAGAAAAAATGTGAGAGTTTTAGAAAGGTGTCAAAGACAACAATCGACTTGTGATTGTGCCTAAGTCGAAGTCGAAGTCGAAGTCGAAGTCGAAGTTAGGATAAAATTGTTATCTTAATGAGTGAGTCCTTTATATTTGTTTTGATTATTAAAATAAAGGTTGGATTTACCCGTATATCGTTTATGCATTTTAATGTTAAACTTCAAAAAATAATACAAGGCAAAAAGAAAGAAAAAATCATTGAACGTTAGGTAGATTAATTGTGAACGGGTTGAGTTAAGTGGCATTTGACTGACGCACATTGGGCTTACCTCTTGCACTGAATTTAGGTGAAATAATCTGTCCGTGTGACAACATTCATATGAAAACCGAAATGATAATTTTGAATCAAAATATAATTTAAAAATATATTTAAATTATTTCAGATACTTTTGAGCTTTTTCTATTATTTCTTCAAAAAATTATTATAAAGCATTAAACCAAACCAATTGGAACTAATTTGATTCAATATTCATTGCATACTTTTTCAAAATAAAACATTGAATCAAAATTTGATAAAAATCAAATACAGAAAATTGAAATATTTCTTCCATACCCAACACCCCCAAATGAGCTTCATTTTCAATCCTTTTCTATCGAACCCGAACGAAAGTTGAGAATCTTCACCACTAAACAGGGACGGAATTATACTACTGCATACTAGGTAACCAATTTTCCAACAAATAATTCATCTGGGCTGATGGATAACACAGTGCCGATTTCCACTACTGCTCCATCAAACTCTAGTACTGGCAATCGCCGATCACAGCCACGCTACTTGTACTGTAGCTGCTTCAGGCGCTGCTGTCGCTGTTTCTGCTGCTTCTACTCCTATCCATGATTCATTGATCAGATTCTCTTGACTGCTTGTAAATATACGGTGTCTTTTCAGTATATAAAAGTGTTGTACAGTTTTCGCTTTGTATTATACTTTTCACCCTTTTGTTGAATAAAGAATCAATTGATGATCTATAGCTTTTGTTGGCTAAAGTGAATTAGTTTATGTGTAGTTGTAGAATTAGGAAACAATTGATGATTTTGTCTGTGCTATTCATATTAGTGGCTAGTTTAATTGTTTTCATGTGAAGGAAAATTGAGATGACAGATATATAATGAGTTAGTTGAATTTGTTGATAATCATGATTCATGTATTATGAGCAAATATGTGAAACTTGGGCCTTTTTGGTGTGGCAACATGTTTTCCTTTGTGAAATTCTTTTATGGTGTTTGGTTGCTGAAATTGTTGGAAATAATTTACTAAATAAGTGTGCACAACTTTTTCTACTTCCTTCCTACTCCATTGAAAACTTGCTACTGTTGAGGCAAGTGATTTTCTTAGCAAAGCAGTTTGCCGCGTAAAATATGAGCTTTTGGAAGTTTCTTACTTTGTGCCAAACATGGCTTTGCTCCTTTTACCTGGAAAAGATGGATGCTGAAAATGAGAATTCAGGACTGGTGACTACCTGAGTTGTATGGTCTCATGTGCTTTTGGTTAAGAAATCTCCATACCCAATTAAAATTATGCATCAAAAGATTTCTCTAACTTCTGGAATGTTTGTCTGTTTGTAAAAGTAAGTATGTGATTGCTATATACACACACTCAATACATTTGGTATGGTATAAGATTCACTGTCCTGAATAAATCCAAAAATTGTTGAATTCGACAAGTGATTCCATCGTTTGTGGTTCAATAAGAGACAAATTGTTCGGACATAGTCTTTTAAATGAGGAATCAAGCCATTACTTTGTAACTGCTTTATATATGTGAAGAATTTCTTGCCTGCATTGGTTACATGCAAGTGCATTAAATAGAAGAAACTTGAAGTGTCCAATAGTTATGTGAAGGTTTAGAGCAGTTATGTGACTTCAGAACAAAGTGTTGATGTAAGTAGTGTGGATACAAGCACACATCAGAAGTTATGTTGAAGATAGAAGATGGATGGCATGCATACATGACCTAGAAGGCATCTATTAGCTGCTGAGGTATGTGGTACTGTTCCCAGTAGCTATATGCAATTGTAAAGATTGATATGTGTGTGGGTGAAATCCTATTTCATTGCTATATCAGCTGAAATGGAACAGTAAGGCTTATCCAGTCACTATGGTTTGAGCCAAATATGTGATTTACTCTAATTAGAGCAACCAATCTGAAAGCTTTCAGGACTTCAACTTGTCAAGCCGTAAGTTGACTTCTTAGCTCACATTATAATCTATCAATCTCAAAGAAGTTGTCCCTTTCATAGTGGCCACGTGTGGGAGAAGGGTGGTGAAAGAGCATTCTATCTATGATTGGAACCATTTAAACAAAATAGTAGTTGCTTTACTACTAAAGGAAAAAGTGTTTGATGCATCTATGTTCTAGATATATTTTGGCGTAAATATATGTACAATGAGATTAAAGCAAGGATGAAAAGCACTTTTTCTATAGTAACAGAAAGAACAAGGGTAGAAATTAATGTTGAAGTTCTAGCAAAAGAAAAGGTAAATATTCAGAACTTATACAAGGAAAGCCCAAAACTAATGTTTCGTCATGATTAGGCCTACAAATCAATGTTACAGCCATATTGGCCAGAATATGTCCTCCTTGAGTAGTAAAGGGCCAAAGTCACTGCTTCTGGAAAGCTATGTTCAGAACAGAAGGGCAAATGGAGCTGCACTCAGTAAAGCTGATCCCAGAGAATTCAGTGGCAGAACTAGGATTCACTAAGGGGGTTCAACATATGAAGCAGTAAACACACGAAGAAGCCGAAGGGGGGTGGGGGACAACATCTACTATATATACATAAAAATAATTTTAATCATGCATAAATGGTGTAATTTCCCGTTGAACATATATGTCCATCCTTGATGAACATTGTATGCTTATAGATGATAAAAAGCAAGTTTCATTAGAAACTCCTATAGTAAGCAGCTTAGAATCTTAGTTGGCTAGGTATCTCGTTTCTCCCATGCAGCATAAACAGACCTCATGACAGTATTTGCGGGACTATATTTAAATGTTACACAATTTAGTGCCTTTATTTAAAAGTGACCTCTGATGCTGCCTTCTTAATGTGCTAAAAGCCTGTTTATACCAGCATACTTTGATGCTGTCTAATGTATACAAAATCTTACCTTACCAAAAGAAAGGTGCGAAAAGCCAAAATGCTCTTCTAGTGTTGAACTATCCAGTTAGTCACCATTTGATATCCTTAAAGAAGGACTTCCACTAGTGTGTGCATTAAATCAATTTTGTTGAATTGCTTATTCTTTATTGTTGGTTGAAACTGAAATATTTGTACAATTAATTGAATTGGGCAGAATTTATGATGTTATAATATGCTTTCCAGAAACTGTGGAGAAGTGGAAATTTTCAAGAGAGTATTTCCCTTTCATTGCACTCTCATTAATGTTGTTTTCCCAAGGATATTTAGGGTGGAATTTTAAAATGGTTATGAGGTCAATTACTTGAGAATGGGAAGTAGCGGTGCAACTCTAGACCAATGAATGGCAAGTGCGTAAGCACAAGTTTTTTGTCTTCCCTTTACTTTCCTTTCCTAAACAACGAATCAAAATTTGGGTCTGTCTGAAAGTGAATGAATTTCGGGGAGAGGCACAAACTTAAGGCGCTACTTAAGCTTAGTTGATAGTTGTTCCGGTCCTAGCTGTCTCTAGATTTAGGAGTCAATCTAATCTCTATTTTCTGCGTTGGTCAAAGTTGGGGTGTCCAACAGAAGCGATGGGTCTGCTTTGTTTCCTTTTTCCCCCTTTGTTGTTTCTTTAGGTAATAGTGGTATCCATGCCTTGGACATGCCTAACCTATCCAGGGTGCTTACTACCTCCCACCAACACATGTATTGATATTTCACTTTTTCCCATTAAGATTAAGACGTCTGAACCTGAATGCACATCTGAATATTAAGACGTGACATCAAAGTTTTAGATTTCTGAATCTGAATACACATCTCAATATTAAGATGTTGTATGAAGATCTGGATACGAAATAATTAAGACGGTTTGTTTTCTCAACATCTGAAAAAATAAGAACTTATCTTTATCTAAAAATCAATAAGTATAAATATAAATTAAATACTAAATTGATCTAATACTATATTAATAAAACTTTTTAAAAAATCACAGTTGGAGGTGATGATGAACAATGGTGGTTCATGGTTGTGGGTGCTGATTGGGGATAGTCTTGGGTGATGGTAGCGCGTTCGGTAGCAACTAGCAGTAATGGTGGCTGACAATAGTGATTAACAATGATTGTTGATTGTGATACTTAGTTGGGAAAATTAATAATTGTGGTGGATGTTAGTGATTTGGCTAATGGTGATAGTGAACGATGACGGCGATTGGGGATATATAGTGGTGGCTTGTTGTGGTGAATGTCGTTAGTGCTTGGTGCTTGGTGATTGGTGGTGATGATTGTGAACGATGACTTATGGTATTTGATAATAGTGGGTTACAATAGTTAGCGGTGAAAATGGTTGGAGTAGTGATGAGCTGCATACCATCTTTGTAGAAACTTTTGAATAAACATTTTAGCAATATTAAGACTTTGTTATAGGTTTGAATCATTCAAATCTATTTAGACTCACTAAGTGGATGTAAAAAAGTATAAACAACAAAGTTTCTAAAAAAACTATATTTCTTTCTCAAATTTATTTTATAAAACAAACGTATTTAGTGATAAAATCTGAATGATTAAGAGTCAGATATAAAAAAACAAACTTAATGACTGAGATCTGAATGATAAATATTAAGGCCTTTGTTAAGTGCAAACAAATGAGGCATGAGTAACTCTGTCTAATAAGATCTGTGAGGTAGATGAGAACATTCACTCATTGTTGCCTGTGTTGGTATTTGAATCTTGGTTCCCACAGTTGGCACTCCGATTCTTTGGTGGCTAGTCACTCCCTTGGGGTCCGATAGAAAATTGGGCCTTACATTGCACAAATTGCAATGTTCTTAACTATTTGCAACAGAATTCCTTCCGTTTTTTCTTTCCCCTATATAATGCTTTGTATAGATTTCTCAAGTTCCTTTCTCTTGGTGATTTCATTTGTTGTGATCAGTGTTATCAAAGGCGCGCTTTAAGCGCGCTAAGCCCTGAAGCGAGGCTCAAAACGTGTTGAGCGCTTCGCCTCGCTTTATGTGTGCTTCAGTGTCGTCATCAATATTATAAGGGAAATGTTTCCTTGCCAATGAGCTTCATATGAAGAAGTGACACTAAATAATTGATATTTCATATTTGACATTCATGTTTATAATTATTAGTCTTGGACTAAACATAATATTTGTTTCTTTTCTTCCTTTGCGCCTTTTTTCATTAAAGGTCACGCTTTATTTGCGCTTTGCGATTAAAGCCTTCACGAACCTTAGAGCTTTTTTGCGCTTTTCGCCTTTGATAACATTGGTTGTGATAAAAAATGTTTGGAAGACAAGGGGAAGACAGTTTTTTCTACACCCCTCTGTTTTCTGATCATTTTTTCACGAATTTGAAATGGATTCAATCTGGTATTTTCATCATATCATTGCTTTCCTGAATAAGAAACTATCTCAGTAGTTTGTAATAGTTAACACTGCTCTATACTCATATAATACTTGTAATTAGGTTTAGTGTTTTCAAATATCTTCACTCTAGATTGAAGCAACATTGTGTGGGTGCTCCTTTTTGTGTCTTTCATTTGCACTTGCTTTTAACTCTCGACTTTAATTTCATTATTTTTGTAAATGCATCTTTCTACTAGGCTCCTCTATATCTATCTACAAAGACCAGATTAGAGAATTATTGTAGAGAACACTGATGACCAACCACCATTCAAGGCACTCTCCAAATCAAACAGAAAATCTTTATATGCATGTTGCACATGTTCATATTAGGGTTAAATTCCTCCCTTCTTGTCTTCTGTGCAATTTTTTGAACTTTACTGTTCATTGTCCTGATATATATTCCTGCTGTTGTCATTGTCTATTTGCATATACACCTTTCAACAACGTACCCAGTGTAGTTCCACAAAGTGGGGTCTGGATTTACATACGAACCTTTATTGGGTGAAATTCTGTACTAAATTTTGTAGGTTCCATTCTTTGGTGTTACAAAGTTGGAAAATGCTGTCATTGCTTCGTAAGTTTCTTTGTTCTCTGTCATTCCAAAAGGTGATTATTCCGTGGCTCTCTGGTGAAAAACCACTAAGAGGATTTCAACCTATCAACCGTTCTCTACTTTCTCTGTATGACAAATTATTGTATAGAGAATTTACAACTTTAGATTTGATGAAAATTTCCTAAATTTAATAGAATGCTCATTTTTTTCAAAAGAATGGAAGTTGTCAGTATGCGATGTTAAGAGTTAGAATATTTAAAGTATTAGGTGAATGTTTCTACTTTCTCTGTATGACAAATTATTCAATAGAGAATATACAACTTTAGATTTGATGAAAATTTCCTAAATTTAGTAGAATGCTCATTTTTTTCGAAAGAATGGAAGTTGTCAGTATGCGATGTTAAGAGTTAGAATATTTAAAGTATTAGGTGTATGTTAGAATATACTTGTCTTATGTTAAACACCTATGAATTGATATACCCTCTATTCATCAAATTGCCAAGCCTTCAATATATCTCTACCATCTAAGCTTAAAGGCAAGTTCTACATTTTGTTATATGGGATGGAGTTTGGCCAATCAAGAATTCCCATGTTCAACAGGTGCATGTTGAGGAAATGAGGATGCTTAGATGGATGTATGGTATACTAGGTGCGATAAGATTAAGAATGAGGATATCCGAGCAAAGGTGGGAGTGGCATTAGTGGTGGACAAGATGAGCGAAGCGAGGCTGATATGGTTTGTGCATGTGAAGAGGAGATACGCAGATGCTTTAGTGAGGAGGTGTGAGAGGTTGGATATAGTGGGTGCAAGGAGAGGTAGAGGTAGGCCGAAAAAGTATTGGGGAGAGGTTACTAGAGGACATGGCACAATTCTAGCTTACTGAGGACCTGACCTTAGATAGGAGGGTGTGGAGGTCACAGATTCTGGTAGAAGGTTAACATGTAGTGGAAGGTTCTCTTGCTTCCTGAAGGGTTTAGGCTTAGTGGTGTCTGTAATAGTAGTAGCTTTATTCTTGTAGTGTCTTGCGTTTGTTTTTTAACACCATCTATTTTTATAATGTTTTGGTGATTGCATTATTTTGTTGTTGTTACAGTTTCCGTAGCAGTTGCTATATCTTCTGCTCTGTTCTTTTTGCCTTTTCATACTTACTCTGATTGCTGTACTCGAGTCTAAGGTCTTCTGGAAACAGCTTCTCTACCTCCACGACTGGTATTTCACTGGGTATGTTAATGTTTGCATACACTCTACCTTCCCAGACACACTTGTGGGATTTCACCTGTGTATGTTGTTGTTGTTGGTATCCTTAAGTTCCAAGTAATTTCTGCCTACTGGCTCTCTTACTCTGCTTAGCCGGCTAAAGGTCTTCTTCTTTCTAGTGTAGGGCTGTCTGCCTGGCCAAAGTCTTCTCTTCTTTTCCTCTATCTGGCAATCGTTCTGGCATCATCACCTTCTCTTTGACAATTGCTCTAGCACGCCATGCCTCTGTCCTCACTCTCACACTCTGCCTTTTCTGGACAACTGCTTTGACAGCACTATGCCCCTTAGGCCTTAACAGTGATTGCTCCGATGGAACCACACCTCTTCTGGCAACCATTCCAATACCACTGCTCTTAATTTCAGCATCCGTAGCAGTGTTCCTCTTTTCAGGAAACTGTTCAAATGGATTTGTGCATTTCCTCAATGATATTTCTGGCAATGCGATGTTTCCTCCGGTGATCTTTCTGGTGGCACAGCGTCTCATTCAGCTGTCCAACCAACCAAATAGTGTGCCTCTTTTCAAATAATATTCTTACTACAATTTTCCTTGCAACATCCCAGCAACCACAACTTTTCTGACAAACTTTCGTTCACATTTCCAAGTGATACTTCTATTTACTATAATAAGCAAACTCAAATTGGTTTCTCCACTTTGAAATGTTGAGTCCTGTAATGGATATTGTTGTACTGGAAATTCAATGGCTACTGGTGCGTTTGGTTTTCTCTATTATCGCAGAAGCTGATTTCTCTCTTGTTTTTGTATCTCCTATTCTGCGAGTCGAAGATATATGCAAGATTGGTAGTCTGATTTTCATGGTACATGCACCAAATGGAGGACCCTAAGCATGTTCCATTTCTTTCAAAATGACCTCAAGTTGTCATATCCAAAAGAAAAGAAATATCTTACTGCTAATCTAATCAGCCCATTTATGTTTGAAGATATGAGTATCAACCAGAGTAAATTTGAAAAGAATGTGTCTAGCAGTGTGCTTGGTTGTGGGTACATTTTTGCTGGTCTTCTTTCATTCTAGTAGAAAGTGATTAAAAATAGATTTATTTGTTAGCTGACGCATATGAGGCTTAATAATTTGCATGAACACGAGTCAATTTCAAGGTATCTGTTGAGGTTTTTGCTTGAAACAAAAACCACCAGGGTTTACTGCGGATTTGATGATCTTGGCTCTTCAAGTTCCTTTGCTAGCGATTTCTTCGAAAAAGGGCAATTTACTGTTAACCTTCTACCTCTTTCTAGTTTCCTCAACTCAATACCCTTCCCTCTCTCCCTCTGTCTCCAGCTTCAACAAGTCGCATCAACTTTACTGTTTGAATTCTCTGAATCCTCTTCCTCTCTTTCTGTTTCTTGCTGTCACCTCTGTCCCTCACTAATGAAATTATGTGATCAATGGCAAACTGTGCAACCACCTAATGCTTTTCGGCCTATGATAATGAAATTTCATGTTTCGTAGTTCTACTATTGATGCTTTATATCAATCTGTGAAACGCAAACCTAAATTGTACCAACACCATGGTATTTTTACCACGATTAGCTTAAAAAAGGGTGCAAATATTTGACTTGACCATAGATGTGTTTGATCTCTTCTGTAAATAGATATTGTTTTCCTCCTCAAGGAAAAGAAAAAAACTAGAAAACATATCTTAGTGAATGTTTATTTCTGTAGCATTACAGTGAATGCATCAGCGATCTGTAAAGAAAAACTAAGAAATCCTTCTCAAAAGGAGTTAAAATAACTGGAATTTGGTGTTTCTGATCAAGTCTTCAAGAACTACACAGTTCATAGAAGAGGAACCTGATAGTCTGAAGGTGTTGTTCTGTTTTCGACTGAATATCTGACACTCCTCATTCCAGCCGGCTATTATAGGAAGTTTGTTCTCCCCTGGGGTTAGTTGTGCCATTTATGGTGGTTATAGCGAAGCATATCTCATTAAGGCCATCCATTACTATCATTTCAATAATTTGAAGTTTGACTTTCTTTTTGTTGGCCAGGGGAATTTTGGCAGGAGGGACTTCTAGCTTGATCTCAATCTTGGCTAGACGAACCCAAATGAGTGAAATTGTTAACTCGAGATCAAAGAGCCTATTTCATGCATTTATTATGTGTCACTGCTTAATCATTCTTGGAAGGCTACGCAACTAAAACACATTTGGTTGGATAATAGTTTGTGCATGGATTTTGATACTGTAAACTTCTATTCTTTTTCCCAGGTATCTGCTCAAAGAGTTTTCCAGAGGCAGTGTGTTGATAAATTGCATACTTGTGAACTGGTGTAAGTCATACTTGATTTGACTGAATATATCAATACTTGATGTGACAGTTGCAGGAGAAGGGCATAAAAGTCCACGAGACAGAATGGATATTGTCGAACTCTACTGGCAAGATCTTTTTACATGCAATGCATAAATCATACTGATATTCTTATACGACGAGCTGAAAATTTGTTCAATTCAACCTCCTTGTTAGCTTTCCTTGCACAACCTTTCTCCCTTGTCTATATCTCACTGTTATATGGTGTATAATTGTCCTAGAACTCAGAGTCAGCCATCTTTATTGCCTAGGCGTCTTAATGTTCATAATGAGGTATACTATTTCCTTGAGCAGAAATATTAATATGGAAATGTAAAGATGTGACAGTTGAATCTAATTCAACCCCAAAAGCAAGCTCATGAGGAGAAGATCGCTCAAGTCCATATAAGTAGTCCATCTGTTCATTCTCCACCCAATGTGAGATTCTAATCCATTCTTACACCTTCTTCACGCCCAGACCCAACTTGAGCCTGGACTAGGAGCTCAAACGAGGGTGGAACTGTCTTTGATACCATGTGAAATATAACATTTGAGGCTAATTCAACTCTTAATGCAAGTTCACGAGGGGAGGATTTTGTCCAAGTTCATATAAGTAGACCATCCGTCCATTCCCCAACCAATGTAAGACGCTAACCCACAAAATGAATCGAAAGTGGTATTTTTAGGGATAAAGGTGCAAAGGTGTGACAGGAAGCATATTGTTGAATTCATTCAAGTCTGTCTCTATTATGAATGCATGAACGCTTTGATCTGTTATGTGAGTACTTTTTTCTCACATTAATACACTCATCACTTTCAATTTGACCCTTCTTGCCATGCCAGTTATGAACTGTGTGCATTTACTTGCTTAGTGGTCCTCTCCAGTTCAATCCTTGCTGGTTGCTACAGATGAGTTGCCAAATGAATTAAGGAATTCTTTTGACACCTTACACGTTACAGGGGATCCTTGTAGCATGGTAAAGGTCTTCGTACAACATATAGATCACAGATTCGAGTCGTGGAAATCAGCTAGCTAGGTTGACTGTTACATTACACTCCTTGAGGTACGGTCTTTCCCTGAATCATGCGTGAATGTGGGATGTTTAGTTTACGTTGCTCTTTTATTTGCAAGTCTACTTATTTTTGTGTTCCACTCCGTGGTCCTGGGAAAGTGCCATAAACGATGTTACCTACAAGTTGTTCCTTAATAGTATTTATTCTTTGTCCCCTTATCGCTGGCTTGACGGCTAGTTTCAAGTCATCGAAAGCGAGGGGTTTCTTTTATCTTTTTGTCTTTTCTACTTAAATCCCAATGTGCCTATTGCACTTGTTACATTTCATTTTAGAGTTTGCACCTTTTTTTTTCTCTTTAGTTACACGTCCTCGATAAGAAGCTTTTTATCTAAAAAATAGAATTATTTTTCGATGCTTTAGTTGCAGTGGTGGAGCCAGAATTTTCAGTAAGGGGTTTCAAAATCTGAAAAAATAGATATATTATGTAGCCGAAGGGGGTTCGACATCTACTATATATACCTAAAAAGTTATTTTAACCATGTCATATTTTATATAATTTTTCTGCCGAAGGGGATTCGGATGAACCCCTAATAGTAAGGTGGCTCCGCCACTCCTTAGTTGGATTTCAAAGCATATCAATATGAATTTGTATTAATCAGGTTTCAAAGCATATCAGACTACACATCCTATTTTTTATCTGTAGAATCATTTTTTGATGTGTTAGTTGGATTTTATAGCATTTCAATATAAATTTGCATTAGTTAGGTTCCAAAGCATACTAGATAACACTTTACCTCAAAAGTGGAATAATTTTTCGACGTGTTAGTTGGATTTCAAAGTATATCTGAATTTGAATTAATCAGACTCCAAAATATATTAGACATTGACATCGTGAGAAATAAAAAAAGATTGTATTAGATAAAAATAATTATAAAATTAGTCAAATCATGACAACTCCAAATTATATTAATAAAAAAAATTAGTGCTATCCAATCATATACGTTTAGACTTGTAATATCCATCTAAAATACAATTATTTGTGCATTTTGTATATTTTTTTAATTATATGTAGATAGGTATTTTTTTTTTTGGGGGGGGGGGGGTTGAGGGTTGAGAGAGTACGTTAGTTGACAATGATTATAAGTAGGAACTTATTAGAAATAATAGATCCAAATCCAATTGGAATATATATGTGTAATTTCAACAGGTACTTAAAATAAATTAAGCATGCTAGATGAACAGAAAATTGTCTTCAACTAAGGCAGAATAGAAAATGAATATGTTGCTGAAACCAGTGGCAAGACAATTTTTCATTATTTTCAATTATTCCTTTTTTAAAAAATTATATTTCTTTGACTCTTATGATTATTATTATTATTATTATATTAATTATTATGCATAATTGGTATTGTTAATCTTTTAATATGTTGACTAAGTATTTCACTAAGTAAACCCCTAAAGTGAGGCAAGTCACGAATTACCGTCAAGGGACAAAAAACATGAAATCTAGTTTGCAGCATATGAAAGCTACTTCGATATTTTCATATCATTATTTTAATATCTAACATCCCAAAAATAAGGGAAGAGAAATGGTGACAATAAGAAATCACCCTAATAATAAACATCAGTCATTCAAGATTTAAAATTTATGAATTCTCAATGATCTCAATTTTTTTTGAGAACTCTTTATTATAAGTGTCAATGGAACTTAAACTCTTATAGAGGAAGGCAATAAAGCTTAAAATATGTTCCACTCTTGAATTAAGAGAGCAAATTTTGTTACAAAATTTTCGATAAATAATATTTATGTATTTAATATATTTCTCAATATAAATTTAAAATCTACACGGAAATTATCGACTCCCCAAAATTCGTATATGATATCCTAGATTCTTTCATGTTAGGACGGATGAAAAAGAAAGTATACATCTGGAATTGAACTCGTATTATTATGTTAGAAATCTCTCGATACCACTAAACTGAAAATGTTTGTAGTGAACCGTGTTGGTAAAATATTTACTAGAGAATCGTTTGGTATGAGTAATAATTTTCGGATTAATTTAGGATGAGTTTATCTTATGTTTGATTGCAATAAAATCACAAAGAACTTATTCTCTCCAACAATAGTTATCCACCATTGACTTGACATAAAGATTTAGAAGCAGTAAATGATGAGAGTAATTTTACCGAATCACTTTTATTAAATCTAAGTCATATAAACATTAAAAAATGAAAAGTATTTTAGAGCAGGGGTAAAATAGACATAACATGATAAATTATTCATTGATTTTAAGCTAGAGAAATATTGTTGAATATCTTAAAATAGTATAGTGGACAAGCAGAAATAAACGGAGAAAGTATTTTGAAATTATAGTATTATCTGTATCTCACATTAAAAGATGAAATAACAATTTCAAGATAATTAATTTCGAGATAACCTTTTTTCAATTAAACCGATCCTAAAAAGTAGAGTGAAGATTTAATATAGGAGAATGGGGAGAGGAAACATTTGAAAGAGTCCATTACATGCAAAAGGGAAGTGAATCAAAGAAAAGCTTCCACACTTGACATTCCACATACTTGTTTTGGACATTAAAGGCCAAATCCAGGAATCTATTTTATTTTTTCTCTTTACTTTCATCATTTTCTTGTTACTCAAATCATTTTATTACAAAACTCAGCACACTCCATCATCACACTTAAAGAGTTGAATCATTATTATTTTTTTCTTTTTCCCTACATAATAAACATTCAAAAATATTTATTTTTTTTGTGACCCATAGTGTCTCCTTTGGTTGAGTAACAAAAGAAGGTTCCATTCTTTTCTTTCTTCTGCCTTACAGCTACTTCTTGTGTCCTTTCATGAATATTCATCATACTTTTTTTACTTTTTGTGACTATTCGAAAGTGTCTTCAAATTTTACCAATGATGAAATTTAATGACAAATCTATAATTTTTTATAAGAAGTTCAAAGTTCAAAGAACTAAACACATAAACTAATCATGTAAAATTTAATATCTATTATATATATAAAAAAATTAATATTAATTATATATAAATTATAATATTCTCCGTCAAAGGTGGTTCATAGGCTCCGCCCTTGATATAAAGGTTTAAATTGAATTACACCAAATCATTAAAAAAAAAAGTGTAGTGTTTTATTGATCAATAAAAGTAGGACACAGTAAAAACTTGTCCCTTTCCAAAAATAAATAAATATTAGTAGTGGATAAATCATGTTTCATTAATCCTCTTTTCCTTCTTAACTTTTTATAAATTGTTCAGACTTTAAAAAATACACTATGTTTGAAATATCCATATTACACGCTCAATAACATTTTTAAAGAATCTAAACAGGATATCCATATTACACGCTCAATAACATTTTTAAAGAGTCTAAACAGGACTGATCTCACCAACTACATCATCAAAGAAAATTACACATCAAGAAAAAGTTATAAAACCCCAAAGAAAAAAAGATTAATATTTAGAGAGAGAGGAAAATTAAATTAAATAAAAACCAAGAAAAAAGATACAACCAACAACTAAAGATTTTTTTTTCCCCAACTTGTATTTCATTTTTTTTTCTTCTAATTTTTTTTTTTAATTTTTATCTATGGCTGCAGAAATCCAAAAGTTTCTTCCTTCCTTCAACAATTTCATCAAAAAAATCATCTAATTGTCCAATAATATTCTCAGTACCATTTTTCAAAACCCCAAAATATCCTTTCAAATTCTCAACTCTTTCTCTTATAATCCCATTTTCACATTTATTCTCCAATTCTCCTCTAAGTTCATCCATGGCTGCTTTTGATCTCCTAAATTCATACAACAAAATCGATCGTCTACCCGGATTCATTTGATTAATCTGCGAACCAATTCGTTGTTGTAATCTTGATATTGATATCATAAAATTTGAACCAAAAAACAAACACCCTGTTTCTGATTTTGAAAAATCAGAGGAAGATGATGATTCAGGCCAACAATAGACTAATCCATGAAGCAAAATCATTAGCAAAACTGAACTAACATTTCTCATTGCATAAAGTACTCCTCTGAATCCATTAAATCCATTTAGCTTTGATTCTACTGAAACAATTTCATCAAATCGTAATGATAGTGGCTCAATTCTTGTTTCCATTAATGCTCTGTTTTCTTCCTCTAATCCATTTGCTTCTCTTCTACACCCTGTTATTGCTCTACTCACCTGTTTTTTTGTACATCAAAAGTATATTGAATTCTCAACTTAACTAATATCTCACAAAGTTAAACCAGATATAATAACCATTAGTTAACTGATCATACGTACGAGAAATACATGTTGATTTCTCAAATGATCGTTTAGAAAGTTGATTTTTTCAAATTTTAAGAGATTATTTGAGATAATAACTATTAGTTAACTAATGATACGAGAAATCAACTCTAAATAGAAAGTGTTGGATTTCTCAAATGGTCATTTAACTCAGAAAGTTACTTTTTCGAATTTTAGTTATCTATTCTTTTGAGATAATAACTATTAGTTAATTAATGATACGAGAAATGAACAACTCCTAAAAAAAAGGTGTTATTTCTCTTATAGTCAGTTAACAAAGTTATTTTTTTAATTTCAAGTGATTTTCTGAGATAATAACTATTAGTTAATTGTCGGAAATCAACTCTTATTGATTTCTCGAATTGTTAGTTAACTCAGAAAGTCACTTTTTTCTGAAATTTTAAGTGATTTTTTATTGAATGACGATACGAGAAATTAAGAAAGGGAAATGGAATTTATACACTACCTGTCTAGATAATTGTGGGGTAAGATGTTGATGATTATCAAGAGAAGAAATGACATTAAAACCAGAAGAATAGTAATTCTCTAATCCAGAAATGCCAGTCTTAAGAACATGACAAACTTCCCAAAGCTTAGAACTTTCATCCATATATTCATCAAGCCATTTTTCACCAACAGGCAAATGAAGTTTTTGAACAAGAAGTGTTAATTGTGTATGAAAAGATCTTAAAAGGGAAAGTACCCTTTGAAGGAATTGAATAGACATGAAATTATTAGAGAGAAAAACTCTTTCAAGATCATCAATACCTCTTGTTAAAAAAGTGTAGAAACCATTAACAGAGTTTGTAGAAGAAGGATCCATTTTATTTCTTTTTAATTTAAAACTTTGAGAGAGAAAGAGGGGAGAAATAAAGTTAACAAAAGAGTTATATTTATATTGTTGAAGAATGAAAAAAAGAAAGAGAATTGTTTCTAAGGTAAAAAAAATTAAAAAAAAAAAAGATTGTTGGGAACAATGATGAGTGTTTCCTTTAGAGGGGAAATGATGATTCTTAATCTGCCATTTTCAATGTTTAATGGGCAGAAAGGAAGCTAAAGAGAAAAAAAAAACTTTATTTTTTGTCAAGAAATAATAATAATAAATAATATTTTTTTTCTATTAAAACAAACAAAGTGTGATAGAATGAAATAAGGGGAAAAAATCTTTACATGAAACTATCATGAACTTATTTAGCTCTCTTCCAATTTCTTCCTTTTTCTCCCCTTCTTTTGTGCTCTTTATTATTATTATTTTTTAAAAAAAATCCTCTATGGATAGTATATATAGGTATAATATAAACAATAATATGTTTATGGGGTAGGGGGTAGAGAGGAAAGGGTGGGAGCTAGTCTTAGTGGTTTGTCTTTAATCTTTGATTTAACTATATTATTTGTCCATTTTACATAAAATAATCAAATATAATAAGAGTTCAAGTTATATATATATTAGTGAAAGAAAAAAAAAATTTAAATTACAAGGAATTCATAATAAAATTTGCTTGGCTTAGGGACAAGTTAATATTGTTTCTTGGAGATAGTTGGAGTTTCTTTCACGAGCAAGCGAAAGAAAAAAATAACAATTCTATCTTCGAAATTCAACTAAGTCACAAAACAAGTAGCATTAAAAAATGTTGATTTTCTATTCTTGAATTGGATTGGTGATTTCACCTTTTGATTAATGTTCTCACGGATGTTTTTGAAAAAATAATAATTTAATGCTTGTCTTTTCAACTAAAAAAACTCTATTTATAGTACAAAAGTTTTGAAAGAGAAGATTTTAAATTAAATTATATTTATAATAGGTTTATGAATTTAAAAGAAAAATGTATGTACTAGAAAATTATAAGCTAAAATTAAAACAAAAATGAATATTGCAATTCACATTCATATATTTTGTATATTTTCAAAAACTTTTATCGAATAATTTTTTTTTAAAATTAATTGAAACAATAATTCTTACAAGATATTTTACAACTAATAACATTCATTAATTATTTTACGACGATTAGATTCAAGCATCCGAGCTAGTAAATACCAAAAAAAAAATGCATCTACTTTGTTGCTTTTACAATTTATTTTAATTTGTATATTGATCCTACAACTTATAAGTGATAATCTCAACAATATGGACTTTCAAAAGAGGGATCAGGATCTTAAATTTTGGAATAAAATTAAAAATGCAACTAAATAGACAGTGAACCCATTCAGAGACTCGAAGACATATATAAGGAAATTTAAAACCACCACATGATCGACCACTTTTACAAATGGTAACAAATAATTTATTTTATTTTCAATAACATAAATTCTATATTTTATATTTTAAGAAGACCTTATATATATATTTAAAAATAATTGGATAGTATATATTTCATTTGTTTTTATTTGTCTAAAATCAGAGGCCGAGCCAGAATTTTCGATAACGGATTTAAAATTTGAAGAAATAGATGCACGAAGTAGCCGAAGGGGGTTCGACATCTACTATATATACCTAAAGAATTATTTTAATCATATAAAATAATATAATTTTCCGTGGAAGGGGGATCGGATGAACCCCTAAAACTATGGTGGCTCCACCTATCTACTATACTAAAAATAGTTATCTAACAATACATGTTCAGTTTGAAAAATCAAGAGATAATTATCCTTTTATGTCTGTATTACCCTTGCTATCAAATATTATTCCACATTTAATATATTTTTCAAAACCTTACATATATTTAAAGAGTAATATTGTAATATTATTTTTATTATTTATTATCTGTTATAGTATATGTCAAATTAATAATGGACAATTATTATTTTACGGGTAGAATATTTTTTCTCAATGAACAACTAATGTAGCCCATTGATATTCATTTCTTTCTTGGATTTGTTCATATTGGTAATGAAGTTATCTTTTGATTTTAGTGCTTTGTTTGGCTTCTTCTTTCCTTTTTTTCTTCCTCGAGCAACTGACTTTGTTTCCTTTACTTCCCCTCTAATCTTAAAATCTTAAATTCCTCTTTTTCCTTTTATATGTTCCTTTTAAGGGGATTTAGGAAATAATGATGTGTGTTCTTTGTAACCTTGTACTATGCAAAAACTCATTCTTTTTAGGCATAATTAACTACACCCCCATCAACCTCCCAAGATAATTCATCCCCACATAAATTCAACTTAATTGAGTACTTCCTCTAGTCCAATATAAATGAATTGTTGAGGAGTGATATATACTTTAAAAAGATATTTAAAGACACTATATTACTCTTTTGAATCTTCCCAAAACTCTTTTTATTACTAGAGGAAGTCGTTATTTGGGATTTGTAAATAGTTTGAAAAAATCACATATACACTTGCGTGAAATGGCAAACATCTAGAGTATATTATGTAATATAGATGTAGTTTCGATTATTTTTAATCTGTTGTTATAGTTTCGCAAAATTTTGTTGTTCGGGTCCTAATTGTACAAATCAATAATTTGTGTAATTTGATCCTGATTGTATAAATTCAGAATTTGTAATATTCGATTTCAGATTGTATAAATACAGAATTTGTATATTCATGTTTTCCTTAGTTATTTGTATATGATTTATTAATACATTTGATTAGTATAAGTTATGAAAAATTCATAATAAATTACCTCGATTGTATATTGGAAAGCGAAATATACCAACGGAGTTTTTAAAAATTCCTACATATATAAAAATATAAAATTTGTATATACTTACATTGTTTGTATATTGGGATGCAAAATATACAAAGGGGCAAGCGAAATATACGAACTAAACCTCCATAATAAACATAACTATAATTCTGGAGCGTAATTACTGAAACTAGAGTCATAGAGCCTTATTATGTCTATTATCTTTGCTATTTCATAATTTTTTTTAATAATTAAACACTAAAATTTTAACCAATATATGATTTGAACTCATAATTTTAAAAATTAAATGAGTTCAAATTCAATCTGAACTACTAAAAAAACTGTATTTAGCTACAGAAGAATTTTATAGCTACACAACAAATTTTGTTGCTAATCTCACTTAGCGATGAATTAACGACTGATTTTTGTTAGCAAAATAAAATAGCAACAAATTAGCGACGACAATCGTTGCTAAATGCTGTTTTAGCAGTAACTTTAAAGATGATATTGACTCAAATTTAGATTATAGATCCACTTTTGACCCTGCAATAAGAAAATGTTAGCAAATGAAATAAAAGGAAAATGAAAATAAAGACATGAAATTTTTAAATTACTAAATGAAGAATGAATACATGTAGCACTTGAAAAATAAATGGATAACTATTTTTAATAAACCATTCTTGTTATGAAAAATTGTACATCATGTGAAGCAATTAGTACCCCATTTTGGTCATAGAAATTTTGAATAAATATTCATTTCATTAGAAAAATTGCTTCTAAAGTTTTTGTTAATGTAGCTATACTCACTTTTTTTTTTTTGGAAAAATATAACCAAAAATTGATTAGGAAAATCCTGATATACCTAGAACTTTAATCTCCAAAATGAATTTTCACTTGAGGGGGATTTTTTTACTTTGAAGAAAAGAAAGGTTTACTTCTTGGTAAGTTTAATTGATTTGATGAAAAATAAAGTAAGGAAGATTAGATTCTATGAATTAAAAGCTTAATATGGTGGTACAATGTATAATTACTCCCTTGGCACCTACAATGAACAAACACACATGATGTTTGAAGTAGTCCATTTGATTAACTTGTCCTTGGGACCCACCAATCCTTTTTTTTTAATATCGTAGTTATTGTTTATTTGTACTAAATTTCTTATTATAAATGAGTTTTTCTTTAAATCTTCATATTTAGCTAGTGTTTTTATTGTAAGAAAAAATTTAAAAATCTAAACAAAAGATTGTTCTTCTAATGTAGTAACATTCAGAATGTAGTCCTATGGGCTCTGATAGTTTTGTCTAGGAAGAGAATCTATGGGACAGGTGATACGTTCTTACTTGTGTGAACGGTGAACCTAATTGTATTCTGAGTGAATTGTGTGAGGTTATTTCAAACTATTTTTTGTACTCTCATATTTATATAGTAAATTATTCATCTTCTTTGTGAATGTAGTTTAATTGTTCGAACTACATTAATTTTTTTAATTTTTTTTATATATTTCTCATTTATCTTTTTATTCATAGTCTACGAAATTTACTTTGTTAACTTTCGCATAATACCTAATTATTTCGATCCTACGAGTAATTTCATCTTTTATTTGTTCAAAATTTATTTGATATTGCTAGGTTAATATAAATCGAATTCATGACCTAGTGAGCACTCAATATTTTCTTTCACTTTTATTCTGTTGAAAAAGAAACTAAGTTGACCTAAGCATTACGTAAATCATTTTTTTTAAAATATTAAATTTATATCAATATTACGCTTTGATAAGCATTACTTAAATCATAATAAAGCTTGTATAAATATTACCCTAATCAATACTCCATAAGGTAACTATGAAAGAGAATTTTTTGAAAAAAATAAAATAAATAGGAAATTATATTTTCAAATTAAGAAATACTTTAACACAATATTTGGTTATTATTTTAAGTGAAAAACGCTCAAATATATTACTGAACTTTAAAAAAAGATTCATCTATATTATATGTTAAAAGTTGGTTCATCTATATTATTTTCTTTTGAGAAAATACTTATTTATACCATTATTTGTTAATTGATAATCTGAAATAATATAAAAAAGTTAAACTTTTAAATAATGACAGAAACTAATCTTTTCTTAAAATTACTTTTTTTTTCTTTAAAACTTAGATTTAATTTATTTATGGGGTAATAAGTGCATGGACTAAAGGATATATATTAGAAGTAGCTAAGGTGGGTTAGGGTGGGACCAGAAAATCTTCACAAAGTATATTGAAGTTGATGTATTATTTAATTCTTTTTTCTTTTATAAATGTAATGTTTAATTTGGAATAATAAAAATAAAATAATAATACTTTGATAAATAGACAAAATAGGTGCTCGTGGGTTTTTGGAGAATGGGATATATAGTTTAGAGGATGTTGGTCTTTTGAGATATTATTGGAAAGTGAATTAAGAACAATGGTCCATTGTTTAAGGCCATTCATTTGGGTTTTGTTAGGGAGACCACCCACATCTAATTATACAATGGAATGAGATTGTCCTTTTGTTCTTTCGTAATATATTTAGAGGCGGAGTCAGAATTAAAAATTAGTGTGAAAAATAATTTTTACGATCCCTTTTTTACTGCTGAGTTATCAAGTAATTTCGTTAGGGAGTTCATGAGTTAATGTACTTATAAATTTATTTAATTTTGTAATACACTGCTGAGTTATCAAGTAATTTCGTTAGGGAGTTCATGAGTTAATGTACTTATAGATTTATTTAATTTTGTAATACAAATACATAGTTTACAGAAAATCTACTGGATTATTCCTAACTCACGAACCTTCACTTAGCTCCGCCCCTAAATAATTAAGGCCTAATTATACCTATTCAATATCACTAAGAAAATATATTCAAACAAATTTATGATTTACAAGGGTTAAGATTTCTATTTTAAAATGTTGGTGTATATGTATTTTATTATTAAAATAAAATATTAAGTGTATATGTCACTGGATATAAATTATGGTAGAAAATGAATATTAGTTCTTTTAACTTGTATGACCATCATGGTCATCAGTTTTTTTGTATTGCATATGACCATTAGTTTTTTATAACTTATGTAACGTTTATCACATATGTCTACCCACAGTATTATCTCTCATTCTACAAATTGATTGCATGAATGGAAGAGTTCTTCACCTATAAATAATTAATGATGTATATTCCTTTGTGTTGGGTAGGAGATGAAATATATTAAGTGCAAAAATATATTATAGTTTATAGTAGTGAAAAAGAGAACTAAGACTACGAAAATATTCTAAAGTCTTCAATGATATTCACTCTATAAATAGAATAATTATATATATGTTGAAGAAGAAGTTCTTTTTGTGGAGCGTTGAACTCTTCCACTCATCTGGAATTGCTTGAGTTGTGCTCGTTATTGAGTTGTTGTATCCTGGAAGGTACAAGATAAGAGTTATATTGTTGGATCGATGTAGATTATACCACAATAAACTTAAATTTTTTTAAAGAGAGCGAGATATTTAATTGCACGTGAATTTTAATCTTATTTATTCATATTTGCTCCTTTTATTAACAAACTATATTTTGTTTGTGGTTTCTTACCCTACATAACCTATCTAACTAATGAATACTAAAGCAGTAAAAGTTATCAACTAATGAAAAAATGAATCGAGTTTATATAAAAGACTACACCTTAGGAGTGACATTGTTCAAACAACTACCTAAATATGCATTCTTTCTTAATGACTATTCAATCAATTTAAATAAGCATGCGGTTAAACAAGTTAAAATATCAAATGATTCAATTATATAAAAACATACATCCTATAAAAAATTTAATCGAATCGTATTATTATATTATAAAAGTGATAGCTAACTCTTAATTTGATCATGTTTATCCATACATCACGATGGTGACACAACTTATTCAATCTAAGCCAATATCCAAACTGGACCCTATGTTGTAAATATGGTGCATCTAATTTTTGTGAGTGTCTATAGATGCTTCTGGGTCAAAGCTACATACATCACGATTTCTTTTTCTATTTTTCTAAAAAAACTTTTTTTTTATTTAATGTCTGATATTTATATTAAAGCCCAATTAAATTTATATTCACCTCGAAAAAATTTATATTAAAAGGTAAAACGTTGTAAGGGATTAATCCAGAAAAAACTTAGTATTTGACTATTTATCATGATGCATACACAATTTAGGAATATTTAGAAATCTCTCGTTTGGGTCACTTGATCACAATTAAGGTGTTTGGTACCGATCACTCAACTTTAATCTTTGTATCAATAAAATCACTTAATTAATTTTGTGGATATTGGACAAAAGGGACAAGAAATTATATTTAATGTTCTTCCTCTTTTTGTAAATTAGACCAAAGTAGTGAGAATACTAATTTTAAACTCTCCCCTCTTTTCCCTACTTCCAAATTCATAAAATATTATAGTTTTCATATATATATATATATATATATATATATATATAACTAAGGAAGTCACAATAATTAAGTGTCTAAATCTTTATCATTACCTTCCATAATTGACCTTAGATAAGATAGTCTATATATTGATTACAAAATTTAGATCACAAACCTAGATCCTATATTCGTATTTATAAATGGATTATGGCAAATTATTTTTCATTTTCTTAGGAATAAGTATAACTTTAACACATAGACCAATGTAATTTATACCTATATCAAGTGTGATAGTATTTTTTACGTCCCCTTTCTTATCGTTGAATCGTCAATCACTTTTGTGTCTACATGTTAATACAAATACAAAGTTCACGATAAAATTACTGAATTTATCTGAAGCCCTGAAGCCCCACTTAGCTCCGTCGATGCATAAAATCTATTGACAAGTATGTCATTTTATTTGTTCTTTAAAAAAAAAATCAGAAAAGATCATGTTTGCAGAATTAATAAAACAAATGAAGTATATAGGAAAAAAGATAAATTAGATGTATCACAATTTTTTTAATTAAATAATAAGCATGTTAAAAAACTATTACAAAAAATAAAATTAGAAGAGTAAGTATAGTATCCTAAATATCAAGGGAGGTTAATGTTGACAAAATCAAACCTAAGAAAATAATAGACTGATTTGAAAAGTTTTCTGTTGAAATAGATTTTCTTGATAATTCAATCACTCACTATGGATGATTGAAAGGATTGATTAATTTCCAAATATAATAATGGGTGCCAACGAAAGAGTGGTTAGATTGTTTAATCTAAAGTTGATTGAATTTTAAGTTTCATAACAAATAATATTCTATACATCATGAAATATATCAAAAGCAAAAAAAAAAAAAAAACATTCTTGTTATTTTTCTTTCTAATTTTTATTTTATGGAAGTGAAATTTTAGATTTTTCGGATAAAAATAGTTGGGATTAAGAGTCTGGTGGCATATATATACCATTGTTTTTTAAAAAAATTAAGTGTTTAATAAATTTTTAAATCTGCTTTTTAATGGAAGCAAAAGAAGTTTTTGTGTGTTGGAAAAAAACTAAAATTTATGGGTTTTTTTTTAAAAAAAAAACAAAAGCTGAAGATTTTTTCTTTTAATCTTTTTGAAGAATAAAATATCTCTTATATATATACGTATTTATCAATATATTCCTTATTAATTAATTAACATATCTCATAAATTTGGTTAAGTTTAATTCAAGAATTTTATTTTTATATGATAAATTTTTATTTTATTTTATGTTTTTAAATAATTATTTATATTTTATATATTATTGTACGCATTATTTTACAGACATATTCCTTTTTTTCAATATTTTCAACAATACTTATCTATGTATAATATTGATTGAAAATTTTAATATGTATATCTTATTAATTAAATAAAACGTAATTAAAGTTTTTGTATTAGATGTTTAAAATAGTTTTGTAGTCACTTAAAATTTATTAAATATAAATTTCTATAGTTGTTCGGATTATATTAAATTAATGAATATATTAGTCCAAATAAATATTATGGATTAATATAATTGATTTAATTATTTAAATTCAGATAAATATGAATTTAATTAAAGCCCGCTCCATAAAGCTCATATGATATTTCACTTAAATCTAATTGGCCGAAGGGAGTCCTATTCCAATCACAACTCCTCTATTTTAAAACTATAAATAGGGGTCTCATAATTCAGAAAAAGAGAACCAAGAATTCTAAACAAGAAGCTAGAAAAAGCTCGTGGATCAAAAGCCATAAATTTCTCTACAAGTTCAAGGATTCAAGGATTCAAGAATTCAAGGATTCAAGAATTCAAGGGTTCAAGTTCAAGATTTGAAGAAGTCAAGATCAAGAAAACGGATTCAAGATCAAGCTCCAAGCCCTTGAATTCAACTAGAAAGTCAAGATCAAGATAAAGTTCAAGTCAAGATCAAGATCAAGTCCAAGTCCAAGTTCAACTCCAAGATCAAGTTCAAGAACGATCAAGATCAAGACCACCGGATTCAAGATCAAGCTCCAAGCCCTTGAATTCAATTAGAAAGTCAAGATCAAGATAAAGTTCAAGTCAAGATCAAGATCAAGTCCAAATCCAAGAAGAAGTCAAGATCAAGTTCAAGAACGATCAAGATCAAGACCACCAAATTCAAGATCAAGCTCCAAGTCCTTGAATTCAACTAGAAAGTCAAGATCAAGATAAAGTTCAAGTTCAAGTTCAAGATCAAGATAAAGTTCAACATAAAGTTCAAGTCAAGATCAAGATCAAGATAGAGATCAAGATCAAGATAAATCCCAAGTTCAAGATCAAGCTTTAAAGCTTTAAAGCCTTTGAATTATATTTGAAAAGACGAATTCAGAGGAATCATAGAGATTGTAACACTCACACTTGAAATAATAAATCGATTGTTGCTATAATTTTCCGTTCTTGATTATTGTTTTCTCGACGCGAATTTTATTGTCTACAAATTCTGGCACGCCCAGTGGGACAATCTCTACCTCTCATCTCAACTTTTCAAGCATTAAAGAATATCAAAATGTCTTCCACTATAGAAGAACAACTAGCAAGCTTAACTAAAGCAATTGAAAGTCTGACAAAGTGTGCACACGAACAAGATGCTAAACTTTCCAAGCTAACAAATAAGATGGATAAAATGATTGAAAGAAGATCAAGTCAATCACCTCTGAAGCTTTCTAAAATTCAAGACGAAGGAGAGTCTTGCGTAAAGCAAACAAAGATCAAAGAGATACATATCTCAGCTGAAGGTTTGATTCCAATTGATCAATTAAAGAACTTTATCATAGAGGCTATTGAAAACAAATATGAGTCTTCATCCAATTTTTCTCCCATATATGCAAAGCCATATACACAAAGGATTGATAACAAGAAAATGTCTGAGGGTTATCAACCTCCTAAGCTTCAACAATTTGAAGGCAAAGGAAATCCCAAACAACATATAGCACGCTTTATTGAGACTTGCAATGCTGCTGGGACGTATGGTGATTATCTTGTTAAAGAGTTCGTTCGATCTCTTAGAGAAATTGCCTTTGATTGGTACACAGATCTTGAACCTAATTCTATAGATAGTTGGGAGCGATTAGAGCAAGAGTTCCTTAATCGTTTCTACAGCACGAGGCGTGTCGTTAGTATGATGGAACTTACAAAGGCTCGTCAAGGTGAAGATGAGTTAGTTGTTGACTTTATCAATCGCTGGAGAAGTCTGAGCCTCAACTGCAAAGATCGCCTTAGTGAAAATTCTATCATTGAAATGTGCATCCAAGGTATGAATTGGGGTCTTCACTACATTTTGCAAGGATTAAAGCCCAATACATTCAAAGAGTTGGCAACTCGTGCACATGACATAGAATTAAGCATGACTTTAAGAAAAAATCAACAATCTCCTGTCTATTTTCCTCATGAAGATGAAGATATAGAAGAACTCCAAAGTGGGGCCAAGTCTGCATCCGAAGATGACTTTGAAGAGACAATGTATATCTAGACGCTCCTTAACGCATGAGCTTAAACTGCAAGTTACAATGCTCCTTAAAACATGAGTTTAAATTGTATGTCACTTAAATCTTCAAGTTGAAATGCTCCTTAAAACACGAGTTTAAACTGTATGTCACTTAAATCTTCAAGTTAGAGTTAAATCTTCAAGTTGAAATGCTCATTGAAACACGAGCTTAAACTGTATGTCACTTAAATCTTCAAGTTTGAGTTAAATCTTCAAGTTGAAATGCTCCTTGAAACACGAGCTTAAACTGTATGTCACTTAAATCTTCAAGTTTGAGTTAAATCTTCAAGTCGAAATGCTCCTTGAAACACGATCTAAAACTGTATGTCACTTAAATCTTCAAATTTGAGTTAAATTTTCAAGTTGAAATGCTCCTTGAAATACGAGCTTAAATTGTATGTCACTTAAACCTCCAAGTTAGAGTTAAATCTTCAAGTTGAAATGCTCATTGAAACATGAGCTTAAACTGTATGTCACTTAAATCTTCAAGTTTGAGTTAAATCATCAAGTTGAAATGCTCCTTGAAACACGAGCTTAAACTGTATGTCCCTTAAATCTTCAAGTTTGAGTTAAATCATCGAGTTAAAATGCTCCTTGAGACACGAGTCTAAACTGTATATCATAAAGCTCTTTAAATTTGAGCTAAATCTTCGAGTTAAAATGCTCCTTAAGGTACGAGCCTAAACTGCATGTCACTCCAGGCCCGCAAGAGTATAAAATGTGTATGACAAAACAAAAAAAATCACTCACTCCTCCAGAACTACGTTGTGACTTGATCCTCTTCATCGAGGTACGTACGCACTTAGAACCATATTCTAAGTTCAGTTGCATGAATGTCAAAAACACCAAATGTTCCAACTTGATCTTTTGTATGAGTTAAAGCTATGAGTAATTATTCATAAAACTTCAGACTTGCACCGAATGGTGGTGACTCAATGGGGGCAAACCCTTATGAATAAAATTGATTCAAGATGAAGTCTTCACATTCTTCAAGCCTAGTCTTTGAAAGATAAAATATCTCAACAAGACTTGAAGAAGGGGGCATTTGTAGTCACTTAAAATTTATTAAATATAAATTTCTATAGTTGTTCGGATTATATTAAATTAATGAATATATTAGTCCAAATAAATATTATGGATTAATATAATTGATTTAATTATTTAAATTCAGATAAATATGAATTTAATTAAAGCCCGCTCCATAAAGCCCATATGATATTTCACTTAAATCTAATTGGCCGAAGGGAGTCCTATTCCAATCACAACTCCTCTATTTTAAAACTATAAATAGGGGTCTCATAATTCAGAAAAAGAGAACCAAGAATTCTAAACAAGAAGCTAGAAAAAGCTCGTGGATCAAAAGCCATAAATTTCTCTACAAGTTCAAGGATTCAAGAATTCAAGGGTTCAAGTTCAAGATTTGAAGAAGTCAAGATCAAGACAACGGATTCAAGATCAAGCTCCAAGCCCTTGAATTCAACTAGAAAGTCAAGATCAAGATAAAGTTCAAGTCAAGATCAAGATCAAGTCCAAGTCCAAGTTCAACTCCAAGATCAAGTTCAAGAACGATCAAGATCAAGACCACCGGATTCAAGATCAAGCTCCAAGCCCTTGAATTCAATTAGAAAGTCAAGATCAAGATAAAGTTCAAGTCAAGATCAAGATCAAGTCCAAATCCAAGAAGAAGTCAAGATCAAGTTCAAGAACGATCAAGATCAAGACCACCAAATTCAAGATCAAGCTCCAAGTCCTTGAATTCAACTAGAAAGTCAAGATCAAGATAAAGTTCAAGTTCAAGTTCAAGATCAAGATAAAGTTCAACATAAAGTTCAAGTCAAGATCAAGATCAAGATAGAGATCAAGATCAAGATAAATCCCAAGTTCAAGATCAAGCTTTAAAGCTTTAAAGCCTTTGAATTATATTTGAAAAGACGAATTCAGAGGAATCATAGAGATTATAACACTCACACTTGAAATAATAAATCGATTGTTGCTATAATTTTCCGTTCTTGATTATTGTTTTCTCGACGCGAATTTTATTGTCTACAAGTTTCTCTCTATAAAATAATTTCAATACTAAAAGCACATTATACTTGCCCATTGTTCCTAATTTGACTCTCAAAATTATATTTGTTACAAAAATTAGTCAAACACAATTTGCTTATCAAAAGTATTTTCCAAACACAAATTATTTTTTTGAAAATTATTTTCTGAAAAAACTATTTTAAAAAAAAACGTTTCTAGAAATAAACCGCTTTTAACAGTAATATCAAACGTGTTCTAAGATTTAGACATGTTTCTATAGCTATATTTATTTAAGGTTTAATATCTTTCTAAAATATTAAAACATATTTTTTTTTAAAAATATTCCTTAATGAAATATTGAATTATTATGACATCATTGGAACGACCTGAGCAGTTATATACTTGAATAAAATATGTAATTCTAAGTATATTTTATTTTCCCTGCTTTCAACTCCAAATTCAAGTTTTACTCCCCACAAGGTCTTAAATTATATAGTTTTCACTGTTTTTTATAAATATTTTTTTGTAAGTAAAATAATTATAAGTAATATTTTTTGTTACATATAAGTTATTGAATCGGTAATATTTATTTATATCAAGTGTTTAACTAAACAATTCACTATATGAAAATCAACAAAATGCGTAAAAATACATATAACTTATTTATAGTAATTACTAAAATTCATGTATACAAGACATATGTCTTATATTTAATGATTATGGATAAACATTAGATACACATAAATTTTTATTTCAAAAGAATCTAATAAATTATATATATATATATATAAAAAAGGATTTGAAAGGCAGTTTTTACTTTTATCAGTAAATATTTTGGCTAAATACCTCCAAAAAAAATTTAGAAAAAAAAATCACTTTTAACCCTGAAGAAACTTGGCCAACTATAAATCAACAAAATATATAAAACACTAGAAAAATAAAAAGGAAAAGGGAAACGCATGACCCCAAAAAAATAAAAAATCACCAACCACCATACAATATATTAGATATCATGTCCCCATACTAATAATTTCTGTCAACTCATACAACTTTTCATTTTGTGTCTTTATTTGTTTTTAGTTTTTTTTATTTTAATTTCATGCATGCTAAACTATTAAAAAAAGCAAACAAAACAAAAAAAGACAAAGTAAGGAAGAAAAATAACTATAAGGTGTATATATAGTATATATTTGTGCAAAAAACTTGGAAATAATTAAGTAGAATTTGCGAGGGTGAGCAAAAAACATGGAGACAATTATTAACTGATAATTGAATTAATTACTTATATGAATCTTATTATTCAGACAAAATTTGTCATATAAATATGATAAAAAGCATAAAAGGACAGATAAACAAAATATATACACAAAACATATATACCTATGATATATAAATATTGTATACCAGGGGCGGACCCAGTAAGTGGGTTTCGGGTGCTCGAGCACCCATTGACTCCGATTTTTTTTTTGTATATATACATATATATATATAGAAAATATAATAAATTCGTATTTAAAAATTAAATGAGCACCCATAGTATGAAAGCAGGCACGGGCGTGCCATGTTTACACATGGAAACAAGAAGCCCGCAAAGCACACTGGCAGGGTTCAAATCCCACCCGCCCCATTCTTTTTTGGGCAACTTTCACATATAGCAAATAAAAAATTCATATTTGTATGCTATAACAAAGTTTGCATAATTGCGCTCCATAGCAAACATAGAAACTGTATAATTCGCTATACATATACAATTGAAGCGAATTGTATAAAACGAAATGTATAAAACGAGAAAGAGAAAGACACTTGGGCAGAGAATTGTATAAAAACGAAGTGTATAAAAAGAATTGTATGATTATAAGTGTATAGAACGATTATATACAATTTGAATTTGTATAAAATGAGAAAGAGAGAAAGACAAAAGAGACTTGGGCAGGGAATATACAATTGAATCGAATTGATAAAACGAGAAAGAGAGAAATTAGATACAATTTGAATTTGTATAAAACGAGAAAGAGCGAAAGGCAAAAGAAACTGGGCAGGGGAGTATTTTTATTGTATAATTATAAGTGTATAGGACAAAAATATATGTACTTGCATGTGTATATACAATTTTCTCACGCTTTATACAAACAGAAACGCAATTTATACATTTCGCTTCTGTTTGTATAAGTGAGAAAGGCGAGGGTGGCGAGCGAGATTTGGGAGAGAGGAGAGAGGGGAACAAAAATATATGTATTTATACAATTTTCTCTGCTTTATACAAATTAAAACAATTTTTATACACTTGTGTTTGTATAAATAGTGAGGAAGCGAGCGAGAGATTGGAGGAGAGTGGCGAGCAAGATATTTGGGAGAGAGGCGACTGACAAATTTTGGCAAACGTTTGCTATTGAGCACAATTAAATCAAACCCTAGCTACTCCATTTATTTTAGGTTATTGGTTTGCTATTATATACAATTATCCCTTCTTTTTTTCTTTTTCTTTTTTATTTTTTTTTCCTTTTTCTATCTAATTAAGGGCTTCTTTTTTTAACCTTTTTTTTTCTTTTTTTTCTTACACTTTTTCCTTTTCCTAATTAAGGGCTTTTTTTTATTTATTTATTGAAGAGTTTCAGTTAGTATAGTTTATACTATGTGATTGCTAAAAGGTTTATGTTAAAGGAAGTGAGCACCCACAATCTTTAAATCCTGGATTCACCACTGTTGTATACCTCAACCATGTTGATAAATTAAATGACCGATGTATCTATTTTACATAAGTTTTCCATTTGTTTATCTATCGCCTTCTTTCATATCATGGTCATTATTATCGACTGTCATATATGTTTCTCATGGGTAGGTGGGTGTGTATGAGGGGTAAGAGAAGAAGGGGACAACGCGGAATAACATTGACAAAACTTATTTTCCTACTTTTTATATAGTTATTTTTTAAGTTTTTAAGGCATTTGTTTTCTTACAAAAATATTGTTTAAAGTATTTTGATCAAGTACCATTACCACCACAAGCACCATCCTCAGTCACAACCTAAGTTGTTGGCAACTATTACCATTAATTATCACTATTAATTACTAACAACTATTTATGATTATCACCACCATATCAATCACAGTTACCACAACAATTACTAATTACTATCGACATTCAACACCATCAATCACCGCCATGTATCGTCAACATTTACCATTGTCTTTAGCTATTACTATCATCCACCATTACTGTCACCAACTACCACCATATCAACCTCGACGGCCAACTATCATCACCACTAGCTACTACCCACGACACTACTAAAAGTCAACCCGTATCCAATTGATACTCACAACTACCATTGCTAGCTATCACCATCATCAATTGTCATAAAATGTTATTAACACTTCTAAAACAATCTTAATTATTTAGGATTCAGATCTTAATATAACATCTTAATTTTTAGATTTGTATTTAAATTCAGAATCTACATTTTAATACATATTTGAATACTCAAATTACTATATATCTTATCCTCATTATAGATGGTCTTTGGTAATGAGAAAATTAGAAAGGATCAACCATATGCCTACTCCCTCTTGTATGGTAGAGATAAGGTAACCATATTAAGAAATAGCCTTTAATTGGAGCAACAAGACTTGGAAATGATGATATACTAAGGCCACAAAAGAAATGGCACTCAATCAATCCCCCACCACATTACTATTCTTTGACTAACACAAAATAAATATAAGTCCCATATTGTTACTCTATTTTTTCTTCCTAATTTTTAACTAAACAAAAGGCCAACTTTAAGATTCCTTCCCACTATGTGTACCCTTTAATCCCCCCACCCCCTATAAATTATAATCCATCCCTAAAAGAAGGAACTTCTAAAAAGATACAGATCACTTATCTTTAACTAGCCAAACAGCATTAATAGTAATATAGTACCACTTGTAGTTGTTGGCATTAAATAGGTATCAAAAGTGAGATACCCTAGGAGTACTTTAGTTGAAATTGAAAATAAAATAAAATATTTGAACATGAAATTATTAAAAGTTAAATTTGAATATAAAATTTACTTTGGAAAAAAGTCATAATGAAAATTTAAAATCGTTATTTTACTTGAAATACTTTTAAAATCAATGTTTCATACATATTTGTTAAGTTTTGGCAATGCCACTTGTTGTTACATGAATGGTTGAATTGTCGAAACTATATATCATCCACTCTTGTGCTAGAACAACATTTATACATATGTTTGTACATATGAAAATTGCGATTAAGAAAAAAAAGTATGTCATATGAATTATGATAAGTAGAGTATTATTGTACTTAAATGAGAAAAGCATATGTACCAACACAACTACTTGAAATAGTTTGTCTCATATCTATTAGATGTCTAGCCATTTATATTGGCTTAGTTCTTTAGTTCTAGTCACACAACCATTCTTCGACGTGGACTATATTTCTTTCTTTTTCTTTCGCCATTTAAATATAACAACCCCGAATGGAAGGTAGAGTCCCGAGCCTAAAAGGTAAAAAATATTGACAAAAATTCCAAAAGGGTATATAAAAAAAAAAAAAAAATGGTAAAATCGCTGGTGATGTAGCGATTTAGGTGGGTGGCGTTAAGGTAAATCGCTTTTTTTTTAACAAATCGCTGCCAAAGGCAGCAATTTGGTAAATGATTTTTTTTAAAAAAATTGTAAATCGCTGCCTGTGCAGCGATTTTACTTAAAAAAACTTTTTTCTATTTTAAAGTAAATCGCGGCCTTGGCAGCAATTTTGCTTAATTATTTTTTTTTTAATTTTGAAGTAAATTAACATGTCAAATTTGTACAAAAAAAAATTCACATGCATGTTAATATTTATGTCTGGATGTGAAATGTGAATTTGGAAGTTTGACAATGTGAATTTTTTTTGTCTAATAATAATTTATTTACGAAAAAAAATAGGTAAAATCGCTGCCAAAGATAGCGATTTACTTCAAATTTTGTTTTTTTTTTTAAAAAATCAAGTAAAATCGCTGCCAAGAAAGCGATTTACTATAAAAAATTTTAAAAAAAATTATGTAAAATCGCTGCACAGGCAGCAATTTCCAATTTTTTTTAAAAAAAAAATTCACTTACAAAATCGCTGCCTTGGCAGCGATTTGTTAAAAAATTTTTTTTAGCAATTTTCCTTAACGCCACCCACCTAAATCGCTACATCACCAATTATTTTACCGTTTTGATTTAAAAGCTTTTTCATATACCATTTTAGAATTTTTGTCAATATTTTTTACCTTTTAAGCTTAAGACTAGGTATGTCCTACCTATATACATGATTGATATCACTATACATAAGGCGATCAACTTGAATATAATTGGGATAAACATGAAGGAGGGCGGTTAAAAAAGACTAGAGGTGGAAGCAATCGATGTTTTGATGGTTAAGGAATGTCAAGACACCTGTGGACATCCACTTGTTATCATTAAGATTGGTTTATCCCCCAAAATAGTAGCTAAAAATATAGAGCTATCAAGAACCTAACAATTCTTCTATAATTTATGTGAGGGAATGTTTGAATGAGCTGCCAATTAAATGGACTTTTTGTGAGGTAATAAATTGTTGGTTTGAAAATAAAGATGCTCTTTTGGGCCCAAAGGAGTTGTACTAGTACTCAGTATTTAGAAACAAAAAAAACTTTTGGACCCACAGAATTAATTAAAATGAAGAATAATTATGGCATTTGGGTGGGTTTTAGGGGGGTGGGGGTGCGGGGGAGTCATTCTCAAGAATACAAATCTCTATTTTAAGGTGATGTTTAATTTTCGATTTTGATATCAATGGTCTTTAATTTTTATTATTTAATATTTTGTATAATAAAAAATAGTCGAAAATATCTCTGACAACGAAAAAATGCAAGACAAAATTAGCAAAGCACCAGTTATGCCTTATAAGAGAGAGAAGTTCCAAAGCATTACTAAATTTCTACATTATTTATATCGATAGAGTCATAAGTGTAGTTTCGAAACGTATACTTTAAGAAATATACTAACTACAAAAGATTTAGAGAATAAACTTGTCTTGCAAATTAAATACGACAGAACTCATATCGAATAAACTAAAAGTAGATATTTCATCAATAAAATTTTATTTTTAGAGACGGATCGTAAAAAAAAAAAAAAAAATTGTCTTAGCTGCCGGCAATTTTAGCATTTTCCTATTCAAAGTATATTTGTATGTTTAATTTAAGAGGCATAGTTTATTTAGACATGAAGTTTAATAAATAAATGATATTAATTTTTTATTTTTAAATATACCACGATATATTTGTGGAAATAGATCACAGTTTAAAATTAAATTTGTTTTAAATATATTGTATTAGAATATTAAACATAATTTATATACAGAATTTGAGCAGAATAATATCTACCTAAAATCTTGTGAAGGGGTAATAATTTAAAGGGTCATCTCATATTGTAATTACATGTCATATTTATTCTTTTTAGATATTAAAGGCGGAGTCGAAATTAAAAGTTTAAAAATTTTAGATTAATTTTGTTTAAAGTTGACAAGTTAATATATATATATATATATATATATATATATATATAGATATATATATATATATTTATTTTATTTTTAAATATATAATTTATGAAAAAATTAATCAATTCGTTTGAATTTGTGAATCATAACTCTATATATATTTTTATAAAAAAATGGGATGGACGGCGTAAAAGGCTTTATTTGTAGACGCAATTATTATTAGAATAAAGTTTGACCACTCACATTTCAACTTCAATTTTTCGACTGGCTCATTTGGGGGCTGTCTTTTTTTTTTTCTCGACCGTGGTATTTAGCATCTTTTATATATTTTGGTTAATTTTATAAGATATTTATTATTTTTCATCAGTTATTAACAATAGATATTGAGTAACTTTGTTCACCAATGTTAAACTACTATAGCTTTCACATGCTTGATTTCACTTGAACCCATGGGGTGTAGCTACAACTATTTCGGATGTGCAATTGAACACCCTTCGTTAGAAAATTACGTTGTGCATATATGTCAATTTCTACATTTAAATGATATATATTTAAAGTTGAACACCCTTAATAAAAGCTATGCTTTTGACGCATGTCCATTTCAATTAAGGACTTCTGAGTTTGAACCTCAAATTGCATAATATTTTTTATTTTATTTTGATAGTCATATATCATTATTCTTGAATATCCTTCATAAAATTTCTGATTCCTTTGAACCCGAAAAACAACATCAAAGAAGTAAGGAAAAAGTTTGATTTTTTTTTTATGGTTTCTTGATGAGAATGGATTGAGAAAATGAAGCCAATACCTTTTGGAGTTGCTTCATTTTCCTTCTTATTAAGTTCTTTTTTTACTTTTCCAACGTTTGACTTAGCGAACAGAGTTATAAATATAAACGTGTTCTTTAATTTAGTATCAATTAATATTATTTTCTTTTTTTAATTTTGATGTGCATAAGTAGAAACTTAAGTTTATTTAATGTTGAATAAGTAGACATAATATAAATTAGTTCAAAAGTATCTCATGCAAATTGACATGTAGGACACATGTGTTACTTTTCAACTTTATACAAATTTGCGTTTTTACTTGTACATGTCCAAAACTAAAGGTCATACATATCAAGTAGTCAAACTAAATTAAAAGAATACGTATGTATATGGTTAAAAAATTGTGAAACCATGAAGAATAAGAAGAGAACTAATGATATGGCATCTCCAATATCTACGACTCCCTCAGTTACATGTTTATTTGCTAATATTTGATTTGGAAAATTTTATTAAAAAAAGGATAATAAATAAAATAATTAGTTTTTTTATTGTCTCTAATTATCATAAATCATCATTAAGAAATAAATAAGAGTAGAAGTTAATAATGAAAAATGAGCAATAGCATGTTCTTAACTCAATTGATCTCTAGCTGATAATTCTTTTGCCCTTTTCTCCAAAAGATGGACTTCTTTAACCGGGTGGAATATTAGGGCGTTCGTTTGGTTAAATTTGGATCGATCAAAATGAATTGATGAAACAAATGTATTGGTTATTAATTCATTGAAAGATTATATTGACTTTAAATGAATTGAATCAAATTCTAACTAAAATGACTGCACCATATATAATGTATCGATATTGTATAAATAATGAATAAATGTGTATAAGTATGTATATACATTTATAAAACTGTTTATATAAAATGTATACATTGCAACAGTTCATCCTCTTGAACAAGTTGATCTTTTTCAATCTCAAACCTCCTTGAACAAGATCAAATTTTAGATATTAGCTCCTTTGAATCTTACTACAAAAGTTGAATTATAGCAAACTACCAATTGTACAAAGTCTCTTTTTGTTATTTATAACCCAACAACTCTTGTTATGTTTAGTCAATTTAAGGGGAAAAAGTTTGTATTATTAATAAGGAAAAAAGGATAAATATACCTTCGAACTATTGTAAATAGTATATAGATACTTTTTATCATACTTTTGGAATATTGATTCTCCTATCGTTCAAAAATTAGAGCATACATACACGTGTCCCTATTTAAGTCTTCCGTTGGAGTGAAGGGCGGCATATATGCCTTAATTTTTGAATGACAATGGCATAAATATCCAAAATTATGACGAAAGATATATGCGTAACATTTCAGTTATAATTGCATGTAATTATTGCGTTAATATATATGGGAGACAAGTTGGTCAAAAGTACTATTTTTTGCATCACTCGGAAAAAGTTCTACATATGATAATGTTTTTTCTGTGTGCTTGGTAATATTTAATTTACGAATTTAAAAGATTTTTTCAGAATATGTATTCCGTTGAGATTATTAGTTGTATTTTTTATGAAAAAAATTGTAAACCATGAAGGCTGCAATTTATTACTTCCACAACTAATATCCAACATTGACATGAACACAAGTGAAATGTGCATAATGCCATAATAAAAGAGTTTAGACACTCAAGAGAAAAGAATCTATATATATAGAAAGCTCGATATAGAAAATCTGATGTAACACCTCTCTATGGCCAGTATTTTTATTCATATTCTATTTCATTTTTTTGACTTTTTATTTGTAATTTTTTTTATAAAAAAAAAAACTGAAAAATATTAATGGATTACATCATGCTCCTTTAAAACTTTCATCATATTAATACACATTTAAGTAAATGGAAGATGAAAAGATAAAATCCTTTTCATTTTTCATAACAGTTTATAATTATTTAGCCATAAAATAAAATAAAAAAATTGACTATTGTAATCAACAATGGTGTAAACCTTCACTTTCTCTCTTTTTCTTTCTAATGATGATATATGGGTATCAAATTTTGATATTGAGATGTCTAGCGAATTTTTAGACCTTGTGATTTTTTCAAGAAAAGGAAAGAAAGAGTATCTCAAGATCTAAATATATTGGTGATGATAAAACTTCTAAAGATATTGGTGGTGATGAATATACGGATATCAAGTTTCTTGAAAAGGGGAAGAGAGAGTATCTCATGATCTAAAGATATTGGTGACGATAAAACTTCTAAAGATATTGATGGTGATGAATATACGGATATCAAATTTAGTCATTAAGATGTCCATCGAAATTCTAGACCTTTTGAGATTTTCAAGAAAAAAAAAAGGATATCTCACGAACCTTCTATAGATATTGGTGAAAGGAAAAAGATTATGTAACAAAAAATTGTCTTCAAAGTAGAAGCCTTTTTGAAAGAATGTTGATTTCTTTTATATTTAAAACAAAAATTCATAGTATGTAAGAAGATTTATTTAGATAAAAAGTCAATCTATTTTGTAAATTAGTATTAAATTTAGGAGGAGAATAAGTATTTCTACTAACTCCTTTCTTATTTTATCATGTCATAATTTCTTTATATATATATATATATATATCTTTAATTAAACTTTGTTTTATTTCTTATTATTTAGCTTAATTTAAAATTTACCAACGACAATATTTTTGCTTCTTTAGTCTACTAACTTTTTTCTTCTTTTATTTTGTTTATTTTTTTTGTCGTTATTTTTTTTTTTTCGTATTTATTTTGTATTAACGTTTTTATGTATATCTTTTAATTTCTAATGCCTGGTTTGTTTATTTATAAAATCCAACTATTATAACTACTTAAGAATTGCAGTTTTTTTTTTTTTACAGAATATGATTTTAACATTTTTCTTTAAAATTTTAGATCATTTCTTAGTGCAACATTGATAATTATATGTTTTATAAACAAAAATATCATATTTATTTAATTTTATTAATTTTTCAAATATTCTTTCAAACATTTTTATTAAAATAATTGCTCAAAATTGAAATTATTCTTCTATAAAAAATTGTGCCTCGAATTTTATTTTATTTTAGCGTTTTTTTCTAATTTTAAAAAACTTAAAATCTAATAAAATATGAATGATGACCATATTTAATTCTTATCACCATCAATGCTATTGATTTCTTTTACTTCGTTCCCTTAAATATCATTATTAATGTTATTTATATTATTTCCTTATACTTATTTTCCCTCACTTGTACTTTTTCGTTTATTTTATTTTATTTAATTCTAAAAATTACTTATTATAACTATATAAGAATTACAATCTTTTTACCGAACTTGATTTTGACTTTTTTCTTATGATTGTTAGATCATTCTTTAGTCTGATATAGATTCTTATATGTTTTAAAAATTAATTGCATAAAAAATAAATTACTCTATCATTTTAAAAATAATAATAAGCGTTTTCATTTATTGCTCAATTTAAATATGTATAAATAGGAAAACAACTGTTGTGCTTTCCATAATAATATTATATTTATATTGTCATTTTTTTGTCAATATTTTTTCTTTTCGATCGTTTTATTCTGCTATCACTAACTTTATTTATTTTTATAATTTTTTTATGAATGAAAGAAATATGAGAGAATGAAGAGGAAGGGTTTTAGGAAAGATCAATTAATAATATTTGATGAAATTTTGCAAAAAGATAGTTCTTGAAATTTTTTATGACAACAATAAATGAGATTAATTGAGATAAAAAAATAATAAAATTATGTGTAGTATAGTAGAAAACTGTTTTTTCAAATTAAAAAATATAGACATAAAAGGTAAAATGAGAGAATTTAAGAAAAATAATATATGATAATAATAGTGATGAGAGATGATCAAATTAACTAAAAATATATTTTTAATTTACAGAAAATTTTTATGACAATAAATTATATGAAATAAATTGAGATAAAAAAATATTGAAAAGAAAAACGTGTAAGATAGTAACCTAAAAGGTAAGATGAAAGAATTTAAGGAAAACAATAAATTATTATAAGATGATAGATGAAGAGTAAAAGATTATAGTAGTAATGATAAGGAGAGATAAATACGTTATTTTGATTAAATTTTTCCCCTTCTTTTAGTATATTTTAGAGATAAACAAAAATAAAAAAATTGATAAAAAAGATAAATGATAATTCTGTCCAAAGCGAGACCCCACGTCCTATTTTTATCATCCACCTTTATGTATAATATATTTTTCTCATTAAATTAAAATAAAGAATTAATAAAAAAATGCATAAACACTTAGAATCTTTTTTTTTGGTTTTAAAATTAAAAAGATATTTCATTTCATCTTTTAATAAAATATTCTTGATAATTTATCGTAGGACTGTACCCATTCGAAAACACTAATATTATCAAATGTTCAGAAGTAGATTATTGACGTAGTTTATCACCGCGCGAAGCGCGGACAGTTTGCCTAGTTATAAATAAAAGGGAAGTAAAATTTTCACATATAGCCACTATAATAAATATAAGGAGAACTTTCACGTATAGCCATTCAGAATAGCTTAATTACGCTTTATAGTTATAGTTTGTTGATTACGATTCGTAGCTACATGTTATAAGGAGGAAAGTGGCGAGTGAGATTGGGAGATGGAGGAGAGGGGCGAATCGTATATGCATATCTATCAAAATAATTGTATATATGTAACTGATATACATACGTAGTTGTATATCTGGCAAGCGAGATTGAGAGAGGAAGGAGAGAGGCGAGTGCGATTGGGAGAGGGAGGAAAGAGGCGAGAGAGAGAGGGCAATAATTTGTATAATTCGCTGCTCGTTTGCATAATTCGCCGGTACAATTGTGTAATTCACATGTTTTTGTATAATTGAGTAATACAAAAACTGAAATTATACAAATATGATAAATTTCAATATAACGAATTGATACAAAATAAGAATATGAGCTTTAATCAGTTATACAAACTATATCATGCAAATTATATTATATAAATTATATAATATAAAATTCAAAAACTACATGTTTATACATACTTTAAAAAGTTATACAAAAAAGATTGAATGTATATGGTGATAAAACTAAAAATCAAAGGAAATCATCGTCATATACAAATTACAAATCAAATGGTTAGTTGTGAATTATACAATGTGGCGAATTATACAAATGTGGCTGATTATATAAACTTGAAGCAAGCCACGTAATTAATGGTTAATGTTCGTCACGACTGGTAACAAATTATAGCTATGATAACTAATTAAGTAGTATAAGTTTGCTTAATCGCGTAATTTTTCTCAAGTATAATCATGCTTCATAAATATAATTTTTGCATATTTGTGGGTTGTAGTTACAGTTTGTCACGACCCAAAAATGGACGTGATAGCACTCGTTTTATCCCACTAAGACAAATCAGCCTAAAACTCAACTATTACATTAAAATGTAGAGAATTTACTATCAACTTTAATTATACCCCAAAAACCTGATAGTCACGTGTACAAGTCTCTATAGTATTACAATTGATCCAAAAGAAATTACAGGTCTCAAATGGCCTTATTTCTAGAATAGAACAAGATAAAAAATAGGAGTAAGAAGGTTTGCTGAAATGACAAACAGCTACCTCACGAATCTCCATGAAGCCTCGGAATAATGCAAATGACATGTTCACACAAACAATGAAGAGATGATCATTTTCATTAAATTGCACAATTCACAACAACACAAACATGATATCACATCAACAATGATTCAACAAGCTTTCAAACCTTCATCAACACATCACACATAAATAATTAATCACATTGCCTTTTGTTATCTCTTTTTCATCATTAGAATTAATCAATGTGGACAAGTTAACAATCACCAAGTCCCATTACTCCCAAACATATACCACAAGAAAATACACGCATTTCATACACTTAACAAGAGTTTAGAAATTCACTTTTCTGAATCAAATAAGAATTTACTCCGGACTTGAGTCTTCCTCCTTCATTCCACTTCCAAATAAATCCAGTCTATTCAAATAATTAAAGACAATAAGATTTCGAAGTTAACAACACTCATATTATCATACGTCTATCTTAGACCCAAAACTCACCCAAATTTATGATAGAGTTTCTAAATCTTGATTTCAATCAATATGTCAAATCTCATATTTTCTGAATTCAAGTCTAAGGTTAAATCATATTTTCTCCAAATACTATAAACCTAATAGTTATCATATAGTATAATACACTCAATATCTAATTACCTATCTTAATATGCCAAAATTTAATTCGTCATAATTACTGTTAGACAATAATATAAAACAATACCACTTCGAATAGTTAAACTTAATGACTTAACCCAAAATCTCAACTAATTTAATTTTTTAAGTTTAATATGTTAATTCCATGAATATTTGCCGCCGATTGGTTTCTTAATCATCACTGCCACATAATGGCGTAATACTTTGCATATTTTATATATATATGCATATGACACTGCATATTCAATTAATGCTAATACCAATTAACATAAACAATAAATAAATAAGATCAATAATGTTTAACAATTACCTGTACGTGAATTTTTAATTTCAGGCCCGCCGCCTCTGAATAGTTAGCAGTGATAAATTTTCATTCTCTTCTTTTATCTTCTTTTCTTAATTAAATATATATTAAAAGTACTAAATTCTAATAACTTATTTTAATATGGGTCAAATAACATAGAATATTTGATAAATCATGATATTGACCCATTGACCCATTAATTATCAGTTAAATAAATTAATAATTTAATAAATATTCCTCAAATAAATTATCACTCACCAATTAAATAACCTAGTTAAACAAATAGTTTTAAAACTTTTTAAACCAACTTTCTCCACTAATTCAACATATCTCGGGGTAACTATCGAGAGGGATAAAAATTACTTACAAAAATTTACAAAAATGACCATCCGGATCATTACACAGTTTGAGCTGTCATGTTTATATAATTTGCGGGTACCTTTGTATGATTGAGTTGTTTTTGTATAAACTCGAAATAAAGAAACACAACATCTAAACTTTAATCAGTTACACAAATTTCAAATTATACAAACATGTGAAATTGTACAAACTCGAAACCCCAACACACGTAATTATCACTAAATGTTGATTAACCTAAAACCGAACCGATGAAAAAAATTAATCATAAAAATATTCACGCCCAGTGGGACTCGAACCCACAAACTAAATGTTGATTAATCTAAAACCGAACCGATGAAAAAAATTAATCATAAAATTATCACGCCCAGTGGGACTCGAACCCACAATCGCTTGATTAGAAGTCAAGCGCCTTATCCATTAGGCCATGGGCGCTTGTTGGTTAAGATATACATTTACAGTATTTTATTTTTCTGCCGGAAGGAAAACAAAAAAGATTGTTCGAGCTTATACCATAGATTTAAGGTTCTTTTTCTATATTCTATCACCATCTTATACCGATTCCTATGTCTTAAAATAAAATTTGGAAGTCTATAGAACACAAAATGAAGTTTCTCAGTTTCCTATGTCAAAGGGGAGAAAATATGCATTATGAACAAAGCAACCATTGAACTTAAAAGAGTAAACTCAAAAAACAAAACAATGAATCCATATTCATTTGGGCACCAGGTTTTGCTTTGATTGAATGAAGACATAAGTCTGTCAAAATAACAGAACATTTTCACCTTGTTGAAACTGTGAGCTATACAAGCAGTGCCTTCGAATCCATGAAAATCATAAAAGAAAAAACACATTAGAACTAAGAAAAGAAGCTTTAAAAGAAAGAGGGACAAGGTTATCTACAAGTCAACAGCTAAATCCTTCAAAGTAACAAGTTTGATGCTGATGTTATGCACAAGAATTTGATTAAGAATTCTGAAGCACAGTAGTTTACACCTTATACAAGCATATATCCTGCGAAAAATTAGTCAGCGGAACTCAACCATGACCTTCTAGGAGCATATCAGATTGCATATGTCCTGAAACCTTGCCTCTGAAATGTTGGTGAAAGGAAAAACTTTGAATTTACCAGTATTTGGGCAACTCAAAGTCAGATGTTCCGAGCTCACCAACTTCTGCAGTATGCAATACAAGAATTATTCACCATATACTAGTTAAATTGCAAAAGAATAAAAAATGCATCCAAATTTGAGCTTGATTTGTGCTGGAAAGAAGTAATAACAACATGAGAGAGCAGGACGAAAAGGATTATGACTACTAGGAAAGACACCACCTTGAAGAGTAAAGAAAAAGATGCCAATAACAAGATGTTCTAATTAAGGAACACTAACAAAGATGAAACGAAAGATAAAAGATGGTCTCCGAGGGTTACTCAAAATTATACTTTGTTCTGGGAAAATAGTCAATACCAGCCTTACAACAAATCGCTCAATTCAAAGCATCACCAACGTTTAGACCAAGTAATCATATGTCATTGGTAGCGGGGATGGAGGGAGATCTATAAAACTCGAGCCAAGAATCTCTTTACTTAATAAACAACCTAATACAATCACTAATATATCCACAGCGCTACTCTCAATAATCTCCCTATACCACCCTTACAAAAGTCTCGAGCCAAGAATCTTCTTAGTTAATAAACAACCTGATACAATCACTAATATATCCACAGCGCTGCTCTCAAGATGTATATGATGTTATTGCTTGAGACAACAGTTATGTCAAAGATGATCCCGAAGAATATACGTAATGTGAAGACTATTTTTCTTGTTCTAGGGGATCCCCCCCCCCCCCCCCTTGAACTAGCAAACACTTGATCTGTTTCTCATTTCAGTTCATTGATCTTATATAACGTTTCTCAGACAAAAATTATGTGTCCCTTCTCATAATAGGATCAAGTATAAGGAGATACCTCACAATGAAATGCCTTGTCAGTGCAGCTCCACCATTTGGATGGAATGCAATCAAAGTAGTGACACCAGCTACAGTACTTGTTTATGTCAATACCATGCAGAACTGCCATTATAATTCCTGCAAGCCTGCATTTAGAGTGACAGCAATTCAACTCATTATCTTAGAAAACTATAACTAACCTAAGTAATAGTTCATGGGGAAATTGGATGCAAAGAAAAATGGAGCAAGGGTAAAACCATAAAAGTATCATACAGAGATAGAACTCACAATAAAGCAAAGATAACAAGAGCAGCACCCCTCTGAACAGGCTTGTCCAAACTCTTCCTACATTTGACAATGTCCTTGGCATCAAATTCAAATAAGCCTCCCTTATTTCGAGCTAGTTTCTCTTGTTGAGGCTTGAACAAGAGCACAAACCCCAGAAGGAATCCTGACATAAATCCTCCAATATTCGCAAAATTATTGATGTAAGGTATCAGTCCGAGCACAAGATTAGTCATCAAGATTGTCATGGTAGCCACAAGCCCTGCAAACTGCAATAAAAGTAGGGAGATGACATTCTATACTATTTGACAGCTGAGATGAGAGGGGAAAAAGCTACAAGACCTCAGGACCTTATTGGTATAAGATTTCCAATTCCTGATGAGGCCAGAGAGCAGTGTACCAAGCAATCCAATCAATGCACCAGAGGAACAAACTGATGGCCGATCTTGAACGAAAAGTGAAGCAACTAGACTACCAGTAATAGCTGAGAGTATGTAGATAACTCCAATCCTAACTGCAGAAATAGGAGCTTCAATCAAAGATTCAATATACAACTTTCTCAATGAAAGAACATATTATAAGAATATTCTTACATGATCCAAATTCTTGCTCTAAGTGAAGTCCCACAAAGATTACTGAGGACAAGTTAATGATCAGATGTAAAAGCCCTGCATGCAACCAAGGGCTTGTGAAGATACGCCTGAGTTGTTGATTATTAGTCAACAATGTCTTCTGAAGTGCTCCAATTTCTTCTAACCTACATTGGCAAAATATTTCATATCTGTTATTGGCAGCAGAACTTCCTCAACATAATATCATGCGCAAGACACAGTGTACAGCTCAGTAGTTCTTTGATGCACAGATGGAAAAATAACATGTTTATATTAACATATAGAATAATATGCATTAGTAAATAACCTCAAAGTAACTGGTACTGCAATTTTCAAGGCAGATAGGAAAAAGCAGGTAATGTTTAACTTGTTTGAGAGGGATCTAGAGATCAATATGTTAGCGAACGTGGAGCGTGGATTAATTGATTCTCTATGGCCTGAAGAACTGCCATATGGAGAAGCCAGAGGTTCCATAAAGAACCAAGAAATATTTCAGAAACAGTTCATCACATGTGTATATATGCAAAGTGCTTGTATACTTGATGCAATAAAATTTTAGGATTCTGAAATCAGTTAGATCCATAAGAATATACAAGACTAGCCTTCAGTAAAGTACCAACTGCCGCCATAAACTACATTTTCAGGAAATACGAATCAATATAAATATCAATCAAACATCGTAGCCACAACAACAAGTATACAAACTCAAATTCAAGCAACAATTCATATAGATAGCAACGTTTTCTCCTCAAATTTCATAAAGCAGTCCAAATCCATAATATACCGAAAATCAGTCACAGTTCAAACGATGCATTGAAATAGTTAAAGAGAAGAAGGAACTGACGTAGAAGCAGAAGGACCGAGCAGAGGATTCTCGTAAAGAGGCTGAAAAGAGAACCTACGGAGAGGTTTTAGAGCACAATCTCCATAAGAATTCTCCCAACAGTCGTTAACAATCATTGTTACAGTAAAAGCGCCCAAGTGAAGGATCACAAAGAGAGAAATGATCCATGTGTTTGCTCTCTTCTGAGACAATGGCCTAAAGAAGGGGAATGGAACTCTCTCATCAGCAGTCATCTCAGTGGAGAATGTCGACGCCATTGAAGCACATTGTTGCTTGATTTCAACCTGAGTTTGGGATTTCGAACTATCTGCCATTATTTTGTTTAGTTTTACAAATTACACATTTGCTCGAGTTGAACTTGACAAGTTGGGGATGATCAATCCATGTGACATTAGAGGGTTGAGGGGGGGGGGGGGGTTGTTTATTGGCGGGAAGAATGCCAAACAAGAGGGAAAAAGGAGGGTTGATTCCGTCTAATTTTATTTCTCATGTTGCGTTTCTCAGAAAATAATTTGACTAACTTTCAAACTTAAATGATCTGATATTTTAAATTAAAATCTAGATATTTAAAAACTATACGAAAAATACTATAAATTGCAATATTTCTCATATTAATATGAATAAAAAAAGGAAAACTTTCGCATATAACCACTTAAAAATAGCCTAATTACTCTCCATAACTATAGTTTGATAATTCCAATTCGTACTACATGTTATATGGAGGAGAGAGGCGAGCGAGACTGGGAGAGAGAGGAGAGAGGCTAGAGAGAGGGGGAAAAGAGTGGAAGAAAGGTGAATTGTATATGTATATTGGTTAGATAATTGTATATTATACGTATATATTTGTATATATGGCAAGCGAGAGTGAAAGAGGGAGGAGAGAGGTGAGCGAGACTGGGAGAGAGGAGAGAGGCGAGCGAGATAGGGAGAAGCGAGCGAGAGAGGGTAGAGAGTGGGAGAGAGGTGAATTGCATATGTATATTATACATATACATTGTATATAGGGCAAGACAGATTGGGAGAGGGAGGAGAAAGGCAAGCGAGATTGGGAGAGGAAGGAGAGAGGTGAGCGAAAGAAGGGACAGAGCGGGAGAGAGGTGAATTGTATATATATATATATAGGTTAAATAATTGTATATTATACATATGTATTTGTATAATTTTGCAAATTATATACATACAAATGTGACTAATTATACAAACTCGAAGTCAGCCCACGTAATTAATGTATAATGTTAGCGAGTGGTAATTATACCAAACTATAGCTATGATGAGTAATTAAATAGTATAAGTTTGCTTTGTTGCATAATTTTCTCATAAAAAAAATATATCAAAATATATAAGTCAAAAATTTTATAGTTTAACTCTAACAAAGAAACTATGACAATTAAAAATAGACGAAAGTAATATTTGTTTAGCTTTGTGGCCTTAGTTTTCTTTTTTGTTTTATTTTGGGTTGAGCCCTATGGTGAACAAATTTATTTTACAAAAATCACCTAAAATTAAAAATTTAGCAAGGAGTTGTTTGGATGGGAACTAGTTATTCTTGGATAACTTATATCCCTATGTATATGAGATAACTTATTCTATCACTATGATATAAATGATCGGATAAGTTATTCTAAACATGTCAACCAAATAAGACGTCTAAATTTTATCTCAGGACTACTTTTTTATTCCATAACTTTATTGTCTTATTCCTCACACCAAACGAGCCCAAACAAAATAAAAGGAGGGTTAGTCTACTGAAATTCAAAAGAGTTCCCATTTATCAAACTCTAACAAATTAAAATTTATCCAATAGCTCACAATTCAGATCAAGAATAATCATTAAAGGCAAATTACCACACTAACAAAATACAAAACTAAAACTAAATGGAAAAGTATAAAGAAATATTTTTGAAATGTGTATAATGGATGAGAGCAAATTAAGATAGAACACATCTTCACCCTTTTGAGAAAGAAACTAGTGAAAATAAAAAGAGTACGTAACGTTTAAATTTTGGCTCCATTTTTGAAAAGGTAAAAAGAAACTAAGTATTCGTTTGAATTAACTTATTTTTAGGTATTTTTAATTTTTAAGTAGGGTTTCTATTTTATTTTGGAGGAGTTTGGAAAAATTATAAAAAGTACTTTTAAGCACTCATTTTTAAGCCAAAATAAATGAAAAATAAGTCAAAAGTTATAAATGGGTACATCTAGAAGAAACATAAAAAATGTTAATTACTCCCTCTGTTCGTTTTTACTTGTCACTTTTTTAAAAAAATAGATTTTTATTTTTACTTGTCACTTTTAACATATCTCGAAAAGACAATACTATATTTTTCATGTTTACCCTCAGCATTATTATTCTTTTTTTTCAAATCATTTTTCAAAATTTAATACTAACCATCATTGTTGACACCAAATTTTGGTCCGATAGTTTTAAAATTAATACTTTTAGAGTATTTTATTTTAAATAGTTCAAAATACATATTTTTGTCATTTTAATGCAATTTTTAGATAATCATCCTTTTTCTCAAAGTATTAGGATTTTTGTCGATTGTTATGTTTATATTATTTTTTCACAGCCATACGTTCAACTATTTGTTCATGTTTTATAAAATCATTGTTTCTGTTAAATTGCATTTTTTACATGTAATTGATTACGTTTATTACATTTTTTTCATATTCATTTTTCTCTATTACATTGTTAATATTCATTTTGATATTCTGCGCAGTCTAAAAAATTCATTTAAATTTGAATATAATTTACTTACACAGATATTTTATCAATCGACAATTTTGGGTCACAACCTCAAGCCCATAACTTGAGCCCATAGTTTTCAACTCCCTATATATGAAATAATTGGTCCATTAGGTTTTGGAGGGTGGTGGAAAGATTTTTACGGGGTGTAATTTCCAGATATTTATTCTTTAATTGTTTATTATTTTCCGGCAAGTCACCGGAGTTCCGCCGGATTCCGGTGAGTCCACCACCCAAAACCCCTTTTCCTTTTTCCCTTCTCCTACATTTTCCCCTCCCTTGTTTCCATTTTCTTTTTTTGGTGAAACCACCTGAAGCAAAAGCTTGAACCGACCAGCAACAGAATCGTCGGAAACAACTCCGTAATCCGGCCAGACCAGCAGCAACCTCCACCAGAAAACTGCCATTTTCCTTCATTTTTTCGGCCTCCAAACGGACCAGAAAATCGAACAGAAACCCAGGCCCTCACTTCCATCTCGTTGCCTTCTCCTCTCCGACCAGCCACACCGAAAACACCATTATTTCAACCATCTCCGACGAGTTATAAGCTCAAAACAACAGCCTCAAAATCGACCCATTTCCATTTGCCACATGTTTCGATGAGTTCGCACCACCTCTGTTCACCTCTTTTTCCGGCAAAACCCCAATTCAAATAGACCCAAAATCCCTTCTGTTTTCTCTGCTGCAACTAGCAGCTCTACAACCCACCAAACACCATCAGCCTTCAGCCAAAAACAACCAGTAGAAACCAAACAGCCTGCAACAACCAACAGTCCCACGCCGCCAGTCCCCCTTCCTCTTCCCCGTTACGATTTATTTTCTATTTTCGCTGGTACTTCAACGAGAATCACCAGGCGATAACCTCATCTATGAAGAGCTCGCAACCACGTCGGAATGAAAATGGACAACAACAAAAAATCAAAGCGAAACAACCAATTCCAACCGGAAAATCTTCACTTCTGGTGACCCTTTCTTCCTTTTCACATTTTTATATTTTTGTTTGGGATGAATATGCTATTGTTTTGTTAGATTTATCTCAATTGTTGTCATTTGACCAATTTAATTTTATTTTTAGCGTTTTTCAGTACTTTCTTATTATTATTATGTTTCGGGAAAGTTTCGATAATTATTTTGATGGCTTGCTCTTTATTTGTCTACTTTGATGACTTAGTTAATAGATTGGTTTCATTAATTGTTTATAGATTGATTAAAACATTAGCTTCTGTTTGTGTTAGATTTGTCTAGATTTATATGATTTTTTTTTCATTTTTTTTTTCCATTTATATTATGATTATGGTTTGGTGTTTGTTCTATTTATTCATAGATGATTATATTGTTTTGTCCAAGATTTTGTTACTTTTCTTTTTATTTATTATTATTATTATTATTATTATTATTTAATTTTTTGTTGAAGAAGCTTCCAGTGAGCATTTGGTTTGTTTGTGTCTATTCTATTTTGTACTTTTTCAATTCATTATTTATCCTTTATTGAATTGTTATCTTGTTTGGCTTAATATTGATGTGCATCATTTTACTACTTTATGCAAATTTGGCTATCGGATCACTTGGTTATTTATTTCTTGGAAAAGATTGAATGTTTTTTTATTTATTTACTTATTTATTTATCTTTACTTTATTTAGACTTTATTTGATTGTGACATTAATTTATTAGTTTATGTTGAAATTGGCCAATGATAAAATCTCTCCGTCGGTTTTGGAGGCCTCCCCATTTTAAAAAGACGGAATTCTAAGTTTATATATTTTATATGTTGAAATTGGCCGATGAAGAAATTACCGTCGATTTCCAAGGCCTCCCATGTTAATAAGACGGGTTTTTATTTTTAAATTATTATTTCTTATATTCAATTTTATTCATATTTATTTATTACTAACACTTTTACTAAGTGTGTTTACAGGTACCCCCGAGTTGCTTCCCATTGAAGTTATTCGAATTAAGTTCGAATTATACTCTTTATTCAATATTTTGTATATAATACATTAGGCAAACTTTAGGCCGTTTCTTATATTTTCTTATTTTATTTATTTGTGTATATTGCATGTTTATTATATTTGTACATTATTTTATTTTCCTCCTCAATTTGAAAAAATGAACTCAATCGGGAACCACATTTGTGGATTCCGAAGGATGCCTAATCCCTTCCCTTGGGAATAATTTGAACCCCTTACCTAGAATCAATTTGGTTTCGTAGACAATTCTTTCAAGTTAATTAATTCATCGGTTTCCTAGTTTTCCAAAAAAAAAATTAGGTGGCGACTCTCTTTTCCCTTTAACCCCCCTTTTACCCGTTTTAATAATTCTTTTAACTTTAACTATAAAAGTTCTTTTTTTAGTTGAGTCACCGCGACGTTGCTCCATTTAAAGGATGTCAACAGAATGGCGACTCTGCTGGGGACATAGAGGTTCCAACCATTATGGGTTCATTTTTTTCAAATTGAGGATACTATTCTTTTATTGTGTTATTCATTATAGCTTGTATATTTTGTTGATTGTTTGAATATTGTACTCAGTATTGATTCATTATTTATTGTATATTGTCATTGCATGCACAACATTTATTCCGTCAAACGACATCTAATTTTATTTTTTTTACTTAAAGGACGATTATGCGGGTTCGCAATCGTTCGTTAACCAAACTTTTCTCGGGACACCCTGACGAATGTAGTTGGCTACTGGATAGTCAACGGTCGTTAACTGTCTCAACTCAAGTTGTCCGCTTGGGTCACCTATCCACAATAAACAAAGCCCACTCTTAGTCATCTTATGTAGAGCGAAGCCAAAATCTCATATTAAGCATGACACAAAACTCGAGGCACATTTGTATAAGACATGTATTCATTGTTTGTATGTTCTGTGATATACTTGTTATACGTGAATATGTTGTATAATAGTTCATTATTTTAAAATCACTTTTGTTAACCTAGTTTTTAGAATATTCATAATTCAATGCTAGTTTTTTTATTCAAATTATAATTTGTTGGAACTACGTTTGACCTGATTCCTGTTTCAACGGGATACGTAGGCGCCATAGGAGCTCGGTCATGTTCCCCGTAAGCTTTCCAAATTTTTAAGACGGAAACTGGGGCAAAATTTTTTGAGGTCTCCAAAAATTTTACAAAGGAGATAGTTGTTACAAGATTAATACGGAGGTTGTTGAAGCTGACAGGGGCAAAATTTTTTAGGAATGCCCTAAACAATTTCACCAAGGTAGAATTTATGAGGCTTCACTCCGAGTTGGTTTGTATATTTTGCAATAATTTTTTGTACATAATGTCACATTCATTATATATCTTTGATTTTATTTATCTTACATTCCATTAAAAATATTGTTTTAATTGACTTTTGTTAAGTTGGGTTGTCCGCCCTTCAATGTGACTCATTTTTTTTTTTACTTCTGTTATTTTTTTTAATTAATAATTAATATTTTTGTTAAGTTTGGGTAGTCCGACCTTCAATGTGACTCATTAATTTCTTATTTTATTTTTGTTACTTTTGATTAATTTTGGGAGGTCCGCCATTCAATGTGATTCACTGATTTCCTTGTTCTTCTTCAGTTTTCTTTGATTAATAAAAAAAAAATTGTTAAATTTAGGTTGCCCTCCTTTCAATGTGGCTCATTGGTTTTTTATTTTCATTGTTTTTCCCTTGAAAAATTCATTTGTTGTTCAAATTATAGGCTTTATGCCATATCTGGAAGAACTATGCAAACCTGATTCTCATCAATGAGATACGTAGGCAGCCCTTATTGGGTTCGGTATTCTTTATTCAAAAGATTTTTTATTTTTTTATTTTTTATTATAATATTTATATTTTTGAAATTATTTTTGACTTGGTTGGTGCCAACACAGTTTAAGTGTGCATGTGGAAAATAATTTGTACAATAACGAATGATGACTTCTTGTTAAACCATAGATTCTTTTGGTACCTCTCATTCATACTTTTGTTACACTTGTAAATATTCTCTTGTATATATTCAAGATTAGAACAAAACCAGATTTATTGTTTCATGTGCATTGTGTGGTGAGTTTTGAATTAAATTCAATTGTTTTGCATTGTTGATCTAGAACTTGGCCTAAATGTTATTGAAGCGAAATTCTGAGTAATGTTTGATTTGAAAAATGATTGTAGGCCTCCTTTGACCCGTTTGAGCCTTTCAAAGCCTACCAAATGACGTCAACCCTTAGTATGTCCCACTTTGAGCCTTAAGCCTTTTCTTTGGACAACAACATTTTAGCCTATATCTTTTTTAAGTGCTTATATGCACAAACACTCTTTTGATCAGACTTTCTTGAGCGCACTGAAGACGTGCAAGTTACTAAAGAAGATTCAATGTTCAAATTTGTCAAAGACAAAAGTTATCGAAGTCCCTGAAAGTCAAGAAGACAAAATTGACTTCAAAAGAAAGAAAGAAAAATTTCAAAATTCCTCACAAGTTTAAGAAAGCAGAATTTCAAGAAAAGAAGAAAACCACTCCAAACAAAAAGGAGAAAATTCAAAAGGGGAAAAAACTCAGACAAACAAAGTTTCAAAGAAGTCCAAAGTGCAAAAAGAAGGGACAACAAAGAGAATCAAACGCTAAAATCGTAACAAATGTTGAAAGCACCAATTTAGTGCAGTGCTCAAGAAAGGAATAAGTCACTTTTATCCCAAATGACTATCTTACCCGTCCCTAAGCCTACATTACAAGCTATTAACAAGCCCTACATGATTTCAATTCATTTGTTCTCATATTAGTGGAGATTTACATGAAGGCCAAGCCTATGGTATCACAATTGCATGCGTTGAACATTTTTCTGAGTGTGAGTGTGCTTTTCCAGATATTCCCAAATCAAAATATTTTAAATGTGTGGAAATTGGGATTTCTTATAGTAAGGGCACTTGAAACATGATTTTAGGTCTAGTTCAAAATCTTTGTTTATAGCAAGATGGACAAATCTTGTTGTTACTTAAGTATATTTGAGGTACCACTTGAATCCATAGAATTTACCTCGAAATTAATCTCAGTTCAAAGATAAAGAATTGTGAGAATTTTTGTACGATACTTTTGTTGGTGCTAACCAAGTTAAAATATGTTTCATTGTTCATAAAATAAAAAATGGGTTAAAATCCACTTTTCCATGTTTGTCCAAACAATTTTGTGGACTGTTTCATTGTTGATATTTGTCCATACCAACTTTGTGGACCGTTTCATTGTTGATATTTGTCCAAACAACTTTGTGGACTGTTTCATTGTTGATATTTGTCCAAATAACTTTGTGAACCGTTTCAAAGTTTAAATTGCATTTTTGGTAGTCATACCCTTCAAAATGACATATTTTTTTTATTTTTGGTAGTCATACCCTTCAAAATGACATTTTTTATTTATTTATTATTTAGGTCGTCATACCTTTCAAAATGATATCTTTTAGAAATTAATTTATTATCTCAAATAACTAATTCTTTTCAAATTGGTTTGTCATGCCGTTCAATATGACACTTTTTGTTTTGTTATCCAATTTTAAATTGTCATTTTTTCTATTAAATTCAAATTGCCCCATCAGTTAATTACCTTGTCTATATGAGGTCATGGTTGCATATTTTATGTCGCTTTTATGTTATATTTGTTACTAACATTGATATTGCAGATTTTGTGATACGTCATTTGTTATGATTAAATTGGGTCGTCCGCCTTTCAAAGAGACACGTTGGGTTGTCATCTCCCTTCAAATGACACATTAAATTCAAGACTGGGTTGTCATCTCCCTTCAAATGACATGTTAAATTCAAGTTGGGTCGTCCGCCTTTCAACGAGACACGTTGGGTTGTCACCTCGTTCAAAGTGACATGTTATATTCAAGATTGAGTTGTCACCTCGTTCAAAGTGACATGTTATGATTAAATTGGGTCGTCCGCCTTTCAAAGAGACACGTTGGTTGTCATCTCCCTTCAAATGACACATTAAATTCAAGACTGGGTTGTCATCTCCCTTCAAATGACATGTTAGATTCAAGTTGGGTCGTCCGCCTTTCAACGAGACACGTTGGGTTGTCACCTCGTTCAAAGTGACATGTTATATTCAAGATTGGGTTGTCATCTCCCTTCAAATGACATGTTAAATTCAAGTTGGGTCGTCCGCCTTTCAACGAGACACGTTGGGTTGTCACCTCGTTCAAAGTGACATGTTATATTCAAGATTGGGTTGTCATCTCCCTTCAAGTGACATGTTAAGTTCAAGTTGGGTCGTCCGCCCTTCAAAGAGACACGTTGGGTTGTCACCTCGTTCAAAGTGACATGTTAAGTTCAAGTTGGGTCGTCCGCCTTTCAAAGAGACACGTTGGGTTGTCACCCAGTTCAAAGTGACATGTTAAGTTCGAGTTGGGTCGTCCGCCTTTCAAAGAGACATGTTGGGTTGTCACCTCGTTCAAAGTGACATGTTATGTTCAAATTGGGTCGTCCTCCTTTCAAAGAGACAAGTTGGGTTGTCACCTCGTTCAAAGTGACATGTTATTCGCATCATCCTTCTTTCAAAAGGTACACTACCTTCATTGTGCAATTTTGCAAGTAACATCAAAGGTATGTGAATTTTCTCAGTTTACAATCAATCTCTGTCTTTTGTTTGTTATATTCAGCCCAGCGACGGATGTGGAGTCTTGCTCAAAAGCTCTACTAGCGTCTCAATTGTTTTGTTCAAAGTTTATCAAACCAAATTTGGGTTCGTCAACTTTGTTTGACAAGGATCTCTTTCATCGACCCTAATCAAACAAAGGGGCAAGTTGTTGACACCAAATTTTGGTCCGATAGTTTTAAAATTAATACTTTTAGAGTATTTTATTTTAAATAGTTCAAAATACATATTTTTGTCATTTTAATGCAATTTTTAGATAATCATCCTTTTTCTCAAAGTATTAGGATTTTTGTCGATTGTTATGTTTATATTATTTTGTCACAGCCATACGTTCAACTATTTATTCATGTTTTATAAAATCATTGTTTCTGTTAAATTGCATTTTTTACATGTAATTGATTACGTTTATTACATTTTTTTCATATTCATTTTTCTCTATTACGTTGTTAATATTCATTTTGATATTCTGCGCAGTCTAAAAAATTCATTTAAATTCGAATATAATTTACTTACACAGATATTTTATCAATCGACAATTTTGGGTCACAACCTCAAGCCCATAACTTGAGCCCATAGTTTTCAACTCCCTATATATGAAATAATTGGTCCATTAGGTTTTGGAGGGTGGTGGAAAGATTTTTACGGGGTGTAATTTCCAGATATTTATTCTTTAATTGTTTATTATTTTCCGGCAAGTCACCGGAGTTCCGCCGGATTCCGGTGAGTCCACCACCCAAAACCCCTTTTCCTTTTTCCCTTCTCCTACATTTTCCCCTCCCTTGTTTCCATTTTCTTTTTTTGGTGAAACCACCTGAAGCAAAAGCTTGAACCGACCAGCAACAGAATCGTCGGAAACAACTCCGTAATCCGGCCAGACCAGCAGCAACCTCCACCAGAAAACTGCCATTTTCCTTCATTTTTTCGGCCTCCAAACGGACCAGAAAATCGAACAGAAACCCAGGCCCTCACTTCCATCTCGTTGCCTTCTCCTCTCCGACCAGCCACACCGAAAACACCATTATTTCAACCATCTCCGACGAGTTATAAGCTCAAAACAACAGCCTCAAAATCGACCCATTTCCATTTGCCACATGTTTCGATGAGTTCGCACCACCTCTGTTCACCTCTTTTTCCGGCAAAACCCCAATTCAAATAGACCCAAAATCCCTTCTGTTTTCTCTGCTGCAACTAGCAGCTCTACAACCCACCAAACACCATCAGCCTTCAGCCAAAAACAACCAGTAGAAACCAAACAGCCTGCAACAACCAACAGTCCCACGCCGCCAGTCCCCCTTCCTCTTCCCCGTTACGATTTATTTTCTATTTTCGCTGGTACTTCAACGAGAATCACCAGGCGATAACCTCATCTATGAAGAGCTCGCAACCACGTCGGAATGAAAATGGACAACAACAAAAAATCAAAGCGAAACAACCAATTCCAACCGGAAAATCTTCACTTCTGGTGACCCTTTCTTCCTTTTCACATTTTTATATTTTTGTTTGGGATGAATATGCTATTGTTTTGTTAGATTTATCTCAATTGTTGTCATTTGACCAATTTAATTTTATTTTTAGCGTTTTTCAGTACTTTCTTATTATTATTATGTTTCGGGAAAGTTTCGATAATTATTTTGATGGCTTGCTCTTTATTTGTCTACTTTGATGACTTAGTTAATAGATTGGTTTCATTAATTGTTTATAGATTGATTAAAACATTAGCTTCTGTTTGTGTTAGATTTGTCTAGATTTATATGATTTTTTTTTTCTTTTTTTTTTTCCATTTATATTATGATTATGGTTTGGTGTTTGTTCTATTTATTCATAGATGATTATATTGTTTTGTCCAAGATTTTGTTACTTTTCTTTTTATTTATTATTATTATTATTATTATTATTTAATTTTTTGTTGAAGAAGCTTCCAGTGAGCATTTGGTTTGTTTGTGTCTATTCTATTTTGTACTTTTTCAATTCATTATTTATCCTTTATTGAATTGTTATCTTGTTTGGCTTAATATTGATGTGCATCATTTTACTACTTTATGCAAATTTGGCTATCGGATCACTTGGTTATTTATTTCTTGGAAAAGATTGAATGTTTTTTTATTTATTTACTTATTTATTTATCTTTACTTTATTTAGACTTTATTTGATTGTGACATTAATTTATTAGTTTATGTTGAAATTGGCCAATGATAAAATCTCTCCGTCGGTTTTGGAGGCCTCCCCATTTTAAAAAGACGGAATTCTAAGTTTATATATTTTATATGTTGAAATTGGCCGATGAAGAAATTACCGTCGATTTCCAAGGCCTCCCATGTTAATAAGACGGGTTTTTATTTTTAAATTATTATTTCTTATATTCAATTTTATTCATATTTATTTATTACTAACACTTTTACTAAGTGTGTTTACAGGTACCCCCGAGTTGCTTCCCATTGAAGTTATTCGAATTAAGTTCGAATTATACTCTTTATTCAATATTTTGTATATAATACATTAGGCAAACTTTAGGCCGTTTCTTATATTTTCTTATTTTATTTATTTGTGTATATTGCATGTTTATTATATTTGTACATTATTTTATTTTCCTCCTCAATTTGAAAAAATGAACTCAATCGGGAACCACATTTGTGGATTCCGAAAGATGCCTAATCCCTTCCCTTGGGAATAATTTGAACCCCTTACCTAGAATCAATTTGGTTTCGTAGACAATTCTTTCAAGTTAATTAATTCATCGGTTTCCTAGTTTTCCAAAAAAAAAATTAGGTGGCGACTCTCTTTTCCCTTTAACCCCCCTTTTACCCGTTTTAATAATTCTTTTAACTTTAACTATAAAAGTTCTTTTTTTAGTTGAGTCACCGCGACGTTGCTCCATTTAAAGGATGTCAACAGAATGGCGACTCTGCTGGGGACATAGAGGTTCCAACCATTATGGGTTCATTTTTTTCAAATTGAGGATACTATTCTTTTATTGTGTTATTCATTATAGCTTGTATATTTTGTTGATTGTTTGAATATTGTACTCAGTATTGATTCATTATTTATTGTATATTGTCATTGCATGCACAATATTTATTCCGTCAAACGACATCTAATTTTATTTTTTTTACTTAAAGGACGATTATGCGGGTTCGCAATCGTTCGTTAACCAAACTTTTCTCGGGACACCCTGACGAATGTAGTTGGCTACTGGATAGTCAACGGTCGTTAACTGTCTCAACTCAAGTTGTCCGCTTGGGTCACCTATCCACAATAAACAAAGCCCACTCTTAGTCATCTTATGTAGAGCGAAGCCAAAACCTCATATTAAGCATGACACAAAACTCGAGGCACATTTGTATAAGACATGTATTCATTGTTTGTATGTTCTGTGATATACTTGTTATACGTGAATATGTTGTATAATAGTCCATTATTTTAAAATCACTTTTGTTAACCTAGTTTTTAGAATATTCATAATTCAATGCTAGTTTTTTTATTCAAATTATAATTTGTTGGAACTACGTTTGACCTGATTCCTGTTTCAACGGGATACGTAGGCGCCATAGGAGCTCGGTCATGTTCCCCGTAAGCTTTCCAAATTTTTAAGACGGAAACTGGGGCAAAATTTTTTGAGGTCTCCAAAAATTTTACAAAGGAGATAGTTGTTACAAGATTAATACGGAGGTTGTTGAAGCTGACAGGGGCAAAATTTTTTAGGAATGCCCTAAACAATTTCACCAAGGTAGAATTTATGAGGCTTCACTCCGAGTTGGTTTGTATATTTTGCAATAATTTTTTGTACATAATGTCACATTCATTATATATCTTTGATTTTATTTATCTTACATTCCATTAAAAATATTGTTTTAATTGACTTTTGTTAAGTTGGGTTGTCCGCCCTTCAATGTGACTCATTTTTTTTTTTACTTCTGTTATTTTTTTAATTAATAATTAATATTTTTGTTAAGTTTGGGTAGTCCGACCTTCAATGTGACTCATTAATTTCTTATTTTATTTTTGTTACTTTTGATTAATTTTGGGAGGTCCGCCATTCAATGTGATTCACTGATTTCCTTGTTCTTCTTCAGTTTTCTTTGATTAATAAAAAAAAAATTGTTAAATTTAGGTTGCCCTCCTTTCAATGTGGCTCATTGGTTTTTTATTTTCATTGTTTTTCCCTTGAAAAATTCATTTGTTGTTCAAATTATAGGCTTTATGCCATATCTGGAAGAACTATGCAAACCTGATTCTCATCAATGAGATACGTAGGCAGCCCTTATTGGGTTCGGTATTCTTTATTCAAAAGATTTTTTATTTTTTTATTTTTTATTATAATATTTATATTTTTGAAATTATTTTTGACTTGGTTGGTGCCAACACAGTTTAAGTGTGCATGTGGAAAATAATTTGTACAATAACGAATGATGACTTCTTGTTAAACCATAGATTCTTTTGGTACCTCTCATTCATACTTTTGTTACACTTGTAAATATTCTCTTGTATATATTCAAGATTAGAACAAAACTAGATTTATTGTTTCATGTGCATTGTGTGGTGAGTTTTGAATTAAATTCAATTGTTTTGCATTGTTGATCTAGAACTTGGCCTAAATGTTATTGAAGCGAAATTCTGAGTAATGTTTGATTTGAAAAATGATTGTAGGCCTCCTTTGACCCGTTTGAGCCTTTCAAAGCCTACCAAATGACGTCAACCCTTAGTATGTCCCACTTTGAGCCTTAAGCCTTTTCTTTGGACAACAACATTTTAGCCTATATCTTTTTTAAGTGCTTATATGCACAAACACTCTTTTGATCAGACTTTCTTGAGCGCACTGAAGACGTGCAAGTTACTAAAGAAGATTCAATGTTCAAATTTGTCAAAGACAAAAGTTATCGAAGTCCCTGAAAGTCAAGAAGACAAAATTGACTTCAAAAGAAAGAAAGAAAAATTTCAAAATTCCTCACAAGTTTAAGAAAGCAGAATTTCAAGAAAAGAAGAAAACCACTCCAAACAAAAAGGAGAAAATTCAAAAGGGGAAAAAACTCAGACAAACAAAGTTTCAAAGAAGTCCAAAGTGCAAAAAGAAGGGACAACAAAGAGAATCAAACGCTAAAATCGTAACAAATGTTGAAAGCACCAATTTAGTGCAGTGCTCAAGAAAGGAATAAGTCACTTTTATCCCAAATGACTATCTTACCCGTCCCTAAGCCTACATTACAAGCTATTAACAAGCCCTACATGATTTCAATTCATTTGTTCTCATATTAGTGGAGATTTACATGAAGGCCAAGCCTATGGTATCACAATTGCATGCGTTGAACATTTTTCTGAGTGTGAGTGTGCTTTTCCAGATATTCCCAAATCAAAATATTTTAAATGTGTGGAAATTGGGATTTCTTATAGTAAGGGCACTTGAAACATGATTTTAGGTCTAGTTCAAAATCTTTGTTTATAGCAAGATGGACAAATCTTGTTGTTACTTAAGTATATTTGAGGTACCACTTGAATCCATAGAATTTACCTCGAAATTAATCTCAGTTCAAAGATAAAGAATTGTGAGAATTTTTGTACGATACTTTTGTTGGTGCTAACCAAGTTAAAATATGTTTCATTGTTCATAAAATAAAAAATGGGTTAAAATCCACTTTTCCATGTTTGTCCAAACAATTTTGTGGACTGTTTCATTGTTGATATTTGTCCATACCAACTTTGTGGACCGTTTCATTGTTGATATTTGTCCAAACAACTTTGTGGACTGTTTCATTGTTGATATTTGTCCAAATAACTTTGTGAACCGTTTCAAAGTTTAAATTGCATTTTTGGTAGTCATACCCTTCAAAATGACATATTTTTTTTATTTTTGGTAGTCATACCCTTCAAAATGACATTTTTTATTTATTTATTATTTAGGTCGTCATACCTTTCAAAATGATATCTTTTAGAAATTAATTTATTATCTCAAATAACTAATTCTTTTCAAATTGGTTTGTCATGCCGTTCAATATGACACTTTTTGTTTTGTTATCCAATTTTAAATTGTCATTTTTTCTATTAAATTCAAATTGCCCCATCAGTTAATTACCTTGTCTATATGAGGTCATGGTTGCATATTTTATGTCGCTTTTATGTTATATTTGTTACTAACATTGATATTGCAGATTTTGTGATACGTCATTTGTTATGATTAAATTGGGTCGTCCGCCTTTCAAAGAGACACGTTGGGTTGTCATCTCCCTTCAAATGACACATTAAATTCAAGACTGGGTTGTCATCTCCCTTCAAATGACATGTTAAATTCAAGTTGGGTCGTCCGCCTTTCAACGAGACACGTTGGGTTGTCACCTCGTTCAAAGTGACATGTTATATTCAAGATTGAGTTGTCACCTCGTTCAAAGTGACATGTTATGATTAAATTGGGTCGTCCGCCTTTCAAAGAGACACGTTGGGTTGTCATCTCCCTTCAAATGACACATTAAATTCAAGACTGGGTTGTCATCTCCCTTCAAATGACATGTTAGATTCAAGTTGGGTCGTCCGCCTTTCAACGAGACACGTTGGGTTGTCACCTCGTTCAAAGTGACATGTTATATTCAAGATTGGGTTGTCATCTCCCTTCAAATGACATGTTAAATTCAAGTTGGGTCGTCCGCCTTTCAACGAGACACGTTGGGTTGTCACCTCGTTCAAAGTGACATGTTATATTCAAGATTGGGTTGTCATCTCCCTTCAAGTGACATGTTAAGTTCAAGTTGGGTCGTCCGCCCTTCAAAGAGACACGTTGGGTTGTCACCTCGTTCAAAGTGACATGTTAAGTTCAAGTTGGGTCGTCCGCCTTTCAAAGAGACACGTTGGGTTGTCACCCAGTTCAAAGTGACATGTTAAGTTCGAGTTGGGTCGTCCGCCTTTCAAAGAGACATGTTGGGTTGTCACCTCGTTCAAAGTGACATGTTATGTTCAAATTGGGTCGTCCTCCTTTCAAAGAGACAAGTTGGGTTGTCACCTCGTTCAAAGTGACATGTTATTCGCATCATCCTTCTTTCAAAAGGTACACTACCTTCATTGTGCAATTTTGCAAGTAACATCAAAGGTATGTGAATTTTCTCAGTTTACAATCAATCTCTGTCTTTTGTTTGTTATATTCAGCCCAGCGACGGATGTGGAGTCTTGCTCAAAAGCTCTACTAGCGTCTCAATTGTTTTGTTCAAAGTTTATCAAACCAAATTTGGGTTCGTCAACTTTGTTTGACAAGGATCTCTTTCATCGACCCTAATCAAACAAAGGGGCAAGTTGTTGACACCAAATTTTGGTCCGATAGTTTTAAAATTAATACTTTTAGAGTATTTTATTTTAAATAGTTCAAAATACATATTTTTGTCATTTTAATGCAATTTTTAGATAATCATCCTTTTTCTCAAAGTATTAGGATTTTTGTCGATTGTTATGTTTATATTATTTTGTCACAGCCATACGTTCAACTATTTATTCATGTTTTATAAAATCATTGTTTCTGTTAAATTGCATTTTTTACATGTAATTGATTACGTTTATTACATTTTTTTCATATTCATTTTTCTCTATTACGTTGTTAATATTCATTTTGATATTCTGCGCAGTCTAAAAAATTCATTTAAATTCGAATATAATTTACTTACACAGATATTTTATCAATCGACAATTTTGGGTCACAACCTCAAGCCCATAACTTGAGCCCATAGTTTTCAACTCCCTATATATGAAATAATTGGTCCATTAGGTTTTGGAGGGTGGTGGAAAGATTTTTACGGGGTGTAATTTCCAGATATTTATTCTTTAATTGTTTATTATTTTCCGGCAAGTCACCGGAGTTCCGCCGGATTCCGGTGAGTCCACCACCCAAAACCCCTTTTCCTTTTTCCCTTCTCCTACATTTTCCCCTCCCTTGTTTCCATTTTCTTTTTTTGGTGAAACCACCTGAAGCAGAAGCTTGAACCGACCAGCAACAGAATCGTCGGAAACAACTCCGTAATCCGGCCAGACCAGCAGCAACCTCCACCAGAAAACTGCCATTTTCCTTCATTTTTTCGGCCTCCAAACGGACCAGAAAATCGAACAGAAACCCAGGCCCTCACTTCCATCTCGTTGCCTTCTCCTCTCCGACCAGCCACACCGAAAACACCATTATTTCAACCATCTCCGACGAGTTATAAGCTCAAAACAACAGCCTCAAAATCGACCCATTTCCATTTGCCACATGTTTCGATGAGTTCGCACCACCTCTGTTCACCTCTTTTTCCGGCAAAACCCCAATTCAAATAGACCCAAAATCCCTTCTGTTTTCTCTGCTGCAACTAGCAGCTCTACAACCCACCAAACACCATCAGCCTTCAGCCAAAAACAACCAGTAGAAACCAAACAGCCTGCAACAACCAACAGTCCCACGCCGCCAGTCCCCCTTCCTCTTCCCCGTTACGATTTATTTTCTATTTTCGCTGGTACTTCAACGAGAATCACCAGGCGATAACCTCATCTATGAAGAGCTCGCAACCACGTCGGAATGAAAATGGACAACAACAAAAAATCAAAGCGAAACAACCAATTCCAACCGGAAAATCTTCACTTCTGGTGACCCTTTCTTCCTTTTCACATTTTTATATTTTTGTTTGGGATGAATATGCTATTGTTTTGTTAGATTTATCTCAATTGTTGTCATTTGACCAATTTAATTTTATTTTTAGCGTTTTTCAGTACTTTCTTATTATTATTATGTTTCGGGAAAGTTTCGATAATTATTTTGATGGCTTGCTCTTTATTTGTCTACTTTGATGACTTAGTTAATAGATTGGTTTCATTAATTGTTTATAGATTGATTAAAACATTAGCTTCTGTTTGTGTTAGATTTGTCTAGATTTATATGATTTTTTTTTTCTTTTTTTTTTCCATTTATATTATGATTATGGTTTGGTGTTTGTTCTATTTATTCATAGATGATTATATTGTTTTGTCCAAGATTTTGTTACTTTTCTTTTTATTTATTATTATTATTATTATTATTATTTAATTTTTTGTTGAAGAAGCTTCCAGTGAGCATTTGGTTTGTTTGTGTCTATTCTATTTTGTACTTTTTCAATTCATTATTTATCCTTTATTGAATTGTTATCTTGTTTGGCTTAATATTGATGTGCATCATTTTACTACTTTATGCAAATTTGGCTATCGGATCACTTGGTTATTTATTTCTTGGAAAAGATTGAATGTTTTTTTATTTATTTACTTATTTATTTATCTTTACTTTATTTAGACTTTATTTGATTGTGACATTAATTTATTAGTTTATGTTGAAATTGGCCAATGATAAAATCTCTCCGTCGGTTTTGGAGGCCTCCCCATTTTAAAAAGACGGAATTCTAAGTTTATATATTTTATATGTTGAAATTGGCCGATGAAGAAATTACCGTCGATTTCCAAGGCCTCCCATGTTAATAAGACGGGTTTTTATTTTTAAATTATTATTTCTTATATTCAATTTTATTCATATTTATTTATTACTAACACTTTTACTAAGTGTGTTTACAGGTACCCCCGAGTTGCTTCCCATTGAAGTTATTCGAATTAAGTTCGAATTATACTCTTTATTCAATATTTTGTATATAATACATTAGGCAAACTTTAGGCCGTTTCTTATATTTTCTTATTTTATTTATTTGTGTATATTGCATGTTTATTATATTTGTACATTATTTTATTTTCCTCCTCAATTTGAAAAAATGAACTCAATCGGGAACCACATTTGTGGATTCCGAAGGATGCCTAATCCCTTCCCTTGGGAATAATTTGAACCCCTTACCTAGAATCAATTTGGTTTCGTAGACAATTCTTTCAAGTTAATTAATTCATCGGTTTCCTAGTTTTCCAAAAAAAAAATTAGGTGGCGACTCTCTTTTCCCTTTAACCCCCCTTTTACCCGTTTTAATAATTCTTTTAACTTTAACTATAAAAGTTCTTTTTTTAGTTGAGTCACCGCGACGTTGCTCCATTTAAAGGATGTCAACAGAATGGCGACTCTGCTGGGGACATAGAGGTTCCAACCATTATGGGTTCATTTTTTTCAAATTGAGGATACTATTCTTTTATTGTGTTATTCATTATAGCTTGTATATTTTGTTGATTGTTTGAATATTGTACTCAGTATTGATTCATTATTTATTGTATATTGTCATTGCATGCACAATATTTATTCCGTCAAACGACATCTAATTTTATTTTTTTTACTTAAAGGACGATTATGCGGGTTCGCAATCGTTCGTTAACCAAACTTTTCTCGGGACACCCTGACGAATGTAGTTGGCTACTGGATAGTCAACGGTCGTTAACTGTCTCAACTCAAGTTGTCCGCTTGGGTCACCTATCCACAATAAACAAAGCCCACTCTTAGTCATCTTATGTAGAGCGAAGCCAAAACCTCATATTAAGCATGACACAAAACTCGAGGCACATTTGTATAAGACATGTATTCATTGTTTGTATGTTCTGTGATATACTTGTTATACGTGAATATGTTGTATAATAGTCCATTATTTTAAAATCACTTTTGTTAACCTAGTTTTTAGAATATTCATAATTCAATGCTAGTTTTTTTATTCAAATTATAATTTGTTGGAACTACGTTTGACCTGATTCCTGTTTCAACGGGATACGTAGGCGCCATAGGAGCTCGGTCATGTTCCCCGTAAGCTTTCCAAATTTTTAAGACGGAAACTGGGGCAAAATTTTTTGAGGTCTCCAAAAATTTTACAAAGGAGATAGTTGTTACAAGATTAATACGGAGGTTGTTGAAGCTGACAGGGGCAAAATTTTTTAGGAATGCCCTAAACAATTTCACCAAGGTAGAATTTATGAGGCTTCACTCCGAGTTGGTTTGTATATTTTGCAATAATTTTTTGTACATAATGTCACATTCATTATATATCTTTGATTTTATTTATCTTACATTCCATTAAAAATATTGTTTTAATTGACTTTTGTTAAGTTGGGTTGTCCGCCCTTCAATGTGACTCATTTTTTTTTTTACTTCTGTTATTTTTTTTAATTAATAATTAATATTTTTGTTAAGTTTGGGTAGTCCGACCTTCAATGTGACTCATTAATTTCTTATTTTATTTTTGTTACTTTTGATTAATTTTGGGAGGTCCGCCATTCAATGTGATTCACTGATTTCCTTGTTCTTCTTCAGTTTTCTTTGATTAATAAAAAAAAAATTGTTAAATTTAGGTTGCCCTCCTTTCAATGTGGCTCATTGGTTTTTTATTTTCATTGTTTTTCCCTTGAAAAATTCATTTGTTGTTCAAATTATAGGCTTTATGCCATATCTGGAAGAACTATGCAAACCTGATTCTCATCAATGAGATACGTAGGCAGCCCTTATTGGGTTCGGTATTCTTTATTCAAAAGATTTTTTATTTTTTTATTTTTTATTATAATATTTATATTTTTGAAATTATTTTTGACTTGGTTGGTGCCAACACAGTTTAAGTGTGCATGTGGAAAATAATTTGTACAATAACGAATGATGACTTCTTGTTAAACCATAGATTCTTTTGGTACCTCTCATTCATACTTTTGTTACACTTGTAAATATTCTCTTGTATATATTCAAGATTAGAACAAAACTAGATTTATTGTTTCATGTGCATTGTGTGGTGAGTTTTGAATTAAATTCAATTGTTTTGCATTGTTGATCTAGAACTTGGCCTAAATGTTATTGAAGCGAAATTCTGAGTAATGTTTGATTTGAAAAATGATTGTAGGCCTCCTTTGACCCGTTTGAGCCTTTCAAAGCCTACCAAATGACGTCAACCCTTAGTATGTCCCACTTTGAGCCTTAAGCCTTTTCTTTGGACAACAACATTTTAGCCTATATCTTTTTTAAGTGCTTATATGCACAAACACTCTTTTGATCAGACTTTCTTGAGCGCACTGAAGACGTGCAAGTTACTAAAGAAGATTCAATGTTCAAATTTGTCAAAGACAAAAGTTATCGAAGTCCCTGAAAGTCAAGAAGACAAAATTGACTTCAAAAGAAAGAAAGAAAAATTTCAAAATTCCTCACAAGTTTAAGAAAGCAGAATTTCAAGAAAAGAAGAAAACCACTCCAAACAAAAAGGAGAAAATTCAAAAGGGGAAAAAACTCAGACAAACAAAGTTTCAAAGAAGTCCAAAGTGCAAAAAGAAGGGACAACAAAGAGAATCAAACGCTAAAATCGTAACAAATGTTGAAAGCACCAATTTAGTGCAGTGCTCAAGAAAGGAATAAGTCACTTTTATCCCAAATGACTATCTTACCCGTCCCTAAGCCTACATTACAAGCTATTAACAAGCCCTACATGATTTCAATTCATTTGTTCTCATATTAGTGGAGATTTACATGAAGGCCAAGCCTATGGTATCACAATTGCATGCGTTGAACATTTTTCTGAGTGTGAGTGTGCTTTTCCAGATATTCCCAAATCAAAATATTTTAAATGTGTGGAAATTGGGATTTCTTATAGTAAGGGCACTTGAAACATGATTTTAGGTCTAGTTCAAAATCTTTGTTTATAGCAAGATGGACAAATCTTGTTGTTACTTAAGTATATTTGAGGTACCACTTGAATCCATAGAATTTACCTCGAAATTAATCTCAGTTCAAAGATAAAGAATTGTGAGAATTTTTGTACGATACTTTTGTTGGTGCTAACCAAGTTAAAATATGTTTCATTGTTCATAAAATAAAAAATGGGTTAAAATCCACTTTTCCATGTTTGTCCAAACAATTTTGTGGACTGTTTCATTGTTGATATTTGTCCATACCAACTTTGTGGACCGTTTCATTGTTGATATTTGTCCAAACAACTTTGTGGACTGTTTCATTGTTGATATTTGTCCAAATAACTTTGTGAACCGTTTCAAAGTTTAAATTGCATTTTTGGTAGTCATACCCTTCAAAATGACATATTTTTTTTATTTTTGGTAGTCATACCCTTCAAAATGACATTTTTTATTTATTTATTATTTAGGTCGTCATACCTTTCAAAATGATATCTTTTAGAAATTAATTTATTATCTCAAATAACTAATTCTTTTCAAATTGGTTTGTCATGCCGTTCAATATGACACTTTTTGTTTTGTTATCCAATTTTAAATTGTCATTTTTTCTATTAAATTCAAATTGCCCCATCAGTTAATTACCTTGTCTATATGAGGTCATGGTTGCATATTTTATGTCGCTTTTATGTTATATTTGTTACTAACATTGATATTGCAGATTTTGTGATACGTCATTTGTTATGATTAAATTGGGTCGTCCGCCTTTCAAAGAGACACGTTGGGTTGTCATCTCCCTTCAAATGACACATTAAATTCAAGACTGGGTTGTCATCTCCCTTCAAATGACATGTTAAATTCAAGTTGGGTCGTCCGCCTTTCAACGAGACACGTTGGGTTGTCACCTCGTTCAAAGTGACATGTTATATTCAAGATTGAGTTGTCACCTCGTTCAAAGTGACATGTTATGATTAAATTGGGTCGTCCGCCTTTCAAAGAGACACGTTGGGTTGTCATCTCCCTTCAAATGACACATTAAATTCAAGACTGGGTTGTCATCTCCCTTCAAATGACATGTTAGATTCAAGTTGGGTCGTCCGCCTTTCAACGAGACACGTTGGGTTGTCACCTCGTTCAAAGTGACATGTTATATTCAAGATTGGGTTGTCATCTCCCTTCAAATGACATGTTAAATTCAAGTTGGGTCGTCCGCCTTTCAACGAGACACGTTGGGTTGTCACCTCGTTCAAAGTGACATGTTATATTCAAGATTGGGTTGTCATCTCCCTTCAAGTGACATGTTAAGTTCAAGTTGGGTCGTCCGCCCTTCAAAGAGACACGTTGGGTTGTCACCTCGTTCAAAGTGACATGTTAAGTTCAAGTTGGGTCGTCCGCCTTTCAAAGAGACACGTTGGGTTGTCACCCAGTTCAAAGTGACATGTTAAGTTCGAGTTGGGTCGTCCGCCTTTCAAAGAGACATGTTGGGTTGTCACCTCGTTCAAAGTGACATGTTATGTTCAAATTGGGTCGTCCTCCTTTCAAAGAGACAAGTTGGGTTGTCACCTCGTTCAAAGTGACATGTTATTCGCATCATCCTTCTTTCAAAAGGTACACTACCTTCATTGTGCAATTTTGCAAGTAACATCAAAGGTATGTGAATTTTCTCAGTTTACAATCAATCTCTGTCTTTTGTTTGTTATATTCAGCCCAGCGACGGATGTGGAGTCTTGCTCAAAAGCTCTACTAGCGTCTCAATTGTTTTGTTCAAAGTTTATCAAACCAAATTTGGGTTCGTCAACTTTGTTTGACAAGGATCTCTTTCATCGACCCTAATCAAACAAAGGGGCAAGTTGTTGACACCAAATTTTGGTCCGATAGTTTTAAAATTAATACTTTTAGAGTATTTTATTTTAAATAGTTCAAAATACATATTTTTGTCATTTTAATGCAATTTTTAGATAATCATCCTTTTTCTCAAAGTATTAGGATTTTTGTCGATTGTTATGTTTATATTATTTTGTCACAGCCATACGTTCAACTATTTATTCATGTTTTATAAAATCATTGTTTCTGTTAAATTGCATTTTTTACATGTAATTGATTACGTTTATTACATTTTTTTCATATTCATTTTTCTCTATTACGTTGTTAATATTCATTTTGATATTCTGCGCAGTCTAAAAAATTCATTTAAATTCGAATATAATTTACTTACACAGATATTTTATCAATCGACAATTTTGGGTCACAACCTCAAGCCCATAACTTGAGCCCATAGTTTTCAACTCCCTATATATGAAATAATTGGTCCATTAGGTTTTGGAGGGTGGTGGAAAGATTTTTACGGGGTGTAATTTCCAGATATTTATTCTTTAATTGTTTATTATTTTCCGGCAAGTCACCGGAGTTCCGCCGGATTCCGGTGAGTCCACCACCCAAAACCCCTTTTCCTTTTTCCCTTCTCCTACATTTTCCCCTCCCTTGTTTCCATTTTCTTTTTTTGGTGAAACCACCTGAAGCAGAAGCTTGAACCGACCAGCAACAGAATCGTCGGAAACAACTCCGTAATCCGGCCAGACCAGCAGCAACCTCCACCAGAAAACTGCCATTTTCCTTCATTTTTTCGGCCTCCAAACGGACCAGAAAATCGAACAGAAACCCAGGCCCTCACTTCCATCTCGTTGCCTTCTCCTCTCCGACCAGCCACACCGAAAACACCATTATTTCAACCATCTCCGACGAGTTATAAGCTCAAAACAACAGCCTCAAAATCGACCCATTTCCATTTGCCACATGTTTCGATGAGTTCGCACCACCTCTGTTCACCTCTTTTTCCGGCAAAACCCCAATTCAAATAGACCCAAAATCCCTTCTGTTTTCTCTGCTGCAACTAGCAGCTCTACAACCCACCAAACACCATCAGCCTTCAGCCAAAAACAACCAGTAGAAACCAAACAGCCTGCAACAACCAACAGTCCCACGCCGCCAGTCCCCCTTCCTCTTCCCCGTTACGATTTATTTTCTATTTTCGCTGGTACTTCAACGAGAATCACCAGGCGATAACCTCATCTATGAAGAGCTCGCAACCACGTCGGAATGAAAATGGACAACAACAAAAAATCAAAGCGAAACAACCAATTCCAACCGGAAAATCTTCACTTCTGGTGACCCTTTCTTCCTTTTCACATTTTTATATTTTTGTTTGGGATGAATATGCTATTGTTTTGTTAGATTTATCTCAATTGTTGTCATTTGACCAATTTAATTTTATTTTTAGCGTTTTTCAGTACTTTCTTATTATTATTATGTTTCGGGAAAGTTTCGATAATTATTTTGATGGCTTGCTCTTTATTTGTCTACTTTGATGACTTAGTTAATAGATTGGTTTCATTAATTGTTTATAGATTGATTAAAACATTAGCTTCTGTTTGTGTTAGATTTGTCTAGATTTATATGATTTTTTTTTTCTTTTTTTTTTTCCATTTATATTATGATTATGGTTTGGTGTTTGTTCTATTTATTCATAGATGATTATATTGTTTTGTCCAAGATTTTGTTACTTTTCTTTTTATTTATTATTATTATTATTATTATTATTTAATTTTTTGTTGAAGAAGCTTCCAGTGAGCATTTGGTTTGTTTGTGTCTATTCTATTTTGTACTTTTTCAATTCATTATTTATCCTTTATTGAATTGTTATCTTGTTTGGCTTAATATTGATGTGCATCATTTTACTACTTTATGCAAATTTGGCTATCGGATCACTTGGTTATTTATTTCTTGGAAAAGATTGAATGTTTTTTTATTTATTTACTTATTTATTTATCTTTACTTTATTTAGACTTTATTTGATTGTGACATTAATTTATTAGTTTATGTTGAAATTGGCCAATGATAAAATCTCTCCGTCGGTTTTGGAGGCCTCCCCATTTTAAAAAGACGGAATTCTAAGTTTATATATTTTATATGTTGAAATTGGCCGATGAAGAAATTACCGTCGATTTCCAAGGCCTCCCATGTTAATAAGACGGGTTTTTATTTTTAAATTATTATTTCTTATATTCAATTTTATTCATATTTATTTATTACTAACACTTTTACTAAGTGTGTTTACAGGTACCCCCGAGTTGCTTCCCATTGAAGTTATTCGAATTAAGTTCGAATTATACTCTTTATTCAATATTTTGTATATAATACATTAGGCAAACTTTAGGCCGTTTCTTATATTTTCTTATTTTATTTATTTGTGTATATTGCATGTTTATTATATTTGTACATTATTTTATTTTCCTCCTCAATTTGAAAAAATGAACTCAATCGGGAACCACATTTGTGGATTCCGAAGGATGCCTAATCCCTTCCCTTGGAAATAATTTGAACCCCTTACCTAGAATCAATTTGGTTTCGTAGACAATTCTTTCAAGTTAATTAATTCATCGGTTTCCTAGTTTTCCAAAAAAAAAATTAGGTGGCGACTCTCTTTTCCCTTTAACCCCCCTTTTACCCGTTTTAATAATTCTTTTAACTTTAACTATAAAAATTCTTTTTTTAGTTGAGTCACCGCGACGTTGCTCCATTTAAAGGATGTCAACAATCATTTAATAGAGAGAGTTTGATAAAATATCTATATCAATAATCATTTTTTAATGTATCAAATGTAAAAGTAAACGGAGGGAGTAGATGCTAAAGTCAAAAACTTTATCAAAATATCGTCGTTTTTACATCAACTCTTCATCGATATACATAAACATGATAATGTTAAACTGCCAAATAGGAACTATTCTACCTTAAAATCCAAGACAAATTTCAATTTTTCAAATTTAGACGAACTAAATAATTCACCTTTTATCAAACTCAACAAACTAGAAATTATCAAAATGTGGGGTTAATTTAGTGGTAAGTCGTCTTCAAAGTTTCAATCTGAAAATCAATGATTCGAGTCATACTAAAAGGTAAATTATGAATCACTATTTCTGCGTAAAGCCCACAATCAAAACAATTAAGAAGTAAATGTCTTAGTTTCTTTTAATCTCTTAATTAGAAGTGAGGGAAGATGTAAAAACACTTCGATAAAGTTTCAATAAAGTTCGAGTCAATGATTCGAAATTTATGCTATTGTTATCAACAAGAGAAATATGCTAATGTTTTTTAACTGAATTTGGGGCTTTTTGGTTCTTTCGACTTTTGGGGATTTGTAATTTTGAAGGCCTTTCTTTTTTAAACCTTAAGACACTGGCTTTAGGTAGAGCTGTCAATATGGGCTAACCCATCCTATCCGGGCTAATCCATACAGGCTTTGACATCATACGGGCCAGGTCAGGCTAGCTCATTTTTTATGTGGGTCAAAAAACGTCGACCCAACCTATAAGTACGTGGAACTACGGGCTTGCCAGGCCAGCCCATATTGACGGCTCTAGCTTTAGGGTTGAGCCGCCCTTGCACCTTGCTTGGTCTTACTATAATTCAAAGAAATAATTTTGTATTTTGGTCTTGCACCATTTTGTATGGTTAATGGAATTTCATTTCATGTTACTATAAATATTTGGAGTTAATGTTTCAATTTAGTTTGTTTTGATCTTTTGAGCACCTCTCTGCATTCAATAACCCCACATCAACTATTTTGAACAACATTTTTTCGTTATGGTTTCGTTGAACAGAGAAATTAAAAAAGATTGTCCTAAAATTGGTAGGTTGACAGCAACGTAAAACTTGTTAATTCATGATGAATCCTCATATTTGATAATATAGATATGATTGTTTTTACGATGTTCTTAAATCATTTGACACTGGCTAAGCTCAGGTACATACAAAATCGAATACTAAAACATATGACAAACCAATTAATCAAGATACACCACATATTGAATATAATTCAAATACACATATGTGGTGTATCTATATTAATTTATCTGTTATAATTCTGATTCACGATAGATATTAAGCAGAAACAATTAGATACAAAAATATTCAATTTTTTGTTGCTAAAGAAAGTTTGAAACGAATTTGATTTTTTTTTATTTATTATTTTTAGAATTGTCATACGAAGAGTTATTTAAAAATTATTATAAAAATTATTGAACGGGTGACTTTCTCCTTAAATTATGCATTTCAGTTACGTTGCTTAATTAACCAAACGTTATATTTTATATTTGATTTAAAATTAAATACATGTATCTAAAAGCATCAATTATATATATTTGACGTTCGAATTATGGTAGGAATAATAATATTGAAAACTAATTTAAATGAAATTAGGTTGCCCCAAAACTAGTAAAATTTGTGTTCTTTAGGATTATTTTTCAAAAGAAAAAAGAATGAACGCAAAAGTTGGCCAAATCGTGTCTCAAAATCATCAGTTTATTTTAAAAGACATGCAATTTTTATTTTTTAAAGTACAATTTAGGGTAGAGTGACCTCGTAAAAAAATATCATAATATGAATGACTTCATCGATATAAAAAAATAAATTAAATTGCTTTATAAGTAATTTCACATATTTAAAGATTGTCTGAGATAAGGTGAGATATCTTATAATTGAGCTAGAGATAATAATTTATACGTCATATAGCTGAAGATATTAGTTCATTATGTGCCAAAAATAATAATAATAAAATTAATCTCAAATTAATTCTAAATAACCTCACTTTATTCTACTCAATTTAATGTTATTTTATCCCAATTCTCCTATGAATAATTAATTCAAAATTTATATTTCCTTATTATAATCTCAAAAATATTTTAGTCCAACAAACCGACTCCTATGTACGAAAATTTTTATTTTGAGCAAGGTACAACCAACAATAGTTGTATGAGGATGTATTCACATTTTAACACATGAAATTGTGGTCCAATTTATCCTTTAAATTTGCTAAAGAAATCAGAGGAGTGAGAATATAAATTTTGATAAAAAGAAAATATGGTGTCCACAAAACATTCCATTAAAAATATCAGTAAAATATTAAATAAATGTGCATTGTGGGGTCCACGCTACATCTCTTTCATGTTTTGTTTCATTTTCTATCTTCTTACTAGTATCTATTTTGAAATTAATTTTATTTCTACCTCATTTATTTTTGCTTACAATAAAAAAAATTGTTTTTTCTTATATATTTTATCATATAAAAAATATCTATTATTTTTTAATATTATTTTATCACTAAATAAATGCATAAGATATTAATATTCAAACTTAATATTTTAAAACCTAACTAATAAGACTAATTTAATAAAATAAACCTCTAATAAAATGCAAGTAAATTTATATATAAATCAAATAGTGGAATACATATTATTAAATTATATATTATTAGCATAGAAAATATGGTTGTTACGATTATTATTATTATTATTATTATTATTATTATTATTATTATTATTATTATTATTATTATTATTTTGAAAATTGTCTATGAAAATCTTTTTTGTTTCTTTTTTTTTTAATTTATCGTACTTTAAATTAAATCATTTTTATGTCTCGTATATTTTTCAACTTCTAGTTTTAGGATCCATTCCAACATAAAAAATATTCACTTTTTCAGAATAATATTTTAATTTATTTTTAAAAACAATGTTTGGCAATTAAAATTTGAAATATAATTTTTTTATTATATTTGAAGTTATACTAAAAAACTTGAAAATCTAATAATCTATTTTTAAATTCATTGTTCACTTTTAAAATTGTATCTAAGTACATTAAAAAAGGAACATCATTTTAAACATTCATTCCAAAATATACAACCAACACAACTTCATCTTTTAATGTCAACTCCATAAATTAAATTGCAATTAAAATATATATTTAGAATTTATGGTCATATAATAAGAATAATAATCATATTTTCTATGCCAATAACAAATAATTTAATAGTATTTGTTCCACTATATATTTTATATATAAATTCACTTGCCTTTTATTAGAGGCTTTTATTAAATTAGTCTAATTATTTATGTTTTAAAATATTAAGTTTGAATATTAATATTTCATGCATTTATTTACACTTTGTTTGGATCATTGTTACCCATTGTTTCATAATGTATTGTATTGCATTGTACTATATTGTACTGTATTGTATGGTAGATACAATGTTTGGCTAGACTATATTATTTTTTGTTGTTTAATAACATTTTAATTGTTTGGCTTGATTGTATCATACTGTATTGTAATTTATAAATTTACTAAAATATCCTTAATTATTCTAAGGTAGGAGGTTTGACTATATTTAAATAATTAAGGTAAAGGATAAAATAGTATTTGAAATGTTATGTAAAGATATAATTGAAAAAAGAAATCAAGTAACAATGGGAACACACCAAATTGGTCATTCCATAAAATAAGGGTTTTCATTGTTACGTAACAACGAAATTTAACAATACAATACAATACATTTTAAGTAACAATTAAAACAAACATTGTTGATATAGTAACGATACAATACAATATAATGGATAACAATAATTCAAAAATAGTGTTAATGGTAAAGTGATATTTAAAATAATATATATTCTTTATTTGATTAAATTTATAAGAGAAAAGAAATTTTTATTCTATGATAAGCAAAAGTGAAAATGAGATAGTAATAGAATTGGTTTCAAAATAGATGCTACCAAAAAATAGAAAATGTGAAACAATAAAGTGAGGAAAGAGAAAAATGGTTGAGGAAAAATTGAATTGACATTATAGGTCCCATGTATCACATTAAAATTAATATAAAAATACCCTCATACAAGTATGAGTTGGTATACCTCATACCTAGGGTCCGTTTGGTCATAGATTTCCCAAATAATATTTGGAGAAAAATTTGACAATTAGTGCTTATTCATACATTTTGTCATTATTTGATAAATATTTTTGGCAAATATCCCAAATTTTCAAATACTAATTTTTTCTAGTATTTGTGTCAAATCTCATTATTTGGGATCTTTTAAAAATTGAAATTTTACCAAACTCTTATCTTTTACAAAAACACCCTCTATAGTTGTTGCTTACGTTGTATTACATAATTTTTTACGTTAATTCCAAAGTAGTGATGAAATATTTATGAATGTTAAATGATAATATAGTTATTGATGAAAAAATGATGAACAATCGGCTAAGATAACAAAGTCATGTTTTTTGTCTATTTCACGATGTATGAAATGATGTTTGTTGTACTCACTCCGAATTACCACATTGCTCTAGTGTCATGGACACTATTTGTTATTATTGTAACAAAGATCCAATTGACTCGTATAATACAAACTTATGATTAGTTTTGATACTTTTAAAATTTATGGGTATAAATTATATTTTTCCAAAAAAATAAAATACATTTTTCAAATAATATAACCAAACACATAGTGAAATTTCACCTAAATAATATTGATAAGAATATTTGGAAATCTACTATCAAACACTGGCCTGGTAAAAAATTTCTTTATGTACACAAGACTAAATCAGAAGAATCCAACCACCAAATTACACATTTCATTTCACATCACATGTCATTTCATTTTACATTTTCTTCATGTCACGTCTATGACACTAAAGTTGATGTCCCAAGTCCCAAGTAAACCTTATCCATATTGTTTTTGATTGCACTCCTGTCGTCCTATTTTATGTGATATTTTTTTTTAAATTTTGAAGTTCAAATAAATTTATATTTTATGATTAATTTTCTAGTCATTTTAAACTATCAATTATTTTAATTGATAGTATTTTTTACATAGTTTATAAATATATAATTTAAATTTTAAAAAATTAAAAATTTCATTCGTAAATTATTAATTAAACTTAAATTATTTGACTTTTAAAAAATGAAAAGTACTACATAAATTGAGAAGGAACGTATACCTTTCTTTTATTGAGGTTATGCTATTCACAAACTTACAAACCAAAAAAAAGATGCTAATAGAGGAGAAGGTGTAATTTGTTCTGTTGAATTATTCTCCTTAATTTGGAAGGTAACATATAACAATATAAAACTCACTATTCCCAAAATGGGATAAAGTTTGTTAGTTTGTCTTTTTTCATTCGACTTGATTATAAATTTTAGCATATATTAAAAAAATATAATCGTCCTAAATGGTTAATTACAATATTTAATGAATAGCAAAAGTGGTCAATTTTTTTCTTGTGCTATATGAATTTTGTAAATTTATTCTTCGTTAAATTATATCTATTACTACTTGTGTTATTAGGAGAAAAAACTTATTTTTATAGGTTGTAAATTACATAAATTTCATAGTTTTAATATGAAATTACAATCTATTCTTAATTACTTTTTAATTACATTAATTCCTTAAAAATTTAGAAAATTGGATAGAATAATTGAAGCTCGGATACATTAAATATTGTTTCGGATACATTAATATGTAACTCGAATGCATTAAAAACTAGCTCGGATACATAATATATACATAGCTAAGATACATTGAATACTGGCTCGGATACATTAATATGTAGCTCGGGTACATTAAAAACTAGCTCAGATACGTGACATGTAGTGCGGATACATTAAATATTGACTCGGATACATTAAAGAAATAAGGGATTTTGAAGATTTTCAAAAGTAATAGAAAATAATAGAAATAAATAAAATAAAAGGTGTGTATTTTTATAATTTATCATTTTTTTTTATTGACTCTTTAGCGGAATTCCAATCCATGGATAAGTTTAAACCTTAGTGATAAAGTATAATTATAAACCTTAATGAAAAAGTTAAGGTAAATTTTAATTTGTACAACAAATTTGGGGGGTATGAAGTCTATTCATTTCATGTTGGAACTTTAGTGACAACAAAAACAAATACTAAATGACTTGCTAACAATAAGAACGTTAATGTATTAGAAAAATGATAGATGAATACTAAAGATAATTTCCTTATTATTAACTTTTTTGCAATTGGGTATCAAAAATTTCATAAGTACCGTCGGAGAATTTAAAATTTGGAAGTTAAAATTCATTTTTCACACAATCCTCTCTTCATGTGTCTATATTTTCTATTTAATATATTCCATATTCAACTTTGATGTTTCAATTTTCATGATACTCAATAATTAAAATATTTTTAATAAAATTATAGTGTAGTGTAATCAATTGAATTACTTGAAATTTCAAACTTCAAAGTTGAGTTTTAATTACATGGTGTGGTGGTTGATATAATGATTTTTAACTAATTTAATCATTGAAAATTTAAGAATTTGAAGCTTAAATCTTCAAAAAATTTAAATTTCATCAATTTTCAATTCATCTAATCTATATTTGGTTCTTGTCTATTATTCTAATCCAACTTTGAAGTTTCAATTTTCAATTTTCATCTTTCATAGAATCAAGTGAATTAAAATATCTAAAGATTTGTAGTGTGGTATTATCATTTATCAATTTGAAATTTAATTAAACTATACAACAATATATATATATATTTATATATATAATATATACACAATATACATGCAATATATAGACGGGAAAAATGTATATAATAGCAAACTATTAATTCAAATAAAATGTCAAAATCACGGTTTGATTTAATTGTACCCCGTAGCAAACTGTTGCTATTTCGCTCTTTCCCTGGTGAATCTAGCTCGCTCGCCTCTCTCAGCAGTCTCTCCCTTGCCTCTCTCGTTTTTATACAATCGCAAATGTATAAAATGCATTTTTGTTTGTATAAAGCGAGAGAAAATTGTATATATACATATATTTTCGTTCTCCCTCTCCCCTCTCCCCTCTCCCAGATCTCGCTCGCCACTCTCCCAGATCTCGCCAGTCTCTCCTTCACCTCTCTCGCTTATACAAACATAAATGTATAAATTGCGTTGTTTTTTGTATAACACCAGAGAAAATTGTATATACACATGCAAATATATATATCTTGTCTTATGCACTTATAATATACAATACAAATATTTTTCTACTTAGTTCTCTTTTGTCTTTCTATCTTTCTCGCTTTATACAAACACATTATACAATTGATTTATTGTATATGTATGCTGAAACAGATTATACAACTGCTTTCTTTTGTACATGTATAACAAATTATACAACTGCTTTCTTTTGTATATGTATAGCGACATATGATACGCTCAAATTATACTTCCCTAAAAAAGTATAAGTGGTCGTATCAAGTAAAGAACCCAATTGTTAGGTTGGGATCGATCCCACGAGAAAAATGGTTTAGACTTAACTTTAATCTACGATTACTTCTATTTAGTTAAGTCCTTTTCGAAAACAAATAATTGAAGGGGGATTTTGTGTAACAAAAGTAATTAATTAAGTCTAAGTAAACAAGTAGCAAGTTCAAATATTTGATGTTTATCAAGTGATGAGAGAAACTAGGGTGTAAGTGTTCCCATAGGTTCATAACGTAGTAACCCTAGTTATAACAACTCTTTCCTAGTATCTTGCATGCAAAGTGGTAAGTTATGTATCCCTAATTCCTTGGTCCGGCAACTAGTGATTTTCACTCCGCACCTTGGTCCGGCTACGTGTGTGTACTTTACTAAACCTTACCTTTTACCTCATATTAAGCATCATAATCGATGTATGACTTAGTTATTACTTCGCACCAATCGACACTAGCCTATTAGTTAGTGTATACTAAATCTACGTTGATAATTCTTTTCTTATTATCTACCTCTTTGGTCCGGCAAGTAGCAACAAGGCGAGTTCTAACGTTGGCCACCGTTAAAAAGACTTCTAAACGAAAGAATTATCAATACATGCAAGACACTATTCTAGAATTGTTATTTTTGCTATTTCTACTTTGTTAATTACCCATGCTTTCCACAACCCTAGTTGTGGATTTAGTTACCCATGTTAGGAATTACACAATTCATATTCATTACACAAGAATTCATGTACTTACTTTAACAAGTTTGAAGAAAATCCAGAAAATCACTTGAATTAATCAAAGTATTGTAAAAATCGATTCCGGAAAAGTAAGTATTTTCCAAAACCAAAAATTCAACAACCAACAATACAAATCTGAAAATTACCAAAGAGTCTAACCCCAAAAACGAGGTTTTTAGCCCTATTTATAATAAAAGAGTCCTAAAAATAAAGGGAAGCCTAAATAGTGAAAACTTCTGTCCAAAACACGTCTCGAGTCGACGACCTCACAGACGGACCGTCAACGCCTCCGTCGGTCCATACTTTAACTTCTTTTTCAGCTGCTATCTTCTCCATCATTTTGTTACCATCGACGGACCAAACGACGGTCCGTCAATGGACCTACGGTCCGTCGATGGCCTTTGTTGCTCCATACTTAGAATCTTTTCAAAATCAGGTACTGGGCTACCTTCTGTTAACACCAACGGTTTGCCAGGACGGTCCGTCGATGGGACGACGGACCGTCATCCCTTCCGTAGCTCCACACTTAGTCAGAATTCCCCGATCTTTCCTTAGCAGCATAAATCTTCAAACGACGGTTGCCACCTACGGACCTTCGATGAGTTGACGGACCGTCGATGGCTCCGTAGGTCATCACTTCTGCAATTTCAGCAGTCTTCATCGTTTTCGTTCTGGACAGTTTTTCCTGCAAACACAGAGAAAAATAGATTAAAACTACTACAAAAGAGGCCTTAGACACACACTAAACTTAAGGAAAAAATATTGAAAGTACCGTAAAACCACGGTACATCAACATATATACATATTTATGTTTGCTATGGAGCGCAAATATGCAAACTACAGCTATGACATATAAATATGATTTTTATGTTTATTATATATGAAAATAGCTCTAGATAGATCGGACATTCACAGAATATACTATATATATATATATAAGATATATTTAAAATAGACGATATACCCAATTATGTGTACATATAAATGATATTCACAAATATACACATAATATATTCAATATATACCGTTAACAACTCACAATATATACAACTTACAACTTACGAAATATACGAATGAAATTATTTAATTTTCTATATGTCAATACTTGCTTAAGATCAAATACTTTCTAATATTATTTTTCAAGTACTGATTTATCGTATTAATTTTCAATATATGTTTATGTAATGTTTGCTAAAAATATGCTAAAATTAATTAATTCAAGCAAGACATACAAGTGAAAAAGAAATACAAAGCCTTAATGAACCTTTTAACTTTATTAATAGATTGGTAATAAAATGAGGTTCAAAATTCAAAGCTTAATTACTATTAATTACTAAAAGAGGAACAAAAGCCAAAGTAAAGCACTCAATATAGAAATGAGGCCAAAATAGTGCTAATATAGCTATTTCATTTGCGCGAACTAAAAATCTACAATTTAAGGTTTATAATGTTTTTGTTCGTTGCTAATTATAAGTAGTTAAATATCATAATTAGAGTAATGAGATCGATCTAAAATAGGAATAATGATAATATTTTTCATGATAAATCTTCACTTGAAGGTGCTAATCATTGTTTCTTTCATAAGAATGATCTTTTGAATGGTTGCAAACGTTAAGAACAAGTATTCTGACTTGTTCAATAAAAAAAAGTTGAGATTAGAAAAAATAATCACTAATAAGGATTTAGGACAATCAACCCCCTCTGAAGAGCTTGATTTAGAGATATGATGGCTGACTTGAGACCTACGATAATGATCAAATTAAATGCACATCCAAGTGCAAGAAGGACTTAGGATGAAATTCATTTGATTAGGTCGAGTGATTTTAACTATGTATAAATTTGTTTGAATCGTACACAGTGAACACACCTGAATGAGTAGACAATGAATTGTCCGTTTGAATTCTGATATATATGAAACTTATAATTTTAATTCGGCTTTAATGATTGAATACAACAATTATAGCATAAAGTAGTTTAAACAATACCTCCACAAAACTCCATTTGAAATAGTAATCATTAGATTGAATTATCTCAATAAATTATAATATCTCACCACCCTTTGAGATTTAATCCAAACCTAATTGGATCACTATATTTGAAAACAACCGTTATAATTTACAAATAAAAGGTACCATATCAAAGTGCCTCTGGACAAAGTCTCTCCAAATCTCTTAACCATAACAAACTCAACCTTATCTTATTTGGTCAAATCATTTTCCTTTATGGTAGTTGAATATGCTTGTTAATTAAATAAATAAGTGAAAGTAAAATAATCAAGTAAATTCATATCGCGAGATCCCTTTACAAGTTAAAATTACAATTTATAGGTCATAGAAAATGCTCATTTATGCCATCAATTAAAAATTTGACTCATTTATGCCATTACCATGTTGGGTGGTCTTGGGCCTTCTCAACCCAAAAGCTAGCTCAAAGGTTGAGGCTTTCCCTCACACTTATATATTGACCACCAGCCCCTTCCACTTTCGATGTGGGATAACCCAACAATCTCCCCCTTCACACATCGGGCCTTGGGCTGGAGAGAGCGACAACCCAGTTTCTCCCGGTGGGCTGAGACTTGTTAACAACCTGGGCTCTGATACCAGTTTGTTGGGTGATCTTGGGCCTTCTCAACCCAAAAGCTAGCTCGAAGGTTGAGGCTTTCCCTCACACTTATATATTGACCACCAGCCCCTTCCACTTTCGATGTGGATAACCCAACATACCATTCAAGAAAAGGCTCATTCATGCCATTATTTTTTAATAGTGGTTTTGCAAAACCATTTGTAACACGTGACCAATTATAATTTGGCCACATCATCAATTTTTAATAAAAAAATCAAAAAAAAATTAATTCAATTTTTTTTTTAGAATTTTGATTTTTTTAAAAAAAAAATTGATGACGTGGCCAATCATAATTCGGTCACGTCATCATTTTTTATAAAGAAAATGGTCAAATGCCTCCTCAATGTATACTCGGATTTCCAAATACACACTTAAATTTCACGGAAATCCTATCACCCTTCTAAACTGTTTGAAAATGAAATAATTATACCCTTAAAAAGCCATAACCAGATCTATGGTGGCATGTGAATATCACACATTTGACACGTGAAAAAGTCAATAAATGTATTTTTTTTTCATTTTTTATATTCATTTACCCTCTTCTTTTATATTTTCACTCATCCCTTCCATCATCAAAGCACTTTCACCATTTTCAACATTACTAGAACACCATAAGTTCATCAAAATTGGGTTTTTGAAGAAGATAGGTGAATAATAAACTGAGTCTTTGAGGAAGATAGGTGAATGATGATATCGGGATATTTGAACATTGCTTTGAAAACCTAAAAAACAAATTAAAAAAAGTGAAGGAATAGGGAAAAGAGGACGAACATGGCAGATTATTGCCATTAATGGAGGTCACCGAAGCTCTTGAAGAAGATGAGGTGGAGGAGCCTACGATGTCTTCCACATCATCATCGATAATTTCGAAGAGGAAAAATCCGATTCATAATTAACGAGATTAATAGCGACAAAATCTGAGGTGTAGTTGATTGACTGAGATTCGGTGGAGATGGTGGTGACAACGATGGCTTAGAGATGAAAGATATTTGATTTATATTGCTATGGAGAAGAAAGAAAACAAATAAGAACAAGAAATAATTTATAAATAAATAAATTTACTAAAAAGAGATACTTAAAATAAAATTTTAATATTTTTTGTCTGCTCACTCTGTCAAAGAGAGTGAATACACTCACTTTGCTAGGTAAGCATTTAGGGAGGTAATAATTTCAGTTTTATAAAATTCAGGAGGGTAATAGGACCCCCGTAAAGTATGATTGTGTAGTTGAAAATCTGACTATAGATTAGGGAGGTTTTTGACCATTTTCTCTTTTTTTATATAAGAAAATCATAAATATTTTTATTCAATTATTGTTCAGAATTATGATTTTATTATAAAAAAAATGTTTACGTGACCGAATTATAATTGACACATATCAAAAATAGTTTTGCAAAACCACTTTTAAAAATAATGGCATGAATGAGTCTTTTCTTGAACTGTAACGGTAATGGCAATGACATAGATGAGCCAAACTTTTAACGAATGACATAAAGGAGTCTTTTCTAAAAGTTCAATGACATATTTGAACATTTGCCCTAAAAAAAACTTAGTTTAAATCTAAATATATTATTATCAATAGTTACAGTCCACGTAAAAATATAGTTATTGATATCAGCTAATAATATTCTTCTATTGCAGTCTCGATATTGTACGATCCCTTTGGCAAATGGAGGTCAACTCAAAGACTCAAAAGTTGTTTTAGACACGTTTGATTAAAATTTAGAAAGATGAAAAGACCAATGACCTACCAATATGGCCTGTCTGACGTAAAATACTTGCAAAGACTTGCCTACTAAAAATTTAAAATGTACTTATCAGTATTCAGTAGGAATCAATGTTTTAAAAGGTGGGAGCGTAAAACGATATTTTATATTGTATGATTGAGGCGTAAGTTTCGAGACATCAAATGTAAATTTTATAATTTTACGGGACGTAGTTTCATGTATATTCAATTTTATAATCTTATTATTAAGAAAATAAGCAAACGTAAAACTTTTAATGATTTTATAAATAAATTTAAATAAATAACTTATAATATATAGAAAAAATATTATTTTTTATTTGAGATAGGTATTAATAACCTATAATGAAGAAAAAAATATTATAATTACCAATTGAGAAATATCTTTACACCAATAATAAAAAAAATGATTTAAACCAAAAACGTTTTAAAGAAAATACTAATTTTACGCTAGGACTTACGTTTCTACGCTCGAGGTTTACGCATCAATTTCTAGGACTTATGCTCTATGAATCTATTTCTTCAACTTTCTTCCGGGGCATTTTTGCTATTCCCAGCCCCGACACTCGCCCATAAAACGTTTCTGAAAATATTGGTAAGAATTATATAGCTTTTCTTGAAAAATGACCCCCCCTCCTTTCCTTTTTAGTATGTTTAAAAAAGAATGACTTCTTTCTTTTTTTGGTAACATTTTTTCACGTAACATGTTTAAGATCACAAAATCAAAGGGTAATTTTGTACATTTGACTTGACTTTAATTTAGGACCACAAGATTCAAAAGTCTTCTTTATACTCTTAAACTCCGTGTCAAGTCAAACTAGATCCTTCTTTGTGAAACGGAGGAAATATCTTTTTATTGGGTTCAAATTACAATGAGCTAGAGACATGCAATCTATGTCAAAACAAAAGGAATTCACAAAGAAGTTGTCCAACCCTACATAAAATAGAAGGTTTAATTTTTCCCCTAATGATAGATCTATCTTACCAGTGTTTGTCATGTCAAAAAAGTTCCACACTCAACATGATATGTGGGGTTCAATTTTGATGAAGATAGTGCGATTTACTTGCCTTTTTTCAATATATGTGTCACCATTCACCAATGATAATATATTTTGGCCTTTTATATTTGGATTTAGTGCTATAGTCATTTCTGCGTCATCGTACGTACTTATTTGCCTATTTTATATGATAGCTAGTTTATTTGGATTAAAAGAAAGAATTATTGATGACTCAAAATATTTAATTTCGTGTAATATTTCTAGGAAAAATAGTCACATATATAAATTTGTGAGGTCTGTTAGGTCTTAACGGATTATAGGCTATTAAAGTCGAATTTACGCAATACAATAATGAGACAAATTAACTTTATGAGGGGAGGGGGGGGGGAAATCCCCGGGGTAGGTTAACAAGTTTTTAAAAGAAGGGTGTATATGATATATAGGCAAATCCCACAAAAGGAAGGGACAGAAAAATGAAGATTTATCTAAGATAGAGTACAAATTCACATGGTACGCATTTTTGAATTTGATATGGAATTAAAGACAGATATGTGAGTCTGTTGGATCAAAGTAACTATACATAAAGTCGACTTGAATATGATTATAACCCCTATCATACATAATATTATGAATATCGACACTTATATACAACTTTTCAGAATATATTAACCATTTTAATTGAGCCACAAAGTCTTATAGCCCTAGTTCGCATAATATTTAAGTGTTAGTAATTTCATTGAAAGGGAATTAGTATTTTGATATTTGTGAGTTAGAATTTTTCCCTATTTGTCATTCTACATAGTAATAAAAAAAAAGGAAAGCCTTACAATTAAAAAAAAAAAAAAAGATCGTACGTATATATTACCAAATAATCCACATTACATAAAAAACCCCAAAACAAAGGGAATTACATTTTTCTTCAACAAAAAATAAAATAAAATCCACTAGCACTCAAGTTAACAAAGGAGTCTTACAAGAAAATTAAATGATAAAAATTAAGCCAAATAATTTTTTACACACTTCATATATGTATTTTAGTTTTTCTCAACTTAATAAATATATAGTAATAATATATCCTACTCAAGCCTTATGTGGAGGGCATTGATAACACTTAGTGAAGAGTCCAAAAGTGTTAATTTGATGTACAAAATTGACCATACTTGCCCACCCTCCAAATCCAAAACCAACGATAAAAACCCATGCCACAACAAATATGTTGGTACAATATAACCCAACCCACCTTCCCAAGAATGATGGTGGTTGCTCCACCGCGTTCTGTCAAAAAAGAAAAGTGTGTCACATTAACTAATTAACAACAACGAGTGAAAACAATAGAATCGAATTTTTGCTAGGGTTACCTCTCTAGCTGATGGTGAAGCAAAAGTAAGCATGTGTGCTAAGGCAGGAATAATGTAGACTGTGAAGCTAACAAGTAGAGATCCAACAGATGAGTTGATAGGCCCAAAGAATGGGAAAATAATTGCCAAAAACCATATTGGAATAACCACAGGGAGTCTTGCCATTGCTCTTTTAAACAAGCTCTTTGTCTCATGAACTCTAATGAACTTCTCCCATACAAAGTACAATGGGGTACATGCAAATCCAAATGTAATAAACTACACACCAAAAATGATTTATAAGTCAAAAATCAATTTATATAAATACATATTCAATCTTAAAATAGAGACAGAATACATAAACATGCCCTTTAATTTGAATTCAGCTAGTATCTATGCCTTCTAGTTTTTGGTGTGCATAAGTAACACTTAAACTATCATAAAGTTGAACAAGTAGGCACACGTGTTTTACATGTCAAATCGCGTGAGATTTATCATGTAGGACGTGCATGTCTACTTGTGCAATACTTAAAATTGAAGGATACAGATGTCAATTAAGATTAAATTAAAGAACACGTTTTTACGTATTAATGTAAAAAAGAAAAAAAGGGTTTGTAGTGACCTGATGAATAAGCATTAGAATGACAGCAGAGTCTCTAAATCTAGTCTTTGGCAACAAAGCCAAAGCATTAGAGTGGGTGAGAAGTGCATCTCCAAAAGCCCAATACACTGCACTTGCTGATGGCAATGTTAGTGTTAACACATATATTGTTGCTATCAAATATATTGTCTTGAACTTTTGTGGCTTCCACATTGCATGCATTATTTCCCTACATTCACACACAAAATTAGTTAAAAAGCAATTCAAAATTTAAATTTAATGAGTGTAATATTTTTATATTATAACTTATAATTGATTTTAGTTTTATAATTAAAGTGCTCATTCGAGTGAACACTTTATGATCAGGGCAGCTCAACAAACCTAAAAAAAAGGTATTAGCCTTAGGCTCTTTAATTTGAGGGTCCTCGTTTTTTAAGCAATACTAAGTTATTGGTAAAAAAAAATTTTAAAAAATAGTGTATTATTTATAAAAAAAAATATAAAATTTTCATATAAGAGAGAAAGAACTATTAGAAGTTTTACAAATCTATAATATTATATGTTATAAGAAAGATTAAATAGAAAGGTTCTGACCATGAACTTCAATAAAATAAATTAAAATATAAGGTCTTCGTTAGAATTTAGCTTTAGATCACTAATATGTTTGAGTCATTTCTGTTTGTGATAACCTGCTTGTTTGCAAATCACAACACTTTAAATAAGCTTGATATAACAAATTCATAACTCAATGGTAGACGAACATCAAATTCGACTTCAGATCTTTCACACGAAAAATACACCTTCCAACCACTCAACCATATCCTTGCGGGAACATTCATAACTTAATTACTATTATGTACCGGGTTTTGAGGAAGCATGTTCCCACTAGTGGAAAAGGGATATGGAGCTAATAAATAATATAAGCATGTGTTATGTCTCTGGTGAAACAAACTAAAAAGAGTATCTAGAGTGTATAGATACAGATATAATAATTAAAATATTTATCCACTTGTGAATTTGTTAAACATAATATTAAATTAAGACACAAATATACCATCAAACTATCTATCGTAAATGATATACAAATACCCTCCATCATATTTTTGAGAAATTAATGCCCTTACTGTCCCAAAACAAGAGCATATATGCCATTCACTCTAATGGAAGACTAAATTGGAACACGTGGAACAATCTTATCCGTCGATCCGATATTTAATAAATGTCAGACCGGTGAATAAGATTATGACACGTGTATGTCCGTTAATATAAAGGGTATATATGCTTTAGTTTTTGGACGATAAAGGCGCCAATGTCCCAAAAGTATGACGGAGGATATCTGCGTAACATTTACAATAATTCGGGATATATTTATCCTTTTTCCCTTAAATCAATTCTAACTTACACTGTGACAGCATGGCCACCAAAGGTGTAAAGAATGTTTGTAGCCCCAGTGAAGTAGAGAACCATTGTTGTTGGTCCTGAGTGATTCACTCCCTCAACCTTTGACATGTCACAATCAATTAAATAATAATTAGAACAAAAAAAAGTACTAATTAGCATAGGGTATTCTAATATTAAAAGTTTTATCAAGCCAAAACTAACCTTTATTACTTCCCATAGATTATACTTTTTTCTTTCTCAAATCCAGTCTCTTGTATTTTTTTTATAACAAATTTTATAGCTAAACAGTAAAATCCATCTCTAGTTCTATAAGCACCATATTAACCAAAAAAATATTAGCTATGACCAATTTAGCAACAAAGTTCATAGCTTTAAATTCTACTTTTTTGCATAGTATTTCAAAAAAAAAAAAGTATATCTAAAAGCCATGCATTTTTAAAAAGAAAAGTAATTTTAAAAATGTGTTTTTCATGTGATAAATTATTTTCTCAGCTCACTTTTTCTTGTCACATTTCGTTTATCGAGCATCAAACTGTACGAATTTCAATCAATATTTTAAGATGTTTTTTTGGTTGTTATAACTTAATAGTATATATATTGTTCAGACATCTAAATTAACCTTGTTAATTTTACTTAGTTTTAAAAATCAGTTAAATTAACTCTCGTAAAATAAATTATGACTAGTAAAAGTGAACGATACTGAAAATAAGAAAAGGAAAGTAGTTATTAATAACTCACCTGTCCATTGAGAAGAGAAGCTATGGTAAGATACCATGCAGTGTAAGTAGTCATAAGAAGGCCTACAAATGACCAAATTCTGTAATTGTGGAATGAAGGGATGAACACTGTTGTAGCACAACATGCTCCAAATATATAAGTCCAAGTTCTCTTATCAAGATTGTCATTAATATAATATATGTTACTGCAACAAACAAAAAATTAAATTAAATAATAAGAATGTTTTTGGAGTATTATTTATTTTATTAAATATTATGAAAAGGTATAAGTATCTCCAATAGAGTATGATCAAAATCTCAGAGATATACATTAATTAAATTAAGGTCCTATTACCCTCTAGAACCCATTTTTTTGTAATGTTGTACACCTTTTGATTTACGTGAAATCTAAATATCTTCCACGCGCTTCAATTGTGTGGAGTCGCGAAGTGTGCCACATAATTCAAAAGGTGTAAAAAGAAAAATTTAAAAATAAATTCAGGAATGATATGACCTTAGTTTAATTAAGGTGTGTATCTGAGATTTCGATAATAATCTAGAAATTAGTTATATCTTATCTCTTAAATAATGAAAAACTTCCTATTTAATTATTTACATATTATTTGCGTACTTATAATCTATAAACCAAGGGTACCAATCTTGATCAATTCATAATATTATTGCAAAATTTGTTTATTACTATATTTTATTAATTTAATAAACACATGATTACCTTGCACATGCAATTAGTTGAATGACTGATCCAAATAGAAGAAAAGTGCAATTAAAAAAGAGGCCAATATTTCTCCAATGTTTTCCTAGTAGTCCATCAAGAACTTCAAACCACTGCAAAATTTCAAATATATATATACAAAAAATTAAAAAGGAAATAAATAAATCGATATAAATTTGAATTAATCGAAACAGACCTGAATAACATGATTTCTGAAGTCAACTTTTTCTCTTTCTTTTCTAGTTCTGTACTCAACATAGAGCACACTTATAAGATAAGCAGTCCAGCTTCCCATCAAACCATAGAAAAGTTGGAATAAAATTCCAGATAACATTCCAAGTTGTGAAAATGAATATGGAAGTGTAAGTAACACTTGAGCAACCTAATAAATCATATGAACTAAAATATTAGAAGAAATTTAAAAATTAATTTTCTCTAGAAATAAATATGAAAAAAATCAAATTAACCCCCTTCACAATTTTACAAATTAAGATCACCATTTTTAACTTGGAGCATAAATTATATATGTAAAAAAAACACTCAATTTTCAATAAATATCAATTTCAAAACCATCACTACTAGAAAAAAGAAATTAGGAATTAGCCATGCTTAAATTTTATAGCTAAACAGAAAAATTCACTATTTATCTTATTTAGAGGTATATAAGCGAGCGATAGATTATCAAAATTGTATTACGAGTTATTTAGTGATGAAGTTTATAGCTAATTCCATTTGTTTTAGTGTAGTTCATAATTTCAAACTCACAATATTGAATTTTCAATGCTAAAAACCTTACGAACTGAACTTGTTGAGTTTAAATCCTGAATCTGCCACAACATGATAGATACACTACTAGAAAATAAGAAACTACTGACATACAAAATTTTGTAACTAAACAGCTAAAATCACATGTTAATTTTATTTAGCTATATATTAGCGACAGATTATAAGAAAATTCACTAGTTTCAAAATTAGGAGCCTTTTAGCAACGAATTAACAGATAAATTCCGTAACTAATTTCATATTTCTAGTGTTAATTAATAACATTAGCATAGCAAGAAAGTAAAAAAAGAACCTGATTAGAAGAACAACTAAACCATGCATCATAAACAGATCCACCATGCCAAAAAAAGTTGGATAATTTGTTTCTCACAGAATTATTTGAATTTGTTTCTTCTCCTTCTCTTTCCATTTCCAAGTAATTACCAGCAATAACTGTCTCAACTTTCTCAGAAGCCATAATCACTAATTAATTAATTCTAAAATGAGAGTTTTTGAACTAAACAAGAAGAAGAATATTGGAATGAGATTTGCCCAAGTGATTAATTATGTATGTATAAATAGAAAGGAGGAAGGTAATATTTTCTTTTTTTAAAAAAAAAAAATTCCCTTTATTTATACTAGTTGTTTATTCATTTTGGTTATAAGTTTCTAGTTGTATTATATTGGAGCAATGATAGTCACCCCTTAAGGTTTAGGCGGAGCTAGAAGTTCAGATATAAATTTAATCGAACTGATAGTATATGTGTCTGAAAAGATACACTATATATGTATGTATAAATATTAAGTTTGAGTCTAGTATTCGTGTTGCCACATGCCTTTTTTTTTTTTATGTTTGTTAGTATTCTTTTTCGGTAGACTTCATAAATTTTTTCTAAAAAAAATTAATAACTATATTTTTTTCATTGTTTTTGTTTTTCTCTATGTGATTTTGATATACTTGAACCGATTCTCTTTATCTATACGAGGTAGTAATATAAGGTTTACATATATTTTATCTTAGTGAGATTTTACTGAATATGTTATTATTATCGTTGTAGTCTGATACTTGTTAACATTTGACATAGTTATTTTAAAATTTTAGAATTCATAAAATGAATTTTTTTTTGTGAATAGACGTAACAAAGATGACATTACTAGGGTCTACTATATATTAGGCCAACTATATATGGATTGAGATTGAACAATGTTATTTCAATGCATCTTAGCTGAAAAAGAAATAAAGATAACGAAAAAGAAAAAAGCAAAAGAAGAAAAAATATGCACGGACTTTTTTCTTCTTCTTTTTTTTTTTTTTTTTTAAGATAATGATGGAAGTAACTATGAATTTGTAAAAGAAGAATTAGTTGGAATTCTATCATTGCCACTTTTTTGTACTTTTTATTAATGGTCACATCGTATATTTTGTAGTATTATTAATTTAATTAATTCAGATTTTATATTATGTATGTATGACTTATTAAAGAAAAAATGATTTTTATCATATATATTTTTATTCGATAACTTAAATTCAATATATTTGACTAGAGAAAACATTTATCCTGCTATATCTTCATAGCTATATGTTTTTCTATCAATAAAATGCAAAAGATATTTCTCACTGTCTATTTTATTTTTCAAGTATAGTAGGATTTTGTTTAGAAAAATGTAGTTTGGACTTGGACAAGGTTTAATGTGGGTTAATTTCAAAAAGTTCACAAGTTATAAAAGAATCACCAGTAATATTAGAATCAGAGGTTTTTCTCGAATTAATGAGATATCTATAATATATTTTTGGTCCATATTATTAAATTAATTAAAAATATATGATGGAAATAAATTTTTATTGAAATATTAAAAACAATCTGTAAATATATTTTTTCACTGATTCAATCAAAATATCTATAGAAATACCTAATTGAACATTTTTCATTGAAAAATTTTAATGAAAAAGTAGTGCATTTTTAGTCAATTTTGAACAGAGGTTCTTAATTAACATAATAATTCAGTTTATGTATCATCTGACATCTTAATTACAACATTAAACAACCCCATTTATATAGGAAGTCATCACAACCATCCCCTAATTAGTATAATTAAAATGTTGTTTGTGAATATAATTTCGAAAATCTCCCCTAAAGTTTCACTTTGAATCACTAATTTTCCCTCTAGTTATAATATTATATTTATTTTCCTTATTTTCGAATTTACCGTAACAATTTATTTTTAATGTAAAAAATTATGTATATTTATTATTTTAGTGCACTCTTTTATTTAATTATGCTTTAATAACTTCTTGATAACATGCATTTTATACACCAAGCAATTTATCACTTAAATAACAAATTATGAAGACCACAAAAGAATGGTCTAATTGCATTATAACAAAAAGACATTTAATGATAATGTATTTTTATTTTATTGATAATTAAGTTAATGTCATTGTATTTAAAATTATTAAAGTTTTTGGTAGTATTTTTATAAGGTTCTTGCTATAAATATTTAAAGTTATTATTATCGCTGAATATAATATAACAATAATTATTTTATTGTTTTTAAATAATCATCACAAACAAATTTATTCGTTTAGTGTTGTGTAACTTGACGATAATTATATTGGATAAAATATATCTTTTCCAATGCTTTAGCTATTGGTACACAATTATTTTTAGTTATCTTATCAACAGAGACTGTGATAGAGTGATAAATACTTATTCATAATATAATGTTAATATAGATATCGTACGCCGAAAAAAATCAAAATAATATCATCTTCATCTCAAACCATCATATATAATTCATAGCCATCACTTCTTCCACTCAAACAATTATAAATTTATATATTTTTAAAGGCCCTTTTAAATTTTTGAAGAGAGAATTTTGACTTTTTGCAAAAGAAAAAAAAGGTATAAAAGAACAAAGAGAAAAAATTAGATTTGAAAAGGAAAAAAAGGGACATATGAAATCAAAGCAAGATCATTTGGCAGGAACTGAGATTGCTAAAAAGATAACGAGATAAATTAATAAATAAAAGAGTATATTACAAAAAATAAATTGGTCATATTATAATTCATGTATATTAATAATACATAAATAATAAAAAAAATTGTTACAATAAATTAAAATAAATGAGGAAAACATAATAATACAAACAATAGGAGAAGGTAGTAATTATGAAATGAAACCTTAAGGAGGTTTTAAAATTATCCCTTAATATTTTGTTTTTGTTTTTTTAATATAAAAAATACTTTGACAAGTTTACATAGGCATATAGTTCCCCATTTCCTCTCTCAAGAGGTAAAAAGAGATTTTAATAAATTATTTCTCTACTAATATTTTTAAAAAATACCTCCTCTTTATTATAAAAGTTAATCCGCGTTAGGAATGATAATAAGGTGAGACAGATTAAAGTTTAATTAGAAAGATTTTAATTTATTCTTGGAGATCTAATAATTGAATAAATCCTCCCCATCTAAAAATTATATATAGTGTGAATATAATAAAAGCAAATATAGTGCATAGCACCTCCTCCTTATAATATGGCAGTAACAATGATGAAATATTTTATTTTATTTTATTGTAAAATAATTGCTTTAGGTTATTGATTGAATTTCATATATAACATTTTTGCATCTTTTTCAATCTTCTTTTAAAATTTTTAGCTCCATCACTATCCTCATTTCCCTTTTGCTAAACCAAGCTCACTATTTTTCTTGGTAAAATTCAGTATTTACTTGCCTAATTTATATATCATATTTTCTTTTTTAGTCAATTTTAAAATGAGTGACATATTTATTTATTTTGCAAACATTTAATGAAAATATTAACATTTATCCTTGTCGGGTGTTATTTATTTGGCAAAAAGTCCATAAAAGTATACTCTTCTATTGATTTTTTAAAATTTTTATAAATAATTTTGAAACATTGAAAGTCTTTCCATATGTCTTACACATTGAATTCAGTTAAACTACATGACATAAATTAAATCAAAGAAATATATGATATTCAAGGAAATATAAGTTATTTTCCATTTATTCTTCTTTATTTTATGTAAAAATTACATAAATCTCATAGTGTTAAAAAAAACTAATTAATTACATCATATCTATTCCAAATTACAATCATCGTTAAATTTATAGGATTTTGGATACATCAGAAACCTGCGGATACATAACTCATGGATTGCAAATGATACATTACTTCATGGGATGAATGTATTCAAGAGGGGATAATGATGTATCTGAGAGAGGATAAGGATGTATGAAGAGATTTTTATGACTTTTTTAACGATGGAAATTTTAAAAATTATAATAAAATAGATGTATATTTATGTAATTTTTCCTTTATTTTATTTGTGGGCCAAGTGGTAAAGAGTATGGGCCTAAGCTCTCATGATCGCACGAGCAGGCTGACCCACCCAAAACAGTCTCTTTTTGAAGAAGCCCATTTTTATATTGATTGATCATGCATGAATATACACTGCCATCTTCCCCTTTTTTCTTAATGTCAAAAAAGGAAAAAAAAAAGAGAACTAATTTCATCCATTTCATTACTATCAGTATTTTTAAAAACATTTTTTGGTACGAGTCTTAGGGTGGAGCATTCGAAAAACGCTTCAGGGTGCAAATTAAAGACGTAGATTCATAGGGTGTAAGCTTTAAGATTAAAAACGTAAGTCTTGCACGTAAAAACGTACGTCCTGGGCGCTTGTTTTTAAGGAAAACTTACATAAATATACTATAATAAAAAAATATTTACCATTTATAGCAATAATATTTTTTTTTCACTTGATCACTTTTAATTCATTTATAATACAAGTTTAATTCATATTATAAAGAAAAAAAATTTATTCACATATAATACAAATTTTAATGATAGATAATTCATTTATCACACATTTTAATACACTTATAATACAATGTGTCAATTTTTTACCAAACAAACATAATATATTTTAAAAACAATTATAATTCATATATAATTCATATATATTGCATACATAATTCACTTTTAATACATATTGCAGATTTAATATAGTATTGATATAAATGGTAATAAATAAAAAGTATTGCTAAAATCCGTAATTGTTTATTAAAATGTACCAATTCATGGAATTTTTTCTTTTTTTTTTAAAAACCTTTTTTGCTTGGTGTAATGATATTTCTCAAATAATAATTATAATACTTTCATTAATTATTGATTATTTATACCTTTCTCAAATAAAAATCATAATATTTTTTTTCTATATATTATAGGTTATTTATTAAAATTTGCTTGTAAAATAATTAAAAGATATACTTTTGCTTATTTTCTCAGTAGTAAAATTATAAAATTGAATATACATAAGACTTACGTCTTGTGTCTCGTGATTTACATCTCACGTGTATCACATAAAACGTCTGATTTCACACCTCCGCCTTTTGAAACACTGGTTCTTACTATCTCTCAAATTTGAGTACCTTCTTCTAATGATTAATGCTAATTGCATGTATTTAGTGAATACTTTTTTATTAATTAATAGAAGAAGTTTTGGGATACTTTAATTTCTTTTTTTTTTCTAAGATATTATGCCCATATTTAATTATGTATTAATTATTGTTGTTAGAGAGATAGGGTAAGGTGTGGTGGGGGATTAATAGTACTATTATTTTGATATTATAAAAGTGAAGATTATATTAAGGAAAAGAATGGAGTGCATCATTGCATAGAAGAATGGGATTAGTGCTTAAAATGATTAATGTCACACGTGTGACAACTGGCTTAAGAAAAAATTAAAGAGACTTTGGATGCGTTACTACTTTTGGCTCCCTAAATGATGTTAGCCTAATCATGCTCATGGGGAGTAATGAGAAGTCATTAGTTTTAATGGAATCACTTTAGCATACAAGGAGTTTAAAGCAAAAAATTAAATAAAATAGTTACTCAATTTCATTGTAATATGATGAATATTATTATGTGTCTCATATATATTCCACATCATACTTGAATGAGCTAGGCACATTTTTTATTCGTTATTTGATATCGACATTGGAGCTGATTATATTCAGATTCACGTCGCACAGGGTTTCATACGAAGATAACGCTTCATAACAAGTTTTTTTCATGTACAAAGCTCGAATACAAAATCTTTGATTAAGAAAGGATCAACTCAGCCACTGCACCACATCAGACACTTCTCTGCTTAACAAGTAGATTGGTTTAGGTCCTATTACTTGAGATTTTAGAATTTACTTAATGTTAGTAACTCGTATTTTTCACTAATAGGTATAAGTTGATTATTATGTTTTCCAAGTTGAGTTTAGTATTCGAGATTAATTTACAACTAATAGAGATTTATAATATCTAAGTTTAGTATTTGAAATTGCTTTACAACTAATATAACGAGTTAAGAATATTGACTATATTGAGTAGGGTTTGCTTAGTGAGGTGAACCCACTAGCCCCTTAATTGGGTGGTCATAAAGATGTTGTAACCAAAAACTATATGTCCAATCTTATTTAGAAATAAAATAATACAATAGCAAACTATAGTCAAACTTCTATTGAGATTTCATATTGGAAGTTCTTTTTATTGATTTAAGTTATAATATATAGTATCTTATTAGTGCATTTTGTGTATCAAAACAATGTTTTATTACACTTGACTATATATGTGTTTTCTTTCCCTAATTAAGTGCACATACCTATTGTGTTTCCTAAATGATGCGGGACTAGAGGCGAATTTATAGGATGTTCAAATTTACGAGTTTTCAATAAAGATATTTTAAAGTATAAACACGAGTTTAAATAAAAGTTAATTAATCTCAGAAAATTCAAATTCATGCAAACTAGTGTTGTTGCTCTTCAGTTGTTCCCTCTAATTGTCATGGAACTAGTCTTCTAGTTGTTAATGTGTTCCCGCCTTCCTATAGTTATATATTTAAAAGAATTTTTAATATAATTATAGAGTTTCAAGATCTGTCATACGTGCTGAAGATGATGTTTACATATGCCATATGGGATGAAGTTGATTGTTTAATACTTAACGAGGTGATTATTCATATCATTGAAATATTTTTTCATACATTATTTTTGGTTCGGATCAAATTATATAACCAATCAAAGATTTTACACATAAACATGTAGCATGAAACTTTAGTTTTAAACATAATTAAAGGCTATACTAAAAAGTTCTAGTAGTAGTTATAACATCTTAAAAAGAAGATATTATTATAACAATATGATACTTCTTAATGATTATTTTTTTAATAGAAATGTATACATATAGGATTAGTAATCCTGAGTGGAGAAATAGATTGGTGAATTGTCAAAACAACTTTTTATCCCATGTGATAAAAGTTATCCCATCTACACCAACCCCCACTGCCATAAAAGAGGACGCCAAAATTAAGAGTTTGAGAGTTTTAAATTATTTTATTTAAATATTCATAAATTAATATATATAATTTATTTTAGATATAGAATTTATGAAAAAGCTAATAGATTCTTTCAAACTGATAAACCCCAGCTAGCTTCATCTCTGCTATCATTATTTATAGAATGATAATATATCCTATAAATTGTAGTATGTTAATACATATAGCTACATTTTAGAGTTTGGAGCCTAAAGGGCAAAAGAAGTTGACAAAAATTTTAAAATGGTATATCAAATTTTTTTTTAACCAAAACAATAAAATCGCTACTGACATATTATTTGACGGCGTTAAAGCAATATCGCTGCTCGAACAACGATATTGCACATCGCTGCCTTGGCAGCGATTTTTGTTATTGTTTTTTTTTAACAAATCGTTGCCAAAACAGCGATTTTAGTGAAACTTTAATTTTTTATTTGTGTATTTTAAATCGCTGCATTTATAGCGATTTTAGTAAAATTTGTTTTTTTTTTAAATTATGAATTAAAAATTTGCAGCGATTTTAGTTATTTATTATTATTTTTTAAGTAAATCGCTATAAAAGCAAAGATTTAGTTTTTAAAAAAAAAATTGTGTTGTATTTTTTTTTTTCCTTTTTAAAAAATTTTTAGTGGATTTTTAAAAAAAAATTGAAACTTCTTTTTTTTTATTATTTTATTTTATAAATATTAACAATTGATAATTTTAAAAAAAATCACTAAAATTTCTGCAAATGCAGCGATTTAAAATACGCAATTAAATAAAATTAAAAATTTTAGAAAATAAAATTAAAAACTACTTTTATAAAAAACTAAAAAAAAAAAAAAAAGTTTCAATTTAAAAAAAAAAACTAAAAATTTGTTAAAAAAAAAACTAACTAAAAGTCGCTGCATTTGCAGCGATTATACAACACAATTTTTTTTTTTTAAAAAAAAACTAAAATTATTGCATTTGCAGCGATATACTTTAAAAATAATAATAAATAACTAAAATCGCAAAAACAATAATAAATAACTAATTTGTTAAAAAATAACTCACTAAAATCGCTGTAAATATAGCGATTTAAAATACACAAATAAAAAATTAAAATTTCACTAAAATAGCTACCTTGGCAGCAATTTGTAAAAAAAAAAAACTTTTAAAAGAAACAATAACAAAAATCGCTGCCAATGCAGTGATTTTCAAAATTAAAATAAATTATACAATATCGCTGCTCGAGCAGCGATTTTATTGTAACACCGTCAAAATAAATCGCTACGTCAATAGCAATTTTATCGCTTTAACTAAAAAAAATTTTGATATATCTTTTTAAAATTTTTATCAATTTCTTTTGCCTTTAGACTCTAAACTCCTACATTTCACATATGAATTTTGCTACTGACAGGAAAAATCATCTATTGTCTAATATTAGGTCACACAACATGTGTAGTACGTTCATATTGTATTGTAACATCTATTCATATTTCTTGGCATAACAGATAATAAACGTGTTATTTTATTTGGTCTTAATTAATATTTGTGTATTTTAATTTTGAGTGTAGACAAATAAATATTAAATTTGCATAAAGTTAAATAAATAAATATACATTTTATGTAATGTTTTACATGACAATTTGTTGAGATACACTTAAACTGAATTATATATGTCACGAAGACGCATGTATTTATCCATTCAACTTTATGCAAATTTAAATATTTGTCTATATATACTCAAAGTTGGTGGACATAAATATCAATTGAGAGTCTGAGACTAAAAACGTGTTTTGCATTGCTGCTAAAAATTATTTATTTGTAAAAACACTTTTTAGATAAAGAAAAAAAGTTTTCACACATAAAGGAATTTTCGAGCACTTCAACATTAGCCCATATAAAGGAATTTTATGGATCAGATATTGAGTCGGATATATATGTAGTACTTGGTTTAAATGGATTTGAGTATAATGTTATCTATATTTTTATTTAAAAATATCTGTCATGTCATTAAAAAAGTAATTAAATATATAACTTTCTGACCTAATAAAAGATTAATGACTTTTCTAATTTTTTTTAAAAAAGTGACATGTTGAGTCAAATAACAAAAGATTAATATACCTTCTTTTATGAAAAACATAAGAGACTTTATTCACCAATATTTTCTAATTATAGTTAAATGAAATGCTTAAATAATAACACATTAAGTCCGTGTATTTGGTATAGAGGAAAATATTAATAAATTTTTTCATATTTAATTGGTTAATAAAAGTTTTAAATTTTTTAAATATAGACATTTCATATCGATAATTTAATTATATTTGCTTCATTCACGCATCTCATTTTCACCCACACCTTTACAATTTTCATATCCATCACGCCCTTCTATCCCCATCCCACCACTCTTTTTCTTTTTTATCTATAGATTACATATGAATTTTTTTAGAATGATATTCTTTTAGTTTACATATCAAATACAATAAATAAATTTAAAATTAATTATTTCCTAGAACATATTATTCAAATTAAATTTTATGATAATATTTTTCTCTTACCAAACACACTCTAAATTTTGTTATAGAAGTTATGGTGAAAGTTCAATCCACGTTGTTGAATCCTTCAACTATAGTGTAGACAGGGCGGAGCCAGTATATATTCAGGAGTTCATTCAAAATTTCTTCGACGAAAAATATTAGCATAATTAAAACTTTTTATATGTATATATAGTAGATATTTAAAATCTCTTCAATTATTTTATATGTTTACATTTGTAAATTTTGAATCCCTATTAAAAATTTCAGCTCCACCACTGCTAGTACATATGATGGAAGCTACTTGATAGACATCTTTTTGCTTGTCACTTATATAATGCAATCACCTACAAATTGCAAAATAAACACAAAAGAAAAAGGACAAAAGATCAAAACTTTATACATCTTTTAATTCGACAGCACAATCCGCCAATAAAATTAAAACTATTTTAAAATGATAATTAGCCTCTCATTAAAACGTTATATTGTTTTTTATTTTTTTTTGTAAAATAAAGAATTATGGGAGATATTTTTTTATAGAAGGAAAAAGAGGAAAACATTTTAATATACATATACTTTTTTTTCTCTTTTCTCTTTTTTTTTCTTCATAATTTTGTAATATCGCCAATTCACTTAGCATTTGTCGTTAGCAATTGTTTTGCATTTTTTTTTTTATCAAAAAAATTATTGAGTTTAATTATACATTTTTTTAAAAGGATGTGTTGATAATGTACAATGAGTAAATTTATCAAACAGTTACTCAAGAAAATTGTTAAGTAAAGTCAATTTATTTTATTTTCAATAAAAATATTTAATTTTATATGCGTATATATAATATATAATAATATATAATTAATGAAATGAAAGCATACTTTTGATAAATTATTTATTGTGATATTTGTACCAATGTTGAAATACTTTTTCCTTTTTATTTTATCTTGGACCCACCTATCATAAAACCAACTATTTGTTTTTTCTCATTGGATTAACATGAATCAATAAACGGAAAAAACAATTTAAATATTTTAAATTAATCATTGATTTGATACATGAAGCTGTAATTATGGTTTATTCAAAATGAATTTAGTGATCCAAGTATGCTATAGAATCAACTGATTGAATAGGGAAATTATGGCCTAGGAGTGGTCAAATTATAATCACTACAAGAGTCCATTTTGGTATATAAAATGTTTGTTTATTGCCAAAAAAATAAATAAATTAAAAGGTCAAATCAAATAAAATTAATCCAACATTACATGTATACAATTTTTTAAAAAGATATATTGTATACATAAAAATATTGATTGACATGTGATTAAGATTCTTAAACTTTTTCTTTAATAATATTTATTTTTAACATTATTTCAAATTTGAATCTAAAATTGGCATGATACAATAAATTTTTAGAGCTCATAGACGTTAGTAGCTCAAATCAGTACTAATAAAAAAAATTCAATCCAACATTAGAAATGGAAATAATGTCGGATATTTTTTTTTAATTAGTTTTGGATTGATTTAGATAGTTGAAATACATACCTTAAATTTATTTATTTTTCTTAAATGTTTAGTCATGTAATTAATATATATTTTTAGTATGACTTAGGCTTCATTTGTTTTTATTAAGATTAAGAGGTCTAAATCTGAATATTAAGATTTGCATTAAGATGTGAATGTTTTGATCTGAATACACATCTGAATATTAAGATGTGGTCTCTAAATCTGAATACTAAATAATTAATGTTGTTTGTTTTCAATAAAGTATTATAAAATTTTCATTTCTACAAAATATATCACTTTTGATTAAAAAAAATAGTTTTAAGATTTTCAATAATCATGATTTGGAGTACTATTTTTTCATTTAAAAACTTTGATAAACAACAATACACCAAAAATATTATTGCAATCAGTGTTCTTGACACACATCAATACAAAAAATTATTGATAAAAAAAATACTTGAAAGGATTTATGAAAATTTATCCGTTGGGAAAAAATGGTGTTTGATTGAGAAAGAAAGAAATAATTTTTTTAGTTATGAGATAAAAAGGCACGTCCAAAGCGAAGAAACTATGATTTATTATTTGATAACTTATCAAATGAGTTTGAATGTTGTTAAGAGTCTACTATAGATCTAATTCGTTCAGACCTCTTTAGACCCATTAAGAGGTTTTTTAAAAATTAAAACAAATGAACTTAATGGGCTGAATCTGAAAGACCTAAAAATCAAACGTACTTAATATGCTGAATCTGAATGATTAAGATTCACACCTCCATAAGTGCAAACAAATGAAGCCTTAGTATCTATATATTATGATCATTTTCATTATTTCTTATTAATTTACAATATTTATTTTGTTATTTCAATTTTTTTATTAAATATTTTATGTCATTACTTACCTCATATTTTGTATGTGTTGTTTTCTTATGAAACACCTTAGATAGTTGTATTTTGTACGACTAAAAAATATTTGATTTACAATTTTTTTAATCATATATTTGTGTGAATACTTTTGTCAAAAAAATCGAGAAAACTCAAACTTCAAAAGATCGACTTTTATTAATTTGGTTTGGTTCAATTTAGGGAAAACTACCTTAATAGACAAACTTTTTTATCATATATACTATGTCTACCTATACTTTCAAATAATTATGTATCTTACTACTAATTAAGAGTTTTCTATCATATATTGAGGAATATACACTTAGATACATGTATTTTTGTTACCAGATATAATAGAGATGTGGGAGAAATGGGAAAAGAGGCGAGAGGGATAGTTATATATCTCACATATATACGAATCACACTAGATACACTAAATACATGTGTTTATATGTACTTGGTGTGATTTACATGTATGTGAGATACCAAAACACATTAGAGTGACAAAAGAAAGGGAGGGAGACGAGTGAAGCGAGTGAGATATACATTCAATTCACTTGATTACGGTGTATGTAGAACAAATTCAGCCTAAATTTGACCCTATTTATGTTGAGATACGCGTATCTAGATGTATCTAGATGTATCTGGACTCACCAAAACTTCGTAAAATTTATAATATTATAAACTAGAGTGTATCCAAATAATTAGCTCTCTAACTAATGGAGATTTTAAATTTTTCCCTTTAATTTATAAATCTAAAAACTCAATATAATTAATTTAATTTAATATTTGGAAAATACAAACCAAACCAACCTAATTAGCTTCCTACTTTTGAAGATATGGGCTACAAATTTTGCCAAAATAAAAAGAAAAACTTGTTGTCCTATTGATATAATAATATATTCAAGATATTCTTATAACCCACAAGTAACAATTGAATATAATAGATAACATAGATTTTATATTGATATCCTTATGATTTAAAAAGATTATTTCTGATAAAATCAAACAAACTACTAAGGCTAAATGACAAAAGAGAACATAACATAATCTTGCTAATATGTCTACATTGGATCCCATGTGAAATTCTTTTTATAAATTAATTAGGAGTTAAAATTTTCAATAAGATTTTTCGGCGAATCTTAGCTAGTTCACATACGATTTATTCGCATTAAATATAGTCAAATTTTCATTTACATTAAAAAAAATGTTTTATAATTAGCAAGACAGGCAACACAAATTATTTTCAACAAATGGTCATATGTATATCTAATATATAGATATGTATATATAATGTATCAATATGTATATATAATGTATTAGTATTATATATTTGTGTATAGATAATGTATACATTGCAAATTGAACTTATTCAATCCAATTAATTTAAATTTCCTCTAAACAATTCCAAAATTTAAATATAAAATCCTCTCAATATTTTGAATCTTTTTTATATATTATTCACTCAAAAGATTTACATTTGTGTCACATCAATTTCAATAATCGCGTTGAAATTGGAGTCATTAATGATGAGAAGAAAGAAGAAGTCATTAATAATCGGAAGAAAGAAGATTAAAGAAGCCAAAGAGAGAATTGCACTTCGATTGCAATTGAAAAGGGCTGAATAACCATTTTTGGTAAAAATAATAATAATAGAGTTATTTCGGATAAAAAAAATTCGACTAAATAAATATTTTATCTAATTTGCCCATCAATATACTGTAGAATGAAAATAAAAAATGAACCTTGATATATATATATATATATATATATCTAGGTCTAATTGTGTGCCTTCACTTTAGTTTTGGAAATTACTTTTCTGTATCACATTTACCTCATCATATACATGTACCTAGCACACTCAGATACACATATCTCAAATATGTATGGATTATCCAAGCATGATTCACATGTATTTGGGATATACTAACGATCTCATTCGTCTTTTTCCTATCTCGCTCGTTTCTCTCCCCTATCGCTCGTCTCTCTCTATATTTCACTCGTCTCTCTCTGTTTCTCGTTCGAATCTCTTCCTATGTATCTCTATTTCAAAATATGTCTTACAATATTTCTGATATCCCATATACATGTATATAGTGTAATCACATTTATTTGGGATATACTAACTCTCTCATTCGTCTCTTTCCTCTCTCGCTCGTCTCCCTTCCTATGTATACGAATTTCAGAATGTACATGATATCAAAGAGATATATATCTAGTATCTTTGATAAGTACGGTAAGGCTACGAGGATTGAGGAAGGTCAAAGTAGAGAAAAATGTTTCAAACATACAAAACAATCATGTGAATTGTTTCAACTATATATGTTGTATTTCTTGAAAGTTTATCTTTGTATCGTCTTAAACTTGTTGGTGTATATATACCATTAAGATGATCAATTATAGTTGAAAATAGTTAGAAAATAGAATAATAAAAATGAAATAAATATATTTAGGTTGAGGCACAAATATGTTGCTTTTATTAAAGATATTCAAGTCTGTGATATAATATACACCAATCGAGGAGTATAACTCTTAGCTTGTCCTCTTTTTGATACAACAATCAAACGACGTCGTACAACTTAAACAATTCCAAATTAATTGAAGAGTTTAAAGCTCCACCAATAAAACATCTTCCTTCAATATAAAAGTGCTCTCTTTTGTATAGTAAATTAATTGTAGACTTAAAATATTTTTCTTTGTCTTAATTTTCTCTTTCACTACAGTTGAATATATAAACACAATATAATCCTTCTCATCTTGTTTTCTTGTACATAATATAATATAAGATCATTATTTGTAAGTAAGGAATTTTTTTCCTTCTAATGAATAGGTAGAATATATAATATAAATAAATAAAAGAAAAATGACAGAAATCTCACCTTTAAGTTCTCTTATTATCATTATCCCCTATTAGTTTTACAAATCCGCAAAATCGCTCATTTTCACGCATCAGATTAATATATCTTGCGCATCAAATTAATGTATCTCGCGCATCAGATTAGTGTATCATGTATAAAATATACATTAGATTAGTGTCATGTATAAAATATAATGTATCTTACTTAACGATTAATGTATCTCGCGCATCAGATTAATGTATCAAGGCTTATATTATTGTATCAATTTAAGGAATTTTTGTAATTATAAACTTATAAGGGACAAACGATAATTTTATCTTAAAAGTATGTGATTTCTGTCCTTTGCACATAAATAAATAACATAAAAGTTACCTGAGTTATAACAAATAATGAAATAGAAAAATAGACAAATAAAGTATTAGAGGTTAGGGAAAATTATTATGTGAATGATCACAAGAAGTACTGCAGCAAAGAATTGCTACCAAGAGATGCAGAAAAGTAGTAGCACACTAGCCATCAACATGGGTGGTGGTGCATTGGTGGGAGTACTTTACCGTTAATCAGAGATATTGGGTTCAAGCCTTTGGTATGAAGAACATCCTATTAGGAGCGCCATCCTCAAAATGGGCCCTACGCAATTCAAATTTTATCGTACCTCTAATGTGAACTCCGAATACCAAATGAAAAACTAAAAAAATCTGTTTACATATAATGCCCTTTAATATTATTAAACTTAAATGCTGCTCCAACAAAACTAAATAACAATTTAATAATTAAGCCAATTTCTGAAAGTAATAATTACATTATAGTCCATTAACTTGATACAAAAGTAAGCATTTGATGAATGGTGACTACTTCCCATATGTTGAAGAATGGAATGGAATCTCATTAATCTTCCAATAATAAACTTGAAAAAGGTATTATTTTTTTAATTTTATTTTTTAACTTCAGCATGGTTTGCCTCTTTTCATACACATTCCTTCAATGTAACCTTATTTATTCATTCACCCACTACAATAGATTTTCCAAAACTAACAAAATTTTACCAAAAAGAAATTAAAGATGATGACATCAAATCTAGTTCTTCTTCAAAGAGTTTTGCTCAGTTTGTTTCTATTATCTGGTAGGTATTACTGTTTCCATGCTTCTATTTACTCCCTCTTCCTATTTATATGACAATTTGTATCTTACGTGGTGTTCTGACATATATTATGTTACGTAAGATGCTTGTATTTATTTTATTTAATTTTGTATAAGTTTAAATATTTATTTGTGCATACCTAAAATTGAAGCTAAAAGTAAATTTATGACACGTTTATATATTGTGTCTTCTTTATTTGATAGATATTTAATGACACTATCAATTTTTTACCTTCATTTGCTCTCATTTATGTGACAAATAGTCCATGCACTCTTTTTATAAAAAAAATAACATTTATTTTTAATGATAATTTAGAACATTGAAAATCTTGTCGCAGTTCTTAAACTTCGTGATTAGTTAAACTATATCACATAAATTAAGATAGAGAAAACACCAATTTAAGTACTTTATTTTATCTCAATTAAATCCTTTCGCAAAAAAATATACTGCCTTATATGTAGGTTAAAAAACAGTTTCTTTTATATATAATAATTATACGACCAATAATTTTTCTATATATCATGGTAAGTATTTTTTATCAAATTCAAATATTGAATCATCAAAGAAGCTAAATACAAATAGGTTGCACTTTATAAACCATCTTGTTACACACATTTTTTTAATTAAAGAAATGTGCATCTTTTTTCTTTGTAAAGGAATGAGGTAGTTTATAAAGAACTTCACTATTTTAATACTTGCACTCTACTTTATAAATTATTCTAATTTCATAATTACTTTGTTTTATTAGTATCCCAAAACTTATATAAACCCAAAGAAACTATGATTATATGCAATGCAATCATGACTATACTATAATTATATGTGCATTCTCATAATCTTTCAATTCTTTATATATAAAAAAAAGATCACTCTACATTAACTAGTGAAATTGTAGTTTGTAAATTTTGAATCACAATTCATTTTTTTTATTTGGTTAGGACTTAGGAGTAGTTTGGCCATATGATTTTTTTCCCCATTTATCTTAGAATTAAACTTCATAAAACACAGAATATAACTTAGAAATTGAATTTCAAAATTTTTAAAAATTTGAAAAAACAACAAAAGTGTACCATCATTTTTTCACTTTAAATTACTCACAAAAAGTTTTTTAAAAAAATCAATTTGTATTCATAACCAAAAAACAACAATATATTACACTTTTTTTACTTTAAAATCACAAAGATACTTTCTGTTATAATTTATGCGACACTTTTTCAAATTTCGAAATTCATATAAGTTTATTTGGATAAAGCTTTTCATATATCTTTTAATTATTTTAAATTGTCATTATTGTCACTTATGACACTTTTTATATAGTTTATTAAAAAACTTGAAGATTCTACAAATTAAAATTGTGTAACTCTCAAAAAACGAAAAAATATCATATAAATTGAAACATAAGGAAAAAAAGTTTCTATTTTTCAAAATTTTTACAATAAAAAATAATTAAAAACTGGATTTTTTAGTGCTAAAATTATTGAATTTTGTCAAATCTCCTTCCCTAACTCCTTAACAACTTACGCTAAATTTGTATGACAGGCGTAAAATTCTCCGATTCTGCGAGAATTTTCACCATAGTAAACTACTGCAAAGAGACAATTTGGCCGGGCGTTTTCCCCGGCGACAACTTCAACGGCGGCGGATTTATTCTTAAATCAGGCCAATCCATGGTTTTCACAGCACCAGTTAGTTTTTCCGGCAGAATTTGGGGAAGAACAGGTTGCAATTTCGACAAAAACGGCAACGGTTCATGCTTAACCGGTGATTGCGGTCCATCTCTCAAATGTACCGGCACCGGAAAAACTCCAGCTTCACTTGCCGAATTTACCCTTGCTAATCTGGATTTTTACGATGTTAGCCTTGTGGATGGATTCAATGTCCCTATAAGTGTTACCCCTTTAAATGGTAAAGGAAATTGCAGTGTTGCTGGTTGTAATGGAGATTTAAGACGAAATTGCCCTTCTGAACTTGCAGTTAAGAATGATGGAAAAGTAATTGGATGCAGAAGTGCTTGTGATGTGTTTAATACAGATGAATATTGTTGTAGGGGTAATTATGGAAATCCATCAACTTGTCAACCTACTTATTATTCAAAAAAATTCAAAGAAGATTGTCCAACTGCTTATAGTTATGCCTATGATGATCCAACTAGCATTTTTACATGCACTGGGACTGATTATGTTGTTACCTTTTGCTCTTCAAGGTATGTTACATTAACTTTTTGCTTTTCATTTCATTTAGGTTTGCGTCGGGAAGTTCTGGAAATAATAAAGGCATAATGTATAAACATGACTCTTAACTTGATGTCAGTTGACAATTATGACCTTTAACTTTGAGTGTGCACAATTAGACACTTAAACTTGCATAAAATTAAGCAAATGGACGCATTCAGCCTACATGATACCCTACATGGTAATTTTGTGTCCTACATGGCGTCCTACGTGTATTCTGCCATGTGGGACACTTGTGTCTACTCGTTCAATTTTATACAAGTTTAAGTGTCTATTTGTGCATATTCAAAGTTGAAGGGCATAGTTGTTCGACGAAGCCATGTTAAGGGTCATGTTTATGTATTATGCCAATAATAAAAATTCTTTTCCGAAAGAGGTAATTGGTAAATTAAAGATGATTTGATTAATATTTAGGAAAAATGTACAAGTACCTAGATTATGATCGAAATTTTAGAGACATACCTTAACAAAACTAAAGTCCTATTACCACTCTGAATTTATTTTTTTATAATTTTATACACATTTTGTCTTACGTGGCACTCCGTAACAACACACAATTGAGGCACTGGGATATATTTAGATATCACGTAAGCCAAAAAGGTACACAAAATTATAAAAAAAAATAAGTTGAGGGGTAATAGGATCTTAGTTTAATTAAAATGTATCTCTAAAATTTTGGTCATAATCCAGGGAGTTCTTGTACATATTCCCTAATATTTAAGATACAACTTTGAAATATTCAATTAAAGATGAATAAATAATTATTGTTAGAGGTAGTAAATTAAATCAAAACGAGCTATTGATCCATACATTTATCAACTCATCTCATTTGAGCCAAAAAAAGTTAGATTGATATGTAAGTCAAGTCAACGAAATTTGGTGAGATATTCTTTTTCATTTTATATATTCTTTATAGTCAGAATTGTTGGGTACTTAAAAAATTTATAAATAAATAAATAGAACATTTATAATGTAGTATGAATTGGACAAGTTGAATATGACCCACATTTTAGCTCATTTAAGCTCAATTCATTTCAGTCAAAGTGATATTTGGGCAAATTAATAACCCATCCATTTTTAGGACAGTTCATTTTGATCTGTCCAAATTAATTTCGTTTCGTCCATTGTACCCCTCTAATTACCATACCTATACAATCTTTGATAGTACTTTTATTTTTCTAATATTTGTTCATAGTTATAAGAAGATACATGTTTTCAAATGTTTAAATTTAATTTTCATAAAAACTATATATGAAACACAAGTTAGATACCATTTAAGCCAAACAAAGTGTGAAAATAGAAGAAAGTAACTATGATTTGTTGAAAATGCAGGAAGAAACCAGTATGTACATACCATAATCGCAAGCTCTTTTGCAGTGGATCAAAGGGTTTAACATCATTGATAAGCAATTTGTGGATGATATTTCTTGGATTAACCCTCATAGTCAATTGCAACATGATCATCTTTTAATATGTATAAAGGGAGTTCTTTTTATTTTATTTTTCTGGAGAAATTATTCGGATTTACACACTTTTTTTTCCATAAAAAACTATTGTACTATTGCAAAGTTCATGCTATTTCTTTGATTTTAATTTCTTGACATAACCTTTGTACATGTATTCCATGTTAATGAGTGTATAGTTTTAAAAATCATTTATATTAAGATATATAATATGCTTGAGTTATTTTTATGGATAAATTACTTATATACACAACTTTACTTACCTTATTCTTTATTTTTTCCTACTTTTTTGAAATATTTCATAAATCCCTTATTTTTCTCAATTCTTTAAATTTTCAGATACATAAAATCACTTAGGCAAAACCCACGTTTACTACTCCTATTTTTACTCCTCTTTTCTCTTCCTAAATTCACTCCACATTCTTAGCAGTTATAATTTTTAAATTAATTTGATATTCAAAAAAATTCTATCTCTCAAGTTAATCAATTTCAAACATGTGAATTGGTAGGTTTTTTCTTCTCCATTATTGTCTTCTTCCAATTTTATTTCCAGATTTTTTCTTAATACATATGGATTCATTTAGTATTGGGGTTACTCAACTAAATTTTTCTAATACTAATATGAGATTTTGGGGTTCATCTTGTCCTCCTCCAAAATGTCGTAGACATGCTATGATAAGTATTGACAAGGTTTTATTGTGAATCCAATGAATTACCACAATGCATCAACAATATGATTACATTATCGATATGTTGAGAAGGAGAAACAGATTAGATTGTTGGATTTTTTTCAACTTTTTCTTATTCGTCTTTTTTTATATATATATGGATTCAGATTTTTAATGTATCTAGTTATTTTTATTTTTTTAAATTAATGTATAATGTTTTCTTTTCAATATTATGATACATTATAGTTTCATCACGCTCAATATGCCGTGTTCAAATTGTATAATTTACTATGTATCAATTGTTGTTATGTATCTGTAGTATTTAATTTTTGTTCAGACTTATTTAAATTAGAAGATTATGTGTTGTACACATTACTCAATAAATACACTTGATACATAAATTTTATTATTCTATAGATAAAGCATTGTATATCAAATTAATTGATAAGATGTAATTTATGGTCTTACACTATGAGATTTATGTAAATTATACTAATTTTATTCATTATTTGAGGAGTTGTTGTAATTTTCTGAAATTATTGATAGAAAAATAATGTTCAATAATAGCGGATATTTTTGTATCATATGTGGAGCTGTTGTAATTATGTGAAGTTATTGATACAAAAATAATGTTAATTGTTGTATCATTCAAAACATGCAATGTTAGAGTGTGTATCAGATACACAAAATTTATTAAAATGTATCAAAAACACACATAAGACACATTGCAAGTTACTACTGTTATTCATTATTTGTATATTTAAGTGTTGGATAATTTTTATATCATGTTCAATTAGTGGATATTTAGTATCAAATATGAATATCTGTCAAATTTATCAATTTGTATTGAAATTAGTTACTTTTTTTTTATCATTATGTATCAACTAAACATTAAGATACTTTGTAGTTATAATTATGTATCATATAATTAACTTGACTTGTTTTCATGATGATTCACTTTTTGTAGCTGCTTTTGTTGAGTTCCTTAGTAACGAAATCAACATCACTTCAAATGATTTCCGAGCTGATTATCTTCACACAAGATATGAGGCATTATTATGGAGATACAGTACTGATAAAGCTAAGTTATACTATTTTCGCACATGATCTATCAGATACATTATTTATCAAAATTCAACAAAATCATTCATTACATGTACGTTTTATCATATTTACAAATGTTAATGATTTGACAATGTTATAAATCATCATTAATCATAATTGAACACAAATCTAAATAAATTTATATCTTATAATAGCAACATTTCAATATATTGTATTGAAAATATATAAAAATATAATACATTGAAGTGTCTATACTTATTATAGTTGAAAATTATTGAATTGAAAATTTTAAAGTGAAACATCAATGTATTCTAAAAAAATCTATTAAAAAGTCTATGTCAATCATCTTTAGGAAATAAGTACAAGTTCGTCTCTTGCCCACAACGTCCACAACAGTTTGTGTTTGTTGTTAACTTTTCATCTGTAGTTTTCTTCCTCTTGATCGTCTAGGCATCCTCTTGTATCTCAGTGGCAACACAATTTCTTTCAAAATAGACTCGTGAATTGACCAATACATAATTGCAATTATACCAGATACCTAACAAAACTGCTACTAACTCATGTATCACATTTATATTATACAAGAAAGCACAACAAAACAACAAGATACATTCACATCTATATTGTACGCACTATAATAATTGTGTCTTACAAAAAGAGAAATTGACACAATTTATAAAATTAAATTATTACGACACTTTCCTATAGAACGATACATTTACAACTTACGTCAAATGTATCTGATACATTATTGAAAACACATTAAGAAAATCATATCACAAAATTCAACACATACAGTGAAAGCTTATAATTATATAATGTATCTAATAAAAAGACATATAATGTATCAACTTGCAACAAATAATGTAGGTTTACCAATTTATTCATATACAGAATAATTTATCACAAACAAATCACTATATAATTTCAAACTTACAACACATGTACTGATAAATTGTACAAAAGGCACATTGCAATTCAAATACAAACACTAATATATGCAAAAGATATACAAGATACAAAATATATAATGTATAAACATACAACACATAATGTAGCAGATGGTTTGACACACAACACAATACTACAAAATCACAAATCTTTTTTTGTCAGATCTTTTAATTCGAAAATTAAAATTATGCTTTGTTTTGTATTTTATCGTTACACCCATTAAAATTATTTTATCCTTATACATTTGCTTCACTTTCACTTTCATATCGTTCATGTCTAATGTCAGTTTTCCAAACTCCCGAATGACTCAATAAGATGAAAATATATATTCCGAATTTATCAATTTTGAATGGACAAAATACAAATATACCGAACACAACGAGAAGAAATTAGAGATTTCATCAAGTTTGTAACTTTCATAACTCACCTCGTTCACCCAATTTTTTGAATGTCTCAACAAAATCAAAATTGATATATTCATCTTTTTGATCAGCAACTTGTCAAATTTTTTAAGATTATCACTTTTTTGACATTAATGATTGTTCAATGAAGATGATGTATTAGAAATTTGATATTTGTGAATTTGTTACCTATTAGGATATGGACTGATAAGAATCAGTTAGGCGTTAATCAAGGAGATTAAAATAAGTAAAAATATATTTAGGCGCATTAATTAAGGAAATTAAAATAAGTAAAAATAATTTTACCTGATTTGTTCCTTTTTAAGCTCAACAAAAAATTGTTTACAATGTATCACATATAATGTATCCGGACGATAGATATGTATCCGATTGCCTCATTTTTTAAGGGATTTTTGTAAATTGAAAATCAGTAGGGACAAGATGTAATTTAGATGTTACACTATGTGATTCCTATAATTTATACTATTTTTATTATAGGGAAAAGGGTTAAAAATACCCCTCGACTTTGTTTTATTAGTTAAATATGCTCTCGCCATTAAAATAGAGTTATTTTTACCTTCGCCGTCGATAAACTTGTCATATATACCCCTCAATTGGATGAAAAATTCTAAATCAACAAAAATAACCCAATTTACTTAAATTGACCAATTTAAACCTGACCCGACCCACTTATCATTTAACCCACCTATATTCAAAATTGTGTCACTTTCTATCTCCATCTCAGCCTTTACTATTCCCTTACCAATGGACTCTGATACGATCCGAAGGATGTGGACTTGTTGACACAAATCTTCCACCTGATCATCTGGCTGTTCATTGTCCAATTCCTCTCCAGCAACAGGATTAGGAGGGAAGTTCAATCCCACGAGAGATAATCGTTCACGAATCGTCTGCCACTGAGTTTGCATATTACTTAGAACTTCTTCTATTTGCTTTCGCTTTTCAATTTTCGTTAATAAGCTCAATCTTATTTCTCGTAGCTCATTTTCAAAATCATTTATAGGTAATTGTGGTCCATTCTCTGAAGATAGTTCTAAAGAGAGTATGCACATAAAACAACAAAAAATAATGTTATACTAGTATTACAGTAAGCACGGTAATGACATACACGAAGAAGGAAAAGAGACTCAATGGTAACAAGGTATTTACATAGAACACCAAAAGTTGCATAGTTGACTGAAAATGTAAAGCCTACAACTATGCATCAAGGAGAAATGACAATGAAGCCAATGTGACAGCCAGGAAAAAGAAAAGGAAGAAAACAGCAGAAAGAACATCCAAATTATTACTACAATAGGAACAAATAAATGATAAGTGGGTCGGGTCGGATCGGGTTTAAATTGGTCAATTTAAATAAATTGGGTTATTTTTGTTGATTTAGAATTTTCCATCCAATTGAGGGGTATATGTGACAAGTTTGTAGACGGCGGGGGTAAAAATGACTTCATTTTAACGAAGAGGTTATGATTTCTGGTTTATAAATTATACAAAATAAAATAAAAACAAAAGAAATAAATTAAAAAAGTAACCCCAATATTTATGTACCACATAATTATCAATAATTTTCATGCTTCAAGAAATTGAAAAATGTAATTACTGTTATAAAATCTAAGGTCAGAATAATACAAGTATAAAGGAAGAAGATAAGACAAGTAGATGTAGAAGAAGACTTTCTTATTATTCAAGTGTATGTTATAATGGTGAATGATATCTCTATTTATAGGTAGAGAAATCAACCAAAAGGTCACCATGTTTATTGACACATTAGTAGATACATTACTATCCCAAAAAGGTTCATATCACCTTGGGAATACATATCCATGATAAGGATAAGTTTATGATAAGCTTAATGGACAATCCACTTAATTCAATGGATTTATAACTCCCTCTTGGATGTCCATAGATAATGTGTCTCGTTAAAACCATACTAGAAAAAATCCAGTGGGAAAAAATTCTAGTGAAGGAAAAGAGTACACATATCTTTTGATACGCATTATTTGTTGCCTCATTAAAATCCTTGCCAGGAAAACTCAGTGGGACAAAAACCTCGATCAAGAAAAAAAGAGTGCAACACATATCATACTCCCCCTGATTAAAACATCACTTAATTTCTTGCGATGATGTCTCCAATCTTCGTACATTGTGGTTGGTACATTATTTTTCAAAGAAAAACCACATATTTCCTGAATATGGTGAGTCATTTATCTCAACCAGACGCACTCTTGACTTGCTTCATGGAGGGCTTTTATTTCTACATAGCAACATTTGTTTCATTGATCGCAGGATATTATTGTGCCTTCACATGCAAACAGATAGCGTGTTTGAGATCCTGCTTTATGCGGATTAGATAAATATTCTGCATCTGCGTAACCAATCAGCTCTGGCTTGAATTCTTCGGAATAGAATTAACCTATGTCTATGGTCCTTCAAAGATATTCAAGTATATACATAACATCATTTCAGTGTCCTTTTGTTGGGAGGAACCGAATCTTGCCAGTAATTTACTGCAAAACAGATATCTGGTCGAGTATTGTTAGCAAGATGCATTAGTACCCTGATTGCACTAAGATATAGAGTTTCATCACCAAGAAGCTCTTCATCCTTCTCTTGAGATCAAATGAATCATCATTATTTCAGGCGATCTCATAATCATTTGGGTACTCAATGAATGTGATTTATCCATATAAAATTGCATCAAAACTTTTCTATGTATGTTGATCGATGAACAAATATTTCATTTGTCAAATTATCACTCAGTAGGTCACGATAAAATTCTGTTTTACCTTGACCTTTTCACCCTTTCAAACACTCAATAGTTTTTAAAAGATCTTTAAGAGTGCTAATGACGTTCAAGTCATCAACATACACAACTACAATAACAAATTCAGATACTGATCTTTTCATAAAAATGCAAGGACAATTAGGGTCATTCTTTTTGTACCCTTTTCTTCCTTGATTATTTTAATTCATATAAGGATTCTTGAAGCTTTATTGAAAAAATTTCCTTCAAACTTTTATATGCTTCAGACATCTCGATTACGTCAAAGATTTTCGTATAACATTCATCGTCTAGCTAGACATGACAATTATTCATTATATGCATTCAAGTTTTAGATATGTTGCCAGATCAAACAAACCTCATTCCATCCACTATAGGAGAAAAGTATCTCCAATAATGTCAGAATTTTTGCGACAAACCTTTATGCCCTAAGGCACAAACCGTATTTGATATCTTATGGTTATACTATCGAATAATAATTTATTTGTACCCCACTAACATTATACCTTGATTTATGGACTACCAGTCCAAAACGTCACTTTTTTAAGTGAAACAAAATATACTTGAATTATGCATTTTATTTGACAAATCATTTATCTGTCCCACTCTAAGACAGATTTGAATTCAAGATCCTCGTCACAATTTATATCATTGAGCGCTACCTCATATCAAAGATACCGTTGACGTTTATTTGATATCGATTCCAAGAAAACATAACTTATCAAGATCTCTTCATTTTTCATTATTTTCAAGGTACCTGAACCTTTTTCTGAGGTTTTATGAAGTGTTATGTCAATGTGCTCTTTTATAGCACTTGACTCATTATCAAGACCATATTGATCATTTGCTCCTCTACTTATTCAAGGAATTTTATATTTGGAACCGATTGGTCTATTACACTTTTGGCGTATCATAGACTTCACATTGGAGCATTTACAGTTGAATTATATCATAGGGTCAGTACATTCATCTGACAATTGATTTGCAACATTATGCAAATGAATTATCCCTTGAACTTTATGTTAACATATTTATTTAGCGAGGATCTAGATAATTCATAATTAACCTCACACATAATTTTCAGCTGTCAAAATCATCTCTCTCCCTAATGTTAGAAAATCTAACATTCATCCCAACCTTATTTGGGAGTTCATCTTTGCACGTGGTGGAGCAATTAAAATCATAACTGCTTATTCAACCTTTTAGATGAAAATTATTTGGTTCCTGATCCTGAATCAATTTTTAAAGGGGAAACCTTGTTGGCTTGATGCATACATGTGTTGCTACATGTTAAATAAAATTATCTTATACCAAATCTTATTTGAGAGTTTTGTTCTCATAACTATGATTTAGCTATAATTGGAGGCATACAACTTCTGCTAAATCAACCAGCATTATCAATATAATTTCATAGTTTGGAACTGTGCTCTTAATTTAACAATTTGAGCAAACAACCTTACAAACACCAATTTGTAAGTTGACAACAAAGCACATGTGATCGTCGCATAGATGCATCTATCATATTGTTTCAAATGATCCACATGGCAGGTGAATGGGCCCATATTTACCTTTTTATATGTTCCAAAAACTTCAGGGAATTACAATCCCAACCTTAGCTGGTATCATTTTTTGAAGAGAACAAGCAACACAAGAGAATTCTTGAAGAATATTTTATTTCTTCATCATATAATCTACATGAATTCTCAATTAAATTTGCATCACATATAAACCAGAATGGTCAAACTGTCATGTCAACTGATCTTTATTTCAGTACACTTATAATTTACTTTTCGCATGTGATTCCATCAGCATGCCTATGTTTGTGTGCAACAAACAAGAGGAAAAAATGGGTAATATTTATAACCCGCTTCGATTGTAGTAATTTAAAGATATTAAATATTTTCATAATTTATTGTCTCAATATTTATTTTCAATTCATTCGAAACTTAAAAAGTTTCTTTTGAGACTTACTATAACCCCAATATTATTTCTCTGATAATAGCACGAGCTTGCAATTAATTTTGTGTATTATCACATATTCCATGACACCATTCATATGGTGAACATCTTCTCAAGGAGAAATTATATCATTATTGTCATGGTTAAAATTATTACGAGCAAGACATGTTTTCTTGCTTTACTTTTGTTGTACCATAGGTACACAACCAATGACAAATTTGTATTGTCACACAATATATTTGATCATGACCACAACTTTATATGTAAGAATTACTTCTTTGTTTTGCCATTTCGGTAGTTCATAATAAACATACCATAATATTAATGACGTATAAATGCACACAACCATTGGCCTTTCATGTCAAATAAAATTTATTTATTTCTCTCAAACATCCCGTAGAGATGAAATGTGGCATATATAATTTTTTCTCAAACCTTTCATAGGGGTGAGTTGTGGCATATATTCAACCCATAATGATTTTATCACATCTTGACACATTCTCTTATAGAATGGTCGAGCATTCACGATACTCATCACAAGTCACATTCTTTTATAGGAAATGGACTAATCATTTATACGTACTTCATAAATTTGCATTTAAGCACATTGTCATGACTTTAAAATTCATCATATTTCCATGACACACCTCAACATCACTTTGAAAGATAAAGTGCACCACCACTTTATATTCTTTTATTTTGATGGAGGATTTATAAAACTTATCAAATATTGGGACGACAAGATCGCAAGCCCAATAAACTTTCATACCATTTTGATAATAAAAATTATCTTCACATTCTGAAGGACTCTTTGGAGAACCCATAGTGTTCTTCATTTAGCCATATTGATGACTATTATAATTTTGTTCATCCACGCCCTTATTTATACATTTAATCACATGTCGTCTTTCAGCCTTATAATTCACTGTACCACATTCGTACAATAGAATGGAGCAATTGGACAGATTTCAAACTTATCATTACTGCTACCACATTCGCTTTAGGGAATGAAGCAAAATGAATTTCAAGACTTTTCATCAAAATATATTATATTTGTCTTAGTTATCATTTAATCATCAATGTAGTGCATTGAGACTAAAATTCAATGTCTTGTCCATATAAGGCACAATAGGTCATAATTCTATGGGACTTGAACCCAATACATTATTATCATGGTGCATCAAAACTCAAATTGATGTCTTACCCTGTTGGTGCGATAGAATTTGAATCTATCGTCTTATCCTCAAATATTTTTCATTATGTGCATATGGAATTAACCTGATGTCTTACCCTTTTGGTGCGATGAAACTTGAATCCACCGTCTTACCCTTAACCAACGACATAACCAACGAAGTACAAAATGACTTAGTCTTTGAGTTTTTCAAAACAATCAAAATAATATTCAAACTCATGCAATTAAAATTTTATACCTTCTTCCATTTACACACACACACACACACATATGTATATATATATATATATATATATATATATATATATATTTGTATAGCATGTCATATTCAAACAATAGAAGTATATGCCTTTAGTTCTCGGTCAATGTTAGTGACTGAACACTATTGTATTCTAAATCATAAAAAGATTTTAGAAAATACTTACATGATTTTATGCATATAATATCTTGATTCTCATAACGAGATCAACCAAAATAAGAGCTAAAGAAAAAATAAAATTCACTCTCAATTGGCTAGAGTCTCGTGCTGATAACGTATTATAAAAATAAACTCATAATATAATAGAAAGAGAAGATGACAAGAGAAGTAACATTGAAGAAAAGACTTTCTTCTTATTCAAGTGTATGTTACAATGGTGAATGATATCTCTATTTACAGGTAGAGAAATCAACCAAAAGGTCACCATGTTTAATGCCACATTAGTAGATACATTGCTATCCCAAAAAGGTTCATATCACCTTGGGAATACATATACATGATAAGGATAAGTTTATGATAAGCTTAATGGACAATCCACTTAATTCAATGGATTTATAACAATTACTCATTTATATTTAAATTTAGATGAAATGATCGATTTTTTTTGTACTTGACTTGAATTGTCATTGGACCATTTTATTCACGATTTTACTAACTAAACACTTAAATTCAATAAAAAAAGATTTTAAAATCCCTTTAATCATTGACCAAATATATATAACATTAAGATTGAGTTGGATTAAATCATAAAAATCTCATAATTCTTATTTTAAATACAACTAAATTAAAGAAGCTTAAAAAAATGAGAAGAGAGAGTAAAAAGTTAAATGGAAAAGCATAAACACCCCTTTGTCTTTTTTTTTTCTTTCTTTTTTACTCCTCTTCCCCCCCCCCCCCCCCCTCCCCGAAAGTTTAATTTATTTTTGCTCTCTTTGTAATTCGAATTCATTATCTTAAAGTTGGAAGACACGAGCGGTATTTATATTAATCTGAGCAATGCCTTCTTGTCAATCTTCGTCTTTCCATTTCATGGAGAGAAAAAGAAAGACGACACCTATCACTTCTACCTTCTCCACGACCATCAACATCTCTATCGACAGGTTCTTCTCGAATTCTCTTATTTTCATCTCTTCTTAGTAAAAATAGAAAATAATCATCAAAAATTCGTAACGACACTAAAAAGACCCGAAACCTTTCTTCATAACCTATTATATATCTTTGTAAAATACATTTTCTCCTATTTTCCAACTCAATCCTTGAACCCATCGAACCATAGTACTGTAAATCCCCCTTTTTCTTACTATGATTATCTATGGACATTTTTGTTCAAAATGCGTGTGATATACACATTTTAAACGCGTGAGGCCTTTAGATTAGATAGTAAATGTCCATTTTTGACCTAATTAAGTTTAATCCTTTTCTCCATTAATTCCTTCACCATTATTTTAAAAAAAAATTAAGGTTTTTTTTTACTCTTCAAATCTCTCTCCAAAATAATAATGTAAAATAAATACAGTAGCTATCGTTTGATTTATTTGTTCTCCATAGCAAACTGTTTACCAGTCCTTCTCTCCCTCATATCCTCGCTCGCCACTCTCCCTCTCTCGCTCACTTCCTGTCGCTCGCCTTTCTCGCTTTATATAATAGAATTGTATAAATAGTGTTTCTGTTTGTATAAAGCGAGAGAAAATTGTATATACACATGCAAATACATGTATCTCTGTCCTATATACTTATAATTATACAATACAAATATTTCCATGCCCTAGCCTCTTTTACCTTTCTCTCTTTCTCGTTTTATACAAATTCAAATTGTATATAATTTCTCTCTTTCTCGTTTTATACAATTCGATTCAATTGTATATTCCCTACCCAAGTTTCTTTTGCCTTCTCTTTCTCGTTTTATACAAATTCAAATTGTATATAATTTCTCTCTTTCTCGTTTTATACAATTTGATTCAATTGTATATTCCCTGCCTAAGTCTCATTTGCCTTTCTTCTTTCTCTTTTTATACAAATTCAAATTGTATATAGTTTCTCTCTTTCTCATTTTATACAATTTGATTCAATTGTATACAAATTCAAATTTTATAGAGATATACAAACACATTCAATTGAATTGAGAGGCTAACAACGATTTATACAAATGAGAGGCTTACAACAATTTATAAAAATGGTCTGCCAGCAAAATTATACAAATTTGAAGAGGAACCAACGAATTATACAATTGCTTCTTTGTATATATGTATAGCAAAATAGGCATAACTTTCAGTTGTATATGTATAGCGAATTATACATATATATGTTTGCTATATAGCACAATTATGCAAACTTTGCTATAACATACAAATTTGAATTTTGTGTTTGCTACATGTGAAAGTTGCCCCTTTTTGTTCTCGTTGATTTTCATATTCTTCAAATGTCTCATCATTTCTAGTGCAAATTCATTATTTATCACTCTACGAAAATGTCTCCACAAAATACAAGTTCCACTTGCTAATCCTCCCAAAAAACATTGAACTTAATAATCTTACTCGTCAAGTACCTCGTCTCCACTGAGTCTCAATTTATTTGTTTATTTTTTATTTTATAGTTGTACCTAATTACTTATTTACTAGTGAATTTAACCGCGCTACGCGCGATTTTTCATTTTTTATATAAATTGTATTTATATATTTCGAATAAAATTTACGCACAAATCATACTTCCATTTCAATTATTTCTTTAAAAGATCTTTAATTTATATATTATTTATAATCACTTAAAAGTTTTTAATCTTCTATAGGTACTCGTGTAATAAACTTATAAGTGAAAGAAAAAAATAATTAGTTTTCTTAATAGGAAGTAGAGAAAGAAAAGAATTTCAAGAAATTTTGTATATATTTTGAGCATATATATAAAATCGTTTTTAGACCTATTTTTAAAAAAAAATGAAGAACCACAAATACATATACAAATATACTTATCAAAAAAAGAAGAAAAAAATAAGAACCACAAAGTATATTGTCTACATCGATTTTTTGAACATTGAGACTAAATGAATCATCAGAAATTTGGAGAAAACATCATTATACTATTTTTTTAAATAAACCAACAAATATTATAAATTATCTTACAAAATTTTTAAAAGTATTTAATTTGACAATGTCTATATGTATTTGAAGCTTGTGTTCTTTAGGGTGTTAGCCTGTTCATCCTCTCTCTTAAAATTAATTTATCATATGCTCGTATTCCATTTAATATGGTATATATTGCTACTTATGTTTGATTGATCATTGTTCGGTGTAATACAAAAAGTTGCAAAATATGTATGAATTATTTCAACTTCACTGCAACGATATATTTGTAATAAAAAAGTTAAGTTTTGCCTCTACTGTTAAATCAATGATACATAAAAATAGCTCTCAAAATTACAGTGTCAATTATGAAGTAGAAAAATATTTATGATTTTCTAGAGTATATACATTTCGATCCATTTAATTTTGTTTCTTATATTTTGTTTGAAAGTTAAATTATATGAACTTTCACCCGTATTATATTTAATATGTATTTTTTTAATCATATTAATGTGAGAAATATTGAATCTTATAGTATTTTTCGTACATATTTCAAAATATTTAAATTTTTAATTCTAAAATAGTGAATTAATCTAATTCAATTGAGTGTTGAGAATAGTATTAACCATAAAAAGATAAAATATGATGAGTAAAATGAACGAAAGCAGTAATTACTTTAGAATTCAACATTGAGGTAGATGTTATAGATCAAATATATGAGACTCATTGATGTAGAATATAACACATGATATCAAAATTTGTCAAATATTGAGTAAGAAATATTTTAATAAAGAGATTTCAAATTAGTAATTGAAATATTTAGTAATTGAAATATAGTATGAGACTCCTTGATTTATCAAAATATCAAGATTTGAATGTTGAGTAAAAATTAATAAAGAAATTATAAAGTAGTTCTCAATCAAAACAATACATACCTTAATTTAGTCGTAAGAATGAATTCATTAAGTTTTATCAAAATAGAATATTTAATATCACATGAATTTCTCAAGATAAAGTATGAAAGATGCAAATTAAAAATAAAATATTGTAAATCTGCAAAGTAAAAATTGATATTATTCCTTTGAGTTATAACATGTAATCCTACCCCAATTTAGTATGAAATAATATTAAAAAAATATAAAGAATATATTTAAACAAACTTAATATACATATCACACAATTTTTTTGTTGACTTTTTGTGTGTATGTAAAATTAGACATTTTAACCTTTAGGCATAAACCCAACGACTTGCAAAAGTTAAGCTTCACAATCACAAAAAATAAGGAATATAAAAGAACATAAAGAAACACAGACATAAGACATTGAATATATTAATTGTTCAATTTAATTGGATTATAATTATGCTTCAATATTCACCCGTGAAAAAATGAGCAAAACGGATGTAAAATGTAAAATCTAAAATGTATCAATTATTTAGCTTAAATAATAATGACTTTTGATCTTTCTAAATTAATGTAAGTGATATATAATTTGTAGGTTTTTAAATAAATTATATAAATGTAAAAAATTAAGAAAATGTCAAAATTTGAGAAAAATAAATAAATGTCATCCTTGACTTTAGAAGCATGCCACATCACCTCTCCTACGATAACATTATAAGAAGAAAGCTGAAAGCAGAAAATCAAATAACACATTTGTAGTTTACTTTTTTGTACATATAATTTAATAGAAAAAACTTTATATTTAAAATTCGTGATGAACTTTAAATAACAGACTACTTACAAAAAAATAACAAAAAATCTTAAGCACTTGAACTAATATATATAACGGAAAAAGGCCTAAAATACCCTTGAAGTATTAAAAATGGTACAAAATTACCCTCCATCCACCTATTGGCTCCAAAATGCCTTTTTCATCCACCTATTGGCTCCAAAATACCCTTGTCATCCACCTTTGGGTTCAAAATTGACCACTTTTTTAATTATTTTAAAATTAAACTCTTTAAATATTTTTTAAAATACTTGGCGTTCAACTATTGGTTATAATTTAATTTATTAATATAATTTATAAATCAACCCACTACCCACTCATTACTAACTAAACCCCACCCAATTAATAATCCAATTATAATATCAAAATTGTCATAAACACTACTAAAACACGATGAAATTATAGATTCCTGAAAATGACATTCAAAATTATTTGAGTCCGAATCGAAGCCCCAATGAAATATAGGTTGAGCCGCTTATTTAGGAGGACACTTTCAATATGATTCTCTTTCAAGATTGAATTAAAAATTTATGATTAAAGGTAAAGAAGTAATACATTTCGAATTAATTCATGCACTTTTTTAAAATATAATTTTATAAATATTTATGATTTGTTTTAAAACCTTTAATATATTATTTTGAAAAAAAGTTAACTATGAAGTAACATCACATAATTGAGACGTAAGTCAGACTTTTAAGTTTATCGGTAATTTTTATTTAGACACTTAACATATGATAATTTACTTCTATAGATATTTTCGCCTCAAATTTTTAAAAACACTCAATTGGCAGTAGCTTTTTTCTTGTTGCATTAATAATGTGACGGGTGTATTAATTTGGAGGGGTTTAATTAGTAATGGGTGGGTAGTGGATTGATTTATAAATTATACTAATAAGTTAAATTATAACATATAGTTGCGTGCCACGTATTTAAAAAAATATTTAAATAGTTTAAATATAAAACCGTTAAATAAGTGGTCAATTTTGAACCAAAAGGTGGATGACAAGGGTATTTTGGACCCAATAGGTGGGTGAGAAGGGTATTTTGGAGCCAATAGGTGGATGGAGGGTAATTTTGTATCATTTCCAATACTTTAAGGGTATTTTAGGCCCTTTTCCGTATATATAAAATTAGGGAAGCAACATTAAACTTGTTACTCATCATGTGGAGGATAAAAACATTTGTTTAGTCTCGAATCTTGATTATCTTGCGCTCCTCTAACATGCTCCTTTAAATATATACCTGCAAAGTAAGAAGTTCGACTCCATATGTTGAAACCAATCAGTACATGTAAAAACTGAAAATAAAAATTTGAAAATAAAAACCATTCAAACAAAAATATTTAACCATAATATCCTAAATCATTGAGATGATAGCAATTTTTGTCATACGTAATAACAAACTACTTACGAAAAATAACAAAAAATCTTAAGCACTTCAACTAATATATATAAAATTAGGGAAGCAACATTAAACTTGTTACTCATCATGTGGAGGATAAAAGCATTTCTTTAGTCTCGAATCTTGATTATCTTGCGCTCCTCTAATATGCTCCTTTGAACATATACCTGCAAAATAAGAAGTTTGACTCCATATGTTGAAACGAATCAGTACATATAAAAAAAGAAAATGAAAATTTGAAAAAAAAACCATTCAAACAAAATATTTAACAATAATATCCTAAATCGTTGAGATGATAACAATTTTTGTCATGTGTAACATGTATTTCGGATACTTATATAGTGATAGATGAAGTCATGAGAATTAAACAAAGGAAGATAAAAGATCATTTTATTTTGTAGAGTAGCCATTTAGGGGGAGTTATTAATGGATTAATGATAGTCTTTTGAGTTTTGTAAACTGATTTTTTTTATGAGAAATAAAGAAGAGTTAATGAGGGAGGTGTAATTAAAAATATAATTTTAAAGTGATTTTTAACCTAGCATATAAATAAAGAATAGATTTTTAAAAAAATTAAAAAAAAAATATGAATGGTGGCCATTGAGATTGAGATTTTCCTGTAGTTTTTCATGAAGTAAAGAGAAGAGAAAGAAGAGATAAGAAGAGGAAGAAGAATCTGTAAGAGAGAATATCTCAATTGTATTATCAGAAAAATTAAGTTCTAGTTTAGATACAATGAGGTATTTATATTGAATACTAATGTGGAATCTTTTTGAGTAACTAACTTAACACTTGTAACTAACTTAGCTACTAATATGAATAACTAACTAGTTTCCTTTAACACTCCCCCTCAAGCTAGGTAGTGAGAAAATATTACAAGTTCCTAGCTTGGAATTGAGATACAAGTGTTGCACAGTATTAAGGCCTTTTGTAAGTAAATCAGCTGGTTGATCTTTTGTTGATATGTACCTTGTTGCCATCAACCCTTTGTCTATTTTTTCCCTTATAAAGTGGCAATCTATTTCAATGTGTTTGGTTCTTTAGTGGTACACTGGATTGGCTGCAATTTGTATAGCAGATTTGCTGTCTGAGTAGATATCCACAGGTAGCTTCAAGTTCACTCCTAACTCTTTCATCAGACCTATAATCCATATTAACTCTGACATTGTGGCAGCCATGCTCCTGTATTCTGCTTCTGCAGAACTCTTTGATATGGTTGTTTGTTTCTTTGACTTCCAAGTTATTAGAGAATCACCAAATTTAACCATGTAACCTGTTACTGACCTTCTCGTATGTGGACATGAAGCCCAGTCTGAATCACAATAAGCTGTAATTGTTGTGTTCTTGTTGCTGGACATTAGAATTCCTAGACCTGGTTGGTTCTTCACATACCTTACAATCCTTAGAGCAGCCTCCATGTGGGAATTTTTTGGCTGTTGAAGAAATTGACTTAAAGTATTGACCCCAAAAGCTATATCAGGTCTTGTCACAGTTAGATATAACAACTTTCCTATCAGCCTTTGATATGCTCCTTGGTCTACTAGTGGATCATTTGTGTTAACCTTTTCTGAGTTTCCTGATCTGATATACTCATCAAACTGCTTAGTTGTTAACTTAACATTTGTGTCCATTGGTGTTGAAGCTGGTTTAGAACTGCTGAGTCCTGCCTCTGATATAAGCTCCAATGTGTACTTTCTTTGGTGCATAAGTATACCTTGATCAGACCTGGCAAACTTAATACCTAAGAAGTATCTCAGTTCTCCAAGGTCCTTCATTTTAAAAGCCTGTTTTAACTTCTCTTTTGTTTCTTCCACAATTTTCAGACTATCTCGTGTGACTAACATGTCATCCACATACACAAGAATAAACACTATTCCAGATTCATCTTTCTTGATGAACATAGACTGATCATACTCGCTTTGTTTAAACTTTAGTTGCACTAATGCCTTAGACAATTTAGCATTCCACTGTCTAGGGGCTTGTTTCAACCCATATAGTGACTTCACAAGTCTGCATACTTGTTGTTTCTCCCCCTGACTTGTGAAACCTTGTGGCATTTCCATATAGATTTCATCAAATAGATATCCTTGTAAAAAAGCATTGAACACATCCATTTGGTGTACACACCATCCATTTTGAGCAGCTAGTGCCAACACTGACCTAACAGTCTTCATCTTTACTACAGGAGAAAATGTCTCCTGGTAGTCAATTCCTTCTTGCTGGTTGTAACCTTTAGCCACTAGTCTGGCTTTATACCTTTCTACCTCTCCTGTAGATTTGTATTTGACTTTGAATATCCACTTGCAGCCTATTGGAGTCTTTCCTTCAGGAAGAGTTACCAAGTCCCAAGTATGGTTGCTTTGCAATGCTTCAATCTCAGACTTCATAGCTTCTATCCATCTTGGATCTTTAGCTGCTTCTGTATAAGACTTTGGTTCAACATGGTTTGAAACTGCAGCTATATATGCACTATATTTGTCAGATATATTATCATAACTCAGGTAGTTTTGAATGCCATAGCCTGATCCCTTATGTATGTTAAGAGATACAAAGTCTTTTAACCAAATAGGTGGTTTGCTGCTTCTTCCTGACTTTCTATTTGGTTGTCTATCAGTAGTAGTAGATGATTGTAAAGGAACCTGTACTGTATCTTCATTCATCATAGTTCTTAACTCCCCATTATGTTGACCTTATTCCCTAACTTCATCATGTGTGCATTGTTGAACCTGATGAGTAGGTGTAGCAATAGGGATACTGGACCATTGAAATGAATGATCTAATGTTGAATGAGTGTCTTTGAACACAGGTTCTGATATTTTTCCTTTAAAAAATGGAAACACTGTTTCATTGAATATTACATCCCTGTTAACAAAAAACACTTTATCAGTTAAATCATATAAAATATATCCTTTTTGTACCTCTGAATATCCCATATGAACAGACACTATAGACCTTGACTCAAGTTTATCATGTTGATTTGGCATTCTAGCAAAGCATAGACACCCTAGTACTTTTATATGAGTCAATGATGGTTCCTTTTCATAGAGTTTGTTAAAAGGAGTTTTCCCTTTTAATACTGAACTAGGTAGCCTGTTAATCAAGTATGCTGCAGCCAGGACACAATGTCCCCAAAATTTTATAGGTATATTAGCCTGCAACCTGATGGCTCTAGTTATTTCCAGGATATGTCTATGTTTTCTCTCAGCTACCCCATTTTGTTGGGGTGTATAAACACATGTTGTTTGATGAACAATTCCTAGTTGTTTAAATAAATGTTCACATATTGAGTTAATGAATTCAGTTCCATTATCAGTTCTAACTATCTTAACTGTTTTATCAAATTGATTCTTAGTATAATTCATAAAGTATTGAAGTGATACACAAACATCAGATTTTTGTCTCAAAAGAAATAACCATGTATATCTTGAATAGTCATCTACAATTGTCAAGAAATATCTGTGTCCATCATATGTATTGGTTTTGTAAGGACCCCAGAGATCTACGTGAATCAATTCAAAACACCTATTACTTTTTATACTACTATTTTGAAATGGTAATCTACACTGCTTAGCACAAGGACATACTACACAATCTCCTATTTGATTTCTAATAGCAGTAAGATCAGTATCAAACAATTTGTGTAATATTGAAATAGATGTGTGTCCTAGTCTTTTGTGTCACAGACTCATATCTATCTTGTGAGTTGACACACTCTAAGACTCTTGAGCAGCTAGACTGATAGGTCTTCTTGCATCTTTATTTAGTAGCCAATATAACCCATTCTCCTCTCTACCAATCTCCTTCACCTTCCCAGTGAAGAGATCCTGCAAAACAAAAAAGTCAGGAAAGAAAGAAGCAAAACATTGTAGTTCTTTTGTTAGTTTTGAAACTGATAGTAAATTAAATTTAAACTGTGGTACATACAATACATTAGATACAGTACTATCATTAGATATACTACTTAAGCCAGTGTGTGTAACTTGTGTTTCATCTCCATTAGGCAACTGTACAGTTCTATGATAGCCTAGTTTATTAACCGACAACTTGCTTAATAGCTCTAAGTTTGAAGTCATATGATTTGTGGCTCCTGTATCCATAATCCAAGTAGGATTGTGAGATACTTTCATAGCCATTGAGTCAGCCATACCTGCAGTGTTTGCAGCTGTGTTAGACATGGAATCCTGTTTGACTTGAGGACTATGTTGAGTTAGCAATTGCACTATGTGATTGTATTGCTCTTGGGTAAAATGATTAGCATCAACATGACTTGGCTTGGATTTAACTTGATCCATGCTACTTGTATTTTGACTCTGACTATACACATTTGTATTAGAACCATACCTGAACTCAGATTGTGTACTTTCAGCATGTGGTACATCATTTCGTGTGCTCTCTTTTGTACTCACATTGTAAGCTGCACTCCCACCTTCAGAGGGTTTTTTCTTCTTATACTTGAACTCAGGTGGATATCCCACTATTTTCCAACAATTTTCCTTGTTGTGTCCTCTTATTTTACACACCTCACAATACAAATGAGAGTTTCTTGTGAACCTTTGATTTCCACCTGTTCTGCTGTACATAACAGCTTCATAGTTGCCTGAATGTGCCATTGGATTTGGCCCAACACTCCAGCTGTGGCTGATATAGATCTTTGACTCTCATCACCCACTACCATGGCATAAGCTTGATTGATTGAGGGTAATGGACTCATGAGCAGTATTTGACTTCTTGCTTGATTATATGAGTCATTCAGACCCATCAAGAACTGAAATAGTTTCAGTTTTTGCAGATGCAATATGAACTCCTTAGATTTTTCACAGTCACAGCCTGGTGGTGGTGCCAAAGCCTCAAACTCCTCCCAAAGAGTCTTGAGTTTGGAGAAATAAACTGATACAGAATTCACACCTTGAGTTAGAGTGGCTATCTCCTTATGCAAATTGAAGGTTCTCGAACCATCTATCTTGGTGAACCTTTCTTGTAGATCTTGCCACACTGCTTTTGCAGTGGCTGCATACATTATGCCACCCAGTAAACTCTTAGAAACAGAGTTCATTAACCAAGATTATACAATGGCATCAACTCGTTCCCAATGATTCCACAAGTTTTCACTATATATTTCTTTATCAGATGAACCATCTACCATCCCCAATTTATTTCTACCCAGCAGAGCAATACGCATAGATCGAAACCAAATTGCATAATTTTCCATACCTGTTAGTTGAAATGAAATGATTTGATTCCCACTAACATCTGATGGAGATAAGAACAATGGATGATTGTAGTCAATTTCTTGACTAACTGTGGCAGCTCGATTCACGTTTGTTTTTGGTTCATCATGAACTCCATCGTCTCCAGCCATTTTTTTCCAGAGATTTCTTTAACTTCTTTCGCCTCTACACTTTTAAGAATCAACACTTGATTAGCGGAAGCAATAACACTGATTTGAAACCCAGATTTTTCACAGAGTCAGATCATCTGCTCTGATACCATGTAGTTTTTCATGAAGTAAAGAGAAGAGAAAGAAGAGATAAGAAGAGGAAGAAGAATCTGTAAGAGAGAATATCTCAATTGTATTATCAGAAAAATTAAGTTCTAGTTTAGATACAATGAGGTATTTATATTGAATACTAATGTGGAATCTTTTTGAGTAACTAACTTAACACTTGTAACTAACTTAGCTACTAATATGAATAACTAACTAGTTTCCTTTAACATTTCCACATCACCTAATTTTTTTATTTAGCTTTATTATATATATAATTTTTTTATTTTTTAAAAATAATAAAAATAAAAGGTATAAATTATAATAATAATAAAACTAAAAAATTTATAATAATATAAACTTAAAAATAATAGGTAGAAAACGGACATTAGGAAAAAAATATTATAAAAATATTTTTTTACGTTTGAGGCAATATGATAGCCTTTTGGAATTCCTTGATTCAAAGAAGGTGTGATTCTCATTAAATAACTAATTAGTAGTAAAATATATATACACCTAATATTATTGTGTAAGAAATAATTTAAAAAGCCCTAATTTTTTTTAAAAATAGAAAAATATTTTTCTAATCATTAAGGCATGCCACATAGACGGAATGAAGATTCTCATTTATATATATATATATTGATGATTTTGACCATTCAAGAAATAATATTTTTTAACCTATTATAACCTCAATTAATTACTTTGAAAAAAGTAAAATTTCTTTGAACATTATCGGAGCCGAACAATATCAACCACATCGATTTATGCAAATATTCATATGAAAAGAACATATCCCCCACTCCCCCCTTAATATGTTGTTTCAATTTCTTTTCAAATTTCATTGATCCTATTTTAAGAACACAAAATCCTATCATTAAATGAACAAATTATAAAAAAGTTAAAATTGGTCCAAAATTATAAAGAAGGGAAGAAGAGGAAAAATAGAAATCTGGAAAAATTAGAAGAATGTTTTTTCAAATAAATTTTTGGAGGTTTAATTTAATTTTATCATTTTATTTTCTATGTTAGCAGTTAAAAATGACAGAATTTGACGTGTAGTGAATGTATTACACACATCATTGACCATATGAAAAAAGATCTAAGAAACTAAGTTTCAATGTCTTCAGGGTTCAGTTGGCAAAAGGTTAAATAGAAAGGTTCATAATACAAACTCATACAAATACAAGAGTACATCAGATCATATGTGATGTTGTGATTCACGATTGGCTTGGTTACCACGCTTGATACATATTATCGATTGACATGGATACCATGTCTGGTACATATTATAGGTTGACTTGGGCATCACGCTTGGTATAATTTTCTACATCAATTGGCTCGAATACCACACTTGGTACATGCTTGATTTTCTTTATGTGTGGGTTTCATGAGTGGGTTGAATTTATTTAGTCGTCACATGTTGATCTATGAATGTCTCGACTAGTGTGGTTAATGTTGGAATGGTTCTTGTGTTAACGTCGTAAATGATATTCAGAGGGATACTTAGGTTGTTCGAGTTACTCGAGGAATATGTTGAATTATGTATTGGGTCAAATTAAGGGCAATAAATACGAATTTTACTAGTAGTCCACTATATGGACTAAGGGCTAATGGTTAGGGTATTCGCAGGGGATCATAGAAGAGGTGATATATCGACTAACGGAATTACTTGATGGATTTGAATCAATAAGGTAATTCCAGTGTTGGTAGGGTGAGTGATTTTGAAAAGTCTTTATATGATAGAGGGTTTGATCGTGATATGATAAGAGGGTGATATGGATTTCAATGGTAGAGTTGACGGCGGAAGAAGTTAGGAAGGCCCGGGATAGGCTCAACCATAGTAATACTTAGTAGTAAGGGCTATGGTTAGAGAATCGGGGTTGTATAACTTGAAATCTTATGTTTTTTTTATTGTTTACATGATTTCATGTAGTGAAATCGGGTCGACCTGTGATGTCTACAAGTATGTGTTGTTGTATTAATACTACTTTTGTTATACCACTTTCCATAGTCTGATTGCAGGATTCACGATGTTTGTAGGGTGCACATAATGATTCCTGACAGCTTCTACTCCTCTTCTCTTATGGTGAAAGTTGTGTCATGTTTTCAAAATTTTGATATTGTTTTACTAGCTCGTATACCTGTGTAAATTAGTTCCCAGGGAGGGTTTGCGTATTTTACAAAGATATTACTATCAAGACTTATAGCAATTTAGTATCTAACTAAGGTTATATATTGATATTTTCTTTTACTTTTGCGTTAACCGTTTTAAATTCGATGGTTAAAGAATTCTCTTATGTTTGACAACTCGATGATTTGGATTGTGAACCATTTGAAACAATCATTAATTGTAACTTTTACCTCGTTCTCCATCAACACCATTGAAACAATTTGAGACAATCATCAATGGTAATTTTTACTTTTTTGTTAACCTAGATTAATTAATCTCATTGAAGAATTATTCATAACTTATTAAGTCTCAAAAAAATAAAATAAACATTATATAATGAAAATAGATGTGATGCACTCAAAATACAAATATTTATAATCAATACAATTTGAATTTCAAAAGTATGATGCATTATGAAAAACTATATAACTTATCAAATAGCATAAATTCGATAAAATATTATAATACAAATCATAATGAGATGATTGAGATCTCTTATAGCAAAAATTCATATTTGCTTGATAATTGAGATCTCTTATATCAATAGAATGACTAAACTTGAGATACTTATCTACAAAAATCATTTAACTATATTTATTATTAAAATCAATTTAATATAACAAAATAAATTTTATCTTGTTTATCAATGATTCAGTTCTCTGTTTCCAGTTACAAATGAAAATAAAATAAATTTTGGGTGTAAAATTCATATTAATCATAAATTAGAAAAAAAAAACATTATGTGTTTTTGATAATTTATCATGTCTTGTTAAATTTATTTAATAAAAAATATTGTTGAGTGATTTTTGAAGATAAAAACTTTAAGTTTAGTGATTTTATTGATATGAATGAAGTTCAATGATTTTACTTGATAAATTCTCATAGTTCAGTAACCTTTTAAGATATGAACTCTTTGTTGGGAATGTCGTCCCTCAAAATAAATTTTTGTGAAAGAAAAAAATCCAATAAAAATCTATTAATACATGTATTATTTAGTGGTGGGGAAGTCATAATTCTAAAGTTTTTATTTTAATCAAAGTAGAGGCAGCACGTTGTCTTCCCTTTGAAGACTAACTCCATTGAGATTCCTTTTACCTGAAGAGAAAACCACCATAAGGAATTATAATATACTTTTACTTAATTTTGAAAAAATAAGTAAGATCTTTTTTTTGTTTGTTTGATGTATAAGTAAAAAGTATCCGGATGACACATTTCTCCCAGATACGTCTCTTCCTACTTGAATACATTTTTTCTCTTTCTGATACATTCCTTTCCTATATATTCGAATGTCTTATCCGTTCTTTGATACATATCTTTTCTATGTTTTCAGATGTCCTATCCCTTCTTAAATTACTTCCCTTTTATATGTATCTAGATGTCTGCTAATGTATTCGAAAGTACAGTAATATATACATAATCCATAAATTGTAAAAGTAAATTATTCAAAATATTATTATACAATGTTTCAACAATTTTTAAAACATTCCACTTTCTGGATAAGCTTGTTCAGGTATTGCTAATATGACATCTTTTATCACAAGTTTTGTTATAACTATAATACAATATTTTATAGTAGACAAATCCTAAATATGTTACTACGTTATTATTTATATATAACAATAGTAATAAAATATTATAAATGACAATTATGTAAATATCAATCCACGAATTTTGCTCATCATTTTTTTAGCTCAATTAATAATATCATTCAAAATATCATTCAGCCTTAGTATGTCATACATCATCTTCTGAACGTGTATATTCTTAACTAGTCAATACTCTGTCTCATGCAACAAAGACACCTAACCATCACTATGTGAGCCTTTCATTTCATCCACCCCTACTCCAATACAATGTGACGACATCATAAACTAATTATGTTATATTTGAAAGTATCATTATTTACCAATCAATATGTATTAATTTTTTTTATCCATGGTTAGCTTTTATCTATTATGTTCACTTTTACTTGTCACACACAATTATTAATACATGTATTTTACTAAATTATCTTTTATTAAAGGATGTCTTGAAAAATGATTTGAAAAATAAATATTTTAAAAATAAATATCTAATATTAAAAGCAAAACATATTTTTTTTAATGTCAAAAATGACAACCAAAAATAAGAATCTATCATATATTTATATAAAAAGAAAACCCTAGGGCCGTCTACGTGGTGCTACCACAAGCAACAATTTCCTTTTAATTTTTTTTATTTTCAAAAAAAATCATTTTCCTTTTCATGAAAAGACGTGATTTTTATGAAAAATTATGACTATTATAAAGAGTTGCGACTTTTATAAAAAATTGTGACTTTTATGCATTGTTATGACCTTTCGGATGAATTGTAACTTTTTCAAAAAGTTGTTACCTTTCCAATAAAGCACAACAAACATTTGTTCACACTGTTTTTTTTTCCTATAAATTGAGGGTTTCCTCTCATTTTAAAATAACGAAAATTCTGAACTTTTTTTTTCTTTTTGCACAATTGAATATTCGTGTACTTTGCTCATGTTGAGTGGCTCACAGACACCATTGTTTTTGTATCAATATACTTGTTAATTGAATCGTTCCATCCTGAGATGATCTATTCCTTTAAATCTCGAATACTAGAGAGAAATGATATCTTTAAGGGGACAGTGCATTTAGTGAACTCAATTTTTCCTTTCCATTTCATTCTATAGTCATAGATTCTGATATACTTTTTACGGTCATAAATTTATACTTATGATATTAATTGTTATTTTTGAATATATATTTTAAATTTTATTGTTTAAGTTTCTGTAAAGTTAATTGTTATAAGTACTTGTTAGTAAAAATAAGAATTATTTATTTATTAGAAAATTAAATATCTAATTTTGATGTTCGTCTAGTTTTTCAAAAATATCTAATAGTAACACATTCTGGAGGCGGATAAATTATAAAATCAAACTAATTAGATATTATAATTATCATTTTTTTTTGATATTATTAATATTCATTACACCGTATAATTTTGTATGTAAGACAACATACTGCTAAAGATTTTAAGTATATTTTATAAATTTTGTGATATCAAATTTTCTAGCTAATTTTAAAAATAAGGTCTAGTAAAAGTGAAAGCACGAGATACTATCGTTTCTACTTCTTCAATAGACGTAATTCTCCTGCCAGATCCAAAGCAGAGAGAGAGAGAGAGCTAGTAAATTGTGGAGTTTCTTCCCCTATTTCATCTACTTCTACCCTGTCAAATGCACTATATTTTCTACTAATTGCAAAAAAATAATAATACTTGTCTCTTACCTCAAATGGCGGTTCCGATTGAAGAAGCCATAGCTGCATTATCCACATTTTCTCTAGAGGTAACAATCTGTTTTGAAAAATTCAATTATTTTCAGTAAGCATGTTTTCCTAATTGTTGAATTTCTTCTTTTGTCGTTATAATTTCAGGATGATCAACCAGAAGTACAAGGCCCAGGGTTTTGGGTTTCAGCTGAAGGAGGTGCAACTATTAGTCCAATCGGTAACACTTTCTTTTAGGTTTTCAGTTCTAGCTCAGTATTTTTCCCCCCCATTTGTTATTGTAGTTAGTAATTTAGTAATTTGCTTGATCTTCATTTTTGTTTGCAAGCATAAATGAATTTGCTTGATCTTCAAAAATTTATTTTTGATAAATAAGATTGCAGTCAACATTGTATTTTTGTTATTTCTGGAATTTCTAGCGATTTCTTGTGAATGTTCCTTGTAGGTCTTCCTTTCTGGAAGTATAGCCCACCCATGAAATCAAACTGCCTCAAATATTATCTTAACTACTTGAAAAGTGTTCTTTTTTAACGTTTCAAAATGAATTTGGCAGAGTACAGTGATGTGGCTGCATATAGGTTGTCTTTATCTGAAGACACTAAAGCTATTAACCAGCTGGTATGTGTTAAGATATTGTATCAGTATTCTGCTGCTGAAATTGCATTCCTTTTCTTTGATGTAATGCTGAAATTGTTTGCAGAACACACTTATACAAGAGGGGAAGGAAATGGGTTCCGTGCTCTACACATATAGAAGTTGTGTTAAAGCGCTTCCTCAGGTTAGTAAAGAATTTCAGCTTTTAACTGAATTTTTTTTGATATCTTAATTAGATAAGGTTTTACATTATCAGTATCTTTTACTTTGCTTCTATGCTTTTTATTTTTGTTTGTGTTGGTGAAAATGATTATAATATGTGCTGTTGTTTTGTAGTTTATTGAACAATACTTTTTTGTATATATTTATATTGGTGGAAGCTTTGTGAGAGCAGAAACAATGAACAACCTCAATTCAAGCTTTAAAGTTAAGCTAGAACAAAGCGCATAACCTTGTTAATTGACTAGTATAATTTCCTCACAACTGCGCCCAAGGCATATGACCATGTCATTTGGTCTTGTTTGCTAGATGTCTTAGGCGACAAATTTTTGATGATAAGTGGACAGAGTGGGTCAGACTCTGCATTTCCCCAGTCAGATTTTCCATATTGATAGATGGTGATCCTTAAGGTTTCTTCAAGTCTGGAAGGGGTTTAAGGCAGGGTGATCCTTTATCCTCTATCTCTTTGTCTTTGTTATGGAAATCCAAGCTTAACATTCAAAAAGGCAGAGAGTTTTGGATGGTTAAGGGCCTATGCATTGGCAAGAATGGAGAGGAAGAGATGGTACTTACACTTTGTATATGCAAATGATACTTTACTTTTTTGTGAGGCATAAAAAGACCAGCACTGCAAGCAGTATATTTAGCATTAATGCAGAATGTTGCATTGAGGAGTTAGCTGATATTCTGGGGTGTGAAATGAACAAGTTTCCTACAGTATATTTTTCATTAGGGATGAAGAAAAAAGACAAAAATATTTGGCCACGAGTAACTGATAGAAAAACAAATAATTTGTTTCAGATTTTTTTTCTATGTACAGATAAAATAACCCCTTAGAAGAAATGACATCTGTCTTTTGGAGAAGACTTGTCCTAATTAGTAGTGTGCTTGATGGAATGCTAACATATATGATGGCTCTGTTTTCTATGTCTACAACATTATATAAGAAGAATTCTATTATACATTAGTTTTGATGGGATGGTAATGCTGATAAAAGGAAGATCCATTTAGTAAGGTGGCTAGTGGTACAAAATGATAAGAAAGAAGGTCACAGGAAAGTGGCTTTCAGCCTCTTCCCTTACATCCTTACGGTCAAGTGGCTTTCAGCTTGGGAGTGAGGAATTTGAAATTTTATATCAAAAGCTTGCTATTTAAATGGTCGTGGAGATACATTAGGGGTGGTAAAGAAATTTGAAAAGGCTTATAGATGATATTTATAGAAAGATGGATGGTTGGAGGCAAAGTTCCACATAGATGAGCAGGGAAGGGGGAGTTTGAGAAGCAGATTTCCAGACCTATTTAGATGCTTTGTGCTTAAGGAGGCTATGTAGCTGATTTTCATACAAACTCAGGCTGACAATTAGAATTCTAAAGGAATCTAAATGACTGGGATCTGGAGGTTTTTTGTCTAACTTATCAACTGGATCAATTATTCAGAATAAGGTGAATTGTTTGTTCTGGGTGAATAGCAAGGACAGAATGTTGTATGTCAAAAATTGCTACAAACTGCTGCTAAAGCTTGCAGGTCAGGGGGTCTCTACTTGACACTATCTGGAAAACTAAAGCTATTGTCAAGGTAGCTTGTTGTGGATGGATTGTCACTTGGGATGCTTGTCTGACTCAGAATAATTTACAGAACAAGGTTTTGTTTTTAGTAGTAAATGCTAAATGCCTGAAGAGAATCAGGAATCAGTGGAACATTTTTAATTGCTGCTGAGAATATAATTAAATAATAAAAGTGTACTCTCTCTAACAACTTAAACTTTTAGATGAGATGATCACGAACTTCAACATGGTATCAAAGTAGGCAGAGGTCTTGAAATTGAATCTCATCATCACCCATATCAAAAAGATTTTCACGTGCTTGGCTCATGAAAAAAATCAGGCCCGCACATGAGGGGCATGTTGAGAATATAATTAAATAATGTAAGTGTGCTGTCTCTAACAACTTAACTTTTTAGATGAGATGGTTACCCACTTCAACAATTCAACAATTGCACTGTAGAGTATCCTGAGAATGTTGGGAGCTGCTTCTTAATATGACTGGTGTTTCATTGGTAATGCCTCTGAAGATCAGGAGTTTACTGGAATACTGTCAAAGTGAAAGGATGCCTAAAAACTTGAAGCAGATTTGGAACACCTCTAATATGCATTTTCTGGACTTTATGTCTGGAAAGGAACAAGGCTAGCTTTGAAGAAAAAGTATGCACATTGCCAAAATTTAGAATACTTGTTTGCATTATTTATATTATTGGTGTGATAAGAATATGCTAGATAGTCTGGATCAGTACATGGACTTCTTAAGTTTTTTAGAGTGGGTCTCTTGGTACTTTTATGGTTGGAGTTATTGTGTTTCTTGTATTTCTTATATCATCTTGGTAGTCTATTAATATAACTTGACCTTCACAAAAAAGCTTCACTGAGGTCTCTAACTAAATAAAATGACGGACTGAAAAATTCTCTACTAATCAACACATGTAGCATAAAACTCATAAAGGTGGCTACGCTTTAAACCAAAGTGCTTCCATCGTGCTACCTCGGGTCCACATATAAGGAGATCTAGGCAGGTGTCTGTTGACTTGTAGAGTTCAGTAAACAATGCAAGCCATTTATTAAACAATCCAATCGTAGCTGCTTTCTTCTTTGATGACTTCAGACCTTAACTAGAAAGGTAAAAAATATACAATTCCTTTCAAATTCATAAAATTCCATATATTAATATCGTTTCTTGAATGTGTTAGGGTTTATCAAATTTGTTCAAGTCTGCATGTATATGTAACCACTTCTTCAATGTGATGATAAGCTAGCTAATAAAAGTCGTTGTGTTGTCGCTCAAAGCGATGCAAAAGAAGGGATTATCGCTTCATGGGTGAAGACATGCGCTTTATAGAGGTGTTTGCTTCTAACAGTACCCATTAAGAAAAGTGTGTGCTTCAAACATGATGTGCAAAGTTATTCCAACAAGGATCAATCAGTTCCTTGAATCTAAACTTTAAAGAGTTAGATTAGTATCAAGATTATTGTATATTGGATGCTAAATTTTGTTATTTTAATCGTAATTTTTATTTTGTAATAAATTCATATATGTTGGTATACTTTAATTTTCTGTAACTTGTGCACTTCACATCGTAGCATCCATTTCACATTACATCTTTTGCTTTAAGCCTCATATAACCTTCTTGTTTTTTTCTCTTTTAAAACTATTGAGCTATATTATTGTCGCGATATACTCCCGGGCTTTTGTTCAGTGGTAAGGAGCACATCTCTTGATGTGTCAAACTGTCAATGAGGCGCACCTCAAGAGTTTGAGTTCTACTATGAGGAAAACACCAGGTTTTAAGTGGAGAAGGGTGAGCTCATTAGGCATCAGATTTTGAAACGTGCGCTAGTTGGTCCTCGGGGATTTCTCGGTTATCAAAAAAATGTATTTTATCTAGTTTTGCATTTTCTTTGTACTTTGTTTGGATGTTTATTGTGTAGTTAAACGGGTATATGAAGCCCCAGGAAGAGAACTAGTGCTGAAAGCTAATCTTTTTGAGAGATAAAGTTCCTTGTTCAATTATTTAGACATATTGATGGCAGATTGAAGTTGTTAATCTTTCTTCCTTGTACATATTTATTTGATGTTTGCACCATGTTTTTGCCACTGTCCTACTTTTTTTTTTTTTTAAAAACTTGTAATAGTTAAAGACATAGTATTGCAGCTTCCAGATTCTATGAAGCAAAGTCAGGCCGACCTGTATCTCGAAACTTACCAAGTTTTGGATTTGGAAATGAGCCGTCTACGTGAAATTCAGAGATGGCAAGCATCCGCGGCATCTAAGGTTTGAAGTGGCTTTTCTGTTTACTATAATCTATACTAATGATGGAAATTTCTTCTCACTCTAGCTTTTCTGCTCGACCTGTCTCAATGCAGCTGGCAGCTGACATGCAACGTTTTTCCAGACCTGAGCGTCGTATTAATGGTCCCACAGTAACTCATCTTTGGTCTGTACACGTGTTTTATCTTTTCATTAGTCTGGACTCTTATACTTCTAAAATAGATTAGTCTTTTCTCTTTATTCTGTATTGTGATGATTTATTACTGGGTAAAGATTACATGTTACTATTTTGTATTTACATCCTTGATAGTTATTGCTTTTCTTAGGGTGTGTATAATCTTGGAAAATGTTGAAAGGAGGGAAAGCGGCCCTCCACCTCCAATAATGAGGTTTGAGGTTTGAGTCACCAATATAGCAAAGTGAAAACCCCCCCACTATTCTGGGTACGGCTGTTTTTTGCGTGGGGGTTAAGGTTTACCAAATCTTTAAAAGAGATCTTTGGAAATATGCCAATTTTCCGTTAGAGTCTCTTCTTTAGCACAATTGGAAACTGCTATTTACATAGAAGAGTTTATTTTCAAAAGTTAGATAGGTGTTAAGACAGATTTGGATAAGTCGAGATTTACGGAATGTAGTACCTGGTCCGGCTGCTGAAAATTTTAACTGATGACACATAGCTTATTATTAGGCAAGGCAGTCAAATTCCTCTCTGCATAGATTTGACCTAAAAAGCCAGTATGTGATTGCTCTTTGGAGATGATGTTCGTGCAGTATTGTTTGATTAATCTTTGTGATGCAAGAAGAGACCATTTATTTGCACAGATCCAAATCATTTGATGAATACTTCTTTCAGATATGCCACATCACCTGATTTCTGATTATTACATGATTATTTTCCCAAAAAAAGAAAGAAGAAAAATCATACAGTTGAGAATAGCTGAAGTTTAATTGTGAAAATGAACTTGCACCTTTACTAGTTAATTTAGTTTATCTTTTCTGTTTTATTGAGCTTATGCTTGGTGTATTTTCTTCATTTTCCATAATGCGCTTGAATCACTAACTTCTCACTGATCATTAGGGCATAAATTTCAAATAATTTATTGCAGGTCCATGCTGAAATTACTTGATGTTCTGATCCAGCTTGATCATCTTAAAAATGCAAAAGCTAGTATACCTAATGACTTCTCTTGGTACAAAAGGTGTGTGTAGTTGTTTGTATTTCATGTGTGCTCAACTTTTCCATCCTTGCCATTTAGGACAATTGGTTGCAATGGCTTAACATGTTATAAATTGATTACTTACAAGTAGTAATGCTTTTATGAGTGTTGGTAGTGTTTGTCAATCAAAAAACAAGGGAGGTATTAAGTTACCAGTTTTTTTTTTTTTTTTAAAACCCCAAAAAAGAAGGGAAGTATTTGAACGAAGTGATCATTTTAAAAGAAAATCAATTTAACTGATGGTACAAGTTCTTTCATTTTCACGACAACCTCATGTTTGGTGTTAATTAATGAGAAGGTCTTCCTTAAGTTGATTGTAATCAAGAATTTCTTATTTGCATATTTCATTGAAACTCTCTTTAGTAGCATATTTCTGGGGTAATATATTTTAAGGAGTTGTATATTCTTGCTCAGTGTATACTGAGTGTGGTCACTCTTTGCTCCAAATTTTTGTTCTGATATTTCAATTTGAAAGAGTTCTTGAAAAGATAAGATCTGTGTGCCCCCTAAAAAATTGTGTAATCACCAAATCTTAGAGGTAACCCCAACACCCCCTCCCCAGAGCATCAAAGGGTGTGGAAAAGGCAAGATCCTGGTTTTGAACTTTGAACTGCCAGTCTGCCAGGATGAAGGGGCCAAAGAGAACAATGGTCAAGAAGAAATGGTAAAAGCCAAAGGTCCCACAAAATCTTATTTAATTGTTTGTTTGTTCTGGGTGCTTGCACTAGAGAAACAATTGAGTATCTCATAAAGCATCAATCATCAAATTTTATATTTATATTGAAGTAGCCTAAATTTGGAATGAAATGAGCCTGAATAGAGCACAATAAATGCAGATGATTCTTATAGTCCTAGTTAGGGATTAAGCTTAGTTGATCGATTGAATGAAGCAGCTTAAAGAAATCTGTTACATGGTTGTTCTCCTTTCCCCCTCTATTTTGTACTTCTCCCAACACCAGGAAGTTCAATGTAGCCATCCATTTAATAGGAATTTTTCCTATGTGAAAGTGTTTCATTTGTTTGTCATATCCAATATGCCAGGACATTCACACAAGTTAGTGTGCAGTGGCAAGATACAGATTCAATGAGGGAGGAGTTGGATGATTTACAGGTATATATCTACTTCTCGTGTATGTTTAGGTTTTTGAATCATGTTAACTTGCACGTATTTGTATGTGCTGAACATGAATTCTAACATACTTGCAGATCTTCTTGAGCACGAGGTGGGCTATTTTGTTGAACTTGCATGTTGAGATGTTCCGTGTCAACAAGTATCCTTCAAATGTAGATTCTCTACCCAGAGGAATGGTGAATCAATGTTTCTGCACTGATTGAATTTTGTTGCATATGAATGTTCTGTATTTATGACTGGATGCTCATGACCCCTAGATCTATCATGATAAATCTCATGTTATTGGTGGCTAATCTCAAAGAATAAAGCTCAAATGAAGGAAAAAAACTAAAACATATCGGAGAAAGGTGGGCCTTTTTATATTTAGATGCTTGCGCCAACTGATTGACCATTCTTGTATTTGATGCTAGACCCAACCCGCTATCTGATGAAATTAATTCCCTGCACAACATCAGTGCCTCTCCAGCAATTCTCTCAGGCAAGACTAATATTGATTACCATTCCGATGCAGATTGTGAGTCCGACCTTGAAATTGTGTTGCAAACACTACTCAGAAGTGTTATTCCAGAAGCAGAGAGACCACTGGTTAATCAACCTAACTCTGACTTCTCCTCTCACTCTAGTACTTCTCTCTCCCATGGAACCAAGTAGGTTCAAACTCTTGCACCCAAGGGTGTTGCCTAGTGGTCAATGAAGTGGTTGAGAACCTGAGGTTTCTGGTTCAAAACTATGTGGAGACGGAAAACACTAGGTGATTCTTCCACTAGCCTTGGTGGCAGAGTTACCTGGTACTTGTTGCTGGTGGGAGGTGGCAGGTATCCCGTGGAATTAGTCGAGGTGCGTGAAAGCTGGCCCGGACACCACGGTCATAAAAAAAAAGTAGGTTCGAACTCTCACACAATCAAAACCCATGTGATAGTGACTTTGAGGTGGACCGAAATTGTAACTGTAAAGGATTGCAAGTTTTTTGGTGTCAACATGTCACTGTTTGAGCATGAAGAGCAAAGGTTGCAGCTGCAACTACGACAAAAAAATCAGCATGCAAACAAACAAAGAAAAAGAGATAAAATAAGGATATAGAGTTGGAGAAATTAGAATTCTTGGTCAATTATGATGGGGCGAAACTCTGAAAGATGGGGTGATAGCACTGGAAGGGGTAGGTTTTTCAAATCTCATTCTAAATGAAGCTACAGATGCTCAGTTGGTATGTGTGGGGTTATATGAAAGCAATAAAAGGAAACTTTGAAATTTTTAATCTGCAAGTTCAAAACTGATATACTATGCCAGTATGCCTTCAAGAAACCAAATGAGGAATGGACATCTAGCTTATCGCAAGTGGGAGATATTGCATGCCTTCAAGATACCAAAATTGAGGAATGGACATCTAGCTTTTCAAGTGTGTTTGGAACTAGAGTGATTGGCTGGGCTGAATTACAATCTAGTGGCAGTAGTGGTGGGGAGATAATACTATCGAACAAGCGAAGTTGGAGCTGTATAGGAGTGCTACACGGATCCTACACAATTTGTTAGACATGCCTTTAGAAGGTGCAGCCTTTACCTAGTCTAGGGGTGAAAACACACTTTAAGTATCAAGAATAGACAAGTTTAGACAAGTTCCTAATTGCTAATGAATGGAGCAACACCTTCAGGAAGGTTAAACAGACGTTCTCAGATCATAAACCCATAATGCTTGAAAGTGGAGATTGAGAAATAAACTCCTCATACTTCAAAGTTCAGATTTGAGAACATGTGGCTACAAGTTGATGGGTTTATAGACAAAGTTAAGGTGTTGAAACTGATAGATAGTCTACCCACCTATATTCTGTCCCTATTCCTTATCCCATGCTTGTGTTGAAACTGATAGATACAGTTAAAAGGAATTTTTTGTTCTAACTTTGGTGGACAGAGTTATCTAGTACCTGCTGTTGGTGGGAGGTGACAGATGTCCCTTGGAATTAGTTGAGGAGCGCACAAGCATCTGGACACCACAATATAAAAAAAAAGTTCAAAAGGAATATTCGTGAAGAAGGCAATAATACTCACAAATTCCATTTGGTAAAATGTAAAGCAATAACACAACCAAAGTCCCAAGGTGGCCTGGGAATCAAAGACCTCACGACCCACAATGAAAGTATGCTTATGAAATGGCTAATGGAGGTACTCACAGGAGGATCAAACCCTTTGGAAGAAGGTGCTGAAGGAAAACATGGAGGGGTGGAGTCGAGGTTTTTACTGAGTTGAGTAGTCTCCGGTCCCTTATATTCTTTGGTGCACCCGTAGAGTTCCTTGTTGTAAAGAAGATTGGGTGGAGTTTGTAGAGAATCATATCTTTTTTTTAGATTCTTTACCTTTTGGTATACCCCTTATATACAGTCAGTTATTGGCCATGTTTATGTATGAAAATACATTTACTTGATAAAAAAAATGCTAAGATAGAGCACCTGATAGCTATATAAAAGTAGGATCAGTAACCAGTTTGTGATGTAGCCAACTTGGATGTCTTGCTAGATTGGCTCAAACATTGGAACTGAATAGAACCCGTTTGAGAGGATCTTATATTAGAAAGGTAATCAACTTTCCAACCTTGATATCACTGGTTCATTCTTTTACCATTGCATTCCAAGTGTCTGAAGTACCTTTTTATACTAAGCCACTTGATTGAGTATAGCACAAATGATGGAAAACTGACACTGTTGATGAAGCCAGCAAATGTCCATCTCTTTTAGGATTTCTGTTGTCTGACCACTAATTTCTGCTCTTTGCAATATTATTTTTGTCGAAATGTCATTTACTTTGGTGGTAATGTTTTCATGTATGTGAAATTGGTATGCTCATTTTCTGTGCACTACTTTTCCCTGAGCTCCTTGACTTTTTATAGTGTTGAAGACATTCTTCAAGTTCTAATTGTCTTCATAGTCGAGTCTTTGGAGTTGAATTTTGCACTTCTATTTCCGGAGAGGCACACACTTCTTCGTGTTTTGCCTGTCCTTGTTGTCCTAGCAGCATCATCAGAGAAAGATAGTGAATCATTGTACAAAAGGGTGAAAATCAACAGACTTATTAACATATTTAAGGTATGTTCATTTGTTCTTGTGCAAATTTTGAACTGAACCTTTGAGTGCAGTATTCTTTTTTTCATGTTCTGTTTCTTATTATGATATAAACTTTAATACTCTGTACTTTTGAGACTCTGGAAAGTGTCCTTATTATCTTTCTCTTTATGCAGAATGATCCTGTTGTACCTGCTTTCCCAGATCTTCACCTGTCTCCTGCTGCGATTTTAAAAGAGTTATCGACATACTTCCCTAAATTTTCTGCACAAACTCGGCTTCTCACTCTTCCAGCACCTCATGAGTTGCCACTGCGTGAGGCACAAGAATATCCTTTCTCTGTTGCTGACCTTTAATCTTCCTTTGTTTGCTTCTCATGTTGTACAAAAGAATTTTTTGGGTTCATGCGTGTCAGATTTTGTTTTCCTAAATTTACTTCTTATCACTGCCAATAACTTGTAAACAGATTCTCTTGAAACAGAATAGAACTTTAGCGCCTGTGCCTTTTCTTTTCATATTCCAGTTGAATCTTATCAGCCGAAAATTTATTGTTTTTTTGTAGGAAATAGTTAATGAAAGCTTGCAATGTCCAGTTCCTTCTTTTTATTTTAACTTTTCCCTCTCTTCTTCACCAACAGTCTCAAATACTTTTCTCTATGAACTTTATCACTTTTTAATGTTCGACAGCAAGGAAAATATTATTCTAGTTTAAAGTGGTTTCACGTTGTACTCATTTCTTCAGGCCCCCTCCCCCCTCTTTGAATAGTAGTAGTTTGAATCCCTGAAACTTATTTGGCCTTCGAATGAGTATATTGTTTCGTTTTTAGTACATAAATACAGTAAGCCATTTTTAAAATGTTTTTACTAGAGATGCAAGACTATAATTTTTTTGTAAAATATTAGGCAATTCACATTCAGTTTTATTTTGAGTTCAAATGCTTTTTGAAAAGTACATGTTATATATAGGAGTTTAGTTTGTATTTTTAGCTTATAAGTTATATCTCAATATACTTTCCTTGTGTTTCTTCTGTTTTTTCTAATAAACTTCTTGTACTATCCACTAGAAAATTTTCAAGGGATTCTTTTTTCAAGTAATTTCTTAACACCATTTACTTACCAGAGGCAATATCTGATTGTCAACCATATTGGGGCGATCCGTGCTGAGCATGATGACTTCACTGTTCGTTTTGCTTCAGCCATGAGTCAGGTTACTCTCTCTCTCTCACAAGTCAACTGCACACATATGTATTAGCAATATTTTGATCTAGACTCTTTAACAATGTTATGAGAGACTGGGCAAACTTTGTTGATAGTTACGTGTAAATTGTTTTGTAGTCCATAGATGATAACCTCTTAGGATACCTGCTTTTCTCTTTTGATTAATTGAATTCTCATAGTTATCAAAAAATATAGTATTATATTTGAGACTTTGTTGATAGTTTTGTGTAATTGTTATACCCAAAAGTTTATTGTGGCTACTCTGACATTCTAATAATTAGCATGTTAAAACATCATTATCATTTTTTAAAAACTATTTTGAGTTAGAACTAAAACTATTATATATAATGTACTTACTCCATTTCAATTTGTTTGTCTAGATTTGACTTAGCACGGTATTTAAGAAAGTACGGAAGACTTTTGAATCTTATGGTCCTAAACTAAAAAATATAGAATTTGCCAAAATGTCCTTTAATCTTGTGGTCAACATGCCATGTGGAAAGTTGGAATTAAGAAGTTGCCCATAAAAGGAAAGAGACATTCTTTTTGAAATGGACTTAAAAGGAAAGTAAGACTAACAAACTGGTTTGGAGGGAGTAACTACGAAGAGTTTGATAATTATATATTACATGTCTGACTTTTGATGCTACAAAATAGATTCACAATTAAAATCTCAAAAAGAGATATTAATTAAGATTCACAGTAAAAAAAAACTTAACAAGATTAATTTCAACGCATAAAATAAAAATATTTCAGCAATGTTACATAGACTTCTTTACAGGTACGTATCATCCTGGGTATCTGTGAATATCTCTAAGGGTACGCACATTTTTTTACCAGCTTTTGCTGTATTTTAAGACATTCACATCATCCCATGAAGCACCCATACTCATATCCCGTCGTCTGTCAAGAGTACATCAAGAGAAATGGAACATCCATGTAACAGAAATCTTTAGCTTAGAGATGTATGATGGGCATGTTAATTTCAGAATTTACTGAACTTAATTTAATTTTTTCATGTAGCTAGTCAGTCGTGTACTTCAAATATGAATTTTCCTTTCAAATTAATATGAGGACTTCATTGCTACAGCAGGGACTATTGAATCTAAATTTCAAGTTGAAACTAATTTTTAAGGAGAGATAGGAAGATACAGAAATTTTGTTGAATTCAGATTGATGGATTTATTTGTAAAAAACATACGGAGGTAAAGTAAAGAATGGGGAAGTTAAAAAGTATTTTATAATCTATTCTTGAGCATTGGCATGGCAACCAACACTTCTTATCCTTTTACTTATCTTTTGTTTCTTTCCTTTACTCTTAAAATATGTCTGGAACAGTGTTCTGGCTGTCAACATTCTTCTTTTTGTTCTTTTATTATGGTTGAGAAATTAGAAGAAGAAAAGAAGAAGAAGAGATATTGGGAATTGAATTGATTGATCTATCCCTCAAGTTGATGGGATTAAATAGCTCTTACAGATTATGTAAATAAGGAAAGAAGATAATTAAATAATACACAATCTCCTAACTTCCTAATTAAAGAGATTAAGGAATATTCTCATATCTAGATTATTTAATTATACCATATTTAAATATTCTCATATCTACACTATCCAAATATACCATAATTAACACTCCCCTCAAGTTGGAGCGTATAAGTTATGCTCCTAGTTTGGGACAAATATAGTTAATTCTGGATCCTCGGAGTGATTTTGTGAAAATATCCGCTACCTGGCTTGAGAGGTGTTGTTTGAGTTGAGCAATACCTTCATAATCATCTCCTGTAATAACAATATCATCAACATAAACAATTAAAAAGATATGTTCGCCATGAGATGAATGCCTATTGAACACAGAGTCATCAACTTTTGTTCGGATCATTCCAAACTATTGGACAACTCGAAAACGACCACATCATGCTCTCGGAGACTGCTTGAGACCATAGAGGGATCAACGAAGTTTACAAACTAGTCTAGACTCCCCCTGTGCAACAAATTCTGGTGGTTGCTCCATGTATACCTCTTCAGCAAGTTCTCATGTTCTCCATATAGGAATGCACTTTTGATGTCCAGTTGAAAAATAGGTCAATGATTCATTGCTGCCATAGAGATAAGAAGACGGACAAAGGCCATCTTGGCAATTGGTGAGGAAGTATTTCCATAATCGATGCCATAAATCTGAATGTGTCCCTTAACAACCAGTCTTGCTTTGAGATGAGCAATAACTCCATCCAAACCTACCTTAACTGTGAATACCCAATGACAACTAACTTTGGTTTTGCCTTCAGGTAAACTGACAAGCTCCCAAGTACTACTATCATGCAAAATAGTCATCTCCGCAATCATAGCTTTGATGCCAACCTGGATGAACCAGTGCTTAGTGCTTCTGCCACAGTCTTAGGAACTTTGACGGATGATAAGCTAGTACGGAATGCATGATATGAAGGTGACAGACGATGATAACTTAAATACGAATAAAGGTGAGTTTGATTGGCAGTAGTTCTAGTACCTTTGTGAAGAGCAATGGGAAGATCATTGGATAACTGCTCGACCAAAGCAGAAGACATTGTTAGAGCAGGTAATAAGTTGCCAAGATTGCTTTGTGCACCTGTATTAGAGTTAGAAATACCATCTGGATTAGCAAGTTCAATAGGAGGTTGAGGTCTTCGGGAATAGACCTTAAGAGTTGTAGGTGGAACTGGGTTGGAATAGTTGTGTTGGGAAGGATTGCTATTGCCTTCTAATTTTTCGTATTAGGAGAAAAATATGGAGAAGTCTCGAAAAAAGTAACATCTGCAGTGATCAAGTACTTATTGGTTGAGGGATCAAAGCATTTGTAACCTTTTTAAGACGAGAATACCCAAGACAGACATATTTAAAAGCCTTTTGCTGAAGTTTATCTTTTATGGGGTAAGGTTATGAACAAAACAGGTGCAACTAAACACACGTGGAGGAAGAGGAAACAAATTTTAGTTCGGATAAAGGACTGTGTTAGGACTCTAGTACTGCAAAACAGATGAAGGCATGCGATTGATTAAATAGCTAGCAGTAATAACAACATCACCCCAAAAACGTAAAGGGACATGATTGTGAATGAGCAATGTTCAAGTTGTTTCAATTAGATATCTGTTCTTTCGCTCAACAACTCCATTTGTTGAGGAGTATGTACACAAAAAGACAAGTGCAATACACCCTGGGATGACATAAGAGAAGAGAGAGAAGTAGAGAAGTATTCTCGGGCATTATCACTAATTAACTTCTTAATGGAAATACCAAATTGATTGTGAATTTCAGCATGGAAGTTTGAAAGATAGAGAATAGCTCAGATCTATTTTTCATTAAAAATAACCATGTGCACCGAGAATAGTCATCAATTAAAGTAACAAAATAATGAAAGATAAGGGAAGAACTAACACGACCTGGACCCCATATATCCGAATGAGCGATTTCAAACATAGAGGTGGTCCTATTATTGACGCATTTTGGGAAAGAGGAACGAGTGTGCTTACCAAGCTCACACGACTCACATTCTAACAATGATAAACTAGATAAATTGGGGACCATCTTTTGCAATTTCAGGAGACTTGGATGACCCAGTTGGCTATGGAGCAATTCAGAAGAAACAACTGAAGTGAAAGCAACGTGTGGTTTTGGGATAGGCAGTAGGTCCCGGTGACTAATGTCCTTTTCCAATCACTTGTCCCGTACTCCGATCCTGCACAAGAACGAAATCATTAAAGAAGGTTACAACGTATTTCAGTTTTTTTTTTTGTTAATTTGCTAATGGAAATAAGATTATATGGACATTCAGGTGCAAAAATGACGATTTTAAAGGTATGGAAGGCAGAGGATGAGCTATACCTATCCCTTTTACAATCGTCTTTGATTCATTCGCCAAAGTAACAATAGAGAGAGTAGAAGGGGTAGTAAGAGTAGATCAAGTGTTTTTGTTACCAGAAATATGGTCAGAAGCACTAGAATCAAGAATCCATTGTTCCTGAGACGAAGACTGTGCGCAATAAGCAAAGGAGTTACTAGGTTGCGTTGTGCAAGCAGTTGATGATTGTTGCCTTGATTTTTGATGTTTGATACTGAAGGTAGTCATTATAGTCTTCTCCAGTTAAAGTGATAGATTGAGATGATCCATCCATTATGAGCCTTTTTTTTTGTCACAAAAAGAAGTATTGGAGAAAGAGAGAGATGATACTTGGCAATTTTTTGATATGGTTGATTTAGCAACCAGTTGATCAGTCCCTCTGTTTTTTTTCAGTTTCTGTTACTACAATAGAAGAATATTCAGAGAGAGGCCAAAAAACAAACAAACTAATAGCTTTGATACCATGAGAAATTAGAAGAAGAAAAGAAGAAAAAGAGATATTGGGAATTGAATTGATTGATCTTTCCCTCAAGTTGATGGGATTAAATAGCTGTTACAGATAATGTAAATAAGGAAAGAAGATAATAAAATATTACACAATCTCCTCCTAACTGCCTAATTAAAGAGATTAAGTAATATTCTCATATCTAGATTATTTAATCATACCATATTTAAATATTCTCATATCTATACTATCCAAATATACCATAATTAGTGTTGGGGTAAACAGTCCTAACTTGTTTGAGACTCATGCGTAGTAGTTGTTTTCTGGTATTTGGGCAGGGAAAGAGGCAGAGCATGGGGATGGGATAAGGAAGTTGTACCAAACACAAGTGCCAAATGAAAAAAAGAAGAGTTTTTGGGGAGAAATTTTAATTTCCAAAGAACTACTATAACTGAAAAAGAAACTAATTTCTGGCACTCAAGGCTTTAGTCTAGTGGTAAGAGTGTAATCCATGTCCCATGATGTGCGGGTTCGGCGCATGTCACGGGTTGGAACCCTGCCGCAAACAAAAGACTCTTATTTAAGTGGAGAAGGGTAGAGGGGTGGGTCGGGCACATTTTGAGAATGAGAGGAGGGATGCAACCATTTTCCACTGAGTTTCACAGTGCACCATTGGCCCTCTGGAGATTCTGGGTTATAAAAAATAAAACTAATTCTAGTAGAAGAATATACCTAAAAACTTGAATCAGGAAATCTAAAGCTCCGTTTTCGAGTTACTTTTTGCCTAAGATATGGAAAACGAAAATTCAGCAAACTAGTATTTTGTGAATACCCTGGGTATGTTGCATATAAATCGTTATTAGGTAATGTCCCTGATCATATTATTTCTTGACTTCCTTTGCAGCTTGTCTTGCTAAAATCAATTGATGGTGTGGATGTTGAGTGGGTTAAGGAAGTCAAAGGAAATACTTATGACATGGTTGTTGAAGGTTTTCAACTCTTAAGCAGATGGACTGCACGAGTTTGGGAACAATGTGCTTGGAAGTTTTCTCGCCCATGCAAGGATCCTGTTCCAATGGAGTCACATGACATGCCTGCATCATTTTCCGACTATGAAAAGGTTTTATTATAATTTTTATGTAGCTGATTGCTCTCTTACATGTAATGGTGCATCTCGGTAAAATTCTCATTCTCTTTTGCCTCCTCTCTCCCCCTCAACACAAAAAAATAAAAAAATAAAATTGAAGAGAGCTACTTCCTATTTAATGCATCTGACATGATACCTGTTAATATTCTTAAATTGAAATGAAGGTGGTACGGTACAATTATAATGCTGAAGAAAGGAAGGCTCTAGTTGAACTTGTAAGCTATATCAAGAGTATTGGGTCAATGATGCAAAAGGTGGACACTTCAGTGACCGACGCCTTGTGGGAGACAATCCATGCCGAGGTGCAAGATTTTGTACAAAATACGCTGGCGACAATGTTGCGGACTACCTTTCGGAAAAAGAAAGATCTTTCTAGGTGGGAGCCGCTTCCTCCCTTTTTTTGTTTTTGAAAGTTTTTCTTACTATGCTCATATTAGGTCAATGAATACTCATAAGTATGTAAAATGTTCATCCTGGTCAAACTTTGAATGCATGTTTTGACTGGACTAGGATACAGATTTTCTTTAGGATCAGCTCGTCTTTAAAGCAACATTTTATTCCTAAAGTTAAACAACAAAATGCGCAGTATAATCTCACAAGTAGGGTCTGGGGAGGGGATGATGTAATCAGACCCTATTCCCGAATTTCAAGCGAAACTATTTTTTTTATAACTTATTCTAGGATGAGCAAACAATATTTCGTTAATGAGAAAATCAAAGAAAGGACAAAGAGGGTGTTTGGCTTAGGTTAACCAACTTTTAAGTAGTTTTCTACCCTCAAGAGTGTTTGGATATTTTAAAACGACTATAAAATTTAAAAGTTAAAAGTAGATACCCCTACTTTTTTATTTTTTAACTTAAAAGTTACTGAAGTTTGACTTTTTAAGGGCTACTTCTAAAAGCTACTTCTTTTAAGAAAAAGCCAAACGGACCCAAAGTTAGTCCCCAATAAATAAATTGAATGAAAAATTGCAATATTCCATAGAACTCCACTTAATCACTATGAAAGTTTTTCTTGAAGGAGAAGAAACAATTTAGAGTGATGAAATTCCGGAAGAATAACATTCTGATGTTGACCTTGAAGAAGTTAAAAAAAAAGTTTTTTGGGATAGCAATTTAGAATTGAGTACTTTATGCTGAACGTGGAGAGGCGTACAATTCTACTTTGAAGTGATGAAACAGACACAACTAAGCCAAGAAAACATCAATCGTTAGATTCAGAAAGGCCGCAAAGTTGCAGTTCTTGCATAGTGTTTGAGGATGAACTGGGGAAAATGATGGGAAAGCAAGGGAGCTACACACGTTAGATGAAGGGTGATTCTAACATGTAAAAGGGAAGCCAGAGTGGTGCAAGAACTGGGCAAACTTGAAGCTAGGGTCAGTCATTGTAAAACAGAAAAAAGGAAGAAAAAATGTGATTGTACCTTGTAGGGTGGCTAAGACTATATTTTACAAGTGATTTTGGTTACTAATGGGTAAGAAGACTACATGGGGGTTTGTGGGATTAGAAATTTTGTTCTCGGTCCTTTTTGGTCTTTGTATGCTTTGTTTGTGTTGGGTAATTCTTGCCTCAGGATTAAGCAAATGCTTTAGCATTTGAGAAACATTTATCTTTTCATATGAAGCCAAAGAAATTGTCTCTCGAGTATCATACCCGACATACGTAATAGTTCTTTTAAATTAGAATTTTGTTGTCTTACATAACTGATTTGGATACTTAAATTTTGGTCTGATTATGATTCTTCTATTCTCTAAATGCTCCACATTTTTGCATTGTTGTCAGGATTCTTTCTGATATGAGAACACTTTCAGCAGATTGGATGGCAAATACTAGTAAGCCAGAGACTGAAATGCAGTCATATCCGCATAGTGGTGAAGAAAGCAGAGGGACCTTATTTTATCCAAGGCCAGTAGCACCAACATCTGCTCAGGTTTCCTTACTTATATTTTCTGATTTGGGATTTCAATGTCGTAAAGTATACTTCAAGTGCAAATTCTCATTATTGTTAAACACATGACAAGCATAAATGATGTATCTATATTCTTAATAACTCAAGTATTGCTCTGGGTGGAAGTGCTCTTTTAATGATTTGTGGTCTCTTATCTCATCTGAATACTGGAGACATCTGACACGAGATTTAAGTGGCCAAAGTGAGAGTTAACTACTATCACTCTTTATAAGCTTCATTGTCCCTGTACATGCATTGTCATGATCTAAGTAGTGGTGGATGGGAATGTTCTGTTACTTATCTAATATCTTTATTCTGTAAGTCACAAGATGTATAATTCTACCATATGATTATTAATTATTTCGGTATGCTTTGATTAGTTTGCATTTAGAGTTTCACATCTGTGGTATGTCTAAAGTATCTTTTTCAGTACTATATTAATAATTTTTTCTCAAGGTAGAAGTAAATTTTGAAATCAAACTTGCAACTTTGAAACTCTCCATGTAGTGGTGCTTTTTTTCCTCTATAAGGTATTGCCAAATTGATAGCAACTAGCAAACTGCCTAATTAAAGAGATTAAGGAATATTCTCATAATGATGAAAGTGATTATATCAAAAACAGATGTACATCAAATGCATCTACCTTGGATATTGGGTATACTGTATGTTACTCTTATCAATGCTTGACTTCTCCCTTTTGTCAGGTCCATTGCTTGCAGTTCCTCATATATGAAGTGGTTTCCGGTGGCAACATGCGGAAGCCTGGTGGTATTTTTGGAAATAGTGGTTCTGAAATACCTATCAATGAATTGAAACAGCTGGAGACATTCTTCTACAAGCTTGGTTTTTTCTTACATGTATTAGACTACACAGGTATCTATCTATACTATGTTATTTATCTCCTTTAAGGCAGACAAATATTCTTGATCTTTTTCATTAATGTGCAAGTTAGGTGTAGAACTGTTGGTGATACTGTACTTAGTTAAACTCACTTGCATGTACAAGAGCATATGAGTTCTTCTGTATCATCACTCTGGCCTTCATATGCCACTGCTTTATGTTTCTTCTCCTGGCTCCTCTAATGATTTTGAGCTTATAACAGTGTTTATTTTGTAATATATCTTCCTAAGCATACTCCAATTCCATGCACTCCCTGCAGCTACCCTAGGAACTTTGACCGATCTTGGTTTCTTATGGTTTAGAGAATTCTATCTGGAGTCTTCTCGTGTTATACAGGTATGTAATTGTGAACTTGCTTGATGATCTTTTTCTTTTGTGTAGTTAAATTCTAATTTGCTAGTAGTTTTGGTGTTGGTGGTATATCAATGGATTTGAACTTCACAAGTAAGGGCTCATTTCTTAATACATATCAGTATCCATATATTCGTTTCGTGTGCATTGACATCAGGATGCTCCCTGGATCTTCTTAACATCTTAAAAGTTGTGCCGAAATAAAAAAAAATTGTACAGAAAAGACTTTGCCTAGTTCTTCTTAAGCTTTCATGGCTATTTCAAGAAATTTTATCCATTTCTATTTACAGTTCCCCATTGAATGCTCCCTTCCATGGATGCTGGTGGATCATGTGATCGAATCTCCAATTATTGGCCTTCTGGAGAGTGCCTTGATGTCATTTGACATCTATAATGATGCTGCTCAGCAAGCATTAGTGATCCTCAAGCAACGTTTTTTATACGATGAAATCGAAGCTGAGGTAACAAAACGTTACATTTGCATATTAATATTGTTGATCCAGGAAAACCCTTTAGGTCATCGTCTCTTCATGTTCCTAACTTCACATATGTACATGCAATGTCTATATTCACAAGATTTTTATGCTGTGAACAGCATTCTTAATTCCATCTTATGAAAAAAGGAACTCATTATTGTGAATTTCAAGCATTGTTGTCACCATGTAGATATCCTCACGTCATACTTAAAATGCATTTGGTTTAAGATATTGTAATGTCAATTATGCTTTAGAAAATCTAGTTTTGTAGTCTCAATAGAAAGCAATATCTTCCCTGTGTGAATTAAAGGCTATTACAGAACCTTTTGTTTTCCATATTTTGTCCAGGTGGACAATTGTTTTGATATATTTGTCTTGAAGTTGTGTGAGACTATTTTTACCTACTACAAAAGTTGGGCAGCCAGGTACCTCCTTTCTTTTCCTTTTGTCTTATTTTTTTACTGAATAAGATGGTCTATAAGAAGTTGAGGATCTCCTATTCTGCAGTGAGCTACTTGATCCATCATTTCTCTTTGCCATAGACATTGGTGAAAAGTTTGCAGTCCAGCCAATGAGATTCGTAGCTCTTTTAAAAACGACTAGAGTGAAGGTACATATAAACTTATAGTCTGTATATGGTCAAGAACTTATCTGTTTTACCAGGGTTCATCATTTTTCTTATGTCCAGTGGGAGTGGATTCAACTAGTACTCAAGCAACCTCGTTTTCTCTGGTCTATGGAATTTTCCGAATTTGCATTTGCTTCCATTCTTCAAAGATTGTGAAAATATCCTTGCTAGCGTGCACTGAGAGGTTTGGATATGTTTTGCATAACAGACATGGTTCAATACAAGCGACTTGTCTTGACAAGAATTGTTTTTCCAAAACAAAATTAGTGTGTCAAATTAAGGACATGGAAAACATGCTGTTGCTTTAATAATTTGACCAAGTCTTTTCAATAAAAGGAAAAAAAGATTTGTATCTACAAAGAAAAAAGATATAATATGATATATAACAGTACTATTGTCAAAAATATATAATGTTGTATCCATCAAAGGTTCCACAACCCACTTATCAAAGAAAAAAAAGGGGAAAAAAGAAAAAAGAAAGTTTATGCAAACATAGACCAATACAAATCATGGATATGTTAGAATCTTTTTGAATATTTTAGAATGAGCATTCGGTAGTTGGGTTCGGTTTCGCTTTATTTTTTTTGGTTTTATCAGTTTTTGGTTATAGAATTTATTGTACCAAACAACCGAACAAAATTAATTCGGTTCGGTTCGATTCGGTTTATTAAATTTGGTTTTTGAAAGCTGGAACTAGGAATTAGTACGATCAAATACCTGGAAGGTTGGAACTAGATGTTGAAATCGTGGTAATAATGATGCCGTTTGCCGGCGTTTGCCGAACGCCGTTTGTTGCCGGTGGACCATGGTTTCTGGAGGCTGGAACTTGTAACTTGGAACTTCGAACTTGGAAGAGAAGGGTGCAGCGGCTGTTGCTGTAAATTGTAAAATGAAAACCTAAGGGCTAAGAGTAAAATAGGAAATAAAAGTCTTAGTACTAAATTCTAAAAATATCTAATATTTGTATACTAGTGCATATATTTCGGTTAAACCGAAATACCAAGAAATCGAAAAAATTCGGTTTGGTGTTTCGGTATTTATGCCCAGCCCTAATGGTAGGTGACTTAATTTACTTCTATTGTAATTAGGTATTGATTTACTTTACTTCTTAGGACATCTAAACCATTGAGGGAATAATCAAAGCTGAGTTCTCTCTTTTTTCTCTTTGGCTTCACATGGTATCAGAGCCTTATTTAGAAAAGAAAACTCAGTCAAATAGGTCAACGTGTTTCAACTTTCCCTAATGTTAGGGTTGATTTGCGTCATCTCTTGTTTTGCGAGTGTTGTGTGAAAGCCAACACTACCACGAGGTTAGGAAAACTTAGGCGACCAAACCATTAAGCCTAGCGTTTCCACGCGTCAAGCGCGTGAGCAGTCTTCCAATGTGTTTTGAGTCACTCTTCTTTTCCTTGGTCACCGGCTTATTCTACCCTGACCCATACCTATCCTACAAGTTTCGTCAACTAGATTCAGATCTACCTCTGTTCCAACAAGTTTATAGTTGTTTTCTTGCGTCTCGCAAGATTTTCCACAACTTTCGTACACCAAAGATTTCTAATATGTTGTTTCCGACCCCATCCACAAGCCTTTTTTAAATGGAAAATAGTCGTCGGAAGTTTTCAGCTAGTGATCTAGCTCTTCAATTCATTTCCTTTAGGGTTGATATTTTTGGCTCCAAATATACGAGAATTGGAAATTTAAGTACTTTGATTGTGTTGGAATCCGTAATGAGAAGTTCAAATTATTTTACTTGGCTTCCTCGATTGAGTTGTGGGTCAAAGTGTTCAAGATAACTTAACAAAATAGGCTATTGAAGTGATGAAAAGACTCTAGCATAGTGGGAAAAGGTGACACTCGATCATGTAGTGGTGATCAATTGATTCCATGTTGATGTCCTTATTCCATCCATTCCATACATGTTATTCATGTATATATAGAGCATCCTCAGGTTTTGTTGTTTAGGTGGAGTCTAGTATCATTGTGTAAACTATGACAATCACTTTTCAGTCTGAAGCAATTTACTACACGGTTCGGAAAATTTAGCATGGTTCAAAGTGAATTTACCTTTCTAATTTCTATTATCACTTTGCTCTAGGTTTGTGCATATGCTTGGTGGTTTACGTCGATGTAGGGTGGGTATGGTATGGTACAGTACGGTATTTGAAAGTTTCGATATCGTAATTTTGGTATTTGAGTTTTAAAACATAATACCATTACCATACCAATTTAATTCGGTATGGTTCAATATTTTGAAGTTCGGTTTTGGTATTCTACTGTATGGTAATTTGGTAACCATAGTTTGTTCAACTTCGACTAATATATCGTACAATAGAGTATTATGACTTCAACAATTAGAAAAAGGTCTCAATTGTATCATAGTAACACTTTACACGTGTAGAAACATATTATTAAAAATAAAGTATAGACAACTTCTTTTGTTAATCAATTAAATTTCAAATACATTTCAATCAAAATAGAGTAGTCAAAGTTTTAACTTCTAAGGGATGGAACATATCATTTAGGAGAATGCTTAATGATTGGGAAATAGAGAGGGCGGCAGCTCTGCTTGGAACATTAGGTGGAATTTCCATTACCCCAAACAACTCAGCACGGATGGGGTTTTCTCAATCAAAAGTGCATATAACAACGGAATACATGAGATGACTAGGGGAACACAATATCCTTGGAAGTACTTCTGGAAGAGTGTTATGCCTGCCAAAGTGAAAGGTTATACTTGGTTAGTGATTAGGAGAGCTTGTCTTACACAAGAAGTCTTACAAAAGAAAGGTAGACAACTAGTTGCAGGTGTTTTCTTTGCAACAGAACAGGGGAAACCATTAAGCATCTATTTTTACATTGTAAGTTCACCACTCAGCTATGAAACTTTTTCCTCAACAAAACAAGCACTAGCTGGACAATGCCAGAGCACACATAAGATCTTTTGAGTTGCTGGATTAGGAGGGGAGGAAGTAAAAGTCAAAAGGGATGGTGGAGATTAATACCATCATGTATATGGTGGTCAATATGAAAGGAAAGAAATGGGAGATGCTTTAAAGATAGGTCCAATTTCATAAATAAAGTAAAATGGAATTGTATTGAAACTCTGCTTCTTTGGTGTAAACTACTTTGTATAGAAGATGTAGATCAGATTGTAGAGTTGATAGGAAGCTTGTAATTGCTCACTTTTGGAGGTGGCCAGCATATCCTTAATGCTGATGAATACAACTTACCAATTTCAAAAAAAACAAAAAAAACATTTAGTTTATACTAATATTAGGTTACGTATTATTTATGGAATAAGATTGTGTGCTTGTGATAAAGCACACAATCTTATCCCTTGTAGCAATCTGAATAGTACTTGTAGCAATCTGAATAGCACTTGTATTATCAGCATCAGCATGGAGAGGAGTAGGATGACATTGAGGAAATCCAATCTAAGCAAGTAATCTACGAAGCCGTACAACCTTGGAGCAAGCAGTAGACATGGATCGATATTCAGCCTCTGTTGAAGATTTTGACACACGATCTTGCTTTTTACTCTTCCACGATATCAATGACTCTCCAAGAAACATGCACCAACCAATGACTGAACGATGAGTATCAGGACAACCCACCCAGTCAGAATCACTAAAAGCATTAAGACGAATAGGAGAACCACTTGGAAAGAACAATCCACGAGTAGATGTTCCTAGAAGATACCGAATGATGCGACGATCAGCCACCAAGTGGAGATGACGGGGAACTTGCATAAATTGACTAACTTGTTGCACTGCAAATGAGATATCAGGCCGAGTAATGGTAAGGTAATTTAGACTCCCAATTAATTGTCGAAACATAGTTGGATCAGGAAGAAGATCGCCTTCCTCACGACGATACTTCACATTCAATTCCAATGGAGTATCTATGGAGGAGGAATCTTAAAGACCAGCCAAAGAAATCAGATCCTGAGTATATTTGTGTTGGTTTAGAAACACACCTGAAGCAACATTATGAACTTCCAAAACAAAAAAATATGTAAGAGTACCAAGATCTTTCATATGAAAAGAATCTTTAAGCTGTTGTTGGAGGCTAGTGATTAGTGAAGAATCTTCATTATGAACTTCCAAACCCAAAAAATATGTAAGAGTACCAAGATCTTTCATATGAAAAGAATCTTTAAGCTGCTGTTGAAGGCTAGTGATTAGTGAAGAATAAATTCCTGTGATGATAATGTCATCTACATACACCAAAAGAAGAACACAACCTATAGATTTTTCCCAAAGAAACAAAGATGAGTCATATTTGCTCTGCTCAAAAGAAAATTGTAGCTAAGTAGACCGGAACTTATCAAACCAAGCTCTTGGAGCTTGTTTTAATCCATACAAAGACCGCTTCAACTTGCATACATCTGATGTACGTGATGAGAACAAACAGGTGGAGGTTTCATATAAATCTCTTCTTTTAGATCACCATGGAGAAAACGTTTTTGACATCCATTTGATAAAGAGACCAGTTTTGTGAAGCAACAATGGCAATAATAGTTCGCACCGTAGTCATTTTTGCTACTGGTGCAAAAGTCTCCTCACAGTCCACCCCATACTCTTGTCTGTTACCAAGAACAACCAATCGAGCTTTGTACCGATCAAGAGTTCCATCAGAATGAAGTTTAATTGAATAAACCGATTTACATCCAATAGGGCGGACATTTGAAGGGCATGAAACAATGTCCCATGTGTCATTTTCTTTAAGAGCCAAAATATCCTCCATTTCTTTTTGCCAACATTCAAGCTTGGAGGCTTGTGAGTAACCTGTTGGAATAGAGATGGTGGATAAAGTAGAAGAAAAACCATACCGTTTAGGAGTTTGAGACACTCTAGTAGATCGCCGAGAAGGCTCAAAAGGAGCAGGCCTTGAAAAAATCTCAGATTCTGGTTGTGGAGCAGTCTCAGGTGGCGGATCTATTTCAGGATGGGGTAAAGTTGGCCGACGTCGTTCATACATAAATCCTGGCTTGAACCGCTTAGAAGACAATGACAAATCCTCAAAAGTAGGAAGAGGAGAAATAGAAGATGACTCGATATGAGTAGGAAAGAAATACTGATTCTCAAAGAAAATAACATTCCTAAAAACACGAAATTTGTTAGAACTTGGATCATAACAAATAAATCCTTTCTGCGAAGTACTATAGCCCATAAAAGCACATTTAGTAGACTGAAAGAGAGTTTCTTGCGTTGAGAAGGAGGCAGGTGCACAAAACAAACACAAACAAATGTATGAAAACTATGATAGCTAGGATGCTTGTGAAAAAGACGATAATATGGAGACTCAAGGTTTAACACTTTAGATGGAAGTCTATTAATCAAATAGACAGCGGTAGACACAACTTCAACCCAATATTTAGATGGAACAGAGGACTCAATCAATAAAGTACTAGTGACATCCAAAAGATGACGGTTTTTACGCTCAGCAACCCCATTTTGTTGTGGCGTGTATGGGCAAGAGCGTTGTGATACAATTCCTTTCTCAAGCAACAAATTATTAAATTCATGAGACATTCTCCACCAGAATAAGATCTTAATATTTTGATGCATGTGGAAAGTTGAGTCTCAACGTAAGCCAAAAATTTCTTGGATATGGAAAACACTTTAGATTTAGATCGAAGAAAACATACCCATGTAAACTGACTATGGTCATCTATAAATGTCACAAAATACTTGAAATGAGCATGAGAAATTACTGGTGAAATTCCCCAAATATCACTTTGAATGACATCAAAACACTTTGCAGCACAATTACCAAAATTAGGAAAAGGAAGAGTTATACTTTTGCCTATTTTACAAGTAGAACAATCAAAGGAAGCAACTGAAAATTGATTTTTATTTCCCAATAAACCAGAATTGGACAAATGAGACAACACAATAGAATTTGGATGTCCTAGATGTTTATGCCAAACATCATTCTTAGTAGTGGTGGAAGCAAAAGCCAGAACAGGAGGAATAGAAAAAGTGTATAGGAAACAATCTTCCAACTTTAGGCCCCTTCGCGATTGTCGTCCCCGACACCTGATCCTGCACAAGGCAACCATTACGAGAAAAGTTTACATGACAATTGTTATCTACCAATTGACCAACCGAAATAAGACTAGTGGAGAGCTTTTGTGAGACAAAAACATTCTTGAAAGTTTTCGTAATATCCTCAACCTTGGTAATGGGTAAATTACTAGCATTGGCAACCTGAATTTGTGTTGGACCATTATACTCACAGATGTTTTTGAGTATATCAGTTGAGTTGGTCATATGATTGGAAGCGCCAGAATCAATAAGCTAAAATTTAGATATTACCTCATTACCTTGTAGTCCGAAAGTTGAAAATGCTAACAAGATCATTTGCTGTACCATTTGAGGAGTAATAACTCGTCCTAACGAAGATGAGCTATCTGTAGTGGAATCATTTATCCCAACTTGAAAAGCCTTTGCCCGACGATTTTGAGGACGTGTGGGACACTCTTTGATAATGTGTCCTTGTTGTTTACAATAATTACAGAACTTCTTGCCACAATTGCGAGCAATATGACCATATTTCTTGCAACTGTTGCATTGAGTTCTAGCCATATCCACGCCCTTTCCTTTCCCTTGAGCTGCAAATGCAACAGTGACAACATTTCCTTGATTAAAAGCATTTTGTGTGACGAGACACTGCTCCTCATGAAGTAATTCCCTAAAACAGATATCCAACGAGGGAGATGGATCACGACTCATCAAGTTGGAGCGAACACTTTCAACGTCAGATCGTAATTTCATCAAAATTTGATCTCACTTGCTTTGTTTATGAACTCCTTGAAGATGGAGAGAGATTCAGAAGGTATTTTAGCATAAATGATATCGGTAAATTCAGCCCATAAGTTTTGAAATCCAGAGAAATAATCTTGAATAGAGAGACCTCCTTGTGAATACATAGCAGTTTCATGCTCTAACTGAAAACGCCTTGCGCTTTGGTCTTGGTTGTAAACCTTTCGTAAATAATACCACATGGCCTTTGCTGTCTTGTATGGCCTGAGATTACGAACAATAAGAGGGTCAATTGACCCTAAAATCCATGTCATCACCCGAGCATCTTTAACCTTTCATTGACCGAGCTTTTTAGGATCGGTAGGAGTAGGATCGCTTCCATCTATATGTCCCCATAATTCTTTTCCGGTGACAAATAGTTGGAATTGAAATTCCCAGGCGGAGTAATTGTTTCCCATGAAACAAACATGGAAGGACTCAAACTGATATGACGACATGTTCTTGACAAGCTAATGAAGATAGAAATGCAATGATGCAAAATAACCAGAATGATCAAGACTAAGATTCCAAGACTAAGATTCCAAGATGCCTTAACTTCCAATATACTTAGGACTAACTGTTGACTAACAGTAAGCAGAACTAAAACTTCCAAACAAAATTCTGGAAGGAACCACATATGAAAGACACTAAGAATCAAAGCACTGAAAAAGGCTCTGATACCATGTCAGTTTTGCTAAATGTCTCTCAAAGTGAGAGTCTTTCCATTATATTGAGAGAATAAATATTACAAATCCCTAAAGATCCGTCATTCCTATCCCTAAAGATCAGCTATTCTATCTCTACAAATATGCTATTCAATCCCTCCAAATCCACTTTTCTATCACAATATTTATTCCTTTGATTCTACAACAAATCTATATGATCATGCTAATTTATATCACTATCTAATTACATTAATATATACAATTATTTAGATTTCCAACATGCTAACATAGATTGGGCATGATCGCCCTCTGACATTCGATCCACTTATGGATAATGTGTTATAGTTGGGGGAAATTTTGTGTCTTGGAAAAGCAAGAAACAAAATATGGTTGCTAGATAAAGTGCAGCAAAAATATCTGGGTACGGTAATGGCTGCATGTGAACTCATATGGATCAAGCAACTGCTGAAGGAGTTAAAATTTGGAGAGATTAGAGAATGGAACAGTTGATTGGTTGGATCATCGGTGGATTCAATTTGAGCAACATGAACATTCTTTGCTTTACCATGGAGAGAGTAGCACACATCACGGGTATGGTCCAATTTGTTATAATAGCCACATCTTAGTCATTGTTTTCCATACCTGCCTCCATGTCGATTACCAGTCAGGATGCTAGAATAGAAGAATCTACAAGTGGTACTAGATGACATAGGTGGTGCAACTAGTCATAACAATTTAGCAAACATGCCATCCACAACAAAAGCAATAGAGTTAGCCAAAATTTGATCCCCCTCTGTGTCAAGATCCAATGGAAGACCAAGTGTAACAACTAGAAACAGCTTCTGGCGCCGCTCCAATTGCTTTTCAACACTTGAAGTGGCTGGCATTATCTCATATAATTCTTCCATAACCACATGAACCTGTCTAAGATAGGTCAAGTTATCTGAGTCCCGCTTTTTAGGACTAGTCAATCGAGAAATCACATTATAAAGGCATCTGTGTATAGTCATGAGCCTTTTCCAAAACTAAGAAGCAAGTTTGGAATGGTTGGAACAACAACATCGACTTCGAATCAATAGATTTCCATAGTAGACCTATATCTCATAAAAAAAGATTTCCATAACCGACTATATAATTGAGCATCAATCTTCTCCCATTCGTCCCTATATTTTTCGGTAGTATCCTTAGCCTGTGTAACCAAGTGTTCCTGAACACCTAGTTCCTTGCACCGTAACTGAACAGATGAGAACCAAGATAAATAGTTCACACTTCCTCCTATCAAAGGTTCTATGGTGATGCCATTGTTAGAGTTATTGGTGCCATAGATTTAGTGTCTAAACATATCAAATCTGACAGACATGAAAATAAATCTATGTGTGAAAAAGAAAGGCCTGGAAAAGAGCCCAAAGAATAGATCTGGAAAACGGAAAACTGCTTGTTGTCTTCCTGGAAAATTAGATTTGACCACCGGAAACGGGTCAAAATGGGGAAAAAATCAAATGGGTAGGATCGGAGTGCTACGGCGAACCTATTGAAAAAAGGAGTTTGCCGTAAAAGTGACTGGAAAACACCACACACAAGAATTTCGATTGTAATGGTGGTATTGGTTTATGCACAATATCACTGGAGAGTGTTAGAATCTTGGAATAGTGGAGGTTTTGCAGGAAAAATGCTTAACAATTTTGTTCTCTTCTTTTATTCTTGTTTTGTCACTAAGGAAAGCTTTGATACCATGTTAAATTAGGTTTTGGGCCTAACACCCCAAAAGTTAGTTCAAAAGAATGAGGATTGCCTAAGCCATATAAGGAGACCACTCATCACCCCACCTCACGCCAAGGGCTGGACATATGGTGTGTAGGCAAGTTTAATTCTTTCTAGGTCCAACATCAGATGGGTCCTGCTCTGACACCACGTGAGAAAACAAGAGTTTGAGAGAGAACTCGGCTTGATTATTCCCACAAGCTATTCGGGTTTAAATGACTACGTTTATATGTCTTAAAAAGGAGAGGAAATCAATACAAATATAATAGGAGTAAATCAAGCCACCTGCTATATTTACATATATGCTATAGAATATTTCCAGGATTCTAACAGTTTCTAACACCATTAACATCATGTTTAATCTTGTGGGGTGGGGGTGGGGGGAGTGGAAACGGAAGAAGACAAGGTCATTTATATATGTCATGCCTCATGTCCAGAAAACCTTTGACCTGGAGACAATGACATTTTAAAAGCATATGTTGTATTAGTCTACAAAAATTTGAACATTACACTCGGGGTACCATTCATTTAAAGGAGATGCATCCATTTTGACCAGTTGTTGCTTTTTACTTAGATACCAGGTCATTTTACTCATTCTCCCTTTCTATATCATTTATATATATATGTTCTAATGTTGAACTTGTATATGAGAATCTAAGTTTACCTACATTATGTTTGTTTCTATGGTGTTCATTTCTAACTAGAATTCTTTTAACATGCAGCTTCTAGGTAGGACCATCAACTTGAGAAGTTTGATTGCTGATAGGATGAACAAAATGTTCAGGGATAATCTTGAATTTCTGTTTGATCGCTTTGAATCACAGGATTTATGTGCTATTGTGGTAAATACTCTCACATATCTTCTGGATTAACCCAACTGAACATCTCTCATCTCTTGATAGAAAAAAATAACACTTACTCTGCTCTCTCTCTGTACATTTATCAGGAGCTGGAAATGTTGCTGGATATCTTGCAACTTACTCATGAATTACTCTCGAAAGACCTTACAATAGATTCTTTCAATCTTATGTTGAACGAGATGCAGGAGAATGTATCCCTTGTTTCTTATTCTAGTCGACTTGCTTTGCAGGTTTGTCAATGACTCTTTCAATCCTGTGTGAAATTTATTATGACAGATATTCATATTTATCAATCTCTGTTTTATCTTCTGCTCCATCTTAACATTTCTTCATGATTCTGGTGAATTATGGCTTTAATTACTATATTCTAAGCCCCACTGCTAGTCAGTTTGAATAATATATATGTATATCACATAGTTATGAACTTCACTGATTTCCTATATGCATTTCTTATATAACCAATGAAAAGAGTGACACACTTGCAGTAGGTATGATTTGAAGAGTTAATGTTGGACCTAATTTTGATACCGTGTCTTCTGAAACCTTAATGATAATTGGTGCAAATTAGTTACTTACCCAATTTTGCTTCTTTTGTAAGTTGTTCTTTCTGGTTTCCGCTCATATTTATAATTTCTGCATAACTTCTTTTTAAAATATTAATGAAAATTTTATCAAGAATAGCACCCAGAGAGTGCAACGAATAAAGAGTAGAACCCCCAAAATGCATCTTATTACACTAGCTACATGTGAAAAGAACTAAGGAAATAACATATATTTCCTATCTTCTTGTATGTGCATAATGTTAAAAATTGCACCTTCTGAAATGTTGATTTTCCTTTTGGGAAAAAAAGAAGAAGAAAAGATATGATTACAAGAGTCTAAAGTTGCCTTCTCCTCATGTATTATTAGTGATTTTGATTAGGGAAGAGGTGTTTGGGAGTGGTGGGATTGATGGTTGACGCACTTTCTGTGTGGGGGTATGAATAAGAGTGGGGTGACAGAGTGGTACTGGGCTACAAAAAGTGGCAGCTTCTCATTCAATTGAAGCAAGTGACGAGTACATTTACAGTAAATGATCGGGTATGTAAGGGTTTTACGGTGTAATAAGAGGAACTACACAACAGAGAACTAGCAAACGTGGTTGACAAATTTAGCAGAAAGGGGCGAGAAATACAAATTATGTTTGAACTCAGCATTTCTGTTTTATATAGTAGTATCATTGTCTTCTCCAATTGGCTCTTTTGAGCAAAGAAGTTAAATTGAGGTAGGTTTTTCAAAATTTTCTTCTCCTAGAGAGGCATAGTTATTGATTGATTTCTTCCTCAACTGAGAATCGGATTCATCACCTTTCTTGTTTTAGTTGAGAAGGACAACTTGAAACAGGAAACTATAAAGAACTCTTCCTGCACACCAACATAACCTTGTATTTTCGAATCATTTGTCTTGAGCAGTGACATGTTTCTGATATGCTCTGTCTGCCACCATTATTTGCAGTATGTCAGCTACACTAATATTTAGTTCTACTGTCTAGGTGTGAAATTTTGCACTCAGATTCATATCTGATATTCTGTAAACCCCCCCCCCCCTCCCCAAGAAAAGGAAAAAAGTAAGGTTCAGTATGTAAATAGGGGGAAAACAATGCCTACTAGGGTACACAGATGCAGAAATACAACCTATTACTGCAAGGTCTGCAATTTCATTAGAAAGGAACTGCTGCAACTTGTCCATTGGTCAAGTGAAAAAGGGTTTATAAACCAAGATTAATGTGCTGTGCATTAGAATAGTGCTAGTTTTATCATCAGTACAGTGGCCTATCCTTGGTTGTCTTCATTTGTGCAGGACACTTGAACGATCAACTTGTATACGTGGATTATTGGATAACTTCCTATTCTATATTCTCAAATTTTATTCCCCGATGTGTGCTAATTTTTCTTCCTGAATTTTATAAATCACCCTGGACGAATTGTTTTCCTGTTAACCTTTCTAATATAATTAAGAGTCCTGATAAGAAAGTTGTCAATGCCGGAACATCTCATTGATGTAATCTAGATACTTATTTTGCTCTTGATGTGCTCTAGATTTGGACAGAAATGCAAAATGACTTCTTGCCAAATTTTATCCTCTGCAATACTACTCAGCGTTTTGTCCGATCAGCACGAGTGCCCCCTATTCCTGTCCAGAAGCCTTCGGTTCCTTATGCAAAGCCAAATTTCTACTGTGGAACTCCTGTAAGAAATTATTTCCTTGACACTTTCCTGATGTTATTATCTATTATGTTATTACTCTTTAAATGGTGTTTTCTGCTGTTACCATATTCAGGCTACTATATTCTACTTAGTTCTTCAGTTGCAACTATTCTCTTATTCTTTTTCCTGCAGTTGTTCATTGTATTCTCAGTTGTATGTTATGAATGTTGCTTTTGAGCTGAAGAAATTATATCTGAATCTTACTAATGCAATTTGAGAAAATGAGCAGTAGAACACACAGAGGAATAGTTTTAGTGACGTCCTAGGTGTCTCTGCACATGCCTCGGTATAGGTGCGGCATTTTGATAATTGAATGTGCTAAAAGGAGATGAGTCATATCCTTAGTTGCGCGGACTCTTCACTTTTATTGCCGCACCCGTCTCGGATTCTTCAAAAATACACTACTTTTGGCGAATCCGACACGCACCCGTTGGCATTTTTGAAGAGTCCGAGCAACATAGGACTCATATCTAAATTCTTGTTGCGTGAAGTTGTTTCACAAAACCAATGATCTCTCTGAATAAGTGGCACTAACTAGAGACAGAATACAATAGCAGCAAATGATCTGTATAAAAGATACCAACTAGTTGTACTAAGGTTTAGCTTTTGTAATTACACTTACATTCAGTTATCTATCTGTAAGGAGTTGTAGTCTAGTTCGAGAGTTGTATTCACTGTAGCGATAAATGTGAAATTTGAAGTAATTCAAGGTTCCGAAAGCCTGTAATTTGCTTACACTCTCTCTGGTTCATTTTTGTTTTTTTGATAAGGTAAATGATTTCATTATTTCTTGCCCCAAACTCGCCCTTACGTAGCATACCAAAGATAGAAAACCTACAAAAGCATATGATTTTCTATGAAAGACACCCACACTTGATCCTTTATACAACAAGAAATATCATGGGTGCACCAAAAATAAATAAAGGAATTAAGAGGCTACTTCTCAAATTCACGAAATTCATCTCTACCCCTTCGAAAGCTCTCCTATTTCTATCTTCAGATACACACACAAGTGCTAGAGACGCAACTGTTCAAGCCTTGCGCCTTTTCCTCCTACCACGGCTCCAGGTGAACATGAACTACTTTCCTATTCTTGACATCTTCCATCACATGCCAAAGAAATTTAATATTTTCAACCATAAAATCTAGGCAAAACGACAATGTAGAAGAGATGATTGATATCTTCACTTGCTTCCTTGCACATAAAATACCAACTAACACTAGACTTCCGCTTCCTTACATTTTTGGTTGTCAAAATCTCTCCTTTAGCTGCAAGCCAATCGGAATCCAAATCGAGCTATGCGGAAAGGCAACCTTCTCTTTGATCAAAAGGTTCTCATAGAAAGACTTGACAAAAGAAGCTTTGTCATTCCCCAAACCCCGCCTCCGAATATATGGCTATCAAAAGACTTACATTGTTTGTGAAGTAAATCTAAGTCTTTAGAACTCAATTACCTCCCAAGCATGGAAATTCCTCCTGAACCTTGGGTTCCAGAACACCTTACCATCATGTATCCTCCGAATTTGTTGAATTATCAACTCCTTTTGGTATGATACTATATGCATGTTGGGGAAATCATCTTTCAACGTGTTGTCCCCAAAATTTACTCCTCCCCCCATCTCCTATTTTCTTTAAGTCTTTGACCATCCGTAAGTAATTTTTTCAATGACATTATATCTTCTATGACTATTAATCTTTGAAAAGATCTAGTGGTGTTGTCTTCATCATTCAACCACCTTACCCTTGACTTTTTCCCTCTTTTAAGTTTATTCTCATATAGGCTGTGCAAATAACTTTTTGTTCATATTTATATTTGTCATACCCAAGAGAGATCTTCAAGTATCATAGGTTTAAATTAAGGATACGGGGTGATAGACGATAAGATCGCACTCCATATTGGAGTTGGGTGGGTGAAAGGAGGGTCACTTTGGAGTACTATGTGATGAGAATGTGTCGCCAATGCTTAAAGTAAGTTTTATATAGTGGTGGCTAAACCTGCACTATTATGTGGGGCAAAGTGTTGGCCACTCAAGAATGTCCATGTTGAAATTAGCGAAGATGAGGATGCTCAGATGGATGTGTGAACATACTACGAGTGATGATTTTTTTTTAAAATGGTAACTTTGTCTATTCCTCAAAAGTCGGTACACTGATCAGTATTTACAACATGTACTTCAAATTCTACTATCTTTTACTAAATTGAGTCTAGTACATCAATTAAGAAGATAGTATCATTTGAGTATAATTGATTACACCAAAAACATAGTAGCATAAGATAATTTAGTTTGACTTTTTGTATACTATTCTTAACACTATCGAAAGTTCTAGAGTTCCTTTCCTTCCATATTGCCCACTATATGCTAGCTTGGACAATTCTCCATCAGTCTCTATTCTTGGATTGCTTTCCTGCTTCCTCCCAACTCTGAATTGCTTCTGTGATCTTGGCTGGCAGGCATGGTAGGAGAGATATGATTAAGAATTAAATATACATGACAAGGTGGGATTGGCTTATGTGGCGGACAAGATGAGGGAAACAAGACTGAGTTGGTTTGGACATGTGAAGAAGAGGTGCAAGGATATGCGCCAGCGAGGTGTGAGAGGTTGACTGTTGCTTCCAAATGCCCATGCAAGTGTACGTGGTCGTGCAAGTAATATAGTGGCCCTAAAAGAGCCCGATTATTGAACAGAGAGGACTTGTTGATTAATTATTTTTACTAAATTATACCAGTCTAATTATTTATTTAAGAGTGTCAAAAGAATTTGATTTATAAATAAAAGAATGTAAGAATTAAATACTAAGATTACCTTACTATGATTGGAGAAATTCTAGGGTTGCAACCTACATAGCATTCATGCATAGTATCTCATCTAATAGACATCAATTGGTTATTAAATTATTGACTACAGGTTAAATGTATGATCATGATCTCCCGACCTCTAATCACCTATCGTAATTGGCAGCCTAACTACATCATTGAGCGGGGATAGACTGAACCAATTGGCGAGCATTAAGCTTTCTTCTTGTCTATTAACCAAGCAAGGACTCTAGGTATATCCCTATCCTAGATACAAATCAACTCTACTTCTAGAGAAAATCATGCTCGTTTTGTCCCACGTTCTATCCTCTTATTCCTCTCCGGCGTTCCGGCGTTCAATTGGGACGATACATTTATTTTAATGGTGGCCAATCACGAAATAGTAAAAGAACAAAAGAGTATTCAAACGATAACTAATATCAATCCATCAAAAGTAATAATATACAAACATCCCGTAGCCACAACCCTAGAATAAGGGTCTTTAGCTACTAATGCCTAGGAAAAGAAACAGAAGAAAAGAACCCTCAAAAGTATAATCACTTTTCTCTCCAAAGTATTTCTTCAGTATCCCTTAATAATTATTCTTACGGACTATTTATAGATGTAGAAGCCCTAAATAAAATAACTTAAGTCCAAAACAAATTGGGAATCCAAAACCAAACGGAATTAGATTCCACGTAAAACAGTGATGCGCCGCCCATGTTGTGTTGTTGCTGCCTTTACTGGCTGCCGCGTGGCAGCAGTGTTATAATGAAAGTAGATTTCTCTTCACTGCACTTCCATATATATATATATATATATATAAAATATTGTTATATTCAATTTAACCCATTAAGCTGCCTACTTGATTTCCTTCTTCAACCTTCCATCTTTAATTCCTTTTAGTTCCAAACTTCTTCATCTTCACACCAATTTAATCCTACAAATAAAATATACTATTAAGCACAATCCATAAAATCCATGCTCAAAAAGGACAAATATAAAAACTAAATGTGAGGCAAATAAGGTCTACGCACATCCTACCCTCCCCAGACCCCACTTGTAGGATTTTCACTGGGTATGTTTTTGTATAATTATATTTTCAGTGTATCTTGAATGGACTGTATACAATTACTTCCCATGATATTTATATTATTTTATAGTGTAATAATCCTTCTCTTGTTTATTGTTCTTGCTGTAGGATCTGAATTCTGCTTACCAGAGCTTTGCTCGATTGTACTGTGGGTTTTTTGGTGTGCCTCACATGTTTTCTCTAGTCAAGCTCTTGGGATCTAGGTCACTTCCTTGGCTTATCCGAGCCCTTTTAGATAATATATCGAACAAGGTAAACAGATTTTTGAAAATTACTAGTCTCTTGTGATGCTGTTCTGCAATATTATTCCATTATTCATGTCACTGTACCATAACCATTGATTTATCATGATTTTTTCTTTATTTAATAATCATCCTGCTGACTTTGAGATCATAGAAATGACAATATTTGTAGATTCATCTGTCTGCAATTTGTTGCATATCATCATTACAACCTCTGTTTCAAATTCTAATGCATTCCAAATTCTTGTCCAGATTACTACCGTTGAACCAATGATTACTGGACTGCAAGAAGCTTTGCCGAAGTCTATAGGGTTACTTCCATTTGATGGTGGTATATCAGGTTAGTTTGTTACATCATGTAGCAAAGTGTGACCTCCAAAGGGATCTTTTTTACATCAAGCAATATGCTTTATTAACAAAGGACCAAAGTACATATATACAAGAAGTATGCACGAGCAGAAAAACTTATAGAGTGATATGGTTTTCTATAAACAACACCCGATCTTCTATACCTATGGAACCTCGTGGGAGCCCCAAAAGGAAATAAGGCACAAGAGGCTATTCCTCAATTGTACAAAATCGTTTTCTATTCCATCAAAACTCTCCTATTTCTTTCTCTCCATATGGTCCACACGAGTGCTAGGGAGCAACATCCCACGCGTTGCATTTTTTCAGGCAAGGTACCAGTGAGACTGTGTACTATCCTGGAGTTTTGGTTCAACCCGTAATCACTGTCCTTCAAACTTGATTATCGGATGAATGAATCTAATATTGGTGGAAGTATATAAAAACTAAATAGAAATGTTGTCTTTTGGAGAATCATGTTGTCTGGAATATTCTACTTTTGTATGCATGAATATGCGAGACATTTTCAATCACATCAATAAAAATAATTAAATTTATCCCAAAAAATATAATTATCATTTTATAATCTGTGCTTTCCCCCTTGTTAAGTGGTTATTGTTGTTCGAGATCTTAAGGTAATGTGATTGTTTGTTCGGATGCTTAGGATGCATGAGGCTTGCCAAGGAGCATCTTAGCTGCTGGCATTCAAAGTCTGAACTCAAAGCTGAAGTCCTTTGTGGAATCAAGGAGATTGGTAGCGTATTGTACTGGATGGGACTTCTTGATATTGTATTGGTACTCTTCCTGAGCTTCTCACTCTAAAAATTGCATGGAGAAATGATAGATTACAGTATTGTTTGGTGGAAGTACTGATTGCACATGTTGATCTGACACTCTTCAAACAAATATATTTAGTATAGCCTTGTTACCTTTGTTTTTCCTTATACCCTCTTTGACAACTCTATTATTGCTATTGAAGACATGGCAGAATCAGTAAGTAAATTATCCTCAGACAATGTAACAGGTAGTTGGTTAGCCAAATAAAGGATAAGGTTAAGGGTCAATGCATAAGCTTACATGTTTGAGACAGGATAAATGATGGATTAGTGATCTACCATGGTATTGAAGTCTGGAAGTTATGTGAAGTTGTGGTTAGGTTTTAGAAGACTACTATACAACAACAACAACCAGTGTAATCTCACAACTGGGGTCTGGGATGGGGAGGGTTGTGTGTACACAGTCTTACCCCCTACCTTGTGAAGATAGAGAGATTGACCCTCGACTCAGGTGAAGACAAAATGAGTACACGAAGGAAACACAGTAGTGAACCATTCATGTTGAAACATAATGAAGAAGAGAACAGTAGAAAAAAAAAATACTACGGTAACCGAAGCAAAGGAAACAACAGATAACAATAAATTCAAAAAATAACACATTAGGAGAGTGATAAATACTGTAAAGGGAAACTAGACAGTGCTCGACTACCTACTAACATTCTTCCCTAATCCTCATCCTCCATATCCTCCTTTCTAGAGTCATGTCCTCGGTAAGCTGCACGTGAGCCATGTCCTATCCTGTCTAATCGCGGCCAGTTCATGCTAGTATTTTGACTTGTATACCTGGGCACATCCAAATTCTCCGGGGTTTGAGACTAATTACCGCATTAAGTGAACTCAATCCTAGCCCGAAAGTACAGTGTGAGTGTGTTACAGGATTTTACACTATTTCTCACCTTTTTGACTTCCCCTGGTTCCAAAACTTTGAACTCCACTTTCCGTGACCAAATTGTGGCTCTCGCCTCTCAACAAATTTGTTGCTCTTCTCTCTCACTTACTCCAGCTTGGTCCTCCTAGTCCCAAAAAGATCCCACGTTATGACTTCCTCGTCACGAACCAATTGTCAATTTGTCTTTTCTTACAAAACTGTCGTTCCCTTTCCCCCCTCCCCTTATAGTATCATAATCCCCAAAGGTTCAACAACTTCTTTTTTTTTCCTTGAGAGATTATTTTCTGATTCCTAAAGTTCTTTTCTTCCCTTCTATTTGTATGTTATCATTGATCGGAATCTTTATCTTTCATTTTTGTAATATACATGGATAAGGAATAATCTAAACAAAAATTGTATCGAAAGATGAAAATTTTAATGAATATAAGGACGAAAGTTCTCTATCTTTACAATAAATTCATACAAGAAATGGTAAGTGTATTGTCAATACAACACCAAGAAAGTCCTGTCAAAAGTATTTGAAGGTCATAAACCAAAAGTATATGGGAGTCTTTCAATTCTATAGTGCTTCAGTATCACTTAAAAAGTTTGTTTAATAAACAATTCATTTTAAATTTCCAATTAATCTACCATATGCGCTGGAGTGGTAGCCACTATGTTTTTTCCTATTGTCTCTCCCTCTGATATTCCAGCATTTCAGTCTCTTTGCATAATCCCAACATGTTGAGGAATAGCTCTATATTTGATCAGTAGGGGGATGATGCAAAAAAGGCGATTCACACTCTCAGGTTTATCCTCACATAACCACTTGTAACACAACTGAATCTCTCTTCCTTGAAACGTAAATCTTTATTTGTAAAATATATGAAAATTATATTAAAAATGAATTTTTTGATGAAATATCACGAGAAAAGTTCTTTACCTTTACAAAAAATGTGGAATCTTATTTTTTAAGAAATGGCAAGTGTTTTGTTAATACAGCACCAAGAAATTGCTGCCAAAAGTATTTACAGGTAATAAACAAAAAGTATAGTCATGGTGATTTAACGTGTCTTTTAATTCGATCACTACTTCAGCATCACTTAAAAAGTACCGTTTATGCCAATATAAAAACAAACATAAACAGTTCATTTTGATCTTCTGAATGTAGTTGCCTCTTTCTTCAAAGCATCTATCATTTCCCTCCCTCCAAAGTCCAAACAATCCAATACATGCATGCTATAATGGTGTGCCACCATTTCTTTTGCCTGTTGTCGCTCCCTCTAATATTCCCACACTTAGGTAGGTCACCCGGTGCCTCTAGTATTATGCATTTGAGTCCCTCCATTTTGGGGAATATCTGCCTAAGTAGATCAGTACGCGATGACATCATGTCCTCCATTTATGTCCTGTGTATTGAAGTAAATTGTTCTTGGACCATTGAATTACAATTCAGTTATTAACTTATTTTGCATGAACAGTGATTGTATTTATTGTTGTGATAGTGACACAATATTCCACAAAGAGGAGTTTTTATAAGCTAATGTATTATGCATTTAACAGAGAGAAGTTGATACCCGCCAGTTTATGCAAACTGCTCCTTGGTTGGGATTGATTCCTGGTGCTGATGGGCAAATATTGCACTCTCAAGAAGGGGGAGATAGCCCTATGGTCACTCTGTTTAAATCTGCAACTACTGCGACCATGTCCAACCCTAACTGCACAAATCCAACATCATTTCACACTATATCGAGACAAGCAGAAGCTGCAGGTAGGTACCCGTTCAATATCCAACCTTTTAATGAGCTCGTCAATATGATTTCAGACATGTTAAACAACTTTTTGTGGCATCTTAAGTCTGATATCATAGGAAGCTTTTCATGGTCCAAGTTTCTCTGTCACGTTTCTCATTGGACTATGCCTTTATGATGCATAGTACCATGATGCTCACCGACTTTGCCTCTTGAAGAAGAGAAATTTAATGAAATGCACAGGAAAGCTCTAGAATATAAACGTTTGAGAGTCAACATCTATATGAATACTCACCAACCATGTTTCTCTATTTTAATATTACAAGGTTTATTAGATAATTGGGAGCCAAAAGACAACGAAAACTTGCTTATTAGATATGGACCCGGAAAGATACTGCAAACTTGCCATACCTTCTCTTTCTTAGTATTTTGGAATCATTTCCATTGCCATGTTTCACTAGTTATGAAGCCATTTGCTTTTTAAGATCAAAGGAGAAAACTGGATTGGCTCTCGTGGCGAATAAGTGTCTCTAAGTAAATTATCAAATTGATATTGTTGAGTTGCAAACTCTATAGTAGTAAGATATACTCCCTTTCTCCTGTCACTTCCAAATTTTTACTGAATTTAATGAGTGGAAGATTTTGATGCATTCAAGTTTCACAAGGAGCAGAGGATTACAAATGTTTTACGATACAATTGTTTGACTTGCTAGTTTTGAGCTATAAAGTTCAATATAGAAAGGGGACCAACGATCTGGCAGCTGATACTTTGTCAAATAATTTGAATAACAGTATTAATGCACTTCCAACACTGCTCCACAACTTAATTAGGTGAATGAGGTAATTGACAATTATGACAGAGATAAGGAAGGGAAATAATACTCTTTATATGCTTGTGTAGTACCATAATGAGATATGGATAGGGAGTAAGGATGGACCAAGGATGTGGCAACTACTTAATGTGATCCATTCTTCATCTCTTGGAGGTCACTCCACATCCAAGTAAATATAACAGAGGTTTAGGATGGTTTTCTTGGTTTCACCAGGATAGATGAAAAACATAGTGAGGGGAATAGTATGGCATGTTAGCAATGCAAGACAGAGTGTGCCATATCCTGACTTTATCCAGCCTTTATGTGTCTCTGACGGGATTTGGCAACATGTAACTATGGATTTCCTAGAAAACTGCAGATGGAAATGATATTATGATGGAGACCATAAATTATATTGAAGTATGTAACCATTTCATCTAAAAACTTAAGTTGTCAGAGAGATCATAAGGACTTAATTTTGTCTTTAACATGGTCCCTCACGTGCGAGCCTGATTGTTTTTTCTTGGCCCAAATACATAGTTTTTTTATATAATGGTGGTGGTGAGAATCAAACCTAGGACCTTTGTCTTCTTTGACACCATGATAGAAATGAGAAATACACAGGAGGAAGACTAGAGGATGTAATGATTGATCATTACCTTAAGTTGTTGGGTATTTAAATAGTACGTACACCTCCTAAACTAGGAAACAAATCTAAGTTGCATAATTACAAAGAAATAATATCTCTTTTATTGCTTCTAATTAATCGAAATTATGGGTTCATAATTCTATCATATTGATACCACGTCTACATGATTCTACCATATATACACAATATACGTAACACTGCCCTCTAAGATGGTGCATACAAGTCATGTGTATCAAGCTACTTATGAGTGCAACTAATTGAGGGACCAATGAGGTATTTGGTGAAAATATCCTCAAGTTGATCACTTGATTTCAAGTTTTGTGAGACCATCTCTTAAGAATATTTCCTTTGATGAAGTCAGTGTCTATGTGGTTTAGTTCTCTTGAAACACCGAAGTTGATGCCATATGCAAGCAACTTGATCATCCATACAAGTTCCATCTGATTGTTTTGTTTAACTTTAATCCTTTGATCAACTATTTGATCCAAACTAGTTCGCAAGTTGCCAATTACCGCGCTCAGCTCAGCGGTCTAGCAGGTTCATTTTATCCACGTAAGTTGAATCCCACTTTGCCCAAGCGCTTATAGTATTCTTTTGATACTTTACAATGTTTACATACCTTAGATATATGATCAATACAAGCACAAGGCATTACCACAAGTCCGCACTATTATCGTTTTTTCTATTTTAGTTAACTAGCTTCATTATTTAACATTTTATGTTAACCAGCCCAACCCATCACTATGTGGGCTGTCGGTCGATCTACTTTTTCTAAAAAATTTATAATTTAAATTCCAATTTAAAATTTTTATATAAATATTTACACAACGATATTTCATGGTGGTACTACTTCTAACCAACTCTCAGATTCACCAGCAAAATAATTCTAATAATACTTACTCATATTTAGTTTTGTTTTTCAAGTAAAGATTTGATTGTACGAGTTCAATCTGATAATTACTGCTATCCTATACAAATATTTTGGATACACAGTACAAGAAAATGATCTTGTTGGACATAAAGTTTTTTCGAAACTAAATAACTTTTGACTTGATACAACTCGAAATTTAGGATTTTGTGTTTTTGTTTTTTACATATTTTATAAACATAAGTTTGTATTTTAATTTTAATACTTGGGTTTTGGACTTCGTAATATCAATAAATGATGGTTTAAGTAGACTTTTAGTTTGAACTCCTCTTGTTATTTTTAGTACCCAACTTTTTTTCAATATTTATTCTTTATTTATCCAATAGGACGGCCTTGTCCACCTCGCTCAAGCCTCACGAGCTACTGGGCTTACTTGGGCTGCGCTAAGAAAATGCACTCTTAAATTGGATCCAGAAATATCAATCTAACCATATTAAATCACGGGTTGAGCTAGGCCGGACCAATGAGCCTAGCCTATATTGAGTGCTCTATACTTTCATCTTCTACTTCGCATAAAATAATACATAATTTTCTCTTAACTTATACATGTCTTAGTTATGGTAAAAAGAGAAGCATGAGCCAGACATTGTATTAGCAATGCAATGTTTTATGTGGAAAATAAAAAAACACCAACCAAAAGTTGTATAACTTATGCTAAATTCTATGTACAGATTAATTTTTCCATTTTTGTAACCAAACAATGTATAAAAGTTATGCTAGTTATAATACATTAGTAACTCATCTCTAATCAACAACCAAACGACCAGAGTGATTAAGGGGAGAGTTAATCGTGTTAATTGACTAGCATGATTATATAAGAACAGATATTGTCTTTCCGTAATTTGTTATAGGTTTTATTGTATGATTACCCTTCTCATGGGATGTAAAAATATAAAGAAGCCTTCTCTTCTTTCTCAAATTCTTCATCTGTATTCTTGTATTGTTTAAAAGCATTTCCACTTTCCATTTCGTTTCAGATTTGTTGTACAAAGCCAATATTAATACTGGAAGTGTGTTGGAATATGCCCTAGCTTTTACAAGTGCTGCATTAGATAAATACTGCAGTAAATGGAGTGCAGCCCCAAAGACGGGTTTTATTGATATTACTACTTCAAAGGACTTCTACCGGATTTTCAGTGGACTTCAAATCGTAAGATACAATAGTTCATTTGCTTCATTTATTTTATTAAATTTCATTTCACTTATATTGCCCATTTTAATTGGTTTTGAACACTAATGATACCTCAATATAGCAAATTGTTGTGAACACGTCATGTTGGTCTCTGGTTACAAATTTACCTGATTAATACATCAGCAAGAACTATCAGTTGGACTGTCATAGTTTATGTTGAATCCCTGCAACTTATTACAACTTATTACCGGTAGCTTTTTCTGATTGAGAAAAGAATACCTCTGTCCCTTTTGTTTGACCTTTTTCCTACTTGTCTAATAGAGAGTCAAGTGTTCAGTGTTAAGAGTAGAGTGTCAGAAGAATTGTCTTCTCATGTCATATAAACTTGTTTAGTAATCTGATAGTCAGAGATAATGGAATTATCTTTGGTGTAAACTGTTGATCTGATTTTGTTGTCAACCATAGGAATACCTGGAGGAATCTGTTCAGCTACAATCCAACACTTGCGAAATGTTGGGTGATTCAGTTGCCTGGGGTGGATGTACAATAATCTACCTGCTTGGGCAACAATTGCATTTTGAATTGTTTGATTTTTCCCATCAAGTCCTCAATGTTGCTGAGGTGGAGTCTGTAGCAATATCGCCAACACAGAAGAATCCTAATTTCCTCCAGGTATGATTTGCAAATAACCAAATAAATAATGTTTTGAGTTATTTTGAACATGTAGAACTGCATCTGTAAGAATCAAAACTCTACTGCATGTTCTCCTCTTCATGACGGTTTATATTTATTTCAACTAAAATTATTGGAAAATTGTGTCAATTATTTTTTTGTTGTGACAGCTTACTTGGAGCACAATCATTCCACTCACTGCTCTCTCTCTCTCTCTCTCTCACTCTCTCTCTCTCTCTCTCTCTCTCTCTCTCTCTCTCATATATATATATATAGGTACCCAACTTCTTATTCCGTATAGCCATCTCTCCTACATAATGTTAGTGAACCCAAAACTGAGTGAATAGGGAAGGTGAATTGGGAGCATATATTGTGTTTTCTAATTTATGCCTTTCTGCAGCTATCTGTCATTGGGAACTGGAAGTTGGGCTTTTTGGTGATATGCTGAAAGACATTTAAATGGGTTTTCTGCATCATGCTTTTGTCACGATCCATTTTGCCTAAGCCATGATGACACCTAACCCATGTTAGGCGAACCATTATCATGCAAAGTCCATTTGCAGTTATGAAAAAACAGTAATAAGCTTTGAAAGCAGATATTTAACCAAAGCAGAGTTTTTATGTTTTTTTTTTATGACAAGGGATACACGCAGCCACTGCCCTTTGGGTGCGCATAGAGTAAAACCCCCGCTCCTATGCAATAGCTCTAACCAAAGCAGAGTTATAAAGTCAAACGTGCGGAAATAAAATAAACACCCCGCAAGAAATGGTGGTACAAGTCATGAGCGTCTAAAAAGAGTAAATACAGTTGAACCTAGAATCTGTGTGCTTTGATATATTGTGAAAATATCAGAGCATACAACTCTAAGCCTAAGAGGAATTGGTATAATAGCCAAGGTCTTTATAAACCCTTATGGAAGTCCTACATAACTCATATGAAACCACTATATAACTCAACAGTTCCAGGACCTTAGCTGTGATCTGGATATATTTTAAGCAATCACTATAGGAAGGTTGGTTAACCTAGCAAATGAGATTAAGCAGAATCAAAAATCTTTAGAAAGATATCATGTGTTTGTTAAAGGGCTACAGTTATGCTCCTGAAAGTTGTTTTATGTAAGATCTATAAACAACAATGACAACTCAGCGGTGAGATCTAGGCATATAAATCTTGTATGTGTTCCACTCTATTTGCCTGATTCATTCCAATGCTCATGTCCTTTTAAGATAAATTTGGGGGTTTCTAAACTTAGTACTTCTTTAGACCTCACATATGTAAATCTCTAACCAAACAAAAAAGACTACCAACAAGTACCAGAACTTAGTCCCAACTAATTCATATTGCTTACTTCGACAACTAATGGACATTTCACATCCTCTTCAGTTCTACTCTCGGTTCGATAAGTAGTATATCATATATTTGACATCCAACATCACTTTCTATCTTCAGGGTATTGAAGGTTTGCTGGAAGCTATGAAGAAAGCAAGGAGGCTAAACAATCACGTGTTTTCAATGTTGAAAGCACGCTGTCCATTGGAAGATAAACAGGCTTGTGCCATCAAACAAAGTGGTGCACCGTTGCATCGGATAAAATTTGAGAATACTGTGTCCGCTTTTGAAACATTACCACAGAAAGGTGCCTGAGGTCTGCTTCCATTTTCATTGCAGAAGCTTGCATGTACGACCCTTGTTATTGTGTATGTAATATATGTTTATCGATGTACTCGTTACTCTGAGAATGAAGATGCTACCTGTTCAGTGATGGTATAGATTTTTACATTGTAAAATTAAGTAAACCGAGTTCTTTGGAATAGATGTTGAGGCAGCAGAATAGAACTGAACATCTAATGATCCAATCAACAGATAATGGAGAAGTAACAGAGTACCCATGAAAAATATCTCTGAGTACATGTCAATCTTCTAGCTATAAGCTGGAGTGTATACTAACCACAAATGCTTTTATGATACCTTTTCCATGATTGAAGGAACTATTTTTCAGCTGGACTCATTTTTGTCGTTTTCTAAGGTTTTGTCAAGAATCAACTATACTATTGTCACATTTCGAATTTCAAGAGTCGAACAAATTTATTTTTGACCGTAAATTTTTCATAGATCTTATAAATATTTTTAATTATTAATTATAGTGACTCATACTTCCTCCGTTTCACAAAATTGCTTTTTGATTTTGTGGTCTTAACATGCCACGTGAAAAGTTGTTACCAAAAAAAAAAGAGGTCATTTTTTTTGAAACAGACTAAAAAGGAAAGGAGACTATTCTTTTTTAAACGGAGGGAGTAGTACTTTTTACGTAATTTACAAATATATAAATTTCATTTCAAAAAAATTGAGGATTCTATGCGCAAATTTTCGATCAAACATAAATTGTTTGACTCTCAAAACATAAAAGATGTTGTAAATTGAGACGGAGGGAGTACACTTTAATCGATTTTGTTTTACACAAATTTTAATTAGGAAATTGCACTAAATAATTTTCAAACCCTGATTTAAATTTAATTAGCAGCCAAAAAAGAGTGCTCTATTCTCCCCTAGTGATATACATACAAACATATAAATACCTTAATTAGATCCACACAAGCTTCTTGTATACCATTACCAATTCCAATAACATTCACTTAAATAATTTGTTGAAGAGTTGGGCAAGATGATCAACGGTGACATTAAATGTTTTTTAATAAAAGAGTCACAATAAATGTGAGACACATACATGAGTTGTGTTTACAGAAAGTTATTACATTCCACCTAACTTCATACTTGGCCCCTTTTTTTTCTATAAATAAAATGAATACTCTCCTACACCACTCAAAAGAATTTAATATAAAATAATATCCAGCTACAACTTTAATTTGCTTGAGTCATTTACAACCAATTTTTTTCTTCTATTTATTGTAAAATAATGGTCATTGCCACATGTTGCAAGGCAAATATACCATTACCACATATAGGTCATTTGTAAGACAAATAGATATGACATGTGGATACCTTCCACACTTGGTAAATTATGGCCAAGTTTTACTTTTCGATGTACTACTATAAATAGATAGTATATTTCAAAAATAAGATATGAGAAAAGTTTGATATATGATTATTATACTCTCTCTTTGTTTGTTCTTGTTCTTATTCTAATTTATTACTATTAATTTGTTAACTACTTATTTCATAACACGTTATCAGCACGAGACTCTGCCAACTTGAGCTACTTTAAATAGGTAAAAAGGGTAAGAATTTTATTTTTCTAAAAAATGTCTAATATTTCTAAACATGAATTTGTTGCCTTGGATATATCGGGTAAAGGATACTCATCCTGGATACTAGATGCTGAAATCCACTTGGATGCAATGGGTTTGGTAGAAACCATCAAAGATAATAATCAGGCATCCAGTCAAGAACGTGCAAAAGCCATGATTTTTCTCCGTCACCATCTTGACGAGGGATTAAAAATGCAATATCTCACTATAAAAGACCCCCTTGTACTGTGGAAAAATTTAAAAGATAGATATGACCACCTGAAATTGGTCATTCTACCACAGGCACGTCATGATTGGTTTAATCTGAGATTATCTGATTTTAAAAGTATAACTGAATATAATTCTTCCATGTATAGAATTATATCACAGTTAATGAGAAGAGGTCACTGAACACGATAAACTTAAGAAAACATACTCCACATTTCCTGCGTTGAGTATGCTCCTGCAGCAGCAATATCGAGGAATGGATTTTAAAAAAATATTCTGAATTACTTTCAGATCTTCTTATTGCTGAACGACATAACGATCTTTTGATAAAAAATCATGAAAGCCGACCTAATGATTATATGCTAGTCCCTGAAGTGAATCAGACAAATTATCACCAACGAGAAAAAGGTCGTGGCTCCTATTGTGGTTGTGGCTCCGGTCATGATCGTGGTCGTGATCGTAAAATAAATTACAATCATGATGGTCGTCTTGCACCAAAAAATGACCAACAGTATAAAAGGAAGGGTGAGAGACAAGAAGTGATACAAAAGATTCGGAAAGTGTATGTCATAGATGTGGAGGAATGGGGCACTGGTCGCGTACTTGCCGATCATCTAAGCGTCTGGTTCAGCTTTATCAAGCATCCTTGAAAAAGGGTGACGATAATCCAGAAGCAAACTTTATCTCTGAAGATAATGTTGAGCCCATGCATAAGATTGATAATAATGCATAAGCAAATGTTGAGCCTATGCATCTGGATGTAGCTGATTTCTTTATATTCCCTGAAGAAAAAATAATCAGTGACGATCCCGCGATAAATTAGATAGTTTTATTTTCTATTTGTTTGTATTATTTGGTATGTTTGTGTTTTTCTAAATCATTGTAAATATAATAGCCTTGTTTAATAGTATTATTTTACTATGTTTATATCTGTTTTTGAAGAAAATATGGATATGTCCCAAACTTCGTTTGAATCAATGATCAATCATGAAGATATTTGTGTAATTGATAGCGGAACAACGCACGCCATATTCAAAGATGAGAAATACTTCTCTTACTTGCTTAGAAGAAAAGGAAATGTTACTACAATTTCTGGTAATTCAAACTTAATAGAAGGCTCCGGAAGAGCTACTATATTCTTGCCTAAGGGGACAAAACTTGTTATAGAAGATGCATTGTTCTCTTCTAAATCCCCAAGAAACTTGTTAAGTTTTAAAGATATCCGCCGAAATGGATATCATATTGAGACAATAAATGAAATGAACGTTGAATACCTTGGTATTATCAAGATTGTCTCAAACCAGAAATATGTGTTAGAGAAATTATCAACTTTATCTTTCGGCTTATATTATGCAAAAATAAGTACAGTTGAAGCACATTCTATCGTAAACCAGAAGTTTACTGACTTAAAAATTTTTGTGCTTTGGCATGATCGAATGGGTCATCCTGGATCAATAATGATGAGACGAATCATTGAAAACTCAAAAGGACATCCATTAAAGAACCTGAAGATTCTTACATGTGATGAATTTTCATGTGCTGCTTGTTATCAAGGCAAATTGATAACTAGGCCATCACCAATGAAGGTTAACATTGAATCCCCTCTATTTTTAGAACGTATATATGGGAACATATGTGGACCTATTCACCCATCTAGTGGGTCGTTTAGATATTTTATGGTCCTAATAGATGCATCTTCAATATGGTCTCATGTGTGCCTCTTATCATCTCGCAACCTGGCGTTTGTAAACTTATTGGCACAAATAATACGATTAAGAGCGCAATTTTCAGATTATCCCATTAAGGCAATTCGCCTTGATAATGCTGGAGAATTCACATCCCAAGCTTTTAATGATTATTGCTTATCAATAGGGATAAAAGTTGAACATCCTGTAGCTCATGTTCATACTCAAAATGGCCTTGCTGAGTCATTTATTAAGCGCTTACAGTTGATAGCAAGACCTCTACTTATGAAAAGTAAGTTACCCACTACTGTTTGGGGTCATGCTATTTTACATGCAGCATCACTTGTTCGTCTCAGTCCGACTCTTTATAATAAATATTCTCCGTCACAATTAGTATTTGGTCATGAACCAAATATTGATCATCTACGAATTTTTGAATGTGCTGTATATGTGCCAGTAGCACCCCCGCAACGCACTAAGATGGGCCCCAAAAAAAGGTTAGGCATATATGTTGGGTTTGATTCACCCTCCATAATCCGCTACCTTGAACCATTGATAAGAGATTTATTTGCTGCAAGATTTACAGATTGTCGATTTGATGAAATAAATTTCCCACAATTAGGGGGAGAGAAAAAAGAACTTAAAAGTGAAATTGCATGGAAAGTTTCATCGTTATCTCATTTTGATCCACGTTCCCCTATATGTGAACAGGAGGTCCAGAAGATCATCCATTTGCAAAACATAGCAAATCAAATGCCAGACGCATTTACTGATTTGAAAAGGATAACAAAGTCACATACTCCCGCAGTAAACGTGTCTATCCGGATTGACGTCCCAAAAGGACCATCTACAAGTGTCATGACTTCTGAATCACAGACACGCTTGAAGCGTGGCAGACCATTAGATTCAAAAGATAAAAATCCTAGAAAAAGAAGTACGAAAAATGACACTACAAAAGAATCTCACGAAGATAAGATCCAAGATCTGATTAATCCTGATATTTCTGAAGAGATCAGTGAACCCGAGACTCAAGTGAATGAAGAACTTTCAATAAGTTCAACGGGTGATAAGATAAGTTTAGATCGATCGAAAATCATAGTTAATAATATTTTCACATATAATGTTGCACTTAACATTATGCAAGACAGTGATGATCTTGAACCCTTATCTGTCGAAGAATGTCGACGAAGATGTGATTGGCCAAAATGGCAAGAGGCAATTCAATCAGAATTAGACTCACTTGCTAAACGTGAGGTTTTTGGACATGTAGTCCAAACCCCAAATAGTGTAAAATCAGTTGGCTATAAATGAGTTTTTGTGCGAAAGCGAAATGAGAGAAATGAAATTGTAAGATACAAGGCACGCGTTGTTGCACAAGGATTCTCTCAACGACCTGGTATCGACTATGAAGAAACATATTCACCAGTTATGGATGCAATAACTTTTCGATATCTCATCAGTTTATCTGTTCATGAAAATCTTGAAATACATCTAATGGATGTGATTACAGCTTATCTTTACGGGTCACTTGATAATGAAATTTATATGAAAATTCCAGAAGGACTTAAAATGCCTGAAGCATATAGTTCAAAACCTCGAAAAATGTGTTCAATCAGATTACAAAAGTCATTATATGGCTTAAAACAATCAGGACGCATGTGGTATAATCACCTCAGTGAGTACTTGATAAAATAAGATTATATAAATGATGTCATTTGCCCTTGCATTTTTATTAAGAAAACAACATCAGGGTTTGTTATTCTTGCAGTTTATGTTGATGACATTAATCTCATTGGAACTCCAGAAGAGGTCCAAAAGGCAATTGAATATCTAAAGAAAGAATTTGAGATGAAAGACCTTGGAAAGGCAAAACTTTGTCTTGGTCTACAAATTGAACATTTAGTAAACGGGGTCTTCATCCATCAATCTGCTTATACTGAGAAAATCTTAAAACGTTTTTACATGAAAAAGCACATCCATTAAGTACTCCAATGATTGTGCAATCATTTGAAGTGAGTAATGATCCATTCTGACCTCAAGAAGAGAATGAGAAACTTCTTGGTCCTGAAGTACCTTATCTTAGTGCAATTGGCACACTTCTGTATCTTGCTAATTCTACAAGACCTGACATAGCATTTTCTGTTAATTTATTAGCAAGATTTAGTTCTTCTCCTACACGAAGACATTGGAACGGAGTTAAACATATATTGCGATATCTAAAAGGGACTAGTGATATGGGTCTATTTTATACTAACAAAGATAGTGTAAATCTTGTTGGTTATGCAGATGCAGGTTATTTATCTGACCCACATAAGACTCGATCTCAAACAGGCTATGTGTTCACATACGGAGGTACTGCTATATCATGGCGATCTACTAAGCAGTCCATAGTCGCTACTTCTTCAAATCATGCTGAGATAATAGCTATTCATGAAGCAAGTAGAGAATGTGTATGGTTGAGATCAGTTATACATTTTATCAAAGAAAAATGTGGTTTGAAATGTGATGTCAAGCTACCTACAGTTCTTTTTTAAGACAATGCTGCATGTACAGCTCAATTAAGAGGAGGCTTCATAAAAGGAGATAGAACGAAACATATTTCACTGAAATTATTCTTGGCACATGATCTCCAGAAGAACGGTGATATTGATATACAACAAATTCGTTCAAGTGATAATCCAGCAGATTTATTAACTAAATCTTTACCAGCCTCAACTCTTGAAAAGATGGTACAAAAGATTGGAATGCGAAGACTTAAACATCTGAATCGTAGTCTTCATCAGGGGGAGTAAAATACGCGTTGCACTCTTTTTTCCTTAGTCTAGGTTTTGTCCCACTGGATTTTTCTAGAAAGGTTTTTAATGAGGCAACATGTAAAACGTATTGTGAATGTCTATGTATATTTATTTTTAATTTTTATTTACATAGACATCCAAGGGGGAGTGTTGTAAAATAATGGTCATTGCCACATGTTGCAAGGCAAATGTACCATTGCCACATATAGGTCATTTGTAAGACAAATAGGTATGACATGTGGACACCTTCCACACTTGGCAAATTATGGCCAAGTTTCACTTTTCCATGTACTACTATAAATAGGTAGTATATCTCAAAAATAAGATATGAGAAAAGTTTGATATATGATTATTATACTATCTCTTTGTTTGTTCTTGTTCTTATTCTAATTTATTACTATTAATTTGTTAACTACTTATTTTATAACACTATTGACAATTTCACTTTTTAGGAAATTGATTTCTGCACTTATCAAGTTAGATGTGCAATGTCCTAATGTATTGAACTTATTTTAAATACTCAAGATTACTCCTATAATCCTTCTTTGTGATCTTTAGCAGGGAATTTTTCTTCCTAGCTAACAAGACTTTTGTTGTGAAATTAGAAAAATACATCAACTACCAACATTATTAATGTCCACAACAACAACACCTATTCACATTAAATTGTAAAAGATATTGGTCTTTGTTAAATGGGGGACCCATTATTATACATGATATAATGATTAGCTCTTAAGGAAACATGTCAAACAAAAAAGGTGTCCTTAATTGATAGGAAGAAAAATGTTTGTCACTAATATATTTATGGAAATGAGTAATTTTTTTATTTATATTTTTGTGTTTGGTAGGTAAGAAAAATATACAACCCCAAAAGTATTGAATTTAATGCAGGAATGGTCTGTTAACTTATAGTAACTAGTCATCAAATTCACTCTACTTTGTTTGCTTTTCAAAAGTCATTCAACTGAAAATACAAATTTATAGGAAAAAATGTTTTAGATATTAAGATCAATATTTAGATTTATTTGGACCCTTACACACTTAAAATGATTTGACTATATAAAAATGCTCTTAATAACATTTAACTACAAAAATATGATTAAATATTCTCTAATATTTATAATGGTAGAAATTAAAGAACCATCATATTCTTTTAGTTAGTCGTTATTAAAGATATTTATCATATAGTCAAACTCATTTTTTGTAGGTCAGGTCAAGAATTGGAATGAATTAAGGGTAAGTTGTTGGGGTGGAAGGAGGGGGGTAGAGTTGCAATATTGTCACGATTCGAGTTTACATCGTGGACATGACCGACATTTAAAATCATTGTTGACCAGAGCGAATTGATTTACTTTAAGACTGAATACTGACTAGTGCGGAAGCTTTTAAAATATAATCATGCAATACAATAATTTACTCAATAACTTTATACATAAAAGTCTAGAATATGTATAATATGAATATGTTTATAAAAATAACTATTATCATAACTCAATTGGCTCGTCTATAAAGTCTCTAACAAACTTAAAAAGATTATCAGGACAAGACTCCTGGCTACCTGAACTCTACTAATAACATAAATAAATTATTAATACTCAAGATGAATTAGAGCCCTCCAAAAGTAAGGAGGCAGGTCTCATCATTTCTGGATGAACTTGATGCTAATGATGTGTATGTCGTCCATCCTGAATACTTGAGTTTACATCATCAAACGATGCAGCATTGAAGGACGTCTGAAATGAAATGAAATAATAAGGTAATTGAATAGCTTTGAAGGACGTCAGAAATGAATGAAATGATGAGGTAAATGAATAGCTTTTGAAGATAGACTGAAATAAAGTCAACTGAATAGTATGAAATATGATTTTCAAATTAAAGGTTGGAAAATATTCTAAAACTGAATAATAGAAATACGATGTCTGCATATCTAAGATTTAGAAAAGAGAAACATAAAATAGTATGCAGGATGCTTAGAAATACTTTTATCATTCGATGATAAAGTAAAATCAATTTCATAACTTGAACGAAAAATATGTCTAAAAACTGTAAATCTGAGAAGTCATTATATGTTTGACTGCATAAATAATCATATATGTTCAAACTATAAAAAGTATATATATGATCTTTAAGTGGAGAGTTTCTTACAACTGACATAAATAATGTGAGCTCATGATGCACTAATTCACAATTCCATTTGGGGAGGGTTGTCTTATACCTTGACAGTAAATGGAACCTATCTAGCTAAATGTCATGAACTGCAAATCATAATATGAGTATTTGCTAGAATTGTAAAAATGTACTGTTGGTGAGACTAAGCTCACAACTATCTCAAACTGATGTTTTGAGTTTTTAGGATAAAGAAAAATTCTCTTTGAAACCATATCTATTTGTAATGAAGAGTCGTAAACTTTCGTATTTTAAAGTGACTAAACTTTTTTCAAAAATATAATTTTTACAATAGGTAACATAAAAACATAATTTCCTGAACTCTTTCTTGAATAATGCATTAGAAACTAAAATTAAGAATAAGAATATATATTTTTTATAATACTTCTTGAAAATGTTAAACATAGTTCTTTTATGAAAACAATATATATGAAATCCTTTTTTGCTATCCAAACGTATTTTCCTATTAATGACTTTGTACACAATATAATATTTGATGTATAGCATTAATTGTGCAACAAGATCTCGTGAGATTTCAGAGTTTTATCAATAGAATTTTAAATTCTCACAAGATATTTTCCATAATAAAAAAAGAAATTGCGCTACAAGATCTTTTCTTCTTCATTTTGCTATATCATTGACTATTAATTGTACAATATTGATACATAAATTTTTATGTTGTTACAAACTCTTTACTTGAATACATTGATATAAATACATTCTTGTGATAAATACACTATTGAAACACACAAATATATTGATGCAAATGTATAAACAAGGAACATATACATTGAAATACATGATACAAATGTAAAACAAGGAACTAATACACTAAAATACATTGATATAAATTTATAACAAATCACAGATACACTCAAACACATTAAAATAGAAAATAAATAACAATGAGCAGATACACTTGATACAAATGTATAATAAATTGAAGATACGAATAAATATATTTGCTACAAAAAGTATAACAAGAAACATATACACTTGAATAAATTGATACATATTTATAATCAATTATAGAGACACTCAAATACATTGATACATCATGAATAACAATGACCATATATACTTTAATTGGTTCTCTACATTCATGTGATGAATACACTATAGGGACACTCAAATACATTAATAAAAATGTTAACAATGAACAAATACACTCAAATACATGAATATAATACATATACAAGTGCATTAATACATTAATATAATACATATATGAATGCGTGTTGATTCTAAATCCACTAAAATTCTTCTAATTAAAGATATGAACTCCTCGTTATATGTCCAATCTTTCAAAACATTACTTATTTAAATCTAACAGCAATTTCATAAAGCCGCAATTCAAACTTAAACTTTAAAACTTTCTCATATGATTGTCAATGGAGTATTGTAAACCATCATGATCCAATGACAATGATGCTTTATCGAAGCAAGGGAGAAAAAATATAACATCGTTGAGCTTGGATTTGGAGTGAATTCGAAAAATCAACCACTGAAGAAAAAGGAAAAAATCATCCATAAAAATGAAAAGAATGCTGCTAAGTTTGGGAGAGAGAAAAGGAAAGAAAGATAATTGATTGATATTAATGCTTAAAATAGTTTTGAAATATGTTCATTGAAAGATACACTTTTAAATTGATAGCTCTTAAATGAATAATGTAGCTGTAAATTATATACATTTTAAAAACTATAGTTGTGTATAATTTTTTTAGAACTCTATTTGTTTTACTATGTACTCTCATCGTCCACTATTATTTATCATAATTTATATTTTTAAATTCAAATTATAAGAATTTTGACTAACATTTTAAGATGTAATTTTTCATCATATTGATATGCAAAAAAAATTCAATTTATAGTACTTTTCATATAGTTTTTTAATATCAAAATTTTTTGTTTAAAATATCGAATTAATATAATCTAATTTAACTTTAAAAACTAATCAAATTACCTTTGAAAAAACACAACATAACAAATAAAAATGGATGAAGAGAAATAATTTTATCTCGAGTTTACTTACACGGAATTTATAGAAAAAAATTAATCTTTAAATATATCTAATGAAAAGTTGAATTCAAAATATGAAAACAAATTATTCTTTCTTAAAATTGACTAAAAGAAAAGTAGGTCAATTTTTTTGTGTTTTCATTTACATTTGCCAAACCATGAGGTCAAAGTCAAGTATATTTTACTGTCAACATCTTCACTCTCTTCCCCTCCATTGTTGGCTCCATACTCCATGGCCACACTAATTATTAACAACTATTATTTGAATGCACTACTCTCACTCTAACTATTTCTCTCAAAGTGCAGCATACATCACATATATATTTTTTTTTCTATTTATCGAATCTCACATACATTTTTCTCTCTCATTATACATTTATGTCTTCGAAAAGTGTTAATAGCACCATAAACAATAGCTCCCCGCCGACATCTCCGCGTAGCCGGCAAAATTGCCGGAGGAGACTACGCCGGCGGGGAAGCTTTACAATGTTGCACCGGCGGTATTTTTTACTGCTTGTCTCTGTTTTATACTTTACAGGACTGATCAGCTGTGTTGGTCCCCTATTTTCTCTGCTGCAATATTCTGGTTTAGCTAATGGTGCTGTTTATCGTAGTCATGAGATTTTTCAGAAGCTTTGGACTGATATTGAAGCTGATAATTCTTCTTCTATTGAGGTAATTTTAGTTTCATATATTAGCAGATCTAAACTGATGATTTTTTTTTGTGTGTGTTTTGGGAATTCGTGAAAACCCTATTCAACTTTACTTTTTGGAAAGCAAAGAGGAAATATGTGAAAGTTTTAGTTGAGTACAAATTGTGATTTTAGGAGGCATATTTTCAATTTTACTTTATTTTTTAGTTAATAAAGAGAGAGAAAATATTTTTCACAGTTTAACCATTAATATTAGTTACTTATTCTTTGAATTGTTTTGTAATAGATAAAATTAAATATGAATTAATCTATGTCAATCCAAAGTTCAAATTGGACTACTAAGAGTGATTAGAGAGAGTATAAAAGATCTATTTTTTGTCACTTTTATGTGATGGTCCAAAATTGTTGTTTCATTATGATTTAAGCACTTCTGTGATGTTCAGTTCTCTTAGAACTTTAACATGAATTTATTAGACCTTTTTTTTTGGATGCTTTGAAAGCAAAATGTAACTTCTTTGTAAATTAAATACTACTCTTTTTAGTTACTAATTTGTCCACGTCTGATGTCATTTTGAGAAGACGAAAAAATAATCACTTAAAGGAATCAAATTGAATTCTGAAAAAGAAAATAATCTTATTGGAAATGCAGTGTGTGATTTGGATTTTAATCGGGCTTCAATATGAGCTTCGAAGCGAGTGAGAAACCAAAGAAAAAAGACATGCATATATACTAAACACTTGTGTTTTTATATAAATAGATTTTTTATAATGGTATTCGGGCCAACTCACATGCCTCTCATTGCAATTTGCATCCCATCCCCTCTTTTCTTACAACATTTTGTGGGAAAACAAAGGAAGAATCTTGTTTTAAATATTGGGGTTTTGAAGATGATGAATTAGTCCAGTAATTGTGTTAATCCTTGTAATTTTGCTTAACTTTTTGTTATATTATAATAATTAGCTGAATTGATTCAAAATCTTGTTGTAGTTGTCCTCTGTGTGGATATACAAAAGGAAGCTAAAAGAGCAAAAACCCTGTTCCTTTGGGACTACTACCTCAACTAAAGGTATCAAAATAACATGTTATTGCCTTGTGCTAGATTTTGTTCTTCTTCGAAACTGAACTGCTCTCTGTATTTTGACATTTTGTCTGCATTTCACTTTTCCATAACCGAATCATCTAATTGGATTTTGATCAAAATTGCATTTTCATGATAAAAATGACAAAATTATTATAGCTCATACCATCAATTTGCACTATCATTGGTGTTAGAATTTCCAAACAACCTTATAAATTTTTGTAGAATATTTTACTAGTTTTCCTCTAGGCAAAGTTAGTTGGTGGACAAGAATGCATATAGTTACATTAAATTAAAAATCTAACTATAATCTATTGTTTCAGATTCTTCGGGAGCCAATCTTTACTTAATTGTTGATGCCAATGGTGGCCTCAATCAACAGCGATCATCGGTATGTTATTTCATGTTGACTCAAAATATCAATGTATTTTCCAAATAATTTAAAACTGCAAATTTGTTATAGTTAATTTGTATTTGAGACCCCAAAAGTCTTGGTATGGTAGTAAGAGAGTAAAAACATGTGATCTATAGGTTCGGCTCATGTCACAAGTTCAAACTCAGGCAGAGAAGTTAGTATTAGTATTTACTGGAATATGTTCACATCCTCACATCTTCAGAACTGTCAATATCAGCCAGCATTGCATAAATCATAGTAGATATACCAACTTCCAATCAGCTACGATTTCTCTACCTATAATACGAACATTGTAATCTTCATCAATTAATAGAATATTGTATCATCATGAATTAATAGAGGTTCATTCAAAACCAGAATTATTCACAAATCTGTTTTTATTTGTTTCTATAAACAAATTCAGAATACGATCGTCTTCTTCATCCAAATCAACCTCTGTTCCATCTTCTTTGTTGTGAACTTCTCAAATCAATTTGGAACTTTTAATTTGATAGGTAATCGGTCATGTTACTCTTTATATTGTAAGGATATGATTGTTTGAATATGATATGACGAATTAAGCAAAAGAAGTAACATTAATATATTGACAAAAATCTATCCTAAACAGAGTTGGATTAGCTTTACGTTTAGATCATTACTAAAGTACAATGTTGTTCGGTTTCTTTTCAGCTTCATTTTTCGATTTCTTTTCAGCTTCATTTTTCTTTTTAAATAAATATCAAGTAAAGGTTTCGACATACCGATATGTCAAGTTAATTAATGGCATAAAGCCAAAAATAAATCCTAGCTATATTATTATTGTTATTGAAATCCAAAGTTATTTTTTTCTTTTTAATGAAAAAGTTTTATTTTTTCTATGGTCTTAACCTTACAATATATAAATATATTTTTTAATCTTTGTGGTATTAAACATGTCAGGTGGAAGTTAAATTTAAAACTTAATAAAAAGAAAAAAAACATTCTTTAATGTTTCGAAACGAACTAAAAGAAAGACATAATAGGTATAATTTGTTTTTTTGTTAAAAAATGCGTAATTAGAGAAGCAATAAGAAGACAGAAGTTATGCTGATTGCAGTTGTTGGTTTTTGTTAGTTAGATCAGTAATAGCTGATATAAATTGCTAAGCAGGAATGTTCTTCAATCACCCTTGTTGCTTTTACTGCAGATTTGCAATGCAGTAGTCATTGCTACGCTATTGAATGCCACATTGCTTATTCCTCGTCTGGAGTTTCACAATGTCTGGAGGGATTCGAGGCAAGTTTCCACATCAGTACTAACTAGTGTGTTAATCCTGCCAACTAATGGTTGAAAATTTACACATCTTTATCGCCTTCCCTATCTGATCTCAAGGTTCTATACTCTCTAAAATTACACATTTTACGAAGTGCAATGTTGTGTTGGATTAAGAAAGGTTTCCTATATTCTGTATTTCTAACCAAGCACACCTAACTATGACCAGGGGCGGACCCACATGGGGTCCAGGGTGTTCACCCGAACACCTTCGGTAAAAAAATACACGATATATATAAGGTAAATTTTCTGTGTTTTTGTAGATGTATTTATTTTGAACCCCCTCAATAACAATTAAAATTAGATGGCTCAATGGTAAGACCCCTTATTATTAAGCTGCATGCCCCAAGTTCGAATCCCATCAACAACATTTTTTTTTTTCGAACCTCCTGAATGAAAATCTTGGTTCGAATCCCATCAACAACATTTTTATTTTTTGAACCTCCTGAACGAAAATCTTGGGTCCGCCACTGACTATGACTAGTGTAGGTTCCGTCTCTACGTGCTTCATTCTTGTGCAAGGTTTCTCATGTTAAATCACTATTTCAGGTTTGAATAACACCAATAACCATATCTAGTTGAACTTCTGTATTCACAAAGGTTATGTTTGTTGTTTCTGTTTTTGTCAAAAAACAGTGAATTTGGTGATATTTATGATGAAGACCATTTCATATCCACCCTTAAAGATTATGTAGAAGTGGTTAAAGAACTACCAACAGAAGTGATGGAGAGATATGATTCTAATATCAGCAACATTCAGAATTTGCGAGTTCAAGCTTGGGCACCTCCAAGATATTACCTGGAAGAGGTTTATCCTGTCTTATTTAAGCAGCGGTATGCAATTTGCACCTCTTTCCTAGTAGTTAAGAGCGCGCATTGACATTATTATCACACTATTTTGTTACTTTTTATCATGCAGGGTTGTTCGTATTTCCCCCTTTGCTAATAGATTGTCAATGCATCTTCCATCTCATCTTCAGTTCCTGAGATGCTTTTCCAATTATGAAGCTTTAAAGTTCTCTTTAGCCATATCAGAACTTGCAAAGAAGTTGGTCAAGCGCATGATTGAGAGGAGCTCTAACTCTGGTGGGAAGTATATTTCTATCCACCTTCGCTTTGAGGAGGTACACTTTATCTTCCTAGTTATACTTGCATAGGATTGTCTGGAGGTCGAGTGAATCTGTTGATCTTCAATCTAACGATGAAATATCCATCTTATATGTGAAGGACATGGTAGCCTTTTCATGCTGTATTTATGATGGAGGACAGGTTGAAAAGTCAGAAATGGACGTTGTACGTGAGAAAGGATGGGGAAAGAAGTTCAAACAGAAATATCGCGTTATTGCACCTGGTCTCAACCGTAAAAATGGAAAATGTCCTATGACCCCTGTAGAGGTTAGACTTAATTTAGCTTTTTTCCTTACTTAGATTTTCATCTGGAGAAGAAAATGAATATATGAGTCTTAGTGTATTGGTCTGTCTTGTTTTATAGTAGGATATCTTTAACGCTGACAACCAAATTCTTGTTATTTGTTAGTGAACTCCAGGTTTACATATCAAGTCTTATAGTACTTTGTTGTAGGCTTGTAGCTACTCTTTTGTTTCATATATTTTTCTTTGTCAGGATAGATTGGCATGATGCTAAGGGGTATGGGATTTGCCAAAGACACTCCGATATATTTGGCTTCTGGGAAGATTTACCAGGCAGATAGATATCTAGCACCTCTGCGGAAGATGTTTCCCCTCCTACAAACCAAGGAGACGTTGGCAACCAAAGATGAGCTTGCTCCATTTGAGGTATATGTTGATGACAAAGCCATAGTGTGTATCATCAAATGGACTAGATATTGGACCAAATGAGAAATGGATGGTGTCCTCTGTCTATTTTTGCTTAAACTGAACCTAAGTTTTTCGGATTTTTTTTGTTTTGTTTTGTTTTACAGGGTTATTCATCAAGACTAGCCGCTGTGGACTACCTAGTATGCTTGTTTAGTGAAGTATTTGTAACGACTCAAGGGGGAAACTTCCCTCATTTTTTGATCGGTCATAGAAGGTACCTTTTCAATGGACATGCCAAGACTATCAAACCTGATAAAATCAAGCTTGTAACTTTATTTCAGAACACAAGTACAAGGTGAGATCCTTTTCCTATAGCTCTCGTCTATATTCTTCTCTTTCTGCTTCTCATATAACTGAAAACGAATTCTAGCTTTCCTTGCATGTAAGCATTATACTTCTATATGTGATCATTTACTCAGGAAGGATTTTGTGCCTCAGCTCTAAAAGTCTAATCTGAGTGATGTCCTACTTAAACTAAAATAGTCGAAACACAAATCAATGGTGAGCTTTAATGTGCATAATAACAAAGCAAAGGGCATGAAATGGAATGAACCTGTCCCTAAAATTTACCATTTCAGAATGTTTCCGAGGCTGAATCTACCTGGATTTTGGAACACGGCTGTTAGACTAGTAGTAGGAACAAGAATAGTACATAGAATCCTAGCGTTTTTGGCCAAAAACATTCTTTAACTATATTCCAAACTTAAACTACATCCTTAAAGTATTATTTTTAGCAGAAAACATTCTTTAACTATACCCCAAACTTAAACTACATCCTTAAAGTATCATTTTTAGTAGAAAACATCCTTTAAGTATTTGTAAATGAACAACTTTCATCCTTTTGTTAGATATTGTCAAAAAAACTAATGGATCTTACGAAAACATAAGCAGTTAACGTGACTATCAACAAAAGTTATTCTGCATAATATCATTACTTGCTACAAGAAGTTCTTGGAAAATATAAAAATCTTAGACATTGTTGCTTATGGAAACTAAAAATGATTGAAATGTGTGAGTGTACATAATTTGCCTTTTTCGTAACGGAAAGAAGTTGGAGATTAATTATTTTTATCTTTTTCTTTAACCAATTAAATCAATAGATTCTTAGGTCAATCTAATATTGAAGTGACCAAAATATTGATTTTGTCTCGTATTTGAGTTTCATTCTACATTTAGAAGCGGAAGTCTCCAACAAATGTTGTTTTTAGCATATTCAATTGAGAAGAAACATATTTAAACTAATAATATTTTTAATTAAAATTACATGAAAAATGAATGAAAAAACGGTCAAATTAAAAGTTTTGCATAATTCTTAACTCAATTACGAAAAAGTTAAGTAGAAGGATGAAAATTGCTCACTTTAAAATACTTGAAGGATGTTTTATGGTAAGAATGATACTTTAAGAATGTAGCTTAAGTTTGAGGTATAGTTAAATGATGTTTTATGTTAGAAATAATACTTTAAGGATGTAGTTTAAGTTTGTGTATAGTTAAAGGATGTTTTTGGCCAAAAACTCTAGAATCCTACTTGAAAAAGGATTGTACTATAGATACAAAAATTCAATAATACTCTTCTCCAATATTTCTCATATGGTATCAGAGCAGCATCTACGATCCTGATAAACAATCTAGGAGTTATATATTAATCTTGTTCCTACTCCTATTCTTACAACGAAAAAATCATGTATGAGCCAATTGTAATGCATTTTAGGTTGAATCTCGCCAATCTTAATATCATCTCTGAGTTCATTTCATCTTTTCACATTGCACATTCTCTTGAAGTGCCAGGCAACAAGAGCACAACATGAATGCCTCTTTGTGTTTTCTCAACTGTTTTTTCTTTTCCTTAAAACTTCTAAACAGCTGGATTGATTTCAAGGATCAAATGGGATCAATGCTGGCTGAAAGTGATCGGAAGGGCATAATGGTACCTAGAGTTAAGAAGTCTACCAGAAAAGGTTCTATCTATTCGAATCCTTTGCCTGAATGTAGGTGCCTTTGGGAGTCAAAAAGAACTATCAACCGTAGTAATTCATACCTCATGGTAGATCACTGAGATTGTTCTGATTTGAGCAGCCGAAGTTGATCAATTGAGTTGGGATCCTTCTGCTAACACCAGACTTTATGTGTCAATGGGGAGTGATAAGAGCAGATCCATAGTTGCAAGTCCAACATTGATTGCAGGAATCAAAGATCGTTAAAGCATCTTGAGATTTGCCTTAGACGGCGAGGCAGGACAACATTTGATCTTTGTATGTAGTTGATATCAGTACCCTTTGTAGTACCTAAACTTCCACTTACTATATAGTAGTACAAATTTTTTTGTTCTCCTCTCTTTTCTTCTTAGGATTTGTTAATAATGCCTTCACATTTCTTTTGGAACCCAGTTGTAATGCTACAAGTTTTTTACTGATTAAATTTCAAGATTTATTGTGCCAGGTATTTCTAAAAAAACCATTTTTTGTGAAAGGGTTGACATTTTTGCCTCAAATAAATTTAGCTCAAACAAATGCTTTAACTGAGTCACTTGACATAAACCATGCAGATTCCAAAGAACTAGAATTAGATTTGGCTAAGGCCAAATGGATGATCTGAGGCTTACCTAGATTGTTTTCTTCAGTTGTGGGTATTTACATAAACAAGAAAATACTAATTGGAGATTCACGTGCAATAATTTGAATTAGGCTCATCAAAATGTTTGCATGACAATTATTTAAACTAGGTTAGTAAAGCTAAGGAAAACAATGGATTGTCTAAAGAAAAAACAATATAATATGTATCGCAAAGGGTACCAAAACAGAAAGTGTTCCTTGTTTTCTTCATACGCACTATAACATACATTGTCCAGGATGAATCAAGGTGTCATCTTAGAACCAGAAAAACAGACTGGTAAGAAGAGGCCACCACCGAAGAAGAATAGCAGTAAAATACACCACCATTAAAGAAACCACCTGGAAAGGAACAAAAAAGCCACAATGAACATTGAAGAAAGAAACAATAAGCAAAAGGTAAGAATTTTTTTGGACCAGATGAAGAATACAATTTCCAGAGGATCTGGTAGATAGAAATAGAACAGCCTTAAACCCCGCGATACTACACGACCATATGATACATGTTTTACAAAAGCTTCAGATTGTTAACATAGTTCAAACAAACAAACAAACAATAGCTCAATTCAGTAATAAGAGCAAATCACATAACAAGAGCAGAGATTAGGTCTTATTTCGGCAGTCTATGCAAGTGTTCATGAAAAAGATTGGGCCTCTTCTATGATTGAATTCTCAATACCCAATCATTAATATCTAGCCAATAGCTAGTATGAAAACATTTCTTAGTAAATTATAAAAAAACAATACACCGATACCGAGTAAGTAAATAAATCTTGATCACCAACAGAAGCAAGACCAATTCCCCCCCCCCCCCCCCAAAACCACATACACAAACTATGGAAATCATAATATTGCACAGAAACAGCACGTTGGCTGAAAATACAATAATTAAGTATAAAATTAACCTGGCACATATTGTATGCAAGTATCTCCTATTTTATGAGGGATTCATTAGTTCAATAAAGGTTAAGGTTTTTAATACAATGGGGATTCACAAAATGTGATAAATCAGATGCAAATCTTGTTTAGCACACAAAACCAAAAAAAAAAAGGAAGTAGGACCTGACTCATTAAAGAACCTTGAGAGACCGGTGCAGTAGCCTTTCAACATATAATACAAGGTTGCACCATTCTAATGTTTCATCATTCAAAAACACGAAATAATAAATCATCCAAAACATTTCTCCAACTCTCCTGTATGGAATAAATCATAGTGTAAGGGGCACGATCAACAATGACCACCTAACTTTTTCACTAATCACCACATACTAAACATGGCACCATTCACAACAATCCTCACTGAACACTCCCCACCCCTTCATTACTTTCCCCTATTTTAGCCCTTATCTGCCAAAAATAGACATCTTGAACCTGATCCCGTTTGGTGATTAAATGCTGGAACTAATTCTGGTATTGCGGGATAGCAAAGATAAGGCCAGTAAGTATTCTATAAGCCTGTCTGCACCAGAAACCTTATTGTCCTCAGTTTAGGCAGTACTACAACAGCTATGGATTAGCCATTAACCTGACTGTTACTTTTCCACAAGTCATTGTTCTTAACGAATCTTCATAATACACCAAAAGTTAGCGAAAAGGTCTATTTACCTACTCAGTATGCTCACAAACACCTGTACTGGTTACTTATACATACCCACAGTCCATGTAACATATTGGAATGTGAGAGGATCCTACACAACGTCAAACTATTATGCCAACACAGCCCCGAGACTCACTCAAGATTGGAAAAGGGGAGAGCCTGCAATGCTGCCTCAGTATGGTAAAATCATGAACTATCCATCTAGATATAGAGTCTTATAAAATGAGTCTTTGAAACATGATCAATCTCTTTTTATACTCTCCATGCTTCTCTACCCCACAAGGTAGGGGTAGAGTGTGTATACACTACCCTCCCCAGACTCCATTTGTGGGACTATACCGGGTATGCTGTTGCTGACTTGTTGCCTATCTTTGTGATCCACTACTTTTAACTAAAGTTTATTGACTTTCCAATTAGAGTCTGTTTGTTAATATTTTAGATCAAGTTAACAATGAACATAAGATTTTCCGAAAAGATAAATACATAGACAAACTAGCATTCTGCTCAATTGATTACCTACTCAACGGCCGAGTCCAAGAAGCATATTCCCTTGCTTAGGCAAGTAAGCAACATTAGGAGTCTTAGCCAAAGTCCCAGCAACTTCTCTAGAAGCTTCAATCCTCCTCAGCTCAATCAAACCCATTCCAGCAGCCGCAGTAGCATCTGAAATCAGCTTGGCAGATTCGCTCTCTCCTTCAGCCCTAATAATCGCAGCCCTCCTCTCTTGCTCAGCTTTCATCACCACAAATTTCGATCTCTCAGCCTCCTGCTGAGCTACCTGTTTCTGCTCCACAGCTTTCGAAAACTCAGCTCCATAAGATAAGTGTGTGATGGCCACATCATCAAGCACAATATTGAAATCCTTAGCACGTTTAATCAAACTCTCCCGTACAAGTGCAGAGACCTGTGGACGATCCGTAAGGAGCTGATCAGCGTTAAATTGAGCCACAACAGCTTTAAGCACCTCATTACCAATAGAAGGAAGTACTTTCTCGTCATATTCAGTACCTAGGTTTTGGAAAATGTACGGTAGGCGTGATATTTCTGGTCTAGATAGAATACGTAGCGAGAGATTAACCATCTGTAAATCCTTTGTACCGGAGACTGACGAGAAAACATGAGGCCTGGTACGGATATCGAAGATGAAAGGCTTCTGAAGCCATGGGATTAAGAAATGAGTGCCTTCACCAACAGTTTTGTCAAGGACACCATTGAAACGGTCGAAGATAACGGCGCGTTGACCGCCGTCGACGGTGTACAGGGAGGAATTAACAAGTGCGCCGCCGAGGCCGAGTGTGAAAGCTGCACGGGCTATGTTGGTGAGGAAGGAAACAGCGGCTTGGCTCCCCATTGTAATTGAATGTAGAGAAACTGAGATTTTAGATTAGGGCTTAATAGAAAAGAATTGAGGGTTTTAGAGGAGAGAGTTTGGATTATTGTGCAAGTAAACCGGTTTTAACATTTTAGAATAAAGTTTTTTTATTTTTTTCTATTTACGAAATTAGATTAATATTTATAAAATTGAAAATTATGCGGTTAATCAAACTTATGTTATTGAATTAGTCATTATAGTTATATAGTTTTGTTATAATTATCACTCGCAACTAACATTAACCATTAATTACGTGAGTTGTCTTCGAGTTTATATAATTCGTCACGTTTGTATATTCGTCACGTTTGTATAATCATAACTAACAATTCTTTATTTGATTTGTATTTGTATATGACGATGATTTCCTTTGGGTTTTTTTGTGTTATCATCATATACATTCAATCTTTTTTTTCGTATAACTTTTTTAAGCTTGTATAAACGTGTAGTTTTTGAATTTTGTATGATATAATTTATATAATGGAATTTGTATAATATAATTTGTGAAATTGTTTAAAGTTCATATGTTTATGTTTGTATCAATTTGTTATTTTTGAGCTTTATCATATTTGTATAACCCCAAACTTTGTATTACTCAATTATACAAAAACACGTGAATTATACAAACGTACGCGCAAATTATAAAAATGAGATGCTAATTACACATTTTTTTGTCATCTCGCTCGCCCCTCTCCTCCCTCTCCCAATCTCGCTCGTCGGATATACAAATACATATGTATACCAATTACTATATACAATTATTTTGACATATATACATATACAATTCGTCTATCTCCCACTCTCTGCTATCTCTCGTTCACATCTCTCCTCCCTCTCCCAATCTCGTTCGCTCTCTACAACATGTAGCTATGAATCTAATTAGCAAACTATAACTATAAAGCGTATATAATTGAGCTATTTTTGAGTGGTTATATGCGAAAATTCTCCAATATAAAATAACACTAGTTTTCAATCAAAATTTATAAAAAGTCCAGCTTTGAATTTTGCTCGAGATTTTATGTTTATCATTATATATAAATTTTATAGAAAGTTTACGTCTTTTTGGTTAAACTAAGTCATTATTTAAATTAATTCATCAAAATAATATATTTTTAATTTTTTTTAGAAAGCTAGTATTCCCTCTATTTCTTTTTATATGTCACTCATATTGTAGGTAGTTGGTTCATAATACTTATCATTTCATAAATTATAATATTCTTCGCAGTATACCCTTGATAGTTAATTAGTCTTGAATATGAATATTTGATCAACTTAAAAAAATTAATAAGCAATTAATGTTCATTGTAATTACATCATGCATTGATTAAATTATCTCACCGTTGCACTACTCTTTAAATTTTGATTTGAAGAAGAAATCTCAACAAACAAATTGAAAATAAAAGACGGAGAAAAAATAAAAAAATAATCTTGAAACTTGAAGTTTCAACAAATTTTATCAAGGAAGATATGACATTTAAAAAGGTTTAAAGGATGTAAAAATAAAAGACTCAATAAACTATGGAAAAGGGTCAAAATTGCCCCTGAACTATGTGAAATAGACCATTTATACCCTTCGTTATATTTTGGAATAAAAAATGCCTCTGTTGTTATTCTAAGAGACCACATATACCCTCAAGAGTTAACACACCATATTTTTATTGACTTGGCTAGCCACGTGGAACTAATCCTTCCACCTAAGTATTGTCAAGTAGGATTCATTACAAAAAAAACTAGACCTTTAGCGGCGACAATAGTCGCCACAAAAGTTCAAAAAATCGTCACTAAAAATTTTTAACATTAAATTCTAATTTTGTGTTTTTTTTTCATTATTTTTAAAAAATAAAAATGATATCGATTAAGTAGGAGTTTGAAGACACTATATGTTTTATTTTTATGTTATATGTAAATGTATGAAATGTACAATGATGCATTATATAGTAGGAGATCTGAATCGAGAAGTAATTTTCATGATTTTTCGTAATAATATTGGTGTTTTATTGCAAGTTATTTATTTTAGAAAATTAGGTTGCAATCGAAAATTAATTATCATATTTTTTTGTTAAAAACTATATTTTACTATTAGTCATCATTAAAAGTCACTAACCTTTAGTGGCAATATTTTGAGATTTTGTGGTAACTTTGTCGCCACTAAAGATCAAGTTTTTTTTGTAGTGAATCTTAGTTGGCAACGCTTAGGTGGAGGGATTAGTCTCATATGGCACATGTCACTAAAAAATTGGGGTGTTAACTCTTGAAGGTATTTGTGGTCTCCTATGATAACATTTGGGGTATTTTTTATCCTAAAATATAATGGAAGGTATAAGTGATCTATCTCGCATAGTTCAGGGGCAGTTTTGATCCTTATCCGACCAAACTATGTGAAGGCCGATTTGAGAAAAATCAAATTTCAAATAAAAGAGTTCTACTCAGTCTCGATATGAATAAATTTTCTTCTTCCTAGTTTATCTTCAACTAGGGAACATAGCCGCGCTTCGCGCGAGTGTTAAAATATGTGTGTTAGAAATGATTTTCTTTCTGATTAATTATATGTCCACTATATCATTGTTTGATCTTATCATTATTTATTGTAGGGAGAAGGGAAAAAAATATTGCTAAATTTTGTTTAATATATAGTTGGTTTTACCCTCAGTTATATTATCCCGTCATTCATACCGGCCATCATCTACAAACTTGTGATATGTACTCTTCAAGTGGATAGAAAACCTTAGATCAAATGAAATTACTCATTCTAAAAAAGAAATGATTCATCATCCAGTATTAACTCATGTCCGACCTCTAACTATCTAAACTCAAACAAGTAAAACACATGCTCAATTCATCTACGTTTATCGAGTAGTAATTATAGTCATGAACGTACTCAAACATAATGAAAGTTCATTATATTTTAGTACTTAAATAAAAAAAATGGTGAATGTAATGAATTATGCAAGGATTCTTTATTCTCCATAAAAATGAAATATAAAAGGATGTGCTATTTAATTTCATTAATGTGTAATATTAAAAGGTTAGCAAAATATTGACAAACTCTCAATTACATATTAGGCTAATTTATTAGATTAAAAGTAATACCAAAATACGTTACTATTATTTCTTAAAATTGATGATTAATGAGAAAAGGTAAGATAAAATTTTTCATATGGTGAGTTGTGACTATTTATTAACAAATCGCACAAATGTGAATATTATCATTTTTCTTTACATCTTTTCATTATCTTTTTTTATTGTAATAAAAAATTTAATATGAACAAAACAATCAAATAAAGAATAAAAGAAAAAAGATAATATAAGATTGATAATTAATATTATACCAATTTTTTAGAAAGAAATCCACTTAACAAAACAAAGCAACTTTCTATAGTTCTTTCAACATCCTAATATTTTTATAGAAATGAACATGATTTTTTTTTTCTGTTGAACAGATTTTATTATTAATTTAATAATTTTACTTTGAAATATAGAAACAACAAAAATAAATAAGTAATGAAAAATATATGATAATTTAAAGATATGATGAGCTATAACCCACCTTTTGTTTTTGTAAAGTCTCTTTTGGTATTTATTTGTTGGTATGAATTGTGACAAACGTTTGATGAATTTATCACAACGGATATTTGCATTTTCAATCTCTCCATAGTCTAAAATTAATCATCATTTTTAATTTTTTTATTCTTCTCTTTTCATTTATGTGTATGGCTTTTCAATTATTCATTATTAAATTCAATAGTCAAGATGTAATTAGAATATTATTTTAATTTTAAAATTAGAGAATGTCAAAAAAAGTTATAAAAAAAGAAGAAGATAAATAAATGGTAGTCATAGAGAGGTGCTACATAACCAATCTATATATATATATATATAAGATGATATTAATGTATTCTAAATTTTGTAGGAAATATTTTTCTTACTAAATTTGAAAAGTGCTTTTCAAAACTTATTTACTTAATTAATTATGTTTAAATGTATACTTGACGAAATAGAGAGAAAGAATAATAGATTGGGAAATCAGACCATTCAGACAAATAAATTGGAAAAAAAATATAAGAAAAAGTGAAGACATAGGACATATTAAAGAGGTCACTGTTAATTTTGTATGTTAATAACTACTCAAGGTTGCAAAGGTAATGGAGATGATTGGATACCATTTTTAAAAATAATGGACATTACAATATCAACAATTTAGTAATCAACTACATTTACAATACTAAATTATTATGTCTTTTGTAAAGGTGAAAAACTATCTACGCGATGAATTAACATATGTTTCACAATAAAACTAAAATGTTACATTCACACGGTGGCAAAATAAACAAACATGAAAATATGAGGTGCTTTGGAAGAGATCTCTCTTAATTAAATGTCTCATCGAATCTTGAGCACGAAAAAACTCCTTAGTAGGAAGTGCTTCCTCCAAATGGAGCCTTGCTCATTGGGAATGCATATACAATCAAATACAATGTGGACACCAAATACAATATAGAAAACCAAAAAATATATAAATTATAAGAACATTATGTAACTTTGCATGATAACCAAAGTTGACGTTCTTCTCACCTTCACAATATTCCATAATAATTGATATAATTTCCATAGGTGGATCTTTTCAAATCATTTTGAACTTCTTGTCAAATTAGAATATATAAAGTTAGATATATTTTCCATTAACTATTAATAACTATTAAAATAGCATCAAATCAAATCCAAAGAAATTTATAAAGATAATAAAAAGATTAATGAAAATATACAATATAAAGTTAGACATCTTTTCTATTAACACTTAAAATAGTATTAGCAAATCATCAAATCAAATCCAAACAAAATTATAAAGAGAATGAAAAGATTAATAGAAAATTAAATGGTAAAGTACCAATTTATAGGATCATTATATTTTGGATGTTGAAAAGCATTAATTCTGAATTTAAAATTGTAAACGTTGTCACCAATTATTATAGCCTTAATTCAAGGAAACAATTAAGAGCTAGTAATCAAAATTAAAAATTAGAATTTTAAACTTTCTCTTTCACAGAATTTAAATAATTAAAACCCATTATTTAAGGAAACGGTTAAGAGCTAAATTACGTTCTCTTTCTCAAAATTTAATTAATTAAAATTCATTAATTATTATAACCTTAAATTGTTGAAATTAAACATTATCTAATTAAAAAATCAATTTACGTCTATAAATAGGGGGAAAATCCTCCAAAAATCTGAGTCAATTCATAAAGATGAATTATTTTTAAAAAAAATCACGATATACATAATGTATAAATATTTCTGTCCTATAAATAATTTCACCTTTAATTTTTTTTATCAATTATGTATTATTAAACTCTCGTAAGCCAAAAAAAAAGAAAGGAAAAGAACATCTTTACATTTGTATAAGTATTTTTCTTTAAAACTATTGATCATGACCAAATAAAGAGTGTAATTAAGATAACTAAAAAAGCAACTCTTTTATCATAATTCTCTATAAATTTAGGAAGAGTATATATGGGGAAAAACTTATATATGACTATTTATGGAACAAATTATAGATGAGGGACTATTTATGAAACAAAATGAATTATCATTTAAAAATTATACTTTAATTTCGTCATTATATGAAACCATTTTTTGATAATTTTTACCTTGACAATTCTATGTTTATATTTTCCTCATTTCTCTTTGTTTGTTATAGTGTTTTTTTTTTCTCCTGGTACGCCTTGTACTTCTCAATTTGTCATTTCCTAATTTTATGCAAAATCTCCAAATATCGAAATTTTCCTTAAATATTGTCATTTTTCCTCATATAAATTTAAAATATTTCAATGGATCAAAGATGGACAATATACAATAAGAAAAATAGCTACATGAAATTAAAAAAATAAATCAAATTAATTGTAGAATAAGGCTGAAAATTTCTTCAAGTTTTAATTCCTGCTACTTCTTTCTTCTGTCTTCTTCTTCATCTTCTTCCAATCTTCAAATATCAACAAAATATTATACGCTAAGAAAAAGTTTGGTATTTTAAAATGTATCAAGAAATATTTTTTTATATAATGTTTGTTGATCAAACATTATTACATGAGCACAAGACTGTTCCAGTGATAATGCTTCGAACTTGCAAAATAATTTTGAGTTGTTATGGCCTTTTATCTTTTTGGCCTCATTCTTGTTATCCTACCTACTTCTTGCAAAAAAATTTAAACTTGTTTCATGTAAATGTGAGAAGTGAATGTATATTATAGGCCTATTTATATAGGAGTAGTTGTGTGTAAATCTTAATATTGCAAAACTTTTCGAATTCTATAATTTAGTAATAGTGAATTAATAATATAATGTTGTAACTTAAAGAATTCATTTAAAGAAAAATAAGTCTTTTATTATATCTTTTAATATAACATAGAGAAGAGCAAAAGTTTCGAATTAGGATAGTAGAATGGTATTTTTCTGAAATCGTAATTCTCTTTCAAATCCCAATTAGTGTATATATTTCTCTTTCCTTAATTGTAATTAAATTGTAATTAAACCTTATTTTTCATGAAGGATAATTTTTTTCCTTTGTGATTTGTAATTAAAACTTTATTTTCCATAAAGGAAGATTGTCTTTTCATTACGATGCAATTAATGCTAAACACATTAAATATAATATAATAACGCATATTGTATTTAGTAAGAAATTTTTTTAAATATTGAGATGATAGATAAATAGGAATTCTGGCTTCTAAGAGGTGCCACATCAGCATTTTGAGATTCAACTTTATATATATATATATATATATATATATATATATATATATATATATATATATATATATAGATAGATAGATAGAGAGAGAGTGAGAGAGAGAGAGATTTGAGGATTTATTAATGTCTGAATTTTCAGGTAACATTTCTAACATCTAGATTGTGAAACATAATTGTGATTAATTTGATTTCCAAGTCTGAGAATCATACTTCAACTTGCAATAATTTAGATGAGAATTCATGGTAAATAAACATTTCAAATACATATATATAGTTTTTTTGTTTGTAAAACATTGTACAGTTAGTATAGATAGGTTGAATGGGTTTAAATGGGTGGATATTTAAATTCATATTTGGGTTATGTAAAATTCAATAGAAGAATGTTATGTCACCCAAATATTTGATGTCACTAGATTTGTTTGTTTTAGGGGTAAATATGAGGGGAAAAAGTAAATATGCGGGAAAAAAGTAAGGGTAGGGGCATCGATGGACCAATAGGTTAATTGAGGATAATGATTAACCAAATTAAATAAATGATCTAATTCCTTGGTGGCCCTCTAAACTTGGCACTAATTTTCACTTAGACATCTTAACTAAGCTTTGTTTATTTTAGACAACTCATGTCACGTCTCGTTATGTCATTTTAACACTTTTTACTGACATGGCATAGTGAGTGTGTTACACTCACTACCAGCGTGTGAAAGACTCATTTAATCATTTTATTTTATTTATTTTTATTTTTTTCCTCATTTTTTAGTCAGCATCTCTCAAAACTTGAACTCTTTCCATGGAGAAATAGTTTTGATGATGCTATGGACAAAAAAAATGAACTTTAATACGAAGAGATTTTACAAAAAAAATAAATTTCAACCCATTAAAAAATCACGATTCATGTTATCACAAAGAAGAAGTGCAGCGATTTTTTTTGAAAGACGATGGATGGGGTGGGAGAGGGGTGGAGAAGACGATGTGGGTGGGGGAATAGTGAAGGAGACAATTTGGGTGGGTGTGTGGGTAGGGGTTGGAGTGGGTGGGCACAGAAGATGACCTTGGTAGATTTGTTATTTTTTAATTTTTTTTGTGTGTAAAAAATTCCACATGTCATTAAGTCATTGACTACTTCTTCATTCTATTAAAATATTATTATTTAAAAAATATTTTTAATATACATGCCACGTGTTTTTATTTAATTTGTCAATTTGACACGTTATCGGCGAGTGTGTTACACACACCTTGTATATTTAGCTGATTCTTAAAAAATGCTAAAATGATACAATGCAGAATGACATGAAGTGTCTAAAATGAACAAAACTTAGTTAAGGTGTCTAAGTGAAAATTGATGCCAAGTTTAGAGGGCTATCGATGGGTTAGGCCTAAATAAATTTGGTCATTTTAGCCCTTCTTCATAATAAGAATACATATTTGATTAGCATAAGTGGAGAAATAAACAAAAAAAAATTACATAAATCATAAATATCATCTTTAACTTTTTTTTTAAACAGAAAAGGGTCTAAAGTACCCTTAAAGTATTGAAAATTGTACAAAACTATCATTCATTCACCTATTGGCTCCAAAATGTCTTTTTTACCCATCTATTGGCTTCAAAATACCTTTGGATTCACAATTGACCACTTATTTAACGATTTCAAATTTAAACCATTTAAATATTATTTTTTAAAATACTTGACGCTCAACTATTTGATATAATTTAATTTATTAACATCATTTATAAACCAACCTACTACCTACCCATTACTAACCCCATTCAATTAATGAACCAATTCTAATATCGAAATCGCCCTAAACACTACTAAAATATGACGAAATTACAGATTTGTGAAAATGACATTCAAAATTATTCGAGTCCGAATTGAAACCCCTATTAAATTTAGGTTGAGCCGCTTATTTAGGAGAATACTTTCAATAGGATTCTCTTTCAAGCTTGAATTCAAATTTTATGATTAAAGTTAAAAAAGTAGTACATCCCGAATTAATTCATACACTTTTTTAAATATAATTTTATAAATATTTATTATTTATTTTAAATACTAAAACTTTAATATATTCTTTTTAAAAAAAGTTATCTATTAAGTAACATCACATAATTGAGACGAATGAATAATTAAGATGAACATGGTCAGACTTTTAAATTTATAGGTAATTTTTAATTAGACACTTGAATTATAATATGTTTTGATTGAGGACTTGAATGTATGATAATCTACCTCTATAGATATTTTCGCCTCAAATTTTTAGAAGCACTCATTGACAGTAGTTTTTCTGTTTTTGCATTAGTAATGAGGCGGGTTTATTAATTGGGTGTGGTTTAATTAGTTATGAGTGGGTAGTAGATTGATTTGTAAAGTGTATTAATAAGTTAAATTATAACAAATAGTTGAGAGTCTTGTATTAGAAAAATATTTAAATAGTTTAAATTTAAAATCGTTAAATAAGTGGTCAATTTTGAACCCAAAGGTGGATGAGAAGGGTATTTTGGAGCCAATAGGTGGATGAGAAGGATATTTTGGAGCTAATAGGTGGATGAGAAAGTAGTTTTGTACCATTTCTGATACTTTAAAGGTATTTTAGGGTCTTTTCCCTTTTTTAAAAAAGACCGTTAACTTGAGCGGACAAATATGACTTTTAATTTTAGGTATGCACAAGTAAACACTTAAACTTGAATGAAATTGAACAAATCGATATATTCTTCCGAATGGCACCCTACATGACAATTTTGTGTCCTACATTGCATTCTTCGTTTGGTAGGGAGTATTAGGAGAAATAGTCCATGTATTATGTATGATGCTATTTAGTACTATGTTTGGTAGGTTTTTTGGTCCATGTATAACTAATCAATGGATTAGTTATACAATATACATGGTATATTTGATGTATTATTAATACCTCCCATTTGGTGGTATTAGTAATGCATATGTTTTAATACCATGAGGTTATCTATGTGAGACAAAAATATCCCTCAAATTCTTTTAATCATTTTATTTATTTTCTTGATTTTATATTTTACATTTTATATTTATATTAGTAGATTTATTCAAATAGTTTAGCTTACAAAATTTATTATTTTAAAAGAGTTGTTTGTTGCTCAAAAGACTATTCAACTTTGAAAATTTATCAAATAAAGTCACATTAAATTTGTTTTTGTATCGATACACTCGCTCAACTTAGATATTTCTATTAGTAAATCACTCAATTAAATTTAACTTCAAATATAGGATAATGAGACAAAAGAAATTATTTTGTATCTAATAAAATTAGGTATCCAACAAAGAAATTAATTATTTAGATTAAAAAGGACTCAAATGTTAAAGTGGAATTTCTAATTAATTCAGAATTCCATCTATTTTTGTAATTTTATTTTTATAACTAGGGTCATAAATAGTATAAGCTGAGAAATAAAATAATGAAAATTGTCTATAACACACTATAACGTATATCATAAAAGGAACCAAAGCAGAAAACATCCTCAGTCTTCTTGATTTTTTTCAAACGAATCTGTAATTATAGCAACACGTCATTTATTGAAAGAAAAAAAACACAAAGTAATAACCTTATTTAATTACAAAGCAATTGAATTTTGATAATTCGAGCTCTAAAAATTTAAAAATAAGACTCTCAATTATAAAAATAATATTATCCAATAGTTATCAATCTCGATCCAATTAAATAAAATAGAGAATTCTATAACAATTAAATGGTATAATTGGTAAGAAACTTTTGTAAAAGTTTTAATTCAAACCCAAAATTTGGTGGGAAGTAATGAACCAAAAACTTGATAAAAATAAACTCTACATTATTAATTCCTACATTATTAATTCTTGCATCTCCCTGCGTTATAATACTTTATACCCGACGATCCTAAGTGTATTATGTCATGTAGAACACGTGTATCTACTTGTTTAATTTTATGCAAGTTTAAGTGTAGATTTGTATACACTCAAAGTTAGAGTACACAATTATTTGAGATAAAACTAAATTAAAAATTATATTTATGTATTATATCAAAAACGAAACGGAAAAACTTACACTGACTGAATCAATATAAGACAACTAAAAGTCTGACTAACTAACTGGATAGAAACTTCTTAAATTTCTATTGAAAAATATTACAATAATTTTTTTGATATTGATACTCACCAACTAAAAGTATACATTAATGTCCAAGATTCTTTCCTATGTACCAAATACACCTAACAAAGCAAAGTCTACATCCTTCTACCATCCACAATAAATATATATGTGTGTGTCTAGCTAATTTGTTTCACCCCTTTTTAATGTATGGTCAAACAAAATCATACAAGCCTTTAATTCATTAAATTGATCGATCAACGCATGACTTAATTAATTTAATTCATAGAATATATGTCTAATTTGTATTCCCCTCAAATTGATCCATTGACTCTTAAGTCACCTTTGGTCATTGAAGTTCCAATTTTGTTGGACCGTTGTGCATTTTAGAACTAGCTACAATATAGACTATTATACATACTCTAACATCATCAATAGATATAATAATCCATTGATACCATCCACCTTAACTAGAGATTCCGAGATCGAATCAACTAGAGTTTCTGAGTTCGAACTATGGAGCGAAGAAATTTTTGATAGGGAGGATTGATATTTGATGATATTCGGCACAAATCTGAATTAGTCAGATGGTTTAAAAAATATATATATAAATAATTTGCAAATTGTTAATTAGAATTCTTGTGTTCAAATCAGTGTTTTAAAAGACTCTTCTGGGACTCGTCCTGGGGCGGGGCTCTAGCAAAACGCCTCGAGACTCAAGTTTGGGACTTAGTTCTACAAGACTTACGCCCTAAGCGCCCGACTGTACGCCCTAAGCACGCCCAACGCCCAACGTTCGGGACTCACCTAACAGATCTTACACAAATGATGTGTTAAAATCTTTAATTAACATTGTTGACCCTCATAATTCTTGAATAAATGAATGATACAAAACTTTTTAATCTATAAAGATAACAAGATTGAGAGTAACATAAACAACAAATGTAGTATCACATATTTACTATTTGGTAACACTATGAAGGTAATTATGTATCAAAATTTTACTTGTTTACTTATCATTGGTCTTCATGGTTTTGTCATATTCTCAAAATTATCATATTTTATTTAATTATTTGAAAGTAATTTTATTCATGAAACAATGATGTTTATACTATAATACTTGTAAGTTTATTGATTATTTTCTTTTAGGGCTTTGGAGGGGGGGGGGGGGGGGGATAAATTGTATAGTACGATATATATATTTTTTTAGAAATAATGATTCTTTTATTATTAGAAAGTTAAGATATTAGATTATTTATACTTGTTTATTGATATTGGTGTAATGATATTTCTCAAATAGTAATTATGATACTTTTTTTCTTTATTATAAATTATCAATACTTATCGCAAATAAAAATCATAATATAATTTATATATATTATAGGCTTTTAATAAAAAAGTTATATGTAAAATCATTGAAAGGAATTTAATTAGTAATAAAATTATAAAATTAAATATACATGAGAGTACGCCCCGTAGATCCATGGAACTTACGCTCTGTGTCTCGAAACTTACGCCTCGCCCCGTTCTATATAAAATGCTTCGCCTCACGCCCCCGCTTTTTAAAACACTGATTCAAATCATGTATGGATTGTAGAAATTTTGGCAGGGAGGATAATGAATCTTATACTAGGCAAATTTCGATTAGTTGGATGATAAATGTCAAATGTTTATTTATTTTTAAGAAAATAATAATTAATCTCACCTAACAATGTTAAGTGTCCTATATAGATATCAACATGGATTATAGTGCACTGGTGGGGGAGTGTTTCACCCTTAACCAGAGTCTCGGGTTCAAACTTTGGTATGGAGAAAATCTTATTAGGAACGTCACCCCAAAATGGGCCCGGACGTGTTGCCTTTCCTCCATATACAAGGCTGGGAATTAGTGTGATCTATACACCATAACACCTTCCTTGTGGCAAAAGAGTTAGGCCTTTTAGAAGGTAGAGAGAGGTTCATTCGAATCCCCTTGGTTGAATTTTTATTTTATAAATATATAAATTAAACCTCCTAAACTCAAAAATTAAAGGTTAACTTGTATACGAGATCAGATTTTGAAATTTTTCTTGAGGTTCTACGTTCAAGTCTCGTCAATACATTTTTATTTTCCAAAACTCTGTCACTACACATTCAAAATTATTTTTAGTCTCAACAATACATTTTTATTTTCCGAACCCTTAATATAGCATCATTGAACATTGATCAATTCAAAACAAAAACATAGAGTATATTTTTATTTTCCGAACCCCATCATATATATCACTTCAACATTCAAATCAAAAACAAAAACATACAAACTATATATATGATGGTCAAATCCATCAGTACAAAAACATAAAAATGCAAAAAAGACTAGAAAATCAAATTCACTCTAAATTAACTAACACATACTCCAACTAGATATGCTCTCAGCCAAAACTAACTTATCAATCATAACTCTTTCACCAAACCTATAAGAAAACCTCAAAACACCTTGAGATTGAGCAGAACCTTTATATACAGGACAAGTCATTATAGCACTACCTCCATTAGCATACGAATACTCGTATAGCTCCTTCATAGACATATGAACTTCACCTATGTAACGATCGCCGAGTTTCCTCTTGCAGTATAACTTAATCACTAACATGTCATTTTGATACTTGATCATCCATTCTGAGATTGTATACTTGATACTAAAGTTCCATGCTGGATTTATCTCCCCATGCTTGTCCGTTGGGGTCCGTTTTTCGGTGTTAGGGTTGCTACCTATTGAAACCCTAGCATGAACTTTCATCTTGAATAGCTTACGAACATCTTCAAGATCACTTGCTGATATTAGAGTTATTTCAAATTTTCTACACTCCATTTTTTGAGTTATTAGCTAGTTGTGTGTGTGTACTATTATATTTAAAATATATGTGATACTAATTATGAGTATTATTATGTGGGGTATGTGGATAGAGGAGACTTTGAATTTTTTTTTATATATATAGGAGACTTTACTTTGGAGGAAAAAACGAAGAAATGGGGCTAGTCTTCTCTATTGTTTGGACTTTTATTTTGTTTTGTAAGTTTATATTATCCAACTTTGGGGTTTGGAATTTGGATAATTAAATAAAACAAGAGGGGAATTAAAGAGTGTTGTAGACTTGTCTTATATATACTTTATTTTGTTCATTTTTGTTTATTGATTATATTAAAATATAGATGTTATTATTATTTTATAGTACCTATTTTATCTTATTATTAAGTAATATTCATTTTTAATGATCGCGTGGTAAGTTATACTCTCAGTTGATCATTTTTTATCGTCATATTGTGTTTTACGAAAGTCAATTTGACTAATTTTTAAAGTTAAATAACATTAATTCGATATTAAGAAAATAGATATTCAAAAGTTATATGAAAAGTACTATAAATTTCAATTTTTTTTGCATATCAATATGACGAAAAAAATACAACTTAAAATGTTTGTCAAAGTTATTATCATTTGGATCTAAAAAAAAATTATGACAATTAAAAGTGGACGGAGATGGTAATAATTAGGAGTGATATAATAAAGACACTGGTAATTTTTGTTATCATATTATTATTTTATTCTAATTTTGATCCTCGTGTTCTTAGAAAAACACATTTGACATTTTTTTGGAATCCGAGGATAACCCGCGATCGTTATAATTTCTGTCACAACCTCTGCACTCTGTGGTGAACACTTTGTGCTTTTGACATTTAATTAAATAGAATGTATATAAAAAATTTATCCTTCTACCTAATTATGAAGTTAACACCGTCAGCTTTTGATTTTCTTACTACGGGAAAGAAAGAAGGGCAAAATATACTTAATATAATCCATACAATTGCGTGTATATATATATATATATATATATATATATATATATATATATATATATATATATATATTAGTATATTGTTTTGAATAAACTTTATTACTCCATTGATGATTAGGGATAAAAAAAATTAAAGAGTATTAATTAGAGGCGTGTCAAAGTGAAGATGAATAAACTGTTTAGTAGATTTTGATTTTTTAAATCTTGTTTGATGTAAAATGCGTTGAAAAAGTGTATTCTTATTAAAAAAATAAAAAATAAAAAATAAAAGAGAGTAGAAAGTAGAGAACGTAATTCTTTACTTCTCTAGTTTAAAATTTTAATAGACGATTTATCATTTTATACTTATGTTACCACTATTTTTAAGTAGTATTCGTAACTCAACATTTAAATAACTCAATAATTAGAAGTGATATAGTAAAATTCTTATTTTATTTCTATTTTTTAAAAGGCACATTAAATAAAAAAATCAAATAAATGTGTAGGGGAGAGGGATCGAGAGAGGGAGGAAATAGGAGAATTAATTTAAGACTGGTAGAGAAATTAATTATACAATATAAGATAAGAATATAGTGTAATAACTTATTAATAGTGGCCTAGCACGTAAATAAAAAATATATCGATCAATCTTTTTTATTAGAAAATTATATTATATTCTCTCGATCAAAAATAAAATAATTTAACGAGATCTTTTATTTCTTTCCTTTGCTGATGAAGGATAAATGATTAAGAAAGAAATTCTTAAAGATGGATGAATTGTCATAAGATGCAAACTACTATAAATAAAAAAATGTTATCGGAATAAGAAGTTGAAATGAACATTTCAAATATTAAAATACAACTATATATTTATTATATTTACAAGTGAATTACCTTAGTATAGTCCATGAATTTAATATATTAGTATTTTTCCACGTGGAAACTTCTATGTTGCACTAATTACTTGTCACATGAGATAGGGAAATATTATTTTAGGACCTCTATACTGAGTCTATTCCGAATCCGTCCAAAGTCAAGTTAGTTGAATAGTAAAACAAACATTTGTTCTTTTTCAAAAGGTCTTTTTTGTCAAAAAGATTAATTATTATATATTAATGGTGTAAAAGAATTTACACAATCAAAGTTGAAAAGAAAATCTAAGGAATAGTTGATATACATAGTCGTTCGGTGTAAGGTGTAAGGTGTAAGGTGTAAGATATAATAATTTCGATTGAAATAATACAGAACTATTTTAACCTGCATTTAGCTAAAGGTATTAGATAGTCCTTGAATTATTTATCTCACCATTTATACCATAGTGATGAAACTAGTAAGATAATTTATTTTAAAATAACTTGTTGTCTTGTTTCCATCCAAACAAGTGTATATTGGACTCAATATTGACAATGGTGATCATTATGCAAAACAACCGGGTCCAACAGTGAAGACAATACAAGGTGGCTAAACAAGTTTGAACTTTGGGCTTCACAAACTTGGGCCTCCTCAGATAATGCTCTAGTTATTCTTTCAGCCCATCTGATAATTTCTCTTTCTTATTTTGTACAACTTTTTTTTTTATTATTTTAATTATCCTTTAGTTTGTTAGCCATAAACAAATAGAAAGATGACAACTGTAGGAGTTAGATATAGCTAGATTCCTTTTTTTTGCTTATACAAATATGTATACTGTACAGATGACATTCATTCAAGTTTATACAGAGAAAGGAAATTTTCCAAAGTTTGTTCTTTTATTTTCTCATGGTATCAGAGCAGGCTGCTCTAATATGCTAGAACGATTCCTCTATTTCTCGTTTTTCTTTAATCTTGTTTTTTTTAAGATGAGCACTAGTGCTTCTTCTGATTCAACAAGAGGGGCAGTGTCACACACTCAAAATAATGGTGCCCTTGATGCTGCTCATCCCTAATATATTCACCCTTCAGATTACCCAGGTATAAACCTGATTTCAACTGTTTTTGATGGAAAGGGGTACGGTGGGTGGAGAAGAGCTTCTGCTAAAAACAAGCTAGGGTTTACTGTTGGATCCTTGCTTGTTCTCACTGATCCCATACTTCAGAAATCTTGGGCAAGATGTAATGACATGGTGCTCTCATGGTTGCTCAACTCTTGATCAAAAGAAATTGCTGAGAGTGTGCTTTACTCTAATAGTGCTAAAGACCTCTGGAAAGATTTGGAGGAAAGGTTTGGTCAAGCCAATGGAGCTAAACTTTTTCAATTGCAAAAGGAGCTTGGTGCTTTGGTTCAAGGTAATTCTAGTGTGTCTGGATATTTTACTAGAATGAAAAGTCTCTGGGATGAGCTTGATGCTTTCAACACGTTTTCTGCTTGTATTTGCAACTGTGAATGTGGGGCTAAAACCAAGAATCTCAAGGCACATCAAGATGAGAGACTTCTTCAATTCTTGATGGGCTTGAATGAAATCTTCATCGAAGTAAGGAGCAAAATTCTCATTTCCTCTCCCTTATCATCTATTGGACAAGCTTATTCTCTTGTGATGCAGGATGAGAAACAAAGGGAGATCAACTCATTCTCTGTTTATCCAGTAGACTCAACCTTCTTCACTGCAGCTAATCAGCCACCTGGTAACAAAAAACCTGGTGAATTTAAAGGACAAAAGGGAATTTACACTCCCAAGGAAAAACTCAAACATCTGTAACTACTGTAAGAAGGTCGGGCATAACATCAACCATTGCTACAAACTCAAACATTTTCCTCCTGATTTTAAGTTCACAAAAGAAAAGAGGACTCAAACTGCAGCTCTTGCAAGCAGCAGAATTGACTCTGAGTAGACAGGGACTAATATAGTTGATCGGTTAAACCTCACACAGAAGAATAGGGCAACTATTGTCTCTACTTTAGCAATTCAAGCAAGGGGAAATATTTCTGAGGATATGGCAACTGCAAACTGCGCTGGTATAGCTAATTTTCTTAACTTCCATGCCTGTTTTTCTCATACATATGGTTATTGGATTATAGACAGTGGTGCTTCTGAGCACATGTCCTTTAATAAATCTTTTCTTTCTAATTTGAAACCTCTTCCTAGATCAGTTCTGATCACTCTTCCTAATTCTCAAATAGTTTGAGTCACTTACTATGGATATGTTACTCTTTTTCCTACTGTTATTCTTGAACATGTTCTATACATACCATTTTTCAGATTCAATCTTTTGTTTGTGAACAAATTATGTCAACAATTATCTCACTCTGTTATATTCACTTCTATATCTTGTTTTTTGTAGGGCCTTTCACTGAAGAGCCCTCTGGAGATTGGTAAAACAACAGGAAGTCTTTATATTGCCAAGCCAAGTCTTACCGTTTTTTCTTCCAAGTCTAGTACTAAGTTAGGCAAAAATTTTGTCACAGGAAAGAGTAATACTATAAACTTTGTTCCTGCACTAGTTTCTAGTTTCAGTTTTTTTAATTCCAATGTAAAAGAAAATTTGTGGTACTGCAGATTAGGACACATGCCTTTGGGCAATATGAAGAGAATTTCCTCTATTCATATGTCTTCTAAATCCAATTTTATTGTTCCTTATGAGATATGCTCTATGGCTAGGCAACATAAGCTTCATTTTCCTTCTAACTGCATTTCCACCAAATCTGTTTTTGAATTAATTCATGTGGATACTTGGGTCCTTACAAGCATTACACGTGTGATGGTTTCAAATAGTTCCTCACTATAGTCGACGATTTCAGTCGGGGAACTCAGACACATTTATTAATCAACAAATCCAATGCTTTCACAATTCTCAAATATTTCCTAAACATGGTTGAAAGACAATTTCAAGTTAAAGTAAAAACCATTAGGACAAACAATGCTTTTGAATTAGGATAAGGAAATGTTCATTCTGAATATTTTTGTTCCAAGAGCATCGTCCACCAAACTACTTATGTTTCTTGTCCACAACAAAATGACGTCGTTGAAAGAAAGCATAAACACTTGTTGGAAACTTCCAGGGCTCTTCTTTTCCAATCTAACTTGCCTATAACATTTTGGGGTGATTGTCTCTTAATGGTAACTTACTTGATCAATCGGTTTCCCTCTAAAGTTCTTTCCTACAAAACTCCTTATGAGTTGCTATTCCACACTGTTCCTACTTACACCAATTTGAAAAGTTTTGAGTGTCTTTGTTTTGCCTCTACTTTATCAATTCATAGAACAAAATTTGATCCAAAAAGTGTCTCTTGTGTTTTCCTTGGGTATTCTCATGGCAAAAAGGTTTTTAAATTACTTAATCTCAAGACTATGAGAACCTTTGTGTCACGGGATGTTATCTTTCACGAAACTATTTTCCCTTTTTCCTCCATCAAGCCCACTGTTTCAGATTCCTTTTGGCCTCATTTTTCTTCTCCACATTGATGTACCGTGGTTTCATGGTATTTCTAATGCTTTTTCCTTAAGTTTAGTGTGTGTCGAGAGCCTTTTTGTGTTGATTTTGATATAAGTTTCTCTTTGTTTGCAGAAAATCTGTCCAAGGATGAACGCGGGAGTTTTTGAGAGAAAATTGTAGAAGAGACCACCTACGGAACCTATGACGGTCCGTCGCGGCTGTGACGGTCCGTAGGTGGCACCGTAGTGAAGGGAGAAGTTGCTGAAGGAAATTTGGGGAAGTCTGACCAAGTGTGGGATTACGGAAGTCCATGACGGACCATCACAGCTACGACGGTCCGTCCTGCAGGTTCGTCGTAATGATCAGAGAGTAATCCCAGTACCCAAAATTTCAAAGTTCAAGTGTTTTGGAACGAAGACCCTCGACGGACCGTCGTGCTTGCAACGGTCCGTCATACCTGTCCGTCGAGGGGAATGAAGAAAGCAACATGAGAAGATGTGAAGTATGGGACGACGGAGGCTATGACGGTCCGTCACGTGGTCCGTCGACTCAGACGCGTTTGGACAGATTTTTAGTAAATAGAATCCTTATTTGGTTAGGTTTTGTTTTTATTATAAATAGTTGAGAAAAACCTCATTTTTGGGGTTAGACATTCTGAATAATTTTTAGTTTATAGTTCTTGAATTATATTATTAAATTCTCGATTTTGGGAATTAAGATATTTTCCGGGAATTGATTGTTGTGGATTTCGTTGATTAATCAAGTTAAATTCTGGGAAATTATTGGTTCTCATAAAAGTAAGTGCATGAATTCTTCCATTAACCATATGAATTGTGTAATTACGAACATGGGTAACTAAACCTCATAGCTAGGGTTGTGGGAACCATGGGTGAATAACAAGGTAGTAATCTAACTTCAATAACAATTCTAGAGTGGTGTCTTGCATGTATTGATAATTCTTTCGTTTAGAATTCTTTTTAACGGTGGCCAACGTTAGAACTTGCCTTAATGCTACTTGCCGGACCAAGGAGGTAGATAATAGGAAAAGAATTATCAACATAGATTTAGTGTAGACTATCTAATAGACTAGTATTGGTTGGTACGAGTTAATAGCTTAGTCAAATACCGAATACGATGTTTAATATGAGGTAAAGATAAGGGTTAGTATAGCAACACACGTAGCCGGACCAAGGTGCGGAGTGAAATTCTCTAGATGCCGGACCAAGGATTTAGAGATACATAACTTATCACTTTACGTGCAAGATATCAGGATAGAGTTGTTATAGTTAGATTTACCAAGTTAGGAACCTGTGGGGAACACTAAAACCCTAGTTAATTTTATAATTTGATTAAACTCCGAAAGTTAAATTTGTTAGTTGTTCATTCTTATTTAGTTAATCATTTTCATTAATTTAGAAATAAACCCCCCCTTTTTGTCTTTTGGTTTATTGGAAAACAGTTGGTTAAATAATAGTAATAATAAAATAAAGTTAAGTCTGAACTATTTTCCTTGTGGGATCGATCCCAACCTCATTAGTTGGGTTCTTTACTTGATACGACCGCTTTACTTCTTATTTGAGAAGTAAGTTTGAGCGTATCAAAATTTGGCGCCGCTGCCGGGGAAAGTAGCTTTTAGATTAACTTAAATTTATTACTAAAATTTAGTCAATATTTTCCTGATTTTACTTTTTCTGTTATTTTTTATTTTGCCAGGTTTGACGTCCTTGTATGCCAAATACACGGAGAGGAAGAGAACCCTTGTTTCCCTACGATCACGAGTTAGAGCGTACACTACGCAAAATGAATCGAAACTTGGGTATAAATGATGATGATCCAAACCTGAACATCCCAGCTCCGGTTGATGCTCATGGTCGATTATTACCTGATGATCCTGATCAAGGTGCACAAAGGGGACATAATCCCACTCCACGTCCTCAAGAATACTACAGAGGGTATGACAATATTGCAGATTCTGATGGGCCACTTGTCTTGCCCCCTCTACCAGAAGGTCACACCTTTGTAGTCACTAGTAGTCTAATGCAAATGCTCACGGCTAGAGGTTTGTTTTCAGGACTACCGTCTGAGGACCCACATGCCCATATAGCTAAGGTGAGGGCAGTGTGTAGCTGTGTAGGGAGGCCTGATTTGAATTTGGATGTAATAGGGCTAAGAGTATTTCCTCTCTCACTAACGGGAGAGGCTACCATTTGGTTCACTGAGCTCCCTTATAACTCCATTTTCACTTGGAACCAACTGAGGGACGTTTTCTTAGCACGTTACTATCCGGTCTCCAAGAAACTAAATTACAAAGACAGTGTTAACAACTTTGTGGCACTACCAGGAGAGTCAGTTAGTAGTTCTTGGGATAGGTTCACTTCATTTCTGCGAAGTGTCCCCAATCACCGCATAGATGATGAGTCACTAAAAGAATACTTCGACCGGGGACAGATTGATAATAATAAAGCGGTATTGGATACTATAGCAGGTGGTTCTTATGGGGAGTGTCCCTATGTTGAAATTGCCGAAAAATTAGAGAAAATCTCCCGGAATAATAAAGCATGGAGTACTAGGAAGACAGATACTGGGAGAAATACTTTTGCAGTGCAATCCACACACAATCCAGCCACAGATGAGATTCGTGAAGAGATGGCACAGATGAGAACTGAGCTTGGGTTAGTGTTAAAACATGTCACTGGGGTGCAGAAAAGATAAACGCAGTGAACTACTTGTCTAAACCACCACCACCAACTGATGAATATTATTATGAGGAAGATTCTTATGCAGTAAATGATCAGACGGGGGGTTTCCGACCGAATGCCCAAGGCTCCAATCAGGAGAATTGGCGCCAAGGTCAAGGAAATCAAGGTCGGAACTATGGTAACTACAACCGCGAGGGTAATTATGTTCGTGATGGAAATTACAACCGCGACAACAACTTCAACAGGGGTAACTATGGTAACAGAAATGAGAGGAGTGGGCCCTATGTTCCTCCTCAAAATCGTGAAGTTGCTCCTAGGGATGGTGGAGGTAGTATGGCGCGAGTTGAGGATATGTTGCACAAGATGATGAGGAGGTTCGATGCTAGTGATGAGCACACCAAAGAGTTAAGGAGTGATGTAGCAGGTATTGGACAGAAAGTTGATACACATGCCATATCAATAAAGCAGCTTGAATTGCAAATGGCTCAATTATCTGCAACTGTGAACACACGGCAACCGGGCACTCTTCCTAGCAACACTGTCCAAAATCCGAAAAATGATGGACACTGTATGGCAATTACTACTCGTGGTGGTAAACAAACTATTGACCCACCTATGCCATCTATTGTGGAAAAGGTTATCAAAGATAATAATATAGTGGTAGAGGTTAGTGATGAAGTAGAAGATAACACTGATAAAGATGCTGAAGTGCCTAAAAAGGTAACTCCCATGCCTAGACCTCCACCCCCCTTTCCTCAAAGATTAGTGAAAAAGACTGAGGATGGAAAATATCGGCGTTTTATAACAATGTTGAAGCAACTTTCTATCAATGTCCCTTTGGTAGAAGCTCTTGAACAAATGCCCGGTTATGCCAAGTTTATGAAAGATTTGGTTACAAAGAAAAGATCGGTCACTTTTGAGGATGATGACAGAATGCAGCATTGTAGTGTTATTGCTACAAGGTCTTTAGTGCAAAAGAAAGAAGATCCGGGTGCATTTACTATTCCTTGTACAATCGGGTTATTACATTTTGCGAAAGCATTATGTGATCTAGGGGCAAGCATAAATCTCATGCCCCTCTCGATTTACAAGAAGTTGGGTTTGGGCAACCCAAAGCCCACTGCGATGCGGCTACTGATGGCTTATCGAACAGTAAAAAGGCCTATAGGGATACTCCATGATGTGCTAGTAAAAGTAGAGTCGTTCATATTTCCAGCAGATTTTTTCATTCTTGATTGTGAAGTCGATTTTGAGGTGCCCATTATTCTTGGGAGGCCATTCCTTGCTACGGGTAGAGCTTTAGTTGATATGGAAAAAGGGCAGATGAAATTTCGGTTGAACAATGAAGAAGTGACTTTCAACATTTGTAGGTCCATGCGGCAGAGTGGTGAGCTCCAATCGGTATCTGCCATATCCTACAAAGTTGGTGAATCATCCAAAACACAAATAGAAGAACGGCTAGGTGTAGAAGCACTGGCGGCAGTGATAATGAATCTTGATAATGAAGGCATTGAAGAATATATGTCATTAGTCGCTGCCCTTGATCGTGGTAATATTCGGTTCAAACCGAAGAAATATGAGCTAGACATGAAGAATCGCGAGTCTCCACCCGCTAAACCATCCATAAAAGAGGCTCCAAAGCTAGAACTAAAAGCTCTCCCACCGCATCTCAGGTATGAATTCTTAGGAAATGGTGATACATTGCCGGTAATCATTGCATCAGATCTGAATGAACAACAAGTTGAGAGTTTGGTCAAAGTGCTAAAAAGGTTCAAAAGAGCTATTGGGTGGACCATTGCGGACATTATTGGGATCCCTCCTGGTATTTGTTCTCATAAAATCCAACTCATGCCCGATCATAAGCCAAGTATTGAACACCAGAGATGCTTAAATCCACCTATGCAAGAGGTTGTGAAGAAGGAAATAATAAAATGGTTGGATGCTAGAGTAATTTATCCGATCGCCGATAGTAGTTGGGTATGCCCTGTTCAGTGTGTACCTAAGAAAGGGGGAATGACTGTGGTCCCCAATTAAAAAAATGAACTTGTTCCAATGAGGCCAGTGACTGGATGGAGGATGTGTATGGATTACCGGAAATTAAATGCATGGACCGAAAAGGACCATTTTCCCATGCCTTTCATGGATCAGATATTGGATAGACTCGCCGAAAAAGGGTGGTACTGTTTTCTTGATGGTTATTCAGGGTATAATCAGATCTCTATTGCACCAGAAGATCAAGAGAAGACCACTTTTACTTGTCCATATGGGACCTTTGCGTTCAAGAGAATGCCGTTTCGGTTGTGCAATGCACCCGCCACATTTCAGAGATGTATGATGTCAATATTCTCCGACATGGTAGAAGATACTATTGAGGTTTTTATGGATGATTTTTCTGTGGTTGGTGAATCATTCAAGCAATGTTTGAGCCATTTATCTGAGGTTCTTAAGAGATATGAAGATTGCAATTTAGTTCTCAATTGGGAAAAATGCCACTTCATGGTCAAAGAAGGTATTGTTTTAGGCCATCGTATTTCAGAAAAAGGCATAGAAGTTGATGGAGCCAAAGTTGAGGTGATAGAGAGACTTCCTCCACCTATCTCTGTAAAAGGTGTGAGAAGCTTTCTTGGGCATGCAGGTTTTTACAGGAGATTTATCAAAGATTTCTCAAAAATTGCACATCCATTGTGCAAACTATTGGAAAAAGATTGTAAATTTTCTTTTGATGAATCCTGTCTTAAAGCATTCGGCGATCTCAAAGAAAAACTAGTATCTGCACCTATCATTATTTCTCCGGATTGGAGCAGTCCATTTGAGGTAATGTGTGATGCGAGTGGGGTTGCCCTTGGTGTAGTATTGGGACAAAGAAGGGACAAAATCCTTCATCCCATTTACTATGCTAGCAAAGCCCTCAATGAAGCTCAGAAGAACTATACAGTCACTGAACAAGAGCTCCTTGCCGTAGTATTTGCTTTTGAAAAATTTCGCTCCTATTTGCTAGGTACTCGAGTTATAGTGCATACTGACCATTCAGCCTTGAGATATTTGATGGCGAAGAAGGATGCGAAACCAAGGTTAATTCGTTGGGTATTACTACTGCAAGAATTTGACTTTGAAGTAAGGGATAGAAAAGGGACGGAAAATGAAGTTGCTGATCACTTGTCCCATTAAGAAGATGAAGCTATGCGAAAGTTGGGGGATAAGACTGATATTGATGACATGTTCCCCGATGAGCATGTACTGGCTGCCTCACAGGACCTGATTCCGTGGTTCGCAGATTTTGCGAACTACTTAGCTAGTGATATTGTTCCATCGGACCTGTCTTTTCATCAAAGGAAAAAGTTCATGTACGATGTGAAGAAGTTCTTTTGGGATGAACCATACTTATACAGGAGCTGTGCTGATGGGCTTATTCGGCGTTGTGTGCCGGAAGTTGAGATGTTGAGAATTTTAGAGGTATGCCATTCCTTACCCTTTGGTGGACATCATAGTGGTGTCCGAACTGCTCATAAGATTTTACAAAGTGGTTACTATTGGCCAACTATTCATCAAGATGCTCATGAGTTCGCCAAAGCATGTGATAGATGCCAAAGAGATGGCGGCATTTCAAGAAAGCAAGAGCTCCCTCTAAACCCCATTCTTGTAATTGAGTTATTTGATGTTTGGGGTATGACTTTATGGGTCCGTTTGTGAGTTCTCATGGAATGAAGTATATTTTAGTAGCAGTTGATTATGTATCCAAGTGGGTGGAAGCCATCGCCCTCGTGAATAATGAGGGGAAGAGTGTCACTGCATTCTTGAAAAAGAATATCTTCTCTCGATTTGGTACTCCAAGGGCGATTATTAGTGATGGGGGATCCCATTTTTGCAACAAATTGTTCAAGGGATTATTGGAGAAATATGGGGTTTGCCATAATGTGGCCACTCCTTACCATCCTCAAACTAGTGGGCAAGTTGAAGTATCAAATAGGGAAATCAAACAGATTTTGTCGAAAACAGTGAACGCTAGTAGAACAGATTGGTCAAGGAGGCTTGATGATGCTCTTTGGGCTTACCGGACAGCGTATAAGACTCCCATAGGTATGTCCCCATACCAACTAGTATATCGGAAAGCATGTCATCTTCCGGTTTAATTAGAGCATAAAGCCATGTGGGCTATGAAGAAGCTAAAAATGGACTGGAACGAAGCTGCAGAACAACGATTAAATGGGTTAAATGAACTCGATGAATTTTGCCTTAAGGCTTATGAAAGCTCAGCCCTCTACAAAGAGAATATGAAGAAGTACCATGACCTAAAAATTGAGAAACGAGAGTTTATGATTGGGGATTCGGTGCTTTTATTCAACTCTAGATTGCGCTTGTTTCCGGGCAAGCTCAAGTCTAAATGGACTGGACCTTACTTGATCACCCAATTATTCCCTCATGGAGCGGTTGAGTTGGAAAACAAGGAAGGTGTGCGGTTTAAGGTGAACGGACAACGTCTCAAAATCTATATTGGTCATGCGGAATTGGCAAATGAGGTGGTTGAGGCATATCATCCTGATAAAGTCTGAGTAATCAAGTGTCCTCAGTCGTGCCGCGACGTTAAATCAGGAGCTGGTTGGGAGGCAACCCAATAGTTATCATCTAACCACTTTTATAGTTTTTTTTTCTTTCTAGTAACGGTAGCATTTTCTATTAATGGGTTGTAAATTTTCAGGTAGTACATCTACAGGAAGTTCTGCAGAAAAGTTACTCTACATCAGTCACTGACGGATACATCGACGGACCGTCATGCCTGTGACGGACCGTCGCATGACTCTGTCGTGCGAGGTACACTCTCTTGTATTTTTGAAGAATTAGGGCACATGCGACGGACCGTATGACGGACCGTCACAACCAAGACGGACCGTCATCGGTGTTTCGTCACGCCATTACCCGGCTACCCGACTCGACCCGGCTAAAGAATTTTAAAAGTTTAAAACGTTTTAAACCCCCCCCCACCCCTTCATTACCAGTTTCATTCAATCTTCCCTCCATTTTCTCCCCTTCCAACTTCACTCTCTTCCCAAATTCCCCATCTTCTCCCATTTTTCATCCCAAATTTTCCCTCTTGGTCGGAATCTGCTGCGGTGAGTCTTAGTATTCTAACTTGAGTGCCATCAATTGTGCATTGTTGTCTCCTCTTCCAAGGTATGTGTTCTTGAAACTCTACCCTTTACTATTTTTGTTTGTTTTACTGTTTTTCCTTATTAATTGCATATGGGTTTCTGTTTTTGCCTAGATATTATCTAACTTAGGTCTTTAATTCCACAAAATGCCTGGACAATACTAGAGAAATTAGGGCTTTAAACTTGCCAATTTGATAGGGCTTTAAACTTGTCCATTAGGGTTCTAATCTGTATTAGAACATTGTTGGGTTGTTGTTTCGACTCACATGGGGTAAATTTGGCACCCCCCAGTTCTGTCTCTGCTTGACAGCACGACAACCCGATGACGGACCGTCATACCCATGACGGTCCATCCTGCACAACCGTCGTATCGGTCAGAGAGCCCTGTCCTAAGGGTCTCAACACTTCTTCTAAGTGTCCACTGACGGACACATGTGACGGACCGTCATACCCACGACGGTCCGTCCTGCACAACTGTCGTATCGGTCAGAGACCCCTGTCCTAAGGGTCTCAACACTTTTTCTAAGTGTCCACTGACGGACACATGTGACGGACCGTCATACCCACGACGGTCCGTCCTGCATAACCGTCGTATCGGTCAGAGACCCCTGTCCTAAGGGTCTCAACACTTTTTCTAAGTGTCCACTGACGGACACATGTGACGGACCGTCATACCCACGATGGTCCGTCCTGCATAACCGTCGTATCTGTCTGAGACTTTCCTTCTGATACTTTATGTTGCCAAGTATTACATGACGGACTGCATGATGGTCCGTTATACGCACGACGGGCCGTCACCAGGTCCGTCGTGCCTTACTGCTACTTCAGAGCTGTTATCACTGGTTTGATTTTCTGTGTATTATTGTCTCATTTTTTTTGTGTCATGTTTCATCCTTCAAGTACTAATGATGATTCGTTACAGGTACTACCTATCATTGCACCTAAACAAGATCGCGTTTATGCACGTGGGCATTCTAAATCTGTCGCCCCGTCTGCCCGATTGGTGATAGGCTCTGATGATGAGCATGATCCAGAATACGTGCCCCCAGGCACTGCTACTCCAGCACGAGCTCCACGTGTACCACGAGTCACGCCTCAGAAGGTGGTGCCCGGCGTAGTCACTGCCTCCCAGTCTGATGAGGAGCGCACACTGATCGGCACTCCTTCTGGGTCAGCTGCCCAAGACGAAGGAGCATCTGGCTCCTTAGGAGTTTCGTGGTCAGAGGAAGCCTCTGGGTCCACAGAAGCCTCTGCCCCCGCCACAGCTACACAGTCTGCTTCGGATGATGAGGCTGACAGCACTGACTCCACCCCTGGCTCACCAACTGGAGTTCCTGCCCCGGTTGCCGATCAGCCCAACCGGTGGTGTGTCGACGGGCAATACAAAGTATACTTGGATGCCAAAGTGCTCAATGACAAAGGCGTCATGACACGGACCCTCACACTGGAGAGGCGGGTCCTCACGGGAAGTCTCCCCACCATTCCAGACATTCACACCCTTTTCACCAGACACCGGCTGGAGTGGACGGCTTGTTCTTTGGGCCGCTACAGTGAGGAGTTAGTGCGTGAGTTCTATGCCTCCTATGTGGCTACTCTTCGCTCACAGATCGATAGGAGGTCTGGCCCCGCCAAATAGGCCCCACTTGAGCATGTTCGAGTATGCGTCATCCAGGTCGACATCTCACTACCAGCCATCCGCCGATATATGTACGGCACGGATTTTGACTCCACCAGCACACCTCTCACTGCCGAGTTTGATTACCGGTGGCAAATTGTTAAAGAGGGTAGTTTCTTCTGCCAGCCTTCACTGAGAGAGACCACCAAAAGGTGGATGGCCCAGCACCTGTCTGTTAATGGAGAGGCTGCGGATTGGGTGATGGAACCTAAGGGAGCCATCAGGAAGGCCAACTTGACCTTTATGGCCAAGTTTCTTTGTTTGATAGTCCGCCATTGTCTCTCCCCCACTGCTGCTGATAATATAGTCACCTGGGATCGTGCGGTGCTGATGGCCGCAATGATGGCAGGGTTCGAGGTTGATTTCGCTTGGCTTCTCCAAGCAGTCATGCACGAGAGGGCCTTCAAGGTCACCACGACTTACCCTTTCCCTTGCATGATTTTCTCTTTGTGCAGATCAGCAGGTGTGCCCATTTGGCACATTGACCAGCTCAAGACCCCGCCAGGAAATGTTGACATCGGCCTCATCAGGGATGAGGCCAATGAGCTGGCCCCACGCAGAGGTCCCCTCCCAGAGGTGGTCCCATTTGGTGAGAACCTGGCAGACACCGTAAAGCATGCTCATGATGCCTCCCGTGCCGCTTTTGCACACACTGACCCTACTCCGGTCGAGTCTATCCCGGGTAGTAGTACTTCCCCGAGCTCCTCTCGCTCGGCTCCTTCTGCCACTCTGGTCCCACTTGCTCGGGTCCAAAAACTTGAGGTACAGATGGATACACTTCTGCATCACATCCAACCTTGGATGCAGAAGACTATTGCTGAGGCAGAGGAGCGCAAGATGGTGCAGCACACGGAGAGGAAGATCGTCGAGGTCCATCAGCGCTTCGACGCGTTTGAATTGCGGGTGCTAGCCCGACCAGCCCCTCCGGTGGACATGTCGACCCTCCAGGCTGCGGTTGAGAGTCTGCGGGCGAATCTTGATATGATTTTAGAGGCAAGGGTGCCTGAGTCTGAGGCCCCTTCTGCAGCGCCTGCTGATGACACCGTGATGGCTGCCCTGTTTGCCACTTCTGATGTTCCACCCCCTCCCCCACGAGAGCATGTCAAGAGACGCAGGGGTCGAGAGGAGGATGAAGCTAGGGCGAGGAAGAAGGAGCGCCGTGAGATAGAGGCTGCGAGGAAAGCCTCGATTGCTGATGAGGAGGCCCATATGTTGAGGGCTGTAGAAGTAGCTGCCGGGGCGTCTAGCTCCAAAATTGTCGATTCTGTGGGAGGCACTACTGATGGTGCTGTGGATGCTGAGGACATTACTGAGGATGTCCAGACTACGCAGGGAGTGGGTTCCGGTGAACCGGACCCACCAACTTGCTGATCATCGGCGCTTAGCGCCTCAGGTTTGCTTCACTTACCCTTTTAGGTAGTTTAACTTTTCTATGCATTGGGGACAATTGCATATCTTTTGTTGGGGGTGGGGTAAATGGAAAGTGAGCACTTGGGTGAATTCTGAGTAGCCCAAGTTCACGATCCTCTTTTGGGGTTTTCTTGCCTGTGTTCTTTTTCCCCAAAAGACTGATTACTTTTATTGTTGAACCGGCATGTCACATCTGATGAACATAGCATAAATCTGAAGCATGATGGCTAAAGTAAATATGATATCTCGATAATCAAAATGATGCATGACTAGGCATAGTAAGTGAAAATTGTGTGGTTTGAAACATGAAATTAAGATAAACTACTGCATGATCCTGAATCTAAGATTTGAACTATGTGTCGAATAATCTGGGATTGGAAGGAATGTCAAGAGAGTGTGAGGTGAAATCGAATGTCCACCATTAATACTGAGCTAGAACTTGCCTGGTTAGTCCTACTAAAAGTGAGTCAAAACAATCACTTAGGAAAGGATCATAGGCCCTTGTTCGAAAGAGTCAATCTTGAGCCTAAAAATAACAGAAAACCAAATGAAGTTAATCCCTTTTTGATACAAATGAATTGAGCCTAAAATAGATCTTTCTTTTTCACCCCAAATGATCTTCTCTGGGAAAAATGTGTTGGCCCTGGTCCCTCCTTGGACATGTGTACCTCAGTTTATGCCAAAAGCATAAGTTGAGGGTGGCTAATGCAGAAAGTAACCTTGTTTTGGCCCTGACCCAACCATAGGTATTGTGAACCTTGACTCATGGCAAAATCATGAGTTGAGGGTGGCTGCTATAAGGAAAAACCCGGAAAGAGGGGTTGAAAGAATGAAGAGAAAGAAAGAATAAAACAGAAGTGACTAAAAAATATATATATATATATATATATGAATAAAAAGCAAAATAAACACAAGAAAAGAGAAAAGTCACTTACACATAAGGATAAGAAAGGGAAAACAGCAAAGTGAAAAGAAAATTTAGTAATAGGGCGAAATAAGATGATAAAAAGATGGTTCGCTTAGCCGATATGTCAAGGAGGGCAACAAGTCACTAAAGTATACCTAAATACACCCTACCTGACCCTGAGCCTATGTTACAAGCTAAAAAAGTCCTATTGTGATCCTAAGTGCGTATGATGAACTTGAAGTAGTGAAAATAAGGGCAAGCCTATGGCAATATGTATAAATGAGTGGTGAATTTGTTCTGAGAGTGAGTGTCGAAACGTGATCCTTATACTCAAACTAAAATCATTTGTGTGAAAAATGAGGATGTTATTTGAAGTGGGGACATGAGTTGTAATACCAGAAATATTAGCATCTCGGTGAGAAATTGAAGAGGATAGGCATCATTGCGTAGTAAATCTGGGTTATGGTTTGATTCTACACAAATCAATGCCTAATAGTGAGACCATGCATGAACATAATGAGAATAATCGAGATTGATAGCCAAATGATTGCAAAAGTTAAAATATGGATACTTTTGTAAAAAGAATTTGTAGTGAGTCATAGTGCGTCGCTTGAGGACAAACAACGAATTTAAGTTGAGGGTGTTGATGTACCTTGGTTTCACGGTATTTCTAATGCTTTTTCCTTAAGTTTAGTGTGTGTTGAGAGCCTTTTTGTGTTGATTTTGATATAAGTTTCTCTTTGTTTGCAGAAAATCTGTCCAAGGATGAACGCGGGAGTTTTTGAGAAAACAATTGCAGAAGAGACCACCTACGGAACCTATGACGGTCCGTCGCGGCTGTGACGGTCCGTAGGTGGCACCGTAGTGAAGGGAGAAGTTGCTGAAGGAAATTTAGGGAAGTCTGACCAAGTGTGGGATTACGGAAGTCCATGACTGACCGTCACAGCTACGACGGTCCGTCCCGCAGGTTCGTCGTAATGATCAGAGAGTAATCCCAGTACCCAAAATTCCAAAGTTCAAGTGTTTTGGAACAAAGACCCTCGACGGACCGTCGTGCTTGAAACGGTCCGTCATACCTGTCCGTCGAGGGGAATGAAGAAAGCAACATGAGAAGATGTGAAGTATGGGACGACGGAGGCTATGACGGTCCGTCACGTGGTCCGTCGACTCAGACGCGTTTGGACAGATTTTTAGTAAATAGAATCCTTATTTGATTAGGTTTTGTTTTTATTATAAATAGTTGAGAAAAACCTCGTTTTTGGGGTTAGACATTCTGGATAATTTTAAGTTTATAGTTCTTGAATTATATTATTAAATTCTCGATTTTGGGAATTAAGATATTTTGCGGGAATTGATTGTTGTGGATTTCATTGATTAATCGAGTTAAATTTTGGGAAATTATTGGTTCTCATAAAAAAGTAAGTGCATGAATTCTTCCATTAACCATATGAATTGTGTAATTACGAACATGGGTAACTAAACCTCATAGCTAGGGTTGTGGGAACCATGGGTGAATAACAAGGTAGTAATCTAACTTCAATAACAATTCTAGAGTGGTGTCTTGCATGTATTGATAATTCTTTCGTTTAGAACTCTTTTTAACGGTGGCCAACGTTAGAAATTGCCTTAATGCTACTTGCTGGATCAAGGAGGTAGATAATAGGAAAAGAATTATCAACATAGATTTAGTGTAGACTATCTAATAGACTAGTATTGGGTGGTACGAGTTAATAGCTTAGTCAAATACCGAATACGATGTTTAATATGAGGTAAAGATAAGGGTTAGTATAGCAACACACGTAGCCGGACCAAGGTGCGGAGTGAAATTCTCTAGATGCCAGACCAAGGATTTAGAGATACATAACTTATCACTTTACGTGCAAGATATCATGATAGAGCTGTTATAGTTAGATTTACCAAGTTAGGAACCTGTGGGGAACACTAAAACCCTAGTTACTTTTATAATTTGATTAAACTCCGAAAGTTAAATTTGTTAGTTGTTCATTCTTATTTAGTTAATCATTTTCATTAATTTAGAAATAAACCCCCCCCCCTTTTGTCTTTTGGTTTATTGGAAAACAGTTGGCTAAATAATAGTAATAATAAAATAAAGTTAAGTCTGAACTATTTTCCTTGTGGGATCTATCCCAACCTCATTAGTTGGGTTCTTTACTTGATACGACCGCTTTACTTCTTATTTGAGAAGTAAGTTTGAGCGTATCAGTCATGCACGAGAGGGTCTTCAAGGTCACTACTACTTACCCATTTCCGTGAATGGTGTTTTCTTTGTGCAGGTCCGCAGGTGTACCTATTTGGCACATATATCAGCTCAAGACCCCGCAGGGCAATGTTGATATAGGCCTCATCAAGGATGAGGCCAATGAGTTGGCTCCATACAGAGGGCCCGGCCTAGAGTTGCCTCTGCTTGGTGAGAACCTGGCGGATATAGTAGAGCAGCCCGAGCGGCTACCCAGGCTACATCTAAGCCTACTGACACCACCCCGGTCGAGTCTATCCCGGGTGGTAGCACCGCCTCGAGCTCCTCTCTCTCGACTCCTTCCACTACTCTGGTCCCACTTGCAAGGGTCCAGAAACTTGAGGCCCAGATGGCCACACTTGTGCATCACATCCAGCCTTGGATGCAAAGGTCTATTGCTGAGGCGGAGGAGCGCATGGAGCGGAAGATGGCCCAGCACACGGAAATGAATATCACAGAGGTTCATCAGCGCCTGGACTCTTTTGAGTTGCAGGTGCTAGCCCGGCCAGCCCCTTTGGTGGACGTGTCAACCCTTCAGGCTGCGGTAGAGAGTCTAAGAGCGGACCTGGACATGAGTCTAGTGGCTAGGGTGCCCGAGTCTGAGGCCCCTTCTGCAGATCCTGTTGAGGACACAGTGATGGTTGCCTTATTCGCCACTTCAGATGTGCCTCCACCTCCCCCACGAGAGCATGCTAAGAGGCGTAGGGGTCGAGATAAGGATGATGGTAGGGCGAGGAATAAGGAGCGCCGAGAGATGGAGGCTGCGAGGAGAGCCTCGATTGCTAATGAGGAGGCCCGTCAAATGAGGACCATAGAGTTGGCTAATGGGGAGTCTAGCTCTAGAGTTGTTGAGGAGGAGAGAGGCACTACTGATGGTTCTTTTGCTGTTGAGGACACTACTGAGGGTCTCCAGACTACAGAGGGAGCTTGTTGATCGCCGGCGCTTTGCGCCTCAGGTTTGCTTTACCTACCAATCGATTATTTTAGATTCTTTTATGAATTGGGGACAATTGCATATCTTTTTTGTTGGGGGTGGGGTAAATGGAAAGTGAGGGCTAGGGTGAAGTCTGAGTAGCCCAAATCACGATCCTCTCTTGGGGTTTTCTTGCCTGTGTTCTTTTTCCCCAAGAGACTGATTACTTTTATTGTTGAACTGGCATGTTTGTATCTTGTGTACATGGTATAACTCTGAAACATGATGGCTAAAACAGAAATGATGTCCTGATGTGATGAAACTGATGCATGACTAGGCATACTAATTGATAAATGTGTGGCTCTAAGCATGACATAGAGATACACTACTGCATGACCCTGAATCTAAGACTCGAACTTAGGTGTTTGATAATTTGGTAGTGTAATAAGATGTCAAGTGAGTGTGAGGAAAAGTCGAATGATCCACCATTGGTACTGAGCTAGAACTTGCTTGGTTAGTTTTGCTAAAAGTAAGCCAAAATAAACAATTAGGAAAGGATCATAGGCCCTTGTTCGAAATAGTCAATCTTGAGCCTAAAATAACAGAAAACCAAATGAAGTTAATCCCTTATTGATCCAAATGATTTGAGCTTAAAATAGATCTTTCTTTTTCACCCCAACTGATCTTCTCTAGGAACAATGTGTTGGCCCTGGTCCCTCCTTGGACATGTGCACCTCAGCTTATGCCAAGAGCATAAGTTGAGGGTGACTAATACAGAAACCAACCTTGTCGTGGCCCTGACCCAACCATGTGTATTGTGAACCTTGACTCATGGAAAAATCATGAGTTGAGGGTGGCTGTTATGAGGAATACCCCGGAAAGTGGGGTTGAAAGAATAAAGAGGAAGAAATAACAAAACAAAAGTGACTTAAAAAAAATAAAAATAAACACAAGAAAAAGAGAAGTCACTTACATATAAAGAGAAGAAAGGGAGAATAGCAAGGTGAAAGAAAATTGAGGAATAGGGCGAAATTAAATGATAAAAAGGTAGTACACTTAGCCGATATGTCAAGGAGGGCAACAAGTCACTAAAGTATACCTAAATATACCCTACCTGACCCTGAGCCTATGTTACAAGCTAAAAAAGTCCTATCGTGATCCTAAGAGTTGTTATGGCGAACTTAAAGCAGTGAAAATAAGGGCAAGCCTATGTCAATATGTATAAATGAGTTGTGAAGTTGTTCTGATAGCGAGTGTTGAAAAGTAATCCTTATACTCAAACTGAAGTCATTGTGTGAAAAATCAGGATGTTATTTTGAAGTGAGGACACTAGTTGCAATACCGAAAAAGTTAGCACCTTAGTGAGAAATCGAAGAGGATAGGTATCAGTGTGTAGTGAGTCTCTGTCATGGTCTGAACCACATAATTCAAGCCTAATACTGATAGCATGAATGAATATAATGAGAATAATCGGGATTGATAGCCAAATGATTGCGAAAGCTAAAATATGGATACTCTTGTACAAAGATTTTGTAATGAGTCATATTGTGTCGCTTGAGGACAAACAACGAATGTAAGTTGAGGGTGTTGATGTACCGTGGTTTCACGGTACTTTTAATGTTTTTCCTTAAGTTTAGTGTGTGTCTAAAGCCTTTTTGTGTTGATTTTGATGTAGGTTTCTCTTTATTTGCAGGAAATCTGTCCAAAGGAGAACGCGGAGGTTTTTAGCAGAAATTGCAGAAGTGACCACCTATGGAGCCCACGAGGGTCCGTCGTGACTGTGACGGTGAGAAGAAAATAGCTGCTAAAGGAAGTTAGGGATGTATGACCAAGTGTGGGACTACGAAAGCTCATGACGGTCCGTCTTGCATATTCATCGTGGATGTCAGAGAGTAGTCCCAGTACCCAATTTCAAGAAGTTTCTAAGTGTTGTGGAACGGAACCCCTCGACGGACCGTCGTGCTTCCAACGGTCCGTCATACCTGTCCGTCGAGGGTAACAGAGAGTTGATGAAGAAAGAAGCAGAAGTTTGAGTTAAGTATGGAACGACGGAGGCCACGACGGTCCGTCACAAGGATCGTCGACTCAGACGCGTTTGGACAGATTTTTCTTAATTAGATTCCCTCTTTTATTAGGTTTTGTTTTATTATAAATAGTTCGAAAAACCTCATTTTTGGGGTTAGACTTTTGGATATTTTTTAGTTCTCTTGTTTAAGTATTGAACTATTGATTATGGTATTTGATCATACTTTTCCGGAATCGATTGTTAGTGCTTTTGTGAATTATTCAAGTGAATTTCTAGATTTTCTTCATTCTCATTAAAGTAAGTGCATGAATTTTTATATTATCAATATGAATTGTGTGATTATGACCATGGGTAACTAAACTCCATAACTAGGGTTGTGGGAACCATGGGTAAATAGCAAGGTAAAATTGAGGTAAAATAACAATTCTAGAATAGTGTCTTGCATGTATTGGTAATTCTTTCGTTTAGAAGTCTTTTTAACGGATAGCCAACGTTAGAACTCGCCTTAATGCTACTTCCCAGACCAAGGAGGTAGATAATAGGAAAAGAATTATCAATGTAGATTTAGTGTATATTATCTAATAGGCTAGTGTCGGTTGGTACGAGGTAACAACTTAGTCAAATATCAATTATGATGCTTAATATGATGTAAATATAAGGTTTAGTAAAGCAACACACGTAGCCAGACCAAGGTGCGGAGTGAAATTCTCTAGATGCCAGACCAAGGATTTAGAGATACCTAACTTATCACTTTACATGCAAGATATTAGGAAAGAATTGTTATGGTTAGAATTACCGAGTTAGGAGCTTGTGGGGAACACTTAAGCCCTAGTTACTCTCATCACTTGATTAAACTCCAATACTTGAACCTGTTAGTTGATTAATTTAATTTAGTTAATTACTTTCATTAATCAAAACCCCCCTTTAGTTATTTGTTTTCGGAAAATAATTGACTAAATAGAAGTAATAATAGAATAAAGTTATGTCTGAACCATTTTCCTCGTGGGATCGACCCCAACCTCATTAGTTGGGTTCTTTACTTGATACGACCGCTTTACTTCTTATTTGAGAAGTAAGTTTTGAGCGTATCAACCCCATCGACAGGATTACTAGGATTTTGTTGGTTATTAATTCTACGGAGTGTCCGGTTCAGTTCAGGATCATATGGAAGCGTTGGTTCTCCTCGGCTCCGTGTACTTGGCATACATTAGAGCTAGACCAGAGAGAGAAAAAAGAAAAAAGAAAAAGTAAAATTAGGAAATTGTTGAATAAATTCTGTAATGTGTTAAAGTTAATCTATAAGAAACTTTCTCCGGCAGCGGCGCCAAAATTTGATACGCTCAAATTACACTTCTTTATAGAAGTATAAGCGGTCATATCAAGTAAAAAACCCAACAAGTAGGTTGGGGTCGATCCCACGAGGAAAATGGTGTAGACTTAACTTTAATATACTATTACGTCTATTTAGTCAAGTCCTTTCCGAAAACATTTAATTTAAAGGTGGGGTTTTGTGAAACAAGAGTGTTTAATTATTTCTAAGTAAAACAAGTAGCAAGATTAAATCATTGGTGTTTATCAAGTTGTGAGCGAAACTAGGGTGTAAGTCTTCCCCATAGGTTCATAACGCGGTAATCCTAGCTATAACAATTCCTTCCTAGTGTCTTGCATGCAAAGTGATAAGTTAGGTATCTCTAAATCCTTGGTCCGGTATTTAGAGAATTTTACCCCGTAACTTGGTCTGGATACGTGTGTCTAAGTGACTAACCCTTACCTTTACTTCATATTAAGCATCATATTCGATGTATGGCTTATTATTACTTCGCACAAATCGAAACTAGCATATTAGATAGTGTCTCACTAAATATATGTTGATAATTCTTTTTCTATTAACTACCCCATTGGTCCGCCAAGTAGAATTAGGGCGAGTTCTAACGCTTGCACTCGTTAAAAAGACTTCTAAGCGAAAGAATTATCAATACATTCTAGAACCTATTCTAGAATTGTTATTTACCTAGTCTTACTTTGTTAATCACCCATGGTTCCCACAACCCTAGTTGTGGATTTAGTTACCCATGCCTAGAAGAACACAATTCATAGTTCATAAACAACAATTCATGAACTTAGTTTGAAAAGTTTGAAGAAAATCCATATTTAACACTTGAAACAACAAAATTCACTTGATAATCGATTCTGGGAACTTGAATAAATTGTCAAGAAGTCAAATCTACAAGAACAAAAGTATGAAAAATAATAAAAGATCCAACCCCAAAAACGAGGTTTTTAACCCTATTTATGATAACAAAGTCCTAAATTAAAAGGAGTTCAAAATACGGAAAGTTTGTCCCAAAATGCGGCTTCAATCGACGCCCCCACAGAAATGACGGACCGTTGACTGCCTACGTCGGTCCACACTTAGCATCTTTTTTAAGCCTCCAGGTTGCATGTTCTCTTATCCAATCGACGGACCAACATCACGGTCCGTCAATGCACTTACAGTCCGTCGATGCTTATCGTTGTTCCATACTTAGCTATTCTTCAACACCGGGTACTAGGACAGTCTCTGATCACATCGACGATTTGCCAGCACGGTCCGTCGATCAGTCGACGTACAATCGATCCTTCCGTAGCCTCACACTTTGTCAGAATTCCCCGAGTTGCTTTCAGATGCTTGAACCTTCAATCGACGGTCACCACCTACGGTCTGTCGATGGGACGACGGGCCGTCGATGTCTATATGAGTCACTTCTGCACTGATTTCTGCATAGCCTTCTTCATTTCCATTCTGGACAACTTTCCTGCAAAACACAGACAGACACACATTAAAATTACTACAAAAAGGCCCTAGACACACACTAAACTTAAGGAAAAAACATTGAAAGTACCGTGAAAACATAGTACATCAGTTGTGAAGGAATTTACGGAGGTCTTTCCCAATGACCTGCTCGGAATTCCTCTCGAACGGGAGACTGAGTTGGCATAAATTTATTGCCGGATACACAACCTATTTTCATCCCTCCTTAACAGATGGCCCCTACCGAGTTGAATGAACTAAAGGCTCAACTTACTGATTCGATTGATAGGGTTTTATTCAGCTAAGAATATCTCAATGGGGTGGCCATATATTGTTTGGGAAGAAGAAGGATTGGTCTTTGAGAATCTGTATCTATTATCGTCAATTGAACAAGGTCACTATAAAGAACAAGTATCGACTCCCTAGGATTGATGATTTGTTTAATCAACTCTAAGGAGTGAGTTACTTTCAAAGATTGACTTGAGGTCGGGTTATCACAAACTTATAGTTACGGAGGTTGATATTTTGAAAACAGCTTTCCGAACAAGATATGGTAACTTTTATTTCCTTTGGTCTAACTAATGCCCCAACGGCTTTCATGGACCTTATGAATTGAGTTTTTTTAAATTATCTTGATTTGTTTGTGATTGTCTTTATTGATGACATTTTGATAAATTCTATAAGTTAGAATGATCATATGAGCCATTTGAGGATATTTTTACATGTTCTCAAAGATAACCAACTTCTTGGTAAGTTTCGTAAATGTTAATTTTTGTTGAGGTCGGTTTCATTTCTTGGTCACATTGTCTCTATTGAAGGGGTAAAGGTTGATTCTAGAAAGACAAAAGTTGGCAAAACTTGGCCTAGACCTTTGAATCATACTGACATTCGAATTTTTCAAGGGTCAGACGGTTAATCTAGGAGATTTGTGGAGGGGATTTCGTTTATTGCATATCCATTAACAACCTTAATCGAAAAGAAGTCAAAGTTTGAATTGTCGGAATCATGTAAAGAGAGCTTCCAATTATTGAAAGATAAGACTCCCCTCCGCTTTGGTGTTGACCTTGCTGGAGCGTAGCGAAGGGTTTGTGGTTTATTTTGATACCTCCAGATTGGGTCTAGGATGTGTTCTTATGCGACATGGCAAAGTTATAACATATACCTCTATGCAACTCAAGCCACATGAGAAGAATTTCCCAACTCACGACCTTGAGCTTGCGGCGGTAGTATTTGCCTTTAAAATATGGAGACACTATCTCTATGGGGTACACATTGATATGTTCCCCGATCACAAGAGTCTAACTATATATTTACTCAAAAAGAGTTGAATCTACGCCAATGAGGGTAGTTAGAACTTTTAAAGGATTATGACCACCCCAGGAAAGCTAATGTGGTTGCGGATGCATTGATCGAGTGTCTATTGGTAGTATGACTCATGTGATGGATAATAAGAAAGAGTTAGTTAGAGAGGTTCATAGGTTGTCCAGTCTGGGTATCCTACTAGAAGAATCTTCAAAAGGTAATTTTATCATTTTTCATAACTCCGAGTCATCTTTAGTGGTTGATGTGAAGTCCAAGAAACATCTTGATCCTCAATTGATGAAATTTAAAGAATTGATCCTTAAGAAGAGTAATGAATCTTTCTCCCAAGGGGAGGATGGGGTACTAAGGTACCAAGGAAGGTTATACACGCCGGATGTGGATGGTTTAAGGGAGAAAATCATGGAAGAAACTCATGGCTCCCGATACTCCATCCATCCGGGAGACACAAAGATGTATTGTGACTTGAATGAGATTTATTGGTGGAATGGAATGAAAAGGGAGGTAGCTACGTTAGTGGCTACGTGCCCAAATTGCCAACAAGTCAAAGCCGAGAATCAAGGGCTGGGTGGTCTAACGCAAGATATTGATATTCTTACTTGGAAGTGGGAAGATTTCAACATGGACTTTGTGGTTTGTTTACTCCGAACACGTTGCAACATGACTCAATTTTGGTTATAGTGGATAGGTTAACTATGTCTGCCCACTTCCTTCTCGAAAAGGTTTCTTACTCGGTAGAGGAGTATGCTAGATTGTATTTTAAATAGATTGAGAAGTTGCATGGGGCCCTTTGTCGATCATATTGGATAGAGGAGCCCAATGAACTTCACTTTTTTGGAGATCTTTCCAAAGTGGGCTCAACTAAAACTTAGCACCGCTTACCACCCCCAAAAGGATGGACAAGCGGACCACACCATTGAAACCCTAAGAGACATGTTTAGAGCTTGTGTGGTTGATTTCAGGGGGAATTGGGATGATCACCTACCTTTGATAAATTCCTCCTACAACAATATCTACCATTCAAGTATCGCTATGGCACCTTTTGAAGCGCTTTATGGTAGGAGGTGCCGGTCATCGGTTGGATGGTTTGAAGTGGTGAGTTTGCTATTATTGGTTTCGATATAGTATTTGAGGCCACAGAGAAATTTCTACTCATAAAAGAGAGGTTGAAATTGGCTTGTAGTCGGCAAAAATCTTATGACGACAATAGAAAGAGAGACCTTGAATTTGAAGTACGCGATTGGGTATATTTTAAAATCTCACACATGAAAGGGGGGATGAGTTTTGGAATGAAATGGAAACTTATTCCCCGTTAGGTGGGTCCTTATAAAATTTTGAAGCGAGTCAGGGAAGTGGCATATGAGTTAAAATTGCAAAATGAATGGACCTCAGTTCATTCGGTGTTCCATGTGTCTATGGTCAAGAAATGTATAGGTGTTCGTGTGTATATTATCACTCTAGAAGGTTTAGGGGTAAGTAGGAACCTTTCTTATGAAGAGGTTCCGGTCGAGATCATGGATCGTCAAGATAAGAGGTGTCCTCCTTAACATTTCTATGAAATAACCATCTTGTTTAAGGTGCAACATGGGAGGCCGAGCCAATATGAAGTCTCGCTATCCTCCTCTTTTTCGTCCTATTCTTAGCAAATGTTAAGGTTAGTAGTTTTCTCTTAAATGAGTACTATGAATAATGTTGAACTTATCATGTCTCTCATATGTGCATGTTGTTTTAGAAATTCATGCCGAAAATGAGTTTTCATAAGTATGCTTCTCATGGTTAATTTGCACTTAAATTACGTAGTGTGCTATATCATTTTCATGAGAGTTGTGCTGAACATGTTTAGTCTTGTCTTGATAAGAAATTTGCCTGTCAACTCTTTGAATATCTTCACATTGAGCTTATGTTAAAATGGAGAAGGTATTCCTCCTTATGTGATAAAAATGGTAAACTCTTATATGTTAAGAAATGTGGACTAAGTTCCTATATGATGGTACTAAGTGTTGAAATGAATTAAAATTCATTTGAGCTGTGACTCATTATGATATTGCTTGTTGTTGGGATGCTAGTCTTGAGTCTACTACTTTTTCACAATAGAAGGTTTAAGGTGTCATTCGGTGATGAATGTTCCTGAGGGATATTGTAACACCATGTAAATTCGATGACCTATATTAGAGCCTCATATGTTGAATAATGTTGTTATTGACCTGAAACAACAGTAATAAACTTATTTAGGATGTGTTAGACTCATGACGTCGAGAGAATTGTGAAATATGTGCTAGTGTGCCTTTACATGTTTCAATTTCATATGTTTTAGGAATCGGAATATAATGAAAAATGGTTTAAAAAAAAGGTGTCAATCAAGATTAGAGTGTGTTTAGGGTAGAAACGTCTGGGTACGACACCCCAAGGACCAACCTAAAGGTCCTTGGAGAGGACTCTTCCATTTGGACCCAAAACTGTCAATTTGACAGTGGCAATCGACGGACCAATTGACGAGACATCGATGGGTCAACCTCCCATCAATGGTGTCGTTGGTCTTGCCTTAGAATATTTCAAAAAGTGGTCCAAAAACCATTCTCTTATCCAAACGATGACTGATTAGCACGGGCCGCCTATGGAACGACGAGGCGTGGGTCGGTGTTCGTCGATTGGGGTCAAGTTTGACTGCAAAGTTTAGTAGTTAGTGACTTAATTAGTTAGTTAGTTTGGTGGTTAATTAAGGTTTAAGGGGTGGTTAATTAAGTTAGTTGAGGGACTATATAAGACTTAAACTTCATTAAACTAACCTAACATCCCCATATTTTCCCAAGAACCAATTTATTCCACCTTCTATCTTGCTTCTCTCTTACCAAACTTAAAGCCCATTGAAGGAACAATAAAGCTCCAAGACTAGGAAGAATTCAACAAGGATTTTATCTCAACCTCACTATGGTATGGTTTCTTTCACTCTTGGGATTCTTTCCCTAAGCGGCTCCTCCAACTATGGTTTTCAAACAATACCAACAGTATAGTTTCAATCTAGACATGAAATCTCTTTGTAAAACGAAATTATTGTTCAACTGTGATGAATTATGATCTTTTATTTCTGATTAACTATGGAATTATAACTAATTGTTTATAATCACTTAAGACGTCCCCTTGAACCCTTGTTATCCCTTAAACTCATTATGTTTTGAAATTATAGGTAATTATGGGAGATAATGAGTTGTAGAATATGTATAATGTTAAATGCGAAGAATTACTTCTTGAATTTACCTTTATTATGTATTGAATTGTATATTCTTGGTAATGGAAGTATGAAGGGAATGGAAGGACAAAGAGGTATGTTTGTTGAATCTTCTTGAATTCATTTATGAAAGATGATGTTGCTTAGATAGTAATACTCCTATGTCTATTGAGTGTGGTTGTAATGATGGTAGTAAGTGTTCCTCATCCCCAACCCTAAACATCTATGATAGTTATGAAATATATATGTATTTTATGATAAGAATATTATATGATTGATAGTGGGTTCATGATTATAATAGAGTGCTACGTGAAAGGCTTACTCATTTGTCTATTATGTTCTAAAGTTAAAGGGATGTTCTCACTCATGCTTAACTTTGAGCTATTATGTTGAAATATTTACATGAGGGCCTAGTAAGGGCTAGTGTGAACTTCTGAAATAACATAAAGATGATAATAAGAAGGGAATAGATGCTTAGCACCGAAAGGGCATGTAAATAAGATGGAGGTTTCACGTTTAGTAAGTCCGGCCTCCCACATGGGTCTCCTTATGTTTAGTAAGTCCGAATTCCCAAATTATGTGTTGTCTCACGATATGGGAACCCCCACCCTAGTAAGTCAGGGTTCCTAGCAACAATCTCCTTGACCGTTAACTATGTGCCCAAATAGGACTATAGCTTAGTGGATCCACCTAGATAGCTATGTACGAAAGGTTACACCTATCATTACCGGGGAGCACCCCCTAGACGTAACTGGCGTCATCTTCCTTGGAGAGCACTAAGACTAGCCTCTTAGAATTCTTCATAACAAGTCATAGGTTAAAAATGCGGAAAAAATTAAAACTTTTCATACATATATCTACATAGTGAGGTTTACATATATCTCTGCAATACTACATATGGAGTTTACATAGACTCCTCACATAAGAAGCTTACATATGCTTCTTTTTTAGACAATATACATAACTTATATGAATTTAGTCTATAATATAGTCTCACATTAAACCATCTAGAACGAAGTACAACATTTGGGCATAGCCCATACTTCATTACAACAAAAGACACATTAGTCTTATACAATAATAGTCGTTAAGTTGAAGAGAAGGAAACTAATTGTGCTTAGACTATAAAAACATCAATAGCAAGATAGTGGCATCATCCTCGGATCGTGAGGACCTATCAAACATTTGGGGAATATCCAAGTAGTCGTGTAATTTTCCTTCTAACTTCAATGGTCTGAACCTATATAATTGTAGAAATATAAACGGAATGGGTTAGTACATCCACTTGTACTAAGTATGGAAACGCATGCACATATAATGTTTGAAATCATGCTTAAAGGGACATTTATTCAAAACCATGCCAAGTCACTTTGAAAAACCTTATGCGCAACCAAGAACACATATAAGACAATAATCATACATTCATGAAGACAAGGCAATATATAACACAAGACCAACATCAACAAGTAGTGTCAAGTCAACATATGTAGTAGCATATTAGAACCCATAACCAAAACAACTAAAATATGATGTTATAACAACAAAACATGTATAAGAGTTCATAACATTAAAACATATGCAAGACCATTACTCCTAACCCATCACCAAGCTTATAAGTGCAATGAACAAGTGAAGCATAACCCCACAAAACCAAGTAAACCAAACAAAGGATCACAAGTAATGTCTAACTTCATATAACATAGAATCATGAGTAATCATCATCATATTTAGCAATATAGACCAATAACATGTTTATAAGTGAAACTAACATTATGTAGGATCATCAACATATGCATATCATTACAGTCATAAAAAGCATAAGAACATCCTCCAAGGACTTCCCTCAAGGACAACTAGTGCAATGCATAGGTGAGTCCCATAGCACTACCTACACTAAGAAGAAACCCTTAAGTAATCCTAGTTAGAGTTCACATTATTACATTCATTTTACTTTCGGAAACAATTGCCTTAACCGACATAGAACACATGAAACAAAATGCGGAATCCGGTGTCTTGAAACACCACACAGAAAGAAGGTGGACTACTAGCCAAGGTAGTACCAAAACATGAACATAGCATTCTAGGTGGATCCACTAGCTAGTATTCCTTCGGGGACTACATAGTTCAAGAACTATGAGACATATGTTGGACTCTCTTTATGCACAATTGCATTCTAGTCACTATCTCATGAGAACCCTTGGTGAATCTCCCTTCAATAGGGGTGTGAACACCTCTCATTGTCAAGTTCAGTCGCTGCTAAGCTAAAATACCTTTTTGAAATGTTTTTAAGCCTTTCTTCATAATCATAGCTTAGTATTGGCCATAGTAGACTAACCCCTTGTATATCATAATCATTAGTTCATAAGGAATTGCATGAGAACTTCCTTTCAATGCAACCCTCATATGTGATACTAACACATTATCATCACCATGTCATAGTAAGGAATATAAGTGAATCTTAATCAACCTTATATCATCATACCTTAATCGTAATCTCACAATCCATATAGTCAAGACATTTCAATTACATTAATCATACAATCACTTAAATCTAATCATAATTAACACTTCAATTTCACATGTCATGACCCGCATGTACACCCTAGATGTTAGGGCATTCTTAGGTTATAACATGGCGTACTTGACCTCTTGGAGGTCTTGTACAAGCTCTTGAACATCATTCATTGCATATATAAGAAGAGTACATAGAATTATAACTTTTTCTTCAAAAATATAATGCGGAAGCCATTTCATAAAATGTCTATCATATGTATCTAAAACATCTATGACATCATGAGTACAATAGTCTTGGTTCAAATCCCATGAAAGTCTAACATAAAGGAAAACATAAAGACACCATACTGGTGGTGTCCTCAAATGTTATAGGACTCACCAATCTTTCTTGTTGGAAACCTTGGAAACTCTACCCTTGCAAGTAACTCAATATCGTCAAGACCCTACATGGACAACATGTAGGCAATATGCGTTAGCACGGTATGTACTAAGTATGGAAAAATCATACCAAACGTAAGATATCTCAAGCGTTAGTCAATAATAGACATAATCATAAGAGATAAAGACATAAACATAGCATACATAACAAAATAATAATTAAAGTATAATAAATCATATAAGAGTTCATTATTAACTCATTGTCTTTCTTACTATTATGAACTATCTCACAAGCCACCTCCAAGTGTCCTTGTGCAACAAGGTAGCATCCCCTACTACTACCAAATCTAAGAACCTCTCTTTTGTCATACTTGATCATAGTTCACTTTCGTAATTAAGACCTAAGTTCATCATAAGATTGCTACCACACAAATTACACCCTAGTCGTAACCGGCGGTGGCGGCCGCTTAGAGGACTAAGACAAGCCTCTAAGCAATCGTCAAGCAATTCATAAGTAAAAATCGCGGAAAAAATAAAATTTTTTCTTATATAGCAAGGAGGTTTACATAGACCTCTACATAGGAAACATAAATAGGCTTCTTGCAATAGACTATAACTACACATAGAAATTTAGTCTTATACTTTGTCTCATATTAACCATCTAACGAAGTCAAACAATCCGGGCAAAGCCCATATACAAATCCATAATTGAGGGCTTACAACAATATCTTCAACAACAGGAAAGAAATGAATGTCTACTAGACAATACAAGTACTACTAAGATAGAGTGTTTGGTAGCATCCTCGAACTAGAGGGAATACCTAAAACTTGGAGAGTCTAGTCCAAGCCTTCTTGCTTTAGCCTCAATAATACTTCAACGGCCCGAACCTACAATGTTTGGGGAGAAAGGGAAGAAATATGGGTTAGTACAAACCACAAGTACTATGCATGGTCCCTATGCATAAAAATCGTTAATGCATGAGAAAAGGAATAATTTAGTCAAACCAATGCACAATGAACAACAATTCAATATACACATGTAAAGAACATCATAATAATATCAACATATAAGTAACTCAAGCAACACTTGTGCAATGCCAAGAATAAAGCCCCATAACCCTATCCAAAGCTAAGTGTCACATTAAGCAACCCATTTCACGCTTAAAAAATATTCTCATATATAAATGTTGCATATATCAACACTAGTCATAGCTTACAAACATAATCACAAACATAATCATAATCATAGTCACAGTCCTAAAAGAACACTACTAGCACCATCATATTGGTTCCCAAATGTGCAATGTATAAGAGAAGTCCCATACCCTCCCTCACACTATGTAGTAACCTTTAAGACAACCCTAATAGAAGTTCACATACATAACTTGTTCATACTTTTACTTTAGGGAAATAAGTACCATAACCGACATGAGACCATGTGACCTACATGGAATCCGGTGTTCTACCCCCACACCGAAAACAGAGGGTTAACACTTGCCTAAGGAGCAACCATTGGTACATAGCTATTCTAGGTTGATCCACTAATCTAGAGTCCTATGTGGGCACATAGTTAAGGGTCAAGGAGATTGTTTCTAGAAACCTTGACTACTAATCGTGAAGGTTCCATCTCATGAGATAACACATATCTTGGGAATCAACACTACTAGTCGTGAAGAAACCCATGTGGGACACCGAACTTACTAACGTGAGACCTCCATCTCATTTCCATGCACTTTCGATGCTAAAAAATTATTCCCTTTAGTAATCAGCACATAACATTATACAAGTTGACATTAGTCTCTTTTAGACCTTTATGTAAACATCTTATCATAATAGCTCATAGGTGATGACAAGTGAGAACTATCCTTTCATTTTAAACACAACATTATAATCATTAGAAACTACATTCAATCATATAATGATCATACCATAACATAATTACATACTTAATAGCCAATTCATAGATCTAGGGTTAGGGTTGAGGGATTCTTGTCACCAACATCACAACTACACAATTAGCTATAGCATCGTTATCACATAAGTAGATTTCACCTTGCATAATTGAGATCAAAGGAGAATCAAGATCATACATCATTGCCCTTCATGGGACATCATACTTCAATACCCAAGAACTAACAACCAACATATGAAATAGGGCAATTCATGAGGTATTAACATAACTAAAATCAAAGTAAACAAGTGACATGTTCATCACCCTCAACAATTCACCTTAATCAATCCAAGAAATTAGGGATTTAGGGGAAAGACATGGGTCAAGGTAAAACTCATAGTAATTCATCAATTAACCATTAATTCATACTTAAACAACATTAATTCATCATATTTCATCATAATTTTGTTTTAGAAAGAAGGCCCATGTGAGGAGAAAAACCCTTGTTTTGGGGGATTTAGAAATCATATTTTGAAGGACCTCTTGGGGAAAGGATTGCCAAGAGTCAAAGAAACCATAGCTTATAGAGGAGAAAGCCATGAAATTAGGTTGAACAACTTGAAGGTTGATCTTCTTCTTGGGAGAGAAAGAGAGGTATTTTTGGGAGAGAGAGAGGGATTTTTGTTTTATACTTGTGGAACTTTATTTGAGTGATAAAATTGAACTAAAACTGACCCTAAAATATTATATAGTCACCCATTAAATTATTCAAAAGACCCCTCACATAAATGGATGTATTTGGGAAGTCAAAACACCCAAAATATGACTTTTACGATATATGGGAAGTAGGTGCGTGTCGTGGGGTTAATTCCCCAATTTATTTTCAAATTTTGAGCTGAGGCAATGAGGTCCGTGTCTGGATTGCGTCGCACGCTACGCATCCAATTCTGCCTGCGCGCAGACTGCCAGGTAGCCTGCCCACCCATGTTTGGGTCCTCCCCAAGGACCCTTCCGATGGTCCTTCGGGTGTCGTATTTCGACGTTTAGACTCTCTATACTACACTCTACCTATCCAAAGTATTTTTAAAACTTTTGGACTCGATATGACCCTCTGAAACCTTCACCAAACATAGGGATGTCAACTAGTTAAATTTTGCTAGTTTCTGGACGTTACGGCTTTTCTTTAATCCTATTGTTCCAAAACTTCTAAAATATGTTATTTACATTTAATTAGACCTAAAATCATAATTAATTGACATTTTATGCTCTAGTATAGGTCATGGAATTTTCCGGGTGTCAAAGATATCAGCACCATGCCCCTAGGTCACCCCAAAGCACACTTGTGCAATGCATATGAAGCATCTCATATTACCTCACACACTAAGCATATATTGAAGTCACCCTACCTTGTTCATGTCTTGTTTAGGCTTCCTTTATTAAACTTAAGTTGTTGCTACTAAAGAGTACTACACCCTTATGATTTCCTCAAAACATGCATGTGCAATGTACAGAAGGCAACCCATACTACCTAACATACTAAGCCTATCTTGAAGTTATCCTTAACATGTCCACCTTCCATAGACTTATCATTACTTAACTTCATTTAATAATATCCATTCATATTTTTTATACATTACTAGGAAAGACAAATCTAGTCCAATTCTATATTCACTTTCTTCTTCTTTAATGACCCTAGGTTGTGCCTTTTGCAATACACTTATGAAGCTTCGTAACACCACTCATGCAAGTGTAACACTCTAAAAAGTCAAGACCTAATCTTGAGACTTACATGAGTGTTTGAAGGTTTAATTACTATTTGAAGACGTAAAATAATGTATATAAGTCATCCAAGAGGTTTTAGAGACAAGATATCAAAGAACGTCCATGACACCCGGAAACTAGCTTAATTGAACTAGTTAACGTTTCTATGTTTGGGGATGGTTTAGGAAGGCCAAGTTAAGTCTAAAAATTGTAAGAAGACTTTGGTTAGGTATATTTTAGTATAGAGGGTCTAAACATCTGAAAACAACACCCCAAATACCCCCCGAAGGGTCATGGAGAAGGACCCCAACATTGGTGGACAGGATGCCTACGAAATTCAAGAATCAGTGGGCTGATGTGCGATGCGCATCCAACACGGAAATCACTGGTTCAATTTATTTTTCAAAATAAAAGTGTGTGTTGGCCCCGCGACGTGGAGTCACTTCCCAGATCCGGTAAAATCGTATTTTTGACATTTTGACTTCAAAAAAAGACTAATTTAAGTGAGGGGTGTTTTGGGTAATTTAGGGGGTGATTATATATAGCCTAAGGTTCATTTTAAATTAATTTTTCATTCACCCAAACCTAATTCCAAAAATAAAACCCAAATGCTCTCACCTCTCCCTACTTTCTCTCTCCCAAATTCCTCCATTGAAGAAGAAAGCAAGCTTGAAGAAGAAGGTCAATTTCACTAGGATTTCTCTTCAATTTCATGGATTAAGCTTCAATAAGGTATGTGTTCTTCACTCTTGGAATTCCTTTCCCCAAGAGGTCTTTTCAAAGTTGATTTTCAAATTACCCAATTCCATGGGGTTTTCCAATTCTAATGGATTTTCTTCTAAACTTAAAATTGATGATAAATTGTGGTTTCCTATGACTTATTGAGTATAGATTGTTGATTAATTGATGTCAATTTATGCAATTTCATGTTGATCATGTTCCCTTCCCCAAATTCCCCAAATCTTGGATCTTGGTTATAAATTGATGGGAATTGAAGAATAACTTGATTATTAGACTTATTTTATCTATTCTAATTCATGTATGGATTGACTATGATAAAATATTGTTGGGATTGGACCAAATTCATGATGAACCCTAATTCCCCTAACCCTATGTTATAAATTGATATTAATTGGGATAGTGATGATGCAACTGACCTAGATCTTGTATTAATTACTATTGATTGATGTTACTACACCTATTGTTGGATGTAATTGATTGGTTGATGGTAAGACCATGATGATGGCTTGTGAAGGAGATTTGGTAAGTCTTCATGATTCTAACCTTTACTTCAAGTATGATGGCTTGTGATTGGTGATGTAGTTCAATTGAAGTATACCTTGTGAATAACCTACATATATGTTGCTATGATGTTTAATTGAAATGTCTTGACTATGTTATTGTGAGATTATGCTTAAGATGAAATGATATAAATTTGTTTATGAAATAGCTATGTACCTTATTATGATATGATGATCTTAATGTGTTAATCTCACATATGATGGTTGTATTGAAAGGATATACTCATGCAATACCTATTGAGCTAAATGACTATGATTATACAAGGGATAGACCCTATGACCTATACTAAGTGATGATTAATAAAGAAAGACATTTCAAAAGGACCTAGCTTAGCACCGAGTGAACTTGACAATGCGAGGTGTTGACTTCCCGTAGAGGGAGATTCACCCTATAGTTCCATATGAGGTGTTGACTCCCCTATGTGGGACACTCACCCAATGGGTTCCCATGAGAGGAGGCTCCAATTCCATAGGAATGTACAGGTTTCATAGATATCTCCTAGTTCTAGAATTATGTTTCCACCATAGGAAGACTAGCTAGTGGATCCACCTAGAAAGCTACGTTCATGTTTGGCTCTACTTTTGCCGGTAGACCACCTTCAATCGATGTAAGGTTTTACAACACGGATTCCACACTTAGCTCTTATGGTCTATGTTTGTTTAAGGAAAAATTGAAGTAATGATGTGAACTCTAGATAGGGTGACTAGAAAAGTTGGCTTAGTCTAGGTAGGAGTATGTGACTCTACCTAGGAATTGCATTAGTTGGCTTTGAGTGAAGTCCTAGAAGGATGTTATTATGATATAATAATCTTATAAAGTAAATATTATACTTATGTTGACTTTACATGTTGATGATCCTTTATGATGTTAGTTTCATTGATGAACGTGCTATTAGTCTATATTGCTAAATATGATAATGACTACTATTAATGATAAGTTATGTTATGTTGGAAATTACTTGTGATCCTTTGTTTTATTTGCTTGATTGAGTAAGGTTATGGGGCTTTTTTTGGTCATTGCACTTGTAGGCTAAATGGTGGGTTGTGAGTAAGGGTCTTGCTTATATTATGATGTTATAAGCTCTTATATATGTTGACTTGACTATTAATTGTTGATGTGGTCTTATGTCGTACATGAGTTTGAGTTATGTATTATGTGATTATTGGCTTATATGGTTTATTGATTGTGCATAAGGCTTTTCTAAGTACTTTAGCCTGGTTTTTGAACAAATGTCCTCTTTTGCACGATTTCACTTATTTTATGTGCATATAGTCATACATAGTACAAGTGTGTACTAACCCATGTTTGATGTTTACTACAAATGTAGGATTCGGCCGTTAATATTTGAGAAGGGTTTGAAGACTACTTGGATTCTTATTTTCCAAGTTTGGTAGGTTCTCACTTTCCGAGGACGATGCCATTATCTACGTATTGGATGTTGTTTAGTCTAAAAGACACTTTGTTCATTCTCTTGTATATTTTACTATAATTGTAAAGCCTATATGTGGCTATAATTGTTGATGTAAGGGCTATGCCCAAATTGTGATACTCTTATCTAGATTATTTAATATGATTATTTAATATGAGAAAATGTTATAGACTTGTTATGAGACTATCTTATACTATATATGTGCAATAAAATTAGAAGACTATGTATTCTTCTTATACGAAGGGTCTATGTATACTCGATATGAATATATTATGTGTACGTAGAGGTCTATGTAAACCTCAATGTAGAATAAAAAATTATAAATTTTCTGTATTTTTAACCTATGAATGTCATGATGTATGCTAAGAGGCTAGTCTTAGTCCTCAAAGAGGACGAAGACGCCGGTTACGTCTAGGGGGTTCTCCCCGGATGTGACAGCAAGGTACTACTTTTGATCATTTCTCTATTACTTATTGTTATGAAGCCTAGCCCCTATCTTTATATTTTGAACACTATGAGATACTTCTTTAAGTATGTCTAAGATCCTTAAACATGTGGATCCTATAACATATTTTTTAAGGTCTGTGTTTATCCCATAATCATGAACACATTGAGATACCCCTTGGGCATGTCTATGTTTATTTACACATTATAAATCTACGAGATACCCCTTGGGTATGTCTAAGTTCATTCTTTGCGTTGAACACTACGAGATGCTTCTCAAGCACGTCTAAGTTCATAGGATATAAATATATCTATTAGGATACCTTGACTCAACTACGTGAAGGACTCCCACCTCATGAGACCTAATGGGATTGTCATCAGAACCACTTGGTGTGGCTCTCGTTTGTACATGGAGTCCAGACCCTTTCTAGCCTATCCGTCTCACATTGCATATCCACTTGGAGCCAAGCATATACTCCAAGGTTTTCTTGTCAATCCTTTCTCAACCTATTCCCTCATGAAGGGATGTCCTTGTCAATCTCTGCATGCTCAAGTGAATTTATCACTTTCATTCAATCATCCTAACTCAATAGACAACACAACAATCCTAAGGTTCATTATTCATCAATTCATTCTATCTTCATTCATAGGTAGATTATAGAGCCTTCTAGCCTTAGCTTTTTTTTTTCACATTCTTCAATACTATGTGAATATAGTCATAGATCATTCGTTAGGGTTCAATTCAGTCCAGACCAATCTCAATTCATCAAACCTTGTCCTCTCACGATCGGAGTTTAGACCCCAGACGAGACCGGCGTCGTTGACCTCTCAGAGGTCACAGACAAGCCTACTTACTTCATCTAGGTTAATTTTAGCGCAAAATTTGAAACTTTTTGTTTCTATCATGCATAAAGGTCATCTTACTTACATTCATAATGTTCACAATCAACCATCTAACATTAAGATTATCAACTGAAAGAAATAGTTCAATACTGCATTAAAAGTATAATTGCCAAAATGGTACCAATACAATGTCTGGAAAATAAACGGAAAGAAACACTAGTGGAACATACTCCACTAGCTAAAGCCTACATCTAAGATAGATAGTAATGGTAGACATCCTCCAAAGCATAAGGGCCTACCAAGTCCGGATGAAAGCTCCTCGTCCGGATAGCTGCAACGTCAACCTGTAAGCTCTAGCGTCCACCTGTACCTGCACCTAAAAATATAGAGTTGTATGGGATTAGTACACACTTGTACTAAGTATGGGTATATTCAAGCACACACCGAAGACATGCATGAGTAAGAATAGCTCTTTTCTAACAACATGATTATGGAAAGTCAAGTCAATGGACTTGCCAAATTGGGATTAGGAAAGTTAGTGAGCTTTCTAAATTTGGTATAGGAAAGTCAGTGAGCTTTCCAAATTTGGATTAGGAAAGTCAGTGAGCTTTCCAAATTTGGATTAGGAAAGTCATGCCATGAAAGTAACATGCATCATCATACTTATCATATTGCACACAGCACATAACATCTTACATATAACACATATCATATTGCATATAGCACATAACATCTTTCATACCATTTATTCATATGCCATGAGACCTTGGAATCATGGACTTAACATCAAGACTTCCCAAAATGAGGGCTCAACATATGGGACCTCAAATAGGGAGCCTTCTTTAGCAAACATAGAGTCTGCTTCATTCATTCATACTTACTTCATTTCATTCATTCATAAGCTAGTGTAAACAACAGCTATACCTAGGATGTAGTTTAAGACTCTCATCGGGTTTGCTGTGCAATGATCAAGAATAACCTAGTGTTATTACTTGAGTGTTGCTCACCTCTTGATTATCCTATCCTAACACCTTTGGTGTCGTTCATTTCATCATATGTATCATTTGAGGCTGGCCTAATTCATTCATTGGGAACTTTAACTTTAACCGACATAGATCATGTGAGCATCATGAAATCCAGTGTCTTCCAAACACCGAAAAGAATCACCGGCCAAAGTGAACCCAAACATGCTAGCGTACATGGGAATTGAACCCCGCCAGATCCTTATATTGGCAGTATAGGTTCGAAGACTAGGAGATATAAGGAGACCCATACCCGGCATGCCGGACAGTCTCATCTCATGAGAGTCACGTGAACCTCCGCCCTTCCCAAAAGAAGGCATCACCGCTCATAGCTAGTGTATCGGTGCTCAGTATAAAGTTCCATTTCATTCAACTCATACGTCATGGAAGCTGGCTTCTAGTATGAGGACATCATAGCTCAATAGATGATTTCTCATCTCATCATTAGTAATAAGTATACATTATTCTCAATACTTTCATTAGAGTGTTCATAGAGACTCGTCTATTCATTAACTTTACACTCTCATAGGTGAGTACGTTTTGGTAACATTTACTTAGACTCATTTGAGATTGCTCTCATCTTTTACATTAGCCTCTTATCATGTTGTCACCACATTCATTAAATTTAGCACATTGCTCTTCATAATTACTCATACCTTATTACGTGAATGTTCATTTCATCATATGCCAATGAACTTGGCCATTTAGTTTATTTCACACTCTTACTTAACCCTTCAAGGGTTTCATCATTTCATTACATAATATTCATTTCATCGTATGCCAATAATAATCATTTCATCTTATGCCAATACACTTGGCCATTTAGTGTGTTTTACACTCGTACTTAACCCTTCTAGGTTTACATCATTTCATTACATACATCTTAGGTTCACTTATTTTTAAACGTATGTTAGACTTATGGGTCTATACATACAAGCCATGAGGATTCATTCATAGTTCGTTTAAGTGATTCATATCTTCCTAAGATTATGTGGTACAAGACTTATGCATCTTGTATGTATGCCAAGATCTCGATTTCGATCTAAGTAGGCGGCATTATTCTTTAATATTTAATTCACGTATGACTTATGTATTAATACGGAATTTGGGCAAGGGAACCCGATTTTGAATCCCTTGGACAACATTACATTTTTCATTTATTGTATTTTGGTCCACACGGCTTGGGGACCCAAGATCGAGCCCCAACACCTTCATTTTATTTTTCCCTCAGTTTTTCTCTTCATTTTTCGCTCAATGGGATTGAGAGGATGTGGGATCAAACCCCCACAACCTCATTTTCTTTTAATTATTTTCTTTAAACTCTCTCTCCCTTGGCTGAGGGATTGTGGGTTCGAAACCCCACACCCCTTTTTATTATTATTTTTTATTTTTCCTTGACTATTTCGCATTGACCATGAGGTTGTGGGATCAAACCCCCACAGCCTCACTTTATTTTTCTTGTAATTATCCTCTACTTCCTAGAGGTCGTGGGTTCAATTCCCACGCCTCACATTTCATTTATTTTCATTTTTAATTCTCCTTAAATCTGCCTAAGAGGTCGTGGGTTCGATTTCCACACCTCACATTTATTTTATTTTCATTTTTCTTTAAGTTCTGACTGAGAGGTTGTGGGTTCCAATCCCACTCCTCTCAATTCTTAATTTCATACATTATTTTCAAGCCAGGAGTACCCAAGTTCGAACCCCCTCAGCGCCATTTCTTTATTCACATTTTAGTGCTTTTCACGGGTGAGGTCGCGGGTTCAATTCCTAATGACCTCACCTAATTTATACTCAGTCAAAATTCCAGATTTGTTCATCTATGATTAGCCAAAACCAAACTTGTAATTTGCTGGAAATTTTGTCACGTTTGCAGCTCACTTCCTTCAACATTTACACGTGAATTCATAGGGTAATTCGTAGATCATTTAATACGTTTTTGGGTGTATTTTTCATAGATTCGTTTAGCCAAGAGATTAACACTCAAATCAGTAACATTACATCTCATATGAACATCACGATTTACATAAACATGTGTACATGAAATACAAAGAACTAACATGTCATTTCAAGTCCTAAACCATGACCAATAGCCACGGCAACACGCCGAAACGTACGTAGTCAAATTTTCGAAAAAACATCAACGTAAGTCACATAATTCCAAACATACATATAAACACATAATCATCACGAAAACACGTTTCATCCCTAGTTTTCTACCAGCAAACATAACCAACCTATGATTTAATGGGATCTAGTGACAAAGACATGCAACGGGGAAGAACCCTAGTTTTCGGAATTGATTTGTCTGAACCTTAGGGGTCTGTTGGGAAAGGGACCAAGAGAGAAGAGAACCCATACCTTTTTGACATTCAAACCTTGACTTGATGCCCAAAGAACTCCTCCACACACACGTCCAACACCAAAAGTTCAACACCAAACTCGACGGAAAACCTTCTCTTTGCCTACGTGATTGATTAGTTGTTTGTTTATAATTTTTCGTTGTGAGTTCTTCAAGTGTGAAGAACTTTGGTTTACCTACTGTTTTTTTTAAGTTATTTGGTAGAGAGAATCGTGAGTGAGAGTGATAGAGACGTGAGAGAGAGATGAGCGTGAGAGGAGAGAGTTAGCTTAGGCTTAGGAGTCTAGTTTAGGACTTAGTCAAATAAGGTTTTTATTAAATATTAAAAATCTGATTTCCCTTTTAATTTAATCACATAATAAATAATAAATATTAATTAATTGCATTAATTTATCAACTTAAATAAAAACAACTTTAATTCATTGCTTCCACCTTGGCTCGAACCCGGGTGGAGCAAGACTTCACTTCAAGAGCAAATTTTTGGCTCTCTCTACCCAAATTGCCCCTCCACCTTATTAATTAAATAACAAATTATATATTTAGGGTAATTACAATACTACCCTTAGCCTGGAAAAAGACCATTTTACCCCTAGACCCTCCAAAACTATGATTTTCCCATTTTAAGCTCGGTAAAGACTCATTCGAGTAAATCTTCATATTCGAGATCCCTACATGGTTGGACCCAACCTTTCCAAGCTCAACTAACTCTCCAAGTTAGTTGGCTTGGATGTAGCAAGGGTTCAGAGGTCTGGTTCTACGCGTATCAATTCGTGTGAACCCGTTCTAATCGTAGGCATTCTAGACCCATTAAGCATTACTTAGCATATTCATTTTTATGGTTGGTACTTTATCCCCCCTTAGGAACATTCGTCCCTGAATGACACTACTCTTTACTAACAATAATTAAGTCATCTATAGAATGTATGCATACATAGGTAATTCAATATTCCCTATTGGTGAATATCTGATTCACATATTAACATGATGGAACACATCCTTGAAACCTACTAGTAGCTTCACATTAATAGACTAAGGAACTCTTTCCTAAACTAGTCTCATCAAAGCATACAACATAAGTAAACATATAAGTCATACAAATCAGCACCAACATGATGACTCAAACATATTAACCTCATACTAGTGCATAAACACCATACACAGTCAAATACATGAAAGACTAATTAAGGCTACTCACCCGAGACTTCACCAAAAGTGCCTTCCCCTGCACCCCTAGACTTGAGTGCGAAGAATCGTTGCCTCCTTGGAGCCTCTTCACTTGGACCATTAGGCTGAACTCTCTCCTTCCATTGTTCTTGACTTCTCCTATTCGCACAATCCTTCACCATGTGAACCGGTTTGCCACAACTGTTACAAGCGTTAGTGCCCATCATACACTCTCCTCCATGCAGTTTGCCACACTTCCTGCAAGGTGGTCTCTCCTGAGGTGTATCTACTTCATTGTTTCTATTAACTCTGGACTCAGAATTCCTATCATAGCGACCCTTCGATGAACTTGACTCCCCTTGGTGGGAGAGTCCCTTTTAAAACCTGGGATTATCCCTGATTCCAGTACTACTCTTCCTTGAAAAAATTCTCCTCAGCTTGCCTTGACCTGTTCCCTGCCCTAGTGTGCTTTCTCTTCCTACATTCCTCCACTTGTTGGACATGGACCATAAGACTGGAAAGGCCCATGCTGGCATGCAGCATAGCTGACCTACACTTCTCCTCGAGATTCTCAGCAATCTTAGATCCAGTGTAAACGGGAGGATTCATCCTCGTGAAGTCCCTTAACCTGCTAGCCATGGTGCTGGCATGTGGGTTCTTCGTGGGAACAACTTGTTGCTCCGCCTTCGTTTCTCCTCGTATTCATCTTTCTGAATCTCAAGATTTGATGTTAGATACGCTTTTAACACCAAGAAACAGACATTAGAGAAAGCACAATAAGATCAGAAGAAAGGAATTTTCCTACGCATCATGTAGTCTCTTATTCAGGATAGTGGTGCACTTCACTACCAAGACTTAGAAACTACTCAATGTGATTGATGTGAACTTATTATCTTTGGAATTTAACCTAGTCCTCTGATACCAACTTGTCACGACCGGAGTTTAGACCCCAGATGAGACCAGCGTCATTGACCTCTCAGAGGTCGCAGACAAGCCTACTTACGTCATTCTTACTTCATTTAGGTTAATTTTAGCGGAAAATTTGATTTTTTTCTTATCATGCATAAAGGTCATTTTACTTACATTCATAATGTTCACAATCAACCATCTAACATTAAGATTATCAACTGAAAGAAATAGTTCAATACTGCATTAAAAGTATAATTGCCAAAATGGCACCAATACAATGTCTGAAATAAAAACAGAAAGAAACACTAGTGGAACATACTCCACTAGCTAAAGCCTACATCTAACCTAGATAGTAACGGTAGACATCCTCAAAAGTATGAGGGCCTACCAAGTCCGGATGAAAGATCCACGTCCGGATAGCTGCAACGTCAACCTATTAGCTCTAGCGTCCACCTGTGCCTGCACCTAAAAATATAGAGTTGTATGGGATTAGTACACACTTGTACTAAGTATGAGTATATGCAAGCACACACCAAAGACATGCATGAGTAAGAATAGCTCTTTCCTAACAACATGATTATGGAAAGTCAAGTCAGTGGACTTGCCAAATTGGGATTAGGAAAGTTAGTGAGCTTTCAAAATTTGGTTTAGGAAAGTCAGTTAGCTTTCCAAATTTGGATTAGGAAAGTCATTGAGCTTTCCAAATTTGGATTAACAAAGTCATGCCATGAGAGTAACATGCATCATCATACTTATCATATTGCACACAGCACATAACATCTTACACATAGCACATATCATATTGCATATAGCACATAACATCTTCCATACCATTTATTCATATGCCATGAGACCTTGGAATCATGGACTTAACATAAAGACTTCCCAAAATGAGGGCTCAACATATGGGACCTCAACTAGGGAGCCTTATTTAGCAAACACAGAGTCTGCTTCATTCATTCTTACGTATTTCATTTCATTCATACATAAGCTAGTGTAAACAGCAGCTATACCAAGGATGTAGTTTAAGACTATCATCGGTTTTGTTGTGCAATGATCAAGAATAACCTAGTGTTATTACTTGAGTCTAGCTTAACTCTTGATTATCCTATCCTAACACCTTTGTTATCGTTCATTTCATCATGTGTATCATTTGAGGCTGGCCTCATTCATTCATTGGGAACTTTAACCTTAACCGACATAGATTATATGAGAATCATGAAATCCAATGTCTCCCCCACACTGAAAATAGGTGGAATAACCGGCTAAAGTGAACCAAAACATGCTAGCGTACATTGGAATTGAACCCCGCCAGATCCCTATATTGGCAGTATAGGTTCGAAGACTAGGAGATATAAGGAGACCCATACCCGGCATGCCGGACAGTCTCATCTCATAAGAGTTACGTGAACCTCCGCCCTTCCCGAAAGAAGGCATCACCGCTCATAGCTATTCTATCAGTGCTCAGTATAAAGTTCCATTTCATTCAACTCATACGTCATGGAAGCTGGCTTCTAGTATGAGGACATCGTAGATCAATATATGATTTCTCATCTCATCATTAGTATTAAGTATACATTATTCTCAATACTTTTATTAGAGTGTTCATAGAGACTGGTCTCTTCATTAACTTTACACTCTCATAGGTGAGTACTTTTTGGTAACATTTACTTAGGCTCATCTGAGATTGCTCTCATCTTTTACATTAGCCTCTTATCATGTTGTCACCACATTCATTAACTTTAGCACAATGCTCTTCATAATTACTCACCCCTTATTACGTGAATATTCATTTCATCATATGCCAATGCACTTGGCCATTTAGTTTGTTTCACACTCTTACTTAATCCTTTAGGGTTTCATCATTTCATTACATAATATTCATTTCATCGTATTCCAATACACTTGGACATTTTGTCACGATTGGAATCTAGACCCCAGACGAGACCGGCGTCGTTGACCTCTCAGAGGTCGCAGACAAGCCTGCTTACCTCATTCATACTTGATCTAGGTTAATTTTAGCGGAAAATTTGAAACCGTTTTTTCCTTAACATACTTGTTAAACATCCTTATCATTTCATAATTGTTCACCATCAACCATCTAACATTAAGAAATAAACAACTGAAAGAAATAGTCCAATAAGTATTAAGTGTATAATTGCCAAAATGGCACCAATACAAAGTCTGAATGAAAACAGGAAAGAAACGCTAGTGGAACATGCTCCACTAACTCAACCCTAAAGCTAAGCTAGAATGTAAAATAGTAGTATCATCGAAAGCATGAGGACCTACCAACTCTGGATGAAGGCTGGACGTCCGGATAACTGCAACAATGATCATGTAGCTCTATCGCCCACCTGTGCCTGCACCTAAAATAGTATAGTTGTATAGGGTTAGTACACACTTGTACTAAGTATGGGTATATGCAAGCACACACCACGGACATGCATGAGAAAGAATAGATCTTTCCTAACAACATGATTTTTGGGGGTCAGGTCAGTGGACTTGCCAAATTGAGATTAGGAAAGTCATGCCATGAGAGTAACATGCATCATCATAAACATCATATTGCACACAGCACATAACATCTTCATATAGCACATATAATAACATATAACACATAGCTTCTTTCATATCGTTCATTCATATACCATAAGACCTTGGAATCATGGACTTGACATTAAGACTTTCCAAAATGAGGGCTCAACATATGGGACCTGAACTAGGGAGTCTTCATTAGCAAACACAGAGTTTGCTTCATTCATTCATACGTACTTCATTTCATTTCGTTCATATGCCAGTGTGAACACCAGCTATACCTAGGGTGTAGTTTAAGACTTTCATCGGTTTTGCTGTGCAATTATCAAGAATAACCTAATGTCATTACCTTAGTCTAGCTCACCTCTTGATTATCCTACCCTAACACCACTGGTATCATTCATTTCATTATGTGCTTCATTGGAGGCTGGCCTCATTCATTCATTTGGAACTTTAACTTTAACCGACATAGATCATGTGAGCATCATGAAATCGAGTGTCTCCCTTACACCAAAAATAGGTGGAATCACCGGCCAAGGTGACCCAAAAACATGCTAGCGTACATAGGAATTTAACCCCGCCAGATCCCTATATTGGCAGTATAGGTTAGAAGACTAGGAGATATAAGGAGACCCATACCCGGCAAGTCGGACAGTCTCATCTCATGAGAGTTACGTGAACCTCCGCCCTTCCCGAAAGAAGGCATTACCGCTCATAGCTAGCCTATCGGTGCTCAGTATAAAGTTCCATTACATTCATCTCATACGTCATGGAAGCTGGCTTCTAGTATGAGGACATCATAGCTAATTAGATGATTTCTCATCTCATCAATTAGTATTTAGTGTGTTAAGCTTAATATTTTTGTTAGAGTGTTCATACAGACTGGTCTCTTCATTATCTTACACTCTCATTGGTGAGTACGTATTGGTAACATTTACTTAGGCTAATTTGAGATTGCTCTCATCATTTACATTAGCCTCATATCATGTTGTCACCACATTCTTCATCATTAGCATCTTCGCTTTTCATAGTTAATCACCCCTTATTATGTGAATGCTCATTTCATCATTTCATAGTACATCTCATCATATGCCAACGCACTTGGTCACTTAGTGTATCTTACACTCATACTTAACCCTCCTAGGGTTCATCATTTCATTACATACATCTTAGGTTCACTTATTTTTGAACGTATGTTAGACTTATGTGTCTATACATACAAGCCATGGGGCTTCATTCATAGTTCGCTATGTGATTTTTACTTTCCTAAGATTATGTAGTACAAGACTTATGTATCTTGTATACAAGCCAAGATCTTGATTTTGATCTAAGTAGATGGCATTATTCTTGGATATTTTACTCACGTATGACTTATGTATCAATACGGAAGTTTGGGCAAGCGAACCCAAATCTTGAATCAATTGGATATCATTTATATTTTTCATTGATTTTATATCTAATATTCATAACATTAGAAACTCTAAATTAAATCTCAACATTAACATTGAAGGAATTATTTTCTATTTAATTTTACTCTCAAGTTGGCCGAAGGGTTGGGGGTTCGAACCCACACAACCCCTTTCTAATTTTTGTTAGTTTCTTGTTGCCCCTACTCGCGTAAACCAAGAGGTTGTGGGTTCAAACCCCCACAGCCTCTTTGATTTTTAGTATTAAATTCTCTGTAAATTGGGAGGTTGTGGGTTCGAACCCCCACAGCCCCCCTTATTTTTGTTTTAATTTCGCTGAGGAGGCTGTGAGGTGGTGGGTTCGAACCCCCACAACCTCTCTATCTTTATTTTAATTAATTGGGCGAGTGGCAGTGAGGTTGTGGGATTAAACCCCCACAGCCTCACTTCATTTCTTAATTAATTTCGCCTCTATCTTCAGCCTTGAGGTCGTGGGTTCGATTCCCACGCCTCGCGTTTTCTTTTTCCTTATTTTCACTTCTTTCGCGCGTACATGGAGGTCGTGGGTTCGAATCCCACGCCTCTCATTTGTTTATTTAATTAAGCTTCTCCTCCTTCTCCCCACAGATCGCGAGTTCGATTCCCCCCAGCCCCAATTTCTTTTTCTTTGTAGCGAATATCAGTGGCCAGGTTTGAATCACCGAGTCCCCATTTCCTTCTTTCCCTTGTCACGCGAAACCAGTAGCTAAGGGGTTCGATTCCCCTTAGCTCCTTCACGTTTTTCCTTTCTTTTTCAGCCTTCTCAACATGTGAGGTCTTGGGTTCAATTCCCATTGACCTCACTTATTTTATTTTCCTTTTTACAAGCCAGAATTTGACATTATTATTTAGTGCACAAATCTGGAAAACTTTAGTCCCTCTTCAACTCATTTTTAGGCGCATTTTTTCATAAGCTTATTTAGCCAAAAGATGGTTATTCAATCCACTATATTTCATTACAAGGAACATCACATTGCACACACATTACACACATAAAATACACAAGAAATACGCGACTTGTACACCCCAAAACAGTGGACAAAACACTGCCCATATGCACGCACACACACAAACTTTTCCGATCACATTTTGATGGTCATCATTGTGATTTCCCGCACATAAACATGTTCACATTTAATATAAACACATCATTCATGCCTAAATCTAGCAGCACAACATACCCATCCTACAAATTCGTTTGGGAGCTAAGGACAAGGACATACAAAGGGAACAACCTTAGTTTTCAAGACCTTGAGAATCGTTCGAAGGAAAATACTCTTGGAGAAAGAATTCCAGGAGAGAATCCCATACCTTTTGACGTTGTTTAAGTGCGAAGCTGCTGCCCAAACGTTCCTCCAAACCACGCCCAATTCACTTCAACGCACACACCACTCGACAAACCTCTCTTTGCCTTGACGTTTTGATTACTTTGTCTTTTCCTTAAAAATTCTTGTGAGTTCTTCAAGTGTGAAGAACTTTTAATATTTCATCAGTTTTTTTTGTTGTTTTTGGCAGAACTAACGTGAGAGAGAGAGTGATGAAACATGAGAGAGAGATTGAGAGAGAGTGAAACGTGTGTGTAGTTGTTTAGGAATAGGGGATGACTTAGTCAATTAAGGACTCTCCTTAATATTTAAAAATCTGATTTTACTTTTTATTAAATCATCTAATAAACATTAATTAATTAAATTAATTTATCAATCTTAAATAAAAGCAATTTAAATCATTGCTTCCACCTAGGTTCGAACCCGGGTGGAGCAAGACTCTACTCCAAGAGCTTAATTTTGGCTCTCTCTCCCAAAATTGCCCCTCCATCTTATTAAATAATTAATTAAATATATATTTAGGGTAATTATGATTTTACCCTCAGCCTGGTAAAAGACCATTGTACCCCTAGACCCTCAAAACTTAAGATTTCTTCTTTTTAAGTCCGATAAAGACTCTTTCGATTAAATCTTCGTTTTCGAGAGCCTCACATGGTTGGTTCTAACCTTTCCAAGCTAAACTAACTCCCCAAGTTATTCGACTTGGTCGTAGTAAGGGTTCTGAGGTATGGTTCTACGCGTATCAATGCGTGTGAACCTTGGTTTAATCACAAGCATTATTGACACCTTAAGTATTTATCCTATTCATTTTTAGGGTTGTTACATTACCCCTCCTTAGGAACATTCGTCCCCGATTGACACTACCACTTCATATCGTAATGCCAGCCAGATCATAATAAAACCACTATGCACAGTCAAGCAATAGCAACAAAATATGGAGAGATAAGGAAACATAGGCTTAAGAGTAGGAAGTCTAACCTCAAGAGCTGAAAAGATGAGGGTAGAGGGATTTCATGTCGGCCTTAGCCTCCCACGTAGCACCCTCAAGAAGATGATTTCTCCACAATACCTTCACTGTGGCAATCTCCTTGTTCCTCAGCCGCTTGACCTGTATGTCTAAGATCTCAACAGGTACCTCCTCATAAGACAAGTCTTCACCAACCCCCAAACCTTCAACAGGTTGGATTGATGCTGGATAACCTAGGCACTTCTTCAACATAGAGACATGAACGACTAGATGAACAGAAGCTAGCTCCGCAGGCAATGCTAACTCATAGGCCACCTCACCCACATGCTGTAGGATCTCATATGGCCCAATACCTCGGACTCAGCTTCCCTTTTCTACCAAATCTCATCACCCCTTTCATTGGTGATATCTTCAAGCTAACCTGGTCACCAACATCAAACTCTAGGGGCCACTTTCTGTTATCTACATATGACTTCTGCCGACTGTAAGCAGTAGCCAACCTGTCCCTAATCACTCTGACCTTCTCTAAGGCCTCATGAATAATCTCTGGACCCAAAATGGATGACTCTCCAACCTCAAACCACCCAACTGGAGATCTACACCTCCTACCATACAGTGCCTCAAACGGTGCCATCCCAATACTGGAGTGATAGCTATTATTATACGAGAACTCTATAAAAGGCAGATGGTCATCCCAGTTATCTCTGAAATCAATCACACACGCTCTCAACATGTCCTCCAATGTCTGAATGGTGCACTCCGCCTGCCCATCTTTCTGAGGATGAAAGGCAGTGCTAAGCTTTACCTGCGTGCCCAAGCTCTTCTGGAAAGATCTCCAGAAATGTGAAGCAAACTGAGCTCCTCTATCTGAAATGATAGACAAAGGAATCCCATGCCACCTCACAACCTCATCAATGTAGAGCCTCGCATAATCCTCGGCTCTGTAAGTAGACTTCACAGGGATAAAGAGGGCAAACTTAGTCAATCTGTCCACAATAACCCATATGGAGTCATGCTGCCTCCTAGTCCTAGGAAGACAAACCACGAAGTCCATATTAATGGCCTCCCACTTTAAAGTCGGAATCTTAATAATCTAAGTCAGACCACCAGGCTTAAGATGCTCTGCCTTAACCTGCTGACAATTAGGATATTTGGCCACAGATTCTGCAATGTCCTTCTTCATGCCATCCCACCAATAAATCTACTTAAGATCATGATACATCTTGGTGGAACCTGGATGTATGGAATATCTGGAACCGTGGGCCTCTGCAACAATCTTGGTCCGCAAATCATCCACATCTGGTACACACAGCATGTCCTGATACTTAAGTATGCCATCACCTCCCAAAACGAAAGAGTCATTCATCTTCATCAGCACTGAGTCCCTCATCTCCATCAACACAGGATCTAGATGCTGACCCTTCTTGACTTCAACTACCAAGGATGATTCAGAACTAGGATGAACTGAAACATCCCCACTAGTAGAGTCAACCAATAGCATACCCAGTCTAGCCAGTCTGTGTACATCTTTCACCAGCTCCTTCTTCTCATCCTCAACGTGGGTTGTACTTCCCATTTTCATCCTGCTCAAAGCATCAGCTACAACATTAGCCTTACCTGGATGGTAGTGCACATTCATATCATAATCCTTCAACAGCTCCAACCATCTCCGCTGACGTAGATTCAACTCCCTCTGAGTGAACACATAATGGAGACTCTTGTGGTCTGTGAATACATCCACATGCACTCCATACAAGTAGTGCCTCCACAGCTTCAGTGTAAATACCACAGCTGTCAACTCCAGGTGATGAGTGGGGTAATTCTTCTCATGAACCTTGAGCTGTCTGGACGCATAGGCTATCACCTTACCAACCTGCATAAGAACACAACCCAAACCAACCCTAGATGCATCACAGTAAACAGTGTAATTCTCACCACACTTAGGCAAAGTAAGCACCGGGGCTGAAGTGAGTCTGTCCTTGAGCTCCTGGAAACTCCTCTCACAAGTCTCCGTCCACTCAAACTTGGCTTTCTTCTGAGTCAAAGCTGTCAATGGGGCAGCAATGGAAGAAAAGCACTCCACAAACCTGCGGCAGTAACCATCCAATCCCAAAAAACTACGGATGTCAATGGGAGTAAGAGGCTTTGGCCAGTTCTTCACGGCCTCAGTCTTCCTGGGATCCACCTTCACACCCTGATCGGACACAACATGACCCAGGAAGGTCATCGATCTCAGCCAGAATTCACATTTGCTGAATTTGGCATACATCCGATGCTGTCTAAGTACCTGCAAGGTTAGTCTCAAATGTTGTTCATGCTCTTCCTTGGTCTTAGAGTAGATGAGAATGACATCAATGAATACTATGACGAAAGAGTCAAGGTATTCACGGAAGACCCTGTTCATGAGATCCATAAATGCAGCAGGTGCATTTGTGAGAACAAATGACATGACTAGAAACTCATAGTGACCATAACGGGTACGAAAGGCTGTCTTTGGGATATCTCCATCCCTAACCCTAAGTTGATGGTACCTTGAACGAAGATCAATTTTTGAAAAGAAACTAGACACTAGGAGCTGATCGAACAAATCATCTATGCTGGGAAGTGGATACTTATTCTTTATAGTGAGTTTGTTGAGCTGCCGATAATCGATATACATTCTAAGGGTTCCATCTTTCTTTTTCACAAACAACACTGGAGCGCCTCAAAGATATATGCTCGGCTGAATGAAACCCTTGTCAGTGAGATCTTTTAACTGCAGCTTCAACTCTTTGAGTTCAGTTGGAGCCATTCTGTAAGAAGGAATTGAAATTGGTTTAGTATCGGGTTCTAAGTCAATACCAAAATCAATCTCTCGAGGGGGAGGGACTCCAAGCAAATAATCAGGAAATACATCTAGGAACTCACTCTTTACAGGCACTGAGTCTATGGAAGGAATGTCACGATCTAGATCATTAACACTCACAAGATGACATAATAACCCCTTGGACATCATTTTATTGGCCTTTAGGTTTGAAATCAAGAGGTTAGGACGACTCGAGTTGTACCCCTCCCAGACTAGCTCCTCTTCATTAGGGAAACAAAATCTCACCACTCTCCTATGACAATCCAAGCAAGCATAACAACTGTGAAGCCAGTCCATGCCTAGAATAACATCAAAATCATGCATGGGTAACTCAACCAAGTCTGCACACATAGTCTTACCACTTATCACTATTGGGCAACCCTTGTATACTCTATCAGTTCTTACATTTTATCCTAAAGGTGTACTAACCACTATAGGATCATGCAGAACTTCAGGCAATATCTCAAAAGTAAGAGCAAGCAGAGGAGTCACAAAGGAAAGTGTAGACTCTGGATCAAGTAAAGCATAAACAGAAGTTGAGAATACTTGCAGCATACCTGTGACCACATCAGCGGACTTCTCCTGCTCCTCCCTGCCCTTCAGGGCATAGAACCTGTTCCTCTTAGGAGGGTCGGCTGCTGCTGCACCCTGTGGATTAGGCCTAGGCTGAGCATTACCTCCAGCCTGACCTCTGTTATGTGGACAGTCTCTGACCATGTGTCCACTCTTACCACAACCGAAACAAGCATTAGTGCCCTGTCTGCACTCTCCACTGTGAGATCGGCCACACTTAGAACAATTCTTCTTAGGACGCTGCATCTCACCTCCATTGCCCTTCTTGGGCTCAGGTCTGCCTCCTCTAGGTGTTGTACTCCTCTAAAAGTTTGAGTTCCCAGAGCTTTGTTTCCCCTTCTTGAACCTGGGCTGCTCACGGATGCCAAAAGTGTTTCTGTGGCCTCCATGGCTGGGACCTGCCTGATCTTGAGGCTTAGGCCTTCTAGCATCAGAAACACCCCTCTTTTTACGGCTGTCCTCTACCTGCTGGACATGCACCATAAACCTGGAGAGGTCCATATTATCATGAAGCATCGCAGACCGACACTCCTCTTCTAGATCTCCATTGATTCCTGTGAGGAACCTGCTCATCTCATACCTGCTCATCTCATACCTGCTGTTAGACACAAGGGAAGTAGCATACCTGGATAATTTCAACAAAGCTCAGTATTCTCCTCATTCTTGCTATTAAATACTAGAGAAAGTAACATACCTTGATAGCTTAACAAACTTCAGGGAATACTCCCTAACTGTCATAGAGCCTTGTTTAAGGTTGATGAACTCCTCAACCTTGGCTTCCCTCATCTCCCTGGGGAAGAATCTCTCCAGAAATGCCGTCTTGAACAGCTCCCAAGTGACTGGCACTCCACCCAACACTCGGCTATCTTGCCACATCTTGCACCAAGTCTGTGCAACATCCTTGAGTTGATAGGAAGTTAGCTCAGCCTTCTAGTATCTTTGGCCCACATAGCCACCAGAATCTTATGCAACTCATCCACAAACTCCTGGGGATCCTCTGTAGTCCTAGACCCTGTGAAAATAAGAGGATTCATCCTCGTAAAATCCCTCAGCCTGTCAGCCATACTACGAACCGGTGGGTTTTGCCTCTGAACATCCTGCCGGTTGACCTGGGCAGTCATAGCCTGGGCCTGCATAGTAATGGCCTGGGCCATCTAGTCCAGATATGCCCTCACCTTAGCATCAGTCAATCCAGCTGGGTTAACTGGCACAGCCACTCCTTCTGATGGAGCCTAGGGTGGATCCTGATTGCCCCCAGCAGCTGCACCTCCTCTCCTCTGACCAATATCCCCCCTAGTATTCATTCTCTGAAAACAACAAAGATTTATGTTAGACACGCTCATAACACCAATAAATTAAACTTTAGGAAAAGCACGATAAGATCAGAAAAAGGGAAGTTTTCCTACGCATCACGCAGTCTCTAATCCAGGATAGTGGTGCACTTTACTACCATGATTTAGAAACTACTCAATGTGGTTGATGTGAACTCATTATTATCGGAATTTAACCTAGTGCTCTAATACAAACTTTCTCACGACTGGAATCTAGACCCCAGACGAGACCGACGTCGTTGACCTCTCACAGGTCGCAGACAAGCCTACTTACGCCATTCATACTTCATCTAGGTTAATTATAGCAGAAAATTTGAAACTTTTTTTTCCTTAACATACTTGTTAAACATCCTTATCATTTCATAATTGTTCACCATCAACCATATAACAATAAGAAATAAACAACTGAAAGAAATAGTCCAATAAGAATTAAGTGTATAATTGCCAAAATGGCACCAATACAAAATATGAATAAAAACAGGAAAGAATAGCCCACCTGCACCTAAAATAGTATAGTTGTATTGGGTTAGTACACACTTGTACCTAGTATGGGTATATGCAAGCACACACCACAGACATGCATGAGAAAGAATAGCTCTTTCCTAACAACATGATTTTTGGGGGTCAAGTCAGTGGACTTGCCAAATTGAGATTAGGAAAGTCATGCCATGAGAGTAACATGCATCATCATAAATATCATATTACACACAACACATAACATCTTCATATAGCATATATCATAACATATAACATACAGCTTCTTTCATATCATTCATTTATATACCATGAGACCTTGGAATCATGGACTTGACATTAAGACTTTCCAAAATGAGGGCTCAACATATGGGACCTCAACTAGGGAGTCTTCATTAGCAAACACAGAGTCTGCTTCATTCATTCATACGTACTTCTTTCATTTTGTTCATATGCCAGTGTGAACACCAGCTATACCTAGGGTGTAGTTTAAGACTTTCATCAGGTTTGCTGTGCAATGATCAAGAATAACCTAATGTCATTACCTGAGCCTAGCTCACCTCTTGATTATCTTATCCTAACACCTTTGGTATCATTCATTTCATTCTGTGCTTCATTTGAGGCTGGCCTCATTCATTCATAGGGAACTTTAACTTTAACCGACATAGATCATGTGAGCATCATGAAATCCAGTGTCTCCCCAACACCGAAAAGAGGTGGAATCACCAGCCAAAGTGACCTAAACACATGCTAGCGTACATGGGAATTTAACCCCGCTAGATCCCTATATTGGCATTATATGTTTGAAAACTAGGAGATATAAGGAGATCCATACCCGGCAAGACGGACAGTCTCATCTCATGAGAGTTACGTGAACCTCCGCCCTTCCCGAAAGAAGGCATCACCGCTCATAGCTAGCCTATCGGTGCTCAGTATAAAGTTCCATTACATTCATCTCATACGTCATGGAAGCTGGCTTCTAGTATGAGCACATCATAGCCCATTAGATGATTTCTCATCTCATCATTAGTATTAAGTGTGTTAAGCTCAATACTTTTGTTAGAGTGTTCATAGAGACTGGTCTCTTCATTATCTTACACTCTCATTGGTGAGTACGTATTGGTAACATTTACTTAGGCTCATTTGAGATTGCTCTCATCATTTACATTAGCCTCATATCATGTTGTCACCACATTCTTCATCATTAGCATCTTTGCTTTTCATAGTTACTCACCCCTTATTATGTGAATGTTCATTTCATCATTTCATAGTACATCTCATCATATGCCAACGCACTTGGTCACTTAGTGTATCTTACACTCATACTTAACCCTCCTACGGTTCATCATTTCATTGCATACATCTTAGGTTCACTTATTTTTGAACGTATGTTTGACTTATGTGTCTATACATACAAGCCATGGGGCTTCATTCATAGTTCGCTAAGTGATTCTTACTTTCCTAAGATTATGTAGTACAAGACTTATGTATCTTGTATATAAGCCAAGATCTTGATTTTGATCTAAGTAGATGGCATTATTCTTGGATATTTTACTCACGTATGACTTATGTATCAATACGGAAGTTTGGGCAAGGGAACCCAAATCTTGAATCAATTGGATATCATTTATATTTTTTTCATTGATTTTATTTCTAATACCGTAACATTAGAAACTCTAAATTAAATCTCAACAATAACATCGAAGGATTAATTTTCTATTTCATTTTACTCTCAAGTTGGCCGAAGGATTGGGGGTTCGAACCCCCACAACCCCTTTTTAATTTTTGTTAGTCTCTTGTTGCCTCTACTCGCCTAAACCGAGAGGTTGTGGGTTCAAACCCCCACAGCCTCTTTGATTTTTAGTATTAAATTCTCTGGAAATGGGGAGGTTGTGGGTTCGAACCCCCACAGCCCCCCTTATTTTTGTTTTAATTTCGCTGAGGAGGCTGTGAGGTGGTGGGTTCGAACCCCCACAGCCTCTTTATCTTTATTTTAATTAATTGGGCGAGTGGCAATGAGGTTGGGGATCGAACCCCCATAGCCTCACTTCATATCTAAATTAATTTCGCCTCTAGCCTCAGCCTTGAGGTCGTGGGTTCGATTCCCACGCCTCGCGTTTTCTTTTTCCTTATTTTCTCTTCTTTCGCGCGTACTTGGAGGTCGTGGGTTCGAATCCCACGCCTCTCATTTATTTATTTAATTAAGCTTCTCCTCCTTCTCCCCAAAGATCGTTAGTTGGATTCCCGCCAGCCCCAATTTCTTTTTCTTTGTAGCGAATATCAGTGGCCAGGTTCGAATCCCTGCGTCCCCTTTTCCTTGTTTCCCTTGTCACGCGAAACGAGTAGCTATGGGGTTCGATTCCCCTTAGCTCCTTCACGTTTTACCTTTCTTTTTCAGCCTTCTCAACATGTGAGGTCTTGGGTTCAATTCCGATTGACCTCACTTATTTTATTTTCCTTTTTAAAAGCCAGAATTTGACATTATTATTTAGTGCACAAATCTGGAAAATTTTAGTCCCTCTTCAACTCATTTTTAGGCGCATTTTTTCATAAGTTTATTTAGCCAAAATATGGTTTTTCAATCCACTATATTTCATTACAAGGAACATCACATTGCACACACATTACACATAAAATACACATGAAATACGGGACTTGTACACCCAAAAACAGTGGCCAAAACACTACCCATATGCATGCACACACACCAACTTTTCCGATCACACTTTGATGGTCATCATCGTGATTTCCCGCACATAAACATGTTCACATTTAATATAAACACATTGCCTAAATCTAGTAGCACAACATACCCATCCTACGAATTTTTTTGGGAGCTAAGGACAAGGACATACAAAGGGAACAACCTTAGTGTTCAAGACCTATAGAATCGTTCGAAGGAAAATACTCTTGGAGAAAGAATTCTAGGAGAGAAACCCATACCTTTTAACGTTGTTTAAGTGCGAAGCTGCTGCCCAAACGTTCCTCCAAACCACGCCCAATTCACTTCAACGCACACACCACTCGACGAACCTCTCTTTGCCTTGACGTTTTGATTACATTGTCTTTTCCTTAAAAATTCGTGTGAGTTCTTCAAATGTGAAGAACTTTTAATATTTCATCAGTTTTTTTTTTGTTTTTGGCAGAACGAATGTGAGAGAGAGAGTGATGAAACGTCAGAGAGAGATTGAGAGAGAGTGAAACGTGTGTGTAGGTGTTTAGGATTAGGGGATGACTTAGTCAATTAAGGACACTCCTTAATATTTAAAAATCTGATTTTACTTTTTATTAAATCAGCTAACAAACATTAATTAATTAAATTAATTTATCAATCTTAAATAAAAGCAATTTAAATCATTGCTTCCACCTAGGTTCGAACCCGGGTGGAGCAAGACTCTACTCCAAGAGCTCAATTTCAGCTCTCTCTCCCAAAATTGCCCCTCCATCTTATTAAAAAATTAATTAAACATATAGTTAGGGTAATTACGATTTTTCCTCAGCTTGGTAAAAGACCATTTTACCCCTAGACCCTCAAAACTTAAGATTTCTTCTTTTTAAGTCCGGTAAAGACTCTTTCGATTAAATCTTCATTTTCGAGAGCCTCACATAGTTGGTTCCAACCTTTCCAAGCTAAACTAACTCCCCAAGTTAGTCGACTTGGTCGTAGTAAGGGTTTTGAGGTCTGGTTCTACGCGTATCAATCCGTGTGAACCTAGGTTTAATCGCAAGCATTCTTGACACCTTAAGTATTTATGCTATTCATTTTTAGGGTTGTTACACATTTAGTGTGTTTTACACTCGTACATAACCCTTCTAGGTTTACATCATTCATTACATACATCTTAGGTTCACTTATTTTTAAACGTATGTTAGACTTATGGGTCTATACATACAAGACATGAGGCTTCATTCATAGTTCAATTAAGTGATTCATGTCTTCCTAAGATTATGTGGTACAAGACTTCTGCATCTTGTATGTATGCCAAGATCTCAATTTCGATCTAAGTAGGCGGCATTATTCTTGAACATTTAATTCACGTATGACTTATGTATCAATACGTAATTTGGGCAAGGGAACTGATTTCAAATCCCTTGGACAACACTTACATTTTTTATTTATTTGATTTTGGTCCACACGGCTTGGGGACCCAAAATTGATCCCCAACACCTTCATTTTATTTTTCCCTTAGTTTTTCTCTTCATTTTTCGCTCAATGGGATTGAGAAGATGTTGGATCGAACCCCCACAACCTCATTTTCTTTTAATTTTTTTTCTTTAAACTCTCTCTCCCTTGGCCGAGGGGTTGTGGGTTCGAACCCCCACAACCCCTTATATTTTATTTATTTATTTTTCCTTGACTATTTCGCATTGACCATGAGGTTGTGGGATCAAACCCCCACAGCCTCACTTTATTTTTCTTGTAATTATCCTCTACTTCCTAGAGGTCGTGGGTTCAATTCCCACGCCTCAAATTTCTTTTATTTTCATTTTTAATTCTCCTTAAATCTGCCTAAGAGGTCGTGGGTTCGATTCCCACACCTCACATTTATTTTCTTTTCATTTTTCATTAAGTTCTGATTGAGAGGTTGTGGGTTCGAATTCCCACTCCTCTCAATTATTAATTTCATACATTATTTTCCAGCCAGGAGTACCCAAGTTAGAACCCCATCATCCCCATTTCTTTATTCACGTTTTAGTGCTTTTCACGGGTGAAGTCACGGGTTCGATTCCTAATGACCTCACCTAATTTATACTCATTTAAAATTACAGATTTGTTCATCTATGTTTAGCCGAAACCAAACTTGTAATTTGCTGGAAATTTTGTCACGTTTGCAACTCATTTTCTTCAACATTTACACCTGATTTCGTAGGGTAATTCGTAGATCATTTAATACGTTTTTGGGTGCCTTTTTCATAGATTCATTTAGCCAAGAGATTAACACTTAAATCAGTCACATTTCATCTCATATGAACATCACAATTTACATAAACATGTGTACATGAAATACAAAGAACTAACATGTCATTTGAAGTCCTAAACCATGACCAATAGCCACGGCAACACACCCAAACGTACGTAGTCACATTTTCGAAAAAACATCAGCGTAAGTCACATAATTCCAAACATACATATAAACACATAATCATCACGAAAACACATTTCATCCCTAGTTTTCTACCAGCAACATAACCAACCTATGATTTAATGGGAGCTAGTGATAGGGACATGCAACGGGGAACAACCCTAGTTTTCGGAATTGATTAGTCTGAACCTTAGGGGTCTCTTGGGAAAGGGACCAAGAGAGAAGAGAACCCATACCTTTTTGACGTTCAAACCTCGACTTGCTGCCCAAAGAACTCCACCAAACACACGTCCAACACCAAAAGTTCAACACCAAACTCGACGGAAAACCTTCTCTTTGCCTACGTGATTGATTAGTTGTTTGTTTATGATTTTTCGTTCTAAGTTCTTCAACTGTGAAGAACTTTGGTTTAGCTACTATTTATTTTTAAGTTATTTGGCAGAGATAATCGTGAGTGAGAGTGATAGAGACGTGAGAGAGAGATGAGCGTGAGAGGAGAGAGTTAGCTTAGGCTTAGGAGTCTAGTTTAGGACTTAGTCAAATAAGGTTTTTATTAAATATTAAAAATCTGATTTCCCTTTTAATTTAATTAGATAATAAAATATTAATTAATTACATTAATTTATCAACTTAAATAAAAACAACTTATAATTCATTGCTTCCACCTTGGCTCGAACCCGGGTGGAGCAAGACTTCACTTCAAGAGCCAATTTTCGGCCCTCTCTCCCAAAATTGCCCCTCCACCTTATTAATTAAATAATTAATTATATATTTAGGGTAATTAAGATACTACCCTTAGCCTCAAAAAAGACAATCTTATCCCTAGACCCTCCAAAACTATGATTTTCCCTTTTTAAGTCTGGTAAAGACTCATTCGAGTATATCTTCGTATTCGAGAGCCCTACATGGTTGGACCCAACCTTTACAAGCACAAATAACTCCCCAAGTTAGTTGGCTTGGCTGTAGCAAGGGTTCAGAGGTCTGGTTCTACGCGCATCAATCTGTGTGAACTCGTTCTAATCGTAGGCATTCTAGACCCATTAAGCATTACTTAGCATATTCATTTTTAGGGTTTTTACAAGTCCAATTCATGCTTAGATGATTCAATCATGATCAATTTATATAAAATGTAATCAAATTAAGAAGAATTAACACAAAACCTTCATCAAGTCTCTAATGGCCTAAGATCACTATCATCACTCTCAAACTCAATTATCATAATTCACCATGCAAAATACATATAAACAGTATATAATCCTCATATAAATATCATTTAATGCTACACACTAGATTGGAATCACAATCAAGCAATACCCACAATGCAATCACAACCCTCTCTTTATTGAGGTTATTGGCATTCACAATTGAAGGAAACTAGGGTGGCTTCTTGTATGGAATAATCCATGAATGAATAATCATCACATACCTTATATTATAGCATTAAACCCAGCTTTAAGCCTTTGTGATATTCGTCCTAAAAGCTGCCTCCAATTTCCCTTCTTCTTCAACGGTCGTTTAGGGAGAACTTTTGGGAGAGAAAAGTTTTGATTTTGATTATAGGGTTATTGGTTAAATACTCTCCAAATACCTAAAATAACTACTAATAATTAATCCCTAAAGTTCATAAGATACCCCTGCACTAAATGGACATTTTAACAATTTCAAATTTGACTTAAAAACGACGCGACCAAATCTTGGAGTTTACTGCGCATTGCGGAGGGATTTTTATTTCTTGGTTCTTGAAAAATATGAGGAAGAATTATTCCTTACGGCCCAACGCCGTAGGGAATGAATTTTTCCCTTCACGTGTTTGCTGCGCATCGCGCAACAACCTCCAAATCTTGGCTGCTTGGCAGCTTCAATAACCCATGTTTGGGTCCTTCTTGGGGACCCTTAGGCTTGTCACCGGGGCGTTGTTCTCGGAAGTTTCGACCCTTTACATGTCAGTATATTTATTTGAACCATCTATACTAAATTTCACCCTTAAAACATCCTCCAAAACTCAACAACAAAAAAGTATGACACACTAGTTCAACTTCGACTAGTTTCCAGACATGTTGGACTTCCTTGGGCGTTTGACCTCCAAACACATCAAAAAATTATATACTGACTTTAAACATTATTATTAGTCAACTTAAGACCTTATAAGATCATGACACTTATTTTAGGCTCTAGATTCACCTAGTTCATTTTGGGGTCCTAACAATATCCCCCATTTGGGATACATTCGTCCTCGAATTACACCTTACTAAAAATTTCTATAGGAGCCCATCGTATATGCATTGTACCAAAATGCACATACCCAAAGCAAGGAAAACAATTCAATTCAATGCTAATCATAACCAGACATAATCACATAAAGACCTAATAAAAAGGTCCCTTATCCCCTACTTAGGGATAAGATACACATGTCTTTCTAACATCAATTAATCATCATTAGGAAACAACAAAATCACAAGGGATGACATAAATAGAAATTCTGAATATTTTCATATATCATCAAGGAAACACATACCGGAAAGGGACATAAGGAGATCATTCTTCATCACCCTTGGATTTGAGAGAAAAGAACCAAGCCTTGGATAGAAGAGTACCCTCTACAATACCGGGATTAACTTGCTTGCCTTCCCTTCCCTTAGTCTTATGATACGGACAATCTCTCACTTTATACCCATCCTTCCTACACCCAAAACAACCATCCGTGTCGGCTAGGCACTTACCATAGTGACTCCTTGAATACTTGGGGCAAGTAGATTTGAATGAATCACTACCAATCTCGTTGTCAACGTTGAAGGTGTTGGAAAACTCTTGGCCGGAATATATTGTTTTACTTCTAGGCCTGTCTTGTCCCTCGGACTAAGCATGGAAAGACTTATCACCATAAAACCTAGACCTCTTCTTTTCTCTAGCCTGCTCCTTTTTTAGTTTTTACTCTTCTATTTGTTGGCCAAACACCATTAGTCGGGAGATATCCGTATCATCAACAAGAATGGCCATACGACATTTTTCTTCTACTAGATCAGACACCCCCGTCATGAACCTTTTCATCAAGTCTTTAGGGTTTGCCATTAAGCTTGGTGCATACTTGGACAAAAGAGTGATCTTCAAAGCATAATCCTTGACACTGAAACTAACTTTCTTGAGGTTTATGAACTACTCCAACTTAGCCTCCCTCAATTCCATAGGAAAGAACCTATCAAGGAAAGAAAACTTAAAAGTCTCCCACTCAATGGAGCCCGCTCCTATTGGTCTACTATACCTCAATTACTCATACCAAAGTTGGGCAACATCTTTCAATGATAGGTAGCCAAATCCGCCTTTTCAATGGAAAACACTGCCATGATTGCGAGAACCTTATACACCTCATCAATAAACCCATTCGGGTCTTCGTCAACTTTGGAGCCATAGAACTCCGATTTATTGATTCTAACGAATTCCCTTACTCTAGTAGCACCTATTCCTCCTTTAGGATTTGTCGGAGCCACCTCTCTTCTATTAGCTTGGGACGTTAAAGCTTGAACCAACAAAGTCATAGAATCCCTAAATTCTTCAAACATGGCATTCCCTATTGGAGGGTCATTAGGAAGTTGAGGAGGAACTTGCTCTTGCACTTGGGGAGGCAATTGTTCTTGAACTTGGGGAGGAATGTCTTGATCCCCACATCCATCTCCTTTCCTTCTTGGATTAGCGCTAGTGTTTTCCATAACATACAAAATTCATAGGAAAACATTGGAAAAGGACCTACAAAAGCCAAACACTATGGAACGACTCAAAGAATGAAGAAGTGGAACTTTCCTAAGCATCCCATAGCCTCCTACTCATGATGTGTCCCAACTCACACCGATGAATAAGACTCTACTAGACGTGGTTTTGGACATCCTACGTACATTTTCGTAAGCTTATGCTCTGATACAAAGTTTGTCATGACCCGCATGTCCACACTAGAAGTTAGGGCATTCTTAGGTCATAACATGGCGTATTTGACCTCTCGGAGGTCTTGTAAATCCCTTGAATATCATTCATTGCATATATATGAATAATTCACAGAATTAAACCTATTTCTACAAAAACATAATGCGGAAGCTATTTTATAAAAGGTCTATCATATGTCTTAATAACCATCTATGACAACATGAGTACAGTAGTATTTTGTTACAGCCCATAAAACTCTAACATAAAGGAAAACATAAAGACAACATAGTGGTGTCCTCGGATCCTATAAGGACTCACCAATTTTCTAATCTTGGAAAACTTGGAAACTCTACCGTTGCAAGTAACTCAATCTCCTCAAGACCCCACATGGACAACATGTAGGAATTATGTGTTAGTACATTACATACTAAGTATGGAAAAATCATACCCAAACATAATATATCTAAAGGATTAGTCAATAATAGACATAATCATAAGAGATAAAGACATACACATAGCATACATAACATAAGCTTAATTAAAGCATGATAAATCATATAAGAGTTCATTCTTTAATCATTATCTTTCTTAATGTTATGAACTATCTCAAAAGCCACCTCCAAGTGTCATTGTGCAAGGCTAAGGTAGCATCCCATACTATTACAAAAGCTAAGTACCTCTCTTTGGTCATACTTGATCATAGTTCACTTTCATAATTAAGACCTAAGTTCATAATAACATATGAACACCATGCCCCTAGGCCACCCCAAAGCACATTTGTGCAATGCATATGAAGCATCCCATAATACCTTACACACTAAGAATATCTTGAAATCACCCTACCTTGTTCATGTCATATTTAGGCACCTCTAGTAAACCTAAGTTGGTACTACTAAAGAGTACTACACCCTTATGATTTGCTCAAAATATGCTTGTGCAATGTAGATACGGCAGCCCATACTACCTCACATACTAAGTCTATCTTGAAGTTATCCTTAACATGTCCACCTTCCATAGTCTTATCATTACTTAACTTCATTTAATAAGATCCTTTCATCTTTAGTCTAATTTATTAGGAAAGGCAACTCTAGTCCAATCATATATTCAATCTCTTCTTCTTTATTGACCCTAGGTTATACCATGTGCAATGCACTTATGATGCCCCATAACACCACTCATGAAAGGTACTACTTTGGATTATTTCTCTATTAATTCTTACTATGAAGCGTAGCCCATATCTTTATCTTTTCAATACTATGAGATACTTGGTTAAGTATGTATAAGTTCCTTAATCATGTTGATCCTATGAGATACTTTTTAAAGTATGTCCTGATCCCTTAATCATGACCACTATGAGATACCCCTAGGGCATGTCTATGTTCATTAACACATTATGAACACTAAGAGATACCCCTTGGGCATGTTTCTTTGCTTTGAACACTACAAGATTCTTCTCAAGAATGTCTAAGTTCATATGATATGGAGAACTCTACTAGGATACCATGACTTAACTACGTGGAGGTGTTCCGCCTCATGAAAGCTAATGGGATTGTCATCACAACTACTAGGTGTGGATCTCGTTTCTACATGGAGTCCGGACCCTTGCTAGAGTAGCTGTCTCACATTGCATATCCACTTGGATCCAAGCATATACTCCAATGTTTTCTTGTCAATCCATGCTCAACGTTTCCCTCATGGAGGGATGTCCTTGACAATCTCTCCATGCTCAAGTGAATCTATTACTTTCATTCAATCATCCTAACTCTAAAGACAACAGAACAATCCTAATGTTGATTATTCATCAATTCATTCTATCTTCATTCATAGGTCGATTATAGAGCCTTCTAGCCTTAACTTTCTTCTCACATTATTCAATACTAGGTGAATATAGCCATGGTTCATACTTTAGGGTTCAATTCAATCAATACCAATCCTAATTAATCAAACCTAGTCAAATTCATGCTTAGATTATTAAATAATGAGCAATTAATATAGAATGTAATCTAGTTAAGAAGAATGAACGCAAAACCTTCATCAACTCTCTAATGGCCAAAGATTAGTATGATCACCCTCAAAGTCAATTATAATAATTCACCATGAAAACTCCATAAAAAAGTATATAATCATCATATAAACATCATTGAATGGTACCCACTATATTGGGATCACAATCAAATCTTACCCACAATGATATCACAACTCTCTCTTGATTGGGTTTTTTTGGATTCACAATTGAAGGAAACTAGGGGGCTTCATGGATGGAAGAAGCCATGAAAGAATAAGCTTCACATAACTTCTATTGGAGCCTTACAACCAGCTTTAAACCTTGGTGAAATTTGTCCTAAAAGCTGCCTCTAATTTCTCTTCTTCTTCAATGGTGTTTTTGGGAGAATATTTGGAGAGAAAGGTTTTGATTTTGATTCTAGGGTCTAATTTTCTATTGTAGTCATTAAATACTCTTAAAATACCAAAATTAACCGCCAATAATTAATATTTAAAGTGCCCAAATACACCTGCACTTAATGGACATTTTAACAAATTCAAATTTTAGTTAAATAACGCAACTAAATCTGGAAGCTTACTGCGCGTCGCGGAGGAATTTTTGATTCTTGGTTCTGGAAAAATTTGAGTAAGAATGGTTCGTGACTTCACCGCGTCGCAGGGCAAGAATTTTTTCCTTCATGTGTTGGTTGTGCGTTGCGCAGAAGCCTCCAAATCTTGGCTGCTTGGAAGCTTCGATGGCCTATGTTTGTGTCGTCCTCAAGGACCCTTAGGCTTTTTCCCGGGGCGTCATCTCGGACGTCCTTGGGCGTTTGAACTCCAAAAAATTCCAAACATTATATAGTGACTTTAAAAACTATTATTAGTTAATTTAAACCTTATAAGATCATGACACGCATGTTAAGATCTAGATTCACCTAATTAATTTTGGGGTCATAACAATATCCCCCACTTGGGATACATTTGTCCTCGAATGAATCCTCACTAAAAACTTATCTAATGGAAAAACTCTAGACTAGAATCACATCGTATATGCATTATACCTAAATGCACATACCCAAATCAAGGAAAAGAATTCAATTCCAAGCTAATCATAACAACACATAATCATATAAAAACCTCATGAAAAGGCCCCCTTTGTCTCCCACTTGGCAATTAGCTACACATGTGTTTCTAACATAAATTCCTAATCATTAGGAAATAGTAAAATCACAAGGCATGTCATAAAAAGAAATTCTGAAAATTTTCATAAATCATCAAGGAAACACATACTGGAAAGGGACATAAGGAGATCATTGTTGATCACTCTTTCATTTGAGAGCAACGACCCTAGCCTTGGAATGAGGAGCATCCTCTAAAATATACGGATGAACTTTCTTGAATTCCCTTGCCTTAGTCTTAATATCCGGACAATCTCTCACTTTATACCCATCCTTCCAACACCCAAAAAAACCATCAGTGCCGGTTTGCCACTTAACATATTGACTCCTTCAACACTTAAGGCAAGTAAATTTTTAAGATTCACTACCCTTCTCCTTGTAAACCATAGAGGTGTTGGAAGAATCTTGGCAGGAATATCATGGTTAAGTTCTAGGCCTGTCTTGTCCCTCGGACGTAACATAAAATGATTTCTCACATCGAAACCTAGACCTCTTTTTTTATTTAGCCCTCTCCGTCCTTAGTATTGACTCTTTTATTTGTTAGGAAAACACCATAATTTGGGAGATATCCATATCATCAACAAGCATGGACACACGACATTCTTCTTTTACTAGATCGAACACCCCCGTCATGAACCTATTAAATAAGTCTCTAGGGTTTGCCACAAAGCTTGGTTCATACTTGGACAAAAGAGTGGACTTAAAAGCATACTTCTTGAAACTCAAGCTACCTTTCTTGAGGTTTATGAACTCCTCAATCTTAGCTTCTCTCAATTCCCTAGGAAAGAATCTATCAACGAAAGCCAACTTAAAAGTCTTTCACTTAATGGAACCCGCTCCTATTGGTCTACTATCCTTTCATTCCTTTTACCAAAGTTTGGAAACATCTTTAAATTGATAAGCAGACAACTCCACCTTTTAAATGAAAGACACTCCCATGATTGCAAACACCTTATGTACCTCATCAATAAACCCATTCGGATCTTCGTCAACTTTGGAGCCATAGAACTCCAATGGATTCATTCTTAAGAATTCCCTTACTCTAGTAGCTCCAATTCCTACTATTGGATTTGCCAGATCCACCTCTCCTATATTAGCTTGGGCCGTTAAGTCTTGAGCCATCAAAGTCATAGAAGCCCTAAATTCATCAAACATGGCATTCCCTATTGGAGGGTCATTAGGAACTTGAGGAGGAATTTGCTCTTGCACTTGGGGAGGCAATTGCTCCGGAACATGGGGAGGAATCTCTTGCTCCATACTCCCATCTACTTCACTTCTGGTATTAGCCCTAGTGTTAGCCGTAACCTACAAAGTTCATAGGCAAACATTAGAAAATGGTCTACTATAGAAAAATCCATGGTGCGACTATAAGAATGAAGAAGTAGAACTTTCCTAAGCATCCCATATCCTCCTACTCATAGATGTGTCGCGACTCACACCGATGAATAAGACTCTACTAGATGTGTTTTTGAGACATCCTAAGTACATTTTCATAACCTTATGCTCTGATACCAGGTTTTTCATGACCCACTTATACACCCTAGATGTTAGTGCATTCTTAGGTCATAACATGGCATAATTGACCTCTCGGAGGTCTTGCAAGCCCAGGAACATCATTCATTGCATATATATATAATGATTACATGGATGTATTACTCTTTCTTCAAAAACATAATACGGAAGACATTTCATAAAACGTCTACCATATGTCTCAAAAACCATCTATGACAACATGAGTACATTAGTCTTGGGTCACAACCCATAAAAGTCTAACATAAAGGAAAAAATAAAGACAACATAGTGGTGGTGTCCTCGAATCCTATGAGGACTGACCAATCTTCTGTTCTTGGAAACCTTGGAAACTCTACCCTTGAAAGTAACTCAATCTTCTCAAGACCCTACGTGGACAACATGTAGGCAGTATGCGTTAGTACGTTATGCACTAAGTATGGAAACACCATGCCAAACATAAGAGATCTCAAGGTTTAGTAAATAATCGTCAAAATCATAAGATATAAATACACAAACATAACATATATAAAATAAGCATAATTAAAGCATCATAAGGCATATAAAGTTCATGCTTAACTCATTGTCTTTCGTAGTATTATGAACTAACTTACAAGCCACCTCCAAGTGTCCTTGTGCAAGGCTAAGGTAGCATCCCATACTACTAATTAAGATCTAAGTTCATCATAACATATGAGCACCATGCCCCTAGGCCACCCCAAAAAACAATTGTACAATTCATAAGAAGAATCACATAATACCTAACACATTAAACATATCTTGAAGTCACCCTACCTTTTTCATATCTTCTTTAGGAACCTCTAGTAAACCTAAGTTTTTCCTACAAAATAGTATTACACCCTTAAGATTTCCTCAAAATATGCTTGTGCATTGTAGATAAGGCAGCCCATACTACCTCACATACTAAGTGTATCTTGAAGTTATCCTTAACATGTCCACCTTTCATAGTCTTATCATTACTTAACTTCATTTAATATGATCCTTTCATCTTTAGTCTATTTTACTAGGAAAGGCAACTCTAGTCCAATCATATATTTAATCTCTTCTTATTTATTGACCCTAGATTATACCATGTGCAATGCACTTATGATGCCCCATAATACCAGTGATGCAAGGTACTACTTTGGATTTTTTCTCTATTAATTCTAACTATGAATCCTAGCCCCTATCTTTATCTTTTCAATACTATGAGATACTTCTTTAAGTATGTATAATTTCCTTAATCATGTTGATCCTACGAGATACTTTTAAGGTATGTTTTGATCCTTTAATCATGAACACTACGAGATACCCCTCGGGCATGTCTAAGTTCATTCACACATTATGAACACTATGAGATACCCCTTGGGCTTGTTTCTTTGCTTTGAACACTACAAGATGCTTCTCAAGCACGTCTAAGTTCATATGATATGGAGAAATCTACTAGGATACCTTGACTTAACTACGTGAAGGACTCCCGCCTCATGAGACCTAATGGGATTGTCATCACAACTACTAGGTGTGTTTCTCATTTATACATGGTGTTCGTACCCTTGCTAGACTATCTGTCTCACTTTGCATATCCACTTGTATCAAGCATATACTCCAATGTTTTCTTGTCAAGCCTGGCTCAACCTTTTCCTTAATGGAGAGATGTCCTAGATAATCTTTCCATGCTCAAAGTAAATCTATCACTTTTATTCAAGCATCTTGAATCTACAACAACCACAACCATCCTAAGGTTCATTATTCATCAATTCATTTTATCTTCATTAATACGTAAATTATAGAGTTTTCTAGCCTTAGCTTTCTTCTAACATTCTTCGATACTAGGTGAATATAGCCAAAGTTCATACTTTAGGTTTCAATTAAATCAAGAGCAATCCCAATCCATCAAACCTAGTCCAATTCATGATTAGATCAGTCAATCATAATAAATTTAAATAAATGTAATCAAGTTAGGAAGAATCAACACAAAACCTTTATCAGGTCTTTAATGGCCTAAGGTCACTATGATCACCCTCAAACTCAATTATCACAATTCTCCATGAAAGCTCCATAAAAACAGTATATAATAATAACATAAACATCATTGAATTCTACCCACTATATTGGGATCACAATCAAGCCTTACCCATAATGCAATCACAACCCTCTCTTGATTGGGGTTCTTTGGATTCACAATTAAAAGCAACTATGGGGGATTCATGGATGGAAAAATCCATGAATTAATAAGATTAATATACCTTAGATTAGAGACTTAAACCCAACTTTAAACTTTGGTGAAATTCGTCCTAAAAGCTGCCTCAAATTTCTCTTCTTCTTCCATGGTGTTTTTAGGAGAATTTTGGGAGAGAAAGGTTTTTTTTTGGATTATAGGGTATAATTAGCTACTATACTGCTTAAATACTCTTCAAATACCTAAAATAACCGCCAACAATTAAACCCTAAAGTTCCCAAAATACCCCTGCACTTAATGGTCATTTTAACCAATTCAAATTCGACTTAAAAATGATGCAACCAAATTTGGGAGTTTACTGCACGTCGCGGATATATTTTTTATTCTTGGTTCAGGAAAAATTTGAGGCAGAATTATTAGTGACGGCCCCCCGTCGCAGGGATAGAATTTTGCCATTCAAGTTTTGGCTGCGCGTCGCACAGCAGCCTCCAAATTTTGGCTGCTTGGCAGCTTCGATGTCCTATGTTTGGGTCCTCCTGGGGGATCCTTAGGCTGGTCCCCGTGGCGTCGTTCTCGGATGTATCGACCCTTTAAATGTCAGTCTACGTATTGGAACCATCTATGCTCAATTTCACCCTCAAAGCAGCCTCCAAAAATCCACTACAAAACACTAAGACACACTAGTTTAAATTTGACTAGTTTTCGGACGTCTTGTACATGCTTGGGCGTTTGAACTCCAAACACTTCCAAACTTTATATAATGAATTCTAAAAGTATTATTAGTCAATTTAAGACCTTATAAGCTCATGACAATCATTTTAGGTTCTAGATTCACCTACTTCATTTTTGGGTCATAACAATATCCCCCACTTGGGATACATTCGTCCTCGAATGACACATTACTAAACACTTATCTAAAAGACCTACTCTAGATTAGCAGCCCATACTATATGAATTATACCTAAATTCACTTACCCAAATCAAGGAAAAATATTCAATTCCAAGTTAATCATAACTACACATAATCATATAAAGATTTCATAAAAAGGCCTCCTTGTCCCCCACTTGGGAATAAGCTACACATGTATTTCTAAAATCATTTCCTCATCATTAGAATACATCAAAACCACAACGCATGTCATAAAACGAAATTCTGAAAATTTTGATAAATCATCAAGGAAACACATACCGGAAAAGGACATAAGGAGATCATTCTTGATAACCCTTTAATTTGAGAGCAAAGAACCTAGACTTGGCTAGAGGAGCACCCTCTACAATACCAGGATGAACTTGCTTGCCTTCCCTTACCCTAGTCGTAAGTTCCGGACAATCTCTCACTTTATGCCCATACTTCTTACACCCAAAATAACCATCCGTGCCGGCTAGGCACTTACCATAGTGATTCCTTCCACAGTTGGGTCAAGTAGATTTGTAAGACTCACTACCCTTCTCCTTGTTAACCTTAGAGGTGGTGGAAGAATCTTGGCCGGAATAATTAGTTTAGTTCTAGGCTTACCTTGTCCCTCGGACTTAGCATGGAAATACTTATAACCTTCAAATCTTGCCCTCTTCTTTTCTCTAGCCCTCTCCTTACTTAGTTTTGACTCTTCCATTTATTGCGCAAATACCATAATTTGGGAGATATCCATATCATCAACAAGCATGTCCATACGACATTATTCTTCTACTAGATTGTACACCACCGTCATGAACCTATTCATCAAGTCTCTAGGGTTTTCCACCAAGCTTGGTGCATACTTGGACAAAAGAGTGAACTTAAAAGCATACTCCTTGACACTCAAACTACCTTGCCTGAGGTCTATGAACTCCTCCAACTTAGCCTGCCTCAATTCCCTAGGATTGAACCTATCAAGGAAAGCCAACTGAAAAGTCTCCCACTCAATGGAACCCACTTTTATTGGTCTAGTATCCTTCCATTGCTCATACCAAAGTGGGGCAACATCTTACAGTTGATAAGCAGCCAACTCCGCCTTTTCAATAGAAGACACTCCCATGATTGCAAGCACCTTATACACCTCATCAATAAACCCATTTAGATATTCGTCAACATTGGAGCCATAGAGCTCCAGTGGATTCATTCTCAATAATTCCCTTTCTCTAGTAGCACCCATTCCTCCTAGAGGATTTCACGGAGCCACCTTTACTTTATTAGTTTGGGCCGTTAAGGATTGAACCAACAAAGTCATAGAAGCCCTAAATTCCTCAAACATTGCATTCCCTATTGGAGGGTCATTAGTAAGTTGAGGAGGAATGTAACCACCATAAGTACACCCTAGAAGTTAGAGCATCCTTGAGTCTCTACACGGAAAATGAGACTTCGATAAGTCCCACTAAAGCTACTCGTATCATTCATTGGATAATAAACATTCTAAAATGAGTAAAAAATAAAAACATTCTTCACACACGAAGAACTCTTTCCATACTTAATACGCAAGTGGAAGACATTCATTAAAACATTAAACCTTTACAACATCTCTTTGAAACATCTAAACATTGGAGTATACAATACTTGGGACTAAGCCCATACAAGACATAAAATAAAGATTAAGATATAAAAGGGACATGTGGATATTGTCCTCGAATTGATGAGGAATCACCAATGCTTCAGCTTCAACCCTTAGAAACCTTGCCATCCTACATGGCATAGCAAGACGTTCAATTCCCCACACTTTAGTCAAAAAGGGAAAAGAAGGGGTTAGCACATTGGATGCACTAAGTATGGAAGCCATGTGAAAACCGTGAAAAAGGGACATTTAGTAAATAACATATTTTTCATGAATTTTGATTAAAACATCATATTATAAGCATAAGAACAACATTTAACACCTTAGAAACACATGAGATAACACTTAGGAAATTTATCACATTTTTAAAAAATATCATTACAGTAAGCTAATTCATTGTTACAGTGAATTCCTTCACTGTTACAGTGAACTCCTTCAACTTCATATTCTTTCATTTCTATCATGTAGTCTCCTCACTAAAAGATATCCTAAGACTCACTTAAGTAAAACAAAGAAATACCCACCCATAAACCCTCTCTAGTCACACCTAAATGATCCTTAAGACCACATATAATGAGATACATACACATACAATATACCAAATCACATAACATATATGATATGACATTCACCTCACCAAGGTTATACAAAAGACTTACTTAAGTAATTCTAGAAGAGAACGCCCATACACCCTCTTCAAGATTACCTAAATAATCCGTAAGACTTCCTAAGATTAGATCATGCCTAACTTATCAACCAACTTTCCTAACTAGAGTCATTCTCAAGACTTCCCTAGATAAAACAAGAAAATATCATCCTTTATGCCCCCTTCATACTTTAACTACGAATTCCTTAGAGTCACTCTAGATTAGGTACTCATATATTTACATACTTTCTAACATAAGTCATTACTTCATTAATTCACTAGGAGACATTCATCACATATGGACATTCAAGTAATTGTCTTAGAGAAGACCTAGGGACTCTCACTAACATCATCAAAGCCTATTGTGCAATGTCTAAATAGCGTCCCATACCACCACCTAAACATAATAGAACTTCTCAAATACTATTAGGTATCCCATATGATGAGAATAGGAAATAATCGACATAGACCATGGTAGCAAAGCATCGAATCCAGAGTTCTTTTGTGTTAAATTATATTCAGTTATAATTTTGGCGTTGAATTAGATTCAAAATACTTTCCTGTTTTGCTATTTTAATATGCTTACTCAGCCGCACGGGTTAAACCATAAGAAGAGATATCCTCATCCTTTAAACTTCAGAAATATAGTTAATGGATGTGTAAGAGAACTACAAAGGCAAATAGAACATATATGATGTACATAAATGATAAACACACTTAGAAATCTTTCATAAATGAAATTTAAAACTTAAAAAAAAGTAGCATCATGGAATGCAAACTGATTTAAAAAACAGAGTGAGTCTTCTTTAAAGCATCTAAAAGAGTTCCCTCCTATGTTTACTTATAGGGAATAAAGAAGTTCTTGAGTAAATTTAGGCCGCTAATGGAGGTTTAATATAGTCATTGTGATGCTTTGATTATTTCCACGCCAAATATATAATAAATGATGTTAATTGATCGTTAGCCATAAGTTTTCTTCTCACTTGTCTAATTAGTGTTTGGTAAGCAAGTTTAAGATGATGTAACAAAGTACAATTGCATTGTAAGGGTCTCAACATTTGGATTAAACATTCAGCAGCTCTATTTAGTATGCGTATAATTCAACATTGTTTCACTGAAAATTATTTTGTTGCTACTATTCTACTTGACCTTTTGAATATCCTTGGACTATGATGCATAGTGATTTTATTGATTGGGTTGGGCGTATTGTAGTTCTTCAGTTTACATGAAGTGGTTAAATTACAAATTCCTGCTGAAATCTTAATACCATGATAACAGTTGTAACAAACACTACACTTATAGAACATTCAACAAAAAATGGAAGAATATAAAAAACCTTTCTCCATGTAAAAGTGATACAGCAGTTCAGAATTTTTCTATGTATTAGTGACACAAGAGTTTCTGTAGTTCTTTCTGTATCATTACTACAACAATTCTCTTTGTATATGTTGTTGTATCAATGATACAGAGAAAATTTAAAAACCCGTTGTGTCACTAATACAGTGTGAAATTTGGAAACCGTTGTATTACTAACATAATAAATACAAAAAATTATTGTATTACTAATACAAAGAGACTTTCATAAGTCGTTGATCCACTATCTATCATAGGATCATAAGAATGTTTGCTTGAATGTTTAAATATGGTATTATATGTTTGATTATTCGCTTATTCGGTGTGCACAAGAATGAGATTAAAATTTTGGACTTATTTTTAAAACACTCTAAAGCCTTTAAATTCAATCACAAAACTTTTACTTTTAATCATTTGAAGTCTACTTATTTATTTTCTTTCTTAATTGTGTCTATCCTATTAATTTTACTTATAGTTTTTTTGGTAGTATCATCCACAATAAAAAACATTTGTGGAGAATTCAAGGTTTTATTTGGCATAGAGAAAGTGTCATGACTATGTAAGAAACTTTTACCATCTCATAACACATGATTCTAATAACTTACTCGTGACTTTTAAAAGTTATTTGTGAAGTTGTTAATGATTGTTATTAAATATTAAATATTGATATATTCTTCTAGGAATTCACTTATCTCATCCAAGGATTGGATGAATTTTGCAAGGTATAGCAAAGAATATATTTAAGGCATTGAATCATTTCTCGATTTTGCATACTCCTATGGAGATCCTGAAGGAGTGAAAATTTGGTGTCCATGTGGAAAATGTTGTAATATTTTTTGGACTCAAAGAAATGTAGTGTATGATCATCTAATATGTTGTGGGTTCGTTAAAGGCTATACTAGATGGATCAATCACGGGGAATGAGATATCAAGTTGAATGTTGATAATGATATGGGTTACTCGGGTGATGATATTGATGGATTGTTGAATGATCAATTTAGAGATGTTGCAGAGGCTGAAGGCGTTTATAATGGTCCAAATGAAGATGCGAAGAAATTCTATAACTTAGTTGAAGAGGCAAACCACGAATTATGTATGTATAGGTTTCTCTTAATTATCATTCACACTTCGTTTATATTTGTTGATGTGTCTACATGTATGGAGAAATATATCATTCCCTTCTCTTTTAGAGTTATTAAAAGAGGTGATGCCTGAGTTTAACATTTGTCAGTCTTACAATTAAACCAAATCTATGGTTAAGAATCATAGTGTTGATTATGAGAAAATCTATGCATCATTGCATGTGGTTTAGGAATGATCATAAGGATGATGAATTTTGTCATTCTTTTGGATCTTCAAAATATATTCAATCTTCTAAAGTTAATAGTGAGATTGAGCCTTCAAAAAACCAACATCGAGTTTCAGCAAAGACTTTGAGACACTTTCCATTAATTCCTGTACTCAAAAGGTTATTTATATGCTCAAAGACAATAGATTCTTTGAGGTGGCATGAAGAGGACCGTTCTAAAGAAGGAAATTTACGGCATCCCGCAGATGTTCAAGCATAGGAAGGCTTTTATAGGCTGCATTCAGATTTTGAACTAGATTGTCGCAGTGTGAGACTTGGCTTGTCAAGTGATGGATTCAATCCATTTCGAACCATGAGTATATCACATAGCACATGGCTAGTAATATTTACGGTGTATAATCTGCTGCCTTGGATGTGCAAGAAATATGAATATTCTATACTTTCTTTACATATACTTGTGTCGCGATCACCTCGAAATTACATTCATATTTACTTACAACCACTGATAAATGAGTTAAAATTATTATAGTATTCTGGGGTTGAAACATATGATGCTTCAAGAAATGAGACTTTTCAAATGCGGGCAGCTCTTATATGGACAATTAGTGACTTTCCTGCATATGCTATGTTATTTGATTGGAGTACAAAAGGAAATTTGCTCGCCCTTGTTGTAACAATGGCACTAATTCTGGCTATCTTAAACATAGTCAGAAAATGTGCTATATGGATCATTGTGTTTTTCTACCCATGGATCATCCATTGAGATCTAACAAAAGATCTTTCAAAGGAAAAACTTAATTCAGGCCTTCTCCACCTTACTTAACGGGAACTAATGTGCTTAATAGATTACATGATTTTGAAAATGTGTTTAAGAAGAAGATAAATAGATCAATTCATGGACCATGGAAAAAAAGGTCAATCTTGTTTAGTCACCTTACTGGCGGCACAATTTGGTACGCCACAACCTTGACGTAATGCATATAGAGAACAACATAGTTGATAACATACTTGGAACTCTTTTGGATATTTTTGGAAAAGCAAAGGATCATGCAAAAGCCCGGTATGATATGTAATATATGGGAATCAAGAAGAACCTTGATAAAAAAGATACAGAAGATAGTAAGAGAACAATGTTTGAAAAGGCGTGCTTCTGAACAAGAACTTGAGAGAAATCAATATTTTGTGGAGTTTTAAAGACAACCAAGCTACCTGATTGTAGTGCCTCCAATATATTTAGGTGTGTGAACTTAGATGAAAGAGAAGTGTCTAATTATAAAACCCACAATTCTCATTTCATGTTACATTACTTGATTCCAATACCATTTAAAAACATTATTTCTCATCATGTGGTTATTCCTTTTTTTCTTCTAAGTTCCTTCTTCCATCGTTTGTGTCATAAAGTAATCAGATTGGAGGAACTAGATTGCTTAGACTAGAGATCATAGAAACAGTAAATCAGTTGGAGCGAATGTTTGCCTATTCATTTTGTGAATGAAGTGAGACTAGGTGTTCCATTTCAAAATAGATGGATGTATTCCACAAAAAGAGAAATGGGTACATTCAAATCATACATTCGCCATAGGTATTTTCCAGAAGGTTGCATCGTAGAGACACGAGTGGGAATATATTGCATGAATTTATTCTCCAAATATCTGCATCGGTGTGTGCATACCAGATTTAACATAAGAGCGCGTAATAATGATGAATGTGACCCAAGTGATGCAGAAACTATGAGACTGTTTTCTAACAAAGGAGTTCCTTTAGAAGAAAAGAAAATTGATGCAATCATTTTAGATGAAAAATCACTAAGTCAAGCACATGCATACTTATTGGGAAATTTTTACAATGTTCAAGAATATATTAGGTAACTTAATTTGAATATATTATTCTTTTTGTAAAATTAATTTTTAACTTATCTTATTTATTATTTTAACTAAAAAAGTACATATTGTGTAGAGAGAATGAACAAGAGGTTAATAAACAGCCACGAAGATCTAAATGGAGCAAAGCCAAGAATCACGGTCAAAACTTGTCTCAATGGTTTGAAAGTCGTGCTTTGCAAGATGATGTACTTGATTTGATAAAACAAGTGTTTGGAGGACCAAATTCTATTGCAAAAAGATATTTTGGGTATCTCATAAGTGGATATAGATTCTATGTTAGGCAGCATTATGCAAAGCATAAAATAGAAAATAGTGGTGTTACACTAATTGCCTCAACTACAAGCTTTGCAAGCTCAAAGTATGAGAATCTGATTGTTGCATCTTTGACTTATAATGTAAGAATACTTGATATTATTGAACTCAGCTATCATTGTAATTTTAAGGTTGTTCTCTTAAATTGTGATTGGTATGGGGTTGAAAATGATGCTTATGGCCTTACTTATGTCTATTTTAACAAGAGATGCTCTCAGGAAGAGACACTTGTGCTTGAATTTCAAGTACACCAATGTGATCAAAATAAACATTTTATTATGAAGACTGTTCCGAGAGACTTGTTTAACATGGGTGATGAAGTTGAATCTAATCCCCCACAAAGTTATGAAAATGAGCCATCTGAACATTTGATGTTACCATCTATTCTAAAAGATAATGGTGAAATACTCTTAACAAGGACTGATGTACGAGAAACGTTTATTGATGTGCCTTTGGAGGAATTTGCCGTCAACAACTTGAAGTCGAGTATAAAGAGGATCATGAAGATGAGTCTGCAGCTGAGTTTGAAGACAAAGTGTGAAAATGAGTATGAACATGAGTTTGCAGATTAGTTTGAAGACGAGTCTCAAAGTGAGTTTGAAAATGAGTCTGAAGATGAGTTTGAAGCCGATTCTAAAGAGGAGTTTTAAGATGACATACCACGAGTTTCATTATTGTTGTGAGGATGATATAGTGCTGACTTGTTGTTTTTGTAATCTAATTGTTATTTTGGTACAAACATATTAAGATATCTAATATATGGAATTTAAGATTAGATCTCTACAACGTTTAAGTATTCTGTTGGCTTTTTTTCATTCGCCCAATTGTTGTTTGGTTTAGTAGTTTCTGTTGGATTCTTATCTAATTATTATTTTATTGAACAACATGTACTTCTAGCTGATTATTGCTTTATTTGTTTTTTTGTTATTTATATACTTATTTGTTTCCTTTTATTATCATGCATTAGGCATTGGAGGCAGAACAATGATCTCTGTAGTTTGAATTCGCTTTTGGTTTCGTTGTTTTCCAGAGTTCGCCGCTCCGAGAGAGCTACAACTCTTTACCTTTAAGAAACTGTCTAGTTTTGGAGTTGAACCTGCAGAATGTTTCTGTTGTAATTCCCCTGAACTTGACACTATTGAACAAATTTTCAACTCTAGAAGTTTCGCCAGAAAGGTCAGGGTCTCTTTAATTTTTCCCTTGATATCAAAAAGGATTATAATTCTCTTAAATACATGGTGATTAGATGGCGGAACATTGCGCATATAAATAAGTCTGTTTTGTTGTTTCACAATGCATAAGTTGAGATGATTTATGGTGGCTTCTTATCTTATTATTATTTTATTGAGGAACATGTACTTCTATTGATTATCATTTTCTTAGTTGTTATGATCTATTTGATATGTTTTCTTAAAGTTAACCAAGTCTCCTTTTAGTTTGTTCCAGTCATCTTCAAAAAAGTTGATCTAGCTGTGTTGCTATCACTATAAACTAAAACTGCCCATTGTATCTTGATGCCAAGTTCTTTGATTAAATTTTTAACCCAAGGAACTTGTGTAGTGATTGAAGTAAAACTCCTATATTATACTAGATGAGTGAAAGCCCGTGCTAGCACGGGACGACAACTTGAAATAAATGTTGTTGTACACATTATGCATTATATTTACAAATATTGAAGTGAAGCACGACACTATTAGCAAATAACAAATTTAAACACAAGAACAATTTCAGAATGTTAAATGTTTGGCAACAAGAACCTAGATTCTTTCCCAAGTTATATCATAAGATGATTACCACACGATATGTGGTTCTTGACATGGTTGTTCATGTTGAACGTCTAAGTTAATTAAGCTACAAGAACTCAAGGATGAAACATAGCAACTCAAAGGAGATAATATAAAAAAACTTCATGACAATGTTGAGTTACACTAAAATTATATTCTTATCATAAAGTCACACTCTTATACCACAATTAGATACCAAAATAAGAGTAATCAGAAGTTCTAGTAATCAAGTATAGACCATTTCCACCATAATGGAACATGAAAAACTTAGTTACAATGATAAATGAGACCAACACATAGGAAGAACATGAATTTTATAACCTGCAAATGTTCAATAAATTGATTCACATATTCTTTTGGCAAAAAAGAAAAGAAAAAGGAACTCAATACACATAGATCTATATGTTGTCACTTGGCAATAGAAGTAAATGACACATAAGTGTAAAATGAGAGAAGTTACATACTTTGTTGACACATTAGTATTATATTGTTAGCCAAATGTCAAAAGTTAAAATTATCGTTAAGATTCAATCTATTGACACAAAACACACAGGTTGATGCCAACTCCTAAACTGATACTCATAATATGGTAGAAATATGCTTCAGCTGAACTTCTTCAGTCAACATTTACCCCAAGGTACTATTTTGCGTGTCTGTTACAGAGAGGGGCCATCAAAAGTCTTAGACAAAGATTGTTGTGCTGATTTGGTTATAACGTTCGTTTGCCTAAATAAAATACAACCATATTTCTGACTTGTCTTGTTTTTCTAGAAACATCCATATTAACTATACTTTGCTCCAAAAGTAATCTTCTGCATCCATCTAAAGCCACAAATTCATCATCTTCAGACTTGTTGTAAATCACTAAAGAGGATTATTCAGAATAAAGGGAAATAATGACTTAACATGATCAGGAATAGTTCTACATGTTATAGGATCATTTTACTTGTAGCTCCAAGGAAATTGTGTCTATACAGGTTATAGACCCAGTTTACAGTACTGGCAGTTCTGCAAACTGAACACTCCAATATTATACAGTACTCGAAATTCTGGAAACTCAGTAGCTGCAATCTACTATAATACGCTATCCATCTGTCAACCTTATTTCAAAATTATATTGCTACTACTTTTTTCGCTTAAAGAACCTTATTATTTTGTTTGTTTACTTACTATAGGGAATGAAATTAAAAAGATTAAAACAAAGCGAGAAGAATGAATCAATCAGCAATACTCTAGAAAAAAGATTCGAATCCAAACAAAGCTCAAAGTCCATTGAAGAATCTGGAAGTTGATATAGAATACCAATCAAGTACTGAGTTGGCAAAAAAAATTAAGATTAAGAGAGAACAACTTGCAAATGAACGCAATGATAGAGCTAAGAAAGAGAAGGCACCAATACCACATAAAATAAAGAATTCTGAGGATTTCATTCCACAACAAGGAAAGAGTAAATTACTTGGGCACAAATCAATAATTCAATCGTCTTCAAGGGAAGATCTTAGAACCTCACATATGATTGCAGGGAAAGGACAAACTAAAAAAAGGTTATTTCAATCTGAAGAGTCCATTCAAGATAAAGGAATTAAACTTCCTATGAACTCTAGGTTCCGAACGTCATTCAAGGAAGGTGTTACTGCTTCACTACATTTGACTGGAACAACACTAGGTAATGAAGTGGTACAACATGATATTGAGGATCTACTAAACTTCAAATAGGTGAAGAGGAAGTTGATTCGACGAGCCACCAGTATTGGTTAGTTTCAGGATAATCAACAGCTAGGTAATAGAGTGGTAGGCAATGAACATGATATTCTTTCTCTACTAAATTGCAAACAAGTAAAGAGGAAGTTGGTTATACCAGCTAGTACTTTTGATCAGTCTCTAAAAAAAAATCAAGGGATACACAGAGACAATGAAACAAAACGTGATAACCACACCATAACTGATTTTGAATTTATGCATACTCCTATTATTTATGAACAGAAAAAAGGATTGGATGATCTTCTGGATCAAGAAGAACTTGGTGGAGATGAATGTAATATTGAATATGAAATTTACATTGATTGTAATCCAAACGGTATGTATTAAACCTTGTAAGTTTAGTACTCATTATACAATAAATATCTTATTTCCTGTATATTACATCAATCACGAAATATCGAAGCCAAAAAAAGTTTGAGGTCAAATAACATATATGGATATTCACGCAAGAAATTTGGAAGAAAGAAAGAAGGTGACATTTCATAAAGGGCAAGCAGTGGGACCAACTAATAAGATAGTGTCACAATTAAGAAAATTTATAGGAACCATTGCAAGGAATCCTAGATCAATTTGCTTGATGTGCACTAGTTGGCATGTTGTTCCAAAGGATACTAAAAAGCGCATGTGGTAATATTTCAATGTAAGAATAATCACTCTTGAGATTGCATATTTTATTATTTGTATTTACTTATTAAAGCTAAATATATTTAATTTTGCATAGTTCAAATTTTTAATTCCGATAGAAGGAAAGAAGTGGGTCATGACTGGTCTTCGTGTGCTTGGAGGCGACACAAACAAAAAATTAAAGAGAATTTTTTGATAAAAACAGTACCCTTGAGAATATGCTACCAAAACGTCCTAATGGCATTCCAGAGAATCAATTTCGCCAGTTGATCGAGTATTGGAAACACCTAACTGTTCAAATAAGGCTTAAATAGTGTATTTCTACTCATGGACATATTTTTTATCATATATTCTTTTCTTATTTTCAATTCAATTATCTCATTTTATTTAATTATAGACCATATGCGAGATGAATTCTCAAAATAGGAAAAAACAAAAGTGGAGGAATCGAATGGGACCTATTAATTTTTTCTAGAGTACGTGTGGCATTGGTAATACTTAGCTGACATTTCTTAAAAAATTTGAATTTCAATAATTTTGTACATTATTAGAACATACTAATTTTTTTTAATTTCTTTTGATATAATTTGTAGCGTGCAGCCAAACACAACAACGAAGAACCATTAATGCGTGAAATGTTTGTTGCAACTCGTACCAAGACGGGAAAGGAAATCCAGGTTGATACCTAAGTTGTAATAGTAATTTTGTTAAAGAGGATTAGTAGTGAATTTGATTCAGAGTTAAAATTTATATTGTGGGAGTTTGACTCGATTGAATTTTATGATGTATGTCTTCTTCTACTTGTTCTTATTCTTCTTCTGGTTCAAGTGCGATGAGATATCAATTCCTTGTCGATATCGTTGATTTTTTTTCTAGGAAAATTTGTCATATTTTTTAAGTTCTTGGTCGCTATAATATGAATGGAAATGAAATATTACTTAAACTTAAGAATGGAAGCCAATTTTATTCAACAGGATCAACTTTAGAATCGCCAAAATTTTGGGGAAACAACTGATGATGAATTTAGGGCAGTGTTTGCAAAGGAGCAGCCTAGTCGACTTAGGTGCTATGGTTGATCACTGACAACAAGTTCTTTGAACAAAGATGAGGAAATTACTTATCTAAATAAAAATCAAGCTAATGAAATCACTTCTTGGAAGGATGAATTAATGGAAGAAATGCGACATTTATTCACTCAATTGCTGCAAAACAACCTCGGATTGAATTTTCAAGATATAATAAGGTGTGTTGGATCTAACCATGCTTCATCTATTGATGCAAGTAACGTACAAGCTGTAAGAGGCACAAATCTTCCATATTCTTTGGCACCAACTCATGATTCAGTTCTTTAAAAGGTATTTTGTATTTCACATTTTCTTTTGATAGTCTGCATATTGTATTCCTTCTATTTGAGCTAGAGTTCTTGGTAAAGAAATTCTAAACTTATTTTACTATTTTGAATCTTTGAAAGTTCAGTATGTACTTTGTTTTAGTTGTATGAGTGTTTTATTGTGTTGAAGGAGGACTCTAGTGATTTTGAGTTGTAGTTGTGTACTCTTCCCTTATTGTCTTACTGCTTTGAACTTTGAATGTTGCTGGATCTACAAGCTGCAATATCCAAGAAAATATTGAAGTGGTAAAGGAAAAATGTTTTTGGGGTGCTGTGTGGTTGAGTGTAGGTACTACTGTGAGGCAAGTCACATAGCTTTGCCTATGATAGTGGTAACAGTCATAATATCTTTTCCCCAATTTGTATGCAGTGAAATACTTAATAGTTAGCCTGCAATGCGATCCGATCTCACTCTTTCTCTCTTTCAATTCCTCTGCTCTACCAGCAGTTCAAGGTTCGCATTTCAGCAGTAGCCACTAGTTTGATGGGATTTGTTGTTAGCTTTCCGAAAAAGGTTGTTGATACTTTAGTTTTGATCTTTAGTAGTCCCACTCCATCCCTTCTATTTGCGTAGTAGGCAAAGTTGGTTTAGCCACATTTATGTTGAGGAAAAATCATGGAAATGTCGGGAAAGTTTCTGACCATGACTTGTAGTATTAACCTAAGACCTCTCTAGAACTTGTTGCTTCTTATGAATGTGATAATGAGTGTGGTAGCAGGGGCTCTATGGTCGAGATTATGGTAAATGTGGGTTTTCTCACCCCCAACATGCTGTTAGTAGTTGACTTATTATATATTTGTGTCTCCATTGTATCCTTATTTACTAAATTGTGTTTTTCGTCTCCTTCTTTATTGTTGGTTGATCCTTCATAGAAAGATCAATGAAATTATTAGAAGTAGAGACTGTAGAATTAGTACTTATACCTGTGTGATGAGTCTGTTACTGCTGCAATGTTTCCTTTAGGAGATTTTGGTTTGTCCATTCTACGTTGAATTGAATTCTTAAAAGAGACTTGCTTTCAATTTGATATGTTATTTGTGATGGTATCTATAATCAAGGTGTATTATATTGATATTTATTTCTTGTTGTAAGTGAACCCTATCTTATATTGTGGTGTTACAATTAAGTTACTCAAGTTTGTGCTAATATTTTTTCTTTATTTTGGCTCTGTCATTGGGAAGCTTCCCTCCCCAAATATATTGGCTTTGCTCAAGTTTTAAAGAACTGTTGAACATGATCCAACAGGGTTCCTTCTTGGATCTTGAAATGAGGAGTATATTAATTTCAATTGATGTCCTTTATCTTAGAATTAGATAATGTCAATGGGTCGTTTAATTGGTATACCTCAATCTGTCATTACTTGTGTTTTTGAAACTCAATTGTAGGTTTTCAATATTGAAGGGGACTTGTATAAATTCCTAAAATAGGTCTTCGTATTACATATCGGTATGTAAACTAATACGCTAAAGAAATACACCTAAGATCATTGTCATATCATGTTATCATATGAAATTATTTTGTCATTTTTGCTATTGATTCTGCTCTGTGTTTTTACCGTGGCAAAAGCGCTGAAAAGCGCAAATTCTTGCAGAACAACACAACTACATAGTTCCATTTTTTGGACCTTTTGCTAACTTAGCGTTCAACCTAATATTTTCGTCGTCTTTGGTCATGTTAAAAGCTAATTTCACCTTATTCTTTAGTATGACAAGAATAACAATGTCTTTGAATATATTTATCCCCAGCCAAGATCTTTAACTAGTTGGTACGCTTATAATAGAGATGCATATAATAATTGTTCTCCCTCCAACACAACAACATCCTCCAACACAACAACACTAGGACTATCCATGGGGCTATCATCTCCCAAATCCTTCCCAAGACAGCAGTAACTGGGAGAGTTAGTCTCTTAAGCTCTCTATGCTTACAATGAATGCAGTAACCCAAAATTCATATGTTGATAAATGTTCTATATGATTTGCACATATATTGATTCGGATTGGTTGACTTACAGTGACTACGCTCCTATTATGAACTTCCACATTTATTTCACTAACTTATAATTTATTTTGAATCTGTAGGAAAATGCCGGTAATTCAATTTGAATTATGTCCAGTAGTGAACTCGATCTACTGTAGTTCATGATGAAGAGTTTTTGTATTATTGTCATATACGCTTGAATGGAGCATTTGTATTTATTGGAATTTATTGATATTAATGATCTTTAAGCAATCACTTTCTAAGTTTTGGTTGTACATGACATATTTCTCGGAGATTATTTGAAATATATAGCCTCAATTTAATTATTAATTAATTTAGTGTTTTAGGTCAATTGAATATATATATATATATATATATATATGTATATATATATATATATATATATATATATATATATATATATATATATGCAATTAAAATGTGTTGCTCTAGATGAGATATAAATTTATTCTTTATAAGTGTTGCTCTAGATGATATATAAAGTTACACTTTTTAAGTGTTGCTCTAGATAAGATATAAAGTTAGCCTTTATAAGTGTTGCTCTAGATGAGACATAAAGTTATGCTTAATAGATGTTGCTCTAGATGACCCATAAAAGGAAACACTTTGTAAGTGTTGCTCAAGATAACTTAAAAAAGGCAACACTTTGTAAGTGTGACCAATAACACTGCAAAGGCGACACTTTTAAGTGTAGTATAATAAAAAAATTGTGTCGCTAATGCATCGCAACAAAGAGTGCCCTTATACCTCTTTGGCTACGCTTTATAACTATAGCCAAAGATGGCAATATTTAAAAAGTGTTGCCTAATGTCAATGGTTACCACCCCCTAAAAAGTGTTGATGAAAGTCCAAAAGTGTAGCCTTTGATAAAAGGCAACACTTTTGTTCTAGTTTAGGCTACATATTAGTTGTGTAGCCGTAGGCCTAAAATGGTGTAGTGGAGTGTAATCTAACATAAAATACCACCAAGACCCTAAAAAACTTCCAAGGTTCATAATAGACGTGGGTTGAATTTACTAAAACACCCCAAGCCAAGCCGCATCACAACAGCTTTTGCAGGCACTACCTACAACTCACAAAAGACGGACTGTCATCTAAACGATGCCCCATTGATGGGGTTCATCGATTGAGTAAGAGGTCCTATTTTTTCCACACATTATACACCTCGCAGGTTCAATCAACGCCCAAGGTCGAATGGTCGTTGTTTGATCAACGGTCCATCCCTTGTGGCAGTCGTTTTCTAGTGCATAATTGGCAGCATCCTGCCCTTGAGAGGGGGTCCTCTTCTAGGGCCCTCGTGGGTCCTAAGTGGAGACGTACCCGGACGTTAAACCCCTATACATATCCATATAGGTAATAGGAACCTCCACCATCAATTTCAATCAAAACAAACACGTAAAACATTTATAAATACACTAAGGCATACAAGCACGTTTCAAGGCAAAACTTTCGAACGTCATGGTAGTTCTTGGACGTTTAACCTCCAAACTTCACCAAACTTTAGACTCTGCGTATAAAGAACATAATTAAACATTTAAGGACTTAAAACCCTCATCACACACATGTTTGACTCTAGTTTCACCTAGTTTGTTTTAGGGACATTACAAACACCTTTATACCAAATTTCATCGAATCCCGCCTCTTAAATCCCCATTAATTATGCCAAGGCACACTAACTTCTATTTCACTACTTCCCGCACATCATTGACGTTCCCTGACGTTTTGACTCTAAGACTTTCTAAATGATTTATATGCATTATTGTAGGTATAAAAATTGTGTCACGAACCATAGTTCAATATGTAAGGCTCTAGATTAGGTCATGAACTTTCAGAGTGTTACATTATCCCCCCCTTAGGAACATTCATCCCAGAATGACACTAAAATCCATTGTAGGGAAAGAATAGACTCAATACTAGAAGACCAACGAACAACATATATAATCCACATGAGTTACAATTCAAATCAAGATAACAACATGGCATTTGCACATAGCAACTCAAATCAGAATTTCCCACATATAAGATATCAATATCACAACATGAGGAATTTGCTTCTCAATATCAACATGAACTCAACATGATAATCAAGTCACTTATGCCAAAACTCCTTATAACATGTGTCACATCTGGGTTTACCCCCTTGGGACATTTGAAGAAGGGCAGCCCTTATCTCTCCATCCGTCAAAAGGTGGAGGGTTGGCCAGAGCTTGTTCAACATCACCCTCCTCTTCAAGTGGAGGGTCTTGATCAACACGGGGAGGAGCAATCTCCTCCTCAAGCCTTCTTGCCGCATTCCTCCGAGTATTCATTTTCTATAACAAAAGTACAAGAGTTAGGTGAAAGCAATTAATAGTTACTCTAGAGGCACGACATTGGATTTTCAAGAAAGAGAGAGATACTAATCATCATATAGATTCCTATTCATAAGTGTGGCACTCTTCACAATGAGTACGAATCTTCATAGACGTGGTTGAGAATCGTTATCAAGGATATTTAACCTCATGCTTTGATACCAAGTTTGTCACACCGGGTTTACCCACTAGACGTAACCAGCATCGTCGTCCTCTTTGAGGACTAAGACTTGCCCCTTAATTATCATCATCGCATTCACAAGTCAAAAAGTACAAAAAATTTAAAACTTTTAACTTTAACTAATTGGAGGTTTACATAGACCTCTACATACACGTAATAGTATTATTATCGAGTATACATAGACCCTTCGTATAAGAAGATTACTTAGTCTTCTATTTTTATTTCACATACATATATATATAAAGATAGAATTAGAGTCATAAAATTCGTCTCATCGCATAACCATCTAGAATGACAATAGCAAATGGGCATAGCCCTACAACAACAAAAGTAAGACACATATAGTCTTTATACAACTTGTCTTCAAATGAAAAGATAGAGTCAACATAAGTGTCTGAATATCTAAGCAAATCGATACGTAGAATATCGGCATCATCCTCGGGAAAATGAGGACGTACCACTTGGATGATAAGAGTATCCAACCCTCCTTCTCAATCGCCTCGAAACAAACCTCAACGACAGGAACCTAAATTGTTTGGGAAAAAGGATAAAATGGGGTTAGTATGCCACATGTACTAAGTATGAGACCATATGAACATATAACAACCAAACATGCTAAAAAGGGACATTTAGTGAAATCATGCCATTTTACCTATTCATGCACAATCAACAAGTTATACAAATCATTTAGTCATGTTCAATCAAATCAAGTAACTATATGCATATCACATACTTGAACCCATATACCCATATAACCCTATCATCAAGTAATCATATCACAAGAATGAATAATAGTTTATCATATAAATAGTAAATCAAGACAACCAAGCATAATCCTTATAAAGCCACAAGTGCAATGACCAAGCAAAGCCACATAACCTTACTTAATCAAGTAACCAATAAGAATCATAAATAGTAACTCACATCACATAACATAAACTTCAATACACATACGTTCATACTTTAACAATAAAGACCATTTACATGTTCATATGCATCATAATCATCATATGAAATCATCTACCTTTATCATTTTTTATAAACATAATATTGACCTCCTAAAGCTCCTATCAAGGCAAACTAGTGCAAGGCTTAAGGAGAGTCCCATACCCCTACCTAAGCTAAGTCAAACCCCTCAAGTCAAGTTAGTTAGTCTATACATTATTACTTCATTTTAATTTAGGGAACACTTGCCTTAACCAACATAGATCACATGAGCTTATGTGGAATCCGGTGTTGCAAAAACTTACACTGATGAAATGTGGCTTATCGGCCAAGGTAGAACCTAACATAATCGTACCTTTCTAGGTGGATCCACTAGCTAATCTTCCTATGGGGGCAACATAGTTCAAGAACTAAGAGATGGGTAATTCCCTCTACATACTACTTGGTAATTGGGGCCTTATCTCATGGGAATCAATGAAATGAGTATCCCTCAATGGGGAGTCATCAACATATAGAACTAAAGGGTAACACTTCCTCTATTGGAAAGCCATCACCTCCCATTCTCAAGTTCACTCAGTGCTAAGATAACTCCCTTATTGAAATGTCATTAATCTTTATTCCTCTTTCATAACATAGTTTAGGCCATAGGGTCTAGCCCTTGTATAATCATCATCATCATAGCTCAGTAAGAATGGCATGAGTAATAGTCCTTTCATCACAACTCATATAAGTGAGGTTAACACTTTACATATCACATCATAGTAGGGCACATTGATACACATCAACATCCTTATAACTTGTACACCCTAAGCAACCTCACAACCAAAGTTAAGACATTTCAATTATATCATCATACCATCCTATCAATCCTAAACCAGGAATATTCCAACACAACATTATAACTTAATCACAATTTACCACAAGTTGAAGTAAGGATAAGAAGTCCCAAAGGTGAAGAGATCCCATACCTTAACGTTTTAACAAGAATTTGGAGATGAATTCGTACCTTTCCATCCCCCAATTCACTTCCTTAGCTTAGCATCCAATGGTGTCTTCCAATAGAGAGAGAAAGTAGAGAGAAGATAGCGAGTTTGATTCTTAGAGTCTAATTAGTTTAATTGAGGTTGGGGCTTTTATATGGGTGTTAATTTAGTTAATTAGTCACCCCTTAATCCCTAACTAACCCATAGTCACTTAATTAATTAAATGATTTAACATTTAAAAATGTTACAGAAACATAAACCCTCACAGATGGAACCCCGCCGACGGGCCGTCTGTGAGTCGTTGGACCTTCCCCCTCTCGTCCTGCACTCCGTCGATGAGTTCAGAAACTATGCAGGCGAGGTGCTTCTTCACCAAGGCTAAGTGTGAGACCACGGTGTCATCGACACCCCATTGGTCAACACACGGTCCGTCTCTTGCACCGTCGATGGACACTAGGCAGCGTTGCCTCAAACGCAAGGGTCCTCCTCCAGGGCCCTTGGTTGGTCCTTGAATGGTCGTGCCCGGACGTTTCGATCATGAAATAACTCAAAACCTATTATCTACCTTTTTACCATTTTTCATACGTTTTTGACTCCTATAAACTAGTCAAACATGCTAAGACACACTAGTTCCCTTTTGAACCAACTTCCGGACATCATGGACGTTCTTGAACGTCTTGGTTCTTACACTTCTTAACTGACCTAAATTCATTAAAATGGACTTAAAAACAGTACTTAAACCTCATTATCTCTACGTTAGGCTTTACGACACATCTTGAGATTTCAAAATGTTACATTATCCCCCCCTTAGGAACATTTGTCCCCGAATGACACTAAATACTCTTTTGAAGGAAAGAATAGACTCAAGACTAGCAGGTCAACCAATAAACGACTTCAAATCAACATGAATCATCTCATTTCAAACAAGGAAAATTCCAAAACTCTAATTACCACTCATAGGCTCAATCGTTTCGTCATGAGGTATTTCCTTCTCACAACACACATGATCTCAACATACATTACATGAGTCAGTTAGCAAAAAGTTCATCTTATCAATATGCTATATATAATTTTAATAAGATTCACTATATCAAAATGCACAACATCACTCAAAACAAGCAAAAAGCAAAATTCCAAGTTTCCAAGGCAATATTTACAGTAAGCTCACTATGAAGTTTTCAAAAATGCATAATTTGCAAAACATCACCCAGAAATCAAGAAACGTCAATTTCTAATCATATTTATATTATTAAAAGAATGACTAACCGTAATCATCCAAAAAGATAAGGATAACAGGACTTCATGTCGGCCTCGGACTCCCATGTTGCACCCTCAACTAGGTGATTTTTCCATAATACTTTTACGGAGACCACCTCTTTGTTCCTCAATCTCTTCACTTGCCTATCAAGAATCTGAACTGGAACCTCCTCATAAGAACGGTTATGCTTGACACCAAGACCCTCAATAGGAAGAATGGATTCGGGATCACCGACACACTTTTTCAACATCGAAACATGGAAGACCGGATGAACCGAAGACAATTCACTAGGCAAACTCAACTCATAGGCAATCTTACCAACCCTTTGCAAGATTTCATAGGGGCCCACATAACGAGAGCTCAATTTCCCCTTCTTGCTAAATCTAACAACCCCCTTCATAGGTGAAAGTTTCTAATACACCTTCTCACCTTCTTCAAACTCAAGATCACTTCTCCTATTATCGGCATAGGATTTTTGCCGACTATAGGTCGTTTGCAAGCGATTTCTTATAACATGAACTTTTTCAAAAGTCTTATAAATCAAATCAGGACCGAGAATTGCAGACTCACCTACTTCAAAACATCCAATAGGATACCTACACCTCGTACCATAAAAGGCTTCATAGGGAGCCATGGAGATGGATGAATGGAAACTATTATTATAAGAAAACTCTACCAAAGGCAAGTGCTTGTCACAACTCCCTTTAAATTCGATGACACAAGCTCTAAGTATATCCTCAAGGGTTTGAATAGTACGTTCCGCTTGACCATCCGTTTGGGGATGAAAAGCGGTACTCAACTTCACCTTAGTACCCAACCCTTTTTGAAACGACCTACAAAACCTAGATGTGAATTGTGCACCCCTATCCGATATGATGGATAACAGAATACCATGGCGACACACAATCTCATCTATGAAGATCTTAGCATAATCCTCCGCCGAATAAGTAGACTTGACAGGAATAAAGTGAGCGTACTTGGTTAACCTATCAACCACCACCCATATGGAGTCATATTGCTTTTTGGTTTTGGGAAAACCTACTACAAAATCCATATTGATGTCTTCCCACTTTCAAGTAGGACTTTGGATCTCTTGTAGTAAGCCTCCAAGTTTTAGATGTTCGGCTTTGACTTGTTTGCAATTTGGACCCTTAGAAACAAACTCCGCTATGTCCCTTTTCAAAACTTCCCACCAATACACCTCCCTAAGGTCATGATACATTTTTGTTGACCCCGAATGAATGGAATAGTGGGACCCATGAGCTTGTTCAAGGATACGATTCCTCAAATCATCAATATTTGGAACACATAATCATCCTTGATATCTCAATACACCATCTCCCCCTAAGGAGAAAGACTCATTTAATTAGCCAAGAACCGATTTTTTCAACTCCTTTAATGGTTTATCAAGGTGTTGTTTGGACTTCACCTCAACAACAAAGATGATTCGGAGTTATGATGGACCATCACACCATCATTTGAAGAACCTTCCAATCTCACACCCAACCTATCCAACCTATGAATCTCTTTCACTAGGTCCCTTTTGTCTTTTTCAACGTGAGACACACTACCCATATACAAATGACTTAGAGCATCCGCTACTTCATTTACTTTGTCGTGGTGATAGAGAACACTCATATAATAGTCTTTCAATAACTCAAGCCATCTTCTTTGTCGGAGATTCAACTCTTTTTGGGTAAACACATATTGGAGACTTTTATGATCGTTTAACACATCAACATGGACACCATATAGATAATGCCTCCAAATTTTCAAAGCAAACACCACGGCCGCTGGGATAGTTCCTCTCATGCACATTGAGTTGCCTAGAAGCATAGGCAATAACCTTCCCATGTTGCATAAGCACACCCCCCAAACCCACACGGGATGCATCACAATAAACCACAAAGTCTTTTGTACCCTCCGGTAAAGTCAACATCGGAGCGGAAGTAAGCCTATCCTTCAAGATTTGGAAGCTTTTCACATGCTTCTGTCCTCCCAAACTTCTTACTCTTTTGGATCAAAGTAGTCAAGGGATATTCAATGGATGTAAAACTATCCACAAAACTCCGATAATAACCCGAAAGACCCAAGAAACTCCTAATGTCGGTTGAAGTCAATGGTCTCCTACAATTTCTCACTGCCTCCGTTTTCCTTGGATCAACCTCAACTCCCTCACTAGAGATGATGTGACCAAGAAATGTAACCGAACTCAACCAAAACTCACATTTGCTATATTTGGAAAACAATTGATGCTCTTTAAGGGTTTGCAATACAACCCTCAAATGACCCATGTGATCACTCTCATTTTTCGAGTATACCAAGATCTCATCAATAAACACAATGACAAAAGAATCTAGGTAACTTCGAAACACCCTTTTCATAAGGTCCATAAACGCCGCCAGAGCATTAGTGAGATCAAAGGACATAACAAGGAATTCATAGTGGCCATATCAAGTCCGAAAAGCCGTCTTTGGTACATCCTATCCTCTCACCCTCAATTGGTGATACCCCGAACTCAAATTAATTTTGGAAAAGTATCTTGCTCCTTGGAGTTGATCAAATAAATCGTTAATCCGACGGAGAGGGTACTTGTTATTAATTGTGACCTTGTTGAGTTGGAGATAATCTATACACATTCTCAAGGACCCATCTTTCTTCTTCACAAACAAGACCGGAGCACCCCATTGATATATACTAGGCCTTATGAAGCCCTTGTCGAACAAATCTTTAAGTTGTGCCTTTAATTCCTTCGACTCGGCCGGAGCCATTCTATAAGGAGGAATCGAAATGGTGTTTTTTTTGGGTAGCAAATCGATACCAAAATAAATTTCCCGTTCGGGAGGAATACTGCGCAGGACATTAGGGAAGGCCTTCGGAAATGCACTCAATACGGGGACCAACTCAATGGGAGGTAATTTCGGAGTCAAGATCTTAGATTCTCACTATATGATATAGGCAACCCTTAGAGATCATTTTGCAAGCCTTTAAACAAGAAATGATGCGACCTCTACGAATAGAACTTCCCCCCTTCGACTCAACAACGGGTTCATTAGGAAAATTAAACCTCACTATCCTTGTCCTACAATCAATAGTGGCAAAACAAGAATGCAACCAATCCATACCCAAAATAATATCAAAATCAAGCATATCTAGTTCAACTAGATCAACATTAGAAACTCTATTGGGCAACATGATATGAAAATTTCTATGTACCCTTTTTGCAACCACCGACTCACCTATAGGTATAGACACTAAGAAAGGTTATGCAAGATATCGGGTAAAGTATCAAACTTTTTAGCTACAAGGGGTGTAACGAAAGACAAAGTAGCACCCGGATCAAGTAAAGCAAAATCATCAATAGAAAAGACTTGTAACATACCAGTCACCACATCGGGAAAGGTATCTTGCTCACCCCTAGTACGAAGAGCATAGAAGCGGTTCTTCTTTGGAGAATCACTAGAACCACTTGCTTGACCACTCCTCTCTTGCACCTTCATATTAGGAAAATCTCGAACCTTGTGACCACTCTTGCCACAACCAAAACAATTGCCCGTTCCAACCAAACACTCACCTAAATGACTCTTTCCACACTTTGCACATGTCGGCTTCTCATTGGATGAGTTAACACTCTTCCCCTTTTGAGATCTAGGTTTAGCCACCTTGTCATCACGAGCCTTAGGGAACTTTGATGGAACTTGATTAGAGAACCTCTTTTTGAACCTAGACTTGTCTTGAATCTCAAGCCTACTCTTGGAAGAATCACCTTCAAGGGACCTTGCCCTCTTAGCATCCCTAGTCTTCCTCCTAGCCCGTGCCTTCTCAACTTATCTAGCATGCACCATAAGCCGAGAGATGTTCATATTATCATGAATCATGGCGGAATGACACTCCTCTTGCAAATCATCCGACACTCCCATCACAAAGTGGCTCATCTCATCTCTAGGATCGGAAACCAAAGAAGGAGCATATTTGGACAATTGAGTAAATTTCATAGAATACTCAAGAACACTCATACCTCCTTGACGAAGGTTGATGAACTCCACAACTTTGGCCTCCCTCAGCTCTCTAGGGAAAAAACGATCAAGAAATACCTTCTTGAAGATGTCCCATGTTACCAGTCCACCCCAAAAAGGCCGATTATCCCTCCATTGCATATACCAAGTTTGAGCCACATCCTTGAGTTTATTTGTGGAAATCTTGACCTTCTCACTAGTGATTAACCCCATGGCAAAGAGTATCTTATAAACCTTATCGATGAACTCTTGGGGGTCTTCATCCACCCTAGACCCATGGAAAGTAGGAGTGTTCATTCGAGTGAAGTCCCTTAAACAAGATGCCATGGTTGAAAATTGTAGATTGGGTCAGGGTGCAACCTCCCGATTAGCTTGGGCCGTCATATCTTGATCTTGAAGAGTGGCGGCTTGGGCTTGAGAAGTAATGGCTTGGGCCATTTGAAGAAGGGCAGCCCTTATCTCTCCATCCGTCAAAGGTGGAGGGTTGGCCAGAGCTTGTTCAACATCACCCTCCTCTTCAAGTAGAGGGTCTTTATCAACACGGGGAGGAGCAATCTCCTCCTCAAGCCTTCTTACTGCATTCCTCCGAGTATTTATTTCCTATAACCAAAGTACAAGGTTTAGGTGAAAGTAATTAATAGTTACTCTAGAGGCACGACATTGGATTTCCAAGAAAGAGAGAGATCCTAGTCATAATATTGATTCCTATTCATAAGTGTGGAGCGCTTCACAATGAGTATGAATCAACATAGACGTGGTTGAGAGAGACATCGTTATCAAGGAGATTTAACCTCATGCTATGATACAAAGTTTGTCACATCTGTGTTTACACCCTAAACGTAACCGGCGTCGCCGTCCTCTTTGAGGACTAAGACTAGCCCCTTAATTATCATCATCGCATTCACAAGTCAAAAAGTACATAAAGTCTAAAACTTTTAACTTTAACTAATTGGAGGTTTACATAGACCTCTACATACACATAATGGTACTATTATCGAGTATATATAGACCCTTTGTATAAGAAGATTACTTAGTATTCTACTTTTATTTCATATACATATATATATATAAGATAGAATTAGAGTCATAAAATCCGTCTCATCTCATAACCATCTAGAATGACAATATCAAATAGGCATAGTCCTACAAAAACAAAAGTAAGCCACATATAGGCTTTATAAAACTTGTCTTCAAATAAAAAGATTGAGTCAACATAAGTGTCTTAATATCTATGCAAATCCATACGTAGAATATCGGCATTATCCTCGGTAAAATAAGGACCTACCACTTGGATGATAAGAGTATCCAAGCCTCCTTATCAATCGCCTCGAAACAAACCTCAACGACCGGAACCTAAATTGTTTGGGAAAAAGGGATAAAATGGGGTTAGTATGCCACATGTACTAAGTATGAGACCATATGAACATATAACAACCAAACATGCTAAAAAGGGACATTTAGTGAAATCATGCCATTTTACCTATTTATGCACAATCAACAAGTTATACAAATCATTTAGTCATGTTCAATAAAATCAAGCAACTATATGCATATCACATACTTGAACCCATATACCCATATAACCCTATCATCAAGTAACCGTATCACAAGCATGAATAAGAGTTTATCATATAAATAGTAAATCAAGACAAGCAAGCATAATCCTTATAAAGCCACAAGTGCAATGACCAAGCAAAGCTCCACAACCTTACTTAATCAAATAACCAATAAGAATCATAAATAGTAACTCACTTCACATAACATAGCCTTCAATACACATAAGTTCATACTTTAACAATAAAGACCATTCACATGTTCACAATCATCATAATCATCATATGAAATCATCTATCTTTATCATCATTTATAAACCTAATATTAACCTCCTAAATCTCCTATCAAGGGAAACTAGTGCAAGGCTTAAGTAGAGTCCCATACCCCTACCTAAGCTAAGTCAAACCCCTCAAGTCACTTTAGTTAGTCTATACATTATTACTTCATTTTAGTTTAGGGAGCAGATGCCTGAACCGACGTAGACCACATGAGCTAATGTGGAATCCGGTGTTGTAAAACCTTACACTGATGAAATGTGTCTTACCGTCCAAGGTAGAACCTAACATAAACGTAGCTTTGATGTGGATCCACTAGCTAGTCCTCCTATGGGGGCGACATAGTTCAAGAACTAAGAGATGGGTAATTCCCTCTACATACCACTTGGTAATTGGGGCCTCATCTCATGGGAATCAATGAAATGAGTATCCCTCAATGGGGAGTCAACATCACATATAGAACTAAAGGGTAACAATTCCTCTATTGGAAAGCCATCACCTCCCATTGTCAAGTTCACTCGGTGCTAAGCTAAGTCCCCTATTGAAATGTCATGAATCTTTATTCCTCTTTCATAACGTAGTTTAGGCCATAGGTTTTAGCCCTTGTATAATCATCATTATCATAGCTCAGTAAGAATGGCATGAGTAATAGTCATTTCATCACAACTCATATAAGTGAGGTTAACACTTTACATATCACATCATAGTATGGCACATTGATACACATCAACATCCTTATAACATGCACACCCTAAGCAACCACATAACCAAAGTTAAGACATTTCAATAATATCATCATACCATTCTATCAATCCTAAACCAGGAATACTCCAACACAGCATCATGACTTAATCACAATTTACCACAAGTTGAAGTGAGGATAGGAATTACAAAACATACCAATCCTCCTCCATAGTTCATCATAAGGGCCTTACTATCAACCCACAACTCAACCCAATTAGGTCATCTCATCAATCTAATTCCATAACCAACATGATAATAGAGTTAGAAGTGTCACTACACCATAATTCAATACTAAACCAAAGCTTTGAAACATTATACTTAGGCCAATCTTCTTAACCTAGATCCCTACTCAAGAGTTAGTATGAAAGACTACAATTCATAAAAACTTCTCTATGTTTAGTGTAATAACATCATCTATTAGTGATAACCAATAATCAAGTGAATTGAATCAATCCAAACATAATTCACATCAAGATCAAACCTAGTGTTAGGGGTTAAGGGCTATACACTACTATCTAGACAAAACAATCTCAATTCATCATAATCAAGTTACAATACATGATAATCTACTAATTATCTCCTAAAGAAAACATAAACAACTCAATTCATGTCACGATCGGAGTGTAGAACCCAGACGAGATCGGCGTCGTTGACCTCTCAGAGGTCGCATACAAGCCTACATACGTCATCGTTACTTCATCTAGGTTAATTTTTAGCGGAAAATTTGAACTTTTTGTTTTCTTATTTCATGTTAAATATATTATACTTAACATCATATGCGTTCAGAAATCAACCATCTAATATAGAAATAATCAAATGAAAGAAGCAGTTCATAATTGCATTAAAAGTATTCTTGACAAAACGCACCAATACAAAGTCTGAAATGAAAGGGGAAATGAAACACTAGTGGAACATGCTCCACTAGCTACAACCTACATCTAAGCTAGATAATAACAATATACATCCTCGAAAACATGAGGGCCTACCAAATCTGGATGAAAGCTCCACGTCCGGATATATGCAAAGTCGTACTATAAGCTCTAACGTCCACCTGTGCCTGCACCTAAAAGTAGACATTTGTATGGGATTAGTACACACTTGTACTAAGTATGGGTATATGCAAGCACACACCAAGGACATGCAAGAGTAAGAATAGTTGTTTCCTACAACATGATTTATGGAAAGTCAAGTTAGTGGACTTGCCAAATTTTGATTAGGAAAGTCAGTTGACTTGCAAAATTTGGATTACGAAAGTCAGTGGACTTGCTAAATTTAGATTAGGAAAGTCATGCCATGAGAGTAACATGAATCATCATACTTATGATTTTGCAAGCAGCACATAACGTATTGCACATATCATATCACGTAGTTCACATCATTCTTGCATATGCCATGAGACCTTGGAATCATGGACTTGACATTAGGACTTCCCAAAATGAGGGCTCAACATATGGGACCTCAACTAGGGAGCCTTCTTTAGCAAACACAGAGTCTGCTTCATTCATTCATACGTACTTCATTTTCATTCATTCATATACTAGTGCAATCACTACTCATACCTAGGATGTAGTTTAAGACTCTCATCGGGTTCGCTGTGCAATGACCAAGTATATCCTAGTGTCATTACTTGAGTATAGCTCACCTCTTGATTATCCTATCCTATAACATTGGTATCGTTCATTTCATTATATGCATTCATTGAGGCTGGCCTCATTCTTTCTTTGGGAACTTTAACCTTAACCGACATAGATCATGTGAGCATCATGAAATCCAGTGTGTAATCCCCACACCGAAAAGAGGTGGAATCACCGGCCAAAGTGAACCAAAATATGCTAGCGTATATAGGGAATCGAACTCTGCTAGATCCCTATATTGGCAGTATAGTTTCAAAGACTAGGAGATATAAGGATACCCATACCCGTCATGCCGGAAAGTCTCATCTCATGAGAGTTACGTGAACCTCCGCCCTTCCCTAAGGAAGGCATCACCGCTCATAGGTAGCCTATCGGTGCTCAGTATAAAGTTACATTACATTCAACTCATACATCATGGAAGTTGGCTTCTAGCATGAGGACATCATAGCTCATTACATGATTTCTCATCTCATCATTAGTATTAAATATGCATTAACTTCAGTACTTTCATTAGAGTGTTCATAGAGACTGGTCTCTTCATTTGCTTTACACTCTCATAGGTGAGTACGTTTTGGTAACATTTACTTAGGCTCATTTGAGATTGCTCTCATATTTTACATTAGCCTCTTATCATATTGTCACCTCATTCATTAACTTAAACACATTTACTTTTCATAATTACTCACCCCTTCACGTGAATGTTCATTTCATCATATGCCAATGTACATAGCCATTTAGTGTGTTTCACACTCTTGCTTAACCCTTCTAGGGTTACATTATTTTATCACATACATCTTAGGCTCACCTACTTTTAAATGTATGCTAGACTTATGAGTCCACACATACAAGCCATGAGGCTTCATTCATAGTTTGTCTAAGTGATTCATGTTTACCCAAGATTATGTTGTACAAGACTTATGCATCTTTTAGATATGCCAAGATACTGATTTCGATCTTTAGAGGCAGCATTCATTAAATATTTACTAACGTATGACTTATGTGTCAATACAGAATTTGGCAAGGGAACCCGATTTCGAATCCCTTGGATAACACTTAATCTTATTTTAAACTTGATTATTGCATTTTTCAGATTTGGGGGACCCTAGTTCGATCCCCATCAACCCCATAATATTTCCTTTCTTTTTCTCCTCTCCTTGTTCGTTTAAGTCAAGGAGGTTGTGGGTTCACTCCCCCACAAGCTCATTATTATTACTTTAATTTATCTCTTAACTTTCTCACCTATCCAAGAGGTTGTGGGTTCAATCCCCACTTTCCACATTTATTTTCTCCTTTATTTTTCTCCTAACTCTCTCATCCATTCAAGAGGTTGTGGGTTCAATCCCCACTCACCACATCTATTTTTCCTTGCATTTTTCTCACGAAATACTTATGTAATTTTCATTTAGTGAGGTCATGGGTTCAATCCCCAATGACCTCACATTTTAAAAAATTTTAAACGAAGTTCATTTTTTTTAAAAGTTGGCCGATACTACAATTTCCAGCAGGCTGGAAATTTAGTCTCTTCCAATCCATTTTTGTCTTAATCTTTTGTTGCTTTTTTTTGTAGCTTTCATGTAATGATGTCTTAGGTTCAATCCTTAGTGATTTCACTTATTTACATTCATTTTTCATTGCATTTTGTACCACTTTGTTTGGCCGAACCCAACCTACCACAGCTTCTTTTTATCATCATTCATACGTTAATTCTTAAGTCATTTCGTAGATAATTTGGTGATTCTTTAAGTGTAATCATTTTATGATTATATTAAGCCAAGAATTACCATTACATCCATCACATTATACAACTTTTACACCTCATTATTTGCACAAACATTCGCACATAAAATTCAACCATAAAAATATATCATTTTTCACATACTTTCGGTTGACATAACTTAACATGCTTACAATTCCAAACACATAATCATGAACACATTATCACGAAAATGACACTTCATACTTAAACTACCAGCAAACATACTAACAACATGATCTCTAGCCTATTTCATATTGAGATCAAAGGGATACTAGGGACAAGGAGTTCGACAAGAACGGGAACAACCCTAGTTACAAGAGTCGTTGAATTCATGGGAAAGAAAATTCACTTAGAGAAAGGAGTCCAGGAGAGAAAACCATACCTGATTTTAACGTTGTTCAACACTTGCACTTGCTGCCCAAAACCCACCACCAATTCATGTCCACCAAAAAATCTCACACCTTACCCGACTAGAAATTTCGTTAACTTTTTGTTTCTTAGATTAGCTTGTTCGTTTGTATTTTTGTAAGTTCTTCAAGTGTGAAAAACTTTTGTTTTGTTTTCTTTTTTGTAAAGTAGAGAGAAAACGTGAAGTTGAGAGAGAGACAGACGTGAGAGATAGATAGATATGCGTGAAAGAGAGAAGTGTGAGGTAGTGTCCCCTTAGAACTAGGACTTGTTGGCAAGACTTAGTCAAATTAATTAATATTTAATAATTAATAAATAAAATATGATTTTTGTTTTTTTTTTTAAAAATCATCCATTAATTATTAATTTATTAAATTAATCTACCAATTTAAATAAAACAAATTAAATCATTTCTCCCACCAAGGTTCGAACCGGGGTGGAGCATGATTTTGCTAAAAGGGCAATTTCGGCCCTCTCTACAAAAAATGCCCCTCCACCTTATTAATTAAATAATTAATTACATATTTAGGGTAATTACAATACTACCCTTAGCCTGGAAAAAGACCATTTTACCCCTAGACCTTCCAAACTTAAGATTTTCCCTTTTTAAGACCAGTAAAGACTCATCCGAGTAAATCTTCATATTCGGGAGCCCTACATGGCTGGACCCAACCTTTCCTAGCTCAACTAACTCCCCATGTTAGTTTGCTTGGCTGTCGCAAGGGTTCAGAGTTCTGGTTCTACGCGCATCAATCCGTGTGAACCCGGTCTAATCATAGGCATTCTAGACACAATAAGCATTACTTAGCATATCCATTTTTAGGTTTGTTACATTATCCCCCCTTAGGAACATTCATCCCCGAATGACACTACTAACTATCTAGCACAATGCCAGTCATAACATAACATAATCACTATGCACAGTCAAGCAATAGCAACAAGGAATGGAGAGATAAGGAAACTTCAACTTAAGAGTAGGGAATCTAACCTCAAGGACTGAAAAGATGGGGATAGCGGGATCTCATATCGGCCTTGGCCTCCAATGTAGCACCCTCAATAAGATGGTTCCACCACAATACCTTCACTGTGGCAATCTCCTTGTTTCTCAGCCGCTTGACCTGTCTGTCTAAGATCTCAACAGGTACCTCCTCATAGGACAAGTCTTCATCAACCCCCAAACCTTTCACAAGTAGAATCGATGCTGGATCACCTAGGCACTTCTTCAACATGGATACATGAAAGACTGGATGGACAGAATCTAGCTCCACAGGCAATGCCAACTCATTGGCCACCTCACCCACACACTGTGGGATCTCATATATATGGACATACATACCTAGAACTCAACTTCCCCTTCCTGCCAAACCTCATCACCCCCTTCATAGGTGAATATCTTCAAATAGACCTGGTCACCAAAATCAAACTCTAAGGGCCGTTTCCTGTTATCTGCATATGTCTTCTGCCGACTGTAAGCAGTAGACAACCTGTCCCTAATCACCCTGACCTTCTCCAAGGCCTCATGAATGATCTCTGGACCCAAAATGGATGACTCTCCAACCTCGAACCTCCCAACTGGAGACCTACACCTCCTACCATATAGTGCACCATGCTACATACCGGTGGGTTCTCCCTTTGAACATTCTGCCGGTTGACCTGGGCAGTCATGGCCTGGGCTTACATAGTGATGGCCTGTGCCATCTGGGCCAGAGATGCCCGCACCTCCGCATAAGTCAACCCAGCTCGGCATAGCCACTCCTTCAGCTGGAGCCTGGGGTGGAACCTGATTACCCCCAACAGCTGCTCCTCCTCTACTCTAACCAGCGTTCCTTCTAGTGTTCATTTTCTATAAACAATAAGAATTGATGTTAGACACGCTCATAACACCAAGAGATTAGACATTTAAAAAGGTACGATAAGATCACAAAAAGGGAATTTTCCTACGCATCATGCAGTCTCTAATTCAGGATAGTGGTGAACTTCACTACCATAACTTAAAAACTACTCAATGTGGTTGATGTGAACTTATTATCCTTGGAATTTAACCTAGTGCTCTGATACCAAGTTTGTCACGACCGGAGTCTAGACCCCAGACGAGACCGACGCCGTTGAACTCTCAGAGGTCGCAGACAAGCCTACATACATCATCGTTACTTCATCTAGGTTAATTTTTAGCGGAAAATTTGAACTTTTTGTTTTCTTATTTCATGTGAAACGTATTATACTTAACATCATAGGCGTTCACAAATCAACCATCTAATATAGAAATAATCAAATGAAAGAAGCACTTCATAATTGCATTAACGTATTCTTGCCAAAACGGCACCAATACAAACCCTGAAATGAAAGGGGAAATGAAACACTAGTGGAACATGCTCCACTAGCTAAAGCCTACATCGAAGCAAGATAATAACAGTACACATCCTCGAAAGCATGAGGGCCTACCAAATCCAGATGAAAGTTCCACGTCCGGATAGCTGCAACGTTGTACTGTAAGCTCTAACGTCCACCTGTGCCTGCACCTAAAAGTAGATATTTGTATGGGATTAGTACACACTTGTACTAAGTATGGGTATATGAAAGCACGCACCAAGGACATGCATGAGTAAGAAAAGCTCTTTCCTAACAACATAATTTATGGAAAGTCAAGTCAGTGGACTTGCCAAATTTGGATTAGGAAAGTCAGTGGACTTGCCAAATTTGGATTAGGAAAGTCAGTGGACATGACAAATTTGGATTAGGAAAGTCATGCCATGAGAGTAACATGCATCATCATACTTATCATTTTGCAAGCATCACATAATGTATTGCACATATCATATTACGTAGTTCACATCATTCTTTCATATGCCATGAGACCTTGGAATCATGGACTTGACATTAGGACTTCCCAAAATGTGGTCTCAATATATGGGACCTCAACTAGGAATCCTTCTTTAGCAAACACAGAGTCTGCTTCATTCATTCATACGTACTTCGTTTTCATTCTTCATATACTAGTGCAATCACTAGTCATACCTAGGATGTAGTTTAAGACTCTCATCGGGTTTGCTGTGCTATGACAAATAATAACCTAGTGTCATTACTTGAGTATAGATCACCTCTTGATTATCCTATCCTAACACCTTTGGTATCGTTCATTTAATTATATGCATTCGTTGAGGCTGGCCTCATTCTTTCTTTGGGAACTTTAACCTTAACCGACATAGATCATGTGAGCATCATGAAATCCAGTGTGTAATCCCCACACCGAAAAGAGTTGGAATCACCGGCCAAAGTGAACCAAAAATGCTAGCGTATACAGGGAATTGAACCCTGCTAGATCCCTATATTGGCAGTATAGGTTCAAAGACTAGGAGATATAAGGAGACCCATACCTGTCATGCTGGACAGTCTCATCTCATGACAGTTACATGAACCTCCGCCCTTTCCGAAGGAAGGCATCACTTCTCATAGCTAGCCTATCGGTGCTCAGTATAAAGTTCCATTACATTCAACTCATACATCATGGAAGATGGAATCTAGCATGAGGACATCATAGCTCATTAGTTGATTTCTCATCTCATCATTAGTATTAAGTATGCATTAACTTCAATACTTTCATTAGAGTGTTCATAGAGACTAGTCTCTTCATTTTCTTTACACTCTCATAGGTGAGTACGTTTTGGTAACATTTACTTAGGCTCATTTGAGATCATTTGGGATTTCTCTCATCTTTCACATTAACCTCTTATCATATTGTCACCTCATTCATTAACTTTAACACATTTTCTTTTCATAATTACTCACCCCTTCACGTGAATGTTCATTTCATCATATGCCAATGTACATAGCCATTTAGTGTGTTTCACACTCTTGCTTAACCCTTCTAGGGTTACATTATTTTATCACATACATCATAGGCTCACCTACTTTTGAAGGTATGCTAGACTTATGAGTCCACACATACAAGCCATGAGGCTTCATTCATATTTTGTCTAAGTGATTCATGTTTACACAAGATTATGTTGTACAAGACTTATGCATCTTGTAGATATTCCAAGATATTGATTTTGATCTTTAGAGGCAGCATTCATTAAATATTTACTTACGTATGACTTATGTGTCAATACGGAATTGGGAAAGGGAACCCGATTTCGAATCCCTTGGATAACACTTAATCTTATATTAAACTTGATTATTGCATTTTTCAGATTTGGGGGACCCTAGTTCGATCCCCATCAACCCCATAATATTTCCTTTCTTTTTCTCCTCTCCTTGTTCGTTTAAGTCAAGGAGGTTGTGGGTTCAATCCCCCACAAGCTCATTATTATTACTTTAATTTATCTCTTAACTTTCTCACCTATCAAAGAGGTTGTGGGTTCAAACCCCACTCTCCACATTTATTTTCTCCTTTATTTTTCTCCTAACTCTCTCATCCATTCAAGAGGTTGTGGGTTCAATCCCCACTCACCACATCTATTTTTCCTTGCATTTTTCTCACGAAATTTTTATGTAATTTTCATTTAGTGAGGTCATGGGTTTAATCCCCAATGACCTCACATTTTAAAATTTTTTTAAACGAAGTTCATTTTTTTTAAAAGTTGGTCGAGACTGGAAATTGTAGTCTCTTCCAATCCATTTTTGTCTTAATCTTTTGTTGCTTTTTTTTGTAGCTTTCATGTAATGATGTCTTAGGTTCAATCCTTAGTGATTTCACTTATTTTACATTCAGTTTTCATTGCATTTTGTACCACTTTGTTTGGCCGAACCCAACCTACCAAATGCTGGAAATTTGTTCACTATTTTTAGCTTATTTTTATCATCATTCATACGTTAATTCTTAAGGAATTTCGTGGATCATTTGGTGCATATTTAAGTGTAATCTTTTTATGATTATATTCAGCCAAGAATTACCATTACATCACCAACATTACACCACTTTTACACCTCATGATTTACATAAACATTCGCACGTAAAATTCAACCATAAAAACATATCATTTTTCACATACTTTCGATTGACATAACTTAACATGCTTACAATTCCAAACACATAATCATGAACACATTATCACGAAAATCATACTTCATACTTAAACTACCAGCAAATATACAAACAACATGATCTCTAACCTATTTCACATTGAGATCAAAGGGATACTAGGGACAAGGAGTTCGACACGAACGGGAACAACCCTAGTTACAAGATTCGTTGAATTCATGGGAAAGAAAATTCTCTTGGAGAAAGGAGTCCAGGAGATAAATCCATACGTGATTTTAACGTTGTTCAACACTTGAACTTGCTGCCCAAAACCCACCACCAATTCACGTCCACCAACAAATCTCACACCTTACCTGACTAGAAATTTCGTTAACTTTTCGTTTCTTAGATTAGCTTGTTCGTTTGTATTTTTGTAAGTTCTTCAAGTGTGAAGAACTTTTGTTTTGTTTTCTGTTTTGTAAAGTAGAGAGAACACGTGAAGTTGAGAGAGAGGCAGACGTGAGAGATAGATAGATAGGCGTGAAAGAGAGAAGTGTGAGGTAGTGTCCCCTTAGAACAAGGACTTGTTGGCAAGACTTAGTCAAATAAATTAATAATTAATAATTAATAAATAAAATCTGATTTTCCCTTTTTTTTAAATCAGCCATTAATTATTAATTTATTAAATTAATCTACGAATTTAAGTAAAACAAATTAAATCATTGCTCCCACCTAGTTTCGAACCCGGGTGGAGCAAGATTTTGTTAAAAGGGCAATTGCGTCCCTCTCTACCCAAAATGCCCCTCCACCTTATTAATTAAATAATTAATTACATATTTAGGGTAATTATGATACTACCTTAGCCTGGAAAAGACCATTTTACCCCTAGACCCTCCAAACTTATGATTTTACCTTTTTCGGGGTTAATATGACCTTCTTTCCTATGCATTTCTTAGGGCTTTCGGGTATGCCACGTCGCATTCCAAATTAGCCAAATGCTTACGCTGGATGGAATGCCCTTAGCAATTTTGGCTCTTATATATCCGTAGTTGGGATTTGTCATTTCTTCGTGGTCGTAACAATCACTTCAAGCAGTGGAAAGAACAAAAGATGTGCTCCAAGTCCTTGGGCTGTTGAGCCGACACCTTTCGAAGCACTTTCTATTTCTAGTTAGCGCTATTTTTTTATTGCAGCTAGTGCGCTTGACTAATAAGATAGAAAGGGCCTTTTTCGCTTGTTTAGTAAAGTCAAGTTTTTGGCCTTATCTTGCAGGTGATGACGACGTCGAGTTGACTGCAGAGAAAGACTCGGCATTCAGGGGAGCCACCCGATGGTGTGGTACGTAGTGGGTTTAGTACGCCCCGCCCAAAAAACAGCTCCAAAACAAACAAAAAGGTATGTGCCGCAATCACGAAGGACTGCCAGTGATATACTAGAGGAAGGTGGGGATAACGTCAAGTCCGCACGGCCCTTATGGGTTGGGCCACACACGTGCTACAATGGCAATTACAATGGGAAACAAGGTTGTAGTATGCTTGCCGCAGCATAAGATGCCTATCGCATGATAAGATGGATGGCGTAAGCCCATACGTACCAATTCGTCTCTTTAAAAGATGCGGGTCTATGAGACGGTATGGCGACGGTATGGTGTAATTGCGGGTATGGCCTGGTGGCAGGCGTTAAGGATACCCGGTGCTAGGGTATTGATGCAAGGATGCAAAAATGACTCCATGTGTTTTTTTATTAACATAATATTCTACATTACAAATATATCCTAACACCCGGGATGGTGCTACCCTTCTTCCCTATCCGGAAACTAATCCAATGAAAGCGCAGAAAAGTCCAGAGACTGTACTGAGCCATTTGGTGACTTTCGCGGTCGCCCTCACTAAACCAACTTGAATCTGAACTACTATTTGCGCTCACCTCACCGGAACCTAAATTTGTATTCACCTTTGCTACATCACCTGAACCACTAGTAGTAGTACGATACTTATGGTTCTGAAAGATCCAAGCCCTTCCAAAACCGTATTAGTACATATTTTACCTTCTCCCGCATAGGCGCATCGTCGTAGAAGCGGTCAACCTATTTTTTATTTAGACTATCAATCATGTCGTTATCTCTCTTGATCATGGTAAAAATTTGAACCCTTTAACGAGTCGAGTAGAAATCAAACCTGGGATATCGAATCCCTGGTATTTGACATTAAATTTTACCAGCGATAGGTAGCACACCCAGTTTGCAGGTCTCTCAACCTGGCGGACCCATCGTTTATACACCTACTATTAGAGGTAATCGTGCCGCCCAAGACTCGAATACATGGAGCAGGTGAAGGGCATAAACGGGATTTCTCAATAATGCCTTCACCCCGACCGGAGTCCCTTAGATATGATGCAAAAGGGCTCTTGGTATATCCTTGATGAGAGATTTCTCTATGAAAAATATGAATCGAAGTTTGAAGAAGGGGAGGGAAAAGGATCCCTTGACCCGAAGGAGGATTTATTCAATCACATAGTTTGGGCTCCTAGAATATGGCACCCTTGGGGCTTTCTATTTGATTGTATCGAAAGGCCCAATGAATTGGGATTTCCCTATTGGTCCAGGTCATTTCGGGGCAAGCGGATCCTTTATGATGAAAAGGATGAGCTACAAGAGACTGATTCGGGGTTCTTACAGAGTGGAACCATGCAGTACCAGACACGAGATAGATCTTCCAAAGAACAAGGCCTTTTTCGAATAAGCCAATTCATTTTGGACCCTGCAGATCCACTCTTTTTCCTATTCAAAGATCAGCCCCCTGGCTCTGTGTTTTCACATCGAAAATTATTTGCAGATGAATAGATGTCAAAGGGGCTTCTTACTTCCCAAACGGATCCTCCTACAAATATACATAAACGCTGGTTTATCAAGAATACGCAAGAAAGGCACTTCAAATTGTTGATTAATCATCAGAGATGGCTTAGAACAATCCAATCGATTAATCCCACAAAGCCCCGACAAAGAGCCAGTACTGGTCCCCTCTCCCGAAAAAGAGCCAGTACTAGTCCCCTCTCCCATAGACTTAGAAAGCATTGAGTCTTGGGGTGGCCCGGCGAGAATTACCAAAAATGATCTCAACAAGCCCCCAATTCCGGATGCCGAAACCTGTCGAGTAGAACTCGAGAGCAGGTTAATGAACTCTTGTAGAGGTTCTTATATGGGGGAAGATCTAACCTCTATTGTGGACAAACAACTTGAGATCGAAAATGTTGTTTTTTTCAAACTTCTGCGCAGAGACTATTCCCTAGAATCGCTTGTTGCAAAGAGGAGCGAGATCCAGGAGTTACTCTTCTCCCCATATGGGAAGGCGCTCAGTGAAAAGACCCACGCTTTGAGAGAAAGTCAAAGTCTGATGGGACTATTGATCGCTACAAGGCTCGCGTGGTAGCCAAAGGCTACAACCAGCAACAGGGTATAACTATGATGAGACATTCAGTCTAGTTATCCAGATGGCATCAAGGGCGATTAGGTGTGACTTGCTTGATAAGGGAAAGAGAAGACGTCCCTCAAAGCCCCATTAACGCAAAATAAGTCGATTCCTGCGTTTTTCAATTCCTAGAAGCTCTTAGCTACTCAGCTATACTATAGGCTCTAAAGGCATTACTTGACTGAAAGAGTGCTTATATTATGGGGGCTTCCCTTTCCAAAATCTGACTTATATACAGGTCAATGTCAACTTAAGAAGCACGAAAAAAATTAGCTCACTCGACTGAAAGGAGAGGGATGAGAGTAGTCTTTTTCCAATAGGCTGGCTGCCTATTGCAGGAGTTCCTGACCTGAAAGGACACCAGCAAGCTGCTACTGAATGTGAACAAAGTCAAGGAGATGGAATCAACTCAATAGAATTAGGTTTTTTTACGACTGCTAAAGTGACCGAACGAAATGTTGGATTGATTCAATACCGAATCCTAGATATCCATAGATGACTAATGGTTGTGAGAGCCCTCTATTTGACTAACATACGCCCCTTTGATCTCCCCCATACCTTCATATCAAAGCTGGGAATGATTCACTTCCGGATTCAAATAATAGCGCATAATGGCAGTACTCCTTCCCATTTCTTCTTTTATGATCTTATCTACTTTAAATGCTTACCTGTAAGTGCGGAGAAGGTACCCAGGGGACCAAACGAAAGGGCACTGAAAGGTCTTCAATTAAAGCTTCGCCAGTACTTGAAAGACTCGAAAGACCTACTTGATGAGTTTCCTTATGAGTGATTTCGTAGGTGCCCTTAAGTCGAGTGTAGCGAAGGGATTCTCCTAAGAGAAGGTTTAGCCCTTGAACCTGAAACGACTTTTATGAGTTGTCTCAGTAACAACTTTATTTTATTAGCTGTATGATTAGTGGCTTAGCTGTTAGCTATCTAAAAGCAATGGTAAATAAAATCCATTTTTTTTAAAAAATAAACCACTAATCCGCCTTAGGTACTCTTTTAAGTCTGTGTAAGGCGGAGGGAATGAAGGGACCTGCAGGAGGCTGAAAAGCCGTAGTGCGCTAGCGCTAGCGAGTAGCGCAACAACTTAGTGTCTTGTTTTCTTTGCTTTTTTTTTTTACATAAGGTCCGCAGGAAAGCGGTTGCTAAGTCTTGTAGCTTGCTTCTGTCCTCAGTACATTTTCCCTTTTTAAGTCCGGTAAAGACTTATCCGAGTAAATCTTCATATTCGGGAGCCCTACATGGCTGCACCCAACCTTTCCTAGCTCAACTAACTCCCCAAGTTAGTTGGCTTGGCTGTCGCAAGGGTTCAGAGGTCTGGTTCTACGCGCATCAATCCGTGTGAACCCGGTCTAATCGTAGGCATTCTAGACACTTTAAGCATTAGTTAGCATATCCATTTTTAGGTTTTTACAATTCATGACATCAAACTCGTAATTGAATGAAACCCATATGAAAACTCAACTTTTGGAAAACCTTTGAAGGAACCTTTTGAGGAAAGAAGTCTCAAAGGTGAAGAGATCCCATACCTTAACGTTTTAAAAAGAATTTGGAGATGAATTTGTCCCTTTCCATCCCCCAATTCCCTTCCTTAGCTTAGCCTCCAATGGTGTCTTCCAATAGAGAGAGAAAGTAGAGAGAAGATAGAGAGATTGATTCTTAGAGTCTAATTAGTTTAATTGAGGTTGGGGATTTTATATGGGTGTTAATTTAGTTAATTAGTCACCCCTTAATCCCTAAATAACCCCTAGTAACTTAATTAATTAAATGATTTAACATTTAAAAATGTTACAGAAACATAACCCCGCACAAACGAAACCCCGCCGACGGGCCGTCTGTGAAACGACGGACCTTCCCCCTCTCGTCCTGCACTCCGTCGATGAGTTCAGAGACTGTGTAGGCGAGGTGCTTCTTCACCAAGGCTAACTATGAGACCACGGTGTCATCGACTACCCGTTGGTCAACACACGGTCCGTCTCTTGCACCATCGATGGACACTACCAGGCAGTGTTGCCTCAAACGCAAGGGTCCTCCTCAAGGGACCTTGGTTGGTCCTTGCGGGGTCGTGCCCGGACGTTTCGACCATGAAACTACTCAAACACTTATTCTATACCTTTTTACCATTTTTCATACGTTTCCGACTCCTATAAACTAGTCAAACATGCTAAGACACACTAGTGCCCTTTTGAACTAACTTCCGGACGTCATGGACGTTCTTGAACGTCTTGGTTCTAACACTTCTTAATTGACCAAAATTCATAAAAATGGACTTAAAAACAGTACTTAGACCTCATTACCTCTATGTTAGGCTTTACGACACATCTTGAGATTTCAAAATGTTACATTATCCCCCCCTTAGGAACATTTGTCCCTGAATGACACTAAACACTCTTTTGAAGGAAAGAATAGACTCATGACTAGCAGGTTAACCAATAAACGGCTTCAAATCAACATGAATCATATAATTTCAAACAAGGAAAATTCCAAAACTCTAATTACCACTCATAGGCTCAATCGTTTCTTCATGAGGTATTTCCTTTTCACAACACACATGAACTCAACATACATTACATGAGTCAATTAGCACAAAGTTCATCTTATCAATATTCTACATATAATTTTTATAAGACTCACTATATTAAAATGCACAACATCACTCAAAACAAGCAAAAAGCAAAATTCCAAGTTTCCAAGGCAATATTTACAGTAATCTCACCGTGAAGTTTTAAAAAATGCATAATTTGCAAAACTTCACCCAAAAATCAAGAAACCTCAATTTCTAATCATATTTATATTATTAAAAGAATGAATAACCTTAATCATCCAAAAAGATGAGGATAACGGGACTTCATGTCGGCCTCGTCCTCCCATGTTGCACCCTCAACTAGGTGATTTTTCCATAATATTTTTACGGAAACCACCTATTTGTTCCTCAATCTCTTCACTTTCCTATCAAGAATTTGAACTGGAACCTCCTCAGAAGAACGGTTATCCTTGACACCAAGACCCTCAATAGGAAGAATGGATTCGGGATCACCGACACACTTTTTAAACATCGAAACATGGAAGACCGGATGAACCGAAGACAATTCACTAGGCAAACTCAACTCATAGGCAATCTTATCAACCCTTTGCAAGATTTCATAGGGGCCCACATAACGAGAGCTCAATTTCCCCTTCTTGCCAAATCTAACAACCCCTTTCATAGGTGAAATTTTCAAATACACCTTCTCACCTTCTTCAAACTCAAGATCCCTCCTCCTATTATCGGCATAGGACTTTTGCCGACTATAGGCCATTTGCAAGCAATTTCTTATAACATGAACTTTTTCAAAAGTCCTATAAATCAAATCGGGACCAAGAACTGAAGACTCGCCGACTTCAAACCACCCAATAGGAGACCTACACATCCTACCATACAAGGCTTCATAGGGAGCCATGGAGATGGATGAATGGAAACTATTATTATAAGAAAACTCTACCAAAGGTAAGTGCTTATCCCAACTCCCTTTAAAGTCGATGACACAAACTCTAAGCATATTCTCAAGGGTTTGAATAGTACGTTCTGCTTGACCATCCGTTTGGGGATAAAAAGCGGTACTCAACTTCACCTTAGTACCCAACCCTTTTTGAAACGACCTACAAAACCTAGATGTGAATTGTGCACCCCTATCCGATATGATGGATAACGGAATACCATGGTGACACACAATCTCATCTATGAATATCTTAGCATAATCCTCTGCCGAATAAGTAGACTTGACAGAAATAAAGTGAGCGGACTTGGTCACCTATCAACCACCACCCATATGGAGTCATATTGCTTTTGGGTTTTCAGCAAACCTACTACGAAATTCATATTGATGTCTTCCCACTTCCAAGTAGGAATTTGGATCTCTTGTAGTAATCCTCCCGGTTTAGATGTTTGGCTTTGACTTATTGGCAATTTGGACCCTTAGCAACAAACTCCGCTATGTCCCTTTTCAAAACTTCACACCAATACACCTCCCTTAGGTCATGATAAATTTTTGTTGACCCCGGATGAATGGAATAGTGGGATGCATTAGCTTGTTCAAGGATACGATTCCTCAAACATCAACATTGGGACCACATAATCTTCCTTGATATCTCAATACAACATCTCCCCCTAAGGAGAAAGACTCATTTAATTTGCCAAGAACAGATTCTTTCAACTCCATTAATGGTTTATCAATGTGTTGTTTGGACTTCACCTCAACAACCAAAGATGATTCGGAGTTATGATGGACCATCACACCATCATTTGAAGAACCTCCCAATCTCACACCAAACCTAGCCAACCTATGAACCTCTTTCACTAGGTCCCTTTTGGCTTCTTCAACGTGAGACACACTACCCATAGACAAACGACTTAGACCATCCGCTACTACATGCTTTGCCGGGGTGATAGAGAACACTCATATAATAATCTTTCAACAACTCAAGCCATCTTCTTTGTCGGATATTCAACTCTTTTTGGGTAAATATTGGAGACTTTTATGATCGGTGAACACATCAACGTGGACACCATATAGATAATGCCTCCAAATTTTCAAAGCAAACACCACGGTCGCTAACTCAAGATAATGAGTGGGATAGTTCCTCTCATGCACCTTGAGTTGCCTAGAAGCATAGGCAATAACCTTCCCATGTTGTATAAGCACACACCCCAAACCCACACGGGATGCATCACAATAAACCACGAAGCCTTTTGTACCCTCCGGTAAAGTCAACACCGGAGCGGAAGTAAGCCTATCCTTCAACATTTGGAAGCTCTTTTCACATGCTTCTGACAACCCAAACATCTTACTCTTTTGGGTCAAAATAGTCAAGGGATATGCAATGGACGCAAAACTATCCACGAACCTCTGATGATAACCCACAAGACCCAAGAAACTCCTAATGTCGGTTGAAGTCAATGGTATCGTCCAATTTCTCACCGCCTCCGTTTTCCTTAGATCAACCTCAACTCCCTCACTAGAGATGATGTGACCAGAAATGACACCGACCTCAATCAAAACTTACATTTGCTATATTTGGCAAACAATTGATGCTCTTTAAGGGTTTGCAATACAACCCTCAAATGACCCATGCGATCACTCTCATTTTTTTAGTATACCAAGATGTCATCAATAAACACAATGACAAAAGAATCTAGGCAACTTCGAAAAACCCTATTCATTAGGTCCATAAACGCCACCAGAGCATTAGTGTGACCAAAAGACATAACAAGGAATTCATAGTGGCCTTATCGAGTCCGAAAAGCCGTCTTTGGACATCCTCACCTCTCACCCTCAATTGGTGATACCCCGACCTCAAATCAATTTTGGAAAAGTAGCTTGCTCCTTGGAGTTGATCAAATAAATTGTCAATCCAAGGGAGAGGATACTTGTTATTAATTGTGACCTTGTTGAGTTGGAGATAATCTATACACATTCTCAAGGACCCATCTTTCTTTTTCACAAACAAGACCGGAGCAACCCATGGATATATACTAGGCCTTATGAAGCCCTTGTCTAACACATATTTAAGTTGTGCCTTTAATTCCTTCAACTCGGCCGGAGCCATTCTATAAGGAGGAATCGAAATGGTGTTTCTTTTCGGTAGCAAATTGATACCAAAATAAATTTCCCATTCGGGAGAGGTACCGCAAAGGGCATTAGGGAAGACCTCTAGAAATTCACTCAATACGGGGACCGACTCAATGGGAGGAAATTTCGGAGTAAAGATCTTGGACTCTCATTATATGATATAGGCAGTCCTTAGAGATCATTTTGCAAGCCTTTAAATATGAAATGATTCGACCTCTAGGAATAGAACTTCCTCCCTTCCACTCAGCAACGGGCTCATTAGGAAAATTAAACCTCAATATCCTTGTCCTACAATCAATAGTGGCAAAACAAGAATGCAACCAATCCATACCCAAAATAATATCAAAATCAAGCATATCTAGTTCAACTAGATCAACATTAGAAACTCTATTAGGCAACATGATATGACAATTTCTATATACCCTTTTTGCAACCACCGACTCACCCACAGGTATTGACACTAAGAAAGGCTTATGCAAGATATCGGGTAAAGTATCAAACTTTTTAGCTACAAAGGGTGTAACGAAAGACGAAGTGGCACTCGGATCAAGTAAAGCATAATTATCAATAGAAAACTCTTTTCACATACCAGTCACCACATCGGGAGAGGTATCTTGCTCACCCCTAGTACGAAGAGATAGAAGCGGTTCTTCTTTGGAGAATCACTAGAACCACTTGCTTGACCACTCTTCTCTTGCCCCTTCATATTAGGAAAATCTCGAACCTTGTGACCACTCTTTCCACAACCAAAACAATTGCCTGTTCCAAACAAACACTCACCGAAATGACCCTTTCCACACTTGGCACATGTAGGCTTCTCACTGCATGAGTTCGCACTCTTCCCCTTTTGAGCTCTAGGTTTAGCCACCTTGTCATCACGAGCCTTAGGGAACTTTGATGGAACATGACTAGAGAACCTATTTTTGAACCTAGGCTTGTCTTTAATCTCAAGCCTACTCTTGGACCTTGCCCTCTTAGCATCCCTAGTCTTCCTCCTAGTCCGTGCCTCCTCAACTTGTCTAGCATGCACCATAAGCCGAGAGATGTTCATATTGTCATGAAGCATGGAGGAATGACACTCCTCTTGCAAATCATCCAACACTCCCATCACAAAGCGGCTCATCTCATCTCTAGGATTGGAAACCAAAGAAGGAGCTTATTTGGACAATTGAGTAAATTTCATAGAATACTCAAGAACACTCATACCTCCTTGACGAAGGTTGATGAACTCCACAACTTTGGTCTCCCTCATCTCTCTATTGAAATACCGATCAAGAAATGCCTTCTTGAAGATCTCCCAACTTACCGGTCCACCCCGAAGAGGCCGATTATCCCTCCATTGCACATACCAAGTTTGAGCCACATCCTTGAGTTGATATGTGGCCAACTTGGCCTTCTCACTAGTGCTTAACCCCATGGCAAAGAGTATCTGATAAACCTCATCGATGAACTCTTAGGGGTCTTCATCCACCCTAGACCCATGGAAATTAGGAGGGTTCATTCGAGTAAAGTCCCTCAGACAAGATGCCATGGTAGAAAATTGTAGATTTTGTCGGGGTGCAACCTCCCGATTAGCTTGGGACGTCATAGCTTGAGCTTGAAGAGTGGCGTCTTAGGCTTTAGAAGTAATGGCTTGGGATATTTGAAGAAGGACAGCCCTTATCTCTCCATCCGTCGAAGGTGTAGGGTTGGCCAGAGCTTGTTCAACATCACCCTCCTCTTCAAGTAGAGGGTCTTGATCAACACGGGGAGGAGCAATATCCTCATCAATCCTTCTTGCCGCATTCCTCCGAGTATTCATTTCCTATAACCAAAGTACAAGGTTTAGGTGAAAGCAATTAATAGTTACTCTAGAGGCACGACATTGGATTTCCAAGAAAGAGAGAGATCCTAGTCACCATATAGATTCCTATTCATAAGTGTGGAGCACTTCACAATGAGTACGAATCAACATAGACGTGGTTGAGAGAGACATTGTTATCAAGGATATTTAACCTCATGCTATGATACAAAGTTTGTCACATCCGTATTTACCCCCTAAACGTAACCGGCGTCTTAGTCCTCTTAGAGGACTAAGACTAGCCCCTTAATTATCATCATCGCATTCACAAGTCAAAAGTACGAAAAATTTAAAATTTTTAACTTTAACTAATTGGAGGTTTACATAGACCTCTACATACACGTAATGGTATTATTATCGAGTATACATTGACCCTTCGTATAAGAAGATTACTTAGTATTCTACTTTTATTTCACATACATATATATATATATATATATATAAGATAGAATTAGAGTCATAAAATATGTCTCATCTCATAACCATCTAGAATGACAATATGAAATGGGCACAGCCCTACAAAAATAAAAGTAAGCCACATATAGGATTTATACAACTTGTCTTCAAATAAAAAGATAGAGTCAACCTAAGTGTCTTAATATCTAAGCAAATCCATACGTAGAATATCGGCATCATCCCCGGGAAAATGAGGACCTACCACTTGGATGATAAGAGTATCCAAGCCTCCTTCTCAATCGCCTCGAACCAAACCTCAACGACCGGAACCTAAATTATTTGGGATAAAGGGATAAAATGGGGTTAGTACGCCACATGTACTAAGTCTGAGACCATATGCATATATAACAACCAAACATGCTAAAAAGGGACATTTAGTGAAATCATGCCATTTTACCTCTTTATGCACAAACAATAAGCTATACAAATCATTTAGTCATGTTCAATCAAATCAAGCAACTATATGCATATCACATACTTGAACCCATATACCCATATAACCCTATCATCAAGTAACCATACCACAAGCATGAATAAGAGCTTATCATATAAATAGTAAATCAAGACAAACAAGCATAATCCTTATAAAGCCACAAGTTCAATGACCAAGCAAAGCCCCATAACCTTACTTAATCAAGTAACCAATAAGAATCATAAATAGTAGCTCACTTCACTTCAGATAACCTTCAATACACATAAGTTCATACTTTAACTATAAAGACCATTCACATGTTCATGAGCATCATAATCATCATATGAAATCATCTATCTTTATCATTATTTATAAACATAATATTGATCTCCTAAAGCTCCTATCAAGGCAAACTAGTGCAAGGCTTAAGTAGAGTCCCATACCCCTACCTAAGCTAAGTCAAACCCCTCAAGACACTTTTAGTTAGTCTATACATTATTACTTCATTTTAGTTTAGGGAACACTTGTCTTAGCCGATATAGACCACATGAGCTAATGTGGAATCTGATGTTGTAAAACCATACTCCGATGAAATGTGGCTTACCGTCCAAGGTATAACCTAACATAAACGTAGCTTTTAGGTGGATCCACTAGCTAGTATTCCTATGGGGGCAAGATAGTTCAAGAACTAAGAGATGGGTAATATCCTCTACATACCACTTGGTAATTGGGGCCTCATCTCATGGGAATCAATAAAATGAGTATCCCTCAATGGGTAGTCAACATCACATATAGAACTAAAGGGTAACACTTCCTCTATTGGAAAGCCATCACCTCCCATTGTCAAGTTCACTCGGTGCTAAGCTAAGTCCCTTATTGAAATTTCATTATTCTTTATTCCTCTTTCATAACATAGTTTAGGTCATAGGGTCTAGCCCTTGTATAATAATCATCATCATAGCTCAGTAAGAATGGCATGAGTAATAGTCCTTTCATCACAACTCATATAAGTGAGGTTAACACTATACATATCACATCATAGTAGGGAACATTGATATCCAATACCATCCTTATAACACGTACACCCTAAGAAACCTCACAACCAAAGTTAAGACATTTCAATTAAATCATCACACCATTCTATCAATCCTAAACCAGGCATACTCCAACACAACATCATGACTTAATCACAATTTACCACAAGTTGAAGTAAGAGGTAGGAATTACAAAACTTACACAACCTCCTCCATAGTTCATCATAAGGGCCTTACCATCAACCCACAACTCAACCCAATTAGGTCATCCAATCAATGTAATTCAATAACCAACATGATAATAGAGTTAGAAGAGTCACTACACCATAATTCAATACTAAACCAAAGCTTTGAAACAAGATACTTAGGCCAATCTTGTTAACCTAGACCCCTACTCAAGAGTTAGTATGAAAGACTACAATTCATCAAAACTTGTCTATGCTCAGTGTAATAACATCATCTATTAGTGATTTAACCAATAATCAAGTAAATTTAATTAATCCAAACATAATTCACATCAAGATCAAACCTAGTGTTAGGGGTTAAGGGCTATACTCTACAATCCAGACCAAACAATGTCAATTAATCATAATCAAGTTACAATACATGATAATCTACTCATTATCTCCTAAAGAAAACATAAAAAACTCAATTCATGACATCAAACTTGTAATTGAATGAAACACGTATGAAAACTCAAATTTTGGAAAACCTTTGAAGGAACCCTTTGAGGAAAGAAGTCTCAAAGGTGAAGAGATCCCATGCCTTAACGTTTTAACAAGAATTTGGAGATGAATTCGTCCCTTTCCAGACCCCAATTCCCTTCCTTAGCTTAGCCTCCAATGGTGTCTTCCAATAGAGAGAGAAAGTAGAGAGAAGATAGAGAGTTTGATTCTTAGAGTCTAATTAGTTTAATTGAGGTTGGGGCTATTATATGGGTGTTAATTTAGTTAATTAGTCACCCCTTAGTCCCTAACTAACCCCTCGTCACTTAATTAATTAAATGACTTAACATTTAAAAATGATACAGAAACATAACCTCTCACAAACGGAACCCCGCCGATGGGCTGTCTGTGAGTATACGAACACTCGTCCTACACTCCGTCGATGAGTTCAGAGACTGTACAGGCAAGGGGATTCCTTACCAACGCTAAGTGTGAGACCACGGTGGCATCAACACCCCGTTGGTCAACACACGGTCTGTCTCTGGCACCGTCGATGGACACTGTCAGGCAGTGTTGCCTCATACGTTTCCGACTCCTATTAACTAGTCAAACATGGTAAGACACACTAGTACCCTTTTGAACCAACTTCCGGACGTCATGGACCTTCTTGAACGTCTTGGTTCTTACACTTCTTAACTGACCTAAATTCATTAAAATGGACTTAAAAACAGTACTTAGACCTCATTATCTCTATGTTAGGCTTTACGACACATCTTGAGATTTTGAAATGTTACAACATGTCAACATGTTCATTACTATTTTATGAAGGCAACAATACACCAATTAGACAAATAAGTGAAATTCAAGCAAAAGAGCATTTTCCATGAAAATTCATTTAGCATAAACCTTTTACCACAATTAGGCATAATTTTGCAAAACAAGTCAAATTCAAATATACTCATTATTTCCATTAATAATAGGAACAACTAACCTTAGTTAGGAAAAAGATGAGGATAACGGAACATCATGTCGGCCTCGGCCTCCCATGTATCTCCATCAACTAGGTGGTTTCTCCACAGAACCTTTACGGAGGTAACATCTTTGTTCCTCAATTTCTTAACTTGCCGATCTAACATTTCCACCAGAACCTCCTCATAGGAGAGTTGCTCATCCACACCAAGCCCTTCTATAGGAAGTATGGACACGGGATCATCAATGCACTTCTTAAGCATGGAAACATGGAATACCGGATAAACCCAAGCTAGTTTACTAGGTAATCTCAACTAATATGCAACCTTTCTGACCCTTTAGAAAACCTTATAGGGACCCACATACCGGGGACTTAACTTCCCCTTTTTGTCGAATCTTATCACCTCTTTCATAGGTGAAATCTTCAAATACACTATATCCCCTACTTCGAATTCAAGATCTCTTCTTCTATTGTCGGCATAGGATTTTTGTTGACTATAGCCTATTTTAAACCTATCCCTTATCACACAAACCTTCTCTAAAGATTCATAGATTATTTCGTGACAAAATAGTGAAGACTCTCGAACCTCAAACAACCCTACCGGAGACCTATATTTCCTACCATATAGTGCTTCAAATGGAGCCATGGAAATACTTGAATGATAGTTATTATTATAGGAGAATTCAATCAGCGACAAGTGATTGTCCCAATTCCCTTTAAAGTCTATCACACAAGCTGTTAACATATCCTCTAGGGTATAAATAGTACGCTCCTCTTGACGATCCATTTTGGCATGAAAAGCGGTTCTAAGCTTCACTTTTTAGAAAAACCTCCAAAAAAAGACGTAAATTGAGCACCTCTATCATATATGATGGATAACGGAATACCGTGAAAACTCACAATCTCATCTATGTATATCTTTTCATAATCCTCTACCGAGTAAGTGGACTTGACGGGGATGAAGTGAGCAGATTTTGTCAATATATCCACTATAACCCAAATTTAGTCGTTTTGCCACAGTTTAGACATTTAAATTAAATTCATCATACAATCGCCTATATAATCAAATCACAATTAACACTTCAATTTCACATCATCATCATGTATAAGTCATCGCAATTGAAGTAACGATTCAAGATCACAGGTCTTACCAATTCACCTTCATAAGCCTTCTTCTATGGTCTTAACATCACAAACATATGCAGCCATTAACAGGCTTAATAAAATAATACAATAGTAATTAACACAAGAACTAAGTCAATTGCATCATCACTCACAAATTCAACATCAATTCTTAACCTTGGGTTAGGGAAATAAGGTCAATTCATGATCCCTTCCATAGAACTATGTCTAACATCAAGAACTACCCTAATTGGTAATTATTCCACTATAATTCATTCATAATAATCAAAACACATCAATATCAATACAATTTGAAATATCAATTTCGGATTAAGAATGAAACACATGATTTTCTCAACTCTTGGAAATCAATTTGAAAGAACCCTTTGGGGAAAAGTGTCCCAAAGGTGAAGATTTCCCATACCCTTGTTAATACTTGAAGATTGATGGAGAAAAACTAGAAAACCTGAATCCATAATACCTTTGACCTTGGTCTTAAATGGTGTTTTTTGGGGCAGAGAGAAAGTAGAGAGAAGGAAGAGAGATTTGAGTTTGGGAATTGAAGTGAGTTGAGTTAGTGTAATTAGGTTTGTGTCTTTATATAGTTCCTTAATTAACTTAATTAGACACCCCCCTAACTATTAATTAAACACCTAAGCAACTAACTAATTTAATTGACTTCATTCAAAATTGGACAGCAAAACATAACCTGACCTAAGAGACCCCGACCTACGGTCCGTAGGTAAGTCGATGCCAACCCATGCTCTCCCCACATCACACTGTCGTTTGTGACAGAGACCATGTTCTTGGACACTTTTTTTTTGAAATGTCTAAGGCGTCATCTATGGAGTCCATCGATGCCGCGTTCATTAGCAACGAATCATTGCTTGGTCTCGTAGGTTACCATAGTCATTTGACAACTTTTGAACATTTTTGGAAGGGTCCTCCTCATGGATCCCTAAGGTTGTCCTTGGGTAATCATAACGGTAAGTTTCGACCCTAAACACACTCTAATACATGTGTAACACCTTTCTACTAAATTTCATCGAATTTGTCCACTTAAAACACCCTGAAAAATGCCAAGGCACACTAACCTCTATTTTACTTGTGTCTGGACATCATGGACGTTCCTTGACATTTTGACTCTAAAACTTCCTAAATGATTTAAATGCATTAATTTATGTGTAAAATGGTGGTACCAACGATAGTTCCACATGTGAGGCTCTAGGTTAGGTCATGAACTTTCGGAGTGTTATACTACCTTAGGCAAGTGTTAACCCTATCTTTTAGGCGATGGAGTAGAACACCGGATTGCATGTAGATCACATGGTCTAATGTTGGTTATTACACTTCTTTCCCTAATGTAAAAGTAAATGAACAATTTAAGTACATGAACTCATATTAGGGCTTGTCTTGAAGGTTTCGTGAGGGAGGGTATGGGACTTCTCTTACATATTGCACTTGTGGGATCCTAAGGGATGGTTCTAGTAGTGTTCTTCTTTTATTATGATTATGATTGTGATTATGTTGATAAGATATTAGTAGTATTACTGTATCAAGCATGTCATGATGAAATCTGAGAATATGTTATAAGTACGAAGTGGGTGGCTTAATGTGATACTTAGCTTTGGATAGGGTTATGGGGTTCTATCTTTGGCATTGATGTCCTTTTCTCATGCATTGATGATTTTTGTGCATAAAAGCCATACTTAGTACGTGTGATGTACTAACCCATATTTCTCCCTTTTTATAAAACATTTTAGGATCGTCCCTTTGAGGAATTCGTGTCCATTTGCAAGGATGACTTGGATGTTTTCCCAAGCCATTGGTGAGTCCTCAAGTTTGGGATGTTGTCATTTTCCACTCTATCTAAGAAGTTGCGTATGTGTACAGACGTTTATTCTTTCCTTTATCATTGAGACAATAGATGTAAGCCTATAATGCCGTATTGAACTTGTGTTGGCTATGTACAAAAAGTTGTACACTTTATGATGGTTTATATGTTAGACGAGACTTTAGACTCTTATATGTTTTGGTTTTACTAAAATAGAAGTCTATGTAAACTTTATATGCAAGGAGTCTATGTACACTCCATATATGATATGTGAGAAGTCTAAGTACACTTTACTACATAAAGTTTTAAATTTTTTGCATTTTTGAACTATGATGTGCTATGGATTATACTAAGGGCTAATCTTAGTCCTCTTCGAGGACAACGACGCCATTAACGACTGGGGTGTACTTTGGGTCGTTGTACTATAGACAACAACAAAAGATCAAAATCGCAAGAAGACAACATATACTCACAATTCACATATAAATGCAAATTAACAATAAAGAACTTTTTCATGAAAACTCATTTTTGGCACAAATCTTTACCAAAACATGCACCTATTTAGAAGAAAAGTCAATTACATATTATTCATTACTTTTTTTATTAAGAGGAACTACTAACCTCAATTAGGAAAAAGATGATGATAGTGGGACTTCATGTCGGCGTCAGCCTCCCATGTTGCTCCCTCAACTAGGTGGTTTCTCATAGATTTTTTATGGAGGCCACCTCATTGTTCCTCAACTTATGACGATCAAGGATTTCCATCGGAGCCTCTTTATAAGAGAGGTCCTCATTCACTCTCAAACCTTAAATGGGTAGTATAGACACCGGATCACCTATACACTTCTTAACCATGCAAATATGAAATACCAGATGAACCGATGCTAGCTCACTAGGTAGTTTCAACTCATAGGAAACCTTCCAAAACCGTTTCAAAATCTCATAAGGAACAATGTATCGGGGACTTAACTTCCCCTTCTTACCTATTCATATCACCCCTTTCATAGGTGAAATCTTCAAGCACACCCAATCACCTATTTCAAACTCAAGGTCTCTTCTTCTATTGTCGGCATAAGATTCTTGCCGACTATAGGTTGTTTTCTACCTATCACTTATTAACTGAACATTCTCAATAGCTTCATTGAACCAAGGAGTGAAAACTCACCAACCTCAAACCATTTAACCAGTGATCTACATTTTCTACCATATAGTGCCTCGAAAGGATCCATAGAAATACTCGAATGGTAGCTATTATTATAAGAGAACTCAATGAACGGAAAGTGATCGTCCCGATTTCGGTTGAAGTCAATAACACAAGCTTTTAAAATATTCCCTAGGGTTTGAATGGTTGTAGCGACCCGCAAGTACACCCTAGAAGTTAGGGCAACCCTTAGATCTGAACAAGGCGTACTTGACCTTTCAAAGATCTTGTACTAGCCTTTTAGCTATCATTCATTACATAAGACATGAAAAGTAGTACGGAATTAAAACTTTTCACGATAATTAATAATAAGTAAAACATCTTTTATAAATACTAAAGGATGGTCGCATCGTCACAATCAAACTTAAAAGACACGACATAAATATCATAGGGACACGACCCTTTTATATTGAAAGAAAATACATATTAAGTCATATACAAGTCTTAAAGAAGTAAAGAAATAAAGACTATGCCCTCTAATATATGAGGACATACTTAATCTTAAGAGAGTCGATTCCCAAGCTTGAATTCAAAACATCCACTTGCTTCTAACATATACGTATAGAGTATAGAAAATTATCAGCTTAGTACAAGCAATGTGTACACCTCATGCATGTTTATTAAGTAGTACAGGTTCATGGTGTCTAATGAAAGGATAATTCTAATATGCACTAATGTCTACTACTATGCAATCTAAGTATAGGTTTATGAAGTATGATGTTTATCCCTTAACGAGGATGACTTGATAGATGTACTATTACGGACAAGGGTATGGGACCTTATCTATGCATTGCACATGTGTACCTGGATAGGATAGTTCGTAGGTTTTTTTCCCTATGTACGTGAATATGAATGCATGAGTATTTTATGAACATGTATAGGGTCTAAATGTGTGTATTTGAAAGGTTTGCTCATATAGTTACACCTATACACTTATGCATTAATATATGGACATGTGCGGCTTTAATGTGTTATGTGAAAGGATTGCTCACATATATGTATACGCACACACATGAATGATGATATAGTCAAAATAGGGGTGCTTGGAAGGTGTTCCCAAGAGTACCCTAAACAAGATGGTGTTTTGAATATGCTATGTCCGTGCGAAGGGGTTTCTCACATGACTTAGGTTGATGAACTCTCATCTATAACCAATGACCTAAGCATATGAGGGTTTAACTCTCCTAAGCCTATATTTTATAAAGTAATGTAATAATGGCTTTTAAATAAAATGAACTTATCTTCGTACCGAGTGAACTTGTAGATGAGGGGGTTGCACCTTCCGAAGGAGGGAAGGTATGGTTCACCATAGTCCTCACGGGGTGGATAGCCTCATGACCAACAAGGGCATAGAGTGATATTTCAAAGAAGACCCCCAAGCTCCATAAACTATGCTTGCCACATAGGTTTTAGCAAGTGATATCACCTAATATTCTAGCATATATGTTAATGTTCTACTTTGGCTAAGTGGAGCCACTTTCATTGGTGTAAGGCTCTATTACACGAAATTCCATGTTTAGCACCCATGGTCTTAGTGTTGGTTAAGGCTATAGTTTCCCCAAAGTAAAATGGACAATGTAAGTAAAGTGATGTACCCTTACTAGGATAACCTAAGGGAAGTTGCTTAGTGTAGGTAAGTGTATGAGACTTTACCTATGCATTGCACAAGTAGCTCTTGAAGGGAGTTCTAGGAAGGTTTTCCAATTTGTATGATTATGTTTATGTTCCTTAGACATGACATTGTAGTGTTGTTAACTTGTTGTGCTGATATGCATCGTAGGAGTCCTAATGAGTCTATGTGATGTGGTCTTACATTATATGCATAGTATAGGTCTTATTGACTATATGATGAAGTCTTGCTTGACATGAAGGGGGTTGTCTATGCTTGTATTGTTGATTTATGAAGAGCATGTTAAGGATTGTAGTCTATTGTAGGTTTACTTGGTATGTGTGAGGTTATGGGACTTCTCATGTACATTGCACAAGTAGACCTAGAAGGGATTATGAGTAGGGTTCTATGTGGTTCTTATGAGGTGAAGTCCAAGTTTGTTAATGTGATTATTGACTTTCTATGATTATGTTGGAAGTCTTGACTTGTATATGGTCTTTTAGTGAGTCCATATATGTGTTCCCTAGACTATGTTGGGTCAAATGTGAGTTAGATATCTTATTATATCAAATACTTCTATGAATGCATGTGTTGGGTTCACGAAGGTTGTATGCATGATTCCCTAGTGTCCGTAAAGTGATGGTTGAGTGTGGATAGTATTATGGGACATTGTCTATACATTGCACCAAGCATCAGTAGAGGGTTACTTGAGAAGATAGGTTCACTGTAAAATGAAATAGGTTCACTGTAATTGTAAATGTGTTTACTGTAAAGTGGTGACTTTTATGCCTTAAATGCAATGTGTGGTTTTATATGAGGTGTGACTATTGTATATGCCTATATGAAATATGAAAATGGAATAAATACTATTGTATCAAGGTTTGATGAGATTTTCAGAAAAAGGCATGATGAATGATCTCAAAGTAAAATGTCCCTTTAAATGCATGTTCTTGCATTGTTGCCATACTTAGTGCATTGTTGTAATAGCACCATTCTTCTCTATCTTTTTACACAAAGTTTAGGTTATGGATTCTTAAAGGATTTCTCTAACGATAAGAGCTTGATATTTATTCCCAAGCTCAAGGGAAGGAATCCTTATGTTCCAAGGATTTCCTATGTCAAGTTTATATTCAATCTATTGTAACAGCTTAAATACTATGTTATGATGTTAAAGGGTCGTGTCCCTAATATATTAAATGAAGTTGAGTATGAGATAGAAAAAGATACTTAGAGTCTAACTATGTATTATGACTTATATTTTTATATAATGGAAGTGATGTTCTAGCATATGATGTGCTATGAAAAGTTTTTAATTTTCCGCTAAATTTACCTATGACAATGTGATGAATGATGACTATGGGCTTGTATAAGACCATTGAGAGGTCAACTACGTCATGTTACTTCTAGGGGGTGCTCCCCGGATGTTACAGATAAGGACCCACAGAATTAGTACAACCACATGTATTAAGTATGTCATTATGCATAAAAATCATGAAAATGGACTTTATTGAAACTATGCATCTTTTCTTTAAAACATCATAATATCATCATAAGAATAGGATTAAGCAACTTAAAATCACATTAGAGAACACTTAAACCGAAATCATAATTTTAGAGCTCACTTTACAGAGAGTTTACTTCACTGTACAGTGAAGTCCATTCACTGTTACAGTGAAGTCCTAGCCTTTCCTTTTTGAACATCTTCTAGCATGTAGTCTTCTCACCAAAGCCATCCTAAGATTCACTTAAGTCACACAATGAGAGACCGCCCATACACCCTCTCTAGATGTTCCTAAACGATCCTCAAGATTACTCAAAATGAGACACATACACCCCTACAATACACCAACATACAAGACATAAATAATAAGACAATCTCCCCTACCAAGGCTATCAAAAGACTTACTCAAGTACTCCTAGAAGACAACGCCAATACATTCACTTCAAGGCTACCTAAATAATCCTTAAGAATTCCTAGGTTTAGATCATGTCAAACATATATCAAGCAACTTACCTAACTAGAGTCATTCTCAAGACTTCCAAAGATAAGACATGAAGAGATCATCCTTTATGCCCTCTTCACATTTTAACTAAGGAATCCTTAAGTCACTTTAGATTAGGTACTTATCCATTTACATGCTCATTATCATTAAGTCATTAGTTCATTAATTCATTTAAGAGACATACATCACATAAAGGACATTTAAATAATGGTCTTAGACAAGACCTAGGGACTCTCATTAACTTCTTCAAAGCCTATTGTGCAATGTCTAAGTAGCGTCTCATACCACCACCTAAACTTCATAGAACTTCTCTAATGCTAATAGGTATCCCATATGATGAGAATAGGCAATAACCGACATAGACCATGGTAGCAAAGCATGGAATCCTAAGTTATATCCTACTTCGATGAGGTGATCTACTTGCCAATGGTAGAACATAGAGATCCCATGTAGGCACATGGTTAAGGAATATGAAGGGTATACTTTGTATTCTAGTCTCATACATAACTAGAACTACTTACCCTTACAATATTCACTCGGTGCTAGCCTTAGTTCTCATATATCAATTTACATTAAGGTTCATACAAATGGGTCCCATATCATGTTCATAACCCAATCACATTTACCCTACCAAAGCAAGATCCATTAGGGCTATCTCACAATGGCGACAAAAAGCTCATAACGACTTTCCTAAGGTATGATATGATGCCGTTCCATCCAATCAACCTTAAGTCCATCACTCATTACATGAAGGATAGCATTACGGCTCACTACTTTACAATTCATAACCTTACCACTTGGTTCAAGGTTCCACATAAATTACCCTCTTATTATCATTCAAGGTCTCACCTATATTCATTTATTCAAGACTAAGACCCTTTAGGTTCCTAAGTCAAGACATCACATATTCACATAAGCATCAAGTAAGGGACACAAGTCTACATAAACAAGACACAACATACTTCCGTTTTACTCATTTAGCCTATCTTTCTTTACACACTTTAAGAAAGACCCCTAACCTTATTAAGTCAATCTATTCATTACCTTAACATTATAAATATAACCATTTTAGACTCATATAACCAAATTAAGGAAAACCATGTAACAACTCTAAGACTACACACTTAACACATAGTCAAAGCATAACATGATTACCTAGATAGTATCAATAGTCTAACACATACTTTCACATATAGGTAGATATGATTATACATCATCAAATCAACTACTCAAATAGACATATAAGTTCAAGTAGTGCCGACAAGGCCACATCAATTCATATAGCACCGCCACCAAAGGTGGACCAAACCAATCATAACATAATTGAAGTATAATTATCATTGAATAAGAAGAAATAGGCAAGCGTACCACCACTTCATCATCAACACATCAAGCCAATACCAAATCACCCAATTCAACATCATAAGGCTCTTACCCATGGCGATGAACACCAATTCAATACACAATTATATAAATCAATGAAATCTAACCCAATTCAATATAGATTCAACAATCCAATACCAATTTGATAGCAATTGAATACAATTCTTACATCAATAGAAAGCCCATAAGAAACTAGACATGAAATCATCAATATTATGCCAATATCAAGTAAACCATAATTTAGTCAAAATCTTATGTTCTTCAACTTCAGGGGTTCATAGGTAATTTAGGTTAAAATCATCAATACAACATCAGTATAATTGATAATAGACGTTTGATAACCATTAATGCAAGAACCCATGGTAGAATCATGAAATTGGATAATTCACCTTTTGAAAACTTTGAAAACACCTTTGAAAGTTGGGCTCCTTGGTGAAAAGGGTTTCAAGGATCAAAAGTCATAACTCAATGAAGCTAATTCTTCACTTTGATGCAGAATCTCCACTCAAAACGTCACACCAAGCTCTTCCTTGATTTTGGACTTTAATGGAGTCTTGGGGAATTTCTAAGGTATTTTTGGGTTTTGATTTTTGAAGAATGAAATCTTCTAAGTGTTAATGACTTATAAACACCATTAAAATACCCAAAAGACCATTAGGTAACCTCCAATAACCTTATATGGAAGTGGGGTGAAATTACAACATCACCCCTTAACTTAACAGTGAGTTGCACGCACGCACAGGCTCACAGACGACTGACCCATCGACGGGGCGTCAGTCCACTTACAGACTGTGCTGTCCACCATTGATTGGGTCAGAGCCTGGAAAATGGAATCTTGGGTTCCTTGGCTAAGGCTACAATGATGCCCACCACGTACGAGGCGTCGACCAAGACACTGGCCGTTGATTGCCTACCGTAGGTGGACTACCTTTTGGCAGTTTTGGCCACCAACATGGGTCCTTCCTCAAGGACCCTTAGTTGGTCCTTGGGGATGTTTGCCCAGACTTTTGTAACACAAACATGAAGGTATACAATTTTAACACCTCTCACATGAATTTCAGCCAAAACAAACACGTAAAACTCGATGAAACATGCCTAGACACACAAGGTCATTTCAAGGAATATCTTTCGAACTTCATTAACGTTCTTGGACGTTTGACGTCCAAACATCACGAAACTTGACACACTAACTTTATACACCATTTAAACTCATTTAAGAACTTTACAACCTCATTAATTACACATAAACTCATAGAACCACATACGAGGCACATAGGTGTCTTAGTCATCAAACGTCTTAGTCATTCTTTGACGTTTGACTTTCAATGCACCTAAACTCTTAGTTACTGCCTCTAAACTATATAATAGACCACATTGCGACCTTAGACTACCATTAAAAACAATGTTAGGCTCTAGTTGACCTAATTCTTTTTCGAGGTCTTACAGTAAGAACCATCTGGGCAAGTGTTTTTCAGGGAAGGAAGGATGTTTTGGGTGTGGTGATACTTGCTATAGGTTGAAGGAAGGCCCTTATACAATGTAAGTTCTAGAATGTAACAACATTAGGGATCAGTCTACAACTCTAGCAACCCTAGTAGGTTTAACAACTCAGTAGATATTTTATCTAGTACATGTGGCGGTCAGCGCTAGAACATGTTATATTAACTCCAAGATCGCCATGACTAGGAAGATTTTCCTAAAGTAGTTATTGGTATGTTACGAGTCTTTCATTTAGATGTTTATGCATTGTTAGACTCAGGATACTCAATATTTTGTAACTTCCTATTTAACATTAAGCTTCAGTGTCTATCCAGAAACTCTTTCATAACTCTTGTCAGTCTCAATTATAGCTAGAAAGGTAAACAAAAATTACCATGTCATAGTCTCATAGAAAGTCACCTTCAAAGATCTTTTTTAGATAGACATGGTAGATTTCAATATCATTCTAGTCCTTTATTGGTGACATTAATTTTATGCCTTACTCTATTCTAGAACAAGGATCATTGGATTTAATTTCCACATGAGTCAGTCTTTTAGTGAAACGGTAGACGCTCAGTTCTTGTAAGTCGATTTATCTCTTACCTTAAGGCTAGAAAAATGATATCTATGGGGTATGTCTATCATCTTGTTATTAAAACTTTGAAATCCCACCTCTTAAGACTGACCCAGTAGTAGATGAGTTTCAAGAATTGTTTTAATAATATCTTTTTAGAGTTCTTGTGTAAAGGTAAATTGACTTCGGATTAGATATCCTTTAAGATACCAAACCCATTTTAATTCCCCTTTACAGAATAGATCCAGCCGAGCTTAAGGAATTTAAAGAGAAGTTGAAGGGCCTTTAAAATAAGGTCTTCATCATAACACGCATCTCTCCATTGGGTGCACTAGTGTTGTTCATGAAAAATAAATACGGTTCTCTCATCATTTTTATCGACTATCGTCAGTTGAACAAAGTTACAATCAAGAATAATATCCCATCCTCAAGATTGATGACTTGTTCGACCAACTTCATGATGGTAGTTATTTCTCGGAGGAAGAGCTCAAATTCGGCTATCATTAGCACAAAGTTCGAGATAGTGGCATTCCTAAGATACCATTAAAAACTTGGTATGGTCGTTATCAATTTTTAGTTATGTATTTTGGGCTACAAATGATCCTAGAGGTTTCATGCACTTAATGAACATGATGTTCAAACAATATGGGGACTTGTTCGTTATCGTCTTTATTGATGATGTATACATTTATTCTTTGAGTGAGGAGGAGCATGCGAAACATCTTAGAGTTGTTCTTGTCACGACCCAGGGGTACCCCCTACATTTAAAATGGTGTATAGAATTTTAAGGACTCCATACAAGTCACTTAGGTTTCATAACATAATTACTAGAACAATAAGAGTAAAACACAATTCCAAGTCAAAAAATTTCCATAAAATAAAGCATAAGTGTAGACACTTTGTCTCATCATAGCCATTTATTACAATTGTGAAAGAAATATGTTCTAATCCATAAAATATGTTCAAAAGGGAACATTAAATAAGGTATACATATCAGAATATATCCTCAAACAATGAGGACTCACCAAGCTCGGGAATATAATAAATTCAATATTTAGCCAAAATAATGATCACCTCTTGTACGGGACCCTACATTTAGGAAAAATGTATGCAAAAGTGGGTGTTAGTACAAAAAACACAAAATATGATCGTCATGCATAAAAACACTTGAAATATTCAAAAAGAAACATTTCATTTCAAAGCATGTTTTAATATTATAAAAGAGATTAGGAGTCATAAGTCATAATCATGACAACATAATTCAACATATTTCTTGAACCATTCGAGCTAATGTTTAAACCTATTCATGTAACCTTATCTCATTATCCATGTTCTTGTTGTGGGTGGTAAGGCTTAACCGACATGAGACCATGTGAGCTATAATATTATCACCCTGGGTTACCCACATCACCAAGGGTTTTCCAAGTGACCTAAGGTAGAACAATAGTTTGTTAGATTAGGTAGATCCACTAAAACAATATCCTAAGAGGGCATGTAGTTTATGGGATATGGATATTGCTAATAGAAACCTAGACTCAACTACATAAAAAGTTTCCATCTCTGACACATATATGGGAAACCCGGACTCAACTAACGTAAAAGACTTCCATCTCATTTCAATATAAACTTTGTGTTATGAATAAATCCCACTCAGTACTTATTAAGTCTTAAATAACTCATGTCTCATGGAAGGATTTCCTTGACAACGAATTCATGTTTGTTAATTAGGATAGCTCATTAGAACATGTCTGAGAAAACGTTTCATTTGTCCATGTCTACATGTAATTATTAGATTCAATTAGCTGGCGAATCCTTTTAACCTTGGAATCTTCATTATGTGAGAAAAAACTTTCACAACATATTCATTATGTGTTCATGAGAATGTCCTTTTAATCAACACAACAAAATAATCATAATCATTGACACTTTACCTTCAAAGCATCCTTAAAGCATTTACATAGATTTCATAAAAACATGTGTAATCTCATTAAACATTGATTAAAGGTTCGATACCTATTTTCAATCATCATATAAAAATTCTAGCGTCAAACAATGATCTCATCGTATATTATGTGATTCTATCACTTCATGCATCAATTCATAAAATTCCGCGTTCATCAACAAAGACCTACATTATAAGATTACAATTAAGAAATATGGGTATTTCATGGGTTTTCTGGATACATTGTCCAAACCACAGGAAATCATCAATTCATTCTTATAATAAAAGAAATTCAACCTTTAGAATCAAGTTTGAAAAGAACCCATGACTTGTGAATGAAACCATAACGATTGGGGATTTATTTCTTTTTAAATTGGAGATTCTCAGAGGACTCCATTGATGAAATATATACATGGATGAAAACCTACCATACCTTAATCACAATTCCCACAAAAATTTAATTGTAAAAGCTTTCTCCACAAAATCTAGCTTTAATCGCCTTCCTCTTCTTCTTGAAGGTTTTCTAAAGAGAGAATTTTTTAGATGATGAACACTGGGGAATTGATTTGGGTTTTGGAAAATATAACTTAATGTGGTGACTTTTTAGACATAAAATATCTTATATAGTGGCCCTAGACAGAGGAAAAATGACCCCTCTTTAATTGGATTAAAACCAAAAAAGTCTCATTTAACCCTCAACCTAAGTGAGGCTGCCAGGTACCATGTGGGGAACCACGGCCCGTAAAAGTTCACACGGCATGTTATGGTTCTGTTGGTCCCTTGATCACTGGCTATGCCACTGTACACTCAAACCCCCAACACCAAGGCAAGACCACTCCCACTCCCACTGTTACACACTCAAAATGAGCTAGGTTGAGCTAGATCCTAACATTTGTGTCATGATGTTTTAAGGTCATAAAATGGTTAAAAATAGTGTTCATAGGAAGTATATAAATTTTGGAAGTGTTTTGAAGTCAAACGTCCAAGAACTTCCAAGACGTTCGGAACTAATCAAAGTTGAACTAGTGTGTCGTAAAGTTTTGTAGTGATGTTTTGGCAGATGGTTTGAAGGTGTCAGTACCGAGAGTTCCTATGTGTATACTGATATACAAAGGGTCAAAACGTCCGAGAACGACTCCCAGTGGACCATCAAAAGGGTCCCCAAAGTGGACACAAACTTGGACTGCCAAGCTGCCGCGTCAGCCTATTTTAGACAGTGGCTGCGTGTCGCGCATCTGTCACGCAGTAGGGCAAAGTTTTTCCCTGCAACGCGGGGCTGTAACGAACCATTCTTTCAATGAATTTTTTAAAAATAATATTTGGAAGTGTCTCCGCGACGTGCAATAAAGACCCAGATTTTGTTGCGTCATTTTTAAGTAAAATTGGAGTTGGTTAATTTATCCAATAAATGTAGGGGTCTTTTTTGTAATTTAGGGGTGCATTATGTACGGTTATAGGACCTATTTAAAACCCTAAACTCACCAATTAAAGCAAAACCCTCAACTCAAAACAAAACCTCTCCATTCTTCTCTCCAAAACTCCATTGTTGAAGCCTTGAAGATCCAAGGATGATGATAGATTTATCAAGTTTTTCTCCATAAATCTTATGGGATTTTCATCACAATTAAGGTATGTTTATTAATCCTTCAAATCTCTTTCTTCAAGGAGTCAATTCTGATGATTTTAAAAGATGATCAAAAACATGAATTGTCCAATTTTGTGATCTAGCCACGGGTTCTTGCATAAAAGGTTTTGAATCAATGTTTTAGGATTGAATTGATGTTAATGTAATCTTTTAAAGTTATAATTCCTATGAACTCATGCAAACAATGCAATCCTTATTATGACTATTTTATGGGTTAAGTGATCATGTCTCAATGCTTATGAATTCTAGTGTATTTTTCCATGGGCTATTGAATGATGTAAGGATTGTATTCAATTGATGTCTAATTGGTCTTAGATTGATAAATCTATATTGAATTGACTTATATTCATTGAGTATTATAGTTTTGGTATTGAATTGATGTTCATGGCCATGGGCCTTATGGTATTGAATTGGATGATTTAGCTATGGATTGAAGTGGTGATAATGGATTGGTGGTACTCTGCCCTAATTCTCATTATTTAATGTTAATTAGACTTCTATTGTGTTTTGATCGGTATGGTCCACTTATGGTGGTGGTGTTCTATGCATTACTTGTTAAATATGTGGCCTCATCGGTGTGAAATTGATTTATGTGAAGTATGATCATATTTATCTATTTGTGATTAAGGTGATCGTATGTGTTCTTCTATTTATGATGTTAGGTGATCATGTTAGACTATGACTATTTCCTTCTATCTGTAGTCTTAGAGTTGATGCATTATTCTTCCTACTTGGTTATAGAGTCTTATGATGGTTATATTGATTATATTATAGTAGCGAATAGGGTGACCTATGATGTTGATTATGCCTATGTTCTTATAGAATGATACGCTATATCTAACAAAGTGAAGTCAATGGTGTGTCTTGTGTGGTAGACTTGTGTCCCTTACTTGATACATGTACATTATGAATATGAACATCTTGACTTAGTAGGCTTATGCACCTTTGTCTTGTATGTGTATGCATGAATGTTGAATGAATGTCTAGGATAGGTAGACCTAAGATGGTGCCCTTCTAAGCATGACTAATATGTGGAACCTTCTATATGTAAAGAAGGTTAAGAATGATCTATCCTTATAGACCATGGAGTGGCAGACCTAGTGGACCCATCTTCTGTAGGTGCAATAAGACTAGGTAATGACTAAGAGATTGTACCTTTTCATATGCCCCATTTTACTGAACTTACTCTATGAGAACGGAGGCTAACATCGAGTGAATATGTTATGGTTTGTAGCTCTACTTAAGAAGGAGACTAGAGTACAATGTATCTCTACTTGAGAATGAGACAAGAGTGCATAAAATGCCTTGATATTCCTTAACCATGATCCAACATGGGATGTGTCCTAGTTCTACACTTGGAAGGTAGAACACCCTCCATCGGAGTAGGTTTATGACTCCGGATTCCATGCCTAGCTAGTATGTTCTATGTCGGTTATTGCATAATCTCATCATGTGGGATACATGCTAATGTTTGATAAGTACTATGAAGTTTAGGTAGTGGAATGGGATGCTATCTAGACATTGCATGATTAGGCTTTAAAAATGTTAGTGTGTGAGTGACCTAGGTCTTTCCAAGACCATTATGTGAATGTACTTAATTGATGAATATTTTCTAAATGACTTAATGAACATAATGACTTTAGTAAAGGAATGTTAATAAAAAAATACTTATCTAGAGTAGGCAATACCCCCAATCTTCTCAAGCACTTGAAAAGGTCCATCTCCTCTTGGAATAAGTTTGTTCTTCCTTTTGCTTGGAAATATTTCCTTCCTAAAGTTAACCCATATCCAATCACCGGGTGCAAAGGTGACTCACTTTTGTACCTTGTTGGCTCTTTTGGTTGTATCATTGTTGGCCTTCTCAATTCGCTTTGTTACTTTCTCATACCTTTTGCCTTAACTTTTTCATCTATACTTACAATAAAATTTTTGGGTAAAAGAGTTTAATCTAATGGAGTCAAGGGATTAAATCCATAAACACACTCAAAAGGGGTTATGCAAATAGATCTATGAATAGTTCTATTATTTGCACACTCAATTAATGGAAATTGATCCTCCCAAGAAGTTAAATTCCTTTAACCATAGCCGTATGTATGAAACATAAGGTTTTATTAATTAACTCAATTTTACCATCTGTTTGGGGATGAAAAAAAGTAGAAAATAGTAACTTAGTTCCCAAATTTCCTCACAAACACCTCCAAAAATTACTTATGAACTTTTACTCTCTATCACTAATTATTGTTTGGGGAACAACATGAAATTTCATCACATTATGAACAAATAAGGTACAAACATGAGATGCCTCATCACTTTTATGAAAAGCAATAAATTGAGCTATTTTACAAAATCTATCCGCAACAACAAAAATGTTATTCGTACCCTTCCTAGTTCCACAGATATCAACAATAAAGCCAATGGAAGTATCTAGCCACGAGCCGCTAGGAATAGGAAAAGGGGTATACAACCCATGGGGTTGGGTACAAAATTTAGCAAGCTTACACTCCAAACACCTAGAATAATTTGTTTTAACATCTTTTATCATCTTAGGCCAAAACAAATGTTGACTAAAAATATATAAGGTTTTTTGACACTCCTAAATGACCCATCAAACCTCCATTGTGTCCCTCTTACACTTACAACTCTCTCATGAGTACATAGGTACACAAATATTTTCATTCCTAAACAAATAGCCCTCGTTCAACTCAAACTGAGTAGTGCTAGATTCATTAACCTTTTTAAGAACTTGTACACACCCATTCAAGCTTACTTGACACTAACCAAAGACTTTTTCAAAATCATCATAATTAGAATATAACTCTTTCAGACTCTCAAAACCCATAAATCTAAACTCAAGGTATTCATCAAAACATATCTTCTAGGTAAATCAAATGCCACATTATTCTCTTTGCCTTGCTTATTATTAATCAAATAAGGAAAACACTCAATAAATTATATACATTTGGCATGCCTTTTATTAAGATTATTTTGAACCCTAATATGCCTCAAATTATCCAGATCAGTTCTAATCATAAAGTCCTTATGCCACAAAAAATGTTGCCAATTCGCTAAGTCTCTTAGTAGGTCATAGAGTTCCTTATCATAGGTACAATATTGAAATGGATCTCCTCTTAACTTCTCAGTAAAGTAATCTATGGGTTTCCCTTCTTGCATCAATATCGCACAAATTCCTACTTCACTAGACTCACACTCAATTTCAAGTATCTTCTACAAATTAGAAAGTTGAAGTAAAGGAGTCAAACTAAGTTTCCCCTTTAAGATTTTAAAGTCTTCCTATTTTATTAAACCCCAAATGAAAGGTTTTTCCTTTTTGTTGACCTTGATTAGAGAAGCATATAGAGAATTGAAATCCCTCACCAACCCCTATAAAAACTTTCAAACCCATGAAAGCTTCAAACATCACTAATGTACTTAGGGATTGTCCAACTCCTAATAGCCTTTACCTTCTCATCATCCACCTCAACTCCAGTTGAACTTACTATAAAAACAAGGAAAACAAGACGGTCTACATAAAAATAACATTTTTTCTAATTGACATTTAACTTATCATTTCATAACACAAAAAATAAACTTCAAATGTTGCACATGATAATCCACTTGCTTTAAACAAATATATCATTATAATAAACCATAAAAAGTCATTACAATGATTTAAGTAAATTATTTATTAGTGGGATGAAAGTTCTTGGTGCATTGGATAGACCTAAAGGCATCAACATCCACTCATATAATAAAAATTTATTTTTGAAAATGGTTTTCCATTTATCTCTGCATTTCATTCGAATTTGATGGTATCCACTTTGCAAATCTATTTTAGAGAATACGGTAGAACCACATAATTCGTCTAACATCTAATCAAGTCTAGGACTAGTATGTTGATTATTTAGCGTAATTCTATTAATGGCATGACAATCTACTCACATCATCCATGAACCATCCTTCTTGGGTACTACAATCATGGACACCACACATGTACCGAAACTTTCACTTATCAATCACTTTTCCAAAAGTTTCTCAACTTTAATTTGAAATTATTTAGTGTCTTGAGGGTTTCTCCTATAAGGGGATTTTTTGATTAGTTGAAAACCCGATACAAAGTCAATTTGATGTTCTATTCCCCACAAAGGAGGCATTCCACTAGGCATTTCATTTCAAAATATATCTTCATAACCTTGAAATAAATAAGACAGAACAATTGGCAGAGATAAATATTTTAGTTCACTATTAGAAAGCAAATAATATCCTCTATATTTAATAAGTATGACTTGAGTATCATTCTTAAATGTATAGCTCTTTCATGCTATATAGATTTTAAAAAATCATGCACATTTTTCCTTTCTCTTTGAAATTTTGTTTGCCCATCTGTTGAGTTATCATTTTCACTCCCTTACTCTCCTATCTTTTTCTTTCAACTCTCCCATTTTTCTATATTCCACTCCCACTTGAAAAGGAGAAAGAGGGTTAAGAATGTGATTTTTACCATCCTTAATAAATGCATATTTATTGTATATTCCATAATGTTTTACCCCTACATCACATTCCCATTCCTTCCCAACAATAGATGACAAGCTTGCATTGATACAACATAACAAAGCACTTCATCATTGTAGCTTCCGATCCTGAACATTATCAAAACCTTCTTTGTCACCTAGAGTTCACCAAATTGATTGAGTTGTTGCAACCTATATGTTTTTTGTTGCCGTTTTGTTTGAAGTTTCAATTTTTCCACCATAGATTCACTATAAACATTTGCATAATTTCCGCTATTAACGTTAAAAAAACATAATTGTTATTGAACCCTACACCAATTATGAAACAAATTTTCCCTTTTATCAAGATCTTCCCATTCTTAAGAACCCATACTCCTTACAACAAGAACATGTTTTCAATAATTACCAATTTCTTATCCATCACCTTCTCCCATAACTTCATCACTACTATCATCCTCTTTATGGTCATCCTTAGATTCATCTTCCGTTTGATAACCACCACCATTCAACGCAATTATAGATCTTGTATTATGGTATTCATTTTCTATCATCCATATACTTTAAATTTATACAACTTTATTTTAGATGGAGTTCCAAGTTTATCTCTGTAACCTAAATCCTTGTAGTCCATCTTTTGTTTGGCATTTTAAAAAATGGACTTGAATTCTTGTGTTGCACTTTTGTAGTTTTCCCAAATAGGAGAGCATTTCCAACTTCTTTATTTTTTTCCCATGAAAAATAAGATTGGACTCTTGATTGGTTTTAATTTAGATGTCCGTCCAGCTTGAGTGTCTTTTGATAAGATTCATATAAAGTAGGAAGACGATGCAAATCTAATGGTTGTGTTATCTATTTATTTAAGCCCTAGATAAATCTTTCCACAAGATTAATTTCTCAATCATTTACATTAGCTCGGAACCTAGTATGCTATAGCTCCTCATAATGCCCTTCCAAACTCTTGCTTCCTTGTTGAAGATTGTGAACTCTTGCTTCCTTGTTAAAGATTATAATACTTTTTTAGTGTATCTTTTTCATAATTTGGATCCAAAAATCTTTCTCTCATTCTTCTTTTCATGTCATTCCAATTTTTAACAAAATTTCTATTCACCAAAGAATCTCTTTAAATTTTCTCCCACCATTTAGAAGTAAAATCCTCAAGGTGACTTATAGCATTATTCATTTTTTTTAACATCGCTCACATTGTTGAGATTATATTGTCTTTAATGCTTCACTATCCAATCAAGGTATTCATTTGGTCACTATGTCTTTTCAAAAATTGAAGTGTAACCTTGTTATTGAATCCTAGATCTTCAACATCATTCCTTTGATTGTATTATTTACTATCAACCGCCTTCCAACCTCCATTTCCTCCTTTTCTCCCTCTCCAACCTAACCTCTATGGTTGATCTTTATCGTCTTCAATAGCCATAATTATCACCATAGAATGAATCATGATCCTCAAGGTTAGGTTGTGATATTATTTGAGGTCTAATTACTTGTGGTGGAACATTTGCTTGTTGAGCCCCCTCCTATTCGAAGTGTCAGTTTATTATGAGCCTTTGTTGGTAATGTGACATAAGTAGATAGGTTATATTGCACAATTAAGTGTAATGGAGTTGCATCAAGAGGATTTTTACTTGATTTGTCATCATTTTGACCACTAGGATTAAAATCTCAAGTGGCTGCCTTGTGATTTCTTGGGTTCTAACCCTCCTATCCAAATCTTCCTATTTTGCCTTCGTATCTCTCATGTCTTCCAATAGTTCCTGAAGCATCAGTTGTATTTTTCTAGATGGTTCTCCCTCCAATTGATTCATTCTACCTAGAAAAAGAAATAAAGAGTAAGTAGAAATAGTTCGTCACCACTTTTTTTTTTACTCGGACTCGTGTATTACTTTAAGGCCAAGTCATTTAAGGCTACCCTCCAATGAGCTCACATCACACTTCCCTTTTACCACTCTTGAATAACCCAAGGTTTAGAGTCAACATTGTCAACTAAATCACAAGTGGTACTACTTCTTCGAGATAGAGTGGAGTTTATGTCAATAAAGAAAGGACATGGAATCAAATAAACATTGAAAAAAATAAAAGAAAAAATAAAATAAAAAGATTGGCACTTACAAGAACTAGTTTAAGTTAAGTATGAACTAATACTCAAAGTAAACTAGCTAGAATTAACTAAAAAAGTAAAGAATTTTTTCTTTTTCTTCTTCTTCTTCTAAAAGATGGGTCAATTTTCTTTATGTGTTATGAACTATTTCCTTCAATAATCCAACAAAATGACTCAAATTTTAGAATACACTACTCCACAACTACATCAACAAGTTTCGGCCACCAATTTCTACAAACAAGCAATAAATTAACAAACCCATTTCAAATTCTCTTCTTCAAAACTTCACATTCTTACAAAGACTTCTCATTTTTTTTATTACATGAATTCATTTATTTTCAGCTAGGAAACAAAAATATGTAGCTCAAATAAATTATCCAACTCTCAAATTAATCAATTACACCCAATTTTTTTGATTTTTGTCAGATTTTCTTTCCAGATTTTAGAATTAAACAATACAGAAATAAAGAATTGTAGGAACAATTGTTTGGCCTTGCTTTGATATCAATTTGATGTGAAAAAATAAGATTAAACCATAAATTAGAAAACATAGATAAAAGAGACAGACACAATTTAAATTGAAGTAACTAAGAAATGTAATTGTAAAACTAACCAAAACACCACTTAATGGAGAAATAAAATACATATAATTTATTAGAATCCGCAAGAAAGACTCAATTGCCCTTCATAATATTACAAAGTAATTAAAATGGTATAGCACTTAATATATAATATATCTTCAAGTCTTCAATTTTTTAGCCTTCCAAAGGTTCCATCTTCATCCATAAAGCTTACAATTCTGGAAGGTCCTTAGATTAACTCCTTGTGTAAGCCCTCCTTGAAGTGAGACGATTTCGTCATCCAATCTACTATCACCCATGGAGAGTCATGTTGTCGCCTGGTGCTAGGCAAACCCTCTATAATGTTTATTTAATTTTTCAACAACACCTAATAAAATTGTAGGTTTCTAATATTCTAAATTTGTATAAAACCCAACTAAATGAGTTGGGGTCGAATCTCCTAGGGAGTGGTATGTGTTTTAAATTCAATTCGGAAGTGCAAAGGTTCTCTAACAAGAAATAGGAATAGAATACATTGAACAAGAGATAATAGAGTCAAAAGGGCTGACACGAATGCCTAATGGGGGTTTCGATTTTTAATTATCAACTAAAAACAATCACACAAACTTCGAACTTACAATAGGGAGACGAATTCTTGCGAGTATTCGATTTTAGGAAATTATTGACATATGAGTAATTGCAACCACTATTAAATAGCTAGATATCAGTGAGTAGACTAGACTATAAGAAAGAGAGTTTAATCTCGAACAACTACCCTGAATTAGGTGACTTCTTTCGAACATAAGCAAGAATGAAAATTAAGAGCAACCCACACTCCAATCCACTCACTCTCATGAGCTAAATGTGTGGGATTGGGTTGAGGATTTACTCTCTTGAGCTAAATTGAGATAAACCAAATACCCATAAACCATCAATGAATAATCTTAGTTCTAATACCCATCGGTCGAGCAAGCAAAAAACTAAAATATAGAATCACATTTGAAACTATAACTCTTAAATTAAACCACGATTAATGATTTAAATAACTTATAAACAACATTAAAACTATAAATTAGCAATACCCACAAGCTAATTAATCTCATAATCACATGATCACACCCCGAGAATTGGGATTTAGCTAAACATCATAACAAGATAAAAACAATTACTGAATCGATTATCCAAAAACTAGGAAAGATTCTTTACAATGCCCCAATTTGTCGAATTCCTTGAAACCCAGTTCCACATCCTCGAAATTGAACTTCTCCAATTTTTCGACGCTAAGAAAACTATAGAGAAAAGATTTCTCAAATGTTTTACTAGAAAATTGTTCCAAGATTAAAAGATAGATATTAGATAAAAGACTGATGGATAATAATATTAACTGTTCAAAATCTAATCTACAATCGCCAAAAATAAGCTATAAATGGAAATTTGATGAAGTAAGTCAAGCTCACCGAACCAATTGGCGAGCAACCCTTTGATCTCTTTCATCACCTTTTTTGCATTGGCATTCAGCATCATTAGGTTCTGTAGCTTTGGTTAATTTATCACTACTTCATTGAACTGCTCTGCGATGTGTCGAGTGCTCATGTTTGTCGCCGACTTGATTTCTTCCCTCGAGGATGGCACACTGGATCTATAGGTAGTGGAAATAGTCATTCTCTTGGAGATCACCAGGCTTGCCTTTCTTCAATTATTCTGCTTTTTTTTTTGTTTTGGCATGATATTATCGTTGCTTTGTTCCTCAATTCAAACACCAGAAAATGAAGGATTTATCATTAGTTTATGGCACAAATTAAGCATTTGAGGACATTAAACTATCTAACTAAAGACCCAAGTGAGTCAAAATCCTAGGATCATCAACACTCCCAACAAAATCTCTTGTTTGTCCTTATGTAAAACTCACGTTTAGCAGTTCTAATATTATATCTTAAACACTACTACAAAAGAATCAACATTAATGAACACAACAAGTCTCAACTACTCATTCAATGATCAATTGTGCACGAAAGATTTATATTGTTACTCACCATTAGCAAAGATGGTCATGTTCACAATACTTCCTTCAAATGTAAGTTCAAGCTCAACAAAGGTATAGAAAAGCCATCACACCTAGAAGATTCCCTATACACACAATGTCTTCAATAATTAATAGTTCCAGAATCACATATAACTGTCACACTCAAGAATATGAACACATGCATGATTTCAATCATCAATTTGCCCTTCTTTTTACAATCAACATTTGTTTCATCTAACTGAAGATCACTAATGTCTTCACAAGGCTTGTAACGGGACTAAGTTTAAAGGTATGGTTATTTAGGTTCAGTGGCAGCTAACCTGATGAAATGTGGTCCACACATAATTTTCTTCTATTTCTTCACCGTTTTTATCAAGTTGATAATTCACCAATTTATTTAACTTCTAATAGAATACCGGATACCCCATTTCCTTTTCAACTTTTCATTGCAATATTTAATGATTTCTTTCTTCTTCTTTTATGTCTCTTTTTTATACATGGAAGGGTTACATCTTTTTTCAAAATCGTTGCTTAAAGGGGATATTTTACACTTGTTGATTTTTCTCCTCTTTTCACCAAACCCCAAGCTTAGGCTTTGAACCTAAGTTTGTTATTCTAATAAACTAAACATTATGAGAGTTATGGGTGCATGGATAAAGCGGTGTCACAATTTTTCATGTTTTGCCCATACATATCAAAATTGTTTCCTCATATCATTTTAAAAGCTTGCATCAGATGATCAATAGGGAAATATTCTAGGTGTCACCACACATAGTGTTCAAAGTAAGCTCATCACTCAAGGCCTTCTCACCAATATCAAATGAGACTCATTAAAGCTAGTGTGCAATGTAAATCTAACAACACTCCTTCGATAATCGACAAGTCACAATGAGATGCGAAAAAAACAACATTGTCTATGTAATTTCATTTGTCCTCATCGTGGCAGCGGATTCATTTAATTAAACTAAGAGTACTATTTAAGTCGTCAGTGTTTATCATAACTTATACTCAAATTAGCACACGAATAACCACAATCATACAAACAAAAGTTATTTGGACTAATTTAGAGCTATATTTTGATAGATTTAGTGTCTTCAAATGCATATGTTTTCTCAATAACGAATGTAAAACTTTCAGTTTCAGGTATTTAGACTTGGAGACAAAGCATGGACAGTAACATTCCAGAAAATGTACTTGTCTAGTGAAGAGTCTATTTGGTTTTAAGAATATGTATTGGGGTAGATATGCATACCAATGCCTAATATTGAGTAATATTGGGCATATTAGAGAATATTGGCTTGAGGGTGTTTGCCAATTTCTATGTAATAACAAGTAACTTAAAATACACTTTGATGTTCAAATGCTCCAATCAAAGCTTGTTTAGGAATTGTACTTGCAATGAAGACCCTAAGCTAAAATTCTTAATTTCTTCTCTTACACACATTATACGAGGCATCCAAGTGTCAAGCCTAGGTACCATAGCACATGATCATTTAAAATGATCATGAAGATTAAGTAGTGCCGAAGGACATAGTGAGGATTCTTTGGAAAAGAAGTTAACTTTCCAAGTGCAACTACAGAGTGCACGGTAAGCAAAGTGCACGGCAACATATGTGCAAGCACATGTGCTACCGGCCTAGATACCAAGCGACCAAGCCCAACTGATTCGGTTAGGGTGGTTAGGGGGCCGGCACGCGTCGGGTTAAGCCACGTGGGGCCGAGCTTCCATACCAATCCTAGGCTCTAACTAACATACCTTACTAGATAACTAACCTAGACTAACTAAAATGAACTAACTAGTGTGCCCAAAACCATAAGACCTAACCGGGTGACACTAGCCGAGTCCCTAACTAAAGAAACATCCTAGTACCTAACCTAGGATGGTCCAAAGGGGTTTGTTATGGTCCTAGTGACTTAGGGGTACTTTAGTAATTACCATAGGTCACTTCATTAATTTAATTAGCAACTTAATTAATTAATTTAAAATTCATGGTCAGACCCGAGACCCTTAGCAAATTTTCAGAATTTGGATAAGTCAAATGCTCTCCTATTTTTAGTCAATTTAGGAGGGGCATTTTGGTAATTAGCTAATTGATTTATTTAATGAAGTTAATTAGCCGAAGTTGAATTAGTCAACATTCAATTCCTAAGACTTAGACTCACGTTTATCCAGTAGAAAATCACGACTGAAAAACAGTGAATAAACGTAAGAAAAATAGAAAAATACTCTCGGTTCTCCTTAGGCGATTTCAAGGCAATTCTTCAAGATTTTCGTGCAAAGAATAGGGTGATCTTCGTAGATTAAATTCTACAGTAAGGTATGGGTTTCTCTCTTGGATTCCTTTCCCAGGAGGCTTTTCAAATATTTTGAATTCAAGAAAACCGAAACTAGGGTTGTTCCCAATGAAATTGTCCAATGTTCATCTCCCTAGTTCTCCCTATTTCCGATTCTAGTAGTATGTATAATTCAAATCTCGAGCATGTTGTTGGTATGTGGTGCTAACTGATCATTATGTGTAGGTTTCTGTGATTTGATAATGTCGAATGAGACCTATAGGTTAGATCCGTATGATTAGAGTATCATTTACATGAGATAAGAAATATTGTAATGCCTAATTGTGTTCGAGAAGATGAAATTGTTATAAGTTGCTTATGAAATTCATTTTACTGTTGAAAGGAATGAAGGTTTCGATTACTGTGTGTTTCCAGTAGATGTGTTTGTAAGTGTTTGGAATGCAATGTTTCCAAGAAGAAATAAGAATGAGAATCAAAGATAGTTAATGAATCTTCAATGCCAAATCATTTTTATAGCTTGGCCTAACTAAGCACTGAATTGTTCTTATAAGTTAATCAAATGTTAAAAGTTGGCTTGCTTAAAATTAGGAGATTACTATAGTATATACATGAAGTTAATTGACTTGGCTAGTGAAAATATCATGACAAGTGTTTAGTGAAAGTTTGGTGTATGCCCATAAATTGGCCAGCAATATTATTTCCAAAATATGTAATAGAATTGGCCAATGGTTAAGTCATACCAATCTTATATGGCCAATGTAAATTATGATGTTTCTTGTAAGGCCAAATACATATTAAAGATTGACTTGACAAGATGTAACTCAATGAACTCATAACCTAGGGTATGCCAATGATTGGGACAAGTCCCAACATACCCTATCTAAATGAACTTGTGAACATAGTAGCACATTGAATAAGTCCTTATAACTTTAATAAAGAATGGTACAAGACTACCAAATAACATTGAACAAGACAAGGTGAGTAATGAAATAACTAAAATCTTATGAGTTATGAAATTGACCTAGAATGAGGTGTTAAAGGAAGTGAGACAAGTCTCACTTGCACCTAAACAATTATGTTAAAGATACTCACATAAGAGGGTGTTAGAAATCGTGTGACAAGTCTCATTCACACCATGATGATAATGTAAGATTTAAGTTCACATTCATCATGCATAGAAAGGGATGACAAGTCATCCATTGAGATAACCATACCTCATACTAGAAGAAAGCTTCCATAGTGTATGAGTCAACTCTAAAAGTTGTAAAGTAGAATAAATTGAGCTAAGCACCGATAGAATAGTAATGAGCTTGTGCAAACACATGTAAGCCTTATGAGATTAGACTACCACCAAGGTGGATAAGGGTCTGCAAATTCTCCTAGTCTTTGAACTATGTTGCCAGCATAGGTTACTAGCTAGTGGATCCACCAAATAAAGCTAGGAAGTATTCGGTTTCACTTTGGCCGGTGAACCACCTCTTTTCAGTGTGGGGAAGACACAGGATTTCATGTTAGTTCACATGATATATGTCGGTTAAATGCTAAAGATTTATTTAAGAAAGTAATAAAGAAAGAAATAAAGAACTAGGAAGATGAGGGGTGTTCGGATAGGATGACCAAAGGGTGAGGTTAGACTAAGTAATGATGTAAAGCATTCTTAGTCATTGCACAGAAAGATCCCAATGGAAGTCTTAAAAGAATATCCTAAGTCAACCTAGCATGTTCAAAGTGAACATGAGATCAAAGAAGAACAAATGTAAATTTAAAGTGAACTAAGTAAGCAAAAGCATAAAAATATCAAATCATCAGTGTTTGATAAGAATGAAGTTTTAACAGTTATTGTTTTATGCCAATAAAGGGAGCAAAACATAGTGACTCATCAATTGGAGTATGAATATATGCCCCATCATTTTATATTATGCAAATGATCAATGAATGGGCATAGCCAATAAAGATTGGCTTATAAAGACTTCATGCACAATTTAACAATAATGGAAAGAACAACTTGTGAGTAGGGTAGTCAAATCATTTCCTTTGTCTTTTGGATTACTTACTTGATTCATTGTAGCGATGGGATTACAATAAATCATTGCACTCGTAAGTAAAACATAGGATCAAAGGAGATCATTGAACTACACAATAGAAAGAAAAAAAGACTGAAAAATAAACAAAGTCAGGGAGAGGGAGCTCTCGGCCTAAGGGGAGCAAAAATATTAAATTTTGCTTGAGTTGTTCTAAAATTATGTTCACGATTCCAAGTTCTTATGTTCATATAGAAAATGAGTTGTGTGCTTTAAATTCATGAAAATATCTCATATTCATAGCTTGATTCATAAATAAGGAATTAGGAAAGTGAAGTGACTTCACTTTCCAAAAAATGGCATGTTGCTATAGGAAGAGCTTTCCTTGATCATGCATAGTCCTTATGTGTTTATGTGCATACACCCATACTTAGTACAAGTGTGTACTAACCGATATACAATTACTATTTTTGTAGGTGCATGTCCTTGAAGAAGATTGAAGATCAGTTAAAGATGTTTGGACTAGTACCTCCAGACTTGGTAGGTCCTCTTGAGTTCGAGGATGCCTACGCTTTATTTTATAGCTTTAGTAGATTAGACATAGCTAGTGGATGTTGTCCCTAGCGTTTCCTTTCAAACATTTGTTCAAGCTTTTGTATTAAGGCTGGTTTGGCAACTATTAATGATATTATGAATTCTTCATTTCAATTGTTCAATCTGTTAATAGATGGTTATTTATTTTGAGCCGTTAGTATATCACTCTTATGCAAGAATTATATGAAGTCTAAGTACACTTCAGTAAAGTTTTAAATTTTCCACTAAATTTAACTGTATGATTGTGATGAAAGCTAAGAAGAGGCTTGTCTGCGACCTCTGAGAGATTAACGACGCCAGTCTCATCTAGGGTCTAAGACTCGGGTGTGACAAACTTGGTATCAGAGCATGAGGTTAAATTACCTAGGAACTAAGGATCAAAACAACCACGTTGCGTAGTTTCTAGCTTATGGTTGTGAAGTGCGCCACAACCATGAATTAGAGACTTAGTGATGTTAAGAATCTTCCCTTCTTCTACTCTTTATTGTGCTGTGTAGAGTTTTGACATTTTTTGTCATTCTAGCATCTAACTTCCTTCTTGTGTGTGCGTGTAGAAAAATGAACACAAGAAGAAACACAGGCAGGAGAGTTGGAGAAGCAGCTGCTGGGGGAAACCAAGATCCTCCTCAAGCCCCGGCTGCTGGAGTGCGAGTGTCTGTCAACGCAGCTGCGTTGACGGATGGATAAGTGAGAGCAGCACTGGTTCAGATGACCCAAGCCATTACCGCTCATGCACATGCTATCACAACCCAGGCCACTAGAGAGGGTGCTCCGAGGGAGAACCTACATGCTAGCACCATGGCTAGCAGACTTACAGATTTCACCAGGATTAATCCTCTAGTCTACTTCGGGTCCAGAACCAATTAGAATTCTCAGGAGTTTGTGGACGAGATCCACAAGATTTCTGTGCTATGGGTGTTAATGAAGATGAGAAGGCTGAGTGGGCTACATACCAGCTCAAGGATGTGGCTCAGGTATGGTACAAGATGTGGGTAGATGTCCAAGCACCAGGACAAGTCCCCATCGCTTGGGACATTCTCAAGACTGCATTCGTGGAGAGTTTCTTTCCCAGAGAGCATAGAGAGGCTAAGGTTGAGAAGTTCATCAACCTACGTCAGGGAGGTATGTCAGTCAAGGAATACTCCTTGAAGTTTGTTAAACTTTCCAAATATGCTTCTTCCCTAGTGTCCAATAGCAGGGATGAGATGAGCAGGTTTGTGACTGCTGTATCGGAGGATCCGGAGGAGGAATGTCGGGCAGCCATGCTGGATGATAACATGGACCTTGCTAGGTTTATGGTACATGCACAGCAGATGGAGGAGAGTCGTTGGAGGAAGAGAGGCCGAGAAGGCAAGAATCCTAGGCCCTCGGATCAGGCTGGTTCTAACAATGGTAGGAGTTCGTTTGGAGTCCAGGATAGGCCCAAGTTCAAGAAGGGGCACCAGCACTCACGTAATCCTACTCCTTCCAGGAACACTAATGCCAAAGGGGGCAAGTCTGGATTCAAGAAGGGCAATGATAGAAATGCCCAGCGTGACAGAAAGTCGTGTGGTAAGTGTGGTCGTTTGCATGGAGGTGAGTGCATGGTAGGTTCTAATGTCTGCTACGGGTGCGGCAAGAGTGGACATATGATCAGGGACTGCCCAAATGTGAAGAATCAGGCCAAGGCAGATAATCAGCCTCGGCCTAATCCTACTATTGCAGCCGAGCCTCCGAATAAGAACATGTTCTATGCTTTGAAAGGTAGAGAGGAGCATGGGAAGGCTGCTGATGTGGTTACTGGTACCTTGCATATATTTTCTTTTCCTGTGAATGCATTCTTAGATCCAGGATCCACCTTGTCTTTTGTTACTCCTTTAGTAGCTAGTAAATTTGACTTGCTCCTGAGATCTTGCATGAACCTTTTCTAGTTAGTACTCCCATAAGAGACAGCATTAGAGCTGAAAGAGTATATAGAGATTGCCCAATAACTATTCTTTATAGAGTTACCTATGTTGAACTAATAGAATTAACCATGCTTGACTTTGATATAATTTTGGGTATGGATTGGCTCCATAAATGCTATGCTACCATAGACTGTCGAAATAGGGTAGTAAGTTTTCAGATTTTGAATGAGTTAGAGGTGGAATGGGAAGGGCGTAGTTCAAATCCAAAAGGCCAACTAGTTTCCCATCTTAAAGCAAATAAGATGTTATCTAAGGGGTATTTATACCACTTAGTCAGAGTCAATGACTTAGAAAATGAAGTTCCTTCCATAGACTCTATGTCCATAGTGAATGAGTTTCAAGATGTCTTTCCGGAGGATTTACCAGGAATCCCTCCTTAACGCGAAATTGACTTTGGTGTTGACTTAGGTGTTGACTTAGACCCCAACACCAAACCAATTTCCATTCCTCCCTATAGAATGGCTACAGCTGAACTCAAAGGGTTGCAGTTGCAGTTAAAAGATCTACTTGATAAGGGCTTCATCCAGCCGAGCATATCCCCATGGGGTGCTCCAGTGTTGTTCGTTAAGAAAAAGGATGGGACACTTAGAATGTGTATCGATTATCGGCAACTCAACAAAGTCACTATAAATAACAAATACCCTCTTCCCAGAATTGATGATCTATTTGATCAGCTCCAAGGTTCAAGTTTCTTTTCTAAAATATATCTCTGGTTAGGGTATCACCATCTTAGAGTGAGACAAGAGGACATTCCTAAGAATGCCTTCCGTACTAGGTATGGTCATTACGAGTTTCTTGTCATGTCATTTGGTCACTAACGCACCAGCCGCGTTTATGGAACTTATAAATAGGGTCTTCCGTGAATACCTTGATTATTTTTTCATAGTATTCATATATGACATCCTGATATACTCTAAGACTAGAGAAGATCATGAACAACATATGAGAATGACATTGTAAGTACTTAGGGAACATCAGTTGAATGCAAAATTCAGCAAATGTGAGTTTTGGCTGAGATCAGTGACCTTCCTTGGTCATGTTGTGTCAGACCAGGGTGTAGAGATTGATCCTAAAAAGATTGAGTCAGTAAAGAACTGTACAAGACCCCTCACTCCTATAGACATCCGGAGTTTCTTGGGTTTGACTGGTTACTATCGCAGGTTTGTTGAGGGATTTTCCGCTATTGCTGCTCCATTGACAGCTTTAACAAAGAAGAAGGCAAAGTTTGAGTGGTCTGAAACTTTTGAAAAGATCTTGCAAGAGCTCAAAGACCGACTCACTTCAGCCTCAATTCTCACATTGACGAGGAATGGTGAAGGGTATGTGGTGTACTGTTATACTTCTCTAGTAGGTTTGGGATGTGTTCTTATGCAGGATGGCAAGGTAATTGCATATGCATCAAGACAGTTGAAAATCCATGAGAAAAATTACCCTACCCATGATCTTGAGTTAGCTGTTGTGGTATTTGCGTTAAAACTTTGGAGACATTACTTATATGGTGTACATGTTGATTTATTTACTCATCATAAAAGTCTTCAGTACGTTTTAACTCGAACTTGATTTGACGTAATTCCAAAATCCAAATTCATCAACTCAACCACATTATTTGTTTTAACTTATTTAAAAAGCTTAAACTTTTTAACTCTCACTAGTTTTGACTTAATTCCAACAACTATATCCACCAATTAAACCACATTTTTATTTGAACTTATTTAAAAAACTTTACAACTTTTAAACTCTAACTAGTTTTTACTTAATTTCAATAACTAAATCCACCAACTAAATCACATTATTTATTTAAACTTATTTAAACAAGTCAATAAATTTTTAACTATAACCAACTTTGACTTAATTGCAACAACGAAATCCACCAACGAAATCACATTATTTATTTGATCTTATTTAAACAACAAATCAATTTTTTAATTCTAACTAGTTCTTACATAATTTAACAATTAAACTACCTTATTTATTGAAGTTATTTAAATAACTAAACAAGTTTGGTTATCAAAAAAATAACTAATCAACTTTAACTCTAACTAATTTTTATAATATTCTAACAACTAAAGTATACTATTTTAAATAATGTGTCAAACTAGCTATGAGTTGATTAAACTTTATTTGAATTTATTTCAACAGCTAAATAACATTAACTCTACCTAGTTTTCAATTAATTCCTCAACAATAGATGGACACCAATTGATGTTGTAAAAAATATAAATTATGTCATCAATAGGATCAACTAGTGTTGGTACTTATGCTTAACAAACACATTAATCCTAAATTAAAGTTTAATATCAACACTAGATGGACAGAAATCCATCTTTCAAGAAAATCAATTATGTCATCAATAAGATCAACCCGTGTTGGTACTTATGCTTAAGAAATATATTTGTAAATTTAAAGTTAAGTATCAACACTAGATGGACACAAATCGATCTTGCAAAAAAATCAATTTTGTCATCATAGGACCAACTAGTGTTGTTATTTATGCTTAACAAATAGATTGTTCCTGAATTAAATTTTAATATCAACACTAGATGGACAAAAATTTATCTTTCAAGAAAATTAATTTTGTCATCAATAGGATCAACAAGTGTTGGAACTTATGCCTAATAAATATATCTCTTGTTTTAAAGTTAAGTGTCAACACTGGATGGACACAAATCGATCTTGCAAAAGAATCATTTCTTTCATCAATGAGATCAACTAGGTTTCTTCTATTTTCAAATAATTCCTCTCTTTTTCCACTTGTTATTGTCATGTATATGTTACCATGAATCTCACCGGGGTTGAGAGAACAATAATTCAAATAAGAGTGTTCAAATTTTAATGTATACAAACACTTACTTGTTAACCTATCTTAATATACCAAAAAGCAAATCATAATGTAATAACATATAATAAGAAAAGTGAGACGAATTACGAATCATTCACTAAAAGATCACAATCTCCAAACATCAAATCCTTATACCTTATATCACTTTATATCCAACCTAATAAATCATCACAATAAGTCTTTACCAAATTAGACGAGAAGCTAGCAATTTTAATCAATTTCAAGTACTGATTATGCGCAATGTGATATGGAAATAGAATTGACCTTGTAATCATTTAACCTTCAAACGCTACGTGGAACAATTCAAAACAGTTGAGATTAAAAAGGAAGACAACATATTAACACAATCGCAAATGGGAAAATCCTAGTAATAAAGTACTATACCCATCACGGAGAAATCACATAATAGAATTAGACAAGTAAAGAGTTTGAATCGGTATAATCTTATTAACAAACATGCAAATCAAAAAGGGAAGAAATTAAGGCATGAGCATTCACAAAGAAGAAGCAAGAATGATACCACAATTTTGTGGCCTATTCTCGTTGATCGGAGCTGTTGATCAGAGATGTTAGTTGTTGCTGGTGTTGTCGATTTCTTCGCCGGGAAGTATAACGGAGGCTGCTGCTGGAGTAACAGTGTTGGAGAAGAGAGAGGTGACACATGGTTGTTGTTGATGCTTTGTAGAGGCTTCGTGGGTCGCTAGGAAGAGCGACGAAGAGAGGAGGGAAGGAGAAGGTGAGAGAAGGGAGAAGAAGAGAGGGATGTCTCCGACTCTAGTGGCCTCGCTGGAGTGGCTTCGTGGGAAGGGAGGAGAATGTAAAGAGCAGCGCTGCTCTTTTCTTTGGAGAAAGAGAAGAATTAATTGTATTAGGGGTTCGGGGTCTTTTGTTTAGAATATCATTATTTTTTTAAAAAAAAAGTGTGAATACCGATTAGGAATGTCAGTATCTTTTAAAATAATTACATATATTCAAAAATACTAAAATAACTACAGACATTATGAAGTCTTTTTGTTTTAAAAAATACTAATTTAATATTTGAATAATAACTCACCTCTTGAGGTCGATTGTTTTAATTAAAATTTTGTGTGTGTGTGAAAGTTAATTTAACTACACATCAATAAATGTATAATTTTATAAATTTAAATTATATACCTCCTAATTATAGAAATTTAAATTTATCGATAACAAAAGATTATCAAAATCAATTTAAATATATACATCTAATTGTATTGATCGTCAGTATTTCTTTAATTGATAATGTATTTCATATCTGAACCACTAGTATGTAAGATTTGATTTGTTAAACCACTCGAGGAGTCTATAATAAACGTATTTCATAGTCCAATGAGTTATCGTTCACATGTCATTGCCTACGATATGATCACTACACTTGACATCCATCAAACATCGAATGTAATAATCTTGATAGAATTTGCTTTGTACAATTATTTACGATATTCTATTGTCTATTTCATAAAATGATATAAGACATTGAAGGTTATACGTACAAATAATTAAATGTTTAATTGTAAATATAAAATTTAATTAATTTTTATCAAGACATTTCTACGAGAATTATCTCACATGTTATACTCGAATGGATTATATGTTAGTTCTTCACCTCTATATTATTACATGAGATATTAAGTTCATGATTTGACGATGAACTGATAGAATTTGTAAATTATTCTAGAAATATGATTATAATTTGTTAGGTTGTGGAGCCTGATTAATATTTGATGTACTGTCATATATATTAATGTTTACGCGGTCTCCAAGTGGGAGAATTGTTAGGTTGTGGAGCCTGACTAATAGGTTGTACTATTTATTCTCCATTTATTCTCTGTAATGAAAAATACTCTAATTTATTAATATATATATATATCGCACCGCTGTGGAAGTTTACTCACGGGGTTTTACCACGAAATTCTCTATCTGTCTCTCTCTAGATCTCTCATCTTCTTCTCTCTAAAGTTCTTGTGTTCTTCATCCGAAAGGTGTGTGTGTGTGAAATAGATCCTAACAACTGGTATCAGAGCACGGGTGAATCAACACGATTACTGAAGATGGATAGTTCGAAGCTTGGAATCGAGAAGTTTGATGGATCCGATTTCAGTTTCTGGAAGATGCAGATCGAAGATTATCTGTACCAAAAAAATCTTCACGAACCGTTGACCGGGGTGAAGCCGGAATCCATGACGGAGGAGAAGTGGAATCTCAAGGATCGCCAGGCTCTAGGGTTGATCCGGTTGACTTTGTCAAGAAACGTGGCGTTCAACATCGTGAAGGAGAAGACTACGTCAGATCTGTTGAAGGCACTATCAAATATGTATGGAAAAACATCGGCGATGAACAAGGTATATCTGATGCGTAGATTGTTCAATTTACAGATGTCTGAGAATGGATCTGTTTCTGATCATATAAATGAGTTCAATATGATTGTGAGTCAACTCAATTCTGTGGATATTAATTTCGAAGATGAAATTAAGGCGTTGATTTTGATGTCATCTCTGCCCGAGTCTTGGGATACTGTTGTTGCTGCGATTAGCAATTTCCGTGGATCTGAGAAACTGAAATTTGATGAAATCCGTGATGTTGTTCTTAGCGAAAGTATTTGCAAACGAGAAGTGGGAGATTCATCCGGCAGTGCTCTCAGCGTTGACCGAAGGGGGAGAAGTAAGACGAAAGGCCAAAATCAACATGGTCAATCAAAATCAAAGAATCGAGGAAAATCCCCAAACAGATCTAACGTGACTTGTTGGAACTGTGGAGAAAAAGGGCACTTTCGGATGAACTGTACAAAGCCAAATAAGAAACAGAATCAGAAAATTGGAGATGACAATGATTCTGTAAATTCAGCAGAGGACATTGGGGATGCTCTAATCCTTAGTGTGAACAGCCCGGTTGAATCGTGGATTTTGGATTCTGGTGCATCCTTTCATTCGTCTCCAAGCAAGGAGTTGTTCCAAAATTTCAAATCTGGAAATTTTGGAAAGGTATATCTTGCTGACAATAAAGCCTTAGAGATTGAAGGAAAGGGGAATGTTTGCATAAAGACCACCTCGGGAAACCAGTGGACATTGGAGGAAGTCAGATATATTCCTGGCCTCAAGAAAAATCTGATCTCTGTTGGTCAGTTAGATAGCACGGGATATGCATTCGTGGAAGATTGTGAAAGGTGCTATGGTAGTAGCTCGTGGCACCAAATCTGGAACCTTGTACACCACTGAAGGGTGTATTAACATGGCCGCTATTACTGAACGTGCTTCCGGTTCATGTCTGTGGCACAACAGACTTGGACTGTAACAATCCAAAAAACAAATAAATAGGATCAAGACTTAGGGGTGTCAAGATCTAAGGTTGATAAATTAACTTAATTAATTGATAATTATTAATTTGATTAATAAAAAGGAAAATCAGATTTTCTTTATTTATTTTTAGTTAATTAAAATCCTAACTTTTGACTAAGTCTTAAATTTAGTCTCCTAATCCTAAGACAACTCTCTTCCTCACGTTTCTCAACTCTCTCACGTTCTCAACCTCTTTCTCACGTTAGTTCTGCCAAGAACAACTAGAAAAGCAGAAAAAAATACATCAAGAGTTCTTCACACTTGAATAACTCACTAGAATTTTTTTTAAGTAAAGACAAAGGAATCAAAACGACAAGGCTAAGAGAGGTTCATCGAGTAGGGTGTGCGTTGAAGCAAATTTGGCGTGGTTTGGAGTTTCCGGGCAGCAGCTTCAAGCTTGAATAACGTCAAAAGGTATGGGTTTCTCTCATGGAATTCTTTCTCCAAGAGTACTTTCTTTCGAATGTTTCTTAAACTCTTGAAACTAAGGTTGTTCCCCTTCGTATGTCCTTGTCCTTAGCTCCCAAACGAATTCGTAGGATGGGTATATTGTGCTGTTAGATTTAGGCATGATTTACATGTTTATGTTAAATGCGAACGTGTTTATGTGAAGAAGTTACGAAAACTATATTCAAAATACGATTAATAATTGATGTTGTATGTGCATTGTGGGCAGTGGTTGTAGCCACTGTTTTAGCCTCGAAAATTCGTGGTTTTTGATGTATTTTATGCGTATAATGTGATGTTTATTATAATGAAATATGTATGGTTGAATAACACCCTTTTAGCTAGGTAAACGTACGAAAGATGTGACAAAAAAAATGGGAGAAAGGCAATAAAAGTTTTTCCAGAAATCTGGAAATTTTTCATCTTTTTTAAAGAAGTGAGGCCACCAGGTTTCAAACCTGTGACCTCCTTCTCTAGTGCTGCACTCGCGAGAAGAAAAGAAAAAAAATGGGGGCTGGGGGAATCGAACTCGCGACCAGCCCCTGTCGTCGCAAGAAGAGAAGCAAAAAAAAATATGGAGGGGAACGGGGGATCGAACTCGTGACCGCTTGGTCACTGGAGTTCGCGAAAAAATAAAAGAAAATAAGGGGGGAGCGGGGGAATCGAACTCGTGACCTCTTGGTCACTGGAGTTCGCGAAAAATGAAAGAAAATAAGGGAGGGGGCAGGGAATCGAACTCGTGACCTCTTGGTCACTGGAGTTCGCGAAAAAAATAAAAGAAAATAAGGGAGGGAGCGGGGGATCGAACTCGTGACCCTTGGGTCCCTGAGTTTCACGAAAAAGGGACAGAAAATTAAAAGGGAGGCGTGGGATTCGAACCCACGACCTCCCAGTGCGCATGAGGAGAAGAAAGAAAAGAAAAAAAAATAATTGAGAGGGGGCTGGGGGGGGATCGAACTCGCGACCAGCTCCCCCTCCAGCAAAATTCAATTAAAATAAAGGGGGTTGTGGGGGTTTGAACCCACAACCTCCCCCTTTGAAGTGAACTCTTATTAATTTAAAAATTAAAGAGGTGTGGGGGCTTGAACCCTCAACACTTTGATTAATTAAGAGGGAAATTAAAATAGAAAAACATTTATCTTTCAATATAAGCGCGAGATTTAATTTAAAGTCTAACGTTATGAATATTAGAAAAGAAAATTTATGAAAAATACAAAATGATATCCAAGTGATTCAAGATTTGGGGTTTTCCTTGCCCGAATTTCCGTATTGATACATAAGTCATACGTGAGTAAAATATCCAAGAATAATGCCATCTATTAGATAAAAAAAATCAAAATCTTGGCATATATATATACAAGATACATAAGTTTGTACTACATAATCTTAGGAAAATAAGAACACTTAACGAACTATGAATGCAGCCCCATGGCTTGTATGTATAGACACATAAGTCTAACATACGTTCAAAAATAAGTGAACCTAAGATGTATGTAATGAAATGATGAACCCTAGGAGGGTTAAGTATGAGTGTAAGATACACTAAGTGTCCAAGTGCATTGGAATATGATGAGATGAACTATGAAATGATGAAATGAACATTCACGGAATACGAGGTGAGTAACTATGAAAAGAAAGGTGCTAATGATGAAAAATGTGGTGACAACATGATATGAGGCTAATTTAGATGATGAGAGAAATCTCAAATGAGCCTAAGTAAATGTTACCACTACGTACTAAAAAAAATGAGAGTGTAAGATAATGAAGAGACCAATCTCTATGAACATTTTGATGAGAGTATTGAGCTTAACACACTCAATAAGAATGATGAGATGAGAAATCATCTAATGAGCTATGATGTCCTCATACTAGAAGCCAACTTCCATGACGTATGAGAGGAATGCAATGGAACTTTATACTGAGCACCGATAGACTAGCTATGAGCGGTGATGCCTTCTTTTAGGAAGGACGGAGGTTCACGTAACTCTCATGAGATGAGACTGTCCGGCTTGCCGGGTATGGGTCTCCTTATATCTCCTAGTCTTCGAACCTATCAGCCAATATAGGGATCTGGCGGGGTTAAATTCCCATGTACGCTAGCATGTAATTGGGTCACTTTGGCCGGTGATTCCACCTCTTTCCAGTGTGGGGGAGACACTGGATTTCATGATGCTCACATGATCTATGTCGGTTAAAGTTAAAGTTCCCAATGAATGAATGAGGTCAGCCTCAAATGAAGCACATAAAGAATTGAATGATACCGAAGGTGTTAGGGTAGGATAATCAAGAGGTGAGCTAGACTCAGGTAATAACATTAGGTTATTCCTAATCATTGCACAGCAAATCCGATGAAAGTCTTAGACTACACCCTAGGTAAAGCTGGTGTTCTCACTGGCCTATGAATGAAATGCAGTGAAGTATGTATGAATGAATGAAGCAGACTCCGTGTTTGCTAATGAAGACTCCCTAGTTGAGGTCCCATATGTTGAGCCCTCATTTTGGAAAGTCTTAATGTTAAGTCCATGATTCAAAGGTATCATGGCATATGAATGAATGATACGAACGAAGCTATGTGTTATGTGTTATGTGCTATGATATGTGTTGTGTGCAATACGATATTGAATATGATGCATGTTACCCTCATGGTATGACCTTCCTAATCTCAAATTGGCAAGTCCACTGACTTGACTTCCAAAAATCATGTTGTTAGGAAAGAGCTATTCTTTCTCATGCATGTCCGTGGTGTGTGCTTGCATATACCCGTACTTAGTACAAGTGTGTACTAACCCTATACATCTATACTATTTTAGGTGCAGGTACAGGTGGTCGATAGAGTTGCAGGATCATCGTTGCAGCTTTCCGGACGTCAGCATTCATCCGGAGTTGGGTAGGTCCTCATGCTTCGAGGATACTACTGTTTTATATTCTAGCGTAGCTTTAGAGTTGAGCTAGTGGAACATGTTCCACTAGCGTTTCTTTCCTGCTCTTTATTCAGATTTTGTATTTGGGCCATTTTGGCAATTATACAATTAAGACTTATGAACTATTTCTTTCAGTTGTTTATCTCTTTAATGTTAGATGGTTGATGATGAACGATTATAAAATTTTAAGAATGTTTGGCAAGCATGTTTAAAGAACAAAAAGTTTTAAATTTTCCGCTAAAATTAACCTATGCAAAGTAAGTATGATGTAAGTAGGCTTGTTTGCGACCTCTGAGAGATCAACGACGCCGGTCTCGTCTGGGGTCTAGATTCCAGTCGTGACAAAGTTGGTATCAGAGCACTAGGTTAAATTCCGAGAATAATGAGTTCACATCAACCACATTGAGTAGTTTCTAAGTCATGGTAGTGAAGTGCACCACTATCCTGAATTAGAGACTGCATGATGCGTAGGAAATTTCCCTTCTTCTGATCTTATCATGCTTTTCTGAATGTCTGATTTCTTGGTGTTATGAGCGTATCTAACATCAATCTTTGTTGTTTCAGAGAATGGACCCTAGGAGGGCTATTGATCAAAGGAGAGGAAGAGCAGCTGCTAGGGGCAACCGAGTTCCACCCCAGGCTCCAGCTGCAGGAGGGGTTGTGCCAGTTAATCCAGCTGGGTTGACTGATGCTGAGGTGAGGGCATCTCTGGCCCAGATGGCACAGGCCATTGCTATGCAGGCCCAGGCCATGACTGCCCAGGTCAACCGGCAGAATGTTCAGAAGGAGAACCCACTGGTTCCTAGCATGGCTGACAGGCTGAGGGATTTCACGAGGATGAATCCTCCTATTTTCACAGGGTCTAGGACTGCAGAGGATCCCCAGGAGTTTGTGGATGAGGTGCATAAGATCCTGGTGGCTATGGGGGCCACTGATATTGAGAAGGCTGAGCTGGCTTCCTATCAGCTCAAGGATGTTGCACAGACTTGGTGCAAGATGTGGCAAGATAGTCGTGTCTTAGGTGGAGTGCCAGTCACATGGGAGCTGTTCAAGATAGCATTTCTGGAGAGATTCTTCCCCAGGGAGATGAGGGAGGCCAAGGTTGAGGAATTCATCAACCTTAAACAAGGCTCTATGACAGTCAGGGAGTATTCCCTGAAGTTTGTTAAGCTGTCAAGGTATGTTATCTTCCCTAGTATTACATAGCAAGAATGAGGAAAATACTGAACTTTGTTGAAATCATCCAGGTATGCTACTTCCCTGATTGCTAACAATAGGGATGAGATGAGCAGGTTTCTCACAGGAATCAATGGGGACCTGGAGGAGGAGTGTCGATCTGCGATGCTCCATGATAATATGGATCTTTCTAGGTTGATGGTGCATGTCCAGCAGGTAGAGGACAGCCGCAGAAAGAGAGGTGTTCGTGATGCTAGGAGGCCTAGGCCTCAAGATCAGGCAGGACCCAGTCATGGAGTCCACAGGAACAACTTTGGAGTCCGTGAGCAGCCAAGGTTCAAAAGGGGGCAGCAGATTCTGGGAATTTTAATCCTCAAAGAGGTGCTATAACTACAGGAGGCAGACCTGAGCCCAAGAGGGGCAATGGAGGTGAGATGCAGTGTCCTAAGAAGAATTGTGCTAAGTGTGGCCGAGCTCACAGTGGCGAGTGCAGACAGGGCACTAATGCCTGCTTCGGTTGTGGTAAGAGTGGACACATGGTCAGAGACTGTCCACAGAACAGAGGTCAGGCTGGAGGTAATGCTCAGCCTAGGCCTAATCCACAGGGTGCAGCAGCAGCCGAGCCTCCTAAGAGGAACCGGTTTTATGCCCTGAAGGGCAGGGAGGAGCAAGAGAAGTCCGCTGATGTGGTCACAGGTATGCTGCAAGTGTTCTCAACTTCTGTTTATGCTTTACTTGATCCAGGGTCTACACTTTCCTTTGTAACTCCTCTGCTTGCTCTTACTTTTGAGATATTGCCTGAAGTTCTACATGATCCTATAGTGGTTAGTACACCTTTAGGAGAGAATGTAAGAACTGATAGAGTATACAAGGATTGCCCAATAGTTGTGAGTGGAAAAACTATGTGTGCAAACCTGATTGAGTTACCCATGCATGATTTTGATGTTATTCTTGGCATGGATTGGCTTCACAGTTGTTATGCTTGCTTGGACTGTCGTAGTAGAGTGGTGAGATTTCGCTTTCCTAATGAAGAAGAGTTAGTCTGGGAGGGGTACAATTCGAGTCGTCCTAACCCCTTGATTTCTAACCTTAAGGCCAATAAAATGATGTCCAAGGGGTTATTGTGTCATCTTGTGAGTGTTAATGATTTAGATCATGACATTCCTTCCATAGACTCAGTACCTGTAGTGAATGAGTTCTTAGATGTGTTTCCTGATGATTTACCTGGAGTCCCTCCCCTTCGAGAGATTGACTTTGGTATCGATTTAGAACCCGATACTAAACCAATCTCAATTCCTCCTTACAGAATGGCTCCAGCTGAACTCAAAGAGTTGAAACTGCAGTTAAAAGATCTCACTGACAAGGGTTTCATTCAGCCGAGCATATCCCCTTGGGGCGCTCCAGTGTTGTTTGTAAAGAAGAAAGATGGAACCCTTAGAATGTGTATCGATTATCGGCAGCTCAACAAAGTCACTATAAAGAATAAGTATCCACTCCCCAGAATAGATGATTTGTTCGATCAACTCCAAGGGTCTAGTTTCTTCTCTAAGATTGATCTTCGTTCAGGGTATCACCAACTTAGGGTTAGGGATGGAGATATCCCAAAGACAGCATTTCGTACCCGCTATGGTCACTATGAGGTTTTAGTCATGTCATTTGGTCTCACGAATGCACCTGCTGCATTTATGGATCTCATGAACAGGGTCTTCCGTGAATACCTTGACTCTTTCGTCATAGTATTCATTGATGACATTCTCATCTACTCTAAGACCAAGGAAGAGCATGAACAACATTTGAGACTAACCTTGCAGGTACTTAGACAGCATCAGTTATATGCCAAATTCAGCAAATGTGAATTCTGGCTAAGATCAGTGACCTTCCTGAGTCATGTTTTGTCCAATCAGGGCGTGGAAGTGGATCCCAGGAAGACTGAGGCTGTGAAGAACTGGCCAAAGCCTCTTACTCCCACTGACATCCGTAGCTTTTTGGGATTGGCTGGTTACTACCGCAGGTTTGTGGAGGGCTTTTCTTCCATTGCTGCCCCATTGACAGCTTTGACTAAGAAGAAAGCCAAGTTTAAATAGACGGAGACTTGTGAGAAGAGTTTCCAGGAGCTCAAGGACAGACTCACGTCAGCCCCGGTGCTTATTTTGCCTAAGTGTGGTGAGAATTACACTGTTTATTGTGATGCATCTAGGGTTGATTTGGGTTGTGTTCTTATGCAGGTTGGTAAGGTGATAGCCTATGCATCTAGACAGCTCAAGGTTCATGAGAAGAATTATCCCACACATGACCTGGAGTTGGCAGCTGTGGTGTTTGCACTGAAGCTGTGGAGGCATTATCTGTATGGAGTGCATGTAGATGTGTTCACAGACCATAAGAGCCTCCAGTACGTGTTCACACAGAGGGAGTTGAATCTACGTCAGCGGAGATGGTTGGAGCTGTTGAAGGATTATGACATGAATGTGCACTACCATCCAGGTAAGGCTAATGTTATAGCTGATGCTTTGAGCAGGATGAGCATGGGAAGTACAGCTCACGTTGAGGATGAGAAGAAGGAGCTAGTGAAAGATGTACACAGATTGGGTGTGCGTTTGGTTGACTCCACTAGTGAGGATGTTTCAGTTCATCCTAGTTCTGAATCATCCTTGGTAGTTGAAGTCAAGCAGGGTCAGCATCTAGATCCTGTGTTGATGGAGCTGAAGGACTCAGTGCTGATGAAAATGAATGAGTCTTTCGCTTTGGAAGGTGATGGCATACTTAGATATCAGGACAGGCTATGTGTGCCAGATGTGGATGATTTGCGGACCAAAATCGTTGCAGAGGCCCATGGTTCCAGATATTCTATACATCCAGGTTCCACCAAGATGTACCATGATCTTAAGCAGATTTATTGGTGGGATGGCATGAAGAAGGACATTGCAGAATATGTGGCCAAGTGTCCTAATTGTCAGCAGGTTAAGGCAGAGCATCTTAAACCTAGTGGTCTGACTCAGATTATTGAGGTTCTGACTTGGAAATGGGAGGCCATTAATATGGACTTCGTAGTTGGGCTTCCGAGGACTAGGAGGCAGCATGACTCTATATGGGTTATTCTGGACAGATTGACTAAGTCTGCCCACTTTATCCCTGTGAAGTCTACTTACAAAGCCGAGGATTATGCGAGACTCTACATTGATGAGATTGTGAGATGGCATGGGATTCCCTTGTCTATTATTTTAGACAGAGGAGCTCAGTTTACTTCTCATTTTTGGAGATCTTTCCAGAAGAGCTTGGGCACGCAGGTGAAGCTTAGCACTGCCTTTCACCCTCAGAAAGATGGGCAGGCCGAGCGCACCATACATACATTGGAGGATATGTTGAGAGCGTGTGTGATTGACTTTAGATGTAACTGGGATGACCATCTGCCTTTGATAGAGTTCTCGTATAATAATAGCTATCATTCCAGCATTGGGATGGCACCGTTTGAGGTACTGTATTGTAGGAGGTGTAGATCTCCAGTTGGGTGGTTCGAGGTTGGAGAGTCATCCATTTTGGGTCCGGAGATCATTCAGGAGGCCTTAAAGAAGGTCAGAATGATTAGGGACAGGTTGACTACTGCTTACAGTCGGCATAAATCCTATGCTGATAACAGAAAACGGCCCTTAGAGTTTGATGTTGGTGACCAGGTTTACTTGAAAATATCGCCTATGAAAGGGGTAATGAGATTTGGTATAAAAGGGAAGCTGAGTCCGAGGTATGTTGGGCCATATGAGATCCTACAGCGTGTGGGTGAGGTGGCCTATGAGTTAGCATTGCCTGCAGAGCTAGCTTCTGTTCATCCAGTCTTTCATGTCTCTATGTTGAAGAAGTGCTTAGGTGATCCAGCATCAATTTTACCTGTTGAAGGTTTGGGAGTTGGTGAGGACTTGTCTTATGAGGAGGTACCTGTTGAGATCTTAGACAGACAGGTCAAGCGGCTGAGGAACAAGGAGATTGCCACAGTGAAAGTATTGTGGAGAAATCATCTTGTTGAGGGTGCTACGTGGGAGGCTGAGGCCGACATGAGAGCCCGCTACCCTCACCTGTTCAGCTCTTGAGGTTAGACTTCCTACTCTTAAACCAATGTTTCCTTATCTCTCCGTAATTTGCCGCACTTGATTGACTATGTATAGTGATTGTGTTATGATCTGACGGGAATTACAATGTGAAGTGGTAGTGTCATTCGGGGACGAATGTTCCTAAGGGGGGGGGGGTAATGTAACAATCCAAAAAAAAAAATGAATAGGATCAAGACTTAGGGGTGTCAAGATCTAAGGTTGATAAATTAACTTAATTAATTGATAATTATTAATTTGATTAATAAAAAGGAAAATCAGATTTTCTTTATTTATTTTTAGTTAATTAAAATCCTAACTTTTGACTAAGTCTTAAATTTAGTCTCCTAATCCTAAGACAACTCTCTTCCTCACGTTTCTCAACTCTCTCATGTTCTCAACCTCTTTCTCACGTTAGTTCTGCCAAGAACAACTAGAAAAGCAGAAAAAAATACATCAAGAGTTCTTCACACTTGAAGAACTCACTAGAATTTTTTTTAAGTAAAGACAAAGGAATCAAAACGACAAGGCTAAGAGAGGTTCATCGAGTAGGGTGTGCGTTGAAGTAAATTTGGTGTGGTTTGGAGTTTCCGGGCAGCAGCTTCAAGCTTGAATAACGTCAAAAGGTATGGGTTTCTCTCATGGAGTTCTTTCTCCAAGAGTACTTTCTTTCGAATGTTTCTTAAACTCTTGAACTAAGGTTGTTCCCCTTCGTATGTCCTTGTCCTTAGCTCCCAAACGAATTCGTAGGATGGGTATATTGTGCTGTTAGATTTAGGCATGATTTACATGTTTATGTTAAATGCGAACGTGTTTATGTGAAGAAGTTACGAAAACTATATTCAAAATACGATTAATAATTGATGTTTTACGTGCATTGTGGGCAGTGGTTGTAGCCACTGTTTTAGCCTCAAAAATTCGTGTTTTTTGATGTATTTTATGCGTATAATGTGATGTTTATTATAATGAAATATGTATGGTTGAATAACACCCTTTTAGCTAGGTAAACGTACGAAAGATGTGACAAAAAAAATGGGAGAAAGGCAATAAAAGTTTTTCCAGAAATCTGGAAATTTTTCATTTTTTTAAAGAAGTGAGGCCACCAGGTTTCGAACCTGTGACCTCCTTCTCTAGTGCTGCACTCGCGAGAAGAAAAGAAAAAAAATGGGGGCTGGGGGAATCGAACTCGCGACCAGCCCCTGTCGTCGCAAGAAGAGAAGCGAAAAAAATATGGGGGGAACGGGGGATCGAACTCGTGACCGCTTGGTCACTGGAGATCGCGAAAAAATAAAATAAAATAAGGGGGGAGCGGGGGAATCGAACTCGTGACCTCTTGGTCACTGGAGTTCGCAAAAAAGGAAAGAAAATAAGGGAGGGGGCAGGGAATCGAACTCGTGACCTCTTGGTCACTGAAGTTCGCAAAAAAAAAAAATAAGGGAGGGAGCAGGGGATCGAACTCGTGACCCTTGGGTCCCTGAGTTTCGCGAAAAAGGGACAGAAAATTAAAAGGGAGGCGTGGGATTTGAACCCACGACCTCCCAGTGCGCGCGAGGAGAAGAAAGAAAAGAAAAAAAAATAATTGAGAGGGGGCTGGGGGGGGGATCGAACTCGCGACCAGCTCCCCCTCCAGCGAAATTCAATTAAAATAAAGGGGGTTGTGGGGGTTCGAACCCACAACCTCCCCTTTGAAGTGAACTCTTATTAATTTAAAAATTAAAGAGGTGTGGGGGCATGAACCTTCAACACTTTGATTAATTAAGAGGGAAATTAAAATAGAAAAAAAATTATCTTTCAATATAAGCGCGAGATTTAATTTAAAGTCTAACGTTATGAATATTAGAAAATAATTATGAAAAATACAAATGATAACCAAGTGATTCAAGATTTGGGGTTTTCCTTGCCCGAATTTCCGTATTGATACATAAGTTATACGTGAGTAAAATCTCCAAGAATAATGCCATCTACTTAGATCAAAAAAAATCAAAATCTTGGCATATATATATACAAGATACATAAGTCTTGTACTACATAATCTTAGGAAAATAAGAACACTTAACGAACTATGAATGCAGCCCCATGGCTTGTATGTATAGACACATAAGTCTAACATACGTTCAAAAATAAGTGAACCTAAGATGTATGTAATGAAATGATGAACCCTAGGAGGGTTAAGTATGAGTGTAAGATACACTAAGTGTCCAAGTGCATTGAATATGATGAGATGAACTATGAAATGATGAAATGAACATTAACGGAATACGAGGTGAGTAACTATGAAAAGAAAGATGCTAATGATGAAAAATGTGGTGACAACATGATATGAGGCTAATTTAGATGATGAGAGAAATCTCAAATGAGCCTAAGTAAATGTTACCACTACGTACTAAAAAAAATGAGAGTGTAAGATAATGAAGGGACCAATCTCTATGAACATTTTGATGAGAGTATTGAGCTTAACACACTCAATAAGAATGATGAGATTAGAAATCATCTAATGAGCTATGATGTCCTCATACTAGAAGCCAGCTTCCATGTCGTATGAGAGGAATGCAATGGAACTTTATACTGAGCACCGATAGACTAGCTATGAGCGGTGATGCCTTCTTTCAGGAAGGACGGAGGTTCACGTAACTCTCATGAGATGAGACTGTCCGGCTTGCCGGGTATGGGTCTCCTTATATCTCCTAGTCTTCGAACCTATACAGCCAATATAGGGATCTGGCGGGGTTAAATTCCCATGTACGCTAGCATGTATTTGGGTCACTTTGGCCGGTGATTCCACCTCTTTTCGGTGTGGGGGAGAAACTGGATTTCATGATGCTCACATGATCTATGTCAGTTAAAGTTAAAGTTCCCAATGAATGAATGAGGTCAGCCTCAAATGAAGCACATAAAGAATTGAATGATACCGAAGGTGTTAGGGTAGGATAATCAAGAGGTGAGCTAGACTCAGGTAATAACATTAGGTTATTCCTGATCATTGCACAGCAAATCCGATGAAAGTCTTAAACTACACCCTAGGTAAAGCTGGTGTTCTCACTGGCCTATGAATGAAATGCAGTGAAGTACGTATGAATGAATGAAGCAGACTCCGTGTTTGCTAATGAAGACTCCCTAGTTGAGGTCCCATATGTTGAGCCCTCATTTTGGAAAGTCTTAATGTTAAGTCCATGATTCCAAGGTATCATGGCATATGAATGAATGATACGAACGAAGCTATGTGTTATGTGTTATGTGCTATGATATGTGTTGTGTGCAATACGATATTGAATATGATGCATGTTACCCTCATGGCATGACCTTCCTAATCTCAAATTGGCAAGTCCACTGACTTGACTTCCAAAAATCATGTTGTTAGGAAAGAGCTATTCTTTCTCATGCATGTCCGTGGTGTGTGCTTGCATATACCCGTACTTAGTACAAGTGTGTACTAACCCTATACATCTATACTATTTTAGGTGCAAGTACAGGTGGTCGATAGAGTTGCAGGATCATTGTTGCAGCTTTCCGGACGTCAGCATTCATCCGGAGTTGGGTAGGTCCTCATGCTTCGAGGATACTACTGTTTTATATTCTAGTGTAGCTTTAGAGTTGAGCTAGTGGAACATGTTCCACTAGCGTTTCTTTCCTGCTCTTTATTCAGATTTTGTATTTGGGCCATTTTGGCAATTATACAATTAAGACTTATGAACTATTTCTTTCAGTTGTTTATCTCTTTAATGTTAGATGGTTGATGATGAACGATTATAAAATTTTAAGAATGTTTGGCAAGCATGTTTAAAGAACAAAAAGTTTCAAATTTTCCGCTAAAATTAACCTATGTAAAGTAAGTATGACGTAAGTAGGCTTGTTTGCGACCTCTGAGAGGTCAACGACGCCGGTCTCGTCTGGGGTCTAGATTCCAGTCGTGACATGGACACATGAGTGCTAAAGGAATTAAGATGCTGGTTTCAAAAGGAGCATTAGAGGGTCTTAAGTCTGTTGATATGGGTTTTTGCGAGAGCTGTGTTATGGGCAAACAGAAAAGAGTAAGCTTCACAAAGACTCCTAGAGAGCCAAAGAAAGTGCGGTTGGAAATGGTCCATACAGATGTTTGGGGACCATCTCCAGTATCATCACTTGGAAGATCCAGATTCTATGTTACCTTCATTGATGATTACAGCCAGAAGGTATGGGATTACTTCTTGAAGCATAAGTCAGATGTGTTTGCAACCTTCAAGAAGTGGAAAGCTGAAGTTGAGAATCAGACCGATTTGAAAATCAAATGCCTAAGGTCTGATAATGGAGAAGAGTATGACAAATTAGAGTTCAAGGCATTTTGTGCAGCTGAGGGAATCAGATTGATGAGAACAGTTCCTGGTAAGGCAAGGCAAAATAGAATTGCTGAGAGGATGAACAGAACATTGAATGAGCGTGCGAGGAGTATGAGACTACACTGTGGGCTGCCCAAAACATTTTGGGCAGATGCTGTGAGCACAGCTGCATACTTGATCAATAGGGGACCATCAGTTCCTTTAGGGTTCAAGATTCCAGAGGAGGTGTGGACAGGAAAAGAACTCAAGTACTCACACTTGAGGACTTTTGGTTGCACTGGTTATGTTCATGTTGATCCAGAAAAGAGAGACAAGCTTGATGCCAAGGCTGTGAAGTGTTACTTCATAGGTTATGTTTCTGATTTGTTTAGTTACAGGTTTTGGGATGAAAAGAACAGAAAGATCCTGAGATATTGTGACGTGACATTTGATGAGTCTGTCCTGTACAAGGACAGAGAGCAGAAGGTTCTTGAGATTACAAAGCAAGTGGGAGTTGAGGTTGAGTTGGAGAAGAGTAACCCCAGAGATGTCGAAGCAGATACTCAACAAACTCTTACTGAAGAATCTGAAGTGGAGCATGCTATACCTGAGCAGGTGTTAAGGAGATCATCCAGAACCATCAGGGCACCAGATAGGTATTCACCTTAATTACACTATCTATTGCTGACTGATGAGGGGGAACCAGAGTCTTTTGATGAGGCCCTACAGGTGGAGGATTCGATCAAGTGGGAGCAAGCCATGGATGATGAGATGAGGTCACTTAAGGAGAACGACACATGGGTGTTGACTGAGTTACCTGCAGGGAAGAGAGCTTTGCTGAACAAGTGGGTGTTCAGAATCAAGACTGAACCAGATGGCAAAAGAAGGTTCAAGGCTCGTTTAGTGGTCAAAGGATATTCACAAAGGAAAGGTATTGATTATGCTGAAATATTCTCTCCTGTTGTGAAGTTAACCTCTATTCGAATTCTGTTGAGTATTGTTGCATCGGAGAATTTGCATTTAGAGCAAATGGATGTAAAAACCGCATTTTTACATGAAGATCTTGACAAAGAGATCTATATGCAACAACCGGAAGGATTTGTGGTTTCAGGCAAGGAACACATGGTGTGCAAGCTCACCGGGAGCTTGTATGGACTAAAGCAAGCACCAAGGCAATGGTACAAGAAGTTTGACTCCTTCATGACCAAGAGTGGATTCTGCAAAGCTGAAAAGGATCCGTGTTGTTACTTCAAGAAATGCACTGATTCATATGTCTTTCTACTCTTGTATGTGGATGATATGTTGATTGCAGGATCTAGTATGAGGGAGATTAACAATCTGAAGACAAGGTTGTCTGCAGCATTTGAGATGAAAGATTTGGGTCCAGCGAAGCAGATTCTGGGATGAGAATTTCTCGGGATAGATCTGCTTGCACTTTAAATCTATCTCAGGAGTTGTACATTGAGAAGGTGTTGAGCAGATTCAGGGTTAATGATGCTAAACCCAGAACTACTCCATTGGCAAATCACTCTAAATTGTCAAAGGAGCAGTCACCCAAGACAGCCGAGGAGCGTGAGCATATGGCACTTGTTCCATATGCTTCAGCAGTTGGGAGTTTGATGTATGCTATGGTCTGCACTAGACCTGATATAGCACATGCAGTGGGAGTTGTTAGCAGGTACATGGCAAACCCGGGGAAAGAGCATTGGGAAGCTGTGAAGTGGCTTCTGAGATATATGAGAGGTACATCCAGTACTTCACTCTGTTTTGGCAAAGGCAAGGTGACACTACAGGGTTTTGTGGATGCTGATCTTGGTGGAGATGTTGACTCAAGCAAGAGTACATCCGGGTACATTTACACCATAGGTGGAACAGCAGTGAGCTGGATGTCCAGACTTCAAAAGTGTGTTTCTCTTTCATCTACTGAAGCTGAGTATGTGGCAATAGCTGAAGCTGGGAAAGAGATGATATGGCTGGCAGATTATCTGGAGGAATTGGGCAAGAAGCAGAGCGAGAAGATTCTTTACTCAGATAGCCAGAGTGTCATACAGTTGGTAAAAAATCCAGTCTATCATTCGAAGACAAAGCACATCAGAAGGCGGTACCATTTCACTCGCAGGGCAGTAGAGGATGGTGATATGTGTTTGGAGAAGATAGAGGGTGCAAAGAACCCGGCAGACATGTTGACGAAATGTGTTGATGTTGGGAAACTGGGGTTATGCAAAACCTTGGTTGGTCTTCTGTTGTTGTTGCTACAGATGTTGCGGTGCGGTAAAGATGTTGACGATGAAGAGATTTTTTTTTGAGAATGTAACTTTTTTGGATGACTGAATCAGTCTCCAAGTGGGAGAATTGTTAGGTTGTGGAGCCTGATTAATATTTGATGTACTGTCATATATATTAATGTTTACGCGGTCTCCAAGTGGGAGAATTGTTAGGTTGTGGAGCCTGACTTATAGGCTGTACTATTTATTCTCCATTTATTCTCTGTAACGAAAAATACTCTGATTTATTAATATATATATATCGCACCGCCATGGAAGTTTACTCACGGGGTTTTACCATTAAATTCTCTCTCTGTCTCTCTCTAGATCTCTCATCTTCTTCTCTCTAAAGTTCTTGTGTTCTTCATCCGAAAGGTGTGTGTGTGTGAAATAGATCCTAACATAATTATCTCCTAATTCATATCACCGTAGTTTCATACTCTAGATATAGGTTATTGATGTCTTTTTATTTATTCCATGAATTCTAACTTTTTATTTATAAAAGCATACAAAATTGTTACACTTGTTGAAACAATTAATTGTAGGTGTAAAATGAAAATTTAGTCTTATGCACAATCGCAAAACTATGTTTTATAGGAACATTTTAAACAAATCGACCTCCGTATGTCGCTTTTATTAAAAGTAATTAGATGAAATAAAAATTCAGAGGGTCGGTAATTTTTAGGTTGGTATTTAAATTTCTTTTAGTAGTGATAGGCGGAGAGAAGAAGATAGAGAACTCTTCTCTGGTTCTCATCGGTGGAGAGGGTGGCGTCGGTGCTTCTGCTAGCTAGCTGGCTGGAGCTCCGCATTGTTGTTGTTGCTTTGGACAGAGAAAGACGGGTGAGGAGAAGAGGAAGAGAGTGAATATTGAGTTAGGATTTTGGTCTTGGTATTATTAAATTAGGAATGATTACTTATGAGATCTGAGCCGTTGATTTAAAAGAGATGTATGACTGAGATTTATTACGAGATATCAATGGTTTGGATTAAACAATGAGGTTCTCAGATTTGGTTTCAAAATGGCTAGAATCAAAATAGCAATGATTTAGTTAGGCTAGAATTGAAATGAATAGATAGCTATAATTGAGATAGAGTTTGAATTAAGAGAATTAGAATTGCAATGAACTACAATAGAATAGGCTAACATTTAAATATTTTTGAGGAAGATTAAGGAAGTGCTATTCAATAAATTGGATACTACACACTTTAAAATATTTTCGTATAATTAAACACACTTATATTCTAAAAACATTTAAGTAAATACGTAAAGTAATAATTTCGAGTTTTATAATCGATAAATATGATAAATTAATAGCAATGAAATAATTTAATTACAACAATTCTTATACATTATGCATACTAAAATATATAATTTTTAGCAAAAATTGTAAACTCGGCATATGTTTTAAAAATACGTATTTAATCAGATAGCACTCCACTAATGGTTAAAGGCCGGTCAAAATTGGGTGTCAACAACATCTTTTAAAATATTGAAAAAATAAAAATATTTTTATTTATCTATTTATTTAATACCGATATCAAGAGGTCAGTTTTATTGTAATTCATTTTACCGGGAAAGATTTTCCGCTATATTTTGCATAAAAATCGACTACTTGTAGTCGGTATTAATATCAACGTAGTTTCATACTCTAAATATGGATTATTTATAAAACTTTTTACTTATAAAAGTATACAAAATTGTTACACATTTTTGAACAATTAATCGTAGGTGTAAAACCTAAATTTAGTATTATGCTTGCAAAATTATGATTAATAAGAATATTTTAAACAAATCGATCTTCGATTGTTGCTTTTAAAACTAATTACATGAAATAAAAATACCGACCTCATGAGGTCGTTAATATTAATTTGTTTTTGAAGTTATATAAAATTGTCATCTAGAGGATGATTCATTTAATCTGTGGAGAGAAAATTGTTGATGGGGCTGATCAATTTTGGATTCTTTGAACCTTTTCTTGATCAAATGGGTCTTGAACAGCCTTTAAGGCATACAAAAAGACGTCTTTTTTGAATATTTATTAGGCTTGCCACATACGTAACGTTATGGCCTATGGTTTCATTGGGTAATGCCTCAATTTTCGATTTCATGGTTGAGGGTTCGAACCCTCTTGTTAGTGCTTTATTATTATATTTTATTCTGCCCTATGATATTCTATATTAACTACATATCAATATTAAACTTTAAACATCATATAACTATTAATAAAAATATTTTTAAATAGTTTGTTTGAGAAAATATTTTTTAAATGATGAATATTATTATATATTAAAGACTTTTAAATAAGGTTGTGTTTTCATTCTTTTTTAAAATCTACTAAAACTCAATTTTAAAACTGTTAATAAAAATATTACTATTAAAGAGAGATTGTTCAAAACTTTGAATTCTAGAGAAAATTCGGTAGTTTTTTAATTTCTTCTTTCTTTGTAATTTTTTTTATATAAATTCTATCGATAAAACATGTCTTATTTTTAATAATAGAAAGAAAAGACTTTCAATTCCAAAAAAAAAATACCGCGTCCTTCAAAATAAGAAATCTCAAAATTAGCGCCAAGAAAATACCTAAATAATTAATTTTAAATTTAAATTTCAAATAATCTTCTAACTAATTCCTAAAAAAGAATCTGAACTTCCTAACCCACATCTTTGAAAAAAATTCTTATTCTTAATAACATCATTCACATCTTTTTAGACCAAACTCTTCATAAACGAATCCAAGCATTTGTAGTGCTTGAACTTTGAATGTTGGAACTGACGATAAATTAAATTTAAAAACATTATTACAAATAATAAAATAAAGAAATTAACGACAAAAAGAAGAAGAAGAAAACTTTAATGTGGATGGTTTCAAATACGTAGGTAATTTTTTTTAAAAAGAGATAAAGATCATAAGAAAATGAAACTAAACCTAAAATCTCTTATCCACTTACCTAACTACTCCAATGTCTCAAAAGTCAATTTAATATTTTACGACATAATAGGAAAAGCAAAAGTACCACATTTAAATAGGAACCTTGACCAATGAGAGCTGACTAATATTATTCATTTATGTAGTGTTATATTACACGAAGGTGAGGTTCAATTGACAAATACATCGATCTTTTGGGATCTTTCAACTTCTCTAGAATAACAAGAAAATGTTATTTCTTCTTCAACAACGGGTATTGTAACGAACTCAAGTTACATTTGCTCATAAAAATTAAACTTGAGTCATTTTAATAACGAGGATAAAAACGAGATATTTTTATCATAAAGTAAATTTTGTTCAAATGATATAATATGGGGGCAAGTTTTGTCAAACTCTATTCATATATAATGATGAATTATTTTATAAAAATAATTAGATTTTAAAAATTAGGTGTAAATATCCATAATTAGTGACTAATAATATGTTTAACGAGTGGTGGTCTTAGGATTTTCGTTTAGGTGTTCGAAAAATAAAAGTATAAGCGTGTCAATAAACCTTTAGAAATTTAACCTTGAATTCTTTTAGGTTTAAAACCATAGTACTTTTAGCACCTTTTTTAAAGTAAAAAAAAAAGTAAAAAGGAACTTGAAAAACATAACTGGAAAAAAAAACAAAAAAAAAGTGAAAAAAAAGAAAGAAAGATAAAATGCTTACACAGAGATTCGAACCATTCACACACAACCTAATTTCAAAGGGACTTGCCATTGCGCCTTGAGTTTCTCTTTGTTATTGAAATACAAAAAATCTAACTTATATATAGCATGTAATTTTTTGCCGAGGGGTTCATGAACCTGCGTGTGTTTGCCCATGGATTTAAAAGTACTTTACATTATATATCATAAAAATGAATGACATTTTTTAATATATGATACAATAAATTCGATATTTGTATAAACATGTCACTATTTTAGGAACATTTTCACTATATGTCGATCAAATCAACGACATTTTGCAATTAATGTCATAATATATTCGACATTTTTATTAAATGTCTCTATTTTAGTAACATTTTTGCTAAAAGTCACTAAAATCAATGATATTTTACAACAACTGTCACTATTTTAGTGACATTTTTTCTAAATGTCACTAAAGTCAATGACATTTTATAGTAAATGTCATAATATATTCGACATTTATATTAAATGTCACTACTTAAGCGATATTTTGTTTTTCTAAATGTCACTAAAAATTATGACATTTTGTAATAAATGTCATATTATATTCCACATTTGTAGCAAATGTCATCATTTATATGAAATGTTCGCTAAATGTCGCTATATATAACGACATTTTGCAATAAATGTCATTATCATAATGACATTTTGGACCAAATGTCATTATTTTTATCATATTTGATACAAAATGTATGTCATTGTTTTATGATATTTTGTTCTTAAATATCATGAAATTCTTTATATTCTGACATTTATTTAAAATGTCACCAAATTAATGTCGTCGTATGTACATTTAATTGTAGTGGTAATAGGAGCTAACTTGGATGTTATGAGTTTCCTTTGGATATTAGTCTTAGAGGAATAATTATGATTGAGTTAGTAGGCTCCTTGATGAAAGATTAGGAGTGGGAACCCGCTATGATGATAAACCTTCTTTTGTGATGAATATGTCGGATTGGTCTTGATATACCTTGACCTTTGTGTTTATGGGCGTGATGTGATCAGGCTTACCCCAAGTGGGTGATAATGTGCATAAATGCTAATGTTTTGAATGCCCGTGATGTTCTTATGATTGATTTACCTTGAATTTCCTTTTGTTGAGAATCACTTTTAGGTGATGTTAAGAAGGGTGTTCATAAGCTTAAATCCCAAGAGTGGGATGTTATGCTTAGCTATTAAGGTTGGTAAGCTAAGGCTCTCTTCAGATTGAGTTAAGTTGCTCTTACATGGGTTTACCCTGAGTGGGGATGGTGAATTGAGTAGTAAGGTCATCGATATCCCTATGTTATCCTTCTATTCTTACTGAAGCTTTAAACCAAAGAGTGCCTAGTAGCTTGTTTATTATGGGACTCTTACATAAATGTATAAGTTGCATGTTCTCCATATGATGTGCATATCTTAATTAAAACTATGTTATGCATGTTTTGAAAGGTTCAAAATTTCATGAAAATGGATTTCTGATCAAATTCATGTTTTCTCATGTTGATGGTGCTTCTTTATGTGTTAAATGTGCATTAGATTTCATGAGATGAGTTAATGAGCATGCTAGATGTCACTTAAAATGTGTGGTGTTTTTGCCCCACAATGAGAAGTTGAGTTTTCTCTAAAGAAGATGAGTTCCTTTGAAAATATGTGATTTATATGGTTTGGGAAGTATGAATGTAGGCTCACTCTTGAGAAGTGAAAGTATGTCTAGCCAATGTCCTTGTGTGCGCCTATAAATTGTAAGAACTTTCCTAAATGATGTATGTTTATGAAGACTAGTGTCAAACTATAAATAGGAATTATGTGAAATGACTTCCTATTGTTGTGATGTGTGTGGTGATTTACCATTTTGACTTCATTAGGAAGGAAATTTGAGCATTCATTTGTTAGAAGTGCAGAATTTTCCCTTAAACTGAATTGACCGTTGTGCATTGTTTGTATATGAACCTTATGATAACATGTGAGAATGTGAAGGATAAGGACATTCCTCCCTAAACATAACTAAATAAGGTAATGCTAAGTATGGCCTTTATTGTACTATGTCTAAGTGATAAGGATCTTTGTTGATCTACATTACTCATAATCCATGAGTATTGAGTATTAGTTACTTGTTTGTTTTTTGAGTGATGTTGAATCTGCCTATGTGTGACTTAAAGGTTTTTGCATGTTGAGATCTTAATGAAATGAAATGTAATGACCATTTTATGATTAGGAGAAGGATGTTACTCCTATGAACATGAGAAGTGCTTATGTGATTGATGCATTAGGGAGTTAGTGAATAAAGGGTTTCTTTGCTTGTGTTGCATTGAGTGTAGTATGGTTTGATGTTAGTTTTCCTTGTATGTTTTGTACATTGACTATTTTGTGATTTTCACATCCGAGGATCACCCCTTAGACGTAACCGGCGTCGTCGTCCTATTTGAGGACTAAGACTAGGCTCTTAGCTTACATCATTACACTTATAGGTCAAAATTCAGAAAAATTTAAAACTTTTCATTACTTCTAAATTGAGGTTTACATAGACCTACATACACATATTATATATTCATATCGAGTATACATAGACCCTTCCTATAAGAAGATTACATAGTATTCTACTTTTATTGCACATAGATATATATAAGATACTTAACATAGTCTTAACAGAGTGTCTCATATCATAACCATCTAAAACAAGAGTATATCAATAGGGAATTTCCCATACATCAATGCAATAAAGCCAGATATAGGTTATACAATTCATACTCAAATGAAAAGGAAAGAACATAGAAGTCTGAAAGCTAAATCAACTTCATAAGCTTGATATTTGCATTGCCCTCGGAAAGTGAGGACCTACCCAATTTGGATGACTGAGAAATTCCAAGTCTTCTTCAAAATCTTCTCAAAATCCCTTCAATGACCGGAACTGATGTACCGTGATTTCACGGTATTTTCTAATGCTTTTTCCTTAAGTTTAGTGTGTGTTGAGAGCCTTTTTGTGTTGATTTTGATATAAGTTTCTCTTTGTTTGCAGAAAATCTGTCCAAGGATGAACGCGGGAGTTTTTGAGAAAGAATTGCAGAAGAGACCACCTACGGAACCTATGATGGTCCATCGCACCTGTGACGGTCCGTAGGTGGCATCGTAGTGATGGGAGAAGTTGCTGAAGGAAATTTGGGGAAGTCTGACCAAGTGTGGGATTACGGAAGTCCATGACGGACCGTCACAGCTACGACGGTCCATCCTGCTGGTTCGTCGTAATGATCAGAGAGTAGTCCCAGTATCCAAATTCCAAGAATTGAAGTATTTTGGAACGAAGACCCTCGACGGACCGTCGTGCTTGAAACGGTCCGTCATACCTGTCCGTCGAGGGGAATGAAGAAAGCAATAGAAGAATTTATGAAGTATGGGACGACGGAGGCTATGACGGTCCGTCGTGTCCATGACAGTCCGTCACGTGGTCCGTCGATCCAGACGCGTTTGGACCGATTTTTAGTAAATAGAATTCTTATTTGATTAGGTTTCGTTTTTTATTATAAATAGTTGGAAAAACCTCATTTTTGGAGTTAGACTTTCTGGATAATTTTTAGTTTTTAGTTCTTCTATTATATGATTGTTGGTGATTTTGTTGATTAATCAAGTTAAATTCTGGGAAATTATTCGTTTTCATAAAAGTAAGTGCATGAATTCTTCCATTAACAATATGAATTATGTAATTATGAACATGGGTAACTAAACCTCATAGCTAGGGTTGTGGGAACCATGGGTGAATAACAAGGTAAAAATCTAACTTAAATAAAAATTCTAGATTGGTGTCTTGCATGTATTGATAATTCTTTCGTGTAGAAGTCTTTTTAACGGATGGCCAACGTTAGAACTCGCCTTAATGCTACTTGCCGGACCAAGGAGGTAGATAATAGGAAAAGAATTATCAACATAGATTTAGTGTAGACTATCTAATAGGCTAGTATTGGTTGGTACGAGTTAATAACTTAGTCAAATACCGAATACGATGTTTAATATGAGGTAAAGATAAGGGTTAGTATAGCAACACACGTAGCCGGACCAAGGTGCGGAGTGAAATTCTCTAGATGCCGGACCAAGGATTTAGAGATACGTAACTTATCACTTTACATGCAAGATATCAGGATAAAATTGTTATAGTTAGATTTACCAAGTTAGGAACCTGTGGGGAACACTAAAGCCCTAGTTACTTTTATAATTTGATAAAACTTCGAAAGTTGAATTTGTTAGTTGTCCATTTTTATTTAGTTAATCATTTTCATTAATAAAACCCCCCTTTTTGTCTCTTTATTTCTCGGAAAATAGTTGGCTAAATAATAGTAATAATAGAATAAAGTTAAGTCTAAACTATTTTCCTTGTGGGATCGATCTCAACCTCATTAGTTGGGTTCTTTACTTGATACGACCGCTTTACTTCTTATTTGAGAAGTAAATTTGAGCGTATCAAATTTTGGCGCCGCTGCCGGGGAAAATAGCTTTTAGATTAACTTAAATTTTATTACTAAAGTTTAGTCATTATTTTCCTGATTTTACTTTTTCTGTTGTTTTTTATTTTGTTTAGAATTGACGTCCGTGTATGCCAAATACACGGAGAGAAAGAGAACCTTTGTTTCCCTACGATCACGAGTTAGAGCGTACACTACGCAAAATGAATCGAAACTTGGGTATAAATGATGATGATCCAAACCAGAACATCCCAGCTCCGGTTGATGCTCATGGTCGATTATTACCTGATAATCCTAATCAAGGTGCACAAAGGGGACAAAATCCCGCTCCACGTCCTCAAGAATACTACAGAGGTTATGATAATATTACAGATTCTGATGGGCCACTTGTCTTGCCCCCTCTACCAGAAGGTCACACCTTTGTAGTCACTAGTAGCCTAATGCAAATGCTCACAGCTAGAGGTTTGTTTTCAGGACTACCGTCTGAGGACCCACATGCCCATATAGCTAAGGTGAGGGCAGTCTGTAAAAGCTGTGTAGGGAGGCCTGATTTGAATTTGGATGTAGTAGGGCTAAGAGTATTTCCTCTCTCACTGATGGGAGAGGCTGCTATTTGGTTCACTGAACTCCCTTATAACTCAATTTTCACTTGGAACCAACTAAGGGACGTTTTCTTAGCACGTTACTACCCGGTCTCCAAGAAACTAAATCACAAAGACAGAGTGAACAACTTTGTAGCACTACCAGGAGAGTCAGTTAGTAGTTCTTGGGATAGGTTCACTTCATTTTTGAGAAGTGTCCCCAATCACCGCATAGATGATGAGTCACTGAAAGAATACTTCTACCGGGGACAGGATGATAGTAATAAAGCAGTATTGGATACTATAGCAGGTGGTTCTTATGGGGAGTGTCCTTATGCTGAAATTGCCGAAAAATTAGTGAAAATCTCCCGGAATAATAAAGCATGGAGTACTAGGAAGTCAGATACGGGAGAAATAATTTTGCAGTGCAATCCACCCACAACCCACCCACAGATGAGATTCGTGAAGAGATGGCACAGATGAGAACTGAGCTTGGGTTGGTGTTAAAACATGTCACTGGGGGTGCAGAAAAGATAAATGCAGTGAACTACTTGTCTAAACCACCACCACCAACTGATGAATATTATTATGACGAAGATTCCTATGCAGTAAATGATCAGATGGGGGGTTTCCGACCGAATGCCCAAGGCTCCAATCAGGAGAATTGGCGCCAAGGTCAAGGTAATCAAGGTCCGAACTATGGTAACTACAACCGTGAGGGTAATTATGTTCGTGATGGAAATTACAACCGTGACAACAACTTCAACAGGGGTAACTATGGTAATAGAAATGAGAGGAGTGGGCCCTATGTTCCCCCTCAGAATCGTGAAGTTGCTCCTAGGGATGGTGGAGGTAGTATGGCGCGAGTTGAGGATATGTTGCACAAGATGATGAGAAGGTTCGATGCTAGTGATGAGCACACCAAAGAGTTAAGGAGTGATGTAGCAGGTATTGGACAGAAAGTTGATACACATGCCATATCAATTAAGCAGCTTGAATTGCAAATGGCTCAGTTATCTGCAACTGTGAACAGAAGGCAACCGGGCACTCTTTCTAGCAACACTGTCCAAAATCCGAAAAATGATGGACACTGTATGGCAATTACTACTCGTGGTGGAAAACAAACTATTGACCCACCTATGCCGTCTATTGTGGAAAAGGTGATGACAGATAATGATAAAGTGGTAGAGGTTAGTGATGAAGTAGAAGATAACACTGATAAAGATGCTGAAGTGCCTAAAAAGGTAACTCCCATGCCTAGACCTCCACCACCCTTTCCTCAAAGATTAGTGAAAAAGACCGAGGATGGCAAATATCGGCGTTTTATAACAATGTTGAAGAAACTTTCTATCAATGTCCCTTTGGTAGAAGCTCTTGAACAAATGCCCGGTTATGCCAAGTTTATGAAAGATTTGGTTACAAAGAAAAGATCGGTCACTTTTGAGGATGATGACAGAATGCAGCATTGTAGTGTTATTGCTACAAGGTCTTTGGTGCAAAAGAAAGAAGATCCGGGTGCATTCACTATTCCTTGTACGATCGGGTTATTACATTTTGCGAAAGCATTATGTGATCTGGGGGCAAGCATAAATCTCATGCCCCTCTCGATTTACAAGAAGTTGGGTTTGGGTGACCCAAAGCCCACTGCGATGCGGCTACTGATGGCCGATCGAACAGTAAAAAGACCTATAGGGATACTCCATGATGTGCTAGTAAAAGTGGAGTCGTTCATATTTCCGGCAGATTTTGTTATTCTTGATTGTGAAGTCGATTTTGAGGTGCCTATTATTCTTGGGAGGCCATTCCTTGCTACGGGTAGAGCCTTAGTTGATATGGAAAAGGGGCAGATGAAATTTCAATTGAACAATGAAGAAGTGACTTTCAACATTTATAGGTCCATGCGGCAGAGTGGTGAGCTCCAATCGGTATCTGCCATATCCTACAATGTTGGTGAATCACCCGAGACACAAATAGAAGAACGTCTAGGTGTAGAAGCACTGGCGGCAGTGATAATGAATTTTGATAATGAATGCGTTGAAGAATTTGGGTCATTAATCGTTGCTCTTGATCATGGTAATGTTCGGTTTAAACCGAAGAAGTATGAGCTAGATATGAAGAATCGCGAGTCTCCACCCGCTAAACCATCTATAGAGGAGGCTCCAAAGCTAGAACTAAAAGCTCTCCCACCTCATCTCAGGTATGAATTATTAGGAAACGGTGGCACATTGCCGGTAATCATTGCATGAGATCTGAATAAACAACAAGTAGAGAGTTTGGTCAAAGTACTAAAAAGGTTCAAAAGAGCTATTGGGTGGACCATTGTGGACATTATTGGGATCCCTCCTGGTATTTGTTATCATAAAATCCAACTCATGCCCGATCATAAGCCAAGTATTGAGCACCAAAGACGCTTAAATCCACCTATGCAAGAGGTCGTGAAGAAGGAAATCATAAAATGGTTGGATGCTGGAGTAATATTTCCGATCGCCGATAGTAGTTGGGTATGCCCTATTCAGTGTGCACCTAAGAAAGGGGGAATGACTGTGGTCCCCAATGAAAAGAATGAACTTGTTCCAATGAGACCGGTGACTGGATGGAGGGTGTGTATGGATTACCGGAGATTAAATGCATGGACCAAAAAGGACCATTTTCCCATGCCCTTCATGGATCAGATATTGGATAGACTTGCTGGAAAAGGGTGGTACTGTTTTCTTGATGGTTATTCAGGGTATAATCAGATTTCTATTGCACCAGAAGATCAAGAGAAGACCACTTTCACTTGTCCATATGGGACCTTTGCGTTCAAGAGAATGCCGTTTGGGCTATGCAATGCACCCGCCACATTTCAGAGATGTATAATGTCAATATTCTCCGACATGGTCGAAGATACTATTGAGGTTTTTATGGATGATTTTTCAGTGGTTGGTGAATCACTCGAGCAATGTTTGAGCCATTTATCTGAAGTTCTTAAGAGATGTGAAGACTGCAATTTAGTTCTCAATTGGGAAAAATGCCACTTTATGGTCAAATAAGGTATTGTTTTGGGCCATCGTATTTCAGAAAAAGGCATAGAAGTTGATCGAGCCAAAGTCGAGGTGATAGAGAGACTTCCTCCACCTATCTCTGTAAAAGGTGTGAGAAGCTTTCTTGGGCATGCAGGTTTTTACAGGAGATTCATTAAAGATTTCTCTAAAATTGCACATCCATTGTGCAAACTGTTGGAGAAAGATTGTAAATTTTCTTTTGATGAATCCTGTCTTAAAGCATTCGGCGATCTCAAAGAAAAACTGGTATCTGCACCTATCATTATTTCTCCGGATTGGAGCAGTCTATTTAAGGTGATGTGTGATACGAGTGGGGTTGCCCTTGGTGTGGTATTGGGACAAAGAAGGGACAAAATCCTTCATCCCATTTACTATGCTAGTAAAGCCCTCAATGAAGCTCAGAAGAACTATACAGTAACTGAACAAGAGCTCCTTGCCGTAGTATTTGCTTTTGAAAAATTTCGCTCCTATTTGCAAGGTACTAGAGATATAGTGCATACTGACGATTCAGCCCTGAGATATTTGATGGCGAAGAAGGATGCGAAACCGAGGTTAATTCGTTGGGTATTACCACTGCAAGAATTTGACTTTGAGGTAAGGGATAGGAAAGGGACCGAAAATCAAGTTGCTGATCACTTGTCCCCCTTAGAAGATGAAGTTATGAGAGAGTTGGGGGATAAGATTGATATTGATGACACGTTCCCCGATGAGCATGTATTGGCTGCCTCACAAGACCTGATTCCGTGGTTCGCTGATTTTGCGAACTACTTAGCTAGTGATATTGTTCCATCGGACCTGTCTTTTCATCAAAGGAAAAAGTTCATGTACGATGTGAAGAAGTTCTTTTGGGATGAACCATACATATACAAGAGCTGTGCTGATGGGCTTATTTGGCGTTGTGTGCCAGAAGTTGAGATGCTGAGTATTTTAGAGGCATGCCATTCCTCACCCTTTGGTGGACATCATAGTGGTGTCCGGACTGCTCATAAGATCTTACAAAGTTGTTACTATTGGCCAACTATTCATCAAGATGCTCATGAGTTCGCCAAAGCATGTGATAGATGCCAAAGAGATGGCGGCATTTCAAGAAAGCAAGAGCTCCCTCTAAACTCCATTCTTGTAATTGAGTTATTTGATGTTTGGGGTATTGACTTTATGGGTCCGTTTGTGAGTTCTCATGGAATGAAGTTTATTTTAGTAGCAATTGATTATGTATCCAAGTGGGTGGAAGCCATCGCCCTCGCTAACAATGAGGGGAAGAGTGTCACTGTATTCTTGAAGAAGAATATATTCTCTCATTTTGGTACCCCACGGGCGATTATTAGTGATGGGGGATCCCACTTTTGCAACAAATTGTTCAAGGGATTATTGGAGAAATATGGGGTTCGCCATAATTTGGCCACTCCTTACCATCCTCAAACTAGTGGGCAAGTTGAAGTATCAAATAGGGAGATCAAACAGATTTTGTCAAAAACAGTGAACGCTAGTAGAACAGATTGGTCAAGGAGGCTTGATGATGCTCTTTGGGCTTACCGGACAGCGTATAAGACTCCCATAGGTATGTCTCCATACCAACTAGTATATGGGAAAGCATGTCATCTTCCGGTTGAATTAGAGCATAAAGCCATGTGGGCTATGAAGAAGCTAAAAATGGACTAGAACGAAGCTGCAGAACAACGGTTAAATGGGTTAAATGAACTTGATGAATTTCGCCTAAAGGCTTATGAAAGCTCAGCCCTCTACAAAGAAAAGATGAAGAAGTACCATGACCTAAAGATCGAGAAATGAGAGTTTGTGATTGGGGATTCGGTGCTTTTATTCAACTCTAGATTGCGCTTGTTTCCGGGCAAGCTCAAGTCTAAATGGACTGGCCCTTACTCGATCACCCAATTATTCCCTTATAGAGCGGTTGAGTTGGAAAACAAGGAAGGTGTGCGGTTTAAGGTGAACGGACAACGTCTAAAAATCTATATAGGTCATGTGGAATCGGCGAATGAGGTGATTAAGGAATATCATCTTGATGAAGTCTGAGTAATCGAGTGTCCTAGGTCGTGCCGTGACGTTAAATCAGGCGCTGGTTGGGAGGCAACCCAATATTTATCATCTAACCACTTTATAGTTTTGCTTTCCAGTAGTGGTAGATTTTTCTCTATTAATGGGTTATAAATTTTCAGGTAGCACATCTACAGGAAGTTCTGTAAAAAAGTTACTCTGCCTCATTCACTGACGGATTCATCGACGGACCGTCACGCCTCTGACGGACCGTCGCATGACTCCGTCGTGCCAGGTACGCTCTCTAGTATTTTTTTTAGAATTAGGGCACATGCGACGGACCCTATGATGGACCGTCACAACTGCGACGGACCGTCATCAAGGTTTCATCACTTTATCACCCTGCTACCCGACCCGACCCGGATAATGAAATTCAAAAGTTTTAAACGTTTTAAAAACCCCACCCCTTCAATTAACAGTTTTCTTTCCCTTTTCCCCCCATTTCCTCCCCTTTCAACTTTCTTCTCCTCCAAAATTTCCCACATTCTCCCATTTTCCTACCAAATCTCCCTTCTTGGTCGGAGTCTGCTGTTGTGCTTCTCAGTTCTCTCAGGTGAGTGCCATCACTTTTGCATTGTTTTCTCCTCTTCACAGGTATGTGTTCCTGAAACTCTACCCATTTACTCTTTTTGTCTGTTTTGCTGTTTTTCTTTACTATTAACATATGGGTTTTTGCTTTTTGACTAGATATTGTCTAACCTAGGTCATTAATTCCACAAAATACCTGGATGACAATAGAGAAATTAGGGCTTTAAACTTGTCAATTTGATAGGTCTTTAGGTTAAACAGTTTTAGAAAATTGTTGGGTCGTTGTTTTGACTCACATGGGGTGAATGTGGCATCCCCCAGTTCTGTCTCTGAATGTCAGCACGATACCCCGATGACGGACCGTCGTACCCACGATGGTCCGTCCTGCACAACCGTCGTGACGGTCAGAGACCCCTATCCTAAGGGTCTCAACACTTTTTCGAAGTGTCCACTGACGGACACATGCGACGGACTGTCATACCCACGACGGTCCGTCCTGCACAACCATCGTAACGGTCAGAGACCCCTGTCCTAAGGGTCTCATCACTTTAACCAAGTGTACACTGACGGACACATGTGACGGACCGTCATACCCATGACGGTCCGTCCTGCATAACCGTCGTAACGGTCAGACACCCCTGTCCTAAGGGTCTCATCACTTTTACTAAGTGTCCACTGACGGACACATGTGACGGACCGTCATAATGGGTATGACGGTCCGTCCTTCATAACCGTCGTGACGGTCAGAGACCCCTGTCCTAAGTGTCTCATCACTTTTACTAAGTGTCCACTGACGGACACATGTGACGGACCGTCATACCCATGACGGTCCGTCCTGCATAACCGTCGTATCGGTCAGAGACCCCTGTCCTAAGGATCTCATCACTTTTACCAAGTGTCCACTGACGGACACATGTGACGGACCGTCATACCCATGACGGTCTGTCCTGCATAACCGTCGTGACGGTCAGAGACCCCTGTCCTAAGGGTCTCATCACTTTTACTAAGTGTCCACTGACGGACATATGTGACGGACCGTCATACCCATGACGGTCCGTCCTGCATAACCGTCGTATCGATCAGAGACCCCTGTCCTAAGGATATCATCACTTTTACCAAGTGTCCACTGACGGACACATATGACGGACCGTCATACCTATGACGGTCCATCCTGCATAACCGTCGTATCGGTCAGAGACCCCTGTCCTAAGGGTCTCCACACTTTTACTAAGTGTCCACTGACAGACACATGTGACGGACCGTCATACCCACGACGGCCCGTCCTGAACAACCGTCGTATCAGTCTGAGACCTTCCTTCTGATACTCTATACTGCTGAGTATTACATGACGGACCGCAGGACGGTCCGTCATACGCACGACGGGCCGTCATCAGGTCCGTCGTGCCTTACTGCTACTTCAGAGTTGTTATCACTGGTTTGAGTTTCTGTGTATTATTGTCTCATTTTTTTTGTCATGTTTTATCTTTCAAGTACTAATGATGATTCGTTACATGTACTACCTCTCATGGCACCTAAACAAGACCGCGTTTATGCACGTGGACGTTCTAAATCTGTCGCCCCGTTTGCCCGATTGGTGATAGGCTCTGATGATGAGCATGATCTAGAGTACGAGCACCCAGGCACTGCTACTACAGCAGGAGCTCCACGTGTACCAAGAGTCACGCCCAAGAAGGTGGCGCCCGGCGTAGTCACTGCCTCCCAGTCTGATGAGGAGCGCACACTGATCGGCACACCTTCTGGGTCAGCTGCCCAAGACGAAGGAGTATCTGGCTCCTTAGGAGTTTCGTGGTCAGAGGAATCCTCCGGGTCCGCAGAAGCCTCTGCCCCCGCCACAGCTACACATTCTGCCTCGGATGATGAGGCTGACAGCACTAACTCCACCCCTGGTGCACCAACTGGAGTCCCTGCCCCCGTTGCCGATCAGCCCAACCGGTGGTGTGTGGACGGGCAATACAAAGTATACTTAGACGCCAAGGTGCTCAATGACAAAGGCGTCATGACACAGACCCTCACACTGGAGAGGCGGGTCCTCACGGGAAGTCTCCCCACCATGCCAGACATTCACACCCTTTTCACCAGACACCGGCTGGAGTGGACGGCTCATTCTTTGGGCCGCTACAGTGAGGAGTTAGTTCGCGAGTTCTATGCCTCTTATGTGGCCACTCTTCGTTCACAGATCGATAGGTGGTCTACCCCCGCCAAACAGGCCCCACTTGAGCACGTCGGAGTACGCAGCATCCAGGTCGACATCTCACTACCAGCCATCCACCGTTATCTGTACGGCACGGATTTTGACTCCACCAGCACACCTCTCACCGCCGAGTTTGATTACCGGTGGCAAATTATTAAAGAGGTCCGGTTCTTACGCGAGCCTTCACTGAGAGAGACCACCAAGAGGTGGATGGCACAGCACCTGTCTATTGATGGAGAGGCTGCGGATTGGGTGATAGAGCCGAACGGAGCCATCAGGAAGGCCAACTTGACCTTTACGTCCAAGTTTCTTTGGTTGATCGTCCGCCATTGTCTGTCCCCCACTGCTGCTGATAATATAGTCACCTGGGATCATGCAGTGCTGATAGCCGTAATGATGGCAGGGTTCGAGGTCGATTTCGCTTGGCTTCTCCAAGCGGTCATGCACGAGAGGGACTTCAAGGTCACCACGACTTACCCTTTTCCTTGCATGATTTTTTCTTTGTGCAGATCAGCAGGTGTGCCCATTTGGCACATTGACCAGCTCAGGACCCCGCAAGGAAATGTTGATATCGGCCTCATCAGGGATGAGGCCAATGAGTTGGCCCCACGCATAGGGCCCCGCCCTGAGGTGGTCCAACTTGGTGAGAACCTGGCCGATACCATAGAGCATGCCCATGCTGCTTCCCAGACTGCTGCTGCACACACTGACACTACTCCGGTCGAGTCTATCCCGGGTAGTAGCACTGCCCCGAGCTCCTCTCGCTCGGCTTCTTCCGCCACTCTGGTCCCACTTGCTAGGGTCTAGAAACTCGAGGCACAGATGGATACACTTCTGCATCACATCCAGCCTTGGATGCAGAAGACTATTGCTGAGGCAGAGGAGCGCATGGAGCGCAAGATGGTACAACACACAGAGAGGAAGATTGCAGAGGTTCATCAGCGTTTAAATGCTTTTGAGTTGCGAGTGCTAGCCCGACCAGCACCTCCGGTGGACATGTCGACCCTTCAGGCTACGGTTGAGAGTCTGCGGGCTGATCTTGATACGATCTTAGAGGCAAGGGTGCCTGAGTCTGAAGCCCCTTCTGCAGAGCCTGCTGATGACACCGTGATGGCTGCTCTTTTCGCCACTTCTGATGTTCCACCACCTCCCCCACGTGAGCATGTAAAGAGACGCAGGGGTCGAGAGGAGGATGAGGCTAGGGCGAGGAAGAAGGAGCGCCGTGAGATGGAGGCTGCGAGGAGAGCCTCGATTGCTGATGAGGAGGCCCGAAAGTTGAGGGCTGTAGAAGTAGCTGCCGGGCCGTCTAGCTCCAAAATTGTAGATTCTGTGGGAGGCACTACTGATGGTGCTGTGGATGCTGAGGACATTACTGAGGATGTCCAGACTATGCAGGGAGTGGGTTCTGGTGAACCGGACCCACCAGCTTGCTGATCGCCAGCGCTTAGCGCCTCAGGTTTGCTTCACTTCCCTTTTGCGTAGTTTAGTTTTTTTATGCATTGGGGACAACTGCATATCTTTTGTTGGGGGTGGGGTAAATGAAAAGTGAATACTTGGGTGAATTTTGAGTAGCCCAAGTTCACGATCCTCTTTTGGGGTTTTCTTGCCTGTGTTCTTTTTCCCCAAAAGACTGATTACTTTTATTGTTGAACCGGCATGTTATATCTTATGTACATAGCATAAATCTGAAGCATGATGGCTAAAATAAATATGATATCTCGATAATCAAAATTATGCATGACTAGGCATAGTAAGTGAAAATTGTGTGGTTTGAAACATGAAATAAAGATAAACTACTGTATGATCCTGAATCTAAGATTTGAACAAGGTGTCGAATAATTTGGGAATGCAAGGAATGTCAAGAGAGTGTGAGGTTAAATCGAATGTCCACCATTAATACTGAGCTAGAACTTGCCTGGTTAGTCCTGCTAAAAGTGAGTCAAAACAATCACTTAGGAAAGTATCATAGGCCCTTGTTCGAAAGAGTCAATCTTGAGCCTAAAAATAACAGAAAACCAAATGAAGTTAATCCCTTTTTGATCCAAATGAATTGAGCCTAAAATAGATCTTTCTTTTTCACCCCAAATGATCTTCTCTGGGAACAATGTGTTGGCCCTGGTCCCTCCTTGGACATGTGCACCTCAGTTTATGCCAAAAGCATAAGTTGAGGGTGGCTAATGCAGAAAGCAACCTTGTTTTGGCCCTGACCCAACCATGGGTATTGTGAACCTTGACTCATGGTAAAATCATGAGTTGAGGGTGGCTGCTATAAGGAAAACCCCGGAAAGTGGGGTTGAAAGAATGAAGAGAAAGAAAGAATAAAACAGAAGTGACTAAAAACTAAAAACTAAAATAAAAAAATAAAATATATATGAATAAAAAGCAAAATAAACACAAGAAAAGAGAAAAGTCACTTACACATAAGGATAAGAAAGGGAAAACAGCAAAGTGAAAAGAAAATTGAGTAATAGGGCGAAATAAGATGATAAAAGGGTGGTTCGCTTAGCCGATATGTCAAGGAGAGCAACAAGTCACTAGAGTATACCTAAATACACCCTACCTGACCCTGAGCCTATGTTACAAGCTAAAAAAAGTCCTATTGTGATCCTAAGTGCGTATGATGAACTTGAAGTAGTTAAAATAAGGGCAAGCCTATGGCAATATGTATAAATGAGTGGTGAATTTGTTCTGAGAGTGAGTGTCGAAAAGTGATCCTTATACTCAAACTAAAATCATTTTTGTGAAAAATGAGGATGTTATTTGAAGAGTTCTAACACCAGAAATATTAGCATCTCGGTGAGAAATTGAAGAGGACAGGCATCATTGCGTAGTGAGTCTGGGTCATGGTTTGATTCTACACAAGTCAATGCTTAATAGTGATACCATGCATGAACATAATGAGAATAATCGGGATTGATAGCCAAATGATTGCGGAAGTTAAAATATGGATACTTTTGTACAAAGATCTTGCACTGAGTCATAGTGCATCGCTTGAGGACAAACAACGAATTTAAGTTGAGGGTGTTGATGTACCGTGATTTCACGGTATTTTCTAATGCTTTTTCCTTAAGTTTAGTGTGTGTCGAGAGCCTTTTTGTGTTGATTTTGACATAAGTTTTTCTCTGTTTGCAGAAAATCTGTCCAAGGATGAACGCGGGAGTTTTTGAGAAAAAATTGCAGAAGAGACCACCTACGGAACCTATGACGGATTTGGGGAAGTCTGACCAAGTGTGGGATACCGGAAGTCCATGACGGACCGTCACAGCTACGACGGTCCGTCCTGCTGGTTCGTCGTAATGATCAGAGAGTAGTCCCAGTACCCACATTCCAATAATTGAAGTATTTTGGAACGAAGACCCTCGACAGACCGTCGTGCTTGAAACGGTCCGTCATACCTGTCTGTCGAGGGGAATGAAGAAAGCAATAGAAGAATTTGTGAAGTATGGGACGACGGAGGCTATGACGGTCCATCGTGTCCATGACGGTCCGTCACGTGGTCCGTCGATCCAGACGCGTTTGGATAGATTTTTAGTAAATAGAATTCTTATTTGATTAGGTTTTGTTTTTTATTATAAATAGTTGGAAAAACCTCGTTTTTGGAGTTAGACTTTCTGGATAATTTTTAGTTTTTAGTTCTTCTATTATATGATTGAATTCTCGATTTTGGGAATTAAGATACTTTCTTGGTAATTGATTGTTGGTGATTTTGTTGATTAATCAAGTTAAATTCTGGGAAATTATTCGTTTTCATAAAAGTAAGTGCATGAATTCTTCCATTAACAATATGAATTATGTAATTATGAACATGGGTAACTAAACCTCATAGCTAGGGTTGTGGGAACCATGGGTGAATAACAAGGTAAAAATCTAACTTAAATAAAAATTCTAGATTGGTGTCTTGCATGTATTGATAATTCTTTCGTGTAGAAGTCTTTTTAACGGATGGCCAACGTTAGAACTCGCCTTAATGCTACTTGCCGGACCAAGGAGGTAGATAATAGGAAAAGAATTATCAACATAGATTTAGTGTAGACTATCTAATAGGCTAGTATTGGTTGGTACGAGTTAATAACTTAGTCAAATACCGAATACGATGTTTAATATGAGGTAAAGATAAGGGTTAGTATAGCAACACACGTAGCCGGACCAAGGTGCGGAGTGAAATTCTCTAGATGCCAGACCAAGGATTTAGAGATACGTAACTTATCACTTTACATGCAAGATATCAGGATAAAATTGTTATAGTTAGATTTACCAAGTTAGGAACCTGTGGGGAACACTAAAGCCCTAGTTACTTTTATAATTTGATAAAACTCCAAAAGTTGAATTTGTTAGTTGTCCATTTTTATTTAGTTAATCATTTTCATTAATTAAACCCCCCTTTTTGTCTCTTTATTTCTCGGAAAATAGGTTGCTAAATAATAGTAATAATAGAATAAAGTTAAGTCTGAACTATTTTCCTTGTGGGATCGATCTCAACCTCATTAGTTGGGTTCTTTACTTGATACGACCGCTTTACTTCTTATTTGAGAAGTAAATTTGAGCGTATCAGGAACCTAAAATGTTGGGGAAACGGGAGAAAATGGGCTTAGCACATCACATGTACTAAGTATGAGACCACATGCACATATATTATCAAATCATGCTAAAAAGGGACATTTCATTAAAACATGTTACTTTATATTTGGAAAGACTTATGCACATCCAAGAACCAATACAACTCATTAATGCATATTTATCAAGTCAATACCATGTACTAGACTAAACCACACTAAATCTAATCAAGTCACATGCATATCGACATACTTAAACCTATAACCAAATACAAATCTATCATCAAGTCATAACCTCATAAGCATGAATCAGAGTTCATCATATTATAACGAAGTAAGACCATTACTCATGACCCTCATTAAGTCCACTTGTGCAATAACTAAGCAAAGCCCCATAACCTTACTTAATCTAGTCAACCTAGCAAGAACCATAACCAATGTCCAACTCCACATAACATATCATTAAGAGTACATAATATCATTCTTTAAAAATAGAGACAAAATACATGTTCATAAGAGTAACCAACATCATAAAGTGTCATTTACATGTAGGTACATCACATTATCATCATTTACATTTATAAGAATATACATACAGAAGAACAACCTCCTAAGACTCCTTTCAAGGCTAACTAGTTCAATGTATAGGTGGAGTCCCCATACCCCTACCTACACTAAGATAAACCCTTTAGGTCATCCTAGTTAGAGTTTATTCATTACTTCCTATTACCTTTTTGTAACATCTTGCCTTAACCGACATAGACCACATGAGCTAATGTGAAATTCGGTGTCATAGAACCCTACACTGAAAGAAGGCGGACTACTTGCCAAGGTAGTACCATAACATGAACATAGAAATTACGTGGATCCACTAGCTAGTTTCCTATGGGGGCAACACAGTTCAAGAACTAGGAGATATAATTGGGACCCTCTTTATGCTACATGCATTATAGTCTCCAATCTCAATACTAAATTAGTGATTCTACCTTCCCTACGTGGGAAGGGACACTCATCACTCTAGTTCACTCGGTGCTAAGCTGGAGTCCCGTATTGAAATGTCTTTAAGACTTTATTAACAATCATAACTTAGTTTAGGTCATAGGGTCTATCCGTTATATAATCATCATCATAATAGCTCAATAAGAATTGCATGAGTACTTTCCTTTCATTACAATTCATCCATGTGAGGTTAGCACATTTACATAATTATTCATGATAAGGCACATTGGTAAGTCATCACCATCCTTATTACATTTACATCTTAGCCTACACGTCACATACCATAGTCGAGAAATTTCAATTCAACATCAAACAAACTCTATGAATCTTAGTATAAGGTCTATTTCAATACAATATAATCACTTAATCACAAGTAAACACAATTGAAGTAAAGAGTTGAGATCACATGACTTACCAAGTCACCTTCATAAGAAAACATAAAGGTCTTACCATCAACCCTCATACTGAACCCAACAATGGGTGTAATATCACCATAAAATATTAACCAACATAATAACAAGGCCAATTTAATCATAATACAACAACTCACTCACTAGTTCATAGCCTAGAATTACAAACTTAGATCATGTTCATAATCTACTTCACAATCAAGGTCAATTACTCAAGAACTAGCATAATTGGACTACAATATATCATCATTTACTCATGATTATCATAATAACATAGGATAGTAATTCACACACTAACCAAACCAATTGCAACGATAATGTACAATTCAATTCAAGATCACAACCTAGGGTTAAGGGGAAAAGGTCATCATCTACAAACTAAACCAATCCATCAACAAATAACATAATTGAGTTATAATAAATGTTAATTTATTCATAATATCCAGATCAATTTTTAGATTGGAAAAGACCCACATGAATTTCATACTTTTGAAATCAATTTGATGAAACCCTTTGGGGAAAGAGGTCCCAAAGGTGAAAGGAATCCCATAACTTAATGTTTTATGAATATTGATGGAGAAACATTGGTGATTGCAGCCCTAGAACCCCCTTGAATTTGATCTTCTATGGTGTTGTTCAACTTGGGAGAGAGAAAGAAGAGAGTTTGAGTTTGGGGATTATGAGGGCTTAAGTTAGTTTAATTAGCTTAGGGTCTTTATATAGGTCATTAACCCACTTAATTAGTCTTACCTAAACCCCTCAATAATTCATTAGCCACCTAGTTAATTAACTCAACCTAGCTTAAAACGAGCAACAAAACAGTTCCCTCAGAAACGACTCCCTGTCGACGCCTCATATGTCAATCGACAGACTAAGGACCGACCGTCCTGTTGGTTCGTTGTTTTGGTCTATGGATTGTCAAAACAGGACTCCCAAGATTGTCTAAGTGACCATCGACGGAAGCAGTCCACGCCCCATTTGGCAATCGACGGACCAAGGACCAACGTCCTGCTAGTCCGTCATTAACTTCAGAGACTTTTCCAAAATATGCTTCCGAGGATTTGGCTAAGTTTCCATCAACGGAAGCATTCCATGCCTCATCGATTGGATAACGGGTCGTTGGTTTCATCCGTTGGTGAACACTGCCTTGGGCAGCCTTTGACCCCAAAATGCAAAGGTCCTCCTCAAGGGCCCTTTGTTGGTCCTTGGGGAGTCGTACCCAAACATTTATATTATGAATCAACTCTAATACATGTTAGAGACCCTTCCACCAATATTAATCATTTTCTGACTCCTAAAACCTAGTCAAATAAGCTAAGGCACACTAGCACCTCATTGAACTAGTTTCCGGACGTCATGAACATTCTTTGACGTTTTGATTTCTAATCTTCCTAAATGACTTATATTCATTAAATTGACCTTAAAAAAGTGTCTAAACCTTTTGACACCCATGTCTTATACTTTCAAAGTGTTATATTATCCCCCCTCCTAGGAACATTCGTCCACGAATGACACTAAAATCTTTTGGATGGAAGGAATAGACTCAATACTAGTAGCCCAACCAACAACAATACATAACAATATGTGTTATAATATCAATCATGACATTTTTACACATAGCAATTCAAAACTTCAGTTACTATGAGGAATTTCCTTCTCACAACAACATGAGCTCAACATACCATATATGAGTCAATTATGCAAAAACTCAACTTACCAACATGCTCAATATCATTTCATAAAGACTCAGCATATCAAAATGCACAACATATCTCAAAACAAGAAGAATTGCAAATTTTCAAGTCAATATGCACAATTTCAGTGTAACTTCATTGTAATGATACCAAAAATGCGCATTTTTGCAAAAATTCTCCAAAAATTATAGTAACTTCAGATTTAGTCATTATTTCCATTATAATCTAGAAAAATTAAACTTTTTAGTAAAGAGATTAGGATAACAGGACTTCATGTCGGCCTCGGCCGCCCATGTTGCTCCCTAACCTAGGAGGTTTCTCCATAACACTTTTATGGAGGCCACCTCTTTGTTCCACAACCTCTTTACTTGACGATCAAGGATTTCAACCAGAATATCCTCATAAGAGAGGTTATCCTTCACACCAAGGCCGTGAATAGGAAGAATAGTCTCGAGATCACCGATACACTTCTTAAGCATAGAAACATGGAAAACCGGATGAAACGAAAATAGTTGACTAGGGAGTTTCAATTCGTAAGCAACCTTACCACCCTTTGCAAGATCTCATAGGGACCCACATAACAAAGACTCAACTCCCCTTTCTTTCCAAATCCAACCACCCCTTTCATAGGCAAAATTTTCAAGTATACTTTATCACCTTCTTCAAACTCTAAATCTCTTTTCCTATAGTCGGCGTAAGACTTTTGCCGACTATAGGTTGTTTGCAACGGGTACCTTATGATATGAACTTTTTCCAAAGTCTTATAAATCAAATCGGGACAAAGAAGCAATGACTCACCGACTTCAAACCACCCAATAGGAGACCTACAACTCCTACCATACAAAACTTCATAAGGAGGCATAGAGATGGACGAATGAAAACTATTATTATATGATAATTCCACCAAAGGCAAATGCTCATCCCAATTTCCCTTAAAGACAAAGATGCAAGCTCTAAGCATATCTTCAAGAGTTTGAATAGTTCGCTCCGCTTGACCAACCATTTGGGGATGAAAAGTGGTGCTTAACCTTCACTTGAGTACCCAAATCCTTTTGAAAAGACCTCCAAAATCTAGATGTAAATTGAGCATCTCTATCCGATATGATGGACAATGAAACACCATGAAGACTCACTATCTTGTCAATATAGATTCTTGTATAATCTTCCGCCAAATAAGTAGACTTAACGGGAATAAAGTGAGCGGATTTGGTCAATCTATCCACTACCACCCATATAGAATAATATTGTTTTTGAGTTCGAGGAAAACCTACTACGAAATCCATATTAACATCTTCCCACTTCCAAGTAGGAATTTGGATTTCTTGTAGTAGACCACTCGACTTTTGGTCCTCGGCCTTCCCTTGTTGTCAATTGGGACACTTTGCAACAAACTCCGCAATATCCCTTTTTAGACCATCCCACCAAAATACCTCTGTAAGTTCATGGTACATCTTTGTAGAACCCGGATGAAAAAAATAACGAAATCCATAAGCTTTCTCAAGGATCCTACTCCTCAAATCATCCACATTAGGCACACACAACCTTCCTTGATGTCTAAGAAAACCATCCCCCTTGGGAAAATGACTAATTCAACTTTACAAGAACCGATTCTTTCAACTCCATCAATAATGGATCAAGGTGTTGCTTAGACTTCACCTCAACCACCAAAGGCGACTCGGAGTTATAATGCACCACCATACCACAATTTGGAGAATCTTCAATTCTAACCCCTAAACGAGCCAACCTATGAACATTTTTCACTAGGTTTCCTTTGGATTCTTCCAGATGGGACACACTTCCCATGGATAATCGACTCAAAGTATCCGCTACCACATTATCCTTGCAAGGGTGATAGAGAACACTTTTGTCATAGTCTTTCAACAACTCTAACCATTTCTGTTGCCGGAGATTTAACTCCTTTTGAGTAAATACATATTGGAGACTTTTGTGGTCCGTATACACATCAACATGAACCCATAGAGATAATGCCTCCATATTTTCAAGGCAAATATCATGACCGCTAACTCAAGGTTATGAGTCGGATAATTCTTCTCATGGACTTTGAGTTGCCTAGAAGCATAGGCTATAACTTTGCCATGTTGCATAAGAACACACCCCAACCCGACTCGAGATGCATCATAATAAACCACAAAACCCTTAGTACCCTAAGTATGGTTAATACCGGAGTTAAACTAAGCCTATCCTTCAATATTTGAAAGCTCTTTTCACATCTCTTCTACCACTTAATTTTCACAGTCTTTTGGGTCAAAGTTGTAAAGGGAAAATCAAGAGACGCAAAATCCGTTGACAAACCTTCTATAATAAACAGCTAGACATAAGAAACTCCTAATATCCGTAGGAGTTAAAAGTCTAGGCCAATCACCGCTTCGGTCTTCCTTGGATCAACCTCTACTCCTTTACTACAGATAGTATGACCAAGAAATACTACCGACCTAAACCAAAACTCACATTTGCTATACTTGGCAAACAATTGATGTTCTTTAAGTACTTGTAACACCACTCTCAAATGACTCATCTGTTCACCCTCATCCTTCGGATATACCAAGATGTTGTCAATGAAGACAATGACAAATGAATCTAGGTAACTTCGAAACACCCTATTCATTAGGTCCATAAACACTGCCGGAGTATTAGTGAGACCAAAGGATATTACTAAGAACTCATAGTTACCATATCTTGTTCGGAATGTCGTCATGGGAATATCTTCACCTCTCACCCTAAGTTGGTGATATCCCGATCTCAAGTAAATCTTTGAAAAGTAAGTCACACCTTGGAGTTGATCAAATAAATAATCAATCTGAGGGAAAGGATACTTGTTCTTGATTGTGACTTTGTTGAGTTGACGGTAATCGATGCACATTCTAAGGGACCTATCTTTCTTCTTCACAAACAAAACCGGAGCACCCCATGGAGAAATACTAGGTCGAATGAAGCCTTTGTCTTGTAAATCTTTGAGTTGAGCCTTCAACTCTTTCAATTCGGCCGGATCCTTCCGATAAGGAGGAATTGAAATGGGATTTGAATCCGGTAGCAAATTGATACCAAAATCAATTTCTCATTTCGGAGGAATACCAGGAAGATCATTAGGAAAGACCTCCAGAAATTCCCTCACTAAGTGGACCGACTCGATGGGAGGATTTTCGAAGTCTAAATCTTTGACTCTTACAATGTGATATAGACACTCTTTAGAGATAATTTTGCATGCTTTTAAACAAGAGATGATACAAACTGTAGGAACAAAATTTCCCCCATTCCACTCTAAAACGGGCTCATTTTGAAAGTTAAACTTGACCACCCTAGTTCTATAATAAATGGAGGCCAAGCAAGCATTCAACCAATCCATACCCATAATGACATCAAATTCGTACATATAAAGTTCTACTAGTTCCACATAAGTAACTCTATTGGGCAACATTATAGGAAAATTTCTATACACCATTTTTTCAACCACTGACTCACCCACCGGCGTAGTCACCATGAAAGATTCATTTAAGATATTACGAAAAATGTCAAACTTTTTAGATACTTGAGGAGTAACAAATGACAAGGTAGAACCGGGATCAAGTAAAACATATAAATCAATAGAAAAGACTTTCAACATACCGGTCACCACACATGGAGAAGTCTCTTGCTCACCTTTAGAGCGGAGAGCATAAAATCGGTTCTTCTTCGAAGCATCAACATTAGAACCACTTGCTTAAGCTTTACCACCACCCTTGTCTTAACCCTTCACATTAGGGCAATCCCTTACCTTGTGGCCACTCTTGCGATAACCAAAACAACTATCCGTTCATTTAAGGCAATCACCATAATGCTTCTTGCCACACCTTCCACAAGTTGGCTTTTTATTTGGTGAACAAGTGCTCCCTCCCTTTTGAGGCTTAGGTTTTCACACCCTATCATCACGAGGCTTAGGGAACTTGGTAGGAACTTGACTAGAAAACCTCTTCTTGAACTTAGGCTTGTCTTGTATATCAACCCTACCCTTTGAAGAACCACCATCAAAAGATCTTGCCCTCTAGGCATTTCTACTCTTTCTCTTAGCCCTTGCATCTTCCACATGTTGAGCATGAACCATGAGACGAGAAATGTTCATATTGTCATGTAGCATAACAGAATTACATTCCTCTTGCAAGTCATCAACACTCCTGTCACAAAGCGACTCATTTCATCCCTTGGATCGGAAACCAAAGAAGGAGCATACTTTGACAATTTAGTGAATCTCAAAGAGTATTCAAGTACACTCATAACTCCTTGATGAAGGTTGATGAACTCCACAAATTTTTCTTCCCTCCTATTCCTAGGAAAGAACCGATCAAGAAAAGGCTTCTTGAAAACCTCCCAAGTCACTGGTCCACCTCTTAAAGGCTTATTTGTCGCTCCATTAGATGTACCAATTTTGGGCCATATCTTTGAGTTGGTAAGTGGCTAAGTTGACATTCTCACTAGTAGTCAACTCCATAGCATAGAGAATCTTGTAGAATTCATGAATGAACTCTTGGGGGTCTTCTTCAAATTTTGACCCATAAGAAGTAGGAGGATTCATTCTAGTACAATCCCTCAAACTGGAGGCCATGGTGCCAACATGTTGGTTTGCTCGGGGTACAACCTCACGATTAGATTGGGCCGTCATGGTTTGGGATTGAGTAGTGACGGCTATTGCTTGTGTAGTAATGGTTTGGGACATTTGGAGAAAGGCAACCCTTATATCACCATCCGTCATAGGTGGAGGATTAACCGGAGCTTGATCATCATTAGCAACTTCATCAAGAGGAGGGACTTTATCACCACGGGGAGGAACTGCCGCATTGGTTATCTTTTTCTAAAGCCTTCGTGTCGCGTTCCTTCGAGTATTCATTGCCTGTAATCACAATGAAAGAATTAGATGATAAAGGCACATAGAGTACAAGACTCTCGAGGCACGACATTAGATTTTTAGAAAAGTGAGTGTTTCCTAAGCATCATATAGTATCCTATTCGTAAGTGTGGTGCGCTGCACAATTATGAGTAAGAATCTACATAGACGTTGTTGATAGAGACAATGACTAGTTTCCTATTCAACCTCATGCTCTGATCCCAAGTTTGTCATATCCGGGGAGCACCCCCTAGACGTAACCGGCATCTTCGTCCTCTTTGAGGACTAAGACTAGACTCTTAGTTTACATCATTACATTCATAGGTCAAAATGTGGAAAAAATTAAATTTTTTCATTACTTCTACTTTGAGGTTTACATAGACCTCTACATACACATAATATATATTCATATCGAGTATACATAGGCCCTTCGTATAAGAAGATTACATAGTATTCTACTTTTATTTTGTATAGGTATATAAGATACTTAACATAGTCTTAAAAGAGTGTCTCATATCATAACCATCTAAAACAAGAGTATATCAATTGGGCATATCCCATACATATATGTAATAAAGCCACATATAGGCTATAAAATTCAAACTCAAATGAAAAGGAAATAAAATATAAGTCTTAAAGCTAAAACAACTTCATAAGCTTGATACTGGCGTTGCCCTCGGAAATTTAGGACCTACCCAACTTGGATGATTGAGAAATTCCAAGTTTTCTTAAAAGTCTTCTCAAAATCCCTTCAACGACCGGAACCTAAAATGTTGGGGTAAAGGGAGAACATGGGGTTAGCACATCGCATGTACTAAGTATAATACCATATGACCATATAAGATCAAATCATTCTAAAAAGGGACATTTCATAAGAGTAACTAACATCATATAGCGTCATTTACATGTAACATAATCACATTATCATCATTTACATTTATAAGCATGTACATACATAACAATAACATCCTAAGACTCCCTTCAAGGATAACTAGTACAATGTATATGTAGAGTCCCATACCCCTACGTAGACTAAGCAAAACCCTTTAGGTCATCCTAGTTAGAGTTTATTCATTACTTCATTTTACCTTTTTGGGAACATGTTGCCTTAACCGACATAGACCACATGATCTAATGTCGAATTTGGTGTCATAGAACCCTACACCGAAAGAAGGCGGACTACTTGCCAAGGTAGTACCATAACATGAACATAGAAACTACGTGGATCCACTAGCTAGTATTCCTATAGGGGAAACATAGTTCAAAAACTAGGAGATATAATTGGGACCCTCTTTATGCTACATGCATTATAGTCTCCAAACTCATGAGTACATTAGTGATCCTACCTTCCCTATGTGGGAAGGGACGCTCATCACTCTAGTTCACTAGGTGCTAAGCTAGAGTCCTATTTTGAAATGTCTTTAAGCCTTTATTAACAATCATAACTGAGTTTAGGTCATAGGGTCTATCCGTTATATAATCATCATCATAGCTAAATAAGAATTGAATGAGTACTTTCCTTTCATTACAATTCATCCATGTGAGGTTATCACATTTACATAATCATTCATGATAAGGCACATTGGTAAGTCATCACCATCTTTATAACATTACATCTTAGCCAACACCTAACAAACTGTAGTTGAGACATTTCAATTCAACATCATACCAAATCTATCAATCTTAGTATATGGTATACTTCAATACAATATCATCACTTAATCACAAGTAACCACAATTGAAGTAAAGAGTTGAGATCACAATACTTACCAAGTAACCTTCATAAGGAAACATCATGGTTTTACCATTAACCATCATACTAAACCAAACAATGGGTGTAATATCACCATACAATAGTAACCAACATAATAATAAGGCCAATTGAATCATTATACAATAACTCATCACTAGTTCATAGCCTAGAATTAGAGACTTATATCAAATTCATAATCTACTTAACAATATAGGTCAATTACTCAAGAACTAGCATAATTGGACTACAATATATCACCATATACTCATTATTAGAATAATAAAAACATAGGATAGTAATTCACACACTAACCAAACCAATTGCAACAATAATATATAATTCAATTCAAGATCACAACCTAGTCTTAAGGGGAAAAGGTCATCTTCTACAAACTAGACCAATAAATCAAGAAATAACATAATTGAGTTACAATACATGTTAATATATTCATAATATCCAAAATAAATCATAAACAAAGCAATTCACAAGATCAACTTCGAGATTACAAAAGACCCACATGAATTTCATACTTTTGAAATCAATTTGATGGAACCCTTTGGGGAAAGAGGTCCCAAAGGTTAAAGGAATCCCATAACTTAATGTTTGATGAATATTGATGGATAAACCTTGGTTATTGAATCCCTAAAACCCTCCTTAATTTGATCTTCTATGGTGTTCTTCAACTTGGGAGAGAGAAAGAAAAGAGAAGGAAAAGAGTTTGAGTTTGGGAATTATGAGGGCTTAGGTTTGTTTAATTAGCTTAGGGTCTTTATATAGGTCATTAACCCACTTAATTAGTCTTCCCTAAACCCCTAACTAATTAATTAACCACCTAATTAATTAACTCAACCTAGCTTAAAACGAGCAGCAAAACAGTGTCTTGACAAATGACTCCCTTACGACGCCTCGTGTGTCAATCGACAGACCAAGGACCAACCGTCCTGTTGGTCCATCATTTTGGTATGAGTCTTTTCAAAAAAGGACTCCCAAGATTTGGCTATGTGATCATCGACAAAAGCAGTCCATGCCACGTTTGGCAATCGACAGACCAAGGACCAACCGTTTGGATAGTCCGTCGTTAACTTCAGAGACTTGGCCAAACAGGCTTACAAGGATTTGGCTAAGTGTCCATCGACGGAAGCAGTCCACGCCCCGTCGATTGGACAATGGGTCGTTGGTTGCATCCGTTGGTGAACACTGCCTTGGGCAGCCTTTGACCCCAAAATGCAAGGGTGATTCTCAAGGGCCCTTTGTTGGTCCTTGGGGAGTCGTACCCGGACTTTTAGATTATGAATCAACTCTAATACATGTTATACACCCTTCCACCAACTTTCATTATTTTCCAACTCCTAAAACCTACACAAATAGGCTAAGTCACACTACCACCTCATTGAACTAGTTTTCGGACGTCTTTGACGTTCTTTTATGTTTTGGTTTCTAATCTTTCTAAATGACTTATATTAATAAAATTGACCTTAAAACAATGTCTAAACCTTTTGAAACCTATGTTAGGCTCTAGAACACGTCTTAGACTTTGAACTGTTACAGTGATGATGTGTTGAATGTTGTTGGCTGCTTTATGGTTCATTGAGTTCTTCAAAGTGTCTTAAAATGTTCTAAGTGTCATTCCAGGACTAATTTTCCCAAGTGGGGGATATTGTAAGGTCTCTCAAAATAAACTAATATGTCTAGAGCCTCACACGTGCCTTAAAATATTCATAACATTTTAATAAAGTGTTTTATAGTAGGTATGATTTATTTGATGTTGTTTGGAGATCAAACGTCCAAGAACGTCAAAGACGTTCAAATGTTTGCCTTGAGACATGCTAGTGTGTTCTAGTGTGCATTGGTATGTTTTATGTGTTGTTTGGAGTCTAAAGATAGTGGGGATGACGCTATCATATCATGAACCTATGTAGGGTCAAAACTTCCGAGTAAGACTCACCAAGGACCGCATTAGGGGTCCTTGAGGAGGACCCAACCTTGGGCCAACTAGCTGCCTAAGGCAGCAACCTTTTGTTCTTCCATAAAACATGTCCTCGTCATGGAATAGGGTCTCCATAGTCAAAAAGTTTGGTCCGTGTTGCGGACACATAGCGGACTCTACTACCCCAAAAATTGATTCCAAAAATCATGTTGGAACATCTCCGCGTTGCGGACTTGGTCCCCGACGATAATTCCAAAAATTAAAGTTAACTTTGACTTATCTAAAATGGTCCAATTCATGTTGGGCTATTTTTCATACTTTGGGAGTCTGTTATAAACGGTCTTAATTCATATTTATACCATTTCCCAAGGAAAAAATCCCAATACCCAATAAGAAATTAAAAATCCAAAACCCTCTTCTTTTCCAAATTCTCTCAAATCCTCCATTGGAGGGAAAACTCATGTTCAAGTTAGAAGATGAATTTTCAAACGATTTATTCTACAATTTCATGGGTCTTCAATCAATAAGGTATGGTAATCCTTCATCCTTAGTTAACCATTCAATTAAGGAGTCCGTTCGAAGATTTTCAAAGAAGATTCTATGATCAAAATTGCTATCTTTCAATGTAGCCATGTGCTGATTGTCAAATTGATTTCAAAATCATTCTAATGATGAATACATGATTAATTAGTGATTTTATAATTAATTTCAATCCATTTCCATGAAGAAACCATGATCCTCCTAATTTCTCAAATTGTCCTATAGTGTGGGCTTTATGATCTGGATGTTATGTTGATCGAATTGTGGTTAGATTATGTTGAATTACTTATAGATACTGTTTTCTATACGAATTGATGTTGAATTATTGAGGAATTGAACAATGATGATGAAAGCTTGGAGAAGTGGTAAGATTGACCTATTTCTTCTGCTTTATATAGAATTGGTAGTTGAATTGGCCTTGAATGGAATTATGTGGTATGGTCCACTTATGATGGCGATGTTTAATTTCTTGTAATTCTATATGTGATCTGATCATGGCTTTTAAGGAATGTTATGAATTAATAAGGGTTATTATGATGATCACTCATATGAAGTCATATGTGTAGTCTTTCAATATAGTATCATGATATCGGTGTTGATGGTGTCTTCTACATTTGAATTAAGTTCATAGGGTTAGTTATTGGTCTATATGATTATCAATGCTAAGGTGCTATCGATAGATGACCCCTAACTATGTACCCCTACATGATATTGTTTATAGTATGATTAGGAGTCTTAGATACAAAAGATGAAGATGTCTTGTATCCTATACTATAATGTTGGTGAGTTGTCAATAGACCCTATTACTTTATATGTGAGTTTTATATGGTTTGAAGTGACATGAATGTGTAATATGATCCTTACAGGGTGGCCTTCCATATACTATGTTTGTTGCCATTATGTGATCATGTTGACCAATGTACACACACGCACCTCATGCATGTCTATGAGTAGGATAGATTTATGGTGCATAATGAAAGGATAATTCTCATATGCACTAATGTCTACTACTATGCATGGGATGTATATGTTCCTGAAACAATGATAATGTATCTTATCTAGGATGACTTGTCTATCCATTGAACATGTGTGCTTTGATAGGATAGTTCCTAGATTGATTCTCTATGTACATGAATATTAATGCATGAGTAAGTTATGAACATGACTTATGTTATGATGTTACGTATATGATATGATGAAGTATGAATATGTGTTGTGTCTAAACGTGTTTATATAAAAGGGTTGCTCATATATGCACACCTATAAACTTATGCATAAATAAAGTGATGTATGAACATGTATGGTCCAAGAGTGTCTATGTGAAAGGTCTTCTCACATGTATGTACACACACACATGAAATGTATGAATGAAACATTGTCACAACCGGAAAGCACCCCCTAGAAGTAACATGGCGTACTTGACCTCTCAGAGGTCTTATACAAGCCCGTAGTTATCATTCATCGCATTGAAGACATTATTGAGTATGAAATTTACCTTTTATTTAGACGCCATGACCTATATTACTTGTAAGCATAAGTGAAGTGTGAGTGTGTGTATACATTGGTCAACATGATCACATAATTGCTATGAACAAAACATTGAGGCAGACACACTCTGAAGACCACAATACTCTTTCAAGCATAGACCACACAACACACAATAACATAGGAGGCAAGACAATCATCACATTATAATCAAGACTCCTAACTTTAGCTATTTACACATTCACATAGGGGTTCATGGGTAGGGGTCATCAATCCTTAACACTTCATTAATGTCAGCACCTACACATGATCTTAGCATAATCATTTACATGCTCATAACAATAGTAACATAACCTAGATTCACAACTATAATAGAACACTTGACACAAGTTACACATAAGGTGATCATCATAACCACTCATTCATATATTCATCAATTTGCCTTCAAGGCCATGATCAACACATATATAATGAAAAAAAAGTAAACACCACCACCATAAGTGGACCATACCACACAATGTCATACAAGGCTTCATCCACATTACTATAGAGAAATAGAGAAGTAGAAGAGTAGAGCAATTCTTACCAATACTTTAGCCTTTGGTCATGATTGACCATTACTACTCTTTTTAATCAATAATTCAAGTATAGGTTAGTAGCTAGAGTACCATAATCATAAAAGAAACCATGGACAATTCGCTACAAGATCATATTACAATCTAATACAATACATCTCATATATACTAGAAAGTCGAAGAACATATATCTTTAACCCAATTCGGTTGCATTGATCATCAATAAAAATTTATCATCAATACACATGTAGGGAAGTAGCTAATGATATCATTACTCAAACAAAATCATGCTTTATCTACCCTAACATTTCGATCATGTCATATACATTACAATAGTCACTTTATATGCTAGAAGAATCTAAATCAATCTTTACCAATTCCATGGTTATCTATTTAGATCAACTATACCTAATTATCATCACATTATACATATAGGCAGTAGCTAAGAACAATTAACCATAATCGAGTCATATAGCAACCATCCCAACATCATGATCACAAGTTACTACTTGGTAGACTAGAAAAAACTAGATCAATTCAAGCCAATTCTTATTTACATTGATCATACGAGATTACTATCCATAATTCATTCATGATATTAACCTAAAACAGTAGTTATAATCATCATCACTTATTCGAATTCAACATTAAAACATAAAAAGGGCAATATTACAGTGAATCATAGAACTCTAAGCTAAGCATGTTCAAATCTTCATACTTTGATCCACATGGATCCTTCATCATCAATTAATCATTAATTCATGTAAATAAAAGTATCTATAAGCTTTCAATGTAATATAATCACAATTCAACCATTAACAAGCCATGATCACAATGCCGATGCAAGGGTTAAATCGAGTTAGGAAGGGACATGGGTTCATAATGCAATTGGATTCAAATTCACGTTTAAACCAATACATTAACATCAATTCATCATTATTTAACCATTAAAAACGTTTTTATAAAGAACCCATGGCTAGATTGAAAGATTGAAAATTTGATCATGAAATCTCTTTGAAAACTTTGAGAAGAACTCTCCAAGTGAAAGATTACTTAGAGATGAAGGATCGCCATACCTTTGTTTAGTTAAAAACCTCTAAAACTTGGTGAATCATCCATGAAAATCCAAGCTCCAAGCTTTTCTTGAGCTTCACCAACAATGGTGATTTCTAAGGAGAATAATTTTGGAGGGAAAGGTTTATTTCGTGAGAAGGGATTGGGAATGGGTTTTTCACGTGTTTGATCTCTTAAATACACCCAAAAATAGGTAAATTAATAAATTAGAGTCATTTTAGGATGTGGGGTGAATTTCCCATTCACCCCTTAAATAAAACACTCGTTTGGCAGTGTTGCAAGCCACCATCGACGGATCACCATTCACTGGCCGTTGGTCAATCGACTGGACGTCTGTGGCTTCCGTCGATTGGTCATTGGCCTGTTTTTGGACTGAGACTTGCCCAGGTTAAGTTTTCATCGACGATACCTCACCTACGGGCCGCTGGTTAACCAACTGGCCGTCATTTGGTTCAGTCAATTGACACTGCCAAGGCAGTGTCTCGACCAGCCTTGGGTCCTGCTTGTGGGCCCTTTTGTGGGGACCTTTAGAAGTCGTACCCAGAAGTTTCCCATGTAAATACAAACCTTACCAAGTTTTAGACCTCCCACATAAGTTTGACCCAAAACAAATACTCGCAGCTCATCCAAACATACAAGGTCCCATCAAGAAACACACATGTATGTCTCAAGGATATCTTTCGAACGACTTGGACGTTCTTGGACGTTTGATCTCCAAACTTCACGAAACTCCATATAATAGCATTACACATCATTATAAATCATTTTAAGACTTCATAATATCATGAAATACACATATAAGCACGCATAGACACATGAGGCACATAGACAACTAATCGTCGAACGTGTTGGTCTTCCCTTGACGTTCGGCTTCCAAATCACCTCACACTTTACACACTGACTCAATACCATATTATATACATTTTATGACATTATAACCTTAATAAAAACAGATTAGGATCTAGACACCCTAACTCATTTTGGGGGTCTTACAAGCGTATTATGATATTATAGTAAAGTAGAGTCTCTTGAAAGGTTTGCTCAATTGTACTCTAAACTAGACTATACTTTATATGTGTTATGTCTATGTGAAAGTTTTTCTCACATGATCTAGGTTGATGAGAGGACATTCTCATCTATGACCTAGAGCTATGCAAATAAGCGGTAAATCTCCTAAAGCCTATTTTTATTAAGTAATGTTAATAAAGGCTTTTAAATAAAGGGAAGCTAGATTAGTACTGAGTGAAATTGATGATGAATGGTTCCCCTTCCCAAAGGGAAGGCTTGTTCACCTAGTCCTCACGAGGTGGATAACTATAATTCCAAATTGGCATAAAGAGGGTTTCAATATATACCTCTAAGTTCAATAAACTATGTTGCCCCATAGGACCTAGCAAGTGGATACACCTAAGATACTAGCATGATATTCATGTCTTACCTTTGCAAGTAAGATACCCTCTTTTGTGTGAGGGGATAACACAAAATTCCTTGTTTAGCACACATTGTCTTAATGTTGGTTAAGGCTATAGGTTCCCTAATGTATAATGAAAAATGGTAGTAAAGTAAGGAACCCTAACTAGGATAACCCAAGGGAAGTTACTTAGGATAGGTTAGAGTAATGAACTTACCTATGCATTGCACAAGTAGTTTATTGAAGGGTGTTGTAAGAAGGTGTTCTACATGTATATGTATATGCATATGTTTATGTTCCTTATGCATGACAATGTAGTGTTGTCTACTTGTTATGATAATATCCATATTATTGATCTTATTGAGCGATATGATGAGATCTTACCTTATATGCATAATGTTGGTCTTAGTGACTGTATTATGAAGGTCTTACTTGGTATGTATGAAGTTGTATATATTTCCCATGTTGATATATGAAGTAAATTCTAAGGCTGTAGTCTCTTTGTAGGTTTACTTAGAATGTGTGAGGTTATTGGGCTTCAGATGTACACTGCACTAGCAGGCTTAGATTGAGAATATGAGTAGATTTGTATGATGTCTTTATTAAGTGAAGTCCAAGTATGCTATTTGTTGACTATTGGCACTTATGATGTCATTGGTAGTATCGATTTGTATGTTATATTGGAATGATTCTTCTATGTGGTCTATAAAGTAATTTGGGTCAAATGTGAAGTATTATGATATGCCATGTTTATATGAATATGTATGTTTGATGTAATGAAGCTTGTATGAATGTTAACCCTTATGGCCTTAAGTTGATGCTTGAGTGTGGATGGTTCAATGTGACACTATTCATGCATTGCACAATGTATCACTAGAGGGTTACTTGGGAGTTAAGAAGTTAAGGTAAAAGAAAGATAATGTTATGAAAATTTAAATGTGCCCTGAATGTAATATGTGGGTTAATGTGATGTTGTGACTATTGTACATGTCTATATGAAGTATGTGAACTATAATGTACTTATTCTATCATTGTTCGTGATGTTTTACCAAAAGACATGATGCATGGTTTCAAAAATAATATCCTCTTTAAATGCATATTTTTGCACGGTTAACATACTTCATGCATTCTTGTACTAATACCATTCTTCTTTATCTTTTTACACAAAGTGTACGTGGTGATGGATAGATGATATATCTTAATGTGAAGGGTTTGGATAGCCTGCCAAATTTAAAGGAAAGGGATCCTTAAGATTCAAGGATTACCTATGTCATGTTTTATTCAAAGTTATCTAATAGTTTAGTTATTGTTTTACGTTTTAAGGGTCGTGTCTCTAATATACTCTAATGATGTTTAGTCTAAGATGGCAAAGGAGACTTAGAGTCTAACTATGTATTTTGAGATTTTTATATATATGAAGTGATGATTCTAGCATATGATGTACTATGAAAAGTTTTAATATTTCTGCTAAATTTATTATGACAATGCGATGAATGATAAGTATGGGTTTGTATAAGACATCCGAGAGGTCAAGTACGCAATGTTACTTCTGGGGATGCTCTCAGTCCATGAAAAATGTGGTATCAGAGCATGAGGTTATAAAAGAGTTTTTAGGGTCCAAACTCTCATATTGCAATGTAGTAGAGTCTCGTTCATCGGTGATGAGTCGCGACACATCCATGAGCAAGAGGTGTAGGACGATACCGTTTCCCTTCTTCACTATTCTCATATCATGCCATAGAACTTAACTCTATGTGATCTCTCTCTTATGTTTCCTTGTCTGGTGGTTTTCTAGATGTGATAACTTAGATGGGATGATATTCCAATGCTTGAGGAAGAAAAGGTGAGTTTTGATACTTACCTTGGTTTTATGGTTTGATAAGTTTAAGTGAAGGTGAATTTGGCATGTTTTGTTGTGATGCCATTTTATGTTATAGTTTGTATATGCAAAATGAGATATTATGTTCAGAAGTATGATATGATATGGTTAAAGCTTGTTAAGAGTTGTTATAGTTTAATGGAGTTCCCTTTTAACTAATGAGTTGTTTTATGAGTATATAGGATGAAGGTATAATGTTAGGAAATAGGCTTGAATGGTTTTGAAGAAAATGTGGTAAATAGTGAAAGTTGATATTGCCTTTGAATATGTGTAATGCTTCATTGTTGCCTTTTTTGGATTTGAGTCCTTTGTATAGGCTTGTTCTTAAGAATGTGAGGTAGTGATTGTACCTTTTAAAGTTAGTGTGAAATATGATAGTTATGAGAGAATCCTTATGATTAGTTAATGATTCCCTATATGAACCTATTCTAAGAGTGGGGAAAAAGGGATGAAAGGATTTTATTCCATAAGTTGGTATTATGTTTTTCCTTATGTTGACTTAGAAAGAGGTATGTATTTATTAGTCCATATATAGGGGAAATCAATTGATGTTGACCTACTTTGAAAGTGGTTAGTTGCCTTTTAAGTTTGATCTTATGTTTGGTCACTTGAAAATGGTGCTTAGATTGTACTTGTGCTTTGTTGGTTGGAAGGTCCCTTCAAAGAAGTGAATGTGTGTTGAAATGACTTAGAAGCTCCCTTGACCTACTGTTGAAAGAATAGAATGAGTTATTCATGCCCAAGTATCCCTTGTTTCCCTTATGGTGTTACCTATAAAGAATGGTTACCCTAAAGTTCTAAGAAAAGATGGTAGTGGACCTTAAGAGTCATATTATGTTCCTATGTTATGATAAAGTGATGGATTTACCCTTGGTATTCATGGTGTAGTTAAGGCCTCATATGGTTTGGTAGTATGAACTAACTTGGATGTTATTAGTTTCCTTTGGGTGTTAGTCTTAGAGGAAATATAATGATTGGGTTCGTTGGATCCTTGATGAAAGATTAGGAGTGGGAACCCTCAATGATGATAAAGATTCTTATGTAAGGAGTATGTAGGTTTGATCTTGATTTACCTTGACCTTGGTGTTTTAGGGTGTGATGTGATCAGGCTTACCCCAAGTGGGGGATAATGTGCCTAGATGGTAAGGTTTTGAATACCTTTATTGTTCTTATCATTGAGTTCCCTTGAATTTACCTATGTTGAGAACAACTTTTAGGTGATGTTAAGAAGGGTGTTCATAATATTATATCCCAAGAGTGGGATGTTGTGCTTAGTTATTAAGGTTGGTTAGCTAAGGTTCTCTTAATGTTGAATAAGTTGCTCGTAAATGGGTTTAACCGAAGCGGGGGATGGTGAGTAGAGTAGTAAGGTCATTGATATCCCTATCTTATACTTTTATTCTTACTAAAGCTTTTAACCAAAGAGTGCCTAGTAGCTTGTTTATGATGGGAGTCTTGCATAAAAATATAAGTTGCATGTTCTCCTTATGATGTGCATATCTTAATTCACTCTATGTAATGCATGTTTTGAAAGGTTCTAAACTGCATGAAAAAGGAGTTTTGATTAAATTCATGTTTTCTCGTGTTGATGGTTCATCATTATATGTTAAATGTGCATTAGATTTCATGAGATAGATTAATGAGCATGCTTGATGTCATTTATAATGTGTGGTGTTTTTCCCCACAATTGGAAGTTGAGTTTTCTCTAAATGGGTTAAGATGAGTCCCTTTGAAAATATGTGATTTGTATGGTTTGGGAAGTATGAATGCAGTCTCACTCTTGACAAGTGAAAGAATGTCTAGCCAATGTCCGTGTGTGTGCCTATAAGTTGTAAGAACTTTCCAAAATGATGTATGTTTATGAAGACTAGTCTCAAACTATAAACTTGAATTATGTAAAATGACTTCCTATTGTTGTGATGTGTGTGGTGATTCACCATTTTGACTTCATTAGGAAGGAAATATGAGCATTCCTTGGTTAGAAGTGGAGAAGTTTCCCTTACACTGAATTAAACATTGTGTATTGCTTGTATATGAACCTTATGATAACATGTGAGTATGTTAAGGAGAAGGACATTCCTCCTTAAACATAACAAAATATGGTAATGCTTAGTATGTCTAAGTGATAAGGATCTTTGTTTATCTACATTACTCATAATCCATGAGCATTGATTATGAGTTACTTGTTTGTTTCATAAGTCATGTTGAATCTGCCTATGTGTGACTTCAAGGTTGTTGCATGTTCAGATCTTAATGGAATGAAATGTAATTAGCATGTTATGATTAGGAAAAGGATGCTCCTCCTATGAACATGAGAAGTTCTTATGTGCTTGATGCATTAAGGAGTTAGTGAATAAAGGTTTTCCTTGCTTGTGTTGTATTAAGTGTAACATGGTTTGAAGTTCGCGTTCCTTGTATGTTTGGTGCATTTACTGTTTCTAATGATGCGTTGAATGTTGTGAACTGCTCAACGGTTCACTCAGTCCTTGAAAGTGTTTTAAAATGTTCCAAGTGTCATTTAAGGATGAATGTTCCAAAGTGGGGGATATTGTAAGGTCTCTCAAAATAAACTAAGGTTTCTAGAGCCTCACACATGCCTTAAGAGGTTTATAACATGTTAATAATGTGTTTTACAGTATTTATGATTTATTTTAAGTTGTTTGGAGGTCAAACATCCAAGAACGTGAAAGACTTTCGAAAGTTAGCCTTGAGACATACTAGTGTGTTCTAGTGTACTTTTGTATGTTTTATTTGTTTTTTGGAGTCTAAAGTCAGTGGTGATGACCCTAACATCTAAATTAACTTATGTAAGTTCAAACGTCCGGGTACTACTCCCCAAGGACCGCACTAGGGGTCCTCGAGGAGGACCCAACCTTGGTCCAACAAGCTGCCCAAGGCAGCAACCTTTTGTTCTTCCATGAAACATGTCCGCGTCGATGACTAGGGTCTACATAGGCCAAAAGTTTGATCCGCGTTGCGGATACAACGCGGACTCTATTTCCCCAAGAATTATTTCCAAAAATGATGTTGTAACATCTCCGCGTCTCGGACTTGCTCCCCGACGATAATTCCGAGAATTAAAGTTAAGTTTGACTTATCTAAAAAGGTCCAATTGATGTGGGGGTATTTTGGGTACTTTGTGAGTCGGTTATAAACGGTTTTAAAGTCATATTTTACACCTTTACCAAGGCAAAAATCCCAATACCCAATAAGAAATAAAAAATCCAAAACCCTCTTGTTTTCCAAATTCTCTGAAAACCTCCATTGGAGGGAAAAATGAAGCTCAAGCTAGAAGATGAACTTTCAAATGATTTCTTCTCCAATTTCATGGGTCTTCAATCAATAAGGTATGGTAATACTTCATCCTTAGTAAACCATTAATCTAAGGAGTTCCTTCAAAGAATTTCAAAGAATATTCTATGATCAAAATTGCTATTCTTCAATCTAGCCATGTGTTCATTGTCAAATTGATTTAGAAGTCATTCTTATGATGAATACATGATTAATTACTGTTTTTATGATGAATTTCAATCCAATGCCATGAAGAACCCATGATCCTCCTAATTTCTCAAATTGGCCTATAATGTGGGTTTATGTTCTTGATGTTATGTTGATCGAATAGTGGTTAGATTATTTTGAATTACTTATAGCTATTGTTATCTATACGAATTGATGTTGAATTATTCAGGAATTTATCAATGATGATCAAATCTTGGAGAAGTTGTAAGACTGCCCTATTTCTTCTACTTTGTATAGAATTGGTGGTTGAATTGGCCTTGAATGGTATTGTGTGGTATAGTCCACATATGGTGGGGATGTTCACTTTCTTGTCATTCTGTATGTGAGCTGATCATGGCCTTGAATACAAGTTAGGAATTATGAATGGTGGTTATGATGATCACTCATATGAAGTTATATGCCTAGTATTTTAATCTAGTATCATGTGCTAGGAGTTGATGGTGTCTTCTACATTTGAATGAAGTTGTTAGGGTTAGGTATTGGTCTATATGATTATAAATAATGAGGTGCTATTTATGAATGACACTTACATATGTACCCCTACATGAATTTGTTGTCTAAAGTATGATTAGGAGTATTAGATACAAATTATGAAGATATCTTTCTCCAATGGTATAATGTTGGTGAGTCGTCAATAGTCCCTAGTACTCTATATGTGAGTTTTATATGGTTTGAATGGACATGAATGTGTACTGTGATCCTTAGAGGGTGGCTTCCCCAATACTATGATTGTTGCCATTATATGATCATGTTGACCAATGTACACACACCTCATGCACGTCTATGAGTAGTATAGATTCATGGTTTCTAATGAAAGGATAATTCTTATATGCACTAATGTCTACTAATATGCATGTGAAGTATATGTTCATGAAAGAATGATAATGTATCTTAACTAGGATAACTTGATAGGTATACTAGGACACTGGTATGTGACCTTGTCCATACATTGCACATTTGTGCCTTGATAGGATAGTTCCTCGACTGATTCTCTAGGTACATGAATATGATTGCATGAGTAAGTTATGAACATGAATTATATGTTATGATTTTAATATGATATGTTGAAGTATGCATATGTGTAGTGTTTAAAGGTGTTTATATGAAAGGGTTGCTCATATATCTACATCTATACACTTATGCATAAATAAAGTAAAGTATTAACATGTGTGGTCCAAGAGTCTCTATGTAATATTCCAGAAAATGTACTTGTCTAGTGAAGAGTCTATTAGGTTTTATGATTATGTATTGAGGTACATAGGCATCCCAATGACCAATATTGAGTAATATTTGGCATGTTAGAGAATATTGGCTTAAGGATGTTAGCCAATTTCTATATACATAAAATACACTTTGATGTTCATACACTCCAATCCAAGCTTGTTTAGGAATTGTACAAGCAATGAAGACCCTAATCTAAAATAATTATATTCATCGCATACACACATTAGGTACGAGACATCCAAGTGTCAAGCCTAGGTACCATAGCACATGATCATTTAAAATGATCATGTAGATTAAGCAGTGCCCAAGGACATAGTGAGGATCCTTGGACAAGAAGTGAACTTTCAAGAGCGCACGGTTAGGAAAGTGCACGACAACACATGTGCAAGCACATGTGCTAACGGCCAAGAGACCAAGCCCAACCGATTTAGTTAGGGCGGTTAGGGGGCAGGCACGCATCGGGTCCATCCACGTGGGGCCGAGCTTCCTAAGCAATCCTAGACTCTAACTAACTTACCTAACTAGATAACTAACCTAGGACTAACAAAAATGAACCAACTAGTGTGCCCGAAATCCTAAGACCTAACCGGGTGACACTAGCCGAGTATCTAACTAAAGAAACATCCTAGTACCTAACCTAGGATGGTTCAAAGGGGTTGGTTATGGTCCTAACGACTTTGGTGTAATTTTAATTACCCTTTAATTAATTAAATTAGCAACTTAATTAATTAATTTAAATGGTCAAACCCGAGACCCTTAAGCAAATTTTCAGAATTTGGCTAAGTCAAATGTTCTCCTATTTTTAGTTAATTTAGGAGAGGCATTTTGGTAATTTAAGTGGAGGGTCTTTTGGATAATTCATGGAACAACTATATATTGATATTAGGTCAGTTTTAGAAAACTTTTACACGTCCCAAATCAGATCAAAGAAAAATTCTCTCAAATCTCTCAAGAACGCTGTCTTTTCCAAACTCCATTGAAGAACAAGAAAAGCTTAAGGGAGAAGACGAAGGTTTTGAAATTTCCAATCAGATTTCGTGGATTCTTAATCTATAAGGTATGGGGTTTTCACTTTTGGGATTCCTTTCCCCAAGAGGTCCTTTCAAGATAAGTTTTCAAGAACTTCAAATACTACGGTTTGTTTCTCTACAAAGCGGATTTTCTTCCTAACCCTAGATTTATGATTTTCAATGAAACGTAAACGTTTTCTACATTCAATTTCAAACAAATTTTTGAGTAATTGATTGATAATGTTTGAATGTCGTGTGATAAATGATCTTTCTCTAAGTGATGGTTTCGAATGGGTAGTTTCTAGTGTTTGATAATGTGTAAACGTTAGGGTTGGAATTTAAGGTTTGAATGAACCCTTTTAACGACCCGTTTACCTTCTCCTACGCTATGTATTGATCTTGTACATGATTTGATGAGTTGTTATTGATTATGCCATTGAGTATTTCACTATGTATGATTATGAATATTGCATGATGAATAAGATTCTTGGAAGCAAGAGGTAAGTCTTCTAGGTGTGATTACTCTTTTATGTTTATATTAGCCTATAAACTATGATGCGATGTTATTAAAAGTATGTATGATGTTTCTATGTAAATATGCTGGGCTATGAACATGTTACTTGTGAGATTATGATAAGAATATGAATATGCAAGTTATGATACTCTCTTGTATGCTTTACACAAGATGATTATGCCATGTAAATCTCACAAAAGAAAGGTTATGATGAAAGGAAATTCTCGTCTAATCTAAAAGAGCTCATGATCATGTTATACAAGGAGTTAATCACCTATGACCTATGATAAGTTTATGATAAAAGAAAACTTAAATGGTATTTCAAGAAAGGGACTTAAGCTAAGCACCGATGAACTAGATATGGGAAGTGTCCCTTCACTAGCGGGAAGGTAGGTTCACAATGAATCTCATTAGATTGAGGCTGCCATGTAATGTGGAACTATGAGTCTCTAATACATCTCCTAGTTCTTGAACTATGCTGCCACCAGAGGATACTAGCTAGTGGATCCACCTAGAAAGCAATGTCATGTTAGGTTCTACTTTTGCCGGTAGACCACCTCTTTTCGGTGTGGGGAAGACACTAGATTCCATGTTTTGCTCACATGGTCTATGTCAGTTAATGCGTATGTTCCCTCATGTAAAATAAAAGACAAGTAAGTGAACGTTGATTAGGGTGACTTGAGGAGTTTGCTTAGAATAGGTAGGGGTATGGGACTCTACCTATACATTGCACAAGTTGACTCTAAGGGAAGTCCTAGGAGATTGTTCTTATGTAATATGATGATATGAAAGATATATTCTTATGATATATGATGTTACTCTTACATGAATGTCGGTCATTATGATAAATACGTTATTTGGTTATATTGCTATATGAAGTGATGACTACTTTTGTTACAAGTTACATGAAGCAAGGCTTTACTTATGGTCTTTTATCTTATCTATTTGGTTATGTGGGGTTATGGGGCTTCACATGACCATTGCACTTGTAGGTTGGGGATGAGGTCATTGGTAATTGTTTTGTATGTTGTGTTTATATGATTTATTGAATATGAAATGTTAACATGACTCTATGAGAAAATGTCTTTATTTATGATGATGATTTAAGTGATGGAATCTTTAACTTGTATATGTTATACGGTATGTGCATTGAAGAATTTCATATGACTTAACATGATTTTTAAAGAGATGATAAATGATCCTTTTTCATGCATGTCCCTATGTGTTATATGCATATACTCATACTTAGTACATGTGTCATACTAACCACATTACTTTATATTACTACAACTGTAGGTTCTGGCCATTGAAGTTAAGCAGGTCGATTTGAAGAAGCTTGGAACTCTTTCTCCAAGTCTTGGTAGGTCCTCACGTTCGGGACACTATCATTTATATTCCAGCCTATGAAGACTTAGTAGTTTTTAGAATACGTTATTTCCATTATGTTCTTTGGATTCTTTTGTATTAAGGACTATATGGCACATTGACTATTATTGGCTAAGTCCATATTTGCACTCTTCATTGGTTTCTATATATGTGAGACAATTTTAGAATATCGTATTTATTATGAATCTTAAGTATGAAGTCTAAGTATACTTCATTAGTATGTTAAAAGTTTTAATTTTCCGCAAAACATAACTGTATGATTATGATGAATGCTATGAAGAGGCTTGTCTGCGACCTCTGAGAGGTTAATGACGCCGGTCTCATCCGGGGTCTAGGATCCGGGTGTGACACTCTATGTGTAAGGTCTTCTCAAATATATGTACACACATACACGTGAAATGTATTAATGAAGCATATTATGATATTTTAGTAAACTAGCGTCTCTTGAAAGATTTGCTCAATTTTACTCTAAACTAGACTATGATTTATATGTTCTATGTCCATGTGAAAGGTTTCCTCAGATGAGCCAGGTTGATGACATGACATTCACATATATGACCTAGTGCTATGCATATGAGGGGTTAATCACTTAAAGCCTATTTTAGAAAGAATGTTAATAAAGGCTTTTTAATAAAGGGAAGTTAGCTTAGCACGGGTGAAATTGATGATATAGTGCCCCTTCCCAAAGGAAAGGCTTGTTAACCATAGTCCTCACAAGGTTGATAACTATAATCCCCAATTGATATAAAGAGGGTTCCAATATATACCTCCAAGTTCCAAAAACTAAGTTGTCCCATAGGACCTAGCAAGTGGATCAACCTAATATGCTAGCATGATATTCATGGATTACCTTGGCAAGTAAGATACCCTCTTTGGTGTGTGGGGATGACACAAAATTCCATGTTTAGCACACATGGTCTTAATGTCGGTTAAGGCTATAGTTTCCCTAATGTAAAATGAACAATGGTAGTAAACTAAGGAACCCTAACTAGGATAACCTAAGGGAACTTAATGAACTTACCTATGCACTGCACAAGTATATTCTTGAAGTGCGTTCTAAGAAGGCGTTCTACAAGTATATGTTTATGTATATGGTTATGTTCCTTATGCATGATATTGTAGTGTTGTCTACTTATGAAGATAATATGCAAAATATTGATCCTATTGAGTCTATATGATGATGTCTTACCTTATATGCATATTGTTGGTCTTAATGACTTTATTATGAAGGTCTTACTTTGTATGTATGAAGTTGTCTATATTTGCCATGTTGATATATGAAGTAAATATTAAGGCTTGTAGTCTCTTTGTAGGTTTACTTAGTATGTGTGAGGTTATGGGGCTTCATATTTACATTGCACTAGTAGGCTTAGATTGGGATTATGAGTAGAGTATTATGATGTCTTTATGAAGTCAAAGTATGCTTTTTTTTGACTATTGCCTCTTGTAATGTCGTTGGTAGTGTCGACTTGTATGTTATGTTGGAGTCTTTTATGTGGTCCATAAAGTATGTCGGGTAAAATGTGAAGTATGATCCTTATAATATACTATGTTTATATGAATGTGTATGTTTGAAGTAATGAAGGTTGTATGGATGTTCACCTTCGTGGCCTTAAGATGATTCTTGAGTGTGGATGGTGGAATGGGACACTATTCATGCATTGCACCAAGTATCACTAGACGGTTACTTGGGAGTTATGGAATTAAGGTAAAATAAAGATAGTGCAATGAAATGCTAAATGTTCCCTAAATCTAATATGTGGATTTATTTGATGTTGTTTCTATAAAAGAGATATTTTGAAGTACTATTATTTCTTATGAAAAGTTTTGATTTCGCACTACTTTTCATACATGTATGCAATGAATGGTACAAAAGGGCTTGTGTTAGACCTCCAAGAGGTCGACGACGCCGGTCGCAATTCCAGATTGCACCCTAACTTCTAGGGTGTGGTTTTGGGTTGTGACATAATTAGTGCATTCTTTTACTAATACCATTCTTCTTCATCTTTTTACACAGAGTATAGGTGGTAATATCTAGAGGATGTATCTTAATGTGAACGTCTTGGATAACTTCCCCAAGTTCAAGGAAAGGGATCCTTAAGATTCAAGGATTACCTATGTCTTGTTTTATTCAAAGTTATGTAAAAGTTTAGTTATTGTTTTATGTTATAAGGGTCGTGTCCCTAATCTCCTCTGATGATGTTGAGTCTAACATGTCAAAGGAGACTTAGAGTCTAACTATGTATTATGAGATTTTTATATACATGAAGTGAGGTTTCTATCATATGATGTGCTATGAAAAGATTTAAATTTTCTGCTAAATTTCCTATGACAATGCGATGAATGATAACAATGAGCTTGTATAAGACCTCAGAGAGGTCAATTACGCCATGTTACGTCTGGGGGTGCTCTCCAGTCGTGACAGGTTTCCCAAAATCTGCTCTAATAATGATAGGAGTAGAGACTAGCATCTTCTTAAACTCTCCAAATGCTATCGGACAAGAATCATCAAGGCCAAACTTAATCTCCTTTTCATGCAATTTTCAAAAGAGATGTGAAATTTTTGAGAAATATTTATGAACCTCCTATAAAATCCAGCATGCCCAAGAAAACTTCTCACTCCTTTAGTGGAGATAGGTGGAATAAGCTTTTTCCATCACCTCAACTGTGTCTCTATAAACCTCAATACATTTTTCACAGATCCAATACCCCAAAACTATGACTTCTTTCACCATAGAGTGACACTTCACCCAATTTACAACAAAGTTATCTTCACACCTTTTCAGTACCTCAACCAAATTATCCATACACCTATCAAAAGAGTAACCTATGTGAAATCATCCATTAAGATCTCAAAATTGCTCTCCACCATATCAGAGAAAATAGACATTATAAAACTTTGGAAGGTAGCTTTAGCATTGCCAAAAAACAATTGTGTGCGTTTTAAAGTGAAGTCCCATAGGCGAAAGTTAAAGGGGACTTCTCTTGGCCTTCTAAAGCAATAGAGAATAAATTGTAGCCCGAATAACCATCAAGAAAGCAATACGAACTCTTTCCTGCAAGTATATACAATAACAAAACCATAAATGTCTTGGGAAAATTGTCCTTTTCTATCCAAGCATTCAACTTCCGGTAGTCCATACACACTATCCATCCGGTCATAGGCCGTATCGGAACAACCTTGTTTATCTCTTTAGGAACCACACTAATACCATCCTTTTTAGGCACAAACTTAACATGACACACCTAAATATAGTCTGCAATGAGATAGATAACTCCAGCATCCAACCACTTCATGATCTCCTATTTAACTATAGAACGAATACCGGTTAGGATCCCAATAATGTCCATAATAGTCCACCCAATAAATCACCTCATGGATGAAGAATCACGATTGTATATCTAACTCAATTTTTTTTGGCTTTGATCGATTTTTGCACCTATCAAATGCGACAACAAACTGATCATACTCTTCAATGCAATCACTCTCTAAGTTCATCATGATTGCTGGCAATGCCTCAACACCTAGTCTCTCTTTAATTTGCTCTTCAGACCCACTCTAAACTCTATATGTTATAGAATATACTGATTAGAGCTCACCACTCTACTTCATGGACCTACAAGTATTGAAAGTCGTTTCTAAATTGTTGAGGTAGAACTTTATCTGCCCTTTCTCCATATCAAAAAAAGTATGCCCCGTGGCAAGGAATAGTCTCCCTTGAATTATAGAAATCTCAATGTAAGCCTCTTAATTAAAAATAACAAAATTCTTCAATACAACTGAATGACTCCACCTTAACAAGCACATTATGGACTACACAAATAGGCCTCTTTACAATTCTATCTGCCATAAGAAACCGCATCGTAGGTTGTTTTGGATCTCCCCATACCAACTTATTATATATGTATAATGCCATGAGATTATTCTATCACCAAGATAACGCAATTACTTAGACTTTTCAATAACCTATTGGTATATGGGATAGTGAAAGCATAGAGATCCTTCTTTATCTATTCAAGAGACCTTGTAGAAATAACACTGCATTATTGTAACCTATTAATATCTTTGAAAATCACAAACATATTCTTTGTTACCAAGTCCTTCATAAATTTAGCATACCAAGGCATTTTTTCAAAAGATACTATTAACGGAACATTGTTGGGAAGTTTCTTAAACATAGTGAAAAACCTTCGGTGTTTTCCTTCTTTGGTCTTCATTACCAACCCTTGTTGGAAGGGAGGTGGAGGTCTAGGTATGGGAACAACTTTCTCACTTACCACAACCTCTTTCTCTCTATCGCTCTTGAACTCTCTCCTCATCTAAACCATATCATCATCTCTATTAGTATCAATATCCACCCTAGACGACATAGGTGGCTCAACGGTTTGCTTTACCCCACAAGTAGTCATTGCCATACAATGGCCATCGTTCCCTGTATTGTTGATAGTGTTGCTTGGAAGAGAGTCAGGATGGCTTGGGTTCAATGTGGTTTACAACTGAGTCATCTGCAACTCAAGATGCTTTATTTACACTATGTGGGCATCAACTTTTTGACCAATACCAGCAAAGTCATTTCGCATCTCCTTCACATTCTCATCAGCTGTATTGAACCTTCTCATCATCTTCTGATTCATATCCTCAATACGTGATATATTACCTCTAGCTTCCCTAGGTCCATATTCCCTATATGAGGAGGAACATTATGTCCAAACCGATCATTTATGTTGCCATAGTTATTCTACTTGTAATAGTTGCAGCGATTGTAGATCCTATCCCAGACATATTGATTCTCTCGATTGTTGTTTTCATAATTCCGACCTTTATTTACTTTACCATGGAGCCAATTATCCATGTTAGAACCATGAGCGTTATGTCGTAAACCCCCCATCTGATCATTCACCATATAAGCATCCTCTTCATTGTAACACTCCTCAGCCGGTGGTGGAGGTCTAGTCAAATAGTTCACAGTATTTACCTTCTGAGCACCTCTACTCACATGCTTCATTACCAACCCTAATTCTTCTCTCATATGCGCCATCTCCTCACAAACACAATATGTGGATTGGTTAGCTTTGGCTTTGACTGCAAATGTGTTTATCCCAGTATCTGACTTTCTAGTTCTCCAAACTTTGTTGTTCCGGGAGATCTTCTCCAGTTTCTCAGCAATAATCTCTAAGGTGCATTCATCATACGAAACCCCAACAATGTAACAAAGATTGTCATACTGTTGTCATCCATCCCTCGGTAGAAATATTATTTCAGTCACTCATCATCAATATGGTGATTAGGAAAACTTATAATGAAAGAGGTTAACCCGTCACAAGAACTACTCATAGTCTCTCTAGGTTTTGCCACGAAGATTTTTTATTTATCCTGTTTTATCAGCTTCTTGTACACTACAACGCATCTGTAAATTGCTCACACATATAAATTGAGTTATAAGGGAGATAATTAAACCAAACAACTACATCACCAATCAATCATAGAGGTAATACTCACAATAATGTAACATCCATGTCCTAGTCTAGTTGACCTATAAAACTTATTCAAACACCCTGAGCTTGGCTATGTGTGCATCAGGGTCATCCTATGCCAAACCTCCAATTAAGACTATCGTTGTGAGCATCTGCATCAAGCTACTAGTCGCCACAATGGTCTGAACCGGTAATAGATGTGGTAGGACAAGAGGTCTATGAGAATCAACAATAGTAAATTTGACCTTGTATTTTTTATATGGTCGTGGATCTCGTGGAGTTTGTATCCTCAAAGCATCTCGTAGTCGATTCTCAGTTGGAGCCAGATTATTATTGTTAACAACCCTCATAGGTTGAAACCTAGCACCATGACCTAAATCTATTCTAATAGGGTTAACTAGTGCTCTTTGGTTATTAGTTCTCCTCAATGTTTAGTTGATCTCTGGATCGTAAGGAGTAAGTAGTTGTCCTTGACTTTGTGTACTTGTCATACACTAGAGTTTGAACTTGAGCAAAAAATAAACAAAAGCAAAAAGTAAAATTAGGAAATATTTGACTAAATTTTAATAATGTAGTTTAACTTTATCTAAAAGACAAGTTTCCCCGCAGTGGCACCAAAATTACACCTCCCTAAAGAAGCATAAGGGATATTTATCAAGTAAAGAACCAAACTTATATTTAGGGGTCGATCCCACAAGGAAAATGGCTTAGACTTAAACATAAATGACGATTATATTCTTCGAGACAATGTATTTCCATAATCAAGTAATTGAAGGAGGGAGGATTGTAAATTAAGAAAATTGTTTAAGTAATCAGTGAACAAGATTCATACTTTAGTTGTCATCAAGATGAGAAAGTAACTAGGGCGTAACTGTTCCAGACAAGCTCATAATGTCATAATCCTAGTAATAGAAATCTCTTCCTAGTGTATTGCAGGCAAAATGATAAGTTAGGTATCTTTAAGTCCTTGGTCCGATATCTAAATAATTTCACCCAACACCTTGTTCCGGCTACATGTGTATAATTTTCTAACCTTTACTTTTACCTCATATTAGACATCACATGATGTATGACTTAGTTTTTACCCTCGCACTAATAAACATTAGACTTTTAGATAGTGTCACACTAATCTATGTTTATAATTATTTTCTTATTAACTACCTCCTTGTCCAGAAAGTAGCAACAAGGCGAGTTCTAACGCTTGTACTTGTTAAAAAGACTTCTGGACGAAAGAATTATCAATGCATGTAATAACACTATTCAAGAATTGCTTAATTATTATTCATACTTTGTTAATAACTCATGGTTCAAAAAAACCTAGTTGTGGATTTATTTACCCATATTAGCAAGAACACAACTCATATTTTAGATGAAATAATCATGAACTTAGGTACTAAGAAGAATAAACCCAGAATTTAACTTTAATTGTAAAGCCAAGATTTTCAAAACGTATTAGAAATAAAAAATTTCCAGAGTTTGCAAAGTTAATTTCCAAGAGGTATAAATAAACAATAACAATAATGTCTAACCACAAAAAACACGGTCTACATTCCTTTTATATAGAAAAACAAGTCCTGACTTAAAAGGAAACAAAATAAGGAAATAAAGTTCCAGACGCGTCTTAAATATATGACACTAACCTACGTCCCGTAGGTCGATCTACGGTCAGTAGGTCCCTTTTGTGGATCAGGATTGGTCTCACTTATGATCATTTATGAGCTATGATGATAAGATGTTTACATAAGTGTCTAGTAAGGCTAATGTGAACTAATGAGATGATTATAAATGATTACTGAAGGTAATAGACACTTAAAAATGAAAGGGCATGCAAATGAGATGGGGGGTTTCACATTTAGTATGTACGGATCCCCAAATGGGTTCCTCACGTTTAGTATGTTCGTATTCAAAATATATGTGTTGTCTCGTAAGATGGAAATACCCATGTTTCGCAAGTCAGGGTTTCTAGTAATAGTCTCCTTGACCCTTAACTATGTGCCCACATAGGACTTTAGCTAAGTCCCAAATTTCTATAATCATATGTTTAGATTGTATGAAGTGACGAAGTTAGATTCTATTTTCCTTATATGAAGTTAAGTTGAACTTCCAAAGTAAAAGTTCTAATTTTTCCACATTTTATTCTATTATACATGTTAATGACGTATTCTATGGGCTGAATATAAGACCTCTTGAGGTGGAGTATGCCGGTAATGACTAGGGGGTGCTCTCTGGTCATTACAAACCTTGTATTAGAGCATAAGGTTGGGAATAAGGTAGGATTGATGTCACAACATACAACGTCAAGTATAGTCTTGTTAATGGGTCTGAAGCGTACTACACTTATGAATGAGAGACTATGAGATGCTTTGGAACTTTCACTCTTTTTTTGATCCTTTAGTCGTGCCTAAGAGTCTTAACTCCATCTTGTCTTTTCTTCTAATCATTTTCTTGTGCTTATAGTCAATGAATACAAGAAGGAACAATGCTTGAATGACCGAGGAGGAGAACGTGAATGAGGCGGTTCCCCCTCAAGCTCCTCAAAACACTCAAGTTCCTATTGGAGAAGGGTCTATGTCTAACGTTCAAATAAGGGCGAGAATTCAAAGCTTGACTCAAGTGTTAGCCACTCAAGTTTATAGGGATACTAGGGTGCAAGTAAACCGCAATGCTAGAACTACCACTTCTAGGATTAGGGATTTCACAAGGATGAATCCCCCTACTTTATTTAATTCAAAATTGGAGGAGAACCCGCAAGGGTTCATTGATGAAGTGTTATAGCTGCTAGATTCTATGAATTTGTTTTCTCAAGAAAAGGCGAAACTAGGTGACTATCAACTAAAAGATGCGGCTCAAGTTTTTTATGAACAATTGAAAGTGGAGAGGTCAATTAAAGAACGTTGGGTTTGTTAGGCATCATTCAAGACGACTTTCCTTGATAGGTTCATTCCTAGTATGTACATCTCTTGTCTTATGGTTCATACCAAAAAAATGAGGAGTAAAAGCTTAAGCAAGTTGGTAGGGATTTGAAGAGGACAAGGGTCGAAGATGGAAATTCTTCCAAGGATAAATTTGAGGTTCAAGATAAACAAAGGTTCAAGAAGTTGTTTTCCAACCAAGGTCCTCCTAATACTCCAAGGGTTAACAAAGGTGAAGTGTCTACCTTAAAGCCTCAATAGCGAAAGAGTGGTTGTTCTTATGTTGAGAAGACTATTTGTGCAAAGTGTGGTAGAAAACGTCAAGTCAAGTTCCTGGTTGGCAAGTGTAATTGCTTTGGTTGTTGTAAAAATGGACATATGAAGAGGAACTTCCCTATTATTAAGGCTCAAGGAAGGGAAAATTCTCAAGCAGAAGAAAGTTACCCGAATTCTGATGCTCCTAAGAATAATCTCTTTTATGCTCTCCAATCCTGAGGTGATCAAGAGAGTTCTCCAGATGTTGTTACTTGTATGTTGCAAGTATTTTCAATTAATGTTTATGAATTGTTGGATACCGGTGCCACATTGTATTTTGTAACCCATCTAGTGGCTATGAAATTTTGTATGCTTCTCGATGTCTTATATGAACCCTTTTCGATTTCTACCCCGGTAGGTGATTCTGTGGTTGCTAAAACAATTTATATGGGTTATCCCATCTCATTGCCCAATAGGGTTACATTGTTTATTTTGTAGGACTTGATATTTTTTACTTTGATGTCATATCGGGGATGGATTGGCTACATGTTTTTTTTTTTCCATTGATTGTTGAACAAGGTTACATAAATTCGAATTTCCTAATTAACCCATTTTTGAATGGAAGGGAGGAATCTCAATCCCTAGGGTTAGGATAATTTCATGTCTAAAAGTTTGTAAGTTGATTTGTAAAGGTTGTCTTTACCATATATTGAGGGTCAAGTATCTTGAATCTGAGATCCCTTCTTAAGAGTCGGTCCCCGTAGTGAAGGAATTTCTAGAAGTCTTTCTCGATGACTTGCACGAAAGTCCTCCTAAATGGAAAATAGACTTTGGCATAGGTTTATTTCCATGTACACAAGGATCAACTCAAGTATTTGCTAGATAAGAGTTTCATTCAACCAAGCATATTGTCGCACCCGGGTCCTTGACCCAAGATTAAACCGGCGTCGTTAACCTATCTGAGTTCGCAGAAAAGACTCTTCTTAGCTTTCATCACAATCATACAATTAAATTTAGTGGAAAATTTAAAACTTTACTGAAGTGTACTTAAACTTCATATAATTCTTGCATAAGAGTGATATACTAACGGCTAAAAAATAAACAACGATCTACTAACAGATTGAACAATTGAAATGAAGAATTCATAATATCATTAATAGTTGACAAATCGGCCTTATGCAAAAGCTGGAACAAATATTTGAAAGGAAATGCTAGGGACTACATCCACTAGCTATGTCTAATCTACTAAAGATAGAAAATAAAGCGTAGGCATCCTTGAACTCAAGAGGACCTACCAAACTCTGGAGGTACTAGTCCAAACAGCTTCAACTGATCATCAATCTTCTTCAAGGACCTGCAACTATAAAAATAGTAATTGTATATGTGTTAGTACACACTTGTACTATGTATGGGTGTATGCACATAAACACATAAGGACTATGCATGATCAAGGAAAGCTCTTCCTATAGCAACATGCCATTTTTGGAAAGTGAAGTCACATCACATTCCTAATTTGTTATTTATGAATCATGCTATGAATATAACATATTTTCATGAATTTAAAGCGCACAACTCATTTTCAATATGAACCTAAGACCTTGGAATCATGAACAGAATTTTAGAACAACTCAAGCAAAATTTAATAATTTTGCTCCCCTTAGGCCGAGAGCTCCCTCTCCCAGACTTAGTTTATTTTTCAGTCTTTTCTTGTTTCTGTTGTGTAGTTCAATGATCTCCTATGATCCTATGTTTTCCTTACGAGTGCAATGATTCATTGTTGTCCCATTGCTATAACGAATCAAGTAACTAATCCAAAAGAATAAGGAAATGATTTGACTACCCTACTCACAAGTTGTTCTTTCCATTATTGTTAAATTTGGCACGAAGTCTTTATAAGACAATCTTTATTGGCTATGTCCATTCTTTGATCATTTGCATAACATAAAGATGTTGGGGCATACATTCATACTCTAATTGATGAGTCATTATGTTTTACTCCCTTTATTGTCATAAACATATAACTGTTAAAACTTCATTCTTATCAAACACTATTGATTTGATATTCTTGTGCTTTTGCTTACTTAGTTCACTTTGACTTACATTTCTTCTTCTTTGATATCATGTTCACTTTGAACATGCTAGGTTGACTTAGGATATATTCTTTTAAGACTTTCATTGGGTTATTTCTGTGCAATGACTAAGAATGACTTACATCATTACTTAGTCTAATCTCACCCTTTGGTCATCCTATCCCAACACCCCTCATCTTACTAGTTCTTTCTTTCATTCTTTCTTACTTTCTTAAAGAAATCTTTAGCATTTAACCGACATAGATCATGTGAGTTAAAATGAAATCCAGTGTCTTCCCCACACTGAAAAGAGGGGGTTCACCGGCCAAAGTGCAACTGAATACTTCCTAGCTTCCTTAGGTGGATCCGCTAGCTAGTAACCTATGCTAGCGACATAGTTGAAAGACCAGGAGAATTTAGAGACCCTTATCCACCTTGGTGGTAGTCTCATGTCAAGATGCTTACATGTGTTTGCACAAGCTCATTACTAGTCTATCAGTGCTTAGCTCAATTTATTATACTTTACAACTTTTAGAGTTGACTCATACACTATGGAAGCTTTCTTCTAGTATGAGGTATGCTTAGCTCAATGGATGACTTGTCATCCTTTTCTATACTTGATGAATGTGAACTTAAATCTTACATTGTCATCATGGTGTGAATGAGACTTGTCTCACGATTTCTAACACCCTCTTATGTGAGTATCTTTAACATAATTGTTTAGGTGCAAGTGAGACTTGTCTCACTTCTTTTAACATCCCATTCTTGGTAAATTTCATAAATAATAAGCTTTTAGTTATTTCATTACTCACCTTTTCTATTCAATGTTATTTGGTAGTCTTGTACCATTCTTTATGAAAGTTAAAAGGACTTATTCAATATGCTACTATGTTCACAAGTTCATTTAGATAGGGTATGTTGGGACTTGTGCCATTCATTGGCATACCCTAGGTTATAAGTTCATTGAGTTACATCTTGTCAAGTCAATCTTTAACATGTATTTGGACTTAGAAGAAACATCATAATTTACATTGGACATATAAGATTGGTATGACTTAGTCATTGGCCAATTCTATTACATACTATGGAAATAATATTGTTGGCCAATTTATTGGTATAAACCAAACTTTCACTAAACACTTGTCATGATATTATCATTAGCCAAGTAAATTAACTTCATGTATATACTATAGTAATCTCATCATTTTAAGAAAGTCAACTTTTAACATTTGATTAGCTTATAAGAACAATTCAGTGCTTAGTTTGGCCAAGTTATAAAGTTGATTTGGCATTGAAGATTTGTTAACTAGCTTTGATTCTCATTCTTATTTCTTCTTGGAAACATTGCATTCCAAACACTTACAACCATATCTACTGTAAACACACACAGTAATCGAAATTTTCATTCCTTTCAACAGTAAACTGAATTTCATAAATGACTTATAACAATTTCATCTTCTCGAACACAATTAGGCATTACAATATTTCTTATCTCATGTAAATGATACTCTAATCATACGGATCTAACCTATAGGTCTCATTCGACATTATCAAATCACACAAACCTACACATAATGATCAGTTAGCACCACATACCAACAACATGCTCGATATTTGCATTATACATACTACTAGAATCGGAAATAGGGAGAACTAGGGAGATGAAGATTTGACAATTTCATTGGGAACAACCCTAGTTTTGGTTTCTTGAATTCAAAATGTTTGAAAAGCCTCCTGGGGAAAGAAATCCAAGAGAGAAAACCAAACCTTACTGTAGAATTGCATCTACGAAGATCACCCTGTACTTTGCACGAAAATCTTGAACAGTTGCCTTGAAATTGCCTAAAAAGAACCGAGAGTATTTTTCTGTTTTTCTTACGTTTGCTCACTGTTTTTCGGTGCTGAGTTTCTACTGGATAAACGTGAGTCTAAGTCTTAGGAACTAAATATTGACTTATTCAACTTTGGCTAATTAACTTAATTAAATAAATCAATTAGGTAATTACCAAAACGCCCCTCCTAAATTGACTAAAAATAGAAGAGCATTTGACTTAGCCAAATTCGGAAAATTTTCTAAGGGTCTCGGGTTTTACCAAGAATTTAAATTAATTAATTAAGTTGATAATTTAATTAATTAAGTGACCTAGGGTAATTACTAAAGTACCCCTAAGTCACTAGGACCATAACCAACCCTTTGGACCATCCTAGGTTATGTACTAGGATGTTTCTTCAGTTAGCTACTCGGCTAGTGTCACCAGATTAGGTCTTAGGATTTTGGGAACACTAGTTAGTTCATTTTAGTTAGTCCTAGGTTATTTAGCTAGTTAGGTAAGTTAGTTAGAGCCTAGGATTTGTTAGGAAGCTCGGCCCCACGTGGCTTAACCCGACGCGTGCCGGCCCCCTAACCGCCCTAACTGAATCGGTTGGGCATGGACGCTTGGTATCTCGGCCGTAAGCACATGTGTTTCCATGCAATTTCCTATCCGTGCACTCTGTAGTTGCACTTGTAAAGTTCACTTATTGTCCCAAGAATCCTCACTATGTCCTTGGTCACTCCTTAATCTTCATGATCATTTTAAATGATCATGTGCTATGGTACCTAGGCTTGACACTTGGATGCCTCGTACCTAATGTGTGTAAGCGATGAAACTAAGATTTTTAGCTTAGGGTCTTCATTGCAGGTACAATTCCTAAACAAGCTTGCATTGGAGCATTTGAACATCAAAGTGTATTTTCAGTTACTTGTTAATACATAGAAATTGGCTAACACCCTTAAGCCAATATTCTCTAACATGCCGAATATTAATTAATATTGGGCATTGGGATGCCTATGTACCCCAATACATATTCTTAAAATCTAATAGACTCTTCACTAGACAAGTACATTTTCTGGAATGTTACACATATCGCAATGGGTGCCCCGGTATTGTTTTGTGAAGAAGAAGGATGGGTCTTTAAGAATGTGTATTGAGTAACGCCAATTGAACAAGGCACTATAAAGAATAAGTATCCACTCAATAGGATTGATGATTTGCTTGACCAACTCGAAGGAGCTAGTTACTTTTAATAAATTGACTTTTGGTCGGGTTATCACCAACATAGAGTGAGACGTGTTCATATTCTTAAAATAGCATTTTGAACAAGATATGGTCATTTTGAATTCTTAGTCATTTCTTTTGGTCTAACTAATTCCCCGACGGCTTTCATGGACCTTATGAATTGTGTTTTAGAAGTTATCTTGATTTTTTTGTGATTGTTTTCGTTGATGCCATTTTGATATACTCTAAGAGTGAGAATGATCATATGAGCCATTTGAGGATAGTTTTGCAAGTCCTCAAAGATAACCTACTTTTTTCTAAATATTGTAAATGTGAACTTTTGTTGAGATCAGTTACTTTTCTTGGTCACATTGTCTCTAGTGAAGGGGTGGAGGTTGATCCAAGAAAGCTAGATGTGGTGAAAAGTTGGCCTAGACCTTTGAACTCTACCAAGATCCAATGCTTTTTTGGTTCGGTCGGGTTTTATAGGATATTTGTTGAGGTATTTGCATCTATCACATCTTCATTATTGGCCTTTGGCAAATGTAAGTCCAAGTTTAAATGGTCGGAATCATGTTAAAAGATCTTCAAATTATTGAAATAACAACTCACCTCTACTTTTATGTTTACCTTACCAGAGTTTACCGAAGGGTTTTGGTTTATTATAACGCTTCTCAAGTTAGTTTGGGTTGTGTCCTCATGCAACATGGTAAGGTGATAGCATATGCCTCTAGGCAACTCAATGTTTATGAGAAGAACTACCCAAGTCATGCCCTTGAACTAGCGGTTGTAGTGTTTCATTTGAAAATTTGGAGACACTATCTCTATAGGGTACATGTTGATGTTTTCACCGATCATAAGAGTCTCTAATATGTGCTCACTCAAAATGAAATGAATCTACACCAAAAAAGGTGGTTACAGATTTTAAAAAATTATGATATGAATGTACTTTTACACCCCATTAAATCTAATGTGGTGGCAGATGCTTTGAGTCGATTGTCTATGGGTAGTGTCACTCATATGGTCGATGATCAGAAATAGTTACTAAAAGAGGTGAATAGGTTTGCCTTATTGGGTGTGCGACTAGAATATATCCAACGGGTGGTTTCATAATTCATCATAACTCCGAATCGTCTATAGTGGTTAAGGAGTAATCTAAGAAACATCGTTATCCTCTATTGATGGAGTTGAAGGAATTGGTTCATAGTTAATCTAATGAGTCTTTCTACAAATGGGAGGATTGAGTACTTAGGTACCATGGTAAATTGTGTCTGCCGGACGTGGATCTCATAAGGGACAAAATCATGGTAGATGCTCATGGTTCCCGTTATTCCATTCATCTGGGGGCCAGAAAAATCTATTGTTCCTTGCGCGAGATTTATTGGTTAAACGGGATTACAAGAGAGAGCAAATTTTGTTTCTATTCTCTCAAATAAACAAAAAGTCAAAGTCGATCAAAAGGGATCGGGAGGTCTAACTCAAGATATTCATATTCCCAGATATCAACATGGACTTTGTGGTAGGTTTACCTTGTAAACATAGGATGCATGACTCTATTTTGGTCATTGTGGATAGGTTGACTAAATCATCCCATTCTCGATTCTACGAGAATTTTTAACCGTCAAACGGTTTGTCAAACTGAACTCACCATCGAAACACTAGAAGTCATGTTGAGAGAATGTGACATAGAGTTCAAATGTAATTGGGATGACCACCTAACTTTCATATAATTTTCTTACAACAACAGGTATCATTGGAGTATTACCATGGCACCATTTGAAGCACTCTATGGTAGGAGGTGTAGGTCTCTTGTTGGGGGATTTGAAATGGGTGAGTGTTCTCTTATTAGTCCCGAGGTAGTCCACGAGGCCACTGAGAATGTTTGACTTATAATGGAAAGGTTGAAGAAGACTTATAGTCGGCAAAAACCTTATGCAGACAATACAAAGAGGGACCTTAATTTTTCAAGTAGGTGATTGGGTCTACTTGAAAAATTCACCCTTGAAAGGGGAGATGAGGTTTTGTAAATACGGAAAACTTAGTCCTCGGTATGTGGGCCCTTAGGAAATTTCGATGCGAGTCGAGATCGTGGCATATGAGTTAAAATTGCCAATCGAATTAGCCCCGATTCATCTGGTGTTCCATGTGTCAATGCTCAAGAAATGTATAGGTTATCCGGTGTATATTCTCCCTCTAGAAGGTTTAGGAGTAAATGAGAACCTTTCATATGAAGATATTCCTATTGAGATCTTGGATCGTCAAGTTATGAAATTGAGAAATAAAGAGGTTGCCTCGGTAAAAGTTCTATGGAGAAACCATCTATTTGAGGGTGCAACATGGGAGGCCTAGCCTAACATGTTGTCCCGCTATCCTCATCTTTTCCCTCTTACTCCTAATAAAGGTTGAGGTTAGTAGTTTCTCGTAAATGAGAGTTATAAATAATGTTGAACTTATCATGTTTTTCTAATATGTGCATATTCTTGTAGAAATTCATTCTTAAATTGAGTTTTCATGAAATATGTTTCTCATGCTTATCTTGCACTTATATGTAGTGTCTTATATTGTCTTCATGAGAGCTGTATTGATCATGCTTGATGTTGTTTTGAGAAGGAATTAGCATGTCTACTCCTTAATATTCAAATTGAGCTCATATTGAATTGTAAAAGATAGTTTGTACTTATGTGATATGAAATGGTGAGATTTTATAGGTGATGAATTGTGGATTAAGTTCTATGTTTAATACTTTGATATGTGTTGAAAGGAGTTGAAAATTCCTCCTATGAGCTTTGAATCATTATGATATTGCTTGTTGTTGAGCTGCTAGTCATGAGTCTCTTTTCCTTTTCCCCTATAAACGGTTTAAGGTGTCATTCAGGGACTACTGTTCCTAAGTAGGGAGATTTTTGTAACGACCCAAAGTACACCCTAGAAGTTAGAGCACCCTTAAGTTGCCACACGGTGTACTCGACCTCTCGAAGGTCTTATAAAAGCCCTTAGACATAATTTATCACATATATATATATATATATATATATATATATATATGAAAAGTAGTTCGGAATTAAAAAAATTAAAAACAACAGTCAAACTTTTCATAGAAACGTAAGAAATAGTAAGTCTTGTCATAGCAATCGTAGAAACATATAAATCATAGGGTCACAACCCTTACATAAACAAAAAGTAAAACCATAGTCTATTACAATTGTCTTTCGAAGAAGGAAACTAAACATAACTATATCCTCGAATCACGTGAGGACGTACCAAGGCTTCTTGAGAGAATGTTATTCCCTAGATTTACTTCTAATAGACTCCTCACTTTCCACCTACACTTGTAGAAATAAACAACATATAGAATTATCACATTGAATTCACTAAGTAGGTGAACATGCAAGAAAACCATCTTAAAACGACCATTTACTTTATAACATGCTCTTTATGCTCTTTTGACGTAAATCTCATGAAACAAGTATAACAAAATCATCATGTCAATATTTACATATAATACATATTAAAGTTGTTCATAAGAAACAACCATAATCATTTAAAGTAAGCATTTAGCCTCCCTACCAAAAGTTATCTAAGGCTCCTTTAAGTAAAACGAGAAGACACCACCTATACACCCTCTTCAAGCACACCTAAGTAATCCTTAATACCACTTAAAGTAAGATGATTCTTTACATTATAATGATAGATAGTTCTATAATCATCAAGTAACCCTTTTTCATTCTTTAGACTATCTACCTCAGCTTACTCTAAGACTCACTTAAGTAAGAAAAGAAGAGACCAGCCATACACCCTCTTCAAGTATACCTAAGCAATCCTCAAAGCTACCCTAGGTAAAAACCTTTCTATCCATCATACATTAGTTTAGTAAAAAATATTCAATAAGCCACTTAAGAAACATTCAACAATTAGAGGAAATTACATAATGGTCTTGGTGGACATACGAAACTCACCTAGCATCTTCAAAGCCTACTCGTGCAATGTATAAATAGTGTCCCATTCCACTACCTACACGTTATAGAACCTAACAAATAACTATAGTGTATATCCCATATTATGAGATTAATCCTTAACCGACATAGACCATAATATGTAGCAATGGAATCCAAAGTCCACCCTACTCCGAGGAGGGTGCTCTACTTGTCAAGGGTAGAACTAGGACACATCCCATGTTGGCACATGGTTAAGGAATATCAAGGGTCTTTTTGTGCTATAGTCTCATCTTAAGTAGAGCTACTACCACAAGAATACTCATTCAGTGCTTTGACTTTATTCTTATAGAGTAATCATTCCCTACATGTATTAGATAACGTACCATCACTATGCCTTACCAACTCTTAATACTTTTTCATCCCAAGGATAAGTCCACTAGGGATGCCAACAAAGGACTATTAGGATAACTCTTATCAGGTCTTTAGAGATGGTTTCATGCAAACCTACCTCTAAGTTCATCATTCCACTAAAGAAGGATACCATTACGACCTTTCACTTCAAGGCTTTTATTAACCTTCTTTTATATATTCAAGGTTCTTATTATTAACCTTCTTTTCAATATTAAAGGTTCTATATTAGTCATCTTTAGAAGGGCACCATATTTGGTCTACCAGTCCTAGACATTCATTCATCATTCATTCATACACATTCATGACAAAGGTTCTTAAGCCTACTAAGTCAAGAGTTCACATTCACATAAATTTCATGTATCAAGTAGAGGGACCTAAATTAACCAACGAAGCCATAACATTATTATATCACGTATTCAACAACATTCAAGTATCATACAGGGAAAACTAAGTCTACCTAACAATATACTCTGTCAAAAAACATAGAGACTCAGAATAGTCTATCATATTCACATATGACAATTTAGAGGAAATCATAATTTTACCTCACAGATATGCATATACCATACAATCCTTCAAATTGTTCATTTATACAAGTTATAACGAAATATCATAATAGCTCACATAATAATGCCGACAAGGCCATGTTCATAGAAATTATAACACATAAACACCACCACAATAATTGGACCATACCAATAAATACAACTCAATATCAATTCTATACAAAAAAGAGGAATTAGGTCAACTCACCACCTTCCAATAGCGATAATCATAATCATCATTCCTTAGCCTTTTCAATCAATTCACTTTTCAAAAGCTCTAACGGATAGCAATATTTACAATAGTAAGCAACACTAAATCCATATATTGATCCAACAACATATAATAGAAATATCATCATTATAAGACAGATTATCGACAATTCTATCATGATCTATACATAATTCAGTAACCCAATACAATCTACACATGAATTAACTAGGATTAAGCCATGATCAATTCACCCACTTCAGAGCAAAAATTAGCAATTCAAAGATTACATGGGTTCAAGGAATTTTTTTATCTTAAAACAACTATATCATAAAACATTGTTTTAAACCTTTTCATGCAAAAACCCATGCTTAGAATTCAAATAGAAATTTCTATGTTTTTCAACATATTTGAAAAGCCTTTGGAATTTGTTCCTTGAATGAGAGAATAGTCGAGGATGAACTCACCATACCTATATTGAATAATTTTAAAGAAATTGATGGAGAAACAATGAAGAACTTCGAATCCTACCTTCAACCTTACTTCAAGTTTCAGTGGAGTCTAGAGAGAACTTCTTTTGATCATGGGGTTTTGAATTTTAATAATGAGGTCTAAGTATAGGTTTTAGTGTCATAAATAACATAAAATCCAAAAATAACCCAAAATAACCGTCCATGACTTAATGGGGACGCGGGTTGAATTTCCCAATTCACCCCTCACGTGGCCGAGACATATTGAAAATTGCAAGCCCAAATGATTGTTGCAAGAAACAGTCCATCGATAGACCAACAAATCATCCTGCAGGTCCATGGTTTTGGTCACATGCTCTCAAATTGGGGGATAATATCCCACACTTAAGTGTGGAGCACGCCCCCTTTAGACGGGGTGTCAATTGGACCATGTTCCGTCGTTTAGGATTGTTGGTTGGGCTGCTTTTTGGCAGTTTCTTGCAAAGGTTTGGGTCGACCTCAAGTACGCTTGGTGTCACGACCTGAGAGAACACCCTATAATATATGACAATCGCTCATATTGTAACACAGAGTACTTGACCTCTCGTGGGTCTTGTACAATCCCTTTGACATGATTCATTGCATACATGTATAAAAAGTAGTGTGAAATAAAAACATTTCAATGAATTGAATAGTACTTAAAAATATCTTTCATAGAAAATCATAAGGAAAGGCTAAGTCTAAAAGTACCCATCTTAGACACACAAATATCTTGGGACGCGACCATACAATGAAAAATAGAAATATCTAAGTCTATTACAATGTATTTAACAAAGAAAACTAAACATAGTGATATCCTCAGATCTATTGAGTACATAACCCAACTTTGCTTCAATGAATACTAATCCAAGTTTCCACTTCAAAAGAATCCTCTTAAATTCCACCTACACCTCTAGAGATAGACAAAATATATGAAATTAGTACATTAGAATGCACTAAGTATGGTGACATGCAATTAAAACCATGCTAAAAGGACATTTGTATAGAACATGCTCTTTTTGAGAAAAACTTCATAAGACAAGTATAAAAGTCACTTACAAGTTAACATAAACACATTTAAGTAACATTTCACAATATAGCATAAAGATCACTTAAAAAAATATAAACACGAGACTCTCCTACAAAAGGTCCTCCTAAGGCTCACTTGAGTGAGATATAAAGCGGCCGCCCATACAACCCCTATACAAACACCTAATTTATCCTCGAGTATTCCTAAGATAAGATTATTTACTTTATTAAATTAAACCCCTACCTGAAGTTACTCTAAGACACACCTAAGTAGGACATGAAGATACCGCACATACACCCTCTCCAAGTTTACCTAAGCAATCCTCAAAGATACTCTAGATAACTACCTTTACATTTACACGCATTAACATAAGTTACTATGTTCATTACACCATTTAAGAAACATTCATCAATTAATTATTTTCACATAATGGTCTTGGAGAAGACCTAGGGAACCTACATACTAACATTTTCGAAGCGTACTCGTGCAATGTCTAGATAGCATCCCATTCCACTACCTAAACTTCATAAAACTTATCCAATACTAGCATGTATCCGATATGATGAGATTAGGAAATAACCGACATAGACGATACTAGCTAGGCATGGAATCCAGAGTCAAACCGTAATCCGATGGAGGGTATTCTACTTTCCAATGGTAGAACTATGACACAACCCATGTAGGCACATGGTTAAGGAATATAAAGGGTTTCTTTATACTCTAGTATCCATCTCAACTAGAGATACTCCCAAAGTATACTCACTCGGTGCTAGCCTTTGTTCTCATAGAGTAATTCAATAAAGGAGCATATGAAGAGGTACCATATCTTAGTAAATAATCATATCATAATACACCTTACAAAATAGGGTCCACTAGGGCATCCTTACAATGGTTACTGTCACGACCGAGGAGCATACCCCAGTCTTAACCGGCGTCATCGTCTTCGAAGAGGACTCAAACAAGCCCTTAGCATTCGTCATAACATATCATTAGTTTAAAAAGGCAGAAAATTAAAAACATTTGCATATACTAAGTGAAGTATACTTAGAGTTCTCACTTATCATATATTGAATCTTACTTAGGCTTCTCTTTTAGAAACATGATCAACATACATACGATAGTCTAAAAACAGTTCACATAAAAACCATCTAAAGAGTAAAAATCTTGGAGTTAACCAATTCAATATAGAAGTCATATAGGCCTTACTAAATAGAATTCAATAATAAATGGAATAAAAGAGTATTTGTTAAACTACTACAATCTTTATGGCTAGAATAATGAAAAGAAAGCATCCCCGAACATGAGGACCTACCAACACCTAGAGAAAGGGTTCCAAGTTTATTCAATTGACCTTCTTAAACTTCAATGGTCGTACCCTTACATTTGTAGTTATATAAAGTATATGGGTTAGTAAGCCGTATGTACTAAGTGTGAGTATATGCACATAAAACATTTAAAGACATTCATGAAAAGGACCATTTCTTTATAAAGAATTTTAAGTCATTTCAAAGCCTTAAATGCACATACAATAGAGCATATACAATATAAGGATCACAACAACATAAAGTATGATCATAACAAAAGACATATCATCATAAAGTGACACACCCCAAAATTTCCATGACCTATAATAGAGCCTAAAATGTCAAGTAATAATGATTTTAGGTCTAAATAAGTGTAATTACTTTTTTGAGAAGTTTCGGAGCAATAGGATTAAAGAAAAGCCTTAACGTCCGAAAACTAGTGAAATTCAACTATGACGATGTCCCTATGTTTGGTGAAGGTTTCGGAGGGTCATATGGAGTTGAAAACTTTTAAAAAGACTTTGGATAGGTAGAGTATAGTATATAGAGTCTAAACGTTTCAAAAAGACACCCCAAGGACAACCGGAAGGGTCCTTGGAGAGGACCCAAACATGGGTGGGCAGGCTGCTTGGCATTCTGCGCGCAGGCAGAATGGGATGCATAGCGTGCGACGTGAGCCTGACACTGACCTCACTGCCTCAGCTCAAAATTTGAAGATAAATTGGTGAATTAACCCCGCGATGCGGACATACTTTCCAGATATAGTAAACGTTGTATTTTGGGTGTTTTAACTCCCCAAATAAACCCATTTAAGTGAGGGATCTTTTGGGTAATTTAATAGGTGACTATATAATGCATTAAGGTCAGTTTTAGGTCAATTTAATTACTCAAATAAAGACCCAAAGTTGAAATAAAAAATCTCTCTCTCTCTCTCCCAAATTCTCTCTTTCTCCAAAACTTCATTGAAGACCTTTACAGCTCCAAAATGAAGATGAAACCTTCAAGTTTATCAACCCAATTTCGTGGATTTGTCCTCTATAATGTATGGTTTCTTTCACTCTTCGGAATCCTTTCCCCAAGAGGTCTTTCAAAAGATGATTTCTAAATTCCCAAAAACAAGGGTTTTTCTCCTCACATGGGTCTTCTTTCTAAAACGAAAGTGTTAATCAATTGTGATGAATTATGATGAATTAATGTTGTTTAAGGTTGAATTAATTGTTAATTGATGAATTCTATGAGTTTTCCCTTGACCCATGTCTTTCCCCTAAATCCCTAATTTCTTGGATTGATTAAGGTGTATTATTGAGGGTGATGAACATGTCACTTGTTTATTTTGAGTTAAGTTATGTTAATACTTCATGAATTTCCCTATTTCATATATTAATTGTGAGTTCTTGGGAATTTAAGTATGAAGTCCCATGAAGGGCAATGAGGTATGATCTTGATACTCCTTTGATCTCAATTATGCAACGTGAATCAACTTATGTGGTAATAATGCTATAGATAATTATGTTGTTGTGATGCTGGTGAGAAGGATCCCTCATCCCTAGATCTACGCATTGGCTATGATTTTTGTAATTATCTTATGATGTGATCATTATATGATTAAATGTATTTTCTCATGATTATAATGTTGTGTCTAAAGTGAAAGGATAGTTATCACATGTGATTATGATAAGATGTTTAATTAAAGGTCTATAAGAGACTAATGTGAACTTGTATGATGTTATATGATGATTACTAAAGGGAATAATTGCTTAGCACCAAAAGGGCATGTAAATGTGATGGAGGTCTCACGTTAGTAAGTCCGGCCTCCCACATGGGTTTCTTCACGACTAGTAATGTGGACTCCAAAGATATGTGTTGTCTCATGAGATGGAAACCTTAACGATTAGTAGGCAAGGTTTCTAGAAATAATCTACTTGTCCCTTAACTATGTGCCTACATAAGACTCTAGCTTAGTGTATACACCTAGACTAGTTATGTACGAATGGTTGCACCTTAGGCAAGTGTTATCCTCTCTTTTCGGTGTGGGGGTAGATCACCGAATTCCATGTAGCTCACATGGTCTCATGTTGGTTATGGTACTTATTTCCCTAAAGTAAAAGTATGAACAAGTTATGTATATGAACTTCTATTAGGGTTGTCTTAAAGGTACTACATAGTGTGAGGGAGGGTATATGACTTCTCTTATACATTGCACATGTGGGATCCAATAGGATGATGCTAGTAGTGTTCTTTTATGACTATGACTATGATTATGACTATGCTTATGATTATGTTGGCAAGCTATAACTAGTGTTGATATATTAAACATGTTATATATTAGAAAATGTCGTAAGTATGAAATGGGTTGCTTAATGTGATACTTAGCTTTGTATAGGGTTATGGGGCTCTATCTTGGGCATTGCACAAGTGTTGCTTGAGTTACTTATATGTTGATACGGTTATGATGTTCCTTATAGATATATATTGTATTGTTTGTCATTGTGCATAGTTTTTACTAAATTGTGCCTTTTCTCATGCATTAACGATTTTTATGCATAGGGACCATACTTAGTACATGTGGTTTGTACTAACCCATATTTCTTCCCTTTTCCCCAAAACATTGTAGGTTCGGGCCGTTGAAGTATCATTGAGGCTAAAGCAAGAAGGCTTGGACTAGACTCTCCAAGTTTTGAGTATGCCCTCTAGTTCGAGGATGCTACCAAACACTCTATCTTTGTAGTACTTGTATTGTCTAGTAGACATTCATTTCTTTCCTAATGTTGAAGATATTGATAAGAGCCCTATGTGACAATCATCGATTTGTATAAGGGCTTTGCCTGCATTGTTTGACTTCGTTAGATGGTTAATATGAGACAAAGTGTTAGACTAAATTCCTATGCGTTGTTATGGTCTATTGCGAGAAGCCTATGTATGCTTCCTATGTAGAGGTCTATGTAAACCTCCTTGCTATATAGGCAAAAGTTTTTAATTTTCCACGGTTTTGACTTATGATTTGCTATGACGAATGCTAAGAGTCTTGTCTAAGTCCTCTTAGAGGACAACGACGCCGGTTAGGACTAGGGTGTACTTTGGGTCGTAAAAAATTTGGTATCAGAGCATGAGGTTAAATTTTCTTAGGATTGATGTCTCATTAAACCACGTCTATGTAGTTTCTTATTCATAATTGTGAAGCGCGCCACACTTATGAATGAGAGAATATGTGATGCTTAGGAACTTTCACTCTCTTGTTATTCCTTAGTCGTGCCTAAGAGTCTTAAGTCTATCTAGTTCTTTCTTCTAATCCTTTATTTGTGCTTATAGGCAATGAATACAAGAAGGAACAATGCTCGAAGGGCCGGAGAGAATAATTTGAATGAGGTGGTTCCCCCTCAAGCTCCACAAAACCCTCAAGTTCCTATTGAATAATGGGCTATGCCTAATTTTGATATAAGGTTGGCCATTCATAGATTGACACAAGTGATGGATACCCAAGTTGCTAGGGATACAAAGGTGCAAGTGAACCCCAATGCCAATACCACCGCTTCAAATAATAGGGATTTCACAAGGATGAATCCACCTACTTTCTATGGTTCTATGGAGGAGGAGGACCCACAAGGGTTCATTAATGAAGTGTTCAAGGTTGTTGATGCTATAGGTGTTTCTTCTCAATAAAAGGCAGAACTAGCCGCCTACCAACTCAAAGATGTGGCTCAAGTTTGGCATGAACAATGGAGGGATGAAAGACCGATTAGAGAATGTCAGATTACTTGGGATGCACTAAAGACGACTTTACTTTATAGGTTCTTTCCCTTGAAATTAAGGGAGAGAAAGATGCAAGAATTCATCAACCTTCGTCAAGGAGGTATGAGTTTGAGGGAGTATAGCCTCAAGTTTATTCAACTATTAAAGCATGCTCCTACTATGGTTGCGGATTCTAGAGCTAAGATGAACAAATTTGTCATGGGGATATCCGATCTTGTGGTTAATTAATGTAGGTCGGCTATGTTGATTCCTAGCATGGACATCTCTCGTATCATGGTTCATGCCGAACAAATTTAGAAAAAAAAGGTTAAGCAAGTTGGTAGGGAGTTGAAGAAGTTGAGAACCGAAGAGGGGAATTCTTCTAAGAATAGGAATGAGGTTCAAGACAAACCAAGGTTCATGAGGAGGTTTTATAATCAATGATCTTCTAGTGTTCCAAGGGACAATAAGAGTAAGGTGCCTACTCCAAAATCCCAATAGGGAAAAGGTGGTTGTTCTGATGTTGATTGGCCTCTTTGTTCTAAATGTGGTAGAAGACATGATGACAAGTGTCTTGTGGGCACAGGTACTTGCTATAATTGTGGCAAGAGTTGTCACAAGAAGAAATATTGCCCTATGATGAAGACTCAAGGAGGGTAAAATGATCAAGCTCAAGCAAGTGATCTAAACCTAGATGCTCCTAAGAAAAATCGCTTCTATTCTCTCAAATCTCGAAGTGATCAAGAGAGCTCCCCGGATGTGGTGACCGGTATGTTACGCTTATTATCCTTTGATGTATATGCTTTGTTGAACCCCGGTGCCACATTGTCTTTTGTTACCCCTTTTGTAGCCATGAATTTTGGTATGCTACTCGATATCTTAGATGAGCCTTTCTCGGTTTCTAGCCCAGTGTGTGATTCCGTAGTGGTAAAAAGAGTCTATAAAGGATGTCCCATTTCCTTGCCCAATAGAGTTATGTTGGTTGACCTGATAGAACTTGATATGCTTGATTTTGACATCATATTGGGAATGGATTGGTTGCATGCTTGGTTTGCCTCTATTGATTGTAGGACAATGATGGTCAAATTTCAATTTCCAAATGAACCCATTTTTGAGTGGAAGGGAGGAAACTCAAATCCTAGGGGTAAGATAATCTCATGTCTAAAAGCTTTCAAATTGATTGCAAAGGGTTGTCTATACCACATAGTGAAAGTTAGGGATATTGAATCCGACGTCCCTCCCATAGGGTCGGTACCCGTAGTGAGGGAATTTTCGGAGGTCTTTACCGGTGATCTTCCTTGAATTCATCCCGGACGGGAGATTGACTTCGGCATAGACTTATTGCCGGATACACAACCTATTTCAATCCGTCCTTATCGGAAGGCCCCGACCGAGTTGAAAGAACTAAAGGCACAACTCAAAGATTTGCTAGATAAGGGTTTTATTCAACCAAGAAAATCTCCATGGGGTGCCCCGGTATTGTTTGTGAAGATGAAGTATGGGTCTTTAAGAATGTGTATCAATTATCGTCAATTGAACAAAGTCACTATAAAGAATAAGTAACCGCACCCTAGGATTGATGATTTATTTGATCAACTCCAAGGAACGAGTTCCTTTTCAAAGATAGACTTGAGGTCAGATTATCATCAACTTAGAGTGAGGGAGGTTGATATTCCGAAAACGACATTCCGAACAAGATATTGCCACTTTGAATTCCTAGTGATGTCGTTTGGTATAACAAATGTCTCGGCTGCATTCATGTACCTCATGAATCGAGTTTTTAGAAAGTATCTCAATTTTTTTGTGATTGTCTTCATTGATGATATTTTTATATACTCTAGGAGTGAAAATGATCATATGAAACATTTGAGGATAGTTTTGCAAGTTCCCAAAGATAACCAACTTTTTGCTAAGTTTAGCAAATGTGAATTTTGATTGAGGTCGATTGCATTTCATGTACGCATTGTCTCTAGTGAAGGGGTAGAGGTGGATCCAACAAAGATGGAGGTGGTCAAAAGTTGTCCGACACAAAGACGGAAGTGGTTAAAAGTTGGCCGAGACCTTTGAGTCCTACCGACATCCAAAGTTTTCTAGGGTTGCCGGTTATTGTCGAAGGATTTTCATCTATATCATCTCCATTAAAGACCTTAACCCAAAAGAAGTCCAAGTTCGAATGGTCAGAATCTTGTGAGAAGAGCTTCCAATTATTGAAAGATAGATTCACCTCTGCTCCGGTATTGACTTTAGCGGAGGGTACCGATGGGTTTGTGGTTTATTGTGATGCCTCTCGAGTGGGTCTAGGATGTGTGCTCATGCAACGTGGCAAAGTTATTGCATACGCCTCTATACAACTTAAACCTCATGAAAATAATTATCCAACACACGACCTTGAACTTGTGGCCGTGGTATTTGCTTTGAAGATTTGGAGACACTATCTATATGGGGTGCATGTTGACGTGTTCACGGATCATAAGAGCCTAGAATATGTATTCACCCCAAAATACTTGAATTTACGCCAAAGAAGATGGTTATAGCTTTTGAAGGATTATGATATGAGTGTCCTTTACTATCCCGAGAAAGGTAATATGGTGGCGGATGCTTTGAGTCCAATATCCATGGGTAGTGTGACACATGTTTAAGATGATAAGAAAGACCTAGTAAAAGAGGTTCATTGGTTATCCCGGTTGGGTGTCCGACTAGAAGATTCTCTAAAGGGTGGTGTCATGGTTCGCCATAACTCCGAGTCGTCTCTAGTGGTTGGGGTGAAATCCAAACAATACCATGATCCTCTATTGATAGAGTTAAAGCAAACGGTCCTTAGTAAAGATAATGAGTCCTTCTCTTAAGGGGAATATGGGGTTCTTAGGCACCAAGGAAGATTGTGTGTATCGGATGTGGATGGTTTGAGGGTATTGATCATGGAAGAGTCTCATGGCTCCTGATATTCCATTCACCTGGGTGCCACAATGATGCACCGCTACTTACGAGAAATGTATTGGTGGAATGGTATGAAAAGGGACATAGCGGATTTTGTCGCTAAGTGTCCGAATTGCCAACAAATAAAAGTGGAGCAGCAAAGTTCAGGTGGCTTTACTCAAAATATAGACATTCCCACATGGAATTAAGAGGATATTAACAAGGATTTCATAGTTGGGCTGCCTCGTACCCTAAGGCAACACGACTCGATATGGGTCATTGTGGATAGGTTGACCAAGTCCGCACATTTTCTTCCCATCAAAGTCACCTATTTGGCGGAAGATTATGCAAAATTATACCTCAAAAAAATAGTCAGATTGCATGGAGCCCCTTTGTCCATCATTTCGGATAGAGGTACTCAATTTACCTCCCATTTTTGGAAAGCTTTTCAAAGTGGGATTGGTACAAAGGTGAAACTTAGTACCGATCTTCATCCCAAGACGGATGGGAAAGCGGAATGCACTATTCAAACCCTTGAAGATATGTTGAGGGCTTGCTTCATCCACTTCAACGGTAATTGGGATGACCACCTACCTTTGATAGAATTCTCCTACAACAATAGCTACCACACTACAATCTTTATGGAACCCTTTGAGGAACTTTATTGGAGGAGGTGTAGATCCCCTGTTGGGTGGTATGAGGTTGGTGAGTTTGCTCTACTTGGTCCCAATTTGATTTATGAATCTCTTGAGAAGGTTTGGGTTATAAGAGATAGACTAAAAGAGGCTCAAAGTCGACAAAAATCCTATGCCGATAATAAAAAAAGGGACCTTGAGTTCGAAGTAGGAGATTGGGTCGATTTGAAGATATCACGCATGAAAGGAGTGATGAGGTTTTGAAAGAAAGGGAAACTTAGTCCCTGTTATGTGGGGCCATATGAAATTTTGAAGTGGGTTGGGAGTGTCTCCTATGAGTTGAAATTGCCAAATGTGTTGGCCATGATTCATCCGGTATTCCATGTATCTATGCTCAAGAAGTGTATATGCGATCCGGTGTCCATTCTTCCTCTAGAAGGTTTGGGGGTAAAGAAGGACCTTTCATATGAGGAGGTCCCGGGTGAGATCTTGGATGGCCAAGTTAAGAAATTGAGGAATAAGGAGGTTACCTCCGTAAAGGTTCTATGGAGGAACCACCTTGTTGAGGGTGCAACATGGGAGGCCGAGGCCGACATGAAGACCCGCTATCCTCATCTTTTTCCCCTTAATCCTAGCCAAGATTAAGGTTAGTAACTCCTTATATGACTATTGTGAATAATGTTGAACTTATCATGTTTTTCTAAATATGTGCATATAGTAGTAGAAAATTCATGCCTAAGTTGGGTTCTTGTCTTTCCATGAAATATGGTTAATATGTTGGCTTTCACTTAAGTGTGTTGTGTGCTATAAGTATTCATGGAAGATTATAATGAGCACAATTGATATTGTTTTGATAAGAAATCAAAATGTCAACTTTTAATATTCATATTGAGCTCATATTGAAATGGAGAAGGTAATACCTCCTTATGTGATATGAAAATGTTGAGCTTTTGTTATGGTATGTGTGGATTCAATTCCTATTTGTTAATGCTATGTTTATATGTGAAACAAGTTGATATTTCCTCCTATGAGCTGTGACTCATTATGATTTAGTTGGTTGGTTTGGTGCTAGTCTTGAGTCTCTCCTCCTATTGAAAGGTTTAAAGTGTTATTCGGGGACAAATGTTCCTAAGAGGGGGAGTATTGACACACCCCGAAATTTCCATGACCTATACTAGAGCCTAAAATGTCAAGTAACAATGATTTTAGGTCTAAATAAGTGTAAATAACTTGTTTGATAAGTTTTGGAGCAATAATATTAAAGAAAAATCTTAACGTCCGAAAACCAGCGAAATTCAACTATGTTGACCTCCCTATGTTTGGTGAATGTTTCGGAGAGTCATATGGAGTTCAAAACTTGTAAAAAGACTTTGGATAGGTAGAGTGTAGTATAGAGAGTCAAAACATTCAAAAATGACACCACAAGGACCACCTGAAGGGTCCTTGGAGATGACTGAAACATGGGTGGGCAGGCTGTATGGCAGTCTGCGGGCCGGTAGAATGGGATGCATAGCATGCGACGCGAGCCTGACACGGACCTCACTGCCTCAACTCAAAATTTGAAAATAAATTGGGGAATTAATCCCGCGACGCGCACCTACTTCCCAGATATCATAAAAGTCATATTTTTCGGTGTTTTGACTCCCCAAATAAACCCATTTAAGTGAGGGGTCTTTTGTGCAATTTAATGGGTGACTATATAATGTATTAGGGTCATTTTAGGTCAATTTATTCACTCAAATAAAGTCCCACAAGTTGAATTCAAAAATCTCTCTCTCTCCCAAATTCTCTCTTTCTCCAAAACTCAATTGAAGACCATTAGAGCTCCAAGAAAAAGATCAAGCCTTCAAGTTTTTCAAATCAATTTCATGGATTTCTCGTATATAAGTTATGGTTTATTTAACTCTTGGAAATCCTTTCCCCAATAGGTCCTTCAAGAGATGATTTCTAAATCCCCCAAAACAAGGATTTTTCTCCTCACATGGGTCTTCTTTCTAAAACGAATATCAATTGTGATGAATTATGATGAATTAATGTTGTCTAAGTTTGAATTAATGGTTAGTTGATGAATTCCTATGAGTTTTCCCTTGACCCATGTCTTTCCCCTAAATCCCTAATTTCTTGGATTAATTAAGGTGAATTGTTGAGGGTGATGAACATGTCACTTGTTTACTTTGATTTTAGTTATGTTAATACTTCAGGAATTGCCCTATTTCATATGTTTATTGTGAGATCTCGAGTATTGAGGTATGAAGACCCATGAAGGGCAACGAGGTATGATCTTGATTCTCCTTTGATCTCAATTATGCAAGGTGAAATCTACTTATGTGATAATGATGCTATAGCTAATTGTGTCGTCGTGATGTTGGTGACAAGGATCCCTCATCCCTAACCCTAGATCTAAGAATTCGCTATGAAGTATGTAATTATGTTATGAGGTGATCATTTTATGTTGAATGTAGTTTCTCATGATTATATTATTGTGTCTAAAGTGAAAGGATAGTTCTCACTTGTGATATCCTATGAGCTATTATGATAAGATATTTACTTAAAGGTCTATAAGAGACAAATGTGAATTTGTATGATGTTATATGATGATTACTAAAGGGAATAATTGCTTAGCACTTAAAGGGCATGTAAATGATATGGAGGTCTCACGTTATTAAGTCTGGCCTCCCACATGGGTTTATTCACGACTAATAGTGTGGACTTTCAAGATATGTGTTGTCACATGATATGGAAACCTTCACGATTAGTAGTCAAGGTTTCTAGAAACAATCTCCTTGTCCCTTAACTATGTGCGTACATAGGACTCTAGCTTAGTGGATCCACCTAGAATAGCTATGTACGAATGGTTGCACCTTAGGCAAGTGTTAACCCTCTCTTAGGGTAGAACACCAGATTCCATGTATCTCACATGGTCTCATGTCGGTTATGGTACTTATTTCCCTAAAGTAAAAGTATGAACAAGTTATGTATATTAACTTCTATTAGGGTTGTCTTAAAGGTTAATACATAGTGTGAGGGAGGGTATGAGACTTCTCTTACACATTGCACATGTGGGATCCAATAGGATGATGCTAGTAGTTTTCTTTTATGACTGTGACTATGATTATGACTATGCTTATGATTATGTTGGTAAGCTATAACTAGTATTGATATATGAAACATGTTATATATGAGAATATGTCGTAAATATGAAATGGGTTGCTTAATGTGATACTTATCTTTGGATATGTTTATGGGGCTTTATTCTTGGCATTGCACAAGTGTTGCTTGAGTTACTTATATGTTGATACGATTATGATGTTCCTTATAGATGTATGTTGAATTGTTGGTCATTGTGCATTGTTTTTACTAAATTGTGCCTTTTCTCATGCATTAACAATTTTTATGCATACGGACCATACTTAGTACATGTGGTTTATACTAACTCATATTTCTTTCCTTTTTCCCAAAACATTGTAGGTTCGGGCCGTTGAAGTATCATTGAGGCTAAAGCAAGAAGGCTTGGACTAGACTCTCCAAGTTTTGGGTATGCCCTCTAGTTCGAGGATGCTACCAAACACTCTATCTTAGTAGTACTTGTATTGTCTAGTAGACATTCATTTCTTTCCTATTGTTAAAGATATTGATAGAATCCCTATGTGGCAATCATTGATTTGTATAACGGCTTTGCCCGGATTGTTTGACTTCGTTAGATGGTTAATATGAGACAAAGTATTAGACTAAATTCCTATGCGTTGTTATGATCTATTGCGAGAAGCCTATGTATGTTTCCTATGTAGAGGTCTATGTAAACCTCCTTGCTATATAGGCAAAAGTTTTAAATTTTCCGCGATTTAGACTTATGATTTGCTATGACGAATTCTAAGAGGCTTGTCTTAGTCCTCTTAGAGGACGACAACGCCGGTTACAACTAGGGTGTACTTTGGGTCATAACATAAAGTCATATTAACATTTCATGTTTAATAGTTAATATCAACATAACATACAAAATGCATACCAATAATCCCATTCCAAGCCTACAAGAGTAATGATCATGTGAAGCCCCATAACCTCACATAATTAAGTAAAAATATAGGAGACCATAAGTAATGATTTGCTTCATACAACTTATATCATAACTATTCATCACAACATATATCAATATAGTCCAACACATGTTCATCAACATAATCACATCACATAAGAGTAATATCATATATCATAAGAATTATACATTTCATGCTCATAGTACATAAGAACAATCTCCTAGGACTTCCCTTAGAGTCAACATGTGCAATGTCAAAGTAGAGTCCCCAAGTAACCCTAGTCAATATCCATTTACTTTAGTCTTTCATTTTACATGAGGGAGCAATCGTATTAACGGACAGTAGAACATGTAATCTTAACATGAAATCCGGTGTCATGAAACCCCCGCACCGAAAAAAGGTGGTCAACTTGCCAAGGTAGAACTAAAATATGAACATAGCATTTTAGGTGGTTCCAATAGCTAGAATTCCTATGGAGGCAACATAGTTAAAGAACTAGGAGATATATTACAGACCCATAGTTCCACATTACATGGAAGCCTCTATCTTATGAGAGTCATTGTGAACCTACCTTCAAACTTAGGAAGGGACAGCTCTCATATCTTGTTCACTCGGTGCTAAGCTAAAGTCACTTTTTAAATTACCTTTACGTTATTATTAATCATCAATATTATCGTAGGCTATAGGATATTAACTTCTTTTATGAACATGATCGTAGATCATTAGGTTGAAGATGAGAATTTCCTTTCATCATAACCCTTCATTAGTGAGATTAACATATCATAGTCATATTATGTAAGGAACACCAGAGAAGCATCAGCAACCTTGCATTATCATACCATTACCTGATCTCATATTAAACATATTCATAGGCCATCATATATGCATTGAAATATCATACATACTTCAATTGCATAACAACATCAATTATGGACAACATCAACATAATAGATTAATCGTCACTTTAGAAGACTTACCTATTGCTTCCAAGAATCTTCATCAAGAACTTACACTCAATTCATAACAATCATGAAATAATATAATGAAATACTCAATAAGATAACCAATCCCAAACATTCTAGTCATACACAAGACCAATTCATAGTTAGGGTTAAGGGAAAGGGTTCATTTATGAGTTTTTTCAAGCAATAGTTCCAATCCTAGCATTACATGACATTATTTGAATGACATAACATAATTGATTCCATTATTTAGGTAGAGAACATGATTCAACCGAAAACAAACAATATCATATCAATTATCCAACAATACATACTTAATTAGCCATAGAAAATCATAATTCATCATTATTATTCATAAATTTCGAGTTTGGGACAAAACCCACTTATAGAGTAAAAACCCTAGGAATTTGAATGGTTAGAAATCATCTTTGAAAGGACCTATTGGGGAAAGGAATCAGAAGAGTGAAGAACCCATACCTTATTGATGAATTAATCCATGAATTTTGCATGAAAACCTTGGAGACTTTGTCGTCTTTCTCAAGTTTTCTTGTTCTTCAATGGTGGTTGAATAGAGAGAGTGTATTGAGAGAGATGAGAGTGATTTGGTAAATCATATTTGGAGTGCGTGAATGTGGCTAAAAACTAACCGAAAACCAGTGTATACTCGTCCCCTAAATTACCCAAAAGACCCCTCACTCAATTGGGTCTTTTAGTGAAGTTATATTGACTTTCAAAATGACGCGGACAAATCTCGAAAGGGGTTGTGCGTCGCGGGGCAAATTTCAATTCTTTTTTTTTCTGAAAATTTTGGTCGAGGCAGTGATCCTTGTGGAGTACCCGCGTAGAGAGGCAAAGTTTGCCTAGCAAGTGCTGGCTGCGCGACGCACAAGGGCTCCCATATATTGGCTGGCGCAAGCTGCTTTAGCAGCTTGCTCGCCAATGTTTTGATCCTCCTCAAGTACCCTTTGGGCGGTCCTTGGGGAGTCGTTACCGAACGTGTGGACCCTTTATACTATATTTTACCTATTTAAGTTGTTTTTATAAGTTTTGGACTTCATTTGACACTCCAAAACTTTAACCTAACATAGGGATGTCTATTAGTGTAATTTAGCTAGTTTCCGGACGTCAAGTTCTTTCTTTGTCATTTTTGCTCTAACCTTTTCTAATTAAGTTCATTAAATTAATATAGGTATGGAAACATAATTTTAAACATTATTCAATAGGATAAGCTTTAGTCTAAGTCATGGAACTTCCGGAGTGTTACATTATCCCCCTCTTAGGATCATTCATCCCTTAATGACACTAAAATCTTTTAGAGGCTAAGGATAGACTCAATACTAGCAGCCCAACCAAAAAAACATATAATCATAATAATTCACAGCTCATAAGATTACTTGACAACTTCTTTCAACACAAACCACACCATTACACATAGCAACTCAATTCATGATGCACACCATTCAAGAGCTATACATTTTATAACACATATTGAGGAACTACGTTCTCAACATCAACATGAGCTCAAAAATACATCAAAGATTACCATGCTATCATTCTTCTCAATACAACAACAAAACAACAAAATCTCAAGAAGACAACATGCATACACATTTCATATATGTGTAAAATTAGAGCATAAAGGCATTTTCATAAAACTCAATTTGGTACAAATTTTACCAAAACCTGCACCTATTTAGAAAACAAGTCAATTTCATATTATAAATTATTTTTTTTATTAAGAGGAATTTCTAACCTCAAGGAGTAAAAAGATGAGCGTAGCGAGACTTCATGTCGTCTTAGGCCTCCCATGTTGCACCCTCGACAAGATGGTTGCTCCAGGACTTTTACGGAGGCAACCTCTTTGTTCCTCAACTTGTTTACTTGGAGATATAGGATCTCAACCAAAATATCTTCATAGGAGAGGTTCTCATCCACCTCTAAACCTTCAATAGGTAGAATAGACACCGGGTCGCCTGTGTATTTCTTGAGCATAGAAACATGAAACACCGGATGAAGCGAAGCTATTTCAGTAGGTAATTTTAGCTCATAGGAAACTCTTCCGACCCCTTGTAAAACCTCCTAAGGACCAACATATATGTTACTTAACTTCCCCTTTTTACCGAATCTCATAACCCCTTTCATAGGTGAAATCTTCAAATAGGCGTGATCACCTATTTCAAACTCAAGATCTGTTCTCCTATTGTCGAAATAAGACTTTTGACGACTATAGGCTGTCTTCAATCTACTTCTTATGACCCGAACATTCTCTTAGACTCATAGATAATCTTGGGACCAAGGAGTTAAGACACACCAATATCAAACCATCCAACTGGAGACCTATATCTTCTACCATATAGAGATTCCAAAGGTACCATGGAGATGCTCGAATGGTAACTATTGTTGTAGGAGAACTGAATCAATTGTAAGTGATCATCCCAACTTCACTTAAAATCAATAACAAAGGCTATTAAGATAACTTCTAGGGTCTGTATGGTACGTTCTGCTTGACCATCTCTCTGAGGATGAAAAGCGGTGCTAAGTTTCACTTGAGTACCTAAGCCTTTTTTGAAAAGCTTTCCAAAAAATGAGAAGTGAATTGGGCACCACTATCCGAAATAAAGGACAAAGAAATCCCATGAAAACTCAAAATCTCATTAATGTAGATCCTTGCATACTCTTCGGCCGTATATGTAGACTTAACGGGGATAAAGTGGGCAGATTTGGTCAACCTATCCACAATAACCCATATTGAACCATTTTGCCTCCACGTTCGAGGCAACCTAAAAACAAAGTCAATATTGATGTCTTCCCACTTCCAAGTAGGAACATCCATGATTTGGGTTAAACCACCCGGTTTTAGATTCTTGTCTTTAACTTGTTGGCAATTTGGACACTTAGCAACAAACTCTGCTATGTTCTTTTTTAAACCATCCCACCAAGAGACCTCCCGATGGTCATGATTGTAACGAACCAAAAGTAGACCCTAGAAGAAGGGAGCACCCTCAGGTCGGAACAATTGCGTACTTGACCTTTCGGAGGTCTTGTACAAGCCGTAGATATCATTCTTTACATAAGACATGAAAAGTAGTGCATAATTTAAAACATTTCACAAATGAATTAATAAAAGATAAATCTTTCATAAAAGCTAAGGAGAAATCTTATCGTCACAATCCATATTAAAGACATGTCATAATTATCTTAGGGACACAACCCTTTACATTGAATAGAAATACATAATAAGTCTTTATAAATGAAACTAAGAAATGGAACTATGCCTCGAATATATGAGGACATACTTAGTCTTGAGAGAGTCTTTCCCAAGCTTGTCTTCAAATTTTAAAAACATTCCTCCAACCTATACTTATCCAGTATAGAAAAGTATGGGGTTAGTACAAAATAATGTACTAAGTATGTCATATGCAAAAACATGCAAAAGGGGATATTTTAGTAAAATTAATCTTTCATGCCAAATAAGTAAAACCTTCAATATTATAGAGTTGAAATAGTATAATAATCATCATTTATCACATAAAATAGAACTCTCGTAATTTTAGGACCAAAACACACTTTACAGTGAACTCCAAAATCTTACAGTGAAACAGTGACAACATTACAGTGAACCATTCTTCCCAAGCATAGTGAACTCATTTCCTTTGAGGTTTTCCTAACCAATTTATCCTAAGACTCCATAAGGTAATATAAGAAGGGACAGACCATACACCCCCTTCAAAACACACCAAAGTGTTCCTTAAGACTACCAACCACAGGCTTACCTCGCACGGGAAACAAGTTCACACACTTGGCTAAACATTAGAAGAACATTCATACTTTACGGACTTCACATATTGCCCCACTCCGAAGAGAATTTTTAAATTACACTAAGTGCAATGTGAGAGTAGCATCCCATACTACCACTCCCACTTAGTCACCCTTGAGGATTCTCTTGGACAAAGTTCACTACATGTATCCCTCTTAGCTTCATTAAATGAAACTTAGCTTTAACTTGCTTCCTTAACATTAGACTTTAAGACATCTAACTTCATTACAACACATGATAACTCATTCATACACTTCATATAGAACACACCAAGACTCCCATTTCGGAAGGTCTACTTAGTGAAATAGATAGATGACGTCCCATACCAGTACCTACCCTAAGTAGTACATTCTTTTAGGAGACATAATTCTTACATTTTTTGTGGGGGAATAGCTTTAACCGACATAGACCATGAAAGATAGACATGGAATCCTGATAGTACCCTTATCGGATGAGGGTTCCCCAATTGCCTTGGGTGGGGTCTTTCTCTTAGCTTTTACATGGCTTTTCCAATAGCTACACCTATGTAGGCGCATAGTTAAGGGATAAGGAGATTGGTACTAAGTTACTCACTCTCTACTAACGAGGAGTACTCATCTGAAGAGGTAAATTAGGTACACAATCTATACTCACAATTAGCACTCACCCCTTCTTCAAATCCTCTCGGTGCATAACTCCCCCACAAAGTCTTAAATATTCATTACTAAAGGTCAAGCATAACTTTTGGACATCCCATCTCAACTCACAATGGGTATCCATACTCCAACCTTTATTAGAAAACTCTTGGAAGGTAGTGAGGTTGCTACTAAAGACTTCATCTCAACTCCCAATGAGTGTTCACCCCAAAACTCCCCTTTTCATTCACATTCTTTAACTTCATTAATTAATTAATTAATTAATTAATTCAAAGCGGCAGTGTGTGTACATGTGAGCACACCTTTCACATAAATCATCCCTTTCTTAACATTAGCTTCTAAACATGTTTACATCTTAATTCATCATATTACTCACTTTGACATGCTTCACATAATCAAATAGTTAATTTCGAAATTATCTCTAGCCTACTTCACATAACAAGCTTCATAAAGAATATCAACAACAACAACCTCATTATCATCTTACTTTACATAACAAGCTTCATAAAACACATCAACAAGGATAACATAATTTTCATCATACTGCACATATTATGCCTTCATGGCCACATTCATAATACACAAGTAGATTCACATTCATATATTTCAACTAAACATAGCCACCAAAGGTGGACCATACCACTCAAGAGCATTTCATAATAGGAGTTAAGCAATGTAACTAACTTACCATTTATCAAATCTGTCACCACCTATAATCAATACCTCAATAATGCATCATAAAATAGCCCTTAGGGCAGTAGCTAAGTCAATGTAACTCTAACATCATCAAATCATGCTCATTAGACCCATTTCTTAAGTGAAAAGTTACTAAAAAGCAATAGCATGGTTTCATTGAAGTGTTAGCATTAAAATCACCAACTAACCTTAGATATAGCATATTTGAATATTTTGAAACATTTTCATGCAAGACCCATACTTAGAGCCCAAGATAGAAGAAGTTAGAGTTTGAAAATCTCTTTTGAAATTCCTTAGAGAGGGCTCCTTGAATGGAACAGAGTTCAAGGATGACTACCATACCTCAATGAGAAGGAAACCCACTTACTTTTGATGAAGAAACGTCCACCAAAAGCCCTCCTAGTTCTTCCTTGAGTCTTAGCTTCTATGGAGTTTTGAAAGAGTCTTTCTTTAGAGAGAGAGTTTTGGGTTTTAGGAAATGAAGTCTAAAATTAGGTGTAAGTGTTTGAACACTCTTAATATTCCAAAAAGACACTAAAAATATCACCCTTGGTTCAAAAAAGACTTGGGGTGAATTTACCAAACACCCCAAGTCAAAACAGATTTTTGACAGCTTTTGGCAGGCCAGACCATGCCCTTTACAGATGGGCCGTTGGCCCATTGACGCCCCTTTGATGGTGTACGTCGATTGGGGATGAGTCTTTCACTGGTTCATGCTTTACTAGCATCGTAGGGACAGTCGACCCCCAAGGTCGACAGGATGTTAGTTGGCCAACGGTCTGTCCCTTGTGGCCGTCTATGGTCACTTCTTGGCAGCATCCTGCCAAATTGATGGGGTCCTATTCTAGGGCCCTTTGTGGGTAATAGGTGGGGTCGTACTCAGACGTTAAACCCCTATACATAGTCTTCTAGGTATTAGGAACATCCCACATCAACTTTTATTAAAACTAACACGTAAAACTCACTAAAACACATCAAAATACAGAAGCACTTTCTAAGACACACCTTTCGAACGTCATTGACGTTCTTGGACGTTTGACCTCCAAACGTCACCAAACTTCCCAAACTACATAAGAACATAATTATAACCCATTTTAACACAAAATTAAATCATGAAACATTCATGAAGCTCTAGTTCACCTCAGTTCGTTTTAGGGTGTTACAATGATACATTTTGGTGACACTCAGATGAATAGAATAACGGGAACCATGGGCTTATTCTAGAATTTGATTTCTCAAATCCTTGACATCCGGTACACATAATCTCCTTTGGTACCTACAAAACCATCCCCCTTGGGAGAATGACTCATTGAGCTTACCAAGTACTGACTACTTCAACTCCATCAATAGCGGATCAAGATGTTGCTTAGATTTCACCGCAACCACTAATGATGACTTAGAGTTATGATGGACCTTGAAACCACCATTTGGATAATCTTCTAACCGCACACACAAATGAGCCAACCTATGAACATTTTTCACTAGTTCTTTCTACTCTTCCTCCACATGAGAAACACTACCCATAGTCATACGACTCAAAGCATCGGTAATCACATTGTCCTTTACGGGGTGGTAAAGGACACTCATGTCGTAATGCTTCAAAAGTTCTAAACATCTTCTTTGTTGGAGATTCAACTCCTTTTATTTAAGCATATATTGAAGACTTTTATGGTCAGTAAACACATCAACATGAACCCTATACAAGTATTGTCTTCATATTTTCAAAGCCAACAATACGACCACAAACTCAAGGTCTTGAGTTGGATAATTCTTCTTATGAACTTTGAGTTTCCTAGAGGCATAAGCTATCACATTGCCATGTTGCATGAGGACGCATCCCAAGCCCACTGAGAAAGCATCACAATACACCACAAAGACTTCATTACCAAAGTCAACATAACAACATAGGTAATCTTATCTTTAAACTTTTGAAAACCTTTTTATCAAGCTTCCGATAACTCAAACTTCACCTTGATTTGATTCAAAGCTATAAAAGGAGAATATATGCAAATCAGTCAAAACCTTCTATTGTACCCAGCTAGACCTAAGAAACTTCTTATGTTAGTGGGATTTGAAGGTCTAGGCCAATTTTTAACCGCATCCGTCTTCTTCGTATCGAACTCTAAAACCTCACAAGATATAAAACGGCCAAGAAAAGAATTGAACTCAACCAAAATTAACACTTGCTAAATTTTGCATAAAGTTGGTGTTCCTTGAGGACTTGGAAGGCCAACCTCAAATGATTCTCATGCTCATTTTCGTTCTTGGAGTATATAAAAATATCATCAATGAACAAAATCACAAATAAGTCGAGGTAATCTTGGAAAACTTTATTTATTAGGTCCATAAATGCCGCCGGAGAATTTTTTAATTCAAAAGACATCACTAGAAATTCATAGTGACCATATATAGTTCGAAAAGCCATTTTGGGAACATCTTCTCCTCTCACCCTAAGTTGGTGATATCCCGACCTTAAGTCAATCTTGGAAAAGTAGCTAGCACCTTGGAGTTGATTAAATAGATCATCAAATCATGGGACAGGTTACTTGTTTTTTACGGCGACCTTATTAAGTTGGCGATAATCAATGCACATCCAAAAGGACCCATCCTTCTTCTTCACAAAGAAGATCGGAGATCTCCAAGGAGAAATACTAGGTTGAATGAAACCCTTGTCTACTAAATCATTGAGTTGGACCTTCAACACTTCCAATTCGGCCGAAGCAATCTGATATGGAGGAATTGAAATGGGGTTCGTATCCAGTAATAAGTCAATGCCAAAGTCAAGTTCTCTTTCGAGAGGAACACCGGGAAGGTCATCACGAAAAACCTCCAGAAATTCCCTCACTACAGGGACCGACTCAATAGGAGGAGTTTAATATTCTAGATCTTTAACCCTTACCACACAGTATAGACAACCCTTGGCTATCATCTTACAAGCCTTCAAGAAAGAAATGATTTGACCCCTTGGCATAGAATTCCACCCCATCCACACTAAAATGGGTTCATTTGGAAATAGAAACTTCACTACCCTCGTTCTACAATCTGTGGAAGCAAAACAAGCATGAAGACAATCCATACCCAAAATGATATCAAAATAAAAAATGTCATGTTTTACCACGTCAACAAGAGTAACTCTATTGGGCAGAATTACAGGACATTTCCTAAAGACTATCTTTGCATCTACCGAGTCACCCATTGGTGTACAAACCGAAAAGGGTTCAATCAAAACATCTGGAAGTATATTAAAATTCATATATAATAAATGTTTAATATAAGAAAGTGTAGCACCGTGATCAAACAAAGAATAAACATTAATAGAGAAGACATGGAACATATCGGTAACTACATCGGGGGAGCTCTCTTGTTCACATCTTGCCTTGAGTGCAGAAAAGAGGTTCCTTTTTGTAGTTTCAAAGCTAGGAACGGTTGATTGAGTTTTGCTACTTCCATTCCCATTACTCTTCACATTAGGAAAATCATTCACCATATGACCACTTTTGCCATAAGCATAGAAACTATTTGTTCGAACAAGGTATTCACCCACATGTTTCTTACCACACTTTCCACAAGTTGGTCTTTCTCTTGGCGAATCAAGGTTTCTCCCCTTTTGAGATTAAAGGTTAAACACCATATCATTTCGAGTCTTAGGGAAATTTGAAGGAACTTGGTTTGACAACCTCTTATTGAACTTAGGCTTGTCTTGAATGTCAAACCTACTCTTAGAAGAACCACTTTCAAAATACCTTTCCTTTTTGGCTTCTCTATTCTTCTTCCTTAGACGAATCTCCTCTATTTGTTGTGCATGGACCATCAACATAGAAATATCCATGTTGTCATGAGGCATAATTGCAGGACATTCTTTTACAAGCTCTTCGGACACGCCCATTACATAATGGCTCATTTAATCCCTATCATTTGAAACCAAAGAGGAATCATATTTGGACAACTTAATGAACTTTAAGGTGTATTCCTTAAATCTCATACCTCCTTGATGAAAGTTGATGAACTCCTCTACCTTATCTTCCCTTTGATCCCTTGGGAAGAACCTATCAAGAAAGTCCTTCTCGAATATCTCCCAAGTCACGCGACCACCTCTTGAAGCCAGACTATCCTTCCATAGGTTGTACCATGTCTGAGCCACATCCTTGAGTTGATAGGCAGCAAGCTTGACCTTTTCAGTAGTACTCACCCCCATAGCAAAACAATTCTTATAGACCTCATCAATGAAGTCTTGGGGGTCTTCATCAACCTTGCATCCAAAGAACATAGGAGGATTCATCCTCGTAAAATCTCTCAAACGGTTAGCCATGGTACTAGCATGTTTGTTCTCTCGAAGTACAACCTCCCGGTTAGCTTGTGTTGTATGAGCTTGAGCTTGAGTAGTTATCGCTTAGCCCATTTTGAGACGTCCTGCCCTTACCTTACCATTCTTCATGTTCGAAGGATTGACCAAAACTTGATCATTCATGGAAACTTGCTCTTGAGGAGCAACTTGATTTCCTTGGGGAGTAGACAACCTCCTTTTCCACTCTTCTGGTGGTTGTCCTTTTTGTGTTCATCGACTATAGCCACAATATAGGGATTAGATACTAAAATACACATAGTGTCAATGTAACACCCCGTAGCCAAAACAGACCAAAAATTAGTTTTTCAGAAAAAAAAAAAATTGCAGACAGTTAAGGGGAAATGTAGTTAGGTCAACTTAAAATGATCAAAACTCTTACCACAAAAAGAATTAGGTCTCTAATGACCTACACAAAGATATATAATTGAATTATCTTTGCATAGCCACAAACCTTGCTAAAATCAGACCTCCGAGTAAAAAGTTATGCCCATTTTAGTAAAGGCCTGTCAAACAGGCCCTCACGACGGATCCAACGACGGGGCGTCGGGCACACGACGGACCGTCAGTCTTGGCCGTCGTGTGGCCCGACAGCAACCATCCTAGTGGTCTTTTTGACCTTTCCCACTCCATTTAAACCATAAGTTACGTCGTTTTGACCCTAAATCATCAGATTTTAGTCAGTTTAAGCCTAGAAACATAATTAAAACATATCCAAGTCAAATCATTAAATCAAAACTTAGAAAATTAGAAGCAAGAGAGGAGAAAAAAAAGCTCAAGAACCCTAGTTCAAGAACGCCACAAGCTCCAGCAGTTCCATCCCAGAAACTTAATTATTTTTCCATGGATTTCATCACCAGGTATGCGGGATTTCACTAGTGGGTTCCTTTCACCCATTGGGTCCCTAGTTTTCAGTCAGATTCTTGATTTTCTTATCATGATTAAACCTAGGGTTTCTAGAACTTTGATAGAACTTCATGAATTTATTAAATATATGTTCCAAATCAGATTATCATGTTATTACTCAGATTATCGAATGAACTTCAGAACCCTAGCTTTGTATTTCTTTAGTTCTTGAATTACACATGCTAGGTCAGATATTTCAGAAACTTCAGATATACATGCCTCAGTTATAAATGCATAATTACCGATTAATTATTGCATTCTCAATTTGCATGTTTAGTTCGAGCTATCCAGTATTTACAGAAACTCAGACATAATTAGTTAATTTACAGAATTCATTGGGAGTAGCATAATACCGAGTTGGACAAGGGTTTAGCGTACCCAATAGTCCCAGAACTACTAGCCAAGTAGGTTGTAAGTCCCCTCTGTGGGCAATCAGTTTAGTGATCACGCCAGCATGCCTTTATACCTTTGGTAGGGTATATTGGGTCCTCTCGATGGGGCGTATACATCGGACTCCACATTTAGCTCATGTGGTTTTATTATCGGTTATTAGTAGCTCCCGTAGTTGAGTCAGACTCTCTGCATGACCATTTATCAGTATATTCAGTATTTAGTTTTAGCATGCTATAAATTTGTCATTGCATTCAGTTAGCTCAGAAATTCAGTATATCATGTTCAGATTATTATACTTGCTTTTGTGCTTGTTCAATTATGTTTTATTTCAGTTTTACTCTATCCTACATGCTCAGTACCTTTCAAGTACTGACGCATATGTGCGCTACATCTTCTCGTGATGTAGGTTCAGGTTCTCAGCATCCAGATCACGCATAGATCGATTTCCTGATATCCAGATCAGCAGATTCAGTGGTGAGTCCTCATTCTCCGAGGAAAAGACTTATGAGTTTCTCTTCAGTATTTAGTCTTTTAGTTTTGGTTTTTGCTAGATTTAGCTGGGGCTTGTCCCAGTATTTCTAGTCCAGTTTAGAGGCTATTTTCAGACATAGTTAGATTTAGGTTAGTATGAGTTAATATTTCCTTTGTATTAAACTCATTGTTTTCAAATATCTCAGTTATAGAATATGGGTATTCCCCATATTTTCAGATTTAATTATTATTTAGCTTCCGCATCAGTTTATTATTTTTAGTATGCTCATGATCATGCCAGCAGGGTTAGCTTGGGATCACTTGTGGTCCTAAGTTCCGTGTCCGCGTCTCGGGGTAGCTCGGGGCGTGACAAAACTTGGTATCAGAGCACTAGGTTCAAGAGTCCTAGGATGTCTGAAAAGCCGCACTAAGTAGAGTCGTTTTTATGGGTGTGAAGTGCACCACATCTAATGAGAGGGAGGCTATGAAGTGTTTTAGGAAAACTTCATTTTCTTGTTACTCTTATCGTGCGTAAGGTTTGATCTTATTCCTTTCTAACTTGATGTTCTACGTTTCAGATCATGCCTCATCGTAGAGCTAACGCTAGGAATGCGAATGCCAGGAATGCAAACGCAGCTCCTCCAATCCCAGATCAAGAAGTTTCCAATGCTGAGTTCAGGAATGCCATACAGATGTTGGCTCAGAGTATGAGCCACCAGAACAATCGGGTTCATGCTCCTATGAATGAAAATAGTGGATCAGCAGCAGCAAGAGTCCGTGACTTTGTTAGGATGAATCCGCCTGAATTCTTAGGATCGCAGACTAATGAAGATCCTCAGAATTTCTTGGACGAAATCAAGAAGATCTTTGAGGTGATGCAGGTTACTGGGAATTATCGGGTTGAGTTGGCGTCATACCAGCTGAAAGACGTGGCTCATATCTTGTACACTCAGTGGAAGGAGAATAGGGGAGCAAATGCAGCTCCTATTACTTGGGAGTACTTCAGTGAGACTTTTCTCGACAGGTTTTTCCCAATAGAGTTGAGAGAAGCAAAGGCCCAAGAATTCATGAACTTGAGGCAGGGAAACATGAAAGTCCAAGAGTATGGGCTAAAGTTTAACCAACTCTCCAGGTATGCTCCTCACATGGTTGCTGACTCCAGGGCTCAGATGAATAAGTTCTTGTATGGAGTATCAGATTTGGTGAAGACAGAGTGCAGAAATGCTATGTTATTGGGAGATATGAACATCTCTAGGCTTATGACTCATGCTCACCAGGTTGAGGGTGATAAGCTTAGGGAACAGGCTAAGGAAAATAAGAAGGCTAGGACTGGGAACTATGACTATTCTCAGTAGAAATCGGGTGGTGGAAATCGCTCGCAGGGTCAGCAGAAGTTTTCAGCTCCAGCCCCTTCATCAGCTAGTGTTCCATCCTCCAAGAATAGGTATGACCAGAAGGGCAGAGCACCAGGCTCTAAGTCTCAGGGAAGTGTTTCAGGCACCAACACTTACCCCACTTGCCCTAAGTGTGGTAAGAACCATCCGGGCGTGTGTCTTGCAGGAAAAGAAGGATGTTCTGGATGTGGTCAGTCTGGTTGAGGGACTGTCCTTCTAGACAGGGTCAAGGAGGTGGTAATGGTACAGCTCAGTCTACAAATTCAGCAGCACCAGCAAGTCGCCCAACTCAGCAGGGTAACTCATCTGGTACAGGTGGCGGTCAGCGCCAGAATAGACTTTATGCTCTTCAGTCTCGCCAGGATCAGGAAGGTTCTCCTGATGTAGTCACTGGTACATTACGAGTCTTTGACCTTAATGTTTATGCATTGTTAGATCCAGGGGCTACTCTTTCTTTTGTAACTCCTTATATAGCAGTCCAATTCATTGTCAGTCCAGAAAATCTCTCAGAACCCTTCTCAGTCTCTACTCCAGTCGGTGACCCAGTTATAGCTAGATGGGTATATAGAAATTGCCCTGTCACAATCTCTCAGAAAGTCACCTGAGCAGATCTAGTAGAGTTAGAAATGGTAGACTTCGATGTTATTCTAGGCATGGATTGGTTACACTCATGTTATGCCTCAGTCGATTGTAGAACTAGGATTGTTCGTTTTAAGTTTCCAGATGAACCAATCTTAGAATGGAAGGGTAGTAGCCTAGCGCCTACGGGTCGATTTATTTCTTACCTTAAGGCTAGAAAGATGATATCTAAGGGTTATCTCTATCATCTAGTTCGGGTTAAGGATTCTAGCCTTGAAACCCCAACTCTTGAGTCAGTTCTAGTAGTCTATGAATTTCCAGAAGTATTTCCAAAAGATCTTCTCGGGATCCCTCCCGAAAGGGAAAACGACTTTGGAATTGATCTCCTTCCAGATACCCAGCCTATTTCTATTCCTCCTTACAGAATGGATCCAGCAGAGCTTAAGGAATTGAAAGATTAGTTGAAAGACCTTCTAGATAAGGGTTTCATCGGACCTAGTATTTCACCATGGGGTGCACCAGTATTGTTCGTAAAGAAAAAAGATAGTTCTCTCAGAATGTGCATTGACTATAGACAGTTGAACAAGGTCACAATCAAGAATAAGTATCCCATCCCCAGGATTGATGACTTGTTTGACCAACTTCAGGGTGCTAGTCATTTCTCAAAGATAGACCTCAGATCGGGTTATCATCAGTTCAGAGTCAGAGATAGTGACATTCCAAAAACAGCCTTTAGAACTCGGTATGGTCATTATGAATTTGTAGTTATGTCGTTTGGACTAACCAATGCTCTTGCAACTTTCATGGATTTGATGAACAGAGTGTTCAAACAGTACTTGGACTTGTTCGTTATCGTCTTTATTAATGATATCCTTATTTACTTTAGGAGTGAGGAAGAACATGCAAGTCATTTGAGAATTGTTCTACAGACTCTCAAGGAACGCCAGTTATTCGCTAAGTTTAGTAAATGTGAGTTTTGGTTGCAATCCGTTGCTTTTCTTGGTCACATTGTATCTAGCGAAGGGATCCGCATAGATTCACAGAAGATAGAAGGACTGAAACAATGGCCCAGACCTACCTCTGCTACAGATATCAGAAGTTTCTTAGGTCTAGCGGGTTATTACAGGAGGTTCGTGGAAGGATTTTCATCCATAGGCTTACCATTGACTAGGTTGACTCAGAAGATGGTCAAGTTCCAATGGTCAGATGATTGTGAGAAAAGCTTCGCATAATTGAAAACTAGATTAACTACAACTCCTGTCTTGACTCTACCGAGGGTTCAGATGGTTATGTGATCTATTGCGATCCATCCAGAGTTGGCCTTGGTTGTGTGTTGATACAAAGAGATAAGGTTATATATTATGCCTCTAGACAGCTTAAAGTGCATGAGAAGAACTATCCAACTCATGACCTCCAACTTGCAGCAGTGGTGTTTGCACTCAAGATATGGAGACACTACTTGTATGGTGTTCATGTAGATGTGTTCACCGATCATGCCTTCAGTATGTGTTCACCCAGAAAGAGTTGAATCTTCGCCAGAGGAGATGGCTTGAGTTCCTTAAGGATTATGATATGAGTGTGCATTATCATCCTGGAAAGGCGAATGTAGTGGCCGATGCTCTTAGTAGATTATCTATGGGTAGTGTAGCCCATGTTGAGGAAAAAAAGAAAGGAGCTAGTGAAGGATGTTCACAGGCTTGCTGGCTTGGGAGTTCGCCTTATGAGCATATCAGACAGCGGTGTAACAGTTCAGAATGGGGCAGAATCGTCTTTGTTAGTGGAGGTTAAGGAAAAGCTAGAGAGTGATCCAATCTTGCTTGAACTAAAGGGTGAAGTCAACAATCAGAGAGTGGAGGTTTTCTCCCAAGTGGGAGATGGTGTACTTCGCTACCAAGGTAGATTGTGTGTTCCTGATGTGGGAGAGTTGAGGAAGCATATTCTTGCAGAAGCTCATAACTCCAGGTATTCTATTCATCCAGGTGCCACTAAGATGTACCGCGATCTGCGGGAAGTCTATTGGTGGAATGGCATGAAGAGGGATATAGCAGACTTTGTGAGTAAGTGCCCCAATTGCCAGCAAGTCAAGGTAGAACATCAAAAACCAGGAGGTATGACTCAAGAGATCGATATTCCTACTTGGAAGTGGGATGTGATCAATATGGATTTCATCACAGTGTTACCTCGTACTCGCAGACAGCATGACTCAATTTGGGTGATAGTCGATAGGATGACTAAGTCTTCTCGCTTTTTAGCGGTCAAGACTACATATTTGGCAGAGGACTATGCTAAGCTTTACCTTAATGAAATTGTGAGGTTGCATGGTGTTCCTTTGTCTATCATCTCAGATAGAGGTCCTCAGTTTACCTCTCATTTCTGGAAGTCATTTCAAAAAGGTCTTGGTACTCAAGTTAACCTTAGTACAACATTTCATCCACAGACGGATGGGCAGGCAGAGCGTACCATTCAGACCTTAGAGGATATGTTGAGAGCTTGTGTGATCGATTTCAAAGGTAGTTGGGATGATCACCTTCCTCTTATTGAGTTTGCCTACAATAATAGCTACCATTCCAGCATTCAGATGGCCCCTTATGAGGCTTTATATGGGCGTAGATGTAGATCTCCTGTTGGTTGGTTTGAAGTAGGTGAAACAGCTTTGATAGGGCCAGATTCAGTCCTTTATGCTATGGAGAAAGTTCAACTCATTAGAGATAGACTTAAGACAGCCCAAAGTCGTAAGAAATCTTATGAAGATGTAAGGAGAAGGGAACTAGAGTTCCAAGTTGATGATTGGGTTTTTCTGAAAGTCTCACCTATGAAAGGGGTGATGAGATTTGGAAAGAAAGGGAAGCTCAGTCCTAGATAAGTAGGCCCTTACAAGATATTGAAAAGGGTTGGCAAGGTGGCATATGAGTTAGAGTTGCCATCAGAATTAGTAGCAGTGCATCCGGTCTTCCACATCTCACTCTTGAAGAAGTGTGTGCGTGATCTAGCCTCTATAGTGCCATTAGAGAGTGTGGCGGTAAAAGATAGTCTTTCTTATGAGGATGTACCAGTTGAGATTCTTGACCGTCAGGTTAGAAGGTTGACAAACAAAGAAGTTGCTTCAGTCAAGGTTTTGTGGAGGAGTCAGTCCGTAGAGGGAGCTACTTGGGAAGCAGAAGCAGCCATGAAAAGTATCCTTACCTTTTTCCTTCCGATTCCACTCCAGCTTGAGGTAATAGTTCCTCTTCAGTTTTACAGTCATTCATGCGTAAATTCAGTTTAAGAATCACGTTCCCTCAGTTTGTACTTGCATTTTCAGCGTAATTGCATGTACTCAGAACTCAATTCAGTCAGAAACTCAGTTCTCAGTGTTTAGTAGTGGGGTTTGCAGCTCTCTCCCTCCATTTTAGATAGTTTAGTCTTCATTTGAGGACGAATGTTCCCAAGGGGGAGATAATGTAACACCCCGTAGCCAAAACAGACCAAAAATTAGTTTTTCAGAAAAAACAAAATTGCAGACAGTTAAGGGGAAATGCAGTTGGGTCAACTTAAAATGATCAGAACTCTTATCACAAACTGAATTAGGTCCCTAATGACCTAGTCAAAGATATACAATTGAATTATCTTTGCATAGCCACCAACCTTGCTAAAATCAGACCTCCGAGTAAAAAGTTATGCCCATTGTAGTAAAGGCCTGTCAAACAGGCCCTCACGACGGATCCAACGACGGGGCGTCGGGAACACGACGGATCCAACGACGGGGCGTCGGGAACACGACGGACCGTCAGTCCTGCCGTCGTGTGGCCCGACAGCAACCTTCCCAGGGGTCGTTTTGACCTTTCCCACTCCGTTTAAACCATAAGTTACGTCGTTTTGACCCTAAATCATCATATTTTAGTCAGTTTAAGCCTAGAAACATAATTAAAACATATCCAAGTCAAATCATTAAATCAAAACTTAGAAAATTAGAAGCAAGAGAGGAGAAAAAAAAGCTCAAGAACCCTAGTTCAAGAACGCCACAAGCTCCAGCAGTTCCAGCCCAGAAACTTAATTATTTTTCCGTGGATTTCATCACCAGGTATGCGGGATTTCACTAGTGGGTTCTTTTCACCCATTGGGTCCCTAGTTTTCAGTCAGATTCTTGATTTTCTTATCATGATTAAACCTAGGGTTTCTAGAACTTTGATAGAACTTCATGAATTTATTAAATATATGTTCCAAATCAGATTATCATGTTATTACTCAGATTATCGAATGAATTTCAGAACACTAGCTTTGTATTTCTTTAGTTCTTGAATTACACATGCTAGGTCAGATATTTCAGAAACTTCAGATATACATGCCTCAGTTATAAATGCATAATTACCAGATTAATTATTGCATTCTCAGTTTGCATGTTCAGTTCGAGCTATCCAGTATTTACAGAAACTCAGACATAATTAGTTAATTTACAGAATTCATTGGGAGTAGCATAATACTGAGTTGGACTAGGGTTTAGCGTACCCAATAGTCCCAGAACTGCTAGCCAAGTAGGTTGTAAGTCCCCTCTGTGGGCAATCAGTTTAGTGATCACGCCAGCATGCCTTTATACCTTTGGCAGGGTATATTGGGTCCTCTTGATGGGGCGTATACATCGGACTCCACATTTAGCTCATGTGGTTTTATTATCGATTATTAGTAGCTCCCACAGTTGAGTCAGACTCTCTGCATGACCATTTATCAGTATATTCAGTATTCAATTTTAGCATGTTATAAATTGGTCATTGCATTCAGTTAGCTCAAAAATTCAGTATATCATGTTCAGATTATTATACTTGCTTTTGTGCTTGTTCAGTTATGTTTTATTTCAGCTTTACTCTATCCTACATGCTCAGTACCTTTCAAGTACTGACGCATACGTGCGCTACATCTTCTCGTGATGTAGGTTCAGGTTCTCAGCATCCAGATCACGCATAGATCGATTTCCTGATCTCCAAATCAGCAGATTCAGTGGTGAGTCCTCATTCTCCGAGAACAAGACTCATGAGTTTCTCTTCAGTATTTAGTCTTTTAGTTTCAGTTTTTGCTAGATTTAGCTGGGGCATGTCCCAGTATTTCTAGTCCAGTTTAGAGGCTATTTTCAGACATAGTTAGATTTAGCTTAGTATGAGTTAATATTTCCTCTGTATTAAACTCATTGTTTTCAAATATCTCAGTTATAGAATATGGGTATTCCCCATCTTTTCAGATTTAATTATGATTTAGCTTCCGCATCAGTTTATTATTTTTAGTATGCTCATGATCATGCCAGCAGGGTTAGCTTGGGATCACTTGTGGTCCTAGATTCCGTGTCCGCATCTCGGGGTTAGCTCGGGGCGTGACAGTCAAGACTCTAGAAGCACAACAAAGGATTACAAAGAAAAAGAGAATTTTCCTGTTCATCATATAGAATGTCATTCATAATTGTGGAGCACTTCACAACCATGAACAAAACACTATGTAAATGTGGTTTAGTGAGACATTGACCCTACATTATTTAACCTCATGATCTGATACCAAGTTTGTCAAGATCGGAAAACACCCCTAGTCGTAACCAGCGTCTTCGTCCTCGAAGAGGACTCAGACAATCCCTTTGCATTTGTCATAACATATCATTGGTTAAAAAGGCGGAAAATTAAAAACTTTTGCATATACTAAGTGAAGTATACTTAGACTTCTCGCTTATTATATATTGAAGTTTACTTAGGCTTCTCTTTTAGCAACATGATCAACATACATACGATATTCAAAAAACTCTCTCACATAAAAACAATCTAAAGAGTACGAAACTTAGACATAGCCAATACAATAGCAATATTCCATATAGGCCTTAATAAAATAGAACTCAATAATAAAAGGAATAAAAGACTATTTATTAAACTACTACAATCTTCATGGCTAGAATAATGAAAAGATAGAATCCACGAACATGAGGACCTACAAACACTTGGAGAAAGGGTTCAAAGCTTCTTCCATCGACCTTCTTAATCTTCAATGGCCGGACCCTACATTTGTAGTTATATAAAGTATATGGGTTAGTACGCCACATGTAGTAAGTATCGGTTTGTGCACTTAAAACATTTTAAGATATGCATGAAAAGGAACATTTCTTTAGAAAGAATGCCAAGTCATTTCAAAGCCTTTAATGCACATACAATAGAGTATATACAAGATAAGGATCACAACAACATAAAGTATGATCATAACCAAAGACATATCATCCTAAAGTCACATTAACATTTCCTATTCAATAGTTCATATCAACATAACATACAAAACATATAGCAATATTCCAATTTCAAGCCTACAAGTGCAATGATTATGTGAAGCCCCATAACCAAACATAATCATGTAAAAAAGATTGGAGACCAGAAGTAATGCTTTGCTTTAAACAACATATATCATAAGTAGACATCACCACATATAGCAATATAGACCAACACATGTTCATCAACATAATCAACATCATATAAGAGCAACATCATATATCATAAGCATTATACATTTCTTGTTCATAGTATATAAGAACAATCTTCTAGGACTTCCCTTATAGTTAACTTGTACAATGTCTAGGTAGAGTCTCATACCCCTACCTATACTAAGTAGACTTCCCAAGTCACCAGAGTCAATGTCCATTTACTTTAGTCTTTGATTTTACTGAACGAAACAATCGCCTTAATCGACATTAGACTATGTGAGCTAAACATGGCATCCGGTGTCATGAAACCCCACACCGAAAGAAGGTGGTCTACTTGCCAAGGTAGAACAAAAACATTAACATATCATTCTAGGTTAATCCACTAGCATGTATTCCTATGGAGGCAGCATCGTTCAAGAACTAGGAGATATATTACAGACCCATAGTTCCACATTACATGGAAGCCTCTATCTCATGAGAGTAATTGTGAACCTACTTTTTAATTTGGGAAGGGACACTTCTCATTTCTAGTTCACTCGGTTCTAAGTTAAAGTCCCTTTTTGAATTGCCTTTACATTATCATTAATCATCAATATTATCATAGGTTATAGGAGATAAACTCTTTGTATAAACATGACCGTAGCTCATTAGGTTGAAGATAAGAATTTCGTTTCATCACAACCCTTCATTAGTGAGATTAACATATCATAGTCATATTCCGAAGGAACACAAGAGAATCATCATCAACCTTGCATTATCATACCATTACCATGATCTCATATTCAACATTTTCATAGGCCATCATATAGGCATAGAAATATCATACATACTTTAATTGCATAACAACATCAATTAAAGGCCAATATCAACATAATAGAGTAATCATGACTTTGAATACTTATCTATTGCTTCCAAGAATCTTCATCAAGAACTCACACTCAATTCATAACAATCATCCAATAATATAGTGACTCAATAAAATAACCAATCTCAACCACTTTAGTCATACACAAAACAAATTCATAGTTAGGGTTAAGGGAAAGGGTTAATTTATTAGTTCGTTCAAGCAGTAGTTCCAATCCCAACATTACATGACATTAAGTGAATGACGTAACATAATCGAATTCCATTATTTTGGGAGAGAACATGCTTCAAACGAAAACCAAAAATACCATTTCAATTATCAAACAATACACACTTAATTAGCAATAGATAATCATAATTCATCATCGTTTGAACGGACCTCTTGGGGAAAGGAATCCCAAGAGTGAAAAATCCATACCTTATTGACGAATTAATCCATGAATTTTGAATGAAAACTTTGGAGACTTTGTCCTCTTCCACAAACTTTCTTGTTCTTCAATGGTGGTTGAATAGAGAGAGTGTTTTGAGAGAGATGAGAGTGATTTGGTAAATCTGATTTGGAGCACGTGAAAGTCGCTTAAACAGAACAAAAACCAGTATATACTCGTCCCATAAATTACCCAAAACACCTCTCACTTAATTGGGTACTTTTGTAAAGTTAAATTGACTTTATAACGACGCAGACGAATCAGGGAATTGGCTACACGTCGCGGAGCCAATTTCAATTTATTTTTATTAAAAAATATTTGACGAGGCAGTGAGCCTCGTGGAGGTCCTGCATCACGAGGAAAAGTTTTCCTAGCCAGTGCTGTCTGCGCGAACCGCAAGGACTTCCATATATTTGCTATCGCAAGCTGCTTTGGCAGCCTTCTTGCCAGTGTTTGGGTCCTCTTCAAGGATCCTTTGGGCGGTGCTTGGGGAATATTTACCAGACATTTGGACCCTTTACTCTATATTATTACTATTTAAGGTCTTTTTAAAAGTATTGGACTTTATTTGACACTCTCAGACCATCATCAAACATAGGGACGTCTACTAGTTTCACTTAGCTAGTTTACGAATATCTAGGCGTTTCTCTGTCATTTTAGATCTAATATTTTCTAATTGAGTTCATTACATTAATATAGGTATAGAAACATCATTGAAAAAATTATTCAATAGGGGAAGTTCTTGTTTAAGTTATGGAACTTCCGTAGTGTTACATTTACTAAGATAAATCAATGACTTTCCTAAGGATGATTCCATGTCGTTCCGGAAAACCACCCCTAAGTCCACCATTCACACAAGAAGGATATAATTATGAATTTCAACTTCAACGATATCATAACCTTCTATCTAGGTTGAAGGTTAATTGACCTTCTTCTTTATGTTCAAGGTCACATTTCATTCACAAATTTACATACATGACAAAGGGGCTTTACCCTACTAAGTCAAGAATCCATATCCATATTCTTCATGTATAAAATAAGGGACTCAAGTCTACCACAACAAGAGACACATAATTTACATTATCACATATAGCATATCATTGAAGAAACATATAAAGACAACCAAGTATACTTGCGAGTCATCCTACACCTTCTATAGAAACTTCAACATAATCCATCACAATACTCACATAGTCATTTAGGAAGAATAATACTTCAACATCAAGTCACCAAGTGATAATAAAACAATTCATGAAAGTAATGTCGACAAGGCCACATTCATCACAAGTATATCACATAAGCCCCGCAACCATAAGTGGGCCATACCAACCGTGCCTATACTACACAATATAAAGAAGGTTAGGTCAACATACCCCAATCCAATCTCAACAACTCAAATCCATAGCCAATTCAACAAATTCAATACACCAAGGCTCTTACAAATAGCCATAGTCACCAATTCAATCCAATAATAACAATATACAACGATCCAATATAATACCGTAGTAATTTCCTAAATTTAGGACAACCTACACATAATTCTAACAAGATTCTTTCATGATTCAATAGCCCAAAGTAAATTATACAAGAATTCAATGCTATTGATACATGATCAAATCACCCATAAAATGATAAAAATAAGGATTTCATGATTTGCATGGGTTCATAAGGAATTTGATCTAAAATCAATCAATTAGCATCGAATATATCATAAAACATTGTTTCAAATTGTTTCATGCAAGAACCCATGGCTAGAAGTTGAATTAGAATAATTCATGTATTTGATCATCTTTGAATATCACTAGAATTGACTCCATGAAGAAACATCATTCAACGATGAAGACCCATACATTAATTGTTAAGCAAAGCCCACAAATATTTCTGGAGAAGAACTTGTAAAAGTTGTCTTTCTTCCTCAGAGCTTCAAAGCTTCATCAATAGAGGTTTTGGAGAAAAGGAATGGAGAGGTTTTGTTTTGAGTTGAGGGTTTAGCTTTAATTTGTGAATTTAGGGGCTTAAAAATACTCAATAACTGTCAATAAGTCATCCCCAAAAAACCCAAAAGACCCCTGCGCTTAATGGACCTTTTAACCCATTGAAATTTGACTTAAAACGACGTGACCAAATCAAGGAGGTAACTGCGCATCGTAGAGGCATTTTTAATTCTTGGTTCTAGATTTTTATTAGATAGAATGATTCTTGATGTCCCCGCATCTTAGGGCAAAATATGCCATTCTTAGTGCAGGCTGCGCGACGCGCAACAACTGTCAATTCTTGGCTGGCTCGGCAACTTGTTTGGCTCATGTTTGGGTCTTTTTTGGGCAACCTTGGGCTGGTTCCCGGGGCGTCGTTCTCAGAATATTCGACCCTTTACATTTCATTCTATGTATAGGAACCATCTATACCCGATTTCACCCTTAAACCATAACCTAAAACATCACTACAAGATACTACGACACAGTAGTTCAACGTCGACTAGTTTCCAAACGTCTTGGACGTTCTTGGATGTTTGACCACCAAACACTTCCAAACTTTATACAATGCCTATAAACACTATTAATAACTATTGTAGGACTTAATACACTCATAACCAACATGTTAGACTCTAATTTAACCAAGCTCATTTGGAGGGTGTAACACTTGGGGTGGTTCATGGAAAGTCATACTCAGATGTTTCTGCCCTAAGCATTTTAATATATATTTGAGGAACCTCTCCTATTACTTTGTACACCAAAAAACACATAAAATATGCAAAGACACACTAGACCACACTAACATGCTTAAAGGATAACTTCCAAATGTCTTGGTCGTTCTTGGAGGTTTGACTTCCAAACTCCTCAAACTAACTTCTAACACTTATATTCTTAATTTTAAGACCGTATTAACTCATGAATAACATGTTAGAATCTGGTTTAACCTACTTATTTTTTAGGGTCTTTACAATATTGTAACATCCCGGATATTCTATGACCTAGACTAGAGCATCACATAATGAATAATGATACTTCTAGACCTAAATAAGTGTAATTAACTTATTTGTAAGTATTAGATCCCAAGCTTCAAGGTACGACCATGACGTCGGAAACTAGTGAAATTGAACTAGTAAACATCCTTAGGTCTTGTGAATGTTTTGCAGTGTCGTATCAAGTCTTAAACCTGTAAAAATACTTTAAATAGGTAAATAATGTATAAAGTGTCAAAAATTCTAGGTCCGACCCCCCAAGGAACACCCTAAGGGTCCTTGAGGAGGACCCAACTATTGGCCAACAAGTTGCCAAAGGCAGCAAATGATTGTACATGCATGAAAATAGTCCGCATTGAGGATCTAAGGTTGGTTTTGATGACACGTCGCAGACTTTACTATCTCAAAAATTAATTTCAGAAATCTTGTGGGAACAACTCCTTGACGCAGACTTGTTTCCCGATGAAAATTCTGAAATTTGAACTCAAGTTTGACTTTACAAAAAGGTCAAATTAAGTGAAGGGTCATTTGGGTATTTTAGTTGAGGGTTATATATTTATTTTATATAGTTTTGTACCACATTTACACACCCAAATCCAATCCCGAAATTGAAATCCAAATTACTCTCATTTCTCTAAATTCTCTCTCTACACAACCTACATTGAAGAAGCACTGAATCTTGAATAAGAAGACCAAATACCCCAAGTTTTCCACTTAAATTCGTGGCTAAAGTAAATATTAATGTATGGTTTCTTTCACTATTGGGATTCCTCTCTCCAAGAGGTCCCTTAAAATATATTTTCAAACTCCCCTAAAACTAGGGTTTTTCTCTACACATGGTTCTTCTTTGAAAAATGAAATTATGAATCAATTGTGGTTAATTATGATCATTTAATGTTGTTCAAGTATAGAAATATGGTTAAGTGTTTGTTTTCACTTGAGATACCCTTGGACCATGTCCTTCCCCAATTTCATAAAAACCTTGAATTTTATATGGTTAATTATAGAAGATGATGAGTATGTAAATCTTGTAGAATGATGTTAGCTATCTATTGCTTCTATAATTACCTCGTTTTATATGTTGATTATGCATTCTTGTGTGATTGAGGTATGCAGTCCCATGAAGTGTAAGACGACATGAATTTTTGTTCTTTCTTGGACTCTTGTATGAAAGATGATAATAATGATGTTGTATCTAATGTGTTGTTGTTGAGTTCATGACAAGTTCCCTCATCCTTAACCCTATGCACTTAAATTGTCTATGAATCATGTATGCATGTTACAGTTTTATTGTTATATGATTGAAAGGTAGTTTTCATGACTATAATGAATGGTTAAAGTGCAAGGTTTACTCACTTTCTAGTTTCCAAAGTGAAAGCATTGTTATCAATTATGATCACTTATAAGCTATTGTGATATGATGTATACATATGGGTCTAATACAGGCTAATGTGAACTTATGAGATGATTAATAATTATTACTAAAGGGAATTGATTCTTAGCATCAAAGGGCATGCATATCAGAGGGGGGTCTCACGTTTAATAAGTCTTGCTCCCCACATTAGTTCCTCACATTTAGTAAGTCTGGATTCCTAATATTTTATTAGTCTCATGAAATAGAAACCCCCACATTTAGCAAGTTAGGATATGTAGTAACCATCTCCTTGATCCTTAACTATGTGCCCACATAGGACTTTAGCATAATGGATCCACCTAGATAGCGATGAACGAAAGGTTACACCTTAGTCAAGTGTTAACCCTCTCTTTTTGGTGTAGGAGTAGAACACTGGATTTCATGTAGATCACATGGTTAAATGTCGGTTATTGCTACCTCTTTCCCAAACATAAAAGTAAATGAATAAAGGAAATGTATGGACTCTCACTAATTCTTTTCTTAAAGTGTTTCCACATAGTGTGAGGATGGGTATGAGACTTCTCTTACACATTGCACTTGTGGGATCCTATGAAATGGTTCTAGTGATGTTCTTTTTACGATTAAGTTGAGCATGACTTTTATATGCTAAGCTATATATGATCCTTATGACTAAAGCATGTTATGATGAAGTACTATGTTATGAAGGTATGTATGAAGTGGGTTGCCTAATGTGATGCTCAATTTTGGAGAAGGTTGTGGGATTCTATTATTTTCATTACACAAGTATTGTTTGAGTTGTCTACATATTGGGATGATATCATGATGTGTTGGCTTATGATTCTTACTTTAAGTGTATATTCAATTTACTAGATATAAAGCATGTTGTTACTAAAATGTTTTTTGTTACATGAACTGATGATTTTTATGCATAGAAGTCATACTTTGTACTTGTGATGTACTAACAAATATTTTCTTGCCTTTTTCCCCAAACAATGTAGGTTCAGGCCATTGCGGAAACAAAGTTTTCAAGGATACTTGGAACTTGCTCCTCCAAGTTGTTGAACCCTAATGTTCTAGGACAAGACCCTTATGATCTAGCTTTTAGTTCTTTGCTTAATTTGGAAGACACTATTGTATATCCTAATTCTAGAATCCATGTTGATGTAAGGTATAAGTCAAAAATTTCTATATTCCTATGTTTAGATGGTTTGAATAGAAGAAGTTAGATTCTATTTAACTTATATGAATTGAAGTTGAACATCAAAAGTAAATGTTTTATTTTTTCCATATTTTTATTGTATTATACATGCCATGACGTATGCTATGGTCTTGTGTAAGACCCCTTCGAGGTAGAGTACACCGGTAACTACTAGGGTGTGCTCTATGGTCGTTACACACGGTTAGTAAGTTGAAACTATGGTTCCACACTTTGTCACTTACCTTTATAAATTCCTTTCCTTCCCATCTTTGACTATAATCTGTGGGGCGTAACTTGACCTACGGTATGTAGGTTGCCTCTGTAGAGGCCATTTTATGCAGTTTTCTCAACTCTGTCTCTAGTTCTTCGCGTTTGAACTTATTTCATGCAAACACATGAAAACACATAAAAACAAATATAGAATGGATTACCCACATTCTTCCAAAGTCACCAAATTAGATCAAAAAACAAGAAGAAAGGTCGACCAAACCTCCAAAGAGAAAGAATCAGTGTTCTTCAATGTTCAGCCCCGAAATCAAACAGATTTTTCCATTATTTTATCACCATGCATGAAAGATTTCACTAGTGGGTTCCTAATTTCATCAACTAGTTCCTTATAATTAAGTTATTTCCTTGATTCTACATAGCTTGTTTAGGCATAAGTTTTGTAAAATCTTTCGAATTTTTGTGATATAAGTTGCTATAGAAACCATAGTGTAAATAACATGTTTTGTTTGAAACATTACATAATTCCTTGTATATGGACGTTTGTGTAAATTCTCATAGTTCATGAATTATATTTTCCATGTAAGTTGACCAGAAAATCGTGCTCCAAATTTTAAATGTCGCATTCTTAGTATATAACTGTTGCATTCTCAGTTAGCATGTCACGTTTTGACCTATTCATTACTCAGCGCGTTTTAGTTTTATGAATATTCATTTGGGAGTAGACGTACCAAAAAGTTTGACTAGGTGTAACAGTTCGGAAATTCCATGAGTTAGACTAGAGCCTCACCTATTGGATAGTGATTAAAATGACATTTCCAGACCTAGAATATGTAATAAAGCTTATTTAGGATTATTATAGCTTAAACGTCAATGGATGACCATGTCATCCATAAACTACTGCAAATTGAACTAGTAAACGCCTTACGGTCTTGTCAAGGTTTGGTAATGTTGTATAAAGTCTAAAAACTGTATATATACTTTAAATAGGTAAAATGATGTATATAGGGTAGAAATGTATAGGTACGACCCCCCAAGGACCGGCCTAGGGGTCCTTGAAAGGACCCCACCCTTTGCCAAATAAGCTGCCAAAGCAGCAAGCCAATTAGCTAATCCGTGTCGCAGACATGGTTCACCATGGGGCTAAATCTTAGTCTGCTATGCAGACACGTAGTGGACTCCACTGTTTCAAAAATTAATTTCGGAAATCTTGCAAGAACATCTTCGCGGCAAGGACTTGTTTCTCGACAAAAAATCTTAAATAGGAATTCATGTTTCACTTCACTAAATTAGTGAGGGGTATTTTGGGTATTTTAGGGGAGGGTTATATACTGATTTTAAATCAGTTTTACCTCACATTCACTCACTCAAATCAAATCCCCAAATCAAACTTAAACTCTAACCTCTATCTACTTTATCTCTCTATTTATCCTTCATTGAAGGAACAAAGAAACTTGAGGATGAAGACAAAGTATCCAAGGTTCTTACTAAAATTTTGTGGATAAAGCTTCATTAAGTTATCGGTTTTTCACTCTTGGTATTCCTTTCGACAAGAGGTCCTTTCAAAGTTGATTTCTAAATCATCCAATTCCAAGGGTTTTTGTCTTCAAATGGGTTTTATTCTAAACTTGAAATTCATGACTGATTATGACTAATTGTTATTACCTATAGCTAATTAAGAATATAATGTTGATTAAATGGATTTTCATGTGGTTCATGTTCTTTACCCTATTTCCCCAACCTTTTATCTTGCTTATGAATTGATAGGAAGTGATAAATCTATTGATTATTAGGCTCGTGTTACATAGGCTATTTAATTCATGGGCTGCCTATTGTCATGTATTTTTGGAATTGATTCTAATTCTTGAAGAATTCATGGATGAACCTTTTCTGTAACCCTAGCTATAAATTAAACTTGTAGATGATTAGGGTTGTTACAACTGATTATGTTATTTTTAATTCACTATATTATGATGATGATGGGTGGGTTATTTGAATAATTGTGATGAATTAAGGGTATGATACTTGTGGAGGCTTTGGAAGTTATGTGGTAAGACTTTGTGATCTTAAATCCATTACTTCAATGATGATGGATAATACATGATGATGATGTTCAGATGAAGTGTTATATCTGATTAGATTGAGAATAGGATGAGAGGATGACAATGATGTGATGACTTGAATATGATTGTTGTGAGGTCTTGATAGGGGTATGATCATGCAAGTTTGAATGTGAATAACTTGTGTGCCTTATTATGATTTGATTATGATGTAATGATCTGACTAGATGGTGTCTGATGAAAGGAAGTGCACATCCCATACCTAATGATCTACTTATATGATTATACAAGGGACTAGTCTCTAATGACCAATACTAAAGTTTATTTAAATACATATAAAAATAGGACTTTAGATTAACACCGAGTGAACTCGTTGTGAAATGTGTCCCTTCTAAGGGGGGAAAGGTAGGTCTACTATTGTTCTCATGAGATAGAGATTACAATGCTAATGTGCATAAACAGGGTCTCTAATATGTCTTCTAGTTCTTGAACTATGTTACGCCCATAGGAATAATAGCTAGAGGATCCACCTAGAATGCTCTTTTCATGTTTTGGTTCTACCATGGCAAGTATACCACCTTCTTTCGGTGTAGGGTTTCATGTCACCGGATTCCACATTTAGTTCATGTGGTCTATGTTTGTTAAGGAAATTATTCCCTAATTAAAATGAATGACAAAATGTAACAAAGATAGACATTGACTAAAGTGACTTGAGGGGTCTACTTAGTATAGGTAGGGGTATGGGACTCTACCTACACGTTGAACAAGATGGCTCTAAGAGGATTCCTAGGAGGTTGTATTATGTATTATGATATCATGAAATGGTTAATGTTGACTTTATATGATGTTACTCTGATTTGATTATGGTTACATTCTTGAACATGATATTGGTCTAAATTGCTATATGAGGTGATGACTACCTATGTGTATATGTGTTATGAAGCAAGGCATTACTTATGATCTCCTATCTTGTTTATTTGATTATGTAGGGTTATGGGGCTTCACATGAGCATTGGAGTTGTAGGCTTGGGATGGAATTGTTTGTAAGGGTTTTGTATGTTGTGTTTATATGAACATTTGAACATGAAATATTGATATGGCTCTATGATGATGTTGTATTAGGTTAGGAACATGTTTTGTGTTATTGTGATCCTTATCTTCTATATGCTATCTTGTATGTGCATTAAATGCTTTCCAAATGACTTAGAATATTTTCTAAAGAAATGGTTCCTTGAAGGCATGTTTCTAAATGTGGGGTGTGCATATATCTATATTGAGTACAAATGGTTGTACTAACCCATATTCTATGTTTTCTACAATTATGTAGATTCCGTCCATTGAAGTTGTAACACTCCGGATGTTCCATGACTTAGACTAGAGCCTTACCTATTAGATAATCGTTAAAATGACATTTACAAACCTAGAATAAAGTAATAAAGTTGATTTTTGATTATTAGATCTTAAATGTCAAGGGACGACCATGACTTCCGGAAAATAGTGCAAGTTTAACTAGTAAACATCCTTAGGTCTTGTGAAGGTTAGGGAGTTTCATATGAAGTCTAAAACTTGTAAAAAAGACTTTAAATAGGTAAAATGATGTATACAGGGTTAAAATGTCCAGGTCTGACCCCCCCACCCCATGTATTGACCTAGGGGTCCACGAAGGGACCCCACCTTTGGCCAAGCAAGCTGCCGAAAGGCATCAGCCAATTACACTAAGAAGAAATTAGTCCGCGTCGCAGAGAAAGTACCCCAAGGATGAAAAGTCTTGGTCCGCATAGCAGAAACGTAGCTGACTCCTCTGTGTCAAAAATTAATTTATAAAATCTTTCGGGAACAGCTCCACGACGCGGACTTGTTTCCCGACGAAAATATGAAATTTAGAATTCAAGTTTTACTTCATTAAAAGGTCAACTTAAGTGATGAGTCTTTTGGATATTTTAGGGGAGGGATTATATTGATTTCCAATCAGTTTTACCTATCATTCCGTCACTCAAATAAAAACCCAAGAGCTCTCACCTATCTCTACTTTCTCTCTCTATTAATCCTCCATTGAAAGAACAAAGATGATTGAAAAAGAAGACAAAGTCTCCAAGGTTCTTACTCAGATTTTGTGGATAAATCTTCATTAAGTTATGGGTTCTTTACTCTTGGGATTCCTTTCCCCAAGAGGTATTTTCAAAGTTGATTTCTAAATCACCCAATTCTTAGGGTTTATCTCTACAAATGGGTTTTCTTCTAAACATGAAATTATTGATTCATTATGACGAATTGTGATTACCTTTGGATAATTATGTGTATACTGTTGATTAATTGATGTTGAATTGTTGGAATTTTCTTGGTCCATGTCCTTTTCCCCAATTTCCTTAAATTTTCGATCTTGCTTCTGAATTGATTGGAATTGATGAATGCATTGATTGTTATACTTGTTTTAACTATTCTATTTAATTCATGGACTGCCTTTTGTCTTGTATTGTTGGTATTGGATCTAATTCTTGATGAATTCATGGATGAACCCTTTCCCCCTAAACCCAAGCTATGAGTAGGACTTGTATATGATTAGGGTTATTACAATTTATTATGTTATTATTCAATTAACTATATTATGATTCTGGTATTGTGGATTGTTGGGTAATTATAATGGATTGATGGTAATATATTGAAGAAGGGCTTATGGAGGCTATGTTCTAAGCCTTTGTGATCTTGATCCTTTAATTCAATGATGATGAATTATACTTGATGATGACGTGCAATTGAAGTATTACATATGATCTGATTGAGAGTAGGATGATATAATGATTATTATGCCCTTAAATGAATAGGATGGTTGTGAGGTCTTGATAGGGGTATGATCATGTAAGTTTGAATGTGAATCACTTGTGTGCCTTATTATGATTGATTATGATATAATGACCTCACTAATGACGGTGTTGAGGAAAGGTAGTTCTCATCTTATACATAATGAGATAATGACATGATTATAAAAGGAGTTAGTCTTTATGACCTACACTATGGTTGACTTAAAATCATAATAAAAAGGGACTCTAGCTTAGAACCGAGTGAACTAGTAGTGAGATATGTGCCTTCCCAAGAGGGAAGGTAGGTTTAATCATGAGAAAGAGAATACAATGCTAATGGCTTAAAGGGGGTCTCTAATATGTCTATTATTCCTGGAACTATGTTTCCAACATAGGAATACTAGCTAGTGGATCCACCTAGAGGCTATGTACATGTTTGGTTCTAACTTGTTATGTAGACCACCTTCTTTTGGTGTATGGTTTTATGATACCGGATTCCATATTTAGCTCATGTGGTCTATGTCGGTTAAGGAAATTGTTACCAAAAGTAAAATGAATGACTAAATGTAAATGAATATAGACATTGATTAGGATGACTTGAGGGGTTTACTTAGGATAGGTAGGGGTATGAGACTCTACCTAGACATTGCACAAGTTAACTCTAAAGGGTGTCCTAGGAGATGGTCTTATGCATTATGATGTTATGAATTATGAAATGTTGACTTTAGGAGAAAATACTCTTTTATGATGTTGTCTATATTGATGAATATGTTGTTGGTCTAAATTCCTATATGTGGTAATGACTACCTATGATGATATGTGTTATGTAGCAAATCATTACTTATGATCTCTTATCTTGTTTACTTGATTATGTGGGGTTATAGGGCTTCACATGAGCATTGCACTTGTAGGCTTGGGATGGGATTATTGGTAAGGGTTTTGTATGATATGTTATTATGAGCCATTGAATAGGAAATGTTGATATGGATTTATTTGATGTTCTCTCTAGTTATAGACATGTCTTATGTTATTGTGGTCCTTATGTTGTATATACTCTCTTGCATGTGCATTACATGCTTTCTAAGTGACTTAGCATGTTTTCTAAAGTAATGGTCCCTTTTATGCATATTTTCAAATATTTTATGTGTATTTACTAATACTTAGTGTAAGTGGTTGTACCTACCCATAATTTTATGTTTTCTATAGATATGTAGGTTCCAGCCGTTGAGTTTCTAAGGGGCTGATTGAAGAAGACTTGGACTCTTTTCTCAAAGTTATGGTAGGTCCTCATGTTTGGGGATGTTATCTTTTCCATATTCTACCTTTATAATCGTATTGTCTAAAGAAATTGTTCATCCTTTATCATTTGATACATTGTTGTAAGCCTATATGGCATATTGAAGTTGTAATGCCTAAGTCCAATATTGTACTCGTTTAGATAATTTTATGTGAGACGTCCTTATTAATTAGACTATTCTTTTGTATATTGGTTTCGTTTTCTAAAAGATAAGCCTAAGTAACAATCCTATGCGAGGAGTCTGTGTAAACTCCCTATATGATATGTGAGAAGTCTAAGTACACTTAACTATATACATGTAAAAGTTTTAAATTTTTTGTGTTTTTGGCCTATGGCATGTAATGACAAATGCTAAGGGCTTGCCTATGTCCTCTTCGAGGAGGAGGACGCAGGTTACGTCTAGGGGGTGCTCCCTAGATGTGAGAAACTTGATATCAGAGCATGATGTTAAATCACCCTAGGATTGATGTCTCACTAAACCACGTCTATATAGATTCTTATTCATAATTGTGAAGCACGACACAGTTATAAATGAGAAATTATGTGATACTTAGGAAATTCTCATCATTTTGGTATTCCTAGTTCGTGCCTCTAGAGTCTTAACTCTATGTGTTCTTTTCACCTAACCCTCTTTTTGTGGTTATAGGTATGACTACTATAAGGGAATCCACAAGAACAGTTGAGGAAGCAATTTCTAATGTGGGAGCTCCTCCGCTAGGCAATCAAGTTCCTCCACTAGAGCAAGATCCTTTTGGTGACCAAGCTTCGGTCATTCCTCCGCCTATGACTGATTGAGAGATAAGGTCGTCTTTTCTTAATTTGGCTCAAGATATAACTACTCAAGCACATGAGGTGAGTACTCAAGTGCAAGCCATGACAACTCAATCAAATTGGGATGTTGGACCCTGAGTGAACCCAAATGCTAGTACCATGGCTTCACATTTGAGAGACTTCACTAGGATGAATACTCCTATGTTCTTTGGGTATAAGGTTGATGAAGACCCCCAACACTTTATGGATGAGGTATATAAGATTTTGTTTTCTATGGGGGTAAGTTCTAGTGAGAAGTCCGAGCTAGTTGCCTATCAACTCAAAGATGTAACTCAAATATGGTACACACAATCGAAGGATAACAAAGCTCTAAGAGGTAGTCCCGTGACTTGGGTGATCTTTAGGATATGCTTTCTTGATAGGTTTGTCACGACCGGGGAGCAACCCCTAGAAGTAACATGGCGTACTTGACCTCTCGGAGGACTTATACAAGACCATAGTCATCATTCATCGCATTGTCATAGGTAAATTTACCGGAAAATTTAAAAAATTTCATAGCACATCGTATGATAGAAACATCACTTCATTTCTATAATATCATAAGTACATAATTTGACTCTAAGTCTTTTTTTTCTATCTTATACTCAACATTAATAGAATAGAATAGGGTCACGACCCTTATAATTATATAATAATAACTAAGTCATTACATAACTTTGACTTCACTTAGCCTAAAACATCGTGGAACTCCACTCATAATCTCGATCTAAGCTTACTAGTGCAATGTACAAGTGAAGCCCCATAACTTAGCACATACTAAGTAAACCTATAATGAAACTACAAGCATCATATACTCCATGTATCATCAAGACAAGTATAGACAACTTCATACATGTCAAGTAAGTCCCCATCACATAATCAACAGACCAACATCATCCATATTAAAGGTAAGACCTCATCATATAGACAGTAAGAACAACATGATGCATCTAAAGTAAGTCCTCATAACATAAACATAATATGACTCATAATATGCATATTATCATGCAATTAGGTCAATACCATGTCATGCATATAAAACATATACATAGTCATATACATATAGAACACCTTCCTAGAACTGTCTTCAAGAGATACTTGTGCAATGCATAGGTAAATTACAAAACCCTCACCTACACTAAGAAACTTCCCTTAGGTTATCCTAGTTAGGTTTCATTACATTACTTCCATTGTCTATTTTACTTTAGGGAAATCCTAGCTTTAACCGAAAATAAGACAATATAAGCAAAAAATGGAATCCGGTTTCATGGAACCCAACACCAAAAGGAGGTGTTCTACTTGCCAAAGAAGAACATAAACATCATGATAGCATCTATGTGGATCTATTTGCTAGGTCCTATGGGGACAACATACTTATGGAACTAGGAGATATATATTTAAGCCCTCTATATGCCAATTGACATTCTAACTTCCATCTTATGAGAAACATAAGTTTAATCTCCCTCCAAGGGAAGTAAACACCTCATATAGGACCATTGGTGAACAATCCATCATCCTTAGGAAGGGGCACCTCCCACTTATTTGTCAAGTTCACTCGGTGCTAAGCTAAGTTCCCTTTATATAAAAGTCTTTACTAACTTTACTTCATAAAAATGGATTTAGAAGAATTAACCCCTCATATGCTTAGCTCATAGGTTATAGATGAGAATGTTCTTTAATCAACATAATTCATGTGAGAAAGCCTTTCACATGGACATAGCTTATTGAAGAACAATCTATTTAAGAGTACAATTCAGAATAACTTTTAAGAGACTCCCTCTTTACAAGATTATCATACATGCTTCATCATATTCATTCATGTATGTGTATGTGTACTCATATGAGAAGACCTTTCACATAAAAACATTTAGACACTACACATATTCATACTTAATCATTTCATATACTTTCATGTTCATAGCTTAATCATGCATTCATTCATGTACATGGAGTAATCACTCTAGGAACTATTCTATAAAGGTAGACATGTGCAATGTAAAGGCAAAGTCACATACAATTGCGTACACTAGTACAACTATAAAGTCATCCTAGTTAAAATACATAACATATTTCATGGACATATACTTTACATGCATAGTAGTAGACATGAGTGCATATGAGAATTACCCTTTCATTAGACATCATGAACCTATACTATCTATAAACATGCATGAGGTGTGAGTGTGTGTACATTGGTAAAACTTATCACATAATGGAATTTATATCACATTGAGGCAGCCATCCTCTTAAGATCACAATTGACATTCAAACATAGACCACACACCACATAATAGCATAGGAGAGAAGACAACTTCTACATTTGCATTCTAGACTCCTAACATTGGCTAAGATCATACATTCATATAGGGTTACATAGGTATCCATTAGAACTTCATTATTTGCAGCACATAGACTAACCATAACCCTAACAACTTCATTCAAATGTTGAAGACACCACTAGGACCTAGAACATGATAATAGATTGAGAGACTTGGCATAGCACTTCACATTGTGTGATCATTATAATCACCATTCATAATACATAACTTACCTTAAAGGTCATGATAAACATATAGAATGTTTAACAAGAAAGTAAACACCACCACCATAAGTGGACCATACCACACAATGCCATTCAAGGCCAACTCAACTATCGATTCTATTGAAAGTAGAAGAAGTAGAGCAATCTTACAAATTCACAAGGATTTGATCATCATTGATGAATTCTCATTATTAATGAACAATTCATATATAAGGCAGTAGCTAAAATTTCCATAACATAAACGAAATTATAATTCCATCATCATAGGATCAAGTTCACATTATGTACACTAAATCATAAATTCTATAGGAAGTAGAGAAATATAGATCAAACTTACCAAATTTTCAAACCTTGATCCTCATTGATAAATTACACATAATTCATTATAAATTTATATAGAATACAGTTGCTATAATCTATTTATCATAATTGAATCATATTATAATCATCCTAATATCAAGATCACAATAAACACGAAAGGCTAAATTGAGAAATTGGAAGGAACATGGGTTCATCATGAAATTGGATTGAAAACATCAAGTAGCTAATCGATAATTCATCATAATCATGATTTTGAAATAATTTTAAGAAGGAACCTATGGCTAGATTGGAAGATGGACAATTTGATCATGAAACTTCTTTTAAGTCATTGGAAGGAACTACTTATATGAATGAATAACTAAGTATGAAGAATCACCATACCTTATTACATGAAGAAGCCACAAAAACTTGATGAAGAAAGCTTGATAATCCATTACCATGGTTGTTCCTGAGCTTCATTTCCAATAGAGGTTTCTAGATAGGTTTTGTTTTAAGTGGGAAGTCTAACTTTTGAAGAAGGAATTTGGAATGGGGTTTTCATGTTATTGACTAACTTATTATGCCTAAAATACCCCATAATAACCGTCCATAGTAATTTAGGAATTTGAGGTGAATTTTCTATTCACCCTTTTAATGAAACAATGCATGCAGACAGATTGCAGGCTGCATCGATGGACAGCAGTTGACGGGGCATCGACTGGACGATGGCTCGTCCTGTTGCTCTATTGTTTATAGCTGCATCTCCTCATTTGGGACTTTATATTCACTAAGATAAGTGTTGATCTACGTACAAATAGACGAGGCGTAGCCTAGAGCACGCGGAGTCGATTAGTAGCCCGTCGATTGACACTGCCAAGGCATTGTTTAGGCACGCTTTTGGGTCCTCCTCAAGGACCCCTTGGGTGGTCCTTGGGGAGTCATGATCAGATGATCCAAACGTAAATACACTCGTATATATGTTAGGGACCTCTCACATATATTTCAACCAAAACAAACACGTAAAACATGCCAAGGTACTCCAAGACACACATGCACGTCTTAGGGCTAACATTCAAACCTCTCATATGTTTTTGGACATTTGACCTCCAAATCACATAGAATTAAGTATGCATACTGTAAAAAACTTATTTAACATATTTTAAACCTTTTTAATCAACTGAGAGGTTGTATGCAGCTTACTCCTTTTTAAGAGACCTTACAAGGTTCTTCCCAAGATAGAAAAGGGTGGCTAAGGTAGAGAAGTTCATCAACCTTTTTCAAGGAGGTATGAGTGTAAAGGAATACTACTTGAAGTTCATCAAGCTATCAAAGTATCCTTCCTATTTTATTTCCAATGCTAGGGATGAAATGAGTCATTATGTAATGGGTAAGTTCGAAGAGCTTAAAGAAAAATGTCGTACGACAATGCTTCAAGACAATATGGATCCTTCTAGGTTTATGGTTCATTCTCAACAAGTCTAGGAGAGTCGGCTATGGAAGAAAAATAGGGATGCAACGAAGGCAAGTTCTTTTGAAGGTGGTTCTTCTAAGGGTAGGCTTGACATTCAAGACAAGGCTAGGTTTAACAAGACGTTTTGTAACCAAGTTCCCTCTATGCTACCCAAGGCTCGCAATGATAGGATGTATAACCCTAGGTCCCAAAAGGGAACAAGTGTTTATTCACCAAGTGAGAAACCAACTTGTGGAAAGTGTGGTAAGAATCATATAGGTAAATGTCTTATGGGATAGGATAATTTCTTTGGTTGTGGCAAAAGAGGCCACAAAGTGAGAGATGCCGCTTTTATACACTCAAGGCTAGGGGTGAACAAGAGAGTTCTCCCGATGTGGTGACGTGTATGCTACACGTCTTCTCTATTAATGTTTATGCTTTACTTTATCCCGGTGCTACCTTATCATTTGTTACTCCCTTGAAAGTTATAAAGTTTGATGTATTTCCCGATATCTTAAATGAACCTTATATGGTGTCTACCCCGAGTGGGTGATTTAGTAGTTGAAAAAAATGGTATATAGGAATTGTCCTATAATGTTGTCCATAGAGGGACTCTTGTTCATTTGTTAAAACATGACATGTTTGATTTTGATGTTATTTTGGCAATGGATTGGTTGCATGTTTGTTTTGCTTCAATAGATTGAGAACAAGGGTAGTCAAATTCAATTTTCTAAATGAGCCCTTTGTAGAGCGGAAGGGGGAAATTTTATTCCTAAAGTCGAATCATTTTGTTTCTAAAGGCTTGAAAGGTGATATCCAAGGGTGGTCTATGCCATGTTGTGAGGGTCAAAGATTTAGAATCTAAGATTCCTCCTATATAGTTGGTCCAAGTAGTGAGGGAATTTCTGGAGGTCTTTCAAAATGATATTCCCGGGATTCCTCCCGATCGGGAAATTGTCTTTCGGTATTGACTTATTACCCGATACGAATCCCATTTCATTTCCTTCTTATCGTATGGCTCTGGCCGAATTGAAATAGATGAAGGCTCAACTAAAAGATTTACTAGACAAAAGCTTTATTCAACCTAATATTTCTCAATGGGTTGGTCTAGTCCTATTTGTGAAAAACAAAGATGGTTGACTTAGGATGTGTATTTATTACCGTCAACTCCATAAAGTCACCATAAAGAACAATTTACTCTCCTAGGATTGAGATTTATTTGATCAACTCCAAGGTGCGAGTTACTTTTTGAAAATATATTTGAAGTCGGGATATCAACAACTTTGAGTGAGAGGTGAATACATTCCTAAAACGAATTTTTGAACTAGGTATGGCAACTATGATTTCCGAGTCATGTCTTTTTGGTTGAAAAATGCCCCGGCAACATTTATGGACCTAATGAATAGAGTGTTCCGAGATTACCTTGATGCTTTTGTGATTCTCTTCATTGATGATACCTTGGTATATTCTAAGAGTGAGGATGATAATATGGGTCATTTGAGGGTTGTATTGCAAGTCCTCAAGGAACAAAAACTCTATGCTATGTATATTAAGTGTGAGTTTTCGTTTAGATCAGTTGCATTTCTTGGCCATATTATCTGAAATAAGGGTATAAAGGTTAATCCGAAGAAGATGAAAGCAGTTAACAATTTGCCAAGGACTCTAACTCCCACCGACATAAGAAGTTTATTGGGTCTAGTCATGTGCTATAGAATGTTTTTGAACGGGTTTGCATCCATTGCTTCTCATTTTACAACTTTGACCCAAAAGAAGGTTAAGTTTGAGTGGTCGGAGGCATGTGAGAACGACTTCCAAGATTTTAAAGATAAGCTTACCTCCGCTCTGGTGTTGACCTTACAAGAGGCTACTAAAGGTTTTATGGTATATTATGACGCTTTGCGAGTTGGTTTGGGGTGTGTCCTTATACAACAGGGCACGGTGATAGCTTATGCTTTTGGGTCGTAGTATTTGCCTTGAAAATATGGAGGCATTATCTCTATGGTTTTCATATTGATGTGTATACCGACCACAAGAGTCTTAAATATGTGTTTACTCAAAAAGAGTTGAATCTTTGACAAAGAAAATGGTTGGAATTATTGAAGGATTACGCCTTGAGTGTTCTATACAACCCCAAAAAGGCCAACGTGGTTGCGGATGCTCTAAGTCGTATGACCATGGGTAGTGGTGTCTCATATTTAGGAGTGTAAGAAAGATATAGTGAAATATTTTCATAGCTTGACCCGGTTGGATGTTCGACCATAGGATTCTTTAAATGGGAGATTTATGAGCATCATAGCGCCGAGTAATCTTTAGTGGTTGAGGTAAAGTCTAACCAACACCTTGATCCTCTATTGATGGAGTTGAAAGAGTCAGTACTTTCTAATTTAAATGAATCTTTCTTCCATGGGGGATTTCATGTTAATGAACCAAGAAAGGTTGTGTGTGCCTAAAGTTGATGATGTGAGAAATTGGATTCTTGAAGAATCCCATGGCTCTGTTACTCTATTAATCCATGTGCCACTAACATGCCTTCGTGTCCCTCACGTGAGTCTTCTGCCTATCTGTATTCTAAGAATGTTCTCTTGCCCCTTAGAGAAATTTATTGGTGGGATAGTTTGAAAAGGGACATACGAGTATAAAGAAAAGAGAAGTTTCCTAATCATCACATAGCCCCTCGCCCACGATTGTGGCGCGCTTCACAACAATGACCAAGACACTAGGTAATGTGGTTTAGTAAGACGTTGATCCTAAGGATATTTAACCTCATGATCTGATACGAAGTTTGTCACACCCGGATCCTTGACCCAGGATGAGACCGTCGTCGTTAACCTCTCACAGGTCGCAAACAAGCCTCTTCTTAGCTTTCATCACAATCATACAGTTAAATTTTGCGGAAAATTAAAAACTTATACATACTAATGAAGAATACTTAGACTTCATACTTAAGATTTATAAAAAATATACGATATTCTAAAATGTCTCACATATAAAGAAACCATCTTAGAATCCAAATCAAGACTTAGCCAATAATAGTCAATATGCCATATAGGACTTAATACAAAAGAATCCAAACAACATAATGCAAATAACGTATTCTAAAAACTACTAAGTCTATATAGGCTGGAATATAAATGATAGCGTCCCGAACATGAGGGCCTACCAAGACTTGGAGAAAGAGTTCCAAGCTTCTTCAAATCGACCTGCTTAACTTCAATGGCCAGAACCTACAGTTGTAGTAATATAAAGTAATGGGGTTAGTACTCCACATGTAATAAGTATGGGTATATGCACATAACACATAGAGACATGCATGAAAAGGCTCATTTATCATCTCTTTTAAAAACATGCTAAGTCATATGAAAATCTTTAATGCACATACCATACAACACATACAAGATACGGATTTCATCAAACTTAAAATATCATCATAATCAAAGACATATTCTCATAGAGTCATGTTAACATTTCATATTCAATAAATCATATAAACACAACACATAAAACCGTTACCAATGACCTCATCCCCAACCTACAAGTGCAATGGTCATGTTGTCAAGACCCGAAAGCACCCCCTAGAAGTTAGGGAAAACCTTCGAATCGTGACCGGGCGTACTTGACCCCTTTGGGGTCTCGTACAAGCCCTCTAACTAGCATTCATAACATAAAGCATGAAAAGTAGTGCGGAATTAAAACTTTTCACGATAATAATAATAAAAAGAGTCTTTTCATAAATACTAGGAAATCTTATCGTCACAAGCCAACTTAAAGACACAACTTAGAATCTTAGGGACACGGCCCTTTACAATAGAATAAATACATTTTTTTAAGTCTTAATAAGGAAACTAAGAAACATAAAAACTATGTCCTCGAATATATGAGGACATACCCAAGTCTTGAGAGATAGAATTCCCAAGCTTCAACTTCGATCCTCCAAAGGCTTCCAACCTATACTCATAAGGTATAAAAAGTATGGAGTTAGTACAACAATGTACTAAGTATGGCATATGCAAAAACATGCAAAAAGGGACATTTTAGTAAAGATAGCTTTTTATGCAATTCAAATATAACCTTCATGAATCTAGAAGCAAACCCACATAAGAATCAACAATTTAACACTTTATGGCTATCTTACCAAACTTAAAGTAAACAAAAGGAACATTTCAATTAACTTTGCTAAACTTGCAATAAAATTGAATAAAGCATCATAGTGAACATTTTGAATTCTTACCATGAAGACCTTACAGTGAAAGGCACGGTCCAAGTCATATGAACCCTTTTTCTTTGAAGTTGCCCTAACCCAAGGTTATTCTAAGACTCCCTAAGGTGAGACAAGAAGGGACTCTCATTACACCTCCCTTCAAAGCACACCAAAGCGACCCTTAAAACTACCTAATCTTAGGCTTACTTCGTTAGAAATCAAATCCACGCCCTTGGCTAACATATGCAAAACACTCATGGAAATATAGGTCATACCAAGTGCAATGTGAGAGTAGCATCCCCATACTACCACCTCCACTTAGTACTCCTAATGGATTCCATTTACTCAAGTACTCCACAATAATCCTCCAGAATCATACTACACTGCACACGGATGTTCAGGAAGGAGGTTACGCTGCTCCCATAGTAGGTAGGGGCACACCGAGGGTCGCCACTGTGAGAATAGCGCCCATACTACGACAGCTCCACGCAATGCTCCTAGGGTTAACTATTGTGGATTGAGCACTTCACGACATCTTATACACAATTTCAAAACATACACAATGATTAATTAGTTTTCAAATCAATTCTTTGTGTGGCGAGTACGTTAGCCTTAAACTCAACCACGACCATGAGAGCTATAGACATGGAATCCCGATATTAACCTATCGGATGAGGGATCCTTACTTGACTAGAGTAAGGTCATGCTTCTTAGCATTTACATGGCTTTTCCAATAGCTACACCTATGCGGGCACATAGTTAAGGGATAAGGAGATTGCTACTAAGTAACTCACTCTCTACTAACGAGGAGTACTCATCTCAAGAGGTACTTTGGATTACAACATCTCAACTAACGAAGTGCAATCCACCTCCCCTTCATATCATCTCGGTGCTAGGCATAACTCCACACGGATTTCTCAACATAAAAGTCTATCATAGGAAGCTCACTAGGAAATGGAGAGGTTGTTACTAGACACTACATCTCAACTCACGAAGTGTGTCCACCTCAAGATTTCCCCTTTTTGCTCAACTTGACATAATACAAATCTTAGAAGAGTGTGTGTGTACATGTGCACACCTTGCATATAAGCATCATTTCATTTTCATCAAGTTCTACTCATACTTTAACCTTGATTAATCAAGCTACACACTCTACATACTTCTCATAATCATATACTTCATTTAGACATAAACTAGGTCAAACATACAATTCAAGCTACATCAAACACAACATAAGACCCATTTCCAATATATCTTCATTTAACATATTAGACCTTCAAGGTCACATACTCAAACCATACTAAGTAACATCAAGTTCATCAATTTGCACCGCCACCTATAAGGTGGACCATACCACTCAAATAGCAATTCATAATAAGAACTATACAATGAGAACAACTCATCAACAAATCAAACCATCATTACTCATAAGCAATTTATCAATATTTCACCATATGAAGGCCCTTAGGGCAGTAGCTACACCAACATGACATACACAAGAAGACCCAAATTCATACCTTACTCAAATCATGCTCACATAACCCATTTTCATGCCAAAAGTTGAAGTATGCATATACAAGAGTTTCATGGAGTTTTAACATCAAAACCATCTATTCAAACCAAGATAAATACATTTAAACCATTAAAACTTAGTTACAAGAAGACCCATAATAGAAATCAAAGTTTAGAAGAAGTTGAGTTTAAAACCCCTTTTGAAAACCATTTTGGAAGTTGGCTTCTTGAATGGAAAGGTATTCAAGAATGGATACCATACCTTTAGGAGAAAGAAACCCACGAATTTGATGAAGAAACAAGTCCCAATCCGTCCTCCTATCCTTCCTTGACTTCTAGCTTCCAAGAGAGTTGAGAGAGTTTTCTTGAGAGAAAGAGAGAGTTGGATCTTGAAGAGAAAAGGGGGCTCTTCTCTAGGTTTAGGGTGTAAGAGAGTCTTATAAGGCTTGGGGTGTATTTACATAAAACACCCTAAGCTGGCAGCCTTTAAATCATGCACTGGCAGGCTTCGTCGACGAGACCTCCTCGACGGACCGTCACGTCCACCACGGACCGTCACGGGGTTCCGTCGAGGAACACTTGGCTTCTAAATGGAGCCTGTCCCAATTTCACTCTCTGTCACCCACGACGCCCTGGCTCGACGGACCGTCCTGAGTACGACGGACCGTCGCCATGGCCGTCGTGAGCTACTGATGGGCAGACTTGCCCAAGTCCTGGGGCCCTTCATCTAGAGTCCTTGGGGTCCTAGGTGAGGTCGTGCCCAGACGTCAAACCCCTAAACTAAGTCGTCTAGGTCTAAGGAACATCCGACGCATGTTTCAAGTAAAACGAACACATAAAACTCATCCAAACTCGCCAAGACATACAAGTACATTCTAAGGCATACCATCCGAACGTCATGGACGTTTTTGGTCGATTGAACTCCAAACTTAACCAAACTTTGCACACTGCCTAAGGACACCAAACTAACTCCGTTTAACTTAAAATTAACTCAAGAAACAACCATGAGGCTCTAGTTCACCTTAGTTCATTTTGGGGCGTTATATTCTCCCCCACTTGGAATAACATTCGTCCTCGAATGACACTTAAATTTTAAGAACAACAAGGACTCACTTAGCATCATATAATACGCTTAGATCATGATCAAAACACTAACAATCAAAGCATCCACTAGCAAGGAACATCATTTTACACTTTCAACACTTAGCAACACATACTACTTTTGCCAAACTTCACAAAGTCAAAACTCAACCTTAAACTTCTTTTATGGAGGAACTACCTTCTCCAACATTAAACATGCTCATATACAACAATTTTGCACATAATTAAACTTAAATTAAGGCAAGGCAAATTTTTTTCAAATTGCAACTTTTTCACAGTGAATATTAACTGTAACATTGTCAAATATAGAAAACTTTCAAAATTCCACTCTTTGAGCAATTTATCAAGATGACATGATCATATGAACTATAAAACCACATAAGAGCATTCCATAACACCTTGAAACCATAATTCATGAAAACAAAATGCAATTTTTCCAAAATTTGGACTTACTTATAGTGAATTCAAAACTTCGATTTGTGACATGCTTTAAAATTTCCATAATGCACCCTTCAAGAAACTTTAACAAGATGACATGACAATATGAGAGACAAGACTATCTTAACTTACTCCAAAGAGACTTGACAAGTTTCACTAAGTGCAATGTGAGAGTAGCATCCCATACTACCACTCTCACTTAGTGACCCTTGAGGATTCTCTTGGACTAAGTACATTACATGCTATTTTAGTTAACTCATTCTCCCCCACTTAGGGTAAATCCATCTTCAAGGACTCATACTTCAAAGCACCATTAGGTCCCTCACAAGGTAGGAACTCTTACTACTTCTAACTCATGCACATCAAGTCTAAACAACAACCTTACAAGTTAAGCATAACACTTCCCTACTTGGATTCAAGCCTAGACAAACTCTCTTAAACATCATCTCATTCAACACTTAGGCACCACTTAACTCAATCTCATGGAACAAAACTTGCTCACCAGATATTCATACCACATTTCCATCTTAGTGTAAGCCTACACCACAACATCTACCTATCACAAGAACAACTATGAAACATTAGTCATACAAGAGAATTGCCTTTAACTTCTATAAAATCCCCTCATTCTTTCAACTTCCTCAAATTTACACCTTAAAGCATTTCTACCATCATTGAACATAATCACAAAATAACTCATTTGTCCTCAAAGGCACTTTATTAAATCCTTATAACTCTTACCATGCTTAGAACTAAATCCCCATAAAGTTTCTCACCTCTACACTTCTAATCTCATAAATCACACCTAGCCATAAATAACATCACATCACAATTCTTAAATCTTACCTTCATATTTACTCTTCTAGCCACAAAACCATCATATAATCAAAACTCACTCTCCCTCATCTTAGAAACATTTCCCTTTCCAAGCAATCACATCTAGAAAACCACCGGCAAAGAAGAGAAGAGAGAGATCTTATCGAATTAAGTTCTATGGCACGATTCAAGAGTAATGAAGAAAGTGAAACTTCTAGCATCCTATAGCCTCTTGTCCATGGATGTGTCGCGACTCACACCAATGACCAAGATACTACTAGATGTGGCTTGTGAGACTTTCAGACCTTAAACTATTTCCCAAAACCTTATGCTCTGATACCAAGTCTTGTCACGACCCGAAAGCACCCCCTAGAAGTTAGGGAAAACCTTCGAATCGTGACCGGGCGTACTTGACCCCTTTGGGGTCTCGTACAAGCCCTCTAACTAGCATTCATAACATAAAGCATGAAAAGTAGTGCGGAATTAAAACTTTTCACGATAATAATAATAAAAAGAGTCTTTTCATAAATACTAGGAAATCTTATCGTCACAAGCCAACTTAAAGACACAACTTAGAATCTTAGGGACACGGCCCTTTACAATAGAATAAATACATTTTTTTAAGTCTTAATAAGGAAACTAAGAAACATAAAAACTATGTCCTCGAATATATGAGGACATACCCAAGTCTTGAAAGATAGAATTCCCAAGATTCAACTTCGATCCTCCAAAGGCTTCCAACCTATACTCATAAGGTATAAAAAGTATGGAGTTAGTACAACAATGTACTAAGTATGGCATATGCAAAAACATGCAAAAAGGGACATTTTAGTAAAGATAGCTTTTTATGCAATTCAAATATAACCTTCATGAATCTAGAAGCAAACCCACATAAGAATCAATAATTTAACACTTTATGGCTATCTTACCAAACTTAAAGTAAACAAAGGGAACATTTCAATTAACTTTGCTAAACTTGCAATAAAATTGAATAAAGCATCATAGTGAACATTTTGAATTCTTACCATGAAGACCTTACAGTGAAAGGCACGGTCCAAGTCATATGAACCCTTTTTCTTTGAAGTTGCCCTAACCCAAGGTTATTCTAAGACTCCCTAAGGTGAGCCAAGAAGGGACTCTCATTACACCTCCCTTCAAAGCACACCAAAGCGACCCTTAAAACTACCTAATCTTATGCTTACTTCATTAGAAATCAAATCCACGCCCTTGGCTAACATATGCAAAACACTCATGGAAATATAGGTCATACCAAGTGCAATGTGAGAGTAGCATCCCATACTACCACTACCACTTAGTACTCCTAATGGGTTCCATATACTCAAGTACTCCACAATAATCCTCCATAACACTACACCATAGTACTCATTCACACGGATTTCATGAAGGTACTCTTCTCCTATAGTAGGTATAGGTCACACCGAGTGCAATGTGAGAATAGCATCCCATACTACTACTCCCACTCAATGCTCCTACTTGGTAACTAATGTGGATTGAGTACTTCACGACATACATACAGAATTTCAATAATACACAAGATAATTAGTTTCAAATCAATTCTTTTGTGGGAGTTAGCTTAACCGACAAAGACCATGAGAGCTAGACATGGAATCCCGATATTAACCCCTATCGGATGAGGGATCCTTACTTGCCTAGAGTAAGGTCATGCTTCTTAGCGTTTACATGGCTTTTCCAATAGCTACACCAATGCGGGCACATAGTTAAGGGATAAGGAGATTGCTACTAAGTAACCCACTCTCTACTAACGAGGAGTACTCATCTCAAGAGGTACTTTGGATTACAACATCTCAACTAACGAAGTGCAATCCACCTCCCCTTCATATCCTCTCGGTGCTAGGCATAACTCCACACGGATTTCTCAACATAAAAGTCTATCATAGGAAGCTCACTAGGAAATGGAGAGGTTGTTACTAGACACTACATCTCAACTCACGAAGTGTGTCCACCTCAAGATTTCCCCTTTTTGCTCAACTTGACATAATACAAATCTTAGAAGAGTGTGTGTGTACATGTGCACACCTTGCATATAAGCATCATTTCATTTTCATCAAGTTCTACTCATACTTTAACCTTGATTCATCAAGCTACACACTCTACATACTTCTCATAATCATATACTTCATTTAGACATAAACTAGGTCAAACATGCAATTCAAGCTACATCAAACACAACATAAGACCCATTTCCAATATATCTTCATTTAACATATTAGACCTTCAAGGTCACATACTCAAACCATACTAAGTAACATCAAGTTCATCAATTTGCACCGCCACCCATAAGGTGGACCATACCACTCAAATAGCAATTCATAATAAGAACTATACGATGAGAACTACTCATCAACAAATCAAACCATCATTACTCATAAGCAATTTATCAATATTTCACCATATGAAGGCCCTTAGGGCAGTAGCTACACCAACATGACATACACAAGAAGACCCAAGTTCATACCTTACTCAAATCATGCTCACATAACCCATTTTCATGCCAAAAGTTGAAGTATGCATATACAAGAGTTTTATGGAGTTTTAACATCAAAACCATCTATTCAAACCAAGATAAATACATTTAAACCATTAGAACTTAGTTACAAGAAGACCCATAATAGAAATCAAAGTTTAGAAGAAGTTGAGTTTAAAACACCTTTTTGAAATCCATTTTGGAAGTTGGCTTCTTCAATGGAAAGGTATTCAAGAATGGATACCATACCTTTAGGAGAAAGAAACCCACGAATTTGATGAAGAAACAATTCCCAATCCATCCTCCTATCCTTCCTTGACTTCTAGCTTCCAAGATAGTTGAGAGAGTTTTCTTGAGAGAAAGAGAGAGTTGGATCTTGAAGAGAAAAGGCTTGGGGTGTATTTACATAAAACACCCTAAGCTGGCAGCCTTTAAATCATGCACTGGCAGGCTTCGTCGACAAGACCTCCTCGACGGACCGTCACGTCCACCACGGACCGTCACGGGGTTCCGTCGAGGAACACTTGGCTTCTAAATGGAGCCTGTCCCAATTTCACTCTCTGTCACCCACGATGCTCTGGCTCGACGGACCGTCCTGAGTACGACGGACCGTCGCCATGGCCGTCTGAGCTACAAATGGGCAGACTTGCCCAAGTCTTGGGCCCTTCATCTAGGGCCCCTTATGGGTCCTAGGTTGGGTCGTGCCCGGATGTCAAACCCCTAAACTAAGTCGTCTAGGTCTAAGGAACATCCGACGCATGTTTCAAGTAAAACGAACACATAGAACTCATCCAAACTCGCCAAGACATACAAGTACATTCTAAGGCATACCATCCGAACGTCTTGGACGTTTTTGGTCGATTGAACTCCAAACTTAACCAAACTTTGCAAAGTGCCTAAGGACACCAAACTAACTCCGTTTAACTTAAAATTAACTCAAGAAACAACCATGAGGCTCTAGTTCACCTTAGTTCATTTTGGGGCGTTATACATGTGAAGCCCCAAAACCCCACATAACCGAGTAGATAATTTAGGAGACCATAAGTAAAGCCTTGCTTCATATAACTTGTAACATAGTTACTCATCACTTCATATAGAAATATAACCAAAGAACATATTCATCATAATGACCGACATTCATGTAAGAGTAACATCATATATCATAAGCATCATACCTTTCACATTATCATATTACATAAGAACAATCTCCTAGGTAATGTATGCATCATAATGACCAGCATTCATATAAGAGTAACATCATGTATCATAATCATATAATGATCAACATTCATGTAAGAGTAATATCATGCATCATAAACATATATCTTTCATGTTGTCATATCACATAAGAACAATCTTCTAGGACTTCCCTTAGAGTCAACTTGTGCAATGTCTAGGTAGAGTCCCATACCCTACCCATACTAAGTAAACTCCTCAAGTCACCCTAGTCAACGTTCATTTACTTGTCTTTCATTTTACATGAGGGAATATACGCATTAACTAACATAGACCATGTGAGCTAAACATGGAATCCGGTGTCTTCCCCTCACCGAAAAGAGGTGGTCTACCGGCCAAAGTATAACCGAACATGACATAGCATTCTAGGTGGATCCACTAGCTCGTATCCTATGGTGGCAAAATAGTTCATGAACTAGGAGATGTATTAGAGACCCATAGTTCCACATTACATGGGAGCCTCAATCTCATAAGAATCATTGTGAACCTCCTTCCCGCTAGGGAAGGGACACATCCCATATCTAGTTCATCAGGGCTTAGCTTAAGTCCCTTTTTTTGAAATAATCTTTATGTTTTATTTTATCATAAACTTATCATATGTCATAGGAGATCAACTATCTGTATAACATGATCATGCGCTCTTTTAGATTAGATGAGAATTTCCTTTCATCGTAACCCTTCATACGTGAGATTTACATGGCATAATCATCTTTTGTAAAGCATACAAGAGAGTATCATAACTTGCATATTCGTATTCTTATCATAATCTCACAAGTAACGTGTTCATAGCCCAGCATATTCTCATAGCAACAACATACATACTTTTCATAACATAGCATCATAGTTTATAGGCTAACATAAACATTTAAGAGTAATCACACTTAGAAGACTTACCTCTTGCTTCCAAGAATATTATTCATCATGCAACATTCATATTCATACATAGTGAAATACTCAATGACATAATCAGGAACAACTCATAAAATCATGTACAAGATCATTGCATAGCATAGGAGAAAGGAAACGGGTAGTTAAAGGGTTCATTCAAGTCTTAATTCAAATCCTAACGTTTACACATTATCAAATACCATAAACAACCCATTCGAAACCATCACTTAGAGAAATATTATGTATCACACTACATTAAAACATAATTAATCAATTACTCAACAATTCGTGCGAAATTAAATATAGAAAACGTTTACTTTTCATTGAAAATAATAAATCTAGGGTTAGAAAGAAAATCCATTTTGTAGAGTAAAAACCCTAGTATTTGAAGTTCTTGAAAACTTATCTTGAAAGGACCTCTTGGATAAAGGAATCCCAAGAGTGAAAAAACCCATACCTTATAGATTAAGAATCCACGAAATATGATTGGAAACTTCTAAACCGTCTTCTTCTTCCTTAAGCTTTTCTTGTTCTTCAATGGAATTTGGAAAAAGAGCGTTCTTGAGAGATTGAGAGAAATTTCATTTTATATGATTTTGGAACGTGTAAAAGTGGTCTAAAACTGACCTAATATCAATATACAGTCGTCCCATGAATTACCCTAAAGACCCTCCACTTAAATTACCAAAACGCCCCTCCTAAATTGAGTAAAACTAGGAGAGCATTTGACTAAGGGTCTCGGGTTTTACCATGTATTTAAATTAATTAATTATGTTGCTAATTTAATTATTTAAGTGACCTAGGGTATTTAGTAAAATAACCCTAAGTTTTAGGACCATAACCAACCATTTTGGACCATCCTAGGTTATGTACTAGGATGTTTCTTTAGTTAGCTACTCGGCTAGTGTCACCCAGTTAGGTCTTAGAATTTCGGGCACACTAGTTAGTTTATTTTAGTTAATAATAGGTTGGTTAGTTAGTTAGTTCGGTTAGTTAGAGCCTAGGACTGGTTAGGAAGCTCGTCCCCACGTGGCTTGACCCGACGCGTGCCTTCCCCCTAACCGCCCTAACCGAATCGGTTGGGCTTGTCTCTCGGCCGTTGGCATATGTGCTTGCACATGTGTTGCCGTGCACCTTCCTAACCGTGCATTCTATAAAGTTCACTTCTTGTTCAAGGATCCTCACTATGTCCTTGGGCATTGCTTAATCTACATGGTCATATTAAATGATCCTGTGCTATGGTACCTAGGCTTGACAGTTTGATGCCTCGTACCTAATGTGTGTAAATAAATAATAATTTTAGCTTAGGGTCTTCATTGCAAGCACAATTCCTAAATAAGCTTGGATTGGAGAATTTGAACATCAAGGTGTATTTTCATTTACTTGTGTATACATAGAAATCGGCTAACACCCCTAAGCCAATATTCTCTAACATGCCCAATATTACTCAATATTGGGCATTGGTAAGCCTATGTATCCCAATACATATTCCTAAAACCTAATAGACTCTTCACTAGACATGTACATTTTCTGGGAACATCATTTTAAGCATTATTAAATAGATTAAGCTCTAGTCTAAGTCATGGAATTTCCAGAGTGTTACAACTTATACGGCGGAAGAGTATGCAAGAATCAACATTAATAAGATTGTGAGTCTTCATGGGATGCCTTTTCCATCATTTCTATAAAGGTTATCAATTCACTTCTCGTTTATGGAGGTCTTTTCAAAAGGGCTTAGGTACTCAAGTGAAACTTAGCACCGCTTTTCATCAACCCAAAATAGATTGTCAAGCGGAGCACACCATTGTAACGACCCTAAAAATCAAATAGGTCAAACTAGAGATTATCATGTGCTTCATGAGTTAATAGTGTTCTAAAATAGTGTATTTGAGAATTAGAAGTCAGTTTGTAAAGCTTGGGAGTATTTGGAAGTCAAACGTCCAAGACGTCCGGGAACTAGTCGAAGTTGAACTAGTGTTTCGTAGTGTTTTGTTGTGAAGTTTTGGGGGATGGTTTAAGGGTGAAATTGAGTATCGATGGTTACTATGCATAGAGTGACATGTAAAGGGTCAAAACCTCCGATAATGACGCCCCGGGGACTATCCTAAGGGTCCCCAAGGAGGACCCAAACATTGACCATCGAAGCTGCCAGGCAGCCTAGATTTGAGATCTGCTGCGCGACATGAAGCCAGCACATGGTGGAAACTTTTGGCCCTCTGACGCGGTGAAAACACAGACCTCACTGTCCCAAAATATTTTCTTGAACAAAAATCTTAAAATGACCTTGTGACGCGCAGCCAAGTCCCAGATTTGGCCGCGTTGTTTTTAAGTCAAATTAGAATATGGAAAAGGGTCCCAATTGTGTAGCGGTCTTTCGGAAACTTTGGGGATCATTTGTGGACTAATTTAGGTTATTTTAAACCTCATTTCACCCACCAATTGAAACCCTAAAGCTTAAATTAAAAACTACTCCAAAACTCTTTATGCAAAAACCTCCATTGAAGAAACTTAAAGTTCAAAGGAAAAGGACAAAGTTCTTCATGTTTTATTCATAAAAATCTCGTGTTTTGCTTCTCATTTAGGTATGGTATTCATCCTTGAACCTTATTTCATTCAAGGAGCAATTTCAAAAAGATTTCAAAAAGGATTTCAACTTCAAACTTCTTTATTCCTTGATTCTAAGTATGGTTCTTTGCATGAAAATGTTTTAATGATTAAAATGAGTTTTTCTTAGTTTTAAATGATGATTTTAATGTAAAAACCCCAATGGAATCATTTCTATTCTTTTATCAACTTTTAGCTTATGAAATGGGTTTAATGAGCATGATTAGATAATGTTAAAGTTATTGTTTCTTGGTGGTTTTATTGAGTTATTAGCTAGTGCCCTAAGGGCTATTTTATGATGGATTTTTGGATAAATTGTGAATAGGTGGTAAATACTTGGATGAAGGGTAAGTTGTTCTATCTTAATTAAGTTATGTTGAAGTAACTCTTGAGTGGTATGGTCCACCTTTGGTGGCGGTGTTTACTTGACGTTTATGAAGTTATATGTGTATTGTGAAAATGGCCTTGAAGGCATGAAATGTGAAGTGAAGTGATGCTTTTGATGTGTATATACATGGTATGTGATAGAAGCTTGAAATGAGTATGTTGAAGGGTTTATGTCTAAATGGAGTATGTATTTTATATGTGAAGTATGATAATGTGTGAATTGTGATGAATGTTGGTTTGAGCATGTCTAGAAGTCAATGATATGAATAATGGTTATTTTGTAAAAGGTGTTCTCACATGTACGCACACACACACTTGAATGCATGAATGAAGTCAATGAATGAAAATGGGGGATTGTATGGTGGACACTCTTCGTGAGTAGAGATGAAGTGTCTAGACCATCCCCACTATTCCTAAGTATGAAAAAGGGGATTTTGCGGTAAACACTCTTCATGAGTTGAGATGAATTGTTTAGTACCAACCTCACTATTTTTTATGAGCTTTCAAAAGATAGGTTATAGGTTGGATACCCTTCGTGAGTTGAGATGGGGTTTTTAATAGTTGTCTCTTAACTTATTGTCAATGAATGTTTAATACTCTGTGGGGGAGTTATGCTCAACACCGAGAGGATTTAAGAAATGGTGGGTACACTTCGTGTGCAGAGATGTTGTTTCCAATGTACCTCTTGATATGGGTGCTCCTCATTACCATAGAATGAGTTACTGAGTAGCAATCTCTTTATCCCTTAACTATGCTCCCTCGTAGGTGTAGCTATTGGAGAATCCATGTAAAGGCTAAATAATATGACCATACATTAGGCAAGTAGGGATCCCTCATCCGGTAAGGGTTAATTTTTCTATGTCAAGCTCTCATAGTCTATGTCGGTTAAAGCTAGCCCCCACAAATGTATGTAAAAGAACTAAATCTTTATTAAATGTTTACTACTTAGGGTAGGTCGTTGAATGGGACGCTACCTATCCATTGCACAAGTAGACATTTTGAGGGAGTCTTTGTATGTCTTTACATGAAATGTATGAATGGGTCATGATATGATGCAAATGAAAGTAATGTGACTTTCTGTTTAACGTTAAGGAAGCACGTTGATGTTATGACTTGTATGATGAAAGCTTAGTATGTGATGAATGTGATGTGCCTATTCTAAGGACATTCCTAATGAGCACTAAGAGGAATGTGGTAGTATGGGATGCTACTTTCACATTGCATAAAGTGTAAATTGCGGGTTTAATTGGAGGATGGTTCTTATGTAAAGTTCCTAAGTATATGTATATTTCTACAGTATCTTTCATATTGAATGGTGACTTGTAAGAATGAAATGAAGTATGCTTATACTTAGTAGTCGTAAGGATCTCTTAAGTAGGTATTGAGGAGATTGTATGGGCAATTTACTTATGTGTTACTTTGGGGGGACTTATTATAACATAGGATAGATGTAGTTCATGTGTGATTTTTTGTTTTACTTTAAGTATGTTCCTATGTTAAGAAAAATTGGAGTTTACCTTATGTGCTAAATGATGCTACTATATGATGTTTTGTAACTTTATTCATAAATGTTTTTATCAAAATAGTATGACTTGTATGTTCCAACTAAACTGTCCATTTTTGCATGATTTTGCATATGCCATACTTAGTACATGTGTGTGTACATTGGATCACATGTTCACATAATGTCAACAATTCTAACATTGAGGCATCCACCTTACAAATATCACAATACACATTTAAGTTCCATAAACCATAGGCCACATACCACATAATAACATAGGAGAAAAGACATATTCATTACTTGAATCCAAGACTCCTAAGCATTCTTAAGACTACACATTCATGTAGAGGTTCATAGGTAGGGATCATACTACACAAGATTATTCAAGCACCAACATGTAGACCATACCTATCCCTAATATAGTCATATTAAAGTAGAGGAATCATCATCAATATAACCTAGATAAAAAACTAGCATTTAAGACTAGGCCTAATACTTCACATTGTGTGATCATCATAACCACACTTTCAAGATACAATTGCCTTAAAGGCCATGATCACAACACACAATAGCATAACAATAAGGTAATCACCGCCACCATCAGTGGACCAAACCACACAAAGCCATACAAGATTTGATCATCATGATCAATTCCCATAATTTAACATAAAACATGTATAAAACAGTAGCTAAAGGAACCATTGCATAAACGAAATCATAGTTCAATTTACCATAAAATCGAGATCACATTGAAGCTACATTAGAAATCTAGAAAAGATCCAAAAATTATAGAATAATCTCATTCAAACCATCAAACCTTGATCCACATGGATCACTCATCAACAATTCACCATCAATATACAATTTAGACATTAGAGATAAGCAATTAAACATGCTAGAATCATAATTCAATCAATACAAAGTGAAGATCATAGTGCCCATAACATAGACTAATTTGAGAATTCGAGAGAACATGGGTAATCATGCAATTGGATTTAAATTAACTTTTAAATCAATACAATAACATCAATTCATCGTGGAAAAAGCCTTTGAAAACGTTTTGAGAAAGAACCATGGCTAGATTGGAAGTTGAGAATTTTGGTCTTTGAATCATATTTGAGGATGAAGGATCATCATACCTTTTATATGAGAAGACCACAAAAAATTGAAGAAGAAATCATGAAAATCTAGCCCCTAGCTTGAACTTGAGTTTTCTCTCCAATGGAGGTTTGAGAGAATTTGGAGAAGAGTGAATTGGGATTTTTGATTTTCTTATTGTTTTTTGGGGTATTGACTTAGAAAAGGGGTTAAATAAGTCACAAAATCAGTTTATAACCGTCTGTTTAAATTACGAAAACACCCCATGCTTATTGGATCTTTTAGACATGTCAAAATTGAGTTAAAAACGACGCAACCGGATCTGGTAGTGGGCTGTGCATTGTGGGGCAACCTCCGAATTCTTCCCCAAATAATTTTTGGGACAGTGAGGTCCGTTCTAGTTGCGCATCGTACAGGGAAAGTCAAAATCTTGGCTTGCTCGCTGCCTTGGGGAGCCTTTTGTCCAATGTTTGGGTCCTCCTTGGGGGCCCTTCGGGTGGTCTCCGGGGAGTCGTACCCAGAAGTTTTGACCCTTAACATATCTATTAAGGTACTAGGGTCAACTACAAAGACTTTGCACTCCAAAAAACACATGAAAACAAGACCAGCATACAAGGACATACTAACACGTCTAAAAGGCTATCGTACGAACCTCTTGGGCGTTCTTGAACGTTTGACCTCCAAACATCATGAAACATAACACACTGCCAATAAACATCATTATAACTCATATAAGTAACTCATGTTCCAATGAAACACTCATAAGTACATAAAAACATGTAAGACCCCCTTTGTGACTAGTCGTCGAACGTCTTGGTCGTCCCTTGACGTTTGTCTTCCAAATCACCTCAAATCAAACATACATACTATCAAACACTTAATGAACATATTTAAAACCTTTTTAGACACATGTGAGCCTCTAAGCACCTTAATTCATTTTCGAGGTCTTACATCATCAACCTTTCACAATTGAAATTCTGGTTGATTCATACGGATAAAGTCTCGAACCCTAGTTGCAGTTGATGCTTCAGTATTTTGTATCTTTTAGACTTCATAATAAATGACACTAACCTACAATTTGAGTGTCTACCAATCGAAGCTAGTAATGTAACCCAACAAAGGGTTGGGATTGTCTCCCAAGGGACTGTCAGTCAAAGTACTAACTACTTAGAATTTTGTTCTAAATAGTGATAGCTACAGATATTTTATAATATTAAAAAAAAAAAATGTTTCAGTGGTGTGAAAGTTCAGAATGGGGCAGAATTTTCATTGGTAGTGGAGGTTAAAGAAAATCAAGACAGTGATCCAATCTTACTTGAACGTAAGGGTGAAGTCCATAATCAGAGAGTGGAGGTTTTCTCCCAAGGGGGAGATGGTGTACTTCGCTACCAAGGTAGATTGTGTTTTCCTAATGTGGGCGAGTTGAGACAGCGTATTGTGGCAGAAGCCCATAACTCCATATATTACATTTATCAAGGTGCAACTAAGATGTACCGCAATCTGCGGGAAGTTTATTGGTGAAATGGAATGAAGAGCGATATAGCAAGTTTTGTGATTAAGTGCCCCAATTTTCAGCAAGTTAAGGTAAAACATCAGAAACCAGGGGTAAAACTCAAGAGATCGACATTCCTACTTGGAAGTGGGAAGTTATCAATATGGATTTCATTACAGGGTTACCTCGTTCCGCAGACATCATCACTCCATTTGGGTGATAGTTGATAGGATGACTATGTCTTCTCACTTTTTGGCTGTCAAGACTACAGATTCGGCAGAGGACTATGCCATGCTTTACATTAATGAAATTGTGAGGTTGCATGGGGTTCCTTTGCCTATCATCTCAGATAGAGGTCATCAGTTTACCTCTCATTTCTGGAAGTCATTTCAGAAGGGTCTTGGTACTCAAGTTAACCTTAGCACAGCATTTCATCCACAGACGGATGGAAAGGCAGAGCGTACCATTCAGACCTTAGAGGATATGTCGAGAGCTTGTGTGATCGATTTCAAAGGTAGTTGGGATGATCACTTTCCTCTTATTGAGTTCTCCTATAACAATAGCTACCGTTCCATCATTCAGATGGCCCCTTATGAGGCTTTGTATGGGCGTAGATGTAGATATTCTGTTGGGTCGTTTGAGGTAGGTGAAACAACTTTGATAGGGCCAAATTCAGTCCTTCATGCTATGGAGAAAGTGCAACTCATTATAGATAGACTTAAGACAGCCCATAGTCGTTAGAAATCTTATACAGATATAAGGAGAAGGGAACTAGAGTTCCAAGTTGAGGATTGGGTTTTTCTTAAAGTCTCACCTATGTAAGGGGTGATGAGATTTGGCAAGAAAAGGAAGCTCAGTCCTAGGTATGTAGGTCCTTACAAGATATTGAAAATGATTGGCAAGGTGGCATATGAGTTAGAATTACCAGAAAATTTAGCAGCAGTGTATCCGGTCTTCACATCTCACTCTTGAAGAAGTGTGTGGGTGATCCAGACTCTATAGTGCCATTAGAGAGTGTGGCGGTGAAAGATAGTCTTTCTTATGAGGATGTACCAGTTACCATTTTTGACCGTGAGGTTAGAAGGTTGATAAATAAAGAAGTCGCTTTAGTCAAGGTTTTGTGGAGGAGTCAGTCCGTAGAGGGAGCTACTTGGGAAGCAGAAGCAGTCATGAAAGCCAAGTATCCTCACCTCTTTTCTTCCGATTCCACTCCATCTTGAGGTAAAAGTTCCTCTTCAGTTTTCCAGTGATTCATGCGTGAATTCAGTCTTAGAAGCATGTTCCCTCAGTTTGTACTTGCATTTTCATCGTATTTGCATGTTCTCGGAACTCAATTAAGTCAGAAACTCAGTTCTCAGTGTTTAGTAGTAGGGTTTGCAGCTCTCTCCCTCTATTTCAGCTAGTTTAGTCTTCATTCGAGGATGAATGTTCCCAAGGGGAAATAATGTAACACCACGTAGCCAAAATAGACCAAAAGTTAGTTTTTCAGAAAATCTGCAAATGCAACCAACGTGACCATCGATGGATCATAGCCTGACCCACGGTCCGTCCTGCATATCCGCCGATGCGATCAAAGACTCCCAAAAACCCATCCGGAAAAAAATGGCTAAGTCTTGATCGACGAACGCACCTACGGTCCGTAGGTCAGCCAACGGTCCGTAGTCTGTGACCGTAGATCGACACCCCCTTTCAGCCACTCTATGACAGGAACCACGGGTGACCAGCACGGTCCGTAGGTGGGAACTAGCAGACTGTTAGGGGGGAAATGCATTTGGGTCAACTTCAAATGATCATAACTCTAATAAAAAAATGAACTAGGTGTCCCATGACATATCAAAAGATAGATAATTGAATTAGCTTTCGATAGCCACTGACTTTACTAAAATCAAAGCTCTGAGTAAAAATTTATGCCCGTTTTAGTAAAGGCCTGTCGAACAGGCCCAATCTACGGACCAAACGATGGACCGTCGATTGAACGACAGACCGTCTGTCCAGGTCATCGTTTTGGTCCGACAACAACTTACCCAGGGGTCTTTTGGCCTTTTTCCACTTCGTTTAAACTCTAAGATACGTCGTTTTGACCCTAAATCATCATATTTTAGTCAGTTTAAGCCTAGAAACATAACTAAAACTTACCTAAGTCAAATCATTAATAAAAACATAGAAAATTAGAAGAAAGAAAGGAGAAAAAGGTCTAGAACCCTAGTTCAAGAACGCAACAAGGTTCCAGCAGTTCCAGTCCCGAAATCTGAATATTTCTCCATGAATTTCATCACAAGGTATGTGGGATTTCACTAGTGGGTTCCTTTCACCCATTGGGTCCCTAGTTTTCAGTCAGTTCTTGATTCTCTTATTTTGATTAAGCCTAGAGTTTCTAGAACTTTGATAGAACTTCATGAATTTATTAAATATATATTCCAAATCAGATTGTAAAGTTATTATTCAAATTCTCGCATGAATTTTAGAACCCTAGCTTTGTATTTCTTTAGTTCTTGAATTACACATGCTAGGTCAGATATTTCAGTTACTTCAGATATACATGCCTTAGTTATTAATGCATCATTATCAGATTAAATATTGCATTCTCAGTTTGCATGTTCAGTTTTGAGCTATCCAGTATTTACAGAAAATTCAGACATAATAAGTAAACTACATAAATCAATGGGAGTAGCATAATACCGAGTTGGACTAGGGTTCAGCCTACCCAATAGTCCCAGAATTACTAGCCAAGTAGGTTGTAAGTCCCCTCTGTGGGCATAAGTTTAGTGATCACGCCAACATGCCTTTATACCTTTGGCAGGGTATATTGGGTCCTGTCGATGGGTCATATACATCGGACTCCACATTTAGCTCATGTGGTTTTAATATCGGTTATTAGTAGCTCCCACACTTCAGTTAGACTCTACTGCATTGACCATTTATCAGTATATTCAGTATTCAGTTTCCACATCTTATAAATTGGTCATTGCATTCAGTTAGCTCAGAATTCTTTATATCATGTTCAGATTATTATACTTTCTTTTGTGCTTGTTCAGTTATGTTTTGTTTTAGTTTTATTCTATCCTACATGCTCAGTACCTTTCAAGTACTGACGCATACGTGCGCTACATCTTCTCGTGATGTAGGATCAGGTTCTCAGCATCCAGATCACGCATAGATCGATTTCCGATCTCAAGTTCAGCAGATTCACTGGTGAGTCCTCATTCTCCGAGAACAATAGTCACGAGTTTAATTTCATTCTTCAGTCATTTAGTTTCAATTTTTTCTAGATTTAGCTGGGGCTTCTCCCAGTATTTCTAGTCCAGTTTCGAGGCTTATTTAAGACATAGTTAGTTTCAGCTTAGCGTTGAGTTAATATTTTCATTGTATTAAACTCATCAGTTTTCATATATCTCAGTTTTAGCATATGGGTATTCCCCATCTTTTCATTTTAAGTATGATTTAGCTTCCGCAATAGTTTATATTCCTTAGTATGCTTATGATCATGCAAGCAGGGTTAGCTTGGGATCTCTTTTGGTCCTAGGTTCCGTGTCCGCATCTTGGGGGTAGCTCGGGGCGTGACAACCAACTTTCAAGATTGGAAGAAGAATTTCTTTCTTCAAGATTCCACAAAACCCTCTCAAAACTTCGATAGAAAAATGCCAAAAACATAAATTGTCAATGCATGTTATAATGTTGGGCAGAATAACTCTCCTTCTCTGAATTATTCGGCGAAGCATTGACTGCTCCTTTTCATCACCTTTTGATCCACTTCCTTCAGGGCTCGCATCTTGTAATAGAAGGTGGAACTCCGCTATATGGCGTATCTCGAAGTGTCTCTACCGATGCGTGCTTTGCATCTTCAGTTCTTTTCTTCCGTTTTGTTTCTGTTTTGCGCCTATGTGTCCATACTCCTAAAAAATCCTGAAATACCTGAAACTTAGAGGTTTTTATCAGATATCACCATAAAATATACTTTTTAGGAAACTATTTGCATTAAAATAAGGCCCTAGATTAGTAAAATTTTGTTACTCATTAACACTTGATCCATAATTAGTGTTTGTAGGAATTTGGGCTTTCTTATTATTCTATTTTTTTACACTCTTATCAAAGAACTGGATCGTATTTTTAAATTCTCCATTCAAAACATCTTGCTATGGAATGGGAGTAACTGCAGTAGCATTGCGTGCATTATCATTTGTGTGTAAACTGTACGAGGAGGCATAATATGAAACGCATAAAGAGTTACTAGAAAGGAGAGGTTTGGCCATACCTCACACACGATGATAGTAGAAAAGAAAGAAAATTTTATTTTAAAAAACTTTGTTGCCTCCTTCTCATAGATGTTATGCACTTTAGACCCATGGAAAAGACTCTACTTAGTACGACCTTCACACATTCTATGACTCTTAAACCTAATACTTGATACCAGGCTTGTAACACATCATGGTTACCCCCTTGTCGTAACACGCGACCTATGATCACAAATGACCCCAAGTTAACTTTATCTAGCATATAATAAGCATACTATTATATATTCTCAATAAAAACCTATATTATGCGGAATCTAAAACAAAAGTTAATTAAAAGTGGGACCAACCCCAATAGATTTAATATATATATATAAACCATACTACGAGTTTAGTGATTATGAGTTGGGTTACTCAGAATTCACCCTATAACTCACAATCAATTTATCCCACCCCAACAAAAAATAGATGCAATTATCCTCAATGCACAAAAAAAATGAAGAAGTAATGGATCAGGGTGAAGCAAACCAATGGCTCATAGCGCCGAAGAATAATCAACAAGCAAGTGGGTTTGGTTTCGCGAACATCGCTACAGCACCAGTGGGGCAACCGTCAGTAGTGCATGAATCCTTTCTCACATCACCCTCAATAATGCTCTCTGACGGTCTCACTGCACCATCAGTGGTGCTCACATCATCCTCCACTGTAGGTAGATCCTCAGTAAGGGGCATAGAACTTGATGCCCTAACAACCATTTCACGGGACCTCAGCGGCCTTAGTTACTCATCTACGATAAAGTCTTTATTTTCCTTATTCTCTAGCCTTATTTGCCTGTTGCTGGCCTTTTCCTCTCTCGTGAGATTAGTTGTTCGACAATATCTGTGCTTGTTACCTCGAGCACATGTATCAGGATAGTCTTCCATGTTATCTCCACTAAATAGTGCATACATGACTATATCATCGCCTAATTTAGAAGGTGCAGCTGGTGGCTCAACATCTTGTGTGGCAAGGATAGTATAAACATTAGTCAAAACACTAGCTAACTAAGTACGGAAATAGGTCTATTCTTAAGTGGGCATAGGTTGCTCAATGACTCTCAATCCGAATGCATCTAAGATCCTATGAACAGCTTGGACCTTTTGGTCCATGATGGTTTTCATCCTCCACTCCATTCTTGCCTTAGACTGGACAACGATTTCCGCATCCATGGTGAAAAACTATGGCCTTCTAGGATTACTATTTTTTGACACACCCGGAAATTTACATGACCTATACTAATATGTTAAATAATGATTGTTTTAGACCTAAATAAGTATAAATAACTTGCTTGAGAAGTATCGGAGCAATAGGATCAAAGAAAAGCCATAACGTCCAAAAACTAGCAGAATTTAACTAGTTGACATCCCTATGTTTGGGAAGGTTTAGTAGGGTCAAATTAAGTCTAAAACTTGTAAAAATACTTTGGATAGGTAGAGTGTAGTATAGAGAGTCTTAACATCCAATAACGACACCCTAAGGACCACCATAAGGGTCCTTGGGAAGGACCCTAACATGGGTGGGCAGGATGATTTATCGGTGGGCTACTGTGCGATGGGCAGCCAACACGGATGTCATTGCCTCAAACTATTTTTGTGAAATAAAATGCATTTTTGCCCCGCGACAAGGAGACACTTCCCAAATATCATAAAAGTCATATTTTGAGTGTTTGACTTCACAAATAAACCCATTTAAGTGAGGGGTCGTTTGGGTTATTTGATGGGTGATTATAGAATGTATTAGGGTCAGGTTTTGGTCAATTTTATCAATCAAATCAAGTTCCACAAGTTGAAATCAAAAATTTCTCTCTCTCCCAAATTCTCTTTTCCTCCAAAACTCCATTGAAGACCAAAAAATCTCCAAGAAGAAGATCAAGTCTTCAAGTTTTCCAACTCAATTTAGTGGATTTCTCATCGATAATGTATGGTTTATTTCACTCTTGGGAATCCTTTACCCAAGAGATCGTTCAAAAGATGATTTCTAAATCCCCCAAAACAAGGGTTTTTCTCCTCACATGGGTCTTCTTTCTAAAACGAAGTTGTGAGTTAATTGGGATGAATTATGATGAATTAATGTTGTTTAATGTATGAATTAATGGTTAATTGATGAATTCCTATGAGTTTTCCCTTGATCCATGTGTTTCCCCTAAATCCCTAATTTCTTGGATTGATTAAGGTGAATTGTTGGGGGTGATGAATATGTCACTTGTTTACTTTGATTTTATTTATGTTAATACTTCATGAATTGCCCTATTTCATATGTGGGTTGTGAGTTCTTGGGTATTGAAGTATGAAGTCCCATGAAGGGAAATGAGGTATGATCTTGATTCTCCTTTGATCTTAATCATGCAAGGTGAAATCTACTTATATTGATAATGATGATATATATAATTGTGTTGTTGTGATGTTGGTGACAAGGATCCCTCATACCTAACCCTAGATCTATGAATTGGATAAGAAGTACATAATTATGTTATCGTATGATCATTATATGATTGAATGTAGTTTCTCATATAATGTTGGGTCTAAAAGTAAAATGATAGTTCTTACTTATGATCACCTATGAGCTATTATGATAAGATGTTTACCTAAGGGTCTGTTAGAGGATAATGTGAACTTTTATGATGATATATGATGATTACTAAAGGGAATTATTGCCTATCATTGAAAGGGAATGAAAATGAGATGGAGGTCTCACATTAGTAAGTCCGGCCTCCCACATGTGTTTCTTCACGTTAGTAAGTCTGGATTCCCAATATATGTGTTGACTCATGAGATGGAAACCCTCACGTTAGTAAGTCAAGGTTTCTAGAAGCAATCTCCTTGTCCCAATATATGTGCCCACATAGGACTCTAGCTTAGTGGATCCACCTAGATAGCTATATACAAATGGTTACACCTTAGGCAAGTGTTAACCCTCTTTTTTCGGTGGAGTAGAACACCGGATTCCATGTAGCTCACATGGTGTCATGTCAGTTATGGTACTTATTTTCACTAAAGTAAAAGTATGAACAAGTTATGTATGTGAACTTATATTAGGGTTGTCTTAAAGGTTACTACATAGTGTGAGGGAGGGTATGGGACTTCTCTAACATATTGCACGTGTGGGATCCAATAGCATGATACTAGAAGTGTTCTTTTATAACTATGACTATGATTATGTTTATGATTATGTTGGTAGGATATGACAAGTTTTGATGTATAAAACATGTTATATATGTGAATATATTGTAAGTATGAAGTGGGTTGCTTAATGTGATACTTAGCTTTGAATAGGGTTATGGGACTTTATTCTTGGCATTGCAGAAGTGTTTCTTGAGTTACTTATATGTTGGTAAGATTATGATGTTCCTTATATGTGCATATTGAATTGTTTGTCATTGTGCATAGTTTTGACTAAATTGTGCCTTTCTCATGCATTAACAATTTTTATGCATAGGGACTATACTTAGTACATGTGGTTTGTACTAACCCATATTTCTTCCATTTCTCCCCAAACACTGTAGGTTCGGGCCGTTGAAGTATCATTGAGGTTAAAGCAAGAAGGCTTGGACTATACTCTCCATGTTTTGGTATGTCCTCTAGTTGGATGATGCTACCACATACTCTATCTTAGTATAACTTGTATTTTCTCGCAGACATTCATTTCTTTCCTATTGTTGAAGATATTGATGTAAGCCCTATGTGGAAATTATGGATTTTAATAAGGGCTTTGACCGGATTGTTTGACTTCGTATAGATGGTTGATATGAGACAAAGTATTATACTAAATTCCTATGTGTTATTATCATCTATTGCGAAAAGCCTACGTATGCTTCCTATGTAGAGGTCTATGTAAACCTCAAAGCTATATAAGCAAAAGTTTTAACTTTTCCGCGATTTTGACTTATGATTTGCTATGAGGAGTTCTAAGAGGCTTGTCTTAGTCTTCAAAGAGCACAACGACGCCGGTTATGTCTAGGGGGTAATTTGGGTTGTAACATTTTTGTAGTTGAGCCATGGGCACTAAGGGTGGTCCAGAGAGAGGGGTAGCTCGATATCAGCTAGGAGACTGACTAGAGGCTTGAGAAGGGGGAGGCTGGTATATCATCTGTTGGTGATAGTTGGGAAGGCTCATCTCTATGAATCTAGTCTACAACATAATCTAAATCATCGACTAATGGCACATCGACCTATGTCCCATTCAGTGGCCTACAACATTTGCATAATATTGAATCAAACCGATGTCCAGTGTACTTGTAGCTTGCACCAATTTATCATAGTGCCAAATTGGCACTCTAGCATCCCAACATATATGGAAGATGAGACACGGAACGGTAAGTGGTGGAGCTCATGAAATCCCGCTCATGAATCTCTGCTAATAACATGTGGGTTTAAGTCTATGTCCAACAATATAACCAACGCTGCAACCTTCACTTTCTTGTCCCATGTCACTAAACATTCAGCCTTGGTTGGTGACACTCTTATTAAAAAGCACCAATAACCAAAAGAACATGGCCGACAAATTAAGGGTTGCCTATCGAATGCCTAACCGTGGTGTGGCGACCCAGTTCATACGCACTCCATCTATAACAATGTGTTGGGTAAGCCATAGTAACCCAACCTCTCTCTTCTCTACATTACGAGTGAACACTTTACTCTCCACTATGTCACATTGGTAGTTTAATTCAGCTGTGTGGAGTGCCCAAATGCGATTAGTGATTGGTCTGTAGAGAAATATATTGATAGTGGTGCATGATGTATTAAACGAGAAACCTCGGAACATAAAAGAAGAGATACAGTTCTTGGTTGGGTTAAAACCTATTGTCAATAGAGCCTCGTAGAGTGGCAGAATTGTAGGCATAGAACTCCTTGACAGCTCCTTGCTATATGTCCCGGTGTTTGTAGCCCTCCACTCGCACTTGTGAAGTTAAAATAGGCAGTGAATGTATTGCATGGTGTCCAAACTTTTGGTGAGGACTATAAACCTCCTAGTGAAATGTAAAGCTAACCTTTGTTTCTGATTTAAAATTTTAGCGTCGTGGCATATCTTATAGTTCCCCTTAAAAAATCATATATTTGGTTACCCTTCTACGGGAGTAGGATCGTAATTAGGTGATACGGGCGCATCTCCTAAACTAGTAGACTCGTATGACAAGGTATCCTCATCATGTGCATATGAGCCAGAATTACAATAGCTCTGAGGTAGACACTTCCGTAGAACAAGAATCGGACCCATCTTCAGACATGGAAATAGAACCATTCGGTGACCCGATCCGTGTGCAATCCTCATCAAACTTGGAGACACCGACTACGTCGGTGACCACCTTCCGGGATGTAATCATGGTAGACTCAGGTACATTTGGGTATATCCTTAAGGTCGGTGGAACAGATGTTGGATCATTCTCTGCATCGGTGTCCTCATCAATCACACTCAAAGTCGGGGAAACACATTTGGACTTGCCTCTATTTGTATAGATCATTTACTTCTTAGATGCCATGGTACCTTTGGAGAAACTGTTACTCCCAAAACAACAAACAAATATACTTAGAATAATTTTAAATCTATGAACGAACAAAATAAAAAATTAAAAAAACTTCAGACAACAGGACAAAGTGGCCATCAACGGCCCATGGAACTCCTATTTATACTAGAGGTACCAAAAAGTTGGTCTTTGAAGGAAGCTACCAAAAAGATTTTAAATCACACATAGCATTCAAATAACATTTTTACACATTTTACAGTAAGCTATTTTCCACTTACATTAAGCCCATTTACATTTACAGTGAACTTTTGTTACCTTTACAGTGAACTTCCTCTTATTCTAACTTGTTGACTTTACCAAGTAACCCTTTAGTAACACCTCGTACAATGTATACACAATGTCCCATAACACTATCCACACTCAAGCATCACCTTAAGGCCACAAGTAAACCATACCTACGACCTTTCAAGTCGACACATACATTCATATAAGACCTTTTCATATAAGAAGGCACATATTTATTGACCTCATTAATAGAGTGTTGCGGAATTACCTTTATTCTTTTGTAATTGTCTTTATTCATGATATCTTTATATATTCTAAGAGTGAGGATGATCATATCAGCCATTTGAGAGTTGTATTACAAGTCCTCAAGGAACATCAAATAATTGCTAATTATAGCAAGTGCGAATTTTTGTTGAGATCGGTTGCGTTTCTTGGAAACGTTGTCTCAAGTGAGGGTATAGAGGTCAATCAAAAGAAAACCGAAGCGATTAGATATTAGCCTAGACCTCTAACTCCCACCAACATAAGATGTTTCTTGGTTCTAGCCGAGTACTATAGAAGGTTTGTTGATGGGTTCCATCCATTGCTTCTTCTTTTGACAATATTAACTCAAAAGAAGGTTAAGTTTGAGTGGTCGGAGGCTTGTGAAAGAGGCTTCCAAGAATTGAAACATATGCTTACCTCCGCTTCAGTGTTGACTTTACCAGAGGGTACCAAAAGGTTTGAAGTATATTGTGACGCTTCTCGAGTAGGTTTGGATTGTGTCCTCATGAGAAATGGTAGGGTTATAGCTTATGCCTCTAGAAAACTTAAGGTGCATGAGAAGAACTATCAAACTCATAATCTTGAATTAGCGGTCGTGGTGTTTTCTTTTAAAATATGGAGGCATTATCTATATGGGGTACATGTGGATGTATCTAACAACCACAATAATCTTCAATATGTGTTTACTCAAAAGGAGTTGAATCTCCGGAAAAAGAGGTGGTTGGAACTTTTGAAGGACTATGACATGAGTGTCCTTTACCTCCTCGATAAAGAAAATGTTGTTGCGGATGCCTTGAGTAGAATGACTATGGGTAGTGTAGCACATGTTCCTGATGATAAGAAAGTGTCAGTGAAAGAGGTTCATAGATTGGCTCGGTTGGGTGTTCAGGTAGAAGATTCTTCAAATGGAGGTTCTACTGTTCATCATAACTCCAAATCATCTTTAGTAGTTGAGGTGAAGTATAAGCAACACCTTGTTCCTCTAAAAATAAAGTTGAAGTATTTGGTTCTTAACAAGCTCAATGAGTCATTCTCCCAAGGGAGGATGGGATACTTAGGTACCAAGGTAGATTGCGTGTACCGGATGTTGATGATTTTAGAAAATGAATTTTTGAAGAAGCTCATGGTTCCCAATATTCTATTTATTTGGGTGGCACCAACATATACTGTGATCATAGAGAGGTCTATTGGTGGGATGGTTTGAAGAGGGACATAGCAGAGTTTGTGGCTAGGTGTCCTAAATTCTAACAAGTTAAGGAATAGAACCAAAAGTCAGGTGGTTTGACTCAACTAATGAAATTCCCTACTTGGAAGTGGGAAGATATAAATATGGACTTCGTTGTTGGGTTGCCTCGAACTTGGAGGCAAAATAACTCGATATGGGTGTTTGTGGATAGGTTGACGAAATCTACCCACTTTATCTCCATCAGGTCTACTTATTCGTGGAGGAATATGAAAAATTGTGAGATTACATGGGATCCCTTTGTCCATAATCTCGGATAGAGGTTCCCAATTCACTTCTCATTTTTGGAGGTCTTTTCAAAAGGGTTTACGTACTCAAGTAAAACTTAGTACATCTTTTCATCCTCAAATGGATGGACAAGCGTAACATATTATTCAAACCTTAGAAGATATGCTAAGATATTGTGTTATTGATTTCAAGGTAAATTAGAACGATCATCTACTATTGATTTAGTTCTCATACAATAATAGCTACCAGTCGAGTAATTCTATGGCACCTTTTGAAGCACTCTATGGTAGGAGATGTAGGTCTCCAAATGGGTGGTTTAGGTTTGAAACTCTTGACTCCTTGGTCCGAAATAATATATGAGGCTATTGAGAAAGTTCAAATGATAAAAGATAGGATTAAAACAGCCTAGAGTCGGCAAGTTCTTCTGCCGACAATAGAAGAAAAGAACTTGAATTTGAAATAGGTGATTAGGTCTACTTGAATATATCACCCATGAAAGGGGTGATGAGATTTGGTAAGAACGTGAAACTAAGTCCCCGGTATGTGGGTCCTTATGAGACATTGTAACGTGTCGGAAAAGTTTCTTATGAGTTGAAACTACTAAGTGAACTAGCTTTTGTTCATCTGGTATTTCATGTTTATATGCTAAAGAAATGTTTGGGTGACCCGGTGTCTATTCTCCCTATTGAAGGATTATGGGTGAATGAGAACCTTTCTTATAAAGAGGTTCTGGTTGAAATCCTATATCGTCAAGTCAAAAATTTGAGGAACAAAGAGGTGGTCTATAAAATTTCTATGGAGAAACCATCTAGTTGAGGGTGAAACATGGGAGGCCGAGGCCAACAGGAAGTCCCGCTACCTTCATCTCTTTCCTCTTTGAGGTACTAATTCCTCTTAAAATGAAAGATATTATTAATGTGGGAGTTTCATGAAAATATGCTTTGATGATCTACTTGCATTTGTATGAATTGTGTATTAACCTTTTTGATATTGTAGTGTTTTGAAGTTGTCTTGAGAAGACGAACTTTCATGGTGACTCTTTGTGTTCATGTTGAGTTCATTTTGATATTGAGAAGGTAGTTCCTCATAACATGATGTGAAATGTTGAGCTCTTATATGTGGTAATATGTTAATTGAGTTGCTATGTGCATTGTTATGTTTATGTGTTGAATGGAGTTGTGAAGTACTCCTATGAGTTGTGACTTATTATGATTTTATGTTGTTGGTTGTTTTGGCTGCTAGTATTGAGTCTCTTCTTGTCACACCTGGAGAGCATACCCCAGATGAGACCGGCGTTGTCATCCTCTAAGAGGACTCAGACAAACCCTTACCATTCGTTATAACATGTGATCAGTAAAAAATTCCGAAAAAATTAAAACTTTTACATTTCTATTTGAAGTATACTTAGACTTCATACCTACCATTCATAAGGATATAGGATATTCTAAAAAATTGTCTCATATATATAAAACCATCTAAAGAATGCAAATCTAGACTTAGCCAATATATAGTAAACATGCCATATAGGCGTTAGTACAAAAGGATCCAAAGAACAAAAATGGAAGTAGAATATTCTAAAACTACAAAGTCTTCATAAGCTGGAATATGAAAGATAGAATCTACGAACATGAGGACCTACCAAGACTTGGAGAAAGAGTTCCAAGCTTCTTCAACTCTACCTCCTTAAATTTCAATGGACGGAACCTACAGTTGTAGTAATATAAAGTAATGGGGTTAGTACGCCACATGTACTAAGTATGGGTATATTCACATAACATTTAAGGACATGCATGAAGAAGGATCATTTATCATCTCTTTAGAAAACATTCTAAGTCATATGAAAGTCTTCAATGCACTTACCATATTACACATACATTTTAAGGATTCCATCACTTAAAACATGATCATAATCGAAGATATATTAACTTTTCATATTCAATAGATCACATAACATAACATACAAAACACCTACAAATGATCCCATTCCCAACCTACAAGTGCAATGGTCATGTGAAGCCCCATAACCCCAAAAAAACAAGTAGATAAGATAGGAGACCATAAGTAAATCTTTGCTTCATGTAACTTGTAACATAAGTAGTCATCACTTCATATAACAATATAACCCAATAACATATTCATCATAATGATCAACATTCATATAAGAGTAATATCATGTATCGTAAACATATATCTTCATGTTATTATGTTACATATGAACAATCTCCTAGGACTTCCTTAGAGTCAACTTGTGCAATATCTAGGTAGAGTCACATACCCCTACCTATACTAAGCATATTCCTCAAGTGACCCTAGTCAACGTTCATTTACTTGTCTTTCATTTTACATAAGGGAACATTCACCTTAACTAACATAGACCATGTGAGCTAAACATGGAATCCGGTGTCATAAAACCCCACACTGAAAGAAGGTGGTCTACTGGCCAAAGTAAAACCTAACATGACATAGATTTCTAGGTGGATCCACTAGCTAGTATCCTATGGTGGAAACATAGTTCAATAATAAGAATATATATTAAAGACCCATAGTTCCACATTACATGGCAGCCTCAATCTCATGAGAGTCATTGTGAACCTACCTTTCAACTAGGGAAGGGACACCTCTCATATCTAGTTCATCGGTGCTTAGCTTAAGTCCTTTTCTTGAATAACCTTTAAGTTGTATTTTATTATGAACTTATCATAGGTCATAGGAGATTAACTCCTTTAATAAACATGATCATGATCTCTTTAGGATTAGATGATCATTTTCTTTCATCATAACCCTTCATATGTGAGATTATCATAACATAGTCACCTTGTGTAAAGCATACAAGAGGATATCGTAACTTGCATTTTTGTACTCTTATCATGATCTCACAATTTACATGTTTGTAGTCCAGAATATTCATATAGCAACATCATACATACTTTCATAACATAGCATCATTACTTATAGGCTAGCATAAACTTTGTAGAGTAATCACAACTTTAGAAGACTTACCTCTTGCTTCCAAGAACCTTATTCAAGAACTTACGTTCAACTTACAACATTCATAACCATAAAATAGGGAAATACTCAATATAATAATCAAGAACAATTCATTAAATCATATACAAGATCAATGCATAATGTTGGATAAGGGAAAGGGACCTTTAAGAGTTCATTCTAGTCTTAATTCCAATCCCTACGTTTACATGTCATCAAGTAGTAGAAACAACCATACGAAACCATCATCTAGATAAGAACATACTTCACACAAAATTCAAACATAAATAACCACATACTCATCAATCCGTGTGCAATCGACCATATAAAACACTTAATTTTCATTGATAATCATAAATCTAGGGTTAGAAAGAACAATCCGTTTTGTAGAGTAAAAACCCTAGTATTTTAAGTTCTTGAAAACTTATCTTGAAAGGACCTCTTGGGGAAAGGAATACCAAAAGTGAAAAACCCATACATTATAGATGAAGAATCCACAAAAATTGGATGAAAATCTTGAAGTCTTCATCTTCTTCCTTAAGCTCTTCTTGTTCTTCAATGGAGTTTGAAAAAGTGAGCGTTCTTGAGAGAGATGAGAGAAAACTTGTTTTAATATGATTTGGACATGTAAAAGTTGTCTAAAACTGACCTAATATACATATATAGTCGTCCTATGAATTACCCAAAAGAACCTCCACTTAAATGGATCTTTTTAAGAAGTTAAATTACCAAAAATATGACTTTAACAATTCTGGGAAGTAGTTGCATGTCGCGGGGACAAATCCCGTCATTTTTATTAAATTTTGATTTGAGGAAGTGAGGTGCGTGTCAGCCTTGCGTCGCGAGGCTTCCTCTAAAATCTTGAGGCAGTGACCTGTGTGTCAGGTTCGCGTCGCACGCCATGCATCCAATTCTGCCTGCTCGCAGGATGCCTGGCAGCCTGTCCACCCATGTTTGGGTCCTCCCCAAGGACTCTTCGGGTGGTCCTTGGGGTGTCGTTACCAAACTTTTGGACCCTTTGTACTACATAATACCTATACAAGGTGTATTTACAAGTTTTGGACTCCTTTTGACACCTCTAAACCTTCACCAAACATAGGGACGTCAACTAGTTCGAATTAGCTAGTTTCCGGACGTCAAGGGATTTTTTTGTTGTTTTGGCTCTAACCTTTTCCAAATGAGTTTATTACATTAATATAAATCTAGAAACATCATTTTAAACATTATTTAATAGATTAATCTCTAGTATAAGTCATAAAATTTCCCAAATGTTAACTTCTCTCCCTACTAAAGAGATGTTAGTGTCATTCGGGGACGAATGTTCCTTGGGGGGGAATAATGTAAAACTCCAGAAGTTCCATGACTTAGTCTAGAGTTTGACATGATGAACTATGACTTAAAACAGTTTTTCTAAGCATAAGATAATGTATTTAATCTAATTAGGAAGTGTTAGAATAAATACGTCAAGAAACGACCACGACGTTTGTAGATTAGTAAAATTGAGCCAGTATGTCTTTGCATGTTTCAAGGGGTTTTAAGAGTCGGAATTGATTCAAAATTTGTGTAAAGGTGTGGAACATATAGTAGAGTGTGTTTAGGGTTGAAACGTTTGGGTACGTCTCCCCAAGAACCACCCTAAGGGTCCTTGAGGAGGAACCATCCATTGACCCTCAAAAGTTATGTGTTGGCATTGTGAAACCACGAGCACAAATGACTATCCATCATTTGAAAGACGCTACCTCGTTTGGTGTCATTAAATTACACTTATCCATTTGAAATCTTGACTTAAAACCCCCTCTCTGACCGAAACCATGGACTTCCAATATGATCTGTGGTCTGGTCGTCGCCCCGTAGACGGTGATTCGTCGATTGGGGTCTTGGTTCATTGCCAAGTTTCTTTCAAGCTTAGTTCAATTATTTAATTAATTAATTAGAGGTTAAGGGGTGGTTTATTAATTTATTTGGGGAATATAAAAGGGTTCCAACTACTTAAACCCAACTCAACACCTCAATATTCCGATACCCAATTCTCTCTACTTTTACTCTCTTTCCCAAAGACACCATTGATAACAAAGTTTCACTAGGGATCCAAGAGTCAAGTTTTCTTCCATCAATGTTCAAGGATTACTATGTTATGGAAGATATTCAGTCTTGGGATATCTTTCCCGATGAGGATCTTGAAAATTGGTTTCCAAAGATGTCTAAAACATGGGTTTTCATCCAATTTCGTGAATCGTCTTTGAAATGGATTTTGTAATGCCCTAAAACGAACTAAGGTGAACTAGATATTCGTAGTTGTTTATTGAGTTAATTTTAAGTTAAAGTTAGTTACTTTAGTGTCCTTAGGGAGTGTGTGAAGTTTGGAGGTCAAATGACCAAGAACGTCCATGACGTTCGGAAGGTGTGCCTTATAAAGTACTTGTGTGTCTTAAGGTGTTTGAGTGAATTTTACGTGTTTGTTTTGCTTGAAACTTGTATGAGATGTTCCTAATATCTATATGACCATGTTTAGGGGTTTAACGTTCAGGCACGACCCCATCTATGACCTACAAGAGGGCCCTAGAGAAGGGCCCACAATTTGTACAAAACTACCAAAGAAGTGACCAAACGATGACCCAAAGGATGGTCCATTGGTCCACCAACGGTACGTCGACCATGGGCATTGATAGGACCTGCAAGGCAGGATGGACAGGCTCCAAATGGGGCTAAGTTTCAAACCACGAGACTCAACCAACGGACCGTCGGTCCCCTTCCGTCGATTGGGCATGAAAGCCTGCAGGTTGGTGGGTTGCAGTCCCAACCAACGAGACCTCACCAACGGTCCATCCCTTGACAAACAGACCGTCGGTTGGTCCGTCGATGGTGACTGTGCCAAAAAGTTATCCGTTGCCTGTTAAGTCTTGGGGTATTTTGTAAATTCACCCCAAGTCTTTTATGACCCTAGGATGATATATTTAGTGTTTTTAAGTTATAATAGGTTAATTTTAATTCCTAGACCTAGACAATACCCCTCACTTCAAAATTCAAACTCTCTCAAGTCACCATTGGAGCTAAAACTCAAGAAGATTAAGTGGGTTGGTTTGGACGTGGTTCTTCACCAAACATAGTGGGTTTTCTTGAATTTGAGGTATGGTATCCATCCTTGAACTCTCTTCCATTCAAGGTGCCACTTCTAATGAATTTTCAAAAAGGGTTTTCAACCCTAGTTTCTCTATCTTCAACTCTCAATATGGGTCTTGCATGAAAACATTTCTAATGACTAATTAATGATGTTTCTAATGTTAGTTGATGATTTAAGGTTAAAACTTCAATGAAATCATGTTAAAGCTTTTCATCAAATGTTGGTTTAAGAAATGGGTCAAATGAGCATGTTTGGGTAGAGAATGAAATTTGGTTTTCTTGTGATGTTATATTGGTTTAGCTACTGACCTAAGGGCCTTATTATTATGAAATATTGAGAAAATGTTTATAGATTGTGATGGCTTGGTTAAATGGTGAGTTGCTTATATTGTATAGTTCTTAATATAAATTGATCTTGAGTGGTATGGTACATCTTATTTGTGGCGGTGTTTACTTGATGAATTTGGTTATGTTTATTATATATTGAGAATGTGGTTTTGAAGGCCTAATAGGTGAAATGAAGTGATATGGGAAATGGGTCTTGTATTGTGTTTTGTGAAGCTTGAATTGCATGTTTGACCAAGATTATGTCTAAATGGAATATATGATTATGTGAAGAATGTAAAGTGTGTGAGTTGATGAATGAAGGTCTAAAGCATGTATAGAAGTAATGTGAATGAAATGATGCGTATATGCAAGGTGTGCTCACATGTACAAACACAAACTTAAGTGAATGTATTAAGCTAAGTTGAGTAAAAAGGGGAGTCCTGGGGTGGACACTCTTTGTGAGTTGAGATGAAGTGTCTAGTAGCGACCTCACTAGTCCTAATGATCTTTCCAAGATAGGTTGGAGGATAAATTCCCTTAGTGAGTTGAGATGTGGTATTCACTAGTTATCCTTAACCTATAGTTATAATGTTGATATGCCGTGGGGTGTTATGCCTAGCACCGAGAGGATTGGAATAAGGGGTGGATTACAATTCATGAGTTGAGATGTTGTATTCCAATGTACCTTTTGAGATGAGTACTCCTCGTTAGTAGAGAATGAGTTACTTACTAGCAATCTCCTTATCCCTTAACTATGTGCCCACATAGGTGTAGCTATTGGCAAAGTCATGTAAAAGCTAAGAAGCATGACCTTACTCTAGGAAAGTGAGGATCCCTCATTCGATAGGGGTTACGATTAGATTCTTTAAGGTTTTTATGAAAGACTTCCTTTATTTAAATATTCGTGAAATGTTTTAAATTCCGCACTACTTTTCATGTCTTATGTGATGAACGATAGTTATAGGGCTTGTATGAGACCAAAGGGTCAAGTACTCCCGGTCACGGTCCAAGGGTTGTCCCTAGCTTCTAGGGGGTGCTTTCGGGTCGTGACAGACTTGATGTTGAATTATTTTGATTAATAATTATAGATTATGATTTTTATTGGTTTTGATATAGTTCATAGTCTTTGACATAGTTTCTATAAAAGACTCATGATTAAACCATTTTCCCTAACACTAGTTATGAATTAAGCTTGTAGATGATTAGGGTTGTTGGAATTCATTATGTTTTTTCTTAATTCATTATATTATGATCATGGTGATTGGATTATTGGATAATTGTGATGAATTGAGTGTAATCCTTTGAAGAAGCTTCTTGGAAGACATTGGTAAGATCTTTGAAATTATGATTTATGTACTTCAATTATGTTGGTCTATTCTTGATGATGATATTCAATTGGATTATGATTTTGTGAATAGAATAGGATGATGATATGATTAATATGATGGCATGTTGTGAATATGTTGAATGTGATATAATTGTAAGGGTACAATGATGCAAGTTAGAAAGTAATTATCTTGAGTACCTACTATTATGACTATGATGTACTGATATCACTAATGATTGGGTTGTAATGAAATGAAGTTCTCATTCTAAACCTGAAGAGATATGATCATGATTATACAAGGGATTAGTCTCAAATTTCCTATATTAACGATGACTTAAAGGCATTTTAAAAAAAGGACTTCACCTTAGGACCGAGTGAAATAGATGTGAGATGTTTCCCTTCCAAGTCTAAAGGTAAATTCACTATTGATCTCATGAGACGGAGACTACAATGAAAATTTGCATAAAAAGGGTTTCTAGTATCTCTCGTAGTTTCTTAACTATGTTTCTTCAATAGGAATACTAGCTAGTGGATCTGCCTAGAATTTTATGTTCATGTTTTGGTTCTACCTTGGCAAGTAAAGCACTTTCTTTCGTTGTAGGGTTTCATGACACCGGATTCCATGTTTAGCTCACATGGTCTATGTCGGTTAAGGTGATTGTTCAAGAAAGTAAAAATTAATGAATGAATGTAATAAAGATGGACACTAACTAGGGTGAATTAAGCGGTTCTACTTAGTATGGGTAAGGGTATGGAACCTTTTTTATGCATTGCAAAACTTTCCCTTGATGGGAGTCCTAGGAGGTTACGTTCCAATGTACTTATGATATCATGAATAGTATATAACTTGGTCCTATATTATGTTTTTCGTATATAATGTTGGTTTCATTTGATGAACATAATATTGGTCTAAGTTGCTATATCTGTTGACGACTACTCATGATTTTATGTTATTTGAAGCAAGACATTACTTATGATATCTTTTCTAGTTTACTTGATTATGTGGGGTTATGAGGCTTCACATGAGCATTGAACTTGTAGGCTTGGGATGGAATTGTTCGTAAGGGTCTTGTATGCCTTGATGATATGAACTCTAGAACATGATATGCTAATATGACATTATATTGGTGTTGTTCTTATATATGAATATGAGTGTTTCTTATGTTGTTTTGATCATTGGGTTGGGATAAAGACTTTTCAAATAACTTAGAATGTTTTTAATGAAATGGTCCCTTTCATGCATGTTTTCAAATGTTTTAAGTGCATGTGTTTCCATACTTTGTACAAGTGGTTGTACTACCCCATTTTCTTTATCTTTCTACAAAAATGTAGGTTGGATACGTTGAGGTGCTTAGAGACCATTTGCAAGAAGACTTGGACTTTTCCTCAAGTTGTTGGCAAGTCCTCAATGTTGCGAGGATGGTGCCACTTATCTGGCTTAGTAGGATTGCTTATGTCTAAAGACGCTTGTTCTTTCCTTATTCTTGAGACTATTGTTGTGAGCCTACATGTGACATATTGTACTTGTAATGGATATGCCCAAACATTGTAATTATCCTTTAAGTGGTTATATGTGAGACGAAGTATAAGACTACTATAATGAATCGACTATGCTAAATGGCAAGTCTATGTACATTTGATAAGATAGGAGTCTATGTAAACTCTATTTATGATATATGAGAAGTCTAAGTATACTTCACTGTGTAAAAGTTTTAATTTTCCGCATTTTCTCTACCAATGATATGCCATGATGTATGATAAGGGATAGTCTAAGTCCTCTTCGAGGATGAAGATGCCGGTTATGTGTCACATCCGCGGAGCACCCCTTAGAAGTAACATGGTGTAATTGACCTGTTGGAGGTCTTATACAAGCCCATAGTTATCATTCATCGCATTGTCATAGTAAATTTAGCAGAAAATTTAATACTTTTCGTAGCACATCATATGCTAGAAACATCACTTCATATATATAGAATACCGTCATGCATAGATAAAGACTCTAGTCTCTTTTTTCCATCCTAGACTCAACATGATAAGAGTACATTAGGTACACGACCCTTATAACATAATAAATAAGTACACTTATACATAACTTTACAGTAAAGACATGACTTAGGAATCCTTGAATTTAAGGATCCCTTTCCCTGATCTTGGAAATGACATATCAAGCTCATCAATAATATAGACATCCTTTAAGCATCCATAACCTACACTTTGTGTAAAACGTAGAGCAGAATGGAGTTAGTACAAGAATGCACTAAGTATGGCAACCATGCAAAAACATGCATTTAAAAGGGACATTTTCTCTAAATCATACTTCATGCCTTTTTGAGTAAATCTTCATAAAAACTTTATACAATAGAATATATATCATTCACATACTTCATATATACATATTCAAAGGCCAAACATCATAAAAAATCATAGTTCCAAAATGGCAGTCTAGCATCCCAACATATATGAAAGATGAGACACGGAAACGGTAAGTGGAGGAGGTCATGAAGGCCCGCTCATGAATCTCTGCTAATAACATGTGGGTTAATTCTATCTCCAACCCTATCACCAATGTTGCAACCATCACTTTCCTGTCCCATGTCAACAAATTTTCATCCTTGGTTGGTCACACTCTTATCCATACCAATAACAAAAAGAACATGGCTGATAAATTAATGGTTGCCTATTGAATTCCCAATCGTGGTGTGGCGACCCACTCCACACGCTCTCAATCTACAACAATGTGTTGTGTAAGACATAGTAACCCAACCTCGCTCTGCTCGACATTGCAGGTGAATGCTTCACTCTGCACTATGTCACATTGGTAGTTTAATTCAGCTTTGTGGAGTGCCCAAGTGCGATTAGTAATTGGTTTGTACAGAAATATATTGATAGTGGTGTATGATCTATAAGACGAGAAACCTCGGAACATAATAGAGGTGATACGGTTCTGGGTTTGGTTAAAACCTCTTGTTAATCGAGCGTCAGAGAGTGGTAGCATTTTAGGCATAAAACTTTTTCACAATCTCCTTTCTATATGTACCGACGTCTCTAGCCATACATTCGCACTTGTGAAGAGAAAATAGGTTGTGAATGTATTGCACGGTGTGAAAACTTTCTGTGAGGACTCTACACCTCCTAGGGATATGTAAAGCTAACCGTTATTTCTGATGTATCATTTCGACGTCCCGGTATATCCTACAGTGCCCGTTTAACTAGTTGGTTACCCTTCTACAGGAGTAGGATCGTAATTAGGTTATACGGGCGCATCTCCTAAACTAGTGGACTCATATGACAAGGTAGCCACATCATGTGCGTAGGAGCCAGAAGTAGACTAGTTCTGAGGTAGGCCCTTCAGTAGAACAAGAGTTGGACCGATAATCAGACATGGAAACATTACAAGTCTGTGTCCCAATTCGTGTTTAATCCTTATCAAACTGAGAGACAATGTCTACGTCGGTGACCACCTTCCATGAAGTAATCATGGTAGACTAAGGTACAGATGGGTACATCTTTAAGGTCGGTGGAACAGATGTTGGATCATTCTCCACATCCGTGTCCTCATAAATCACACTCATTGTCAAGGCAACAGATTTGGACTTGCCTCTATTTGTATATATCATTTGCTTCTTGGATGCCATGGTACCTTTGGAGGAACTGTTACTCCCAAAACAACACACAAATATACTCAGAAGAATTTTAAATCTATGAAAGAACAAAATAAAAAATAAAATTAACTTCAGACAACAGGATAAAGTGGCCATCAATGGCCCCTGAAACCTCAATTTATACTAGAGGTACCAAAAAGTTGGTCTTTGAAGGAAACTACGGATGTGCAGAACGGTCCATAAATTAATCTACGGACCGTATTCCACCTCTGTACTTTAATACTTAGTTTATTTTTTCAAAGTTCTCCATCTACGGACCTGGTGTACGGTATATAAATTTACTTCGAACGTAGACAAGGTTTCATTGATGGTGTCTATGCTAGGTCTCAGACATGTCTTATTTTAGAGACAAAAAATGGAGCTACATTCAATCAAATCCTAGTATATTCATGAATTTCAAGACAACGTATGATAGTTTCTCATTTTAGGGAATCCAATTTACTTAGTTTTACAGTAATTTCATAAAAGATTTGTAACTCAAAGTCAAACCTTACGTATAGACTATTTTTGCACTATATTATACTACAGATACAAACAATTACTGACCATCATCCCAAGGGTGTTTGCACTTAAAAATTAGCATGCATTTACAAACACTAAACCACCCAATATCAATACCAACTTCTAACTTTCAATAATATATCTATGAATCGACATTCAAAGTGAGAGGAAAGTCTATGACCTTACAAGCAATGAGGAGTGCGATGAAACCAAGCTTTGAAATACCAAAACTAAATTCCTAGTTGCACTAACCCCGGACACCGGATCATTGAAAATTGAAAAGGAGAGGTTTTGGAGGAAAATTGGGAAATTATAGGAATGTGGGGGATGAATTTCTCGTAGAGAAAGATGAATTTATGGTAACAAGGAGTGATTTTTGTGATTTGGGAGGGAAAGAAACGGCTAGAGGAAGTTTCGAAGAAGTGGGAAATTATTTAAAAGTGAGATTTTAAATCACACATGGCATTTAAGTCACATTTTAACATATTTTACAGTATGCTATTTTCCAGTTACAGTTAGCCCATTTACATTTACAGTGAACTTGTCACATTTAGGGAGCACCCCTTAGACGTAACCGGCGTCGTCGTCCTCTTTGAGGACTAAGACTAGCCTCTTATCGTACATCATTACATTCATAGGTTAAAAATGCGAAAAATTTAGAACTTTTAATTCTACATTGAGGTTTACATAGACCTCTACATACACATAATATATTCATATCGAGTATACAAAGACCCTTCGTATAAAAACATTTCATAGTCTTCTACTATTATTGTAGATACATAGTATAAGATAGTCTGGTAAGAGGTTTATAACATTGTCTCATATTAAACCATCCAGATAAGAGTATCACAATTTGGGCATAGCCCTTAGATTAACAATTATAGTATCTAGGATTTACAATTATAGTACCAAAATAAAAGAGATTGAACAAAGTGTCGTTAAGACTAAACAACATCCAGTAGGTAGATAATCGTATCGTCATCGGAAAGTGAGGACCTATCAAACATGGAAGATAAGAATCCAAGTTGTCTTCAAAGCCTTTCCTAATATCAACGGTCAGATCCTATGTTTGTAGTAAACATCAAACATGGGTTAGTACACACTTGTACTAAGTATGGGTATATGCACATAAAACAAGTGAAATCATGCTAAAGAGGATATCAGATCAAAACCATGCTAAAGTACTTTGAAAAGCCTTATGAACAATCAAGAACAAATATAAGACAATACTCACATAAGAAATAAGTCAAACCCATGTATAACACAAGACTAATATCAACAAGTAATAATCAAGTCAACATATACAAGAGCTCACAACATCATTATAAAAGCAAGACCCTTACTCATAACCCACCATTTAGCCTACAAGTGCAATGACCAAGCAAATCCCCATAACCTTACTCAATCAAGTAAACCAAACAAAGGATTACAAATAATGCCTAACTTAACATAACATAGCATCAATAATATTCATCATCATATTTAGCTATATAGACCAATAGCATGTTCATAAATGAAACTAACATCATATAGGATCATCAACATGTAAAGTCAACATAAGCATATATTTTACTTTATAAAATTACTATATCATACGAACATCTTTCTAGGACTTTCCTCAAAGTCAACTAGTGCAATGCCTAGGTAGAGTCCCATACCCCTACCTAGACTAAGCCAACCTCACAAGTCACCCTATCTAGGGTTCACATCATTAATTTATTTTACTTTCGGGAACATTTGCCTTAACCAACATAGACCACAAGATCTAAGTGTGGAATCCGGTGTTCTAAAACCTTACACCGATAAAAGGTCTTCTACCTGCCAAAGTAGAGCCAAACATAAACGTAGCTTTCTAGGTGGATCCACTAGATAGCCTTCTTATGGTGGCAACATAGTTCTAGAACTATGAGATATGTATGAACCCTCTACATGCCTATGACATTGGAGCCTTATCTCATGGGAACCCATTGGGTGAGTGACCTCATAGGGGAGTCAACACCTCATATGGAACTATAGGGTGAATCTCCCTCTATGGGAAGCCAACACCTCCCATTGTAAAGTTCACTCGGAGATAAGGTAATTCCCTTTTGAAATGTCTTCTTTATTAATCATCACTTAGTTTAGGTCATAGGGTCTATCCCTTGTATAATCAGTCATTTAGCTCAATAGGTATTGCATGAGTATATCCTTTCATGGCAACCCTCACATGTGATATTAGCATATCATCATCATCATTTCATAACAAGGCACATAGGCAAGTCACACCAACCTTATATTATATCATCTTAAGAATAATCTCACAATCACATAGTCAAGACATTTCAATTCAACATCATACCAACACCTATGTAGGCTATTCACAAGGTATACTTCAATTGAACTACATCACCAATCATAAGCCATCATACTTGAAGTAAAGGTTAGGAACATGAAGACTTACCAAATCTCCTTCACAAACCATCATCATGTTCTTACTAAGGGCATAGGACAGAGAAAGTTCCTTCTCACTCTGTTGAATCCCAGGGATTGCCTAAGGGAAGAGGCCAGTCCCTGAAAAAGCTATCTAGATTGGTATCATTCAAATGGTTGATAGTAGCCATGGTAGTAATGCCCTGGAGCCCAGTTACTGACCCGAGGCTCCGATTGGGAAATTATTAAAGGAACGTTAAACGTAATTCTAGAAGGGCCTTTCAAATTTGAAGCAAACCGAAAAGCGAGTTCCAATGGAGTGAGTCTAGTGCTTTGCGTACAGACGACCCCGAACAAACTGAACAATTAGAAATAAGTGGCCCACCTTAAAAAGTTGATGTATTCAAAGATCTCGTCTCCAGTCCTCACCAACCAATTACATCCAATAAGAGGTGTAGTAACATCTATCAATAATAATTAATACAAGAAATAGGTCAATTGCATCATCACTTTCTCAATTAACATCAATTCATAACCTAGGGATAGGGGAATTAGGTTTCATCATGAATTCTGTCCAATCACAACAATACATTACCCTGGTCAATCCATAGATGAATTAGAATAGATAAAACAATTCTAATAATCAAATCATTCTTCAATTTCCATCAATTCATGACCAAGATAAAAAAATTGGGGAATTTGGGGAAGGGAACATGATCAACATGAAATTCCATCAATTAACATCAATTAATCAATATTCTATACTCAATTAGTTATAGGAAATCACAGTTTATCATCAATTTGAAGTTTAGAAGAAAACCCATTAGAATTGGAAAACCCCATGGAATTGGGTATTTAAAAAAAAACTTTGAGAGGACCTCTTGGGGAAAGGAATCCCAAGAGTAAAGAACCTATACCTTATTGAATCTTAATCCATGAAATTGAAGTAAAATCCTAGAGAAATTGACCTTCTTCTTCAAGATTTCTTCCTTCTTCAATGGAGGAATTGGGGAGAGAGAAAGTAGAGAGGTGATAGATTTTGGGTTTTGTTTTGGGAATTGGGTTTGGGTGAGTGAAAAATGACTTTATAATGACCCTCAGGCTATATATAATCAACCCCTAAATTACCCAAAACACCCCTCACTTAAATGGGTCTTTTTGTGTAGTCAAAATATCAAAAATACGATATTAGCGGATCTGGGAAGTGGCTCCGCGTCGCGGGGCCAACACGCACTTTTATTTTTTAAAAATAAATTTAACCACTGAGCTCCGTGTTGGCTATGCGTCGCACAACAGGCCACTGATTCTTGACTTTCGCAGGCTGCTTTGCCAGCCTACCCACCCAAGTTGGGGTCCTCCTCCATGACCCTTCGGGAGGGGGGGGGGTTTGGGGGATTGTTTTCGAAATTTTAGACCCTCTATACTACACTCTACCTAACAAAAGTCTTTTTAAAAGTTTAAGACTTCATTTGATTCTACAAAACCATCCCCAAACATAGTAACGTCAACTAGTTCAATTAAGCTAGTTTCCGGACGTCATGGACGTTCTTTGACGTCTTAGCTCTAAAACTTCTTGGATGACTTATATACATTATTTTTGGTCATAAAACAGTATTTAAACCTTTAAAAACTCATGTTAGGCTCTATATTAGGTCTTGACATTTCGGAGTGTTACAATACCCCCCCTTAGGAACTTTCGTCCCGAATGACACTAAACTTTTAAAATGGAAAGGATACACTCAAGACTACCAGCCTAACAAAGAGTATATATCATCAACATGAGTTACAACTTAATTCAACATAAAAATATTCATTTAGATAATGACCCAAAGCATCAATTTTAAACATAATGGCTCAAAGTCACAACATGAGGAATTTCCTTCTCATAACAACAACATAAGCTCAACATATAATTAAATAGTCAATTATGCGAAAGTTCCTTTCTCAACATATCAACATTCTCACTATCACATCATGAAGGCAACAATATATCAAATACACAAATAAGTACAATTCGAACAAAAGAGCATTTTTTCATGATAAATCATTTTAGCATAAATCTTTTTACCCTAAATATATACATCTTTGCAAAACAAGTCAAAATCATATTAACTAATTATTTTCATTAATAAGAAGAAGAACTACACTGAATTAGCAAAGGGATGAGGATAACGGGATTTCATGTCGGCCTCGGCCTCCCATGTTGCCCCCTCATCTAGGTGGTTTCTCCATAACACTTTTACCGGGGCCACCTCTTTGTTCCTCAACCTCTTCACTTGACGATCATGGATTTCAACCGGAACCTCCTCATAGGAAAGGTTCTCCTTCACACAAAGACCTTCAATAGGAAGAATGGACTCGGGATTACCAATGCACTTATTAAGCATAGATACATGACAAACCTGATGAACGGATGATAGTTCAGTAGGAAATTTCAAATCATATGCAACCTTACCAGCCCTTTGCAAGATTTCATAGGGACCCACATAACGAGTACTTAACTTCCCTTTCTTGCCAAATCTAACCACCCCTTTCATGGACGAAATTTCCAAGTACACCTTATCACCTTCTTCAAATTCAAGGTCTCTTCTCCTATGATCGGCATAAGACTTTTGCTAACTATAGGCTATTTGAAACTGGTTGCTTATGATATGAACTTTCTCCAAAGTCTTATAGATAAAATCGGGACCAAGAAGCGAAGACTCACCAACCTCAAACCATCCAATAGGAAACCTACAACTCCTACCATACAAGGCTTCATAAGGAGCAATAGAGATGGATGAATGAAAGATATTGTTATAAGAGAACTACACCAAAGGCAAGTGGTTATCCCAATTTCCCTTGAAGTCAATGATACAAGACCTAAGCATATGTTCAAGAGTTTGAATAGTCCACTCCGCTTGACCATCCGTTTGACGATGAAAAGTGGTACTTAACTTCACTTGAGTACGAAAACCATTTTGAAATGATCTAAAAAATCTAGACATAAATTGAGCACCTCTATCCGAAATAATGTACAAAGGAACCCCATATAGAGTCATTTTGCTTTCGAGTTCGAGGAAAACCTACTACAAAATCCATATTAACATCTTCCCATTTCCAAGTAGGAATTTTGATTTCTAGTAGTAGACCACTCGGCTTTTGGTACTCAGCCTTCACTTGTTGGTAATTGGGACACTTCGCAAATAACTCCGCAATATCCCTTTTTAGGCCATACCACCAAATCACTTCTCTACGGTCATGGTACATCTTTGTAGAACCCAGATGAAGAGAGTAATGGGCTCGATGAGCTTTCTCAAGGATCCTATTCATCAAATCATCCACATTAGGCACACACAATCTCCCTTGATATCTAAGAACACCATCCCCCCTTTGAGAATGACTCATTCATAATACCCAGAACTTATTCTTTCAACTCCATCATCAATGGATTAAGGTTTCGCTTATACTTCAACTCAACCACTAAGGATGACTCGTAGTGATGATGCACAACCATACCACCATTTGGAGAACTTTAAATTCGAACCCCTGAATGAGCCAACCTATGAACATATTTCACTAGGTTTAGGTTTCTCTAAGATTCTTCCACATGGGATACACTTCCAATGGACAATCTACTTTGAGCATCCGCTACCACATTAACCTTGCAGGGTGATAAATAACACTGATATCATAGTATTTCAACACCTATAACCATCTCCATTGTCGGAGATTCAACTCCTTTTGAGTGAATACATATTGAAGACTTGTATGATCAATATACATATCAACATGAACCCTATAGAGATAATTCCTTCATATTTTCAAGGCAAAAAGCACGACCGCTAACTCAAGGTCATGAGTCGGATAATTCTTCTCATGAACTTTGAGTTTCCTAGAAGCATAGGCTATAAATTTGCCATGTTGCAGAAAAACACACCCCAACCCGACTCGAGATTCATCACAATAAACCATAAAAACCTTAGTACCCTCTGGTAGAGTCAATACCAGAGCGGAAGTAAGCCTGTTCTTTCAACATTTGGAAGCTATTTTCACATGCCTCCGACCACTAAAATTTCACATTCTTTTGAGTCAAGGTTGTCAAGGGAGAAGCAATGCACGCAAATTCGTCGACAAACCTTGTATAATAACCGGCTAGACCTAAGAAACTCGTAATATCCGTAGGATCCAAAGGTCTAGGCCAATTTTTCACAGCTTCGGCCTTCCTTGGATCAATCTCTAGACCTTCGCTAGAGATTATATGAAAAAGAAACTCTACCAACCTCAACCAAAAATCACATTTACTATACTTGGTAAACAATTGGTGTTCCTTGAGCACTTGCAACACGACTCTCAAATGATCCATGTGTTCACCCTCATTTTTTGAACATACCAAGACGTCGTCAATGAAAACAATGACAAATGCATCTAGGTAACTTAGAAACACCCTATTCATTAGGTCCATTAATGCCGCCGGAGCATTAGTGAAACCAAAGAACATTACTAAAAACTCATAGTGACCATATCTTGTTTGAAATTCCATCTTAGGAATATCTTTAACTCTCACCCTAAGTTGGTGATATCCCGATCTCAAGTCAATCTTGGAAAAGTAACTTTCACATTGGAGTTGATCAAATAAATCATCAATCCGAGGGAGAGTATACTTGTTCTTGATTGTGACTTTGTTGAGTTAATTGTAATCGATACACATTCTAAGGGACCCATCCTTCTTCTTCACAAACAATAATGGAGCACCCCATGCAAAAATACTAGGACGAATAAAACCCTTGTCTAGTAAGTCTTTGAGTTGAGCCTTCAGCTCTTTCAATTCAGCCAGAGCCATCTGATAAGGAGGAATTGAAATGGGATTTGTATCTGGTAGGAAGTCAATACCAAAATCAATTTCCCGTTCGGGAGTAATATGAAAAACGCTCAAATTATGCCTCCCTAAAGAAGTATAAGCGGTCGTATCAAGTAAAGAACCCAACTATTAGGTTGGGGTCGATCCCACGAGGAAAATGGTTTAGACTTAACTTTAGTGTACGATTACTTCTATTTAGTCACGTCCTTTCCAAAAACCGGTAAATAAAGGGGGATTTTGTGAAACAAGTCTTTTAATATTTCTAAGTAAAACAATTAACATGAGTAAATCTTTAGTGCTTATAAAGTTGTGAGAGAAACTAGGGTGTAATAGTTCCCCATAGGTTCATAACGCCGTATTACTAGTTATAACAATTCTTCCATAGTGTTTTGCATGCAAAGTGATAAGTTAGGTGTCTCTAAATCCTTGGTCCAGAATTTAGAGAATTTCACCCCGTACCTTGGTCCTGCTACGTGTGTCTAAGATACTAACCCTTACCTTTACTTCATATGAAGCATCATATTAGATGTATGTCTTAGTTATTACTTCGCACCAATCGAGACTAGCCTATTAGATAGTATCCCACTAAATCTATGTTGATAATTCTTTTCCTATTAACTACCTCTTTGTTCCGGCAAGTAGCAATAAAGCGATTTCTAACGCATGCACTCGTTAAAAACACTTCTTAGCGAAAGAATTATCAATACATGCAATAACCTATTTCAGAATTGTTATGAAGTTAGGTTTACTTTTTTGTTAATCACACATGGTTCCCACAACTCTAGTTGTGGATTTAGTTACCCATGCATAGAAGAACACAATTCATAGTGGATAAGCAATAAATCATGAACATACTTTGACAAATTCGAAGAAAATCCAGAAATTCAACATGAAACAACAAGAAAATTCTTTCAAAACCGAATCTGGAAATTTGAATTAATGCTAAATTTGCAAAACCCAATCTCCAAAAACAAACTAAGAATAGTAGTAATAGAATTCAACCCCAAAAACGAGGTTTTACAACCTATTTATAGAAAACATTGTCCTAAATTAAAAGAAATTCAAATAAGGAAAGTTGTCCAAAAACGCGGTTGTAATCGATGACCCCACAGACGGTCCGTCGATGAAACGACGGACCGTCGACTGCCTGTGTCAGTCCAGACTTAGCATCTTTTTGTCATCCTTCAGCTGGCATCTTCTCTAATTCTATTAACAGACCAACAGCATGGTCCGTCGATACGTCTATGGTCTATCGATGCCTTACATCATTCCATACTTAGACTATCTTCAACTTCGGGTACTGGGACTATCTCTAATCTTAACAGCGATTCATAGGACGGCCCGTCGATCAATCGACGGACCGTAGATACTACCGTAGCCCCACACTTGGTCATATTTCCCTGAGTTTCTCTAGATGCCTGAACTTTCAGTAGACGGTCACCACTAACGGTCCGTCGATGGAACGACGGACCGTCGATGGCCTTTGTGGGTCACCTTTGCACCAAATCTCAGTTGCCTTCTGCATTTTTGGTTTTGGACACCTCTCCTACAAAACAAATATAAAAAGATGTTAAAACTACAACAAAAAGGCTCTAGACACTCACCAATCTTAAGGAAAAAGCATTGAAAGTACCGTGAAACCACGGTACATCAACACCCTCAACTTAAATTTTTTGTTTGTCCTCAAGCGACGCACTATGATTCAACAAAACACTTTGTACAAAAGTATACTCTTTTAAGCTTTCGCAATCACATGGCTATCAATCCCTTTTTTTTCTTTGCTTTATTGCATGCTTCTATGAGCTCACTCATGTAGATCAGACAATGACATAAACTCACCATGCACCGACACCTCTACTCTTTTGCCTCTCGCCAAAGTACCAACTTTCCGATATTGCGACTAGTGTCCTCACTTCAAAAGAAATCCTCATTTTTTTTCGCACAATGATTTTAACTTTGGGTACAAGGATCATTATTCAACACTCACACTCAAAACAAATTCACACCTAGTTAGTACTTGTCGCCATAGGCTTGCCTCTATTTTCACTGCTTAAGTTGACCACATTAGACTCTAGGATCACGATAGGAATTTCTTGGCTTGTAACGTAGGCTCAGGGTCATGTATGGTAAATATGGGTACATTTTAGTGACTTTTTGACCTCCTTGACATTACGGCTAAGCGTCCTACCTCTTTCAGTATCTCTTGTGCCCTACTTTTCTTTTCTTGTCATTTTTGCCTTGCGTTCTCCTTTGTTCTTTGTGGAAGTGACTCTTCCTTCTTTTTGTTCAACTCTTTTTCTTTCTTATCTCTTTTTTTATTTTAATTTTTTTCTTTCATTCAATTGATAATTTTTATTCAGTCAATTCTCTTGATCACTTTTTCTTTTCTTTTCCACATTACTCTTTTCATACCCACTTTTTGGGTCATCACTCATAGTAGACACCCTCAACTTATGGCTTTGCCATGAGTCGAGGTACACATTAACCAAGGTTTGGTCAGGGCCAAGACGAGGTCAGTTTCTACATTAGCCAACCTCAACTTATGCTTTTGGCCTAAGTTGAGGTGCACATGTCCAAGGAGGGACTAGGTCCAACACATTATACCCAGGGAAGTTGAGTTGGTTAATAAAAGAAAGGTCTGTTATAGGCTCAACATATTTGGATAAAAAAGGAATAACAATTTCATTTGGTTCAATTTATTTTAGGCTAGATATTTGCTGATTTGAACAAAGGCCTATGATCCTTTCCTAGTCGTCTAACAAAGATTCCTTTTGCAAGACCAACCGGGCAAGTTCTAGATAGGTACCAACAGTAGAACAATCAAACTTCCTCACACTCTCTTGACACCTCGTTACACTATCAGATTGTCAAACACCTAGTTTGAGTGTTCCTTTGAGGATCATGCAGGGGGTGTATCTCTATGTCATGATTAGAACCAACACATTCAACTTCTTTATACCTATTCATGCAAGTATTTTCTTATAACGGGATATCATTCATGCTTACCCATCATGATTCGTATTTCACTTTCATACTTTGTACAATTTATGACATGTCGGTTCAATAATAAAGAGCACACGAAAAACCCAAAGAAATGATCGTGAGTTGGGCTACTCAGACTTCACCCTAACACTCACTTTCCATTTACCCCACCCCCTAAAAAAACGCAATTGTCCCCAATGCATAAGAAATATAAACACAGGGTGGTAGGTGACAAAAACCTAAGGCGCATAGCGCCGATGATCAACAAACAGGCGGGTTCGGTTTCCCAGAACCGCAACCTTATAAGTAAGGTCACCCTCAGTAGTGCCCACAACATTCTCCCCACCCTCTGTGGTGCTCCTTTCAACAACCTCAAGTCTGGAACGGGATGCCCCAACAACCAACTCACAAGCCCTCATATGACGGGTCTCCTCATCAATCAAAGAGGCTCTTCTCGCAGCCTCAAGGTACGTACTCTCTTTCCTCCTTGCACAGGCATCCTCTCCCTAAGTGGTGCGACTGGAATGGTGCCTCTTGGCATGCTCACGTGGCTCTGGCGGTGGTGTAGTGGGGGAAGCGAATAATGTATAAAGCACTATGTCCTCAGCTAGCTCGACCGGTGTTGTCTCGGGCTCAGGTCCACTCATCTCCAGGATACTATCAACATCTGCCCGCAAAGTCACCACATCCTACTAAAGAGTAGTCAAGTCAATGGTGGAGGCTAGGTGTGCAAGAACCCGCAGCTCAAATGCATTAGGGCACTGGTTAACCGCCTGAATCTTCTGCTCCGTCTGCTGGGCAACCCTCTTGTCAATCCGTTCCTCAGCCTCGGCAATGGATTTCTGCATCCAAGGATGGATATGATGCACCAAGGTGGCCATCTTGGCCTCTAACTTCTAAGCCCTTGTTATCGGGACCAATGCTGCGGACGGTGGAGTAGACCGAGAGGAACTGGGTGCTCTACTAGTGCCAAGGACGGACTCGGCCGGGTGGTATCAGTGGGCTGTGAAGTGGAAGGATCAGTCCCTTGGGATAATTCTACCGTATCCACCAAATTCTCACTCAACGGCTGCAACTCAAATCTAGGCCCTCTTCGCGGTGCCTCCGCATTGGCCTCATCCCTGATGAGCCTATATCCATAGTCCCGGTTGGAGTACGAAGGACATCAGGGTGCTAAATGGCCACTCCAGCATCCCTACATAACTAGAAGATCATACAAGTGAATGGGTAAGTAGTAGAGGTCTTAAAATCCCTCTCATGTATCACCGAGATCACTAACTTCACGAAGTCAATCTCCAACCCGACCACCAATGCTGCAACCAATACCGCTCTATCTCATGTAAGAATGTTTTCTGCTGCCGTGGTAGATAGGCGGTGGCGGACTAACATCCAGAAGAACATGGCTGTGAAAGTGAGGTTGTCCTTTATGATAAGGCCTCTGGGTCCAACACCTAGTCTGCTCCCTCACCGTTAATGGACAGCTGTTGTGCAAGCCACCTCTTTGTGTACTCTCTCTAATCTCTGGTCCTCTGAAACTAGAAACTCTTGAGCAAACCCCGCCCGTAATAAAAATCCTGAGTAAAGGTATCCCCCGTAGAACTAGTAACCACACCGTACATGAAGCATCGGATGAAAGTAGGAGAAATGTCCACCCGGCAGCCTCGAACCAGAACCTGTGTTAGTGGGTCCCATTTAGAATGTCTCGCCCGCCTGTCCAAAGAACCTCTAAGAGTCGCCACATATGATGTGCTGAACTCTCGAACAATCTCCTCACTATACGACCCCAGACTCCTATCCATCCACTGTAGTCTGTGGCGGGTAAACAAGCTATGCACATTTGGGATTGTGTGAAGGCTCCCTATAAGAACTCTGTGCTCGACTGTTACAAACTAGGTCATCACCCCTATGGCATTGATCAGCTTTGCGTCCCTTCAGACGCTCAAATTATACTTCCCTAAAGAAGTATAAGAGGTCGTATCAAGTAAAGAATCCAATTATTATGTTGGGGTCAATCCCACACGGAAAATAATTTAGACTTAACTTTAATGTGCGATTACCTCTATTTAGTCAAGTTCGTTCTGAAAACTAGTAATTAAAGGGGGGGTTTTGTGAAACAAAAGAATTGCAATATTATTAAATCAAATAAATAGCAAGAGCAAATTATTGGTATTTATCAAGTTGTAAGAGAAACTAGGGTGTAAGTGTTCCTCATAGGTTCATAACGCCATAATCCTAGCTTATAACAATTCTTTCCTAATGTTTTACATGCAAAGTGATAAGTTATGTATCCCTAAATCCTTGGTCCGACATTCAGGGAATTTCACCCCGTACCTTGGTCCGGATACGTGTGTCTAAGTTACTAACCCTTACCTTTACCTCATATTAAGCATCATATTCGATGTTTGGCTCAGTTATTACTTTGCACCAATTGAAACTAGCCTATTAGATAGTATCTACTAAATCTATGTCGCTAATTCTTTTCCTATTAACTACCCCCTTGGTCTGGGAAGTAGAAATAAAGCGAGTTCTAATGCGTGCACTCGTTAAAAAGACTTCTACACGAAAGAATTATCGATGCATGCAATAACTTAGTTGAGAATTGTTAATTAACTAGGTTTATTTTGTTAATCACCCATGGTTCCTACAACCCTAGTTGTGGATTTAGTAAGCCATGCTAGGAAGATCACAATTCATATTTGATAAATAATAAATCATGAACTTACTTTGACAAATTTGAAGAAAATCCATAAATTCAACTTGAAACAACAAAATTCACTTGAAAAAACGATTCCGCAAACTTGAATTAACTGCCCAAGTTGCAAAGTCCAATCTATAAGAACAAAAGTATGAAAAATAATATAGAATCCAACACCAAAAACGAGGTTTTACACACTATTTATAAACACATTGTCCTAAAATAAAAGGAAAATAAATAAGGAAATTTGTCCAGAAAACGCGACTTCAATCGACGACCCGACATATGGTCCGTCAATGGAACAATAGACCGTCGATGGAACAACAGACCGTCGACTGCCTCCGCCGGTCCACACTTAGATTTTTCTTCAGCCTTTACTTTTGCATCTTCTCTGATCCAATCGACGGACCAACAACACGGTCCGTTGATTCACTTACGCGCCGTCGATGCTTCTCGTCGTTCCATACTTAGATTTTCTTTAACATCGGGTACTCGTACATCCCTCTGATCTAATCGACCATTTTCCAGGATGGTCCGTCGATCATTCGACGGATTGTCGATCCTTTCGTAGCCCCACACTTAGTCAGAATTCCCCGAGTTGCTTCCACATGCATGAACCTTCAATCGACGGTCACCACCTATGGTCCATCGATAGGACGATGGGTCGTCGATGGCTTCGTGGGTCACTTGTGCACTGATTTCTGCACAACCTTCTGCATTTCTGTTTTAGAAAATATTCCTACAAAACACAAATAAAAACACATTAAAATTACTACAAAAAGGCCCTAGACAACACTAAAATTAAGGTAAAAGCATTGAAAGTACCGTGAAACCACAGTACATCATCCTTGTAGATCTAATACTGACCATCTTCGTACCACAGGTTTGGCTCATCAGGAATTGGTGGAGGGACATCATCCTAGGGTGCCGAAGCAGACTCCAAACTTTGAGCCTCATCAGACGAGGTTTTTCGGGCAGTAACCTCTGGGTGAGAGGCTCCAAGTTATCCAAAATCGAATGTAGTGGCCTCACTCGACCCCGTAAGAGTGGGACAACTCTAAACCTGATGCTACTTCGGAGGCAGACGCTACTTCTGAACCCGGAGCAGACCCAGACGTTGTGCCAGTCAGTGTGCGCTCCTCATCAGACTGGGAGGTTATGACTATGCTAGAAGCCACCTTCTAGGGGTACCCTGAGTGGCTCGTGCAGCTGGTATTGGGTTACGGGTGCCTGGGGCACATATTCAGGATCCCGCTCATCGTCGGAAGTGCCAATCATCCGACGGGATGGTGCCATAGACTTGGACCTGCCTATGGAATAAACGATGTCCTATTTGGGGGCCATTTGTACCTGTTACACAGTTGTTAGTCTTATAGAAATCATACTACACACCAAAAACATATAAACCAGAAAGGCAAAACACAAATCACATTCCATTTCAGATCTGCAGACCTCTCAGTTGGAAATGACAGACGTGCAGAACGGTCGTTGATCAATTGTGGAACCGTAGTCCACTTTTGTCTTCTGAAACTTTGAATAATTTTTAACCTCTCACAAATCAGGATTTCAGTTAAAAACGAAGGATGTGCAGAACGTCCCGTCGATCAATCGATGGATCGTATTCCACTTCCGTCGTCTCAGAGATAAGTAATTTAAAGGTTGAACACTTGACGGACGATATCGATGGCCTATCGATCGGTCGACGATCCGTCGACGGGGTCGTATTGTTGATCAAAGAAAGATTTTAGACCTTCATTTTAGTAGCACATTTTGACCACTTTTGGACCCTCCTAATTTTACCCAACACATAACAACAATTACAAGACCATTTTTTCATCCTTTGGGTTTCGATTTCCCAAGGTTCATTGTCGGATACTAAGATTCTACCAAACCCTATTTTAAAAAGATTACACCACTACCCATTCACTTTCTATCATTCTAAGGAACATATAACAAGCATAAACATAGAATTTGTCCCTATGTCAAGACCCACATTCCAATTTTCGTTTCCAATAGCAAATGAATCAGAATTCATACAGCAAAGGGAATTTAAATACCTGAAAATAGTAGTGGAGTGAGTGAGTGAGTGATCTTGGTCAACAACCTCGCGCCCGCCTTTTAACACTGACAGGAGAAAGCAAGAGAAACGAAGTAGAATTTTGGAAGGAGAGGGTTTTGGGAGTTTATGGGAATTTGGGAGTTTGGGATTCTGATGAAAATGGAAGGGAGAGGTATGGTAATGTGATGGGAAAGGAAGAAAATAAAAGAACGGAAATGGTTGGGAAAGAATTTGAAATAGTTTTAGAGGTTAATGAACAATTTTCTTTTATTATAACTGTACGGGTCGGGTCGGGTCGGGTCACTGGTTCTTTGGACTGACGACACCCCATCGATGGTCCGTAATTCAGTCGACGTATCTTCGATCCGACCGTGGATTGCATAAAGACTTAGACAAAATTTGAAGACATGCCTGGGATCTACGAACACCATCGACGGTACGTCTATGGAATGATGGCCCGTCGATGAGGTCCGTAGATCTGTGCACCAGACCATTTTAGGTAGAATTCTTGGTTTTTGTCCTTGCACATTGAACACCCATTAAGCTAATGTTTTTGTGTTTTTATGGAAGCTTTTGAGACACGGACCCTACACTAATCTCTAGCCAACACTAAAAAATACATGAAGATGAGTAAAATAAAACAAAACAAGATCATGCAACTATTCCTACAAAGAATAGAAAAACCAATTGTTGACTAGAGGATACACCTTGGGTTGCCTCCCAAGAAGCGCTTGATTTAACGTCGCGGAATGAAGCACGATCCTTGATTAATCACACTTCATAAAGGTGATATGTCTCAACCACTTCATGGAAACTCTCCGCATGGCCTAGGTAGATCTTAATTCTTTGCCCGTTGACAGTGAACTTTGCGCCCTCCTTGTTCTCAAACTCAACCGCTCCGTGTGGAAACATTTTAGTGATAAGTAATGGTCCCATCAACTTGGACTTGAGTTTGCCCAGAAACATGCGTAGCCTATAGTTTAATAGAAGCACCAAGTCCCCGACTCTAAATTCTCGCTTTTCAATCTTTTGGTCATGGTACTTCTTAATATTCTCATTGTCGATGGCTGAACTTTCATACGCTTTTAGGCAAAACTCATCAAGTTCATTCAACCCATTAAGTCTCTGTTCCACTGATTCATTCCAATCCATCTTCAATTTCTTCATTGCCCATTTGGCTTTGTGCTCTAACTAAACTGGCAAATGACAACCCTTCCCATATACAAGTTGGTATGGAGACATACCTATGGGGGTCTTGTATGCAATCTGGTAGGCCCAAAGAGCTTCATCAAGCCTCCTTGACCAATCCGTTCTATTATAATTTACCATTTTCGACAGAATTTGCTTGATCTCTCGATTTGACACCACAACTTGCCCACTACTCTGTGGATGGTACGGAGTGGCTACATTATGGCAAACCCCATATTTCTCCAATATCCCTTTGAACAACTTATTGAAAAAGTGAGATGCACCATCACTAATAATGGCTCCAGTATGCCATATCTAGAGAAGATTTTTTTTCTTCAAGAATGCGTTAACACTCTTCCTTTCATTGTTAGAAAGTGTTATGGCTTCAACCCATTTTTACACGTCGTCCACCACCACAAGTATATATTTCATCCCATGATAACTCACAAACGGTACCATAAAATCAATGCCCCATACATCAAATAACTCTATCACTAGAATGGGATTTAAAGGGAGCTCTTTCCTCTACGAAATTCCTCAATCTCTTTGAGACCTATCACATGACTTGGAGAACTGATAATCATCTTGGTAAATGGTTGTCCAGTAGTACCCACAATGCAAAATCTTGTGGGCAGTCCGGATACCACTATGGTGCCCACCCACAGGCGAAGAGTGGCATGCCTCCAGAACACTTAACATCTCAACTTCCGGCACGCAACGACGAATAGTCCCATCAGCACAACTTCGGTATAAGTAAGGCTCATCCCAAAAGAACTTTTTCACATCATGTATGAACTTCTTTCTCTGATGGAAGGACAAGTACGATGGTACTATATCTCTAGCCAGATAATTCGTAAAATCGGCAAACCATGGAATGAAGTCATGAGAAGCGGACAATATATGCTAATCCGGGAAGGTATCATCAATTTGAAACTTTTCACCCAACTCTCGCATAACTTCATCCTCCAATCTGGATAACTGATCGGCAACTTGATTTTCAATCCTTTTTCTATCTTTTACCTAAAAATCAAACTCTTGCAATATAACACCCATCTAATCAATCTTGGTTTCGCATCCTTCTTTGCCATCAAGTACTTTAAATCTGAGTGGCCAGTATGCACTATGACTCTCGTGCCATGAAAATAGGAGCGAAATTTTTTGAAAGTAAATACCACCGCAATAAGCTCTTGTTCAGTCACAATGTAGTTCTTTTGTGCTTCATTTAGGGTATTACTTGCATAATAGATGGGGTGAAGGATTTTATCCCTTATTTGTCCCAGTACCACACCAAGAGCAACCCAGTAGCATCACACATTACCTCAACTGGCTTACTCCAATCAGGAGAAATAATTATGGGAGCATACATCAACTTCTCCTTCAACTCTCCACATGCCTTCAGACACGATTCATCAATATAGAATTTACATTCATTCTGAAGTAATTTTCACAAATGATGTGCAATTTTTAGTAAATCTTTAATAAACCTCTGGTAGAAGCCCGCATGTCCCAATAAACTTCTCACACCTTTTACAGATATTGGTGGAGGAAGTCTCCCTATAACTTCAACTTTAGCTTGATCAACCTATATCCCCTTCTCGGAGATGCGATGGCCCAATACTATACCTTCTTCCAACATAAAGTGACATTTTTTCTAATTTAGCATAAGATTGCGATCTTCACATCTTTTGAGAATATCGACAAGTGACTCAAACACCGATCAAAAGAGTCGCCAACAACTTAAGTCATCCATAAATACCTCAATAGTGTCCTCTAGCATATTTGAGAATATCGACATCATACTGTAACACTCCATAAATTCCATGACTTTGACTAGAGCTTATTCTATTTTATAATGCTTAAAATGATGTTCCCAGAAAATGTACTTGTCTAGTGTAGAAACTATTAGGTCTTAAGCATTGGTATTGAGGTACATAGGCATCCCATTGTCCAATACTTAGTAATATTGGGCATGTTAGGGAATATTGGCTTAAGGGTGTTAGCCAAATTTTTTGTATGTATTCACATGTGAAACAAAATACACCTTGTTGTCCAAATGCTCCAATCCAAGCTTGTTTAGGAAATGTACCTTCATTTAAGACCCTAAGCTAAAATACAATATTCTTCACGTACACACATTAGGTACTAGTCATCCAAGTGTCAAGCCTAGGTACCATAGCGCATGACCGTTAAAATGACCATGTAGATTAAATAGTGCCCAAGGACATAGTGAGGATCCTTGGAAAATAAGTAAACTTTCCAGAATTGCAAGGTTAGGTCAAGTGCATGGCAACAGATGTGCTACCAACGGCCGAGAGACAAGCCCAGCCGAATTTGGTTAGGGCGGTTAGGGGGCAGGTTGTGTCGGATCAAACCATGTGGGGCAGAGCTCCCTAACTAATTCTAGGTACAAACTAACTTACCTAGTACTAACTAAAATTAACTAACTAGTGTGCCCGACAACCTAAGACCTAACCGGGTACACTAATCGAATAACTAACTAAAGAAATATCCTAGTGCCTAACCTAGGATGGTCCAAATGAGTTGGTTATGATCCTAACGACTTAGGGGTACTTTATTAATTACCCTAGGTCAGTTAATTAATTAATTTAGTAACTTTATTGATTAATTTAATTGGTCGAACCTGAAACCCTTAAGTAAATTTTCAGAATTTGACTAGGTCAAATGTTCTCCTATTTGTAGTCAATTTAAGAGCGGCGTTTTGGTGATTTAAAGTGGAAGGTCTTTACGGTAATTCTTGGGACGTCTGTATATTGATATTAGGTCACTTTTAGACCACAATTAAACGTCCCAAATCAGAATCAAACGAAATTATCTTAATCCATCAAGAACGCTCTCTTTTCCAAACTCCATTGAAGAACAAGAAAGAGCTTAAGGAAGTAGACGAAGGTTTCAAAGTCTCCAATTAGATTTCGTGGATTATTCATCTATAAGGTATGGGTTTTCACTTTTGGGATTCCTTTCCCCGAGAGGTACTTCCAAGATAAGTTTTCCAGAACTTCAAATACTAGGGTTTTTACTCTACAAAACGGATTTTCTTCCTAATCCAAGATTTATGATTTTCAATGAAAAGTAAACGTTTTCTATATCTAGTTTCACATGAATTGTTGAATAATTGATTGATTATGTTTGAATAACATGTGCTACATGATCTTTCTTTATGTGATTGTTTCGAATGGGTTGTTTGTAGTGTTTGATAACGTGAAAACGTTAGGGTTAGAATTTAAGGTTTGAATGAACCCTTTAATGACCCGTTTCCCATTTTGTATGTTATGCATTGATCTTGTACATGATTTTATGAGTTGTTATTGATTATGTCATTGAGTATTTCACTATGTATAATTATGAATATTGCATGATGAATAATGTTCTTGGAAGCAAGAGGTAAGTCTTCTAAAATTGTGATTACTCTACGATGTTTATGCTAGCCTATAATTCATGATGATATGTTATGAATGTATGTATGATGTTTCTATGTGAATATCCTGGCTATAAACATGTAATCCGTGAGATTATGATAAGAATATGAATATGCAAGTTATGATACTCTCTTGTATGCTTTACACACGATGATTATGACATGTAAATCTCACGTATGAAGGGTTACGATGAAAGGACAATTCTCATCTAATCTAAAAGAGATCATGATCATGTTATACAAGGAGATAATCTCCTATGACCTGTGATAAGTTTTTGATAAAAGAAAATTTAAAGGTTATTTCAAGAAAAGGGACTTAAGGTAAGCACCGATGAACATGTAAACCATGAGATTATGATAAAAATATGAATATACAAGTTATGATACTCTCTTGTATGCTTTACACAAGCTGATTATGCCATGTAAATCTCAGGTATGAAGGGTTATGATGAAAGGACAATTGTCATCTAATCTAAAAGAGCTCATTATCATGTTATACAGGGAGATAATCTCCTATGACCTATGATAAGTTTTTGATAAAAGAAAATTTAAAGGTTATTGAAAGAAAAGGGACTTAAGCTAAGCAGCGATGAACTAGATATAGGAAGTGTCCCTTCCCCAGCGGGAAGGTAGGTTCACAAAGATTCTCATGAGATTGAGGCTGCCATGTAATGTGGAACTATGGGTCTCTAATACATCTCCTAGTTCTTGAACTATGTTGCCACCATAGGATACTATCTCGTGGATCCACCTAGAAACCTACGTCGTATTCGGTTCTACTTTGGCCGGTACGACCACCTCTTTTCAGTGTGGGTAAGTTACCGGATTCCATGCTTAGCTCACATGGTCTATGTCGGTCATTGCGTATGTTCCCTCATGTAAAATGAAAGACAAGTAAACGAACGTTGACTAGGGTGACTTGAGGAGTTGGCTTAGTATAGGTAGTGGTATGAGACGCTACCTAGACATTGCACAAGTTGACTCTACAGGAAATCCTAGGAGATTGTTCATAAGTAATATGATGATGTGCAAGACATATGTTTATGATATATGATGTTACTTTTATATGAATGTTGGCTATTATGATAAATATGTTATTTGGCTATATTGCTATGTTAATGATAACTAACTATGTCACAAGTTATATGAAGCAAAGCTTTACTTATGGTCTCCTATCTTATCTACTTGGTTGTGTGGGGTATGGGGCTTCACATGACCATGCACATGTAGGTTGGGGATGGTATCATGGGTAAATATTTTGTATGTTGTGTCTATATGATTTATTCAATATGAAATATTAACATGAATCTATGAGAATATGTCTGTTATTATGATCATGCTTTAACTTTGATGTGTTATATGGTATGTGCATTGAAGAATTTTATATGACTTAGCATATTTTCTAAAGAATGATAAATGATACTTTTTCATGCATGTCCCTATGTGTTATGTGCATATACCCATACTTAGTACATGTTGCGTACTAACCCCATTACATTATTTTACTACAACTGTAGGTTCCATCCATTGAAGTTAAAGCGGTCGATTTGAAGAAGCTTGGAACTCCTTCTCCAAATCATGGTAGGTCCTCAAGTTCGGGACGTTACCTTTTCAATTTCAAGCCTTATGAAGATTTAGTAGTTTTTAGAATACGTTATTTCGTTATGTTCTTTGGATTCCTTTGTAATAAGGCCTATATGGCATATTGATTATTATTGGCTTTGTACTCTTAGATGGTTTTATGTATGTGAGACAAGTTTTAGAACACCGTATGAATCTTAAGTATGAAGTCTAATTATACTTCATTAGTATATTAAAAGTTTTAAATTTTTCCGCAAATTTTAATGATCACATGTTATGACGAATGCTAAGAGGCTTGTATGCAACCTCTGAGAGGTTAACGACGTCGGTCTCATCCGGGGTATGATGTCCGGTTGTGACACATACATATCTAGAAAGTGTCTAGTACATTACATAAGCCAAACGACATCCTCTTGAATGCGAACGTCCCATATGGGCAAGTAAAGGTGGTCTTCTCTTTATCCTCCGGGCAATAGAGATTTGATTGTACCCCGAATATCCATCAAGAAGACAATACCATCCTTTTCCTGCGAGTCTATCTAACATCTGGTCCATGAAAGGCAAAGGGAAATGGTCCTTCTCAGTCCATGCATTGAGTTTTCGATAATACATAAAAACTTTCCATCCTGTCACTGCCTCATTGGAACAAGCTCGTTCCTCTCATTGGGCACTACTGTCATTCCCCCCTTTTTGGGCACACACAAAACAGGGCATTCCCAACTACTACCTGCAATAGGATATATGACTCCGACATCTAACAACTTAATGATCTCCTTCTTCACTACCTCTTGCAAAGGTGGATTCAACTGTCTCTGGTGGTCAATACTTGGATTGTGATCGGGCATGAGCTGGATTTTGTGTGAACAAATACCGGGAGGGATCCCAATAATGTCTGCAATAGTCCAACCAATGGTTCGTTTGAAACTTTTCAAAACTTCCAGCAAACACTCTACTTGTTGCTCATTCAAATCCGATGCAATGATTACCGACAAAGTGTCATCTCTACACATGAATAAATACCTCAGATGAGGTAGTAGAGCCTTAACCTCCAATTTTTGATCCTCCGTAATAGATGGTCTCGCGGGTGAATGTAAGATCCCGAAATTTTCTAAGTTAAGCCCTAGCAATTCTTAAATTTTTGTATAAGGTCATACTTAGTGACTCTTAATTTTCTTAGGTCTTAAGTAAATTTCTTAGTGTGCGAACGATTTTCAATATCAATTAAGGTCAATAGAAAAACCTTGCACAAAAGTAGAGTTGAATGTTTCCTTACCAATTAAGTTTAGACATAAGATATTATTTGGGTAAACTTCAAATGACCATATCTCTTAGAATATTAAGAGTTACTTGAGCCATGACCTATCAAATTTAAGGTATTTGAATACTCTTTCCAATGCCACCAATTTCGCATCAATCTCGTTTTCGAGTACAAAGTTACACGATTTTAGTGAATAGTATGGTGCAGTCCCATTTTGGCCGCGGGAAAGTAGTAATTAAGATAATTTCTCCTTTTACCACTATGAAAATCTAAATAAAACGGGTTTCACAAGTCCTATAAAGCCTTACATAATCCTAATTCAATCTTTAAATTCATCACTCTTCTCTCTCAAACCCTAGGGCAAAACCTCAAGAAAAAAAATCAAAGTAGAAGACTCCATTCAAGAAAATTCATGATTTGTCAAGATACTTTAAACAAGGGTAAGGTTGAAGCTAGAATTGAAGTTTTTCATTGATTTCTTCACCAAATTTCGTGGATTTTATCCGATAAAGGTATGGTTTTTGATCCTTGAAACTCGTTTCATGAAGTAGACCAACTTTCAAAGATGTTTTCTAATATTTTCAAAAGATGAATTGAACTATTTCATGATCTACCATGGGTTCTTGCATTAATGGTTTATAATAATTGTTTAGTGATTGAATTGTGGTTATTAATATGATTTTAACTAAATTAACCTATGAACCCATGAAATTGATGAACCCTAGATTTTGACTAACTTATGGCTTACTTGATATTGGTCTAATGTTTATGAATTAATGTGTAGTTTCTTATGGGCTTTCTAATGATGTAAGAATTGTATTCAATTGATGTCTAATTGGTCTTAGATTGTTATATATATATTGAATTGACCTAGTTTCATATAGTATTATGATTTATACTTTCAATTGATGTTAATGGCCATGGGTAAGAGCCTTATGGTATTGAATTGGATGATTTAGACATGGGCTGAAGTGGTGAGAATGGATTGGTGGTACGCTGCCTTAATTCTCTTTATTTTATGTTAATTAAACTTCAATTATGTTGTGATTGGTATGGTCCAATTATGGTGGCAGTCTTATGTGATTGATGTGGCCTTCTTAGCGTTATTTTAAGTATATTGATTATCATGGACTTGTCGGCACTACTTGAAGTATTATGATGATTTTTGTAATTGATTATGTGAAGTATGATTATATCTATCTACTTGCTAGTAATGTGAAAATATGTGTTCTTCTATGGATATTAGGTGATCATGTTGGATTATGACTATGTGTTTATGTGTGTAGTCTTAAAGTTGATACATGGTTATTCCTACTTGACTATATGAGTATATGATGATTATATTGAGGATGTTATAGTAACGTATAGGATGACATAAAGATGATAAGGGTCATTCCTAAATGCTTCAAAGAATGATATGTTATATGTGCTAATGTGAATTAATGATGTGTCTTGTTCTGGTAGATTATGTCCCTTGCTCGATACATGTATATGATGAATATGAACATTTTGACTTAGTAGGTTTAGGCACCTTTGTCTTGTATGTGTATGGATAAATGTTTAATGAAAGTCTAGGATTGGTAGACCTAAGATGGTGCCCTTCTAAGCATGACTAATATGTGGAATCTTCTATATAGAAAGAAGGTTAAGAATGATCTATCCTTATAGACCATTGAATGGCAGCCCTAGTGGACCCATCTTTGGTAGGTGCATTATGACTAGGTAATGACTAAGAGATGGTACCTTTTCATATGTCCCTTATATTGAACTTACTCTATGAGAACAAAGGTTAGCAGCGAGTGAATATGTTATGTTTGTAGCTCTACTTAAGAAGGAGACTAGAGTACAATGTACCTCTACTTGAGAATGAGACTAGAGTACATAAAAGACCTTGATATTCCTTAACCATGTGCCTACATGGGATGTGTCTTAGTTCTACCCTTGGAAAGTAGAACACCCTCCATCGGAGTAGGTTTATGACTCCGGATTCCATGCCTAGCTAGTATGGTCTATGTCGGTTATTGCCTATTCTCATCATGTGGGATACATGCTAGTGTTGGATAAGTTCTACGAAGTTTAGGTAGTGGAATGGGACGCTATCTAGACATTGCATGACTAGACTCTGATGATATTAGTATGTGAGTCCCTAGGTCTTTCCATGACCATTATGTGAAGACTATAATGAATGAAATATCTTTTAATTGACTTAATGAACGATCACGACTTTAGCTAAGGTATGATGAATAGAATGTGCTCTATCTCGGGTAGCTTTGAGGGTTGCTTAGGTAAGCTTAAAGAGGGTGTATGGGCGATATCTTCTTGTCCTACTTCGGTGAATCTTAGAGTAACCTTAGGTGGGGAGTTAATGAAAGGAAAAGGGAACTATTTTATCTTAGGTAGTCTTAAAGATCATTTAGGTGTGCTTAGAGAGGGTGTATGGGCAGTCTCTCTTAGTCTCACTTAAGTGAATCTTAGGATAACTTTTGGTGAGAAGGATGTAAGCTAAAAGGGGTTACTATGAAGTGGAACTTAGTTCACTGTACTGTTCTTAAATATTTGATTAAATGCTTATGTGATATCTTATATGTTTCTAAGGTGTTAAATGTTGTTGTTATGCTTATGCTATGGTGTTTTAATAAAAAAGAGCATGTTTTATATAAATGTCTGTTTATCATGATTTTATGCATTACGCCATACTTAGTACAAGTGTTTGTACTAGTTCCATACATTTTGTCTATTTCAAAAGGTGTAGGTGGCGTTTGTTTAACAACCCGAAAATGACTATACGAAGTAATGCCTAAACGTACCTAGAATGCCTAGATTAGACCGGATTCACACGGATTGATGCGCGTGGAACCAGACCTCTGAACCTATCCACAAGCCAAGCCAACCAACTTGGTGAGTTAGTTGAGCTAGGCAAGGTTGGGTCCAGCCATGTAGGGCACCCGAATATTAGGATTTACCCGGATGAGTCTTAACGAGACTTGAAAGGGGTAATCTTAGGTTTGGAAGGTCTAGGGGTAAAATGGTCACAGGCTAAGGGTAGTATCGTAATTACCATAAGTATTTAACTAAGTAATTAATTAATGTAATTAGTGGACTATTTGGGTCGGGTCGACCCGGATTGACCCATTTCGCGAGTTAGGCTTCACCCGGGTTTGATCCTTGGTGGAAGCAATATTAAGTTGAATTAATTGGTATTTAATTATCTGATTTAAGTAAGGGCAGGTTAGTCATCTCACTTAAGCCTTAGAAAATCAGATTTTTAATTGAAATGACAAGGAGTCCTAGTTTTACTAAGTCTTTACCTAAAACTCCTACTCCTAAACTTAGTCTCACGTTTCTCCATTCTCTCTCGTTTCTCCACTCTCTTTCTCACGTTATTTTATCAATAAAAGAACAAAAAATAATAGATCATCACTCTTGAAGAACTTGAACGCTAAAGCTCAAAAGAAAAACTATTCTAAAAACGAAAAGCAAAAGCAAATTTCTCGACGGGTTGTCCTTGAGGTTTCGGTGGTGAGGCATTGATTTCGCGGGAGTTGGCAGAGCATTGGATTAGTTTTTAAATAGTGTTGAACGACAGAAAAGGTATGGGTTTCTTACTCTTGCTCCCTTTCCCAAGAGACCCCTAAGATTCATTCGTATTCTAATCCGAAAACTAGGAATGTTTCCCCGTTGCATGTCCCTGTCACTATCTCCCATCGATTGTTGTAGGTTGGGTATGTTTGCTTGTAGAATTTAGGGATATAATGTATTTTCGTGATGATTATGTTCATGTATGTATGTTCGGATTTGTGTGGTTATTAATTATGGTTTCCGAAACTATGTGACAAGTATGTGTGCAACGTGTATGCCGTGATTCTTGGTCACAGATTTGAGTATGAAAATGGAATGTTAAATCCTTGTGTTTATATGCAATTACTTGTAGAAATCGTGATGCTCATAAGAGGTGTGATGTTGCTGAATTGAGTGAAAACTCTTGAAAAAAATGTAATCACGAAAATGCACAAAAATAACATACGAAATGTCCAATGAATTGTCCCAAAATCTAACGTACAAATGATTGAGAAAATGGTCTGGAAACATAACCAAATTTCCAGATTTCTGGAAATTTGGTCTCGGCTAAGCCGTTTGAAGGTTTTTGGGTTTCAATTTTTTTTAAAAAATGTATGAGGTCATCAATGATTGAACCCGAGACCTCACCATATGCAAGCTACCAAAAATTTAATAATAAATGTGAGGTTAGGGGGAATCAAACTCGGGTCTTAGCCGAGTAAGAGAACCTAGAATATTAATTAAAAGAAATAAGGTACATGGGATTCGAACCCGTGTGTCCTTGGCCGAAATTAATATCAGTCCATGCAAGAATAAAAATAAATAAAATAGGGTGTGTGGGATCGAACCCACAACCTCTCGGATAGGTGAGGAAACTAGGAGGTCAAATTAAAGAAAAATAAAATGAGGTTGTGGGGGATCGATCCCACATCCTCGCGGTCAAAAATAGAAAAGTGAAGGAGAGAAAAGAAAGAAAAGAATTGTAGGCATTGGGATTCGATCTCGGGTCCCCAACCTAAAATTTTAAATCAAAATTTAATATAAGACTAAGTGTTGCTCAAGGGATTCGAAATCGGGTTCCCTTGCCCAATTCCGTATTGATACATAAGTCTTATGTGAATAAATATTTAATGAAAGCTTCCTATAGGAATCTAACTCGAGACCTTGGCATACTTACAAGATGCATAAGTCTTGTACCATATAATCTTGGCTAAGTATAAGTCACTTAGACGAATCATGAAAGAGGCCTCATGGATTGTACGTATGGGTTCATAAGTCCAGCGTACGTGTAAAAGTAAGTGAACCTAAGATATATATGATGAAATGATGTCACCCCAGGAGGGTTAAGTAAGAGAGTGAAACACACTAAAAAGCCAAGTGCATTGCCATATGATGAAATGAACATTCACGTAATGGGGTGAGTAATTATGAAGAGCTAAAATGCTAAAGTTAATGAATGTGGTGATGACATGATAAGAGGCTAATATGACAGACGAGATCAAATCTCAAATGAGCCTAATAAGTGTTACCAAAAACCGTACTCACCTATGAGAGGGTAAAACTAATAAAGAGACCAGTCTCTAAGAAACACTCTAATGAAAGTATTGAGATTCATACACACTTAATACTAATGATGAGATGAGAAATCATCTAATGAGCAATGATGCCCTCATGCTAGAAGCCAGCTTCTATGACGTATGAGATGAATGTAATGGAACTTTATACGGAGCACCGATAGGCTAGCTATGAGTCGCGATTCCTTCTTTCGGGAAGGCAGAGGTTTGTGTAAATCTCATGAGATAAGACTGTTCCTTTAAGCGTGTATGGGTCTCCTTCTATTTCCTAGTCTTTGAACCTATGCTGCCAACATAGGGTTCTAGCAGGGTACATTTCCCTATACCGGCTAGCATGTTTTGGTTTCACTTTGGCCAGTGATTCCACCTCTTTTACGTGTGGGGTAGACACTGGATTTCATGAGCTCACATGATCTATGTCGGTTAAAGTTAGAGTTCCCAAAGAAAGAATGAGGCCGGCCTCATGTAATGCACACCACAAAATGAATGATACCAAAGGTTTTTGGATAGGATAAGCAAGAGGTGAACTAGACTCAAGTAATGACTCTAGGTCATTCTTGGCCATTGCAAAGTGAACCCGAAGAGAGTCCTAAACAACATCCTAGGTATATAAATTAATGAAAATAAAGTACGTATTAATGAATGAAGCAGACTCTGTGTTTGCTAAATAAGGCTCCCTAGTTAAGGTCCTATATGTTGAGCCCTCATTTGGGAAGTCCTAATGTTAAGTTCGTGATTCTAAGGTCTCACGGCATAGGAACGAATGATATGTGATATATGTATGTGCTAAATGAAGTATCTTATGTGCAGTGTGCAATATGAAAAGAATGATGATGCATGTTACTCTCATAGCATGACTTTCCTAATCTAAATTGGCAAGTCCAACTGACTTGGCTTTCCATAACTCATATCGTTTGGAGAGAGGTCTTCTTAATCATGCATGTCCTTGGTGTGTACTTGCATACACCCATACTTAATACAAGTGTGTACTAATCCCATACAACCCTTTACTTTTAGGTACAGGTTCAGGTGGACGCTAGAGCTTACGAGACTACGCTGAAGCTATCCGGACGTGGAGCATTCACCCGGAATTGGTAGGCCCTCATGCTTTCGAGGATTCTTATCTCTTATATTCTATCTTATACGTAGGCATGATCTAGTGGAGGATGTTTCACTAGCGTTTCTTTCTTACTTATTTTTAGATGTCGTATTGGTGCCATTTTGGCAACTTTATATTAATGCAGTTATGAACTATTTCCTTTATTTGAATATCTTATTATTAGATGGTTGATGTGAACTAATGTGATATAATGCAAATCTTATACGCGTATATTGTTTCTTACTATGAAGTCTATGAATACTTCAAAGCAAACAAAAGTTTTAAATTTTCCGCTAAAATTAACCTATACGATGTTATGATTACTTATGTAGGCTTGTCTGCGACCTCCGAGAGGTCAACGACGCCGGTTTCGGCTAGGGTCTAGCCCCCGATCGTGACAAACATGGTATCAAAGCATTATGTTTAATTCCAAGGATAATAATGTTCACACAAACCACATCGGGTAATTTCTAAGTTATGGTAGTGAAGTGCACCACTATCATGAATTAAAGACTGCATGATGCGTAGGAAATTTCCCTTCTTTTGATTTTTTTGTGCTTTTCTTAATCTCTGATTTCTTGGTGTTATGAGCCTATCTAACATCAATTTTTATTTTTTTTCCAGAAAATGAACACAAGGGGGAATGCTGGTCAGGGAAGAGTAGGAGCAGCTGCTGGGGGCAACCATGTTCCACCCCAGGCAACAGTTGCAGGAGTGGCCATGCCAGTTAACCCAGCTGGGTTGACTGATGCAAAGGTGCGGACCGCTTTGGGACAGATGGCTCAAGCCATCACTGTGAAGGCTCAGGCTATGACGGCCCAGTCCAACAGACAGGAGGTTCAGTGGGAGAACCCACCAGCCCACAACATGGCGAATAGGTTGCGGGATTTTACGAGGATAAATCCTCTAATCTTTACAGGATCTAAGACTGCAGAGGATCCTCAAGGGTTTGTGGAGGATGTCCAGAAGATTATGGTGGTGATGGGAGCCACAGAGATGGAGAAAGCTCAGCTGGCCTCGTACCAGCTGAAGGATGTTGCACAAGCATTGTGCAAGATGTGGCAGGATAGCAGGGTGTTGGGCAGAGGTCCGATCACATGGGAGCTGTTTAAGACAACCTTTCAGGAGAGGTTTTTCCCCAAAGAGATGAAAGAGGCTAAGGTTTATGAGTTCATCAACATTAAGCAGTGCTCAATGACTGTCAGGGAGTATTCCCTGAAATTCGTAAAATTTTCCAGGTATGCCACTTCCCTTGTGTCGAACACCAGGGTCGAGATGAGCAGGTTCCTTACAGGAATCTCAGAGGACTTGGAGGAGGAGTGTCGGGCTGCGATTCTCCATGACAGCATGGACTTGTCCAGGCTTATGGTACATGTCTACCAGGTTGACGACAACAAGAAGAAGAGGACAGTCCGTGAGGTCAAGAGGCCTAAGCTTTCTGACCAGGCAGGTCCCGGCAGTGGTAGTGGCAGGAGCACTTTCAAAGTTCGTGATCAGCCCAGATTTAAGAAGGATCATCAGAGTTCAGGGAAATCTAACTCTCAGAGGAGTGCAGCATCCAGAGGAGGCAAACCCAAGCCCAAGAAGGGCAATGGAGGTGATATGCAGCATCCCAGAAAGGATTGTGGCAAGTGTGGACGTATTCACAGTGGAGAGTGCAGACTAGGCACAAATACCTATTTTGGTTGCGGAAAGAGAGGACACATGGTCAAGAACTGTCCATATAATAGGGGTCAGGCTGAAGGTAATGCTCAGCCTAGGCCTAATCCCCAGAATGCTACTTCATCCGAGCTTCCTAAGAGGAACATATTCTACGCCTTAAAGGGCAGGGAGGAGCAGGAGAAGTCTGCTGATGTGGTCACAGGTATGCTGCAAGTCTTCTCAACCTCTGTCTATGCTTTACTTGATCCAGGGTCTACGCTTTCTTTTATGACTCCCTTGCTTGATCTTATCTTTGAAACACTACCTGAGGTTTTGCATGATACTATCGTAGTTAGTACTCCCTTAGGAGAAAATGTAAGAGCTGATAGGGTTCGTAAACACTGCCCAATAGTAGTATGTGGTAAGACTATGTGTGCAAAACTTGTTGAGTTACCCATGAATGACTTTGATATTATACTTGGTATGGACAGGCTCCATAAATGTTATGCCTTCATGGATTGCCGTAGTAGGGTTGTGAGATTTCGTTTCCCTAATGACGTAGAGCTGGTCTGGGAAGGGTACAATTCGAGTCGTTCAAGTCCCTTGATTTCGAACCTAAAAGCTAATAAAATAAGGTCTAAGGGATTGTTATGCCATCTTGTGAGTGTCAAAGATCTAGATCATGACATTCCTTCCATAGACTCTGTGCCTGTAGTGAGTGAGTTCCAAGATGTTTTCCCCGATGATTTCCGTGGAGTCCCTCCCGCTCGAGAGATTGATTTATGTATCGACCTAGATCCCGATACCAAACCGATTTCAATTCCTCCCTACATGATGGATCCAGCTGAACTCAAAGAGTTAAAGCTACAGTTAAAAGATCTCACTGATAAAGGTTTCATCCAGCCGAGCATATCCCCTTGGGGCGCTCCAGTGTTGTTTGTGAAAAAGAAAGATGGAACCCTTAGGATGTGTATCAATTATCGGCAGCTCAACAAAGTCACTATAAAGAACAAGCATCCACTTCCCAGAATAGATGACTTATATGATTAGCTCCAACGTTCTAGTTTCTTCTCGAACATTGATGTTCATTACGGGTATCATAAGCTTAGAGTTAGGGATGAAGATATCCCAAAGATAGCCTTTCGTACCCGTTATGGTCATTATGAGTTCCTAGTCATGTCATTTGGTCTCACTAATGCACCAGCTCCATTTATGGACCTCATGAACCTAGTCTTCCGTGAATACCTTGATTCATTCGTCATAGTATTCATTTATGACATCCTCATCTACTCTAAGACCAAGGAAGAGCATGAACAACATTTAAGACTAACCTTGCAGGTACTTAGACAACATCAGTTGTATGCCAAATTCAGCAATTGTGAATTCTGGCTTAGATTAGTGACATTTCTGGATCATGTTGTGTCTGATCAGGGTGTGGAGGTGGACTCTAGGAAGACTGAGGCTGTTAAGAACTGGCCAAGACCTCTTACTTCCACCGATATCCGTAGCTTTCTGGGATTGGATGGTTACTACCGCAGGTTCATGGAGGGTTTTTGTTCCATTGCTGCCCCACTGACAGCTTTGACTAATAAGAAAGACAAGTTCGAATTGGCGGAGACTTGTGAGAAGAGTTTCCAAGAGCTCAAGGACAGACTCACTTCAGCCCCAGTGCTTACATTGCCTAAATGTGGTGAGAGTTACACTATTTATTTTAAACATCTAGGGTTGGTTTGGGTTGTGTTCTTATGCAGGGTGGTAAGGTGATAGCCTATGTGTCCAGGCAGCTCAAGGTTCATGAGAAGAACTATCCCACTCATGACGTGGAGTTGGCAGTTGTGGTATTTGCATTGAATCTGTGGAGGCATTACTTGTACGGGGTGCATGTGGATGTGTTCACAGACCACAAGAGTGTCCAGTACGTGTTCACGCAGAGGGAGTTGAATCTACTTCAGCGTAGATGGTTGGAGCTGTTGAAGGACTATGACATGAGTGTCCACTAAAATCCAGGAAGGAAAATATTGTAGCTAATGCTTTGAGCAGGTTGAGCATGGGGAGTACAACCCACTTTGATGATGGGAAAAAGGAGTTAGTGAAGCATGTACACAGACCGGCCAGACTGGGTGTGCGGTTGATTGAATCTACTAGTGGGGGTGTTTCAGTTCATCCTAGTTCTGAATCATCCTTGGTAGTTGAAGTCAAGAAGGGTCAGTATCTTGATCCTGTGTTGATGGAATTAAAGGACTCAGTGCTGATAAAGATGAATGAGTCCTTTGCTTTGGGAGGTGACGGCATAATTAGGTACCAGGACAGGCTGTGCATACAAGACGTGGATGATTTGCGAACCAAGATTGTTGCAGAGGCGCATGGGTCCAGGTATTCGATACATCCAGGTTGCACCAAGATGTATCATGACATCAAGCAGATCTAGTGGTGGGATGGCATGAAGAAGGACATTGCTGAGTATGTGGGTAGGTGTCCTAATTGTCAGCAGGTTAAGGCGGAGCACCTTAAGCCTGGTGGTCTCACTCAGATTATTGAGGTTACGACTTGGAAGTGGGAGGCCATTAACATGAACTTCGTGGTTGGTCTTCCGAGGACTAGGAGACAACATGACTTCATATGGGTTATTGTGAACAGGATGACTAAGTCTGCCCATTTTATCCCTATAAAGTCTACTTACAGGGCCGAGGATTATGCGAGACTCTACATTGATGAGATTGTTAGGTGGCATGATAATCCTTTGTCTATCACTTCGGATAGATGATCTTAGTTCACATTGCATTTCTGGAGATCCTTCCAGAAGAGCTTAGGCACGCAGGTAAAGCTCAGTACTGCCTTCCATACTCACACAGATGGGCAGGCAGAGTGCACCATTCAGACATTGGAGGACATGTTGAGAGCGTGTGTGATTGACTTCAGGGGTAGTTGGGACGACCATCTGCAATTGATAGGGTTCTCGTATAATAACAACTATCACTCCAGCATCGGGATGGCACTGTTTGAGGCACTGTATGGTAGGAGGTGTAGGTCTCCAGTTGGGTGGTTTGAGATTGGAGAGTCATCCATTTTGGGTCCAGAGATCATTCATGAGGCCTTAGAGAAGGTCAGGGTGATTAGGGACAGGTTGGCTACTGCTTACAGTCGGCAGAAGTCTTCTGCAGATAACAGGAAGCGGCCCTTAGAGTTTTATGTTGGTTACCAGGTCTACTTTAAGATATCACCCATCAAGAGGGTGATGAGGTTTGGCAGGAAGGGGAAGTTGAGTCCGAGGTACGTTGGGCCATATGAGATTCTACAGTGTGTGGGTGAGGTGGCCTATGAGTTGGCGTTGCCTGCAGAGCTAGCTTCTGTTCATCCAGTCTTTCATGTCTCTATGTTAAAGAAGTGCCTTGGTGATCCATCATCAATTCTGCCTGTTGAAGGTTTGGGGGTTGATGAAGACTTGTCCTATAAGGAGGTTCCTGTTGAGATTTTAGACCGGCAGGTGAAGCGGCTGAGAAACAAGGAGGTTGCCACAGTGAAGGTATTGTGGAGGAACCATCTTGCTTGAGGGTGCTACGTGGGAGGCCGAGGCCGATATGAGATCCCGCTATCCTCATCTTTTTTGCTCTTGAGGTTAGACTTCCTACTCTTAAGTCTAAGTTTCCTTATCTCCTCTATTCTTTGTTGCTATTGCTTGACTTTGTAAAGTACTTATGTTATGATATGACTGGCATTGTGCTAGATAATTAGAAGTGTCATTCGGGGACGAATGTTCCTTAGGGGGGGATAATGTAACAACCCCAAAATGACTATGCGAAGTAATACCAAAATGTAACTAGAATGCCTAGATTAGACCAGGTTCACACGGATTGATGCGCGTGGAAACAGACCTCTGAACCTATCCACAAGCCAAGACAACCAACTTGGTGAGTTAGTTGAGCTAGGCAAGGTTGGGTCCAGCCATGTAGGGCACCCGAATATTAGGATTTACCCGGAGAGTCTTAATCGAACTTGAAAGGGGTAATCTTAGGTTTGGAAAATCTATGGGTAAAATGGTCTTTTCCAGGCTAAGTGTAGTATCTCAATTACCCCAATTATTTAATTAAGTAATTAATTAATGTAATTAGTGGACGGTTTGGGTCGGGTCGACCCGAATTGACCCGTTTTGCGAGTTAGGCTTCACTCGGGTTAGATCCTTGGTGGAAGCAATATTAAGTTGAATTACTTGGTATTTAATTATCTGATTTAAGTAAGGGCAGGTTAGTCATCTAACTTAAAACTTAGAAAATCAGATTTTTAATTTAAATGACAAGGAGTCCTAGTTTGACTAAGTCTTCACCTAAAACTCATACTCCTAAACTTACTCTCACGTTTCTCCACTCTCTCACGTTTCTCCACTCACTTTCTCACGTTATTTTATCAGTAAAAGAACAAAAAGTAATAGTTCATCACTCTAGAAGTACTTGAACGCTAAAGTTCAAAAGAAAAACTAATCTAAAAACGAAAAGCAAAAGCAAATTTCTCGACGGGTTGTGCTTGAGGTTTCGGTGGTGAGGCATTGATTTCGTGGGAGTTGGCAGTGCATTGGATCAGTTTTGAAATAGTGTTGAACGACAGAAAAGGTATGGGGTTCTTACTCTTGCTCCCTTTACCAAGAGACCCCTAGGATTCAGTCGTATTCTAATCCAAAAACTACGAATGTTTCCTTGTTGCATGTCCATGTCACTAGCTCCCATCGATTGTTGTAGGTTGGGTATGTTTGCTGGTAGAATTTAGGGATATAATGTGTTTTTGTGATGATTATGTTCATGTATGTATGTTGGGATTTATGTGGTTATTAATTATGGTTTCCGAAACTATGTGACAAGTATGTGTGCAACGTGTATACCGTGATTCTTGGTCACGGATTAGAGTGTGAAAATGGCATGTTAAATCCTTGTGTTTTATATGCAATTACTTGTAGAAATTGTGATGTTCATAAGAGGTGTGATGTTGCTGAATTGAGTGAAAACTCTTGACAAAAATGTAACCACGAAAATGCACAAAAAAAACATACAAAATGTCCAATGAATTATCCTAAAATCTAACGTAGAAATGATTGAGAAAATGGACAGGAAACATGACCAAATTTCCAGATCTCGGCTAAGCCGTTTGAAGGTTTTTGGGTTTAAATTTTTTTTAAAAATGTGAGAGGTCATCAATGATTGAACCCGAGACCTCACCATATGCAAGCTACTGAAAATTTAATAATAAATATGAGGTTTGGGGAAATCGACATCGGGTCTTAACTGAGTAAGAGAACCTAGAAAATTAATTAAAAGAAATGAGGTATATGGGATTCGAACCCGTGTGTCTTGGCCGAAATTATACAAGTCCATGCAAGAATAAAAATAAATAAAATGGGGTGTGTGGGGATCGAACCCACAACCTCTCGGATAGGTGAGGAAACTAGGAGAACCAATTAAAGAAAAATTAAAGGAGATTGTGGGGGATCAATCCCACATCCTCTCGATCAAAAACAGAAATGTCAAGGAGAGAAAAGAAAGAAAAGAAATGTAGGCGTTGGGATTCGATCTCGGGTCCCCAAGCTGAAATTTTAAATCAAAATTTAATATAAGACTAAGTGTTGCTCAAGGGATTCGAAATCGGGTTCCCTTGCCCAATTCCGTATTGATGCATAAGTCTTACATGAATAAATATTTAATGAAAGTTTCCTATAGGAATAGAACTCCAGACCTTGGAATACTTACAAGATGCATAAGTCTTGTACCATATAATCTTGGGTAAGTATAACTCACTTAGACGAATTATGAACGAGGCCTCATGGCTTGTACGTATGGGTTCATAAATCCAGCGTACGTTTAAAAGTAAGTGAACCTAAGATATATATGATGAAATAATGTGACCCAGGAGGGTTAAGTAAGAGTGTTAAACACACTAAAAAGCCAAGTGCATTGACATATGATGAAATGAACAGTCACGTAATGGGGTGAGTAATTATGAAGAGCTAAAATGCTAAGGTTAATGAATGTGGTGACAACATGATAAGAGGCTAATATGACAGACGAGATCAAATCTCAAATGAGCCTAATAAGTGTTACCAAAAACCGTACTCACCTATGAGAGTGTAAAACTAATAAAGAGACCAGTCTCTAAGAAACACTCTAATAAAAGTATTGAGATTAATTCACACTTAATACTAATGATGAGATGAGAAATCATCTAATGAGCAATGATTGCCTCATGCTAGAAGCCAGCTTCTATGACGTGTGACATAAATGTAATGGAACTTTATACGGAGCACCGATAGGCTAGCTATGAGTCGCGATTCCATCTTTCGAGAAGGCAGAGGTTCGTGTAAATCTCATGAGATGATACTGTCCATTTAGGCGGGTATGGGTCTCCTTATATCTCCTAGTATTTGAACCTATGCTGCCAACATAGGGTTCTAGCAGGGTTCATTTCCCTATACACGCTAGCATGTTTTGGTTTCACTTTGGCCGGTGATTCCACCTCTTTTCGGTGTGGGGTAGAAACTGGATTTTGTGAGCTCACATGATCTATGTCGGTTAAAGTTAAAGTTCCCAAAGAAAGAATGAGGCCAGTCTCATGTAATGCACACCATGAAATGAATGATACCAAAGGTGTTTGGATAGGATAATCAAGAGGTAAACTAGACTCAAGTAATGCCACTAGGTCATTCTTAATCATTGGAAAGTGAACCCGAAGAGAGTCCTAAACAACATCCTAGGTATATAAATGAATGAAAAATGAAGTACGTATGAATGAACCAAGCAGACTCTGTGTTTGCTATAGAAGGTTCCCTAGTTGAGGTCCCATATGTTGAGCCCTCATTTGGGAAGTCCTAATGTTAAGTCCGTGATTCTAAGGTCTCACGGCATACGAACGAATGATATGTGATATATGTATGTGCTGAATGAAGTATGTTATGTGCTGTGTGCAATATGAAAAGAATGATAATGCATGTTACTGTCATAGCATGACTTTCCTAATCTAAATTGGAAAGTCCAACTGACATGGCTTTCCATAACTCATATCGTTAGGAGAGAGCTCTTCTTAACCATGCTTGTCGTTGGTGTGTACTTGCATACACCCATATTTAGTACAAGTGTGTACTAATCCCATACAACCCTTTACTTTTAGGTGCAGGTGTAGGTGGACGCTAGAGCGTATGAGACTACGCTGAAGCTATGCGGACGTGGAGCATTAACCCGGAATTGGTAGGCCCTTATGCTTTCAAGGATTCTTATCTCTTATATTCTAGATTAGACGTAGGCATGATCTAGTGGAGGATGTTCCACTAGTGTTTCTTTCATTCTTATTTTCAGACGTCTTATTGGTGCCATTTTGGCAACTTTATATTAATGCAGTTATGAACTATTTCCTTCATTTGAATATCATATTATTAGATGGTCGTTGTGAACTGATGTGATATAATGCAAATCTTATACGCGTATATTTTTTCTTACTATGAAGTCTATGAATACTTCAAAGCAAACAAATGTTTTCAATATTCCGCTAAAATTAACCTATACGATGTAATGATGACGTATGTAGGCTTGTCTGCGACCTTCAAGAGGTCAACGACGCCGGTTTCGGCTAGGGTCTAGACCCCGATCGTGAAAGTTTGAGAGGAGTCTCGAAGTTGAAGCTTGGTGTAGTGTTCATTCAAGTAGAGAGTTGGTATGTCCTCACTACATTCGAGGACATCTTGCTGTTAATTTTTCCTTATTGAAAAGTATTGTAATAGACTTAGCTATTTTCTATATGTTGAAGTATGGGCCGTGTCCCAATATATTCCTATGTCTAAGATGGCGACTTTGAGACTTAGCCTTTCATTGTGTTTTTCTATAAAAGAGATATTTTGAAGTATTTTTATTTCGTGTGAAAAGTTTTAATTCCGCACTACTTTTCATACATGTATGCAATGAATGGTGATATGAGGCCAAACTACACATTTTTTATCATTACTTATGTCATATTTATCATTTATATTTATCTGTTTTGAGCATAAATTTTATGAATTGTGCTAAATTGTGTATTTTATTTGTAGAATTAAATTGATGGAAAAATGAAGAAGTTTGGAGCTTAAACGAATTAAAGATGGAAGATTGAAGAAGGAAATCAAGCAGGCAGCTTAATGGATTAAAGTTGATAAAATAATATATTTATACATAAAGATGCATTGCTGCAATTGCAATTTGCAAAAACATTGAAGCAGCCACGTGGCAGTCTCACACGCTTCACGCTGCACTACTACACGCGGAAAAAGAAAAAAGGAAAAAAAAAAGCACGCCAATTCTTTTGGGTTTTGGATTCCTAATTTGTTTGGACTTAATTATTTTATTTAGGGTTTTCTACATCTATAAATAAGGCATGGAAAATTATTATTTGGGGGGAAGTCAAGAAACAAGATACAAGACATAATATAAATTTTTTCTAGCTTTGGAGCTTTGTCAGAGCCGCCGTGGAGGCCGGAGAATTGTGGTTTATTCTTTCTTCTCCTTTATTATTTATTTGTATTCGTTATTGATAAAAATATATTTTAGCTATTGTTCTTAACTTTTTATGATTAACACAAACAAATTTATTTTGATAAATTTTAATTTTGTTTTTTGCGATAATGAGTAGCTAAGCTTCACAACTAGGTTTGTGGGAACCATAAGCGATTAACAAAGTATGAATAGTAATTAAGCAATTCTCAAATAGGTTATTGCATGTATTGATAATTCTTTCGTTTAGAAGTCTTTTTAACGGTGGCCAACGTTAGAACTCGCCTTATTGCTACTTGCCGGACCAAGGAGGTAGATAATAAGAAAAGAATTATCAACGTAGATTTAGTATACACTATCTAATAGGCTAGTGTCGATTGGTGCGAAGTAACAACTAAGCCAAACATCGATTATGATGCTTAATATGAGGTAAAGGTAAGGTTTAGTAAAGCCACACACGTAGCCGGACCAAGGTGCGGAGTGAAATTCTCTTGATGCCGGACCAAGGATTTAGAGATACATAACTTATCACTTTGCATGCATAACACTAGAGAAGAATTGATATTACTAGGATTACCACGTTATAAGCTTATGGGAAACACATTCCTAGTTATTTTTATTAATTTGGATATAAATAAATACTTAGTTCAAAGCTATTTTTATTTTCTTTTATTTTTATTTCAATTTAAAATCCCCCATTTTATATAACGACTATCAAGTTAAATATTTACTATTGATAATATTCTTCCATATTCTCTGTGGGATCGATCCCGACTCATAGTTGGGTAAATATATTGCGTACGATCGTTTATATTTCTTTTCAAGAAGTATATTTGAACGTTATCAAATAATGGCGCCGCTGCCGGGGAGTATGGCTTAGAAATTGTCTTTAGTATTTATTTTAACTTATAATTTTTTTTATTATTATTATTATTAATGTTTTTTACTTAGGATTAGTTTTAAATTTTTTTATTATTATTATCATCGAGTCATCTGAACCTATAGAAGAGTGCATGGAGGAGAAAAATTGTGTCTATATTCTTGAATTTTTTTTTCAACATCGAAAAATTACATTTCTCACTTAGAATCCAAGAACTGCATAATGCGATATCTGTTATTTGGGACCTTTCTTTTTTTACCACCAACCCTTGAGCGTAATAGAAAAATTGATTCAAAATTGGGGGTGCAATTCATATCTTCAAAGTGGAAGAAAAAAATAGTAAAATTGATAGTGTCGTATTAGTAGTGTAACTTCTTTTTATTTTATTTTTTTTATTAGTTTTTTATTTTATTTTATTAGTATCACGTTTTTTATCTTGTTTTTGCAGATTAGGGGAAGTCTGAGTACCCAATAAAAAAAAAAAAAACATGTTTGAGCTTAAGTGTGGGGTGACGACCCTTCATATAAATTTAGAGAACGTGCTATTAGCTAGGCTTAAAGGCCTCAGGGAGTTTTCCTAACCCTTGTTTTATATTTTATTTAATGCTTTGGGGACATAGCATCTTTTTAAGTGTGGGGTGGAGGAATGAATTCCTAGTTTTTACTGTTTTACTGAGTTTTTTTAGGATGGGTTCCTTGACTTTTGTTTTCGGTTCTTTTCCTGAGGTTAGTCCCTTTTGAACCGAGTGTCTTTTATTTATTTATTTTAGGTATAATTTTTTTTATTATTATTTTTGGAAAGAAAAAAAAAACCTTTTAAGTTATATGATACTTACTATTTGGGCCTAATTTTAAGTTGTACTTTCTTGTGAATGCTTGATTACTAGTGAAATTGCAAACCTTTTGACATCTAGGTTCATGATTGTGACTTTCTATATAACTTATTTATTTTGTAGTTTGTTATGATCCTGTCTCTGTTAGAAGTAGAATTGATCCATCTTGATTGATACTTGTGCCACGTGTGGTGAGATTTTGTTTATTCCATGTTTTGCATCTTAGTCTAGAACTTGCCCTGCATGTTATTGAAGCGAAATAAAAAAAAAGTGTTGCCTTGTGTAGGAGATGATAATAGGCTTTCTTTGATTTGTCTTATAAATTTTAGCCTTTTCAGATATTTTATCACTAGTTAGCCCTTTTGAGTTTGTAGCCTTTTGTTGGTACCCATATTTTTCCCTTGACTATTTTGTTGAATCCCTAGTTTTTGCACCTTGCTTCCTTTGAGCATCATAGCATAGACTTATTTTAATTATCAATTCTGAGAAAAAGGGATAAATGAGTGAAAAGGTAATCAATGATAGCTACAAAGTTCTTAAAAGCCCTCTTTGAAAGAATGTGAAAAAAAATATATAATTGGAATGTGACATAAAAAAAAAAGAATTTACCTTGATGATGGCCCTGGTCCTTCCAAGGACATCGTGCACCTTAACTTATGTAAAATACGCAAGTCGAGGGTGGCTATTATGAAGGAAAATTCAAAAAAAAAAATGACTTAAACATTCTTGTGATGATGAGAATTACTAGTGAAATAATTGTTGAAGAGAGGGCTGAAAATAAAGAGAAGAAAATATGGGTGATGAAGTCAAAAAAATTGCAAAGTGCTTAAGGAAGTGGAAGTCACTATTATATATATTTTTTCTACCCGTCTTTAGCCTACATTACAACACGTTAAAGTCCTATTTGATTCTATTCAAGCATGTTTAATTAGTGGAGATGTACATAATGGGCAAGCATATGGTTCTTTGTGCATACATGTGAATTTTATTTGTGAGTGTGAGAGTTGTTCTTCATATGAAGTCCTTAATTTACATTCAATCTTTTGAATTGACTGTGTGGACTATTTTGTTTTATGAGGGCACTTGTTTCATGATAGATAGGTGATGTTATTAACTTTCTTTGATGAGAGTAGGTGAGCAAGCATAAATTTTATGAGTTCAAAGTCCGTCCTTGAAGTTAGGAGGTTAGAGGTTTGTTGTTTACTTGGATGTCTTGCATAATGATTGAGAAGTCTACTTGATATTTTAAAATGGATATATGGCTTAATTGTTTGTGTCAATCAAAGTTATGACATTGCTAGAATAATTTTTTTTTTAGATGAGCTTTAATGTTTGCTCGAGGACGAACAAAAGTTTAAGTGTGGGGTGTTGATATGAGGCCAAACTACACATTTTTTATCATTACTTATGTCATATTTATCATTTATATTTATCTGTTTTGAGCATAAATTTTATGAATTGTGCTAAATTGTGTATTTTATTTGTAGAATTAAATTGATGGAAAAATGAAGAAGTTTGGAGCTTAAACGAATTAAAGATGGAAGATTGAAGAAGGAAATCAAGCAGGCAGCTTAATGGATTAAAGTTGATAAAATAATATATTTATACATAAAGATGCATTGCTGCAATTGCAATTTGCAAAAACATTGAAGCAGCCACGTGGCAGTCTCACACGCTTCACGCTGCACTACTACACGCGGAAAAAGAAAAAAGGAAAAAAAAAAGCACGCCAATTCTTTTGGGTTTTGGATTCCTAATTTGTTTGGACTTAATTATTTTATTTAGGGTTTTCTACATCTATAAATAAGGCATGGAAAATTATTATTTGGGGGGAAGTCAAGAAACAAGATACAAGACATAATATAAATTTTTTCTAGCTTTGGAGCTTTGTCAGAGCCGCCGTGGAGGCCGGAGAATTGTGGTTTATTCTTTCTTCTCCTTTATTATTTATTTGTATTCGTTATTGATAAAAATATATTTTAGCTATTGTTCTTAACTTTTTATGATTAACACAAACAAATTTATTTTGATAAATTTTAATTTTGTTTTTTGCGATAATGAGTAGCTAAGCTTCACAACTAGGTTTGTGGGAACCATAAGCGATTAACAAAGTATGAATAGTAATTAAGCAATTCTCAAATAGGTTATTGCATGTATTGATAATTCTTTCGTTTAGAAGTCTTTTTAACGGTGGCCAACGTTAGAACTCGCCTTATTGCTACTTGCCGGACCAAGGAGGTAGATAATAAGAAAAGAATTATCAACGTAGATTTAGTATACACTATCTAATAGGCTAGTGTCGATTGGTGCGAAGTAACAACTAAGCCAAACATCGATTATGATGCTTAATATGAGGTAAAGGTAAGGTTTAGTAAAGCCACACACGTAGCCGGACCAAGGTGCGGAGTGAAATTCTCTTGATGCCGGACCAAGGATTTAGAGATACATAACTTATCACTTTGCATGCATAACACTAGAGAAGAATTGATATTACTAGGATTACCACGTTATAAGCTTATGGGAAACACATTCCTAGTTATTTTTATTAATTTGGATATAAATAAATACTTAGTTCAAAGCTATTTTTATTTTCTTTTATTTTTATTTCAATTTAAAATCCCCCATTTTATATAACGACTATCAAGTTAAATATTTACTATTGATAATATTCTTCCATATTCTCTGTGGGATCGATCCCGACTCATAGTTGGGTAAATATATTGCGTACGATCGTTTATATTTCTTTTCAAGAAGTATATTTGAACGTTATCAAATGGTACGAAAGGGCTTGTCTTAGACCTCCGAGAGGTCGACGACGCTGGTTGCAATCCAAGATTGCACCCTAACTTCTAGGGTGTGGTTTTGGGATTTGACAGTGAAGACTCGCGATGCTTCATATCTAACTCTAATTTCTTTGGTTTAGACCGATATTCGCTTCGTTCAAGTGCCGCAACCAAAGACCCATACTCTTCAATACCATCACTCTCAAAATTCATGATCACTGCCGCTAGTGCCTCACCACCTAGGCGTACTTTGATTTGTACCTCATATGTACTCTCAACCCTGTAGGATATAGCAGATACCGTTTGGAGCTCACCACTCTACTTTATGGACCTACAAATGTTGAATGTTGTTTCTTCATTGTTTAACCTAAATGTCATCTTCCCTTTATCCATATAAACCAAGGCGCGACAAGTAGCAAGGAATGAACTCCCAAGAATAATAGGGACCTCAAAGTCCACCTCACAGTCAAGAATCAAAAAATTGGCCAGAAATATAAATGATTCCACTTTCACGAGAACATCATGGAGTATCCTAATGAGCCTCTTCACTGTTCGATCGGCCATCAGTAACCGCATTGCAATGGGCTTTGGGTCACCCAAACCTAATTTCTTATAAATGGAGAGAGGCATGAGATTTATGCTTGCACCTAAATCACATAGTGCTTTGGCAAAGTGTAATAATCCGATGGTACGTGGAATAGTGAAAGTGCTTAGATCTTCCTTCTTCTGCACAACAGACCTTGTAGAAATTGCACTACAATGCTGCATTCGGTCATCATCCTCAAAACTTACCGATCTCTTCTTTGTAACCATATCCTTCATGAACTTGGCATAATCAGTCATTTCCTCTAATTAATCAATCAAAGGGACATTGATGGAAAGTTGCTTCAATATAGTGATAAAAACGTTAGGATTTACCATCCTCAATTTTCTTTACCAATCTCTGAGGGAATTGTGGTGGCGTTCTAGGAATGGGGATCATTTTCTGGGGTACCTCTGCTTCTTAAGCCTCTTTGTCCACCAATTCACCAGTTTCCACCACCTCTTCATCTTTTATCATCTCATATTCTACCACTGACGGCATAGGTGGATCAATAGTTTACTTACCTCTTCGAGTAGTGACTGCCATGCGATGTCCATCATTTTAAGGATTTTGAATGATATTGCTAGGAAAAATCCCCAGACGTCGTCTGTTCACAGTAGTAGACAATTGGTCCATTTGTAACTCCAGATGCTTAATCGAGACCGCATGTGCATACACCTTTTTCCCGATATTTACTAAATCACCTCTCAATTTATTTGCGTGCTCATCAATAGCATCAAACCTCCTCCTCATCTTCTGCAATATATCTTCAACTCTCGCCATACTACCTCCACCATCTCTAGGAGCAACTTTCCAATTTTGATGTAGGACATAGGGCCAACTTTGATAATTCTGTTACAATAGTTACCCCTGTTGAAGTTTTTGTCGTGGTTATAGTTTCCATCTCGAACATACTGGCCCTCTATGTTGTAATTCCCATAGTTTCGACTTTGATTTCCTTGACCTTGACGCTAATTCTCCTGATAAGAGCCTTGAGAGTTTGGTCGGAAACCCCCCGTCTGATCATTCACTGCATAAGTATCCTCTTTATAATAATACTCATCCGCTGGCGGTGGTGGTTTAGTCAAGTAATTCACCACATTTACCTTCTATGCACCTCCAGTGACATGTTTCAATACCAACCCAAGCTCAGTGCTAATTTGAGTCATCTCTTCATGAATCTCATCTGCGGCCGGATTGTGTGTAACTTGAAATGCAAAGGTGTTTCTCCCAATGTCCTACTTTCTAGTACTCCAAGACTTATTGTTGCGAGAGATTTTCTCCACTTCTCTGTGATCTCTGCATATGTGCACTCACCATAAGAACCACCAGCAATAGAATCAAGCACTGATTTATTATTATCATCTTGTCCCCGATAGAAGTACTCTTTCAATGACTCATCATCAATGCGGTGGTTTGGTACATCTCTCATGAACGTAGTAAATATGTATCAAGAGATACTTACCGACTCCCCAAGTAGGGCCACAATGTTGTTCACTATATATTTGTGGTTAAGATTTTTGGACACCATTAGTACCGTGCTAGGAACACATCCTTAACTGATCCCAAGTATAGATAGAATTATCTGGCAACTCAGTAAACCATATTGCGGCCTCTCCTGTAAGTGATAGAGGGAACACTCTCAACCCGATGGCGTTTATGTCTAAGTCTGGCCTCCCCACACAATTCGTGCACACCAACCTCAGTTTCTCTATGTGAGTATGGGGATCCTGAGATGGTAGCTTGAAAAGAAACCCCTTGTGGTGAGCAACTGCATCAAATTAATAGTTACCACGAATTTGTGCCCCTGCGGTAGAGTAGGTAGGAAAAGAGGCCCATCAGAATCAGTGATATTGACATTGCCTCTATAGAACTCTTGAGGGCGCGGTATGGGAGGTAGCATCCTCAAGGCATCGTCAACTGGATTTTCCACAACCACTTGATTGTGAGCATAAACCGCTGGTGGAGGTTGATGGTTAATCCCATCACCAAGATTAGCTGGGTTCTGCTGATTATTTATTCTTTGGAGTGTCCGGTTAAGTTCAGGATCGAATGGAAGTATTGGTTCTCCTCGGCTCCGTGTACTTGGCATACACTAGAGCTAGACCTGAGAGAAACAAAAACAAAAGAAAAAGTAAAATCAGGAAATTGTTGACTAAAATTCAGTAATGTTATTAAAGTTAATCTAAAAGCAACTCACCTTGTCAGCGGCACCAAAATTTGATACGCTCAAATTAAACCTCCCTAAAGAAGTATAAGTGGCCGTATCAAGTAAAGAACCCAACTATTAGGTTGGGGTCGATCTCATGAGGAAAATCATTTAGACTTAACTTTGATGTACGATTACTTCTATTTAGTCAAGTCCTTTCCGAAAATAGGTAATTAAGGAGGGAGGGTTGTGAAACAATAGTCTTTTATATCGCTAAGTAAAACAATTAACAAGAGTAAATCTTTAGTGTTTATCAAGTTGTGAGAGAAACTAGGGTGTAAGTGTTCCCCATAGGTTCATAATGTCGTATTCCTAGCTATAACAATTATTCCCTACTGTTTTGCATTAAAAGTGATAAGTTAGGTATCTATAAATTCTTGGTCCGGCATTTAGAGAATTTCACCCCATACCTTGGTCCGGCTACGTGTGATTAATATACTAACCATTACCTTTACTTCATAATAAGCATCATTTTCGATGTATGACTTAGTTATTACTTCGCACCAATCAAGACTATCTTATTAGATAGCATCCCACTAAATCTATGTTGATAATTCTTTTTTTATTAACTATCTCCTTGGTCGGCAAGTAGCAATAAGGTGAGTTCTAACGCGCGCACTCGTTAAAAAGTCTTCTAAGCGAAAGAATTATCAAGACATGGAATAACCTATTTGATAATTGTTATTAAGCTAGGTTTACTTTGTTAACCACCCATAGTTCCCACAACCCTAGTGGTGTATTTAGTTACCCATGCATAGAAGAACACAATTCATAGTGGATAATTAATAAATCATGAACTTACTTTGACAAATTCGAAGAAAATCCTAAAATTAAACTTGAAACAACAAGAAAATCCTTTGAAAACCAAATCAGTAAATTTGAATTAATGCTAAAGTTGCAAAACCCAATCTCCAAAAACAAACTAAGAATAGTAGTAATAGAATCCAAGCCCAAAATTTAGGTTTACACCCTATTAATAGACAACATTGTCCTAAATTAAAAGGAATTCAAATAAAAAGTTGTCCAAAAACGCGGTTGTAATAGATGACCCCCACAGACGGACCGTCGATTGCCTCTGTCAGTACAGACTTAGAATCTTTTTTCATCCTTCAGCTGGCATATTATATGATTCAATCGACAGACCAACAACACGGTTCGTCGATGCGTCTATGGTCAACGATGCCTTCCGTCATTCTATACTTAGACTTTCTTCAACTTCGGGTACTAGGACTATCTCTGATCTTAACGAAGATTCAATAGGACGGACCGTCGATGATTCTGTATCCCCACACTTGGTCAGCTTTCCCCAAGTTTTGACGGTCAGCATCTACGGTCCATCGATTGAACGACGGACCATCAATAGCCTTCGTTGATCACCTCTGCACCAAATCTCAGTTGCGTTTATGGATTTGGACACCTTTCCTGCAAAACGAAGATAAAAACATGTTAAAACTACTACAAAAAGGCTCTAGATATACACAAATCTTAAGGAAAAAGCATTGGAAGTATCGTGAAACCACGGTACATCAGAATACCGGGAAGATCATTAGGAAAGACCTTCGAAAATTCCCTCACTACGGGGATTGACTCAATGGGAGGAATTTCAGAGTCTGAGTCTTGGACTCTTACTATATGGTATAAACACCCTTTAGAGATCATCCTATAAGATTTCAAACAAGAAATGATACGACCTCTAGGAATAGAATTTCCCCCCTTCCACTCTAAAACGGGTTCATTTGGAAAGTTAAACTTTACCACCCTTGTCCTACAATCTATGGAAGAAAAACAAGCATGCAACCAATACATACCTAGTATCACGTCAAAATCAACCATATTGAGTTCTACTAAATCCACATCAGTAACTCTATTGGGAAACATTATAGGACAACTCCTATATACTCTCTTAGCAACAACCGATTCACCCACCGAGGTAGTCACCATAAAAGGTTCATTTAAGATATCGATCAAAATGTCAAGTTTTTTAGCTACTAAAGGAGTAACAAATTACAAATTAGCACCGGGATTAAGTAAAGTATATACATCAATTGAAAAGACTTCCAAAATATAGGTCACCATATCGGGAGAAGTCGCTTGCTCACCCCTAGAGCGGAGAGCATAGAAGGGATTCTTCTTCGGAGCATCATCATTTGAACCACTTGCTTGTTCACTCCCCATGTCTTTCTCCTTTAAATTATTTCAATCTCTCACCCTGTGACCCCTTTTTCCACATATAAAACAATTGCCCGTTCGAATTAAGCATTCACCAAAGTGACCTTTCCCACACTTGGTACACCTAGGCTTATCATTAGGTGAGTTTCCACTCTTTCCCTTTTGGGACTTAGGTTTAGACACCTTATCATCACGAGCCTTAGGGAACTTAGAAGGATCGTGATTGGAGAAACTCTTCTTGAACTTAGGCTTGTCTTGAATGTCAAGCCTACCCTTTGAAGAACAACCATCAAAAGACTTTCCCCTTTTTGCATTTCTACTCTTCCTCTTCACCCTAGTCTCTTCCACTTGTTGATCATGAACTATGAGACGAGAAATGTTCGTATAATCATGTAACATAACCGGACGACATTCTTGTTTGAAGTCATCCGACACTCCCATCACAAAGCGGCTCATTTCATATCTAGGGTCGTTAACCAAAGAAGGAGCATACCTTGACAATTTAGTGAATTTCAAAGAGTAGTCAAGTACACTCATACCTCCTTCACGAAGGTGGATGAATTCTTCCACTTTGGCTTCCCTCTTCTCTCTAGGAAAGAACCGATCAAGAAAAACCTTCTAGAAAATCTTCCATTTCACCGGACCACCCCTTAGAAGCCTATTGTCTCTCCATTGGACGTACGGAGGGTGGGCCACATCTTTGAGTTGGTAAGGGGCTAACTCAGCCTTATCACTAGTAGTCAAACCAATGGCATACAGAATCTTGTAGATTTCATTAATGAACTCTTGGGCGTTCTTCTCAACTTTGGACCCATCGAAAGAAGGAGGATTCATCCTAGTGAAATCCCTCAAATGGGAGGCCATGGTTATAACTTGTCGGTTTCCTCGGGGTACAACCTCCCGATTAGCTTGGGATGTCATAGCTTGTGCTTGAATAGTGACGGCTTGTGCTTGGTTTGTAATGGCTTGGGCCATTTTGAGAAAATCTCCCCTTATATCCTCATCTGCCATGGGAGGAGGAGCAACCGGAACTTGATCACACATAGGGACTTCTTCAAGTGGAGGCACTTGGTTTTCTTGTGCTCCCTCATTTGCAATGCCTTCCTCTGCCCTTCTTGCAGCTGATTTTTGAGTATTCATACCTAAAACCACCATACATGGCTTAAATGAAAGCACACATAAAGTAGACTCTAGAGGCATGACATAGGATTAGACGAAGATGAGAGTTTCCTAAGCAACAAATAGTTCCTCATTCGTAAGTGTGGCGCACTTCACAATTATGAACAAGAATCTATGTATACGTGGTTTAACGAGACATCAATCCTAAAGGTATTCAACCTCATGCTCTGATACCAAGTTTTTCACATCCGGGGAGCACCCCCTAGACGTAACCGGCATCGGCGTCCTCTTTGAGGACTAAGACTGGCCTCTTAGCCTCTACGTACACATAATATATTAAAATCGAGCATACATAGACCCTTCGTATAAGAATATTACATAGTATTCTTCTTTTATTGCACATACATAGTATAAGATAGTCTTAAAAAATGACTATAACATTGTCTCATATTAAACAATCTAGATAAGAATATCACAATTTGGGTATAGCCCTTACATCAACAATTATAGCCATATATAGGCTTTACAATTATAGTACCAAAATGAAAGAGAATGAACAAAGTGTCTTTAAGACTAAACAACATCCAATAGGTAAATAATGGCATCGTCCCCGGAAAGTGAGGACCTACCGAACTTGGAAGATAAGAATCCAAGTTGTCTTCAAAGCCTTCCCTAATATCAACTGACGGATCCTACATTGTAGTAAACATCAAACATGGGTTAGTACATACTTGTACTAAGTATGTGTATATGCACATAAAAACAAGTGAAATCATGCTAAAGAAGACATTTGATCATAATCATGCTAAAGTACTTTGAAAAGCCTTATGCACAATTTAGAACCTATATAAGCCAATACTCACATAAGCAATAAGTCAAACCCATGTCCAACACAAGACCAACATCAATAAGTAATAGTCAAGTTAACATATACAAGAGTTCACAACATCATAATACAAGCAAGACCCTTACTCATAACCCACCATTTAGCCTACAAGTGCAATGACTAAGCAAAGCCCCATAACCTTACTCAATCTAGTAAACCAAACAAAGGATCACAAATAATGCCCAACTTAACATTACATAGCATCAATAATAACCATCATCATATTTAGCAATACACACAAATATCATATTCATAAATGAAACTAACATAATACAAAATCATCAACATGTAAAGTCAACATAAGTTAACATTTACTTTATATCATAAGAACATCCTTCTAGGACTTCCCTCAAAGTCAACTAGTGAATTGCCTAGGTAGAGTCCCGTACCCCTACCTAGACTAAGCCAACCTCTCAAGTCTTCCTATCTAGAGTTCACATCAATACTTCATTTTACCTTTGGGAACATTTTTCTTAACCATCATAGACCACAAGATCTAAGTGTGGAATCCAGTGTTGTAAAACCTTACACTGATGGAAGGTGGTCTACCGGCCAAAGTAGAACCAAACTTAGACGTATCTTTCTAGGTGGATCCACTACCTAGTCATCTTGTGGTGGCAACATAGTTCTAGGACTAGGAGATATGTATGAACCCTCTACATGCCTATGGAATTGGAGCCTCATTTCATGGGAACCCATTGGGTGAGTGTCCCTCATAGGGGAGTCAACACCTCATATGGAACTATTGGGTGAATCTTCCTCTATGGGAAGTCAACACCTCCCATTGTCAAGTTTACTCGGTGCTAAGCTATGTACCTTTTGAAATGTCTTTATTTATTAATCATCACTTATTTTAGGTCTCAGGGTCTATCCCTTGTATAATCATAGTTATTTATCTCAATAGGTATTGTATGAGTATATCCTTTCATGGCAACCCTCACATGTGAGATTAGAATATCATCATCGTCATTTCTTAATAAGGCACATAGGCAAGTCATCTCCAACCTTATATCATTTTATCTTAAGCATAATATTACAATAATATAATCAAGACATTTCAATTCAACGTCATACCAACAACTATGTAGGTTATTCACAAGGTACACTTCAAATAAACTACATCACCAATCATAAGCCATCGTACTTGAAGTAAAGGTTAGGATCATGATGACTTACCAAATCTCCTTCACAAGCCATAATCATGGTCTTACCATCAACCAACAAATTACATCCAATAATAGGTGTAGTAACATCAATCAATAATAATTAATACAAGAAATATGTCAATTGCATCATCACTTTCCCAATTAACATCAATTCATAACCTAGGGTTAGGAGAATTAGGTTTCATCATGAATTTGGTCCAATCCCAACAATACATTACCTAGTCCATCCATAAATGAATTAGAATAGATAAAACAAGTCTAATAATCAAATCATTCTTCAATTCCCATCAATTCATGACCAAGATCCACGATTTGGGGATTTTGGGGAAGGAAACATGATCAACATGAAATTGCATCAATTAACATCAATTAATAAACAATCTATACTCAATTAGTCATAGGAAATCACAATTTATCATCAATTTGAAGTTTACAAGAAAACCCATTAGAATTGGAAAACCCCATGGAATTGGGTATATTTAAAATCAACTTTAAGAGGACCTCTTGGCTAAAATAATCCCAATAGTGAAGAAATCATACCTTATTGTAGCTTAATACACAAAATTGAAGTGAAATCCTATACAAATTGACCTTCTTCTTCAAGCTTTCTTCCTTCTTCAATGGAGGAATAAGGGAGAGAGAAAGTAGAGAGAGGTGAGAGCTTTTGGGTTTTGATTTGGGAATTGGGTTTGGGTGAGTGAAAATGACTTTAAAATGACCCTTAGGCTATACATAATCACCCCCTAAATTAACCAAAACACGCCTCACTTAAATTGATCTTTTTGTGAAGTTAAATGTCAAAAATACGATTTTTCTGAATCAGGGAAGTGGCTCCACGTCGCGGGGCCAACATACACTTTTATTTTTGAAAAACAAATTTAACCGGTGAGTTCCGTGTTGTCTGCGCATCGTACATCATCCCACTCATTCTTGACTTTAGTAGGCTTCTTTGGCAGCCTGCCCACCCATGTCGGGGTCCTCCTCCATGACCCTTCGGGGGGGGGGTTTGGGGTGTCGTTTTCGGACGTTTAGATTCTCTATACTAAACTCTACCTAACCAAAGTATTTTTACAAGTTTTAGAATTCATTTGACCCTCCGAAACCAGTCCCAAATATTGCGACGTCAACTAGTTCAATTAAGATAGTTTTGAGACGTCATGGACATTCTTTGAGTCTTGGCTCTAAAACTTCTTGGATGACTTACATACATTATTTTAGCTCTTAAAACAGTATTTAAACCATTAAACACTCATGTTAGAGTCTAGACTAGGTGTTGACTTTTCGTAGTGTTTCAAAATTTTTGTTCTCTTTACAATGAACTTCCTCTTATTCTAACTTCTTGACTTTACCAAGTAACCCTTTAGTAACACTTGGTGCAATATATAGATAATGTCCCATAACACTATCCACACTCAAGCATCAACTTAACGCCACAGGGAAACCATACCTACAACCTTTCAAGTCGACACATACATTCATATAAGACCTCTTCATATAACAAGGTACATATTTATGGACCTCATGATTAGAATTTTTCACGAATTACCTTGACTCTTTTGTAATTGTCTTCATTGATGATATCTTTGTATATTCTAAGAGAGAGGATCATCATATCGTCCATTAGAGGGTTTTATTGTGAATCCTCAACGAACATCAAATCTTTGCTATGTATAGCAAATGTGAGTTTTTATTGAGAACGGTTGCATTTCTTGGAAACGTTGTCTCAAGTGAGGGTATAGAGGTCGATCCAAAGAAAACCAAAGATATTATAAATTGGCCTAGACCTCTAACTCCCACCAACATAAGATGTTTCTTGGGTCGAAGCGAGTACTATACAAGGTTCATTGATGGGTTTCCATCCATTGCTTCTCCTTTGACAACCTTAACTCAAAAAAAGGTTAAGTTTGAGTGGTCGGAGGCTTTTAAAAGAGGCTTCCAAGAATTGAAACATAAATTTACCTCTGCTCCGGTGTTGACTTTACAAGAGGGTACCAAAGGGTTTATAGTGTGTGACGCTTCTCGAGTAGGTTTGGGTTGTGTCTTTATGCAACATGGTAAGGTGATATCTTATGGGTCTAGACAACTCAAGGTGCATGAGAAGAACTATCAAAATCATAATCTTGAATTAGCGTTTGTGGTGTTTTCTATTAAAATATAAAGGCATTATCTCTATAGGGTACATAGGAATTGTGGATGCCTTGAGTAGAATAGCAATGGGTTGTGTCGCGCATGTTCCTGATGAAAAGAAAGAGTTAGTGAAAGAGGTTCATAGATTGGCTCGGTTGGGTGTTTTGGTAGAAGATTCTTCAAATGGATGTTCTATTGTTCATCATAATTCCAAATCATCTTTAGTAGTTGATGTGAAGTCTAAGCAAGACCTTGTTCCACTAAAGATAAAATTGAAGGACTCGGTTCTTAGCAAGATCAATGAGTCATTCTCCGAAGGGAGGATGGGATACTTAGGTACCAAGGTAGATTATGTGTACAGGATGTTGATGATTTGAGAAAATGAATTTTGGAAGAAGTTCATAGTTCCCAATATTCTATTCAGTTGGGTGCCACCAACATATACTGTGATCTTAGAGAGGTCTATTGGCGGGATGATATGAAGAGGGACATAGCGGAGTTTGTGGATAGGTGACATAAAAGCTAACAAGTTAAGGAATAGCACCAAATGTTTGGTGGTTTGACTCAACTAATGGATTTTCCTACTTGGAAGTAGGAAGATATCAATATGGACTTCGTTGTTGGGTTGCCTCGCATTTGGAGGCAAAATGACTCAATCTGGGTGTTTGTTGATAGGTTGACGAAATTTGCCCACTTTATCCCCATCAAGTCTTCTTATTCGCGGAGGAATATTCTAGATTGTACACTAATGAAATTTTGATCTTACATGGGATACCTTTTCCATCATCTCGGATAGAGGGGCCCAATTCACTTCTCATTTTTGGAGGTCTTTTCAAAACGGTTTAGGTACTCAAGTGAGACTTAGTACAACTTTTCATCCTCAAAAGGATGGACAAACGTAACATACCATTCAAACCTTAGAATATATGTTAAGAGCTTGTGTTTTTAATTTAAAGGGAAATTGGTACGACCACCTACTGTTGATTGAGTTCTCTTACAATAATAGCTACCATTCGGGTATTTCAATGGCACCTTTTGAAGTACTCTATGGTAGTATATGTAGGTCTATGGTTTTGTGATTTAGGTTGTTAACTCTTGACTCTTTGGTCCCGAGATAATCTATAAGGCTATTGAGAAAGTTTCAATGATAAAAGATAGGTTTAAACTAGCCTATAGTCGGCAAAAATCTTCTGCTGACAATAGAAGAAGAGACCTTGAATTTGAATAGGTGATTGGATCTACTTGAAGATCTCACCCATGAAAGGGGTAATGAGATTTGGTAAGAAGGGTAAACCAAGTCCCCGGTATGTGGGTCCTTATAAGACATTGCAACGTGTCCGAAAAGTTTCTTATGAGTTGAAACTATCAAGTGAACTTGCTTGTGTTCATCTAGTATTTCATGTTTATATGCTCAAGAAATGTTTCAGCGACCCGGTGTCTATTCTCCCTATTTAAGGATTAAGGTTAATGAGAACCTTTCTTATGAAGAGGTTCCAGTTGAAATCCTAGATCGTCAAGTCAAAAAGTTGAGGAAAAAAGAGGTGGTCTATAAAATTTCTATGGAGAAACCATCTAGTTGAGGGTGAAATATGGGGGGCCGAGGCCAACAAAAAGTCCCGCTACCCTCATATCTTTCCTCTTAGAGGTAGTAATTTCTCTTAAAATACAAAATATTATTAATGTGGAATTCTACTTGTTTTTATAAGTATGTGTATAACTTAGTAAGGATTCATACTAGAATGAGTTTTCATGAATATATGCTTGGATGATCTACTTGTATTTGTATAAATTGTGTATTTACCTTTTTGATATTGTAGTGTTTTAAAGTTGTCTTGAGAAGAAGAACTTTCATGGTGACTCTTTGTGTTCATGTTGAGTTCATTTTTATATTGTGAAGGTAGTTCCTCATAACATGATGTGAAATGTTGAGATTTTATATGTGGTAATTTGTTAATTGAGTTTCTATGTGTAATGTCATGTTTATATGTTTAATGGAGTTGTCAAGTACTCATATGATTTGTGACTCATTATAATTTGATGTTGTTGGTTGGTTTGGCTTCTATTATTCGGTCTCTTCTCTCCCTACTAAAACAATGTTAGTGTCATTTGGGGACGAATGTTCCTAAGGGGGAATAATGTAACAGTCCAGAAGTTCCATGACGTAGTCTAGAGTCTGACATGATGAACTAAGACTTAAAACAGTTTTTCTAAGCATAAAATAATGTATTCAATCTAATTAGGATGTGTTAGAATAAATATGTCAAAAAACGACCACGATGTTTGTAGACTGGTGAAATTGAGCCAGTAAGTCTTGGCATGTTTCAAGGGTTTTTATGAGTCGGAATTCATTCAAAATTGTTGGAAAGGTGTGTAACATATAGTGGTGTGTGTTTACGGTTGAAATGTTTAGGTATGAATCCCCAAGAACCTCCCTATGGGTCCTTGAGGAGGACCCATCTATTGACCCTCAAAAGTTGTCGGTTGGCTGTGTGCAACCATTAGCAGAAACGATGATCCATCATTTGAAAGACTCTTCGTCGTTTGGTGTCATTAATTTACACTTAGACATTTGAAAGATTGACTTCAAAATCCCCTCTCTAACCAAAACCACGGACTGCCAATATCATATGTGGTCTGGTCGATGCACCGTAAACGGTGATTCATCGATTGGGGTCTTAGTTCACTGCCAAGTTACTTTCAAACTTAGGTCAATTAGTTTGTTAATTAATTAAGGGTTACAGGGTGGTTATTTAAGTTAGTTGGGGACTATAAAAGGGTTCCAACTCCGTAAACCCAACTCAAAACCTCCTTATTCCCACACCCAATTCTCTCCAACTTCTCTCTACTTTTACTCTCTTTCCCTAAGACACTATTGAAGACCAATGTTCACTAGGTCTCCAAGACTCAAGTTTTCTTCCATCAATATTCAAGGATTACTATGTTATGGAAGCTATTTACTCTTGGGATCTGTTTCCCCATGAGGCTCTTAAAAGTTGGTTTTCAAAGATGTCTAAAACATGGGTTTTCATTCAATTTAGTGAATCGTCTTTGAAATTGATTTGATGTTGAATTACTTTGATTAATAATGATAGATTATGATTTTTTAATGTTTAATTTTTATAGTTCTTATTCTGTGACATAGTTTCTATACAAGACTCAGAATTGTTGGAATTCATTATGTTTTTGCTTAATTTAGTATATTATGATTATGGTGATTAGTTATTGGATAATTGTGATGAATTGAGTGTAATCCATTGAAGAAGCTTCTTGGAAGACATTGGTAAGATCTTTGAGATTATGATTTCTCTACTTCAATTATGTTGGTCTTTTCTTGATGATGATATTCAATTGGATTATGAATTTGTGAATAGAATAGGATTATTATATGATAAATATGATGGCATGTTTTGAATATGTTTAATGTGATATCATCGTAAGGGTATGATGATGCAAGGTTGAAAGTGATTCACTTGAGTACCTACTATTATGACTATTATATATTGATCTCACTATTGATAGGGTTGTAATGAAAGGAAGTTCTCATTATAAACCTAAAGAGATATGATCATGATTATACAAGGGGTTAGTCTCATAATGCCTATATTCAGAATGACTAAAAGGAATTTAAAAAAAAGGACTTCACCTTAGCACCGAGCGAACTAGATATGAGATGTGTCCCTTCCAAAATATGAAGGTAGGTTTAATATTGATCTCATGAGATGGAGACTCAATGCAAATGTGCATAAAAAGGGTTTCTAGTATGTCTCCTAGTTCCTTAACAATGTTTCTCCAACAGGAATACTAGATAGTGGATCCACCTAGAATGTTATGTTCATGTTTTGGTTCTACCTTGGCAAGTAGAGCACTTTCTTTTTGTGTAGGGTTTCATGAAACCGGATTCCATATTTAGCTCACATGGTCGATTGTTGTTTAAGGCTATTGTTCCCGAAAGTAAAAATTAATGAATGAAAGTAATAAAGATTGACACTAACTAGGGTGAATTAAGTAGTTCTAATTAGTATGGGTAAGGGCATGGAACCATTTTTATGCATTGCAAAAGTTGCCCTTGATGGGAGTCCTAGGAGGTTGTTCTTACGTTCTAATGTATTTATGATATCATAAATAGTATATATGTTGGTCCTATATAATGTTCTTCTTATATAATGTTAATTTCATTTGATGAACATAATATTTGTCTAAGTTGATATATCTGTTGATGACTACTCATGATTTTATGTTATATGAAGCAAGACATTACTTATGATGTCTTTTCAGTTTCTCATCTACGATAAAGTCTTTCTTTTCCTTCTTCTCTAGCCTTATTTTCCTGTTGTTGGCCTTTTCCACTTCCGTGAGATCAGTTGTTTGACAATATCTGTGCTTCTTACCTCGAGCACATGTATTAGGATACTCTTTGGTGTTATCTCCACTGAATAGTGCATCTAGGACTATATCATCGCCTAATGTAGAGAGTGTTGCTTGTGGCTCAACATCTGGTGTGTCAAGGATAGTACAAACATCGGCCAGAACACTAGCTAACTAAGTTTGGAAATAGGTCAGTTCTTAAGTGGGGATAGGTCGCTCAATGACTCTCAACTCGAATGCATCTAAGCTCCTATGAACAGTTTGGACCTTTTGTTTCGTGATGGTTTTCATCCTCTTCTCCATTCTTGCCTTAGACTGGACAATTGATTTTCACATACATGGTGAAGTACTGTGGCCTTCTGGGATTCCTATTTTCGTAGTTGGGACATGGGCTCTAAGGGTGGCCCAGAGGGAGGGGTAGCTCAAGATGAGCTAGAAGACCAACTAAAGGCCTGACAAGGGTGGGGGGCTGGGATATCATCTTTTGGTGATAGTGTGGAAGGCTCATCTCTATAAATCTAGTCAATAACATAATGAAAATCATCACATAATGGCACATCGACCTTTGTCCCTTTCTATAGTCTAGTATATTTGTATAATCTGGAATCAAATCGATGTCCAGTGTCCTTTTAGCTTGTACCAATTTATCATAGTGCCAAAAAGGCACTCTAGCATCCCAACATATATGGAAGATGAGACACGGAAATGGTAAGTGGTGGAGGTCATGAAGGCCTGCTCTTGAATCTCTGCTAATAAAATGTGGGTTAAGTCTATCTCCAACCCCATCACCAATGCTAAAACCATCACATTCCTGTCACATGTCACCCAAATTTCAGCCTTGCTTGGTGACACTCTTATACGCACCAATAACCAAAAGAACATGGCCGACAAATTAAGGGTTGCCTATCGAATGTCCAACTGTGGTGTGGTTCCCCACTCCATAGCTCTCCATCAACATCAATGTGTTGGGTAAGACATAGTAACCCAACCTCTCTCTACTCGACATTGTGGGTGAATACTTCACTCTGCACTATGTCACATTGGCAGTTTAGTTCAGCTGTATGGAGTGCCCAAGTGCAATTTGTGCTTGGTCTATAGAGAAATTTATTGATAGTGGTGTATGATGTATCAACCAAGAAACCTCAGAACATTATATAGGTGATACGGTTCTGGGTTGGTTTAAAACCTCTTGTAATTCGAGCCTCGGAGAGTGGAAGCATTATAGGCATAGAACTCCTTCACAATCTCCTTGTTATATGTCCCGACGTCTCGAGCCATACACACACACTTGTGAAGTGAAAATAGGTGGTGAATATATTGTACAGTGTGCAAACTTTATGTGAGGACTCTATGTAAAGCTAACCTTTTTTTCTGATTTAACATTTCGGAGTCCCGGTATATCTTATGGTACCCGTTAAAACACCATCTATTTGGTTACCCTTCTACCGGATTAGGATCGTAATTAGGTGGTATGGGCGCATCTCCTAAACTAGTGGACTCATATGACAACGTAGCCTCATCATGTGCATAGGAGCCAGAAGTAGACTAGCTCTGAGGTAGACCCTTCAGTAGAACAAGAATCGGACCCATCTTCAGACATGGAAATAGAACCAGTCGGTGACCCAATCCGTGTGTAATCCTCATCAAACTGGGAGACACCGACTACGTCGGTGACCACCTTCCGGGAAGTAATCATGGTATACTGATGTACAGTTGGGTATATACTTAAGGTCGGTGGAACAAATGTGGGATCATTTTTTGCATCGGTGTCCTCATCAATCACACTCAAAGTCGGGGAAACAGATTTGGACTTACCTCTATTTGTATAGATCATTTGCTTCTTGGATGCCATCGTACCTTTGGAGGAACTGTTACTCCCAAAACAACCCACAAATATACTCAGAATAATTTTTAGTCTATGAACGAACAAAAGAAAAAATAAAAAAAACTTCAAACAATAGGCTAAAGTGGCCATCAATTGCCCGTGGAACCGTTATTTATACTAGAGGTACCAAAAAGTTGGTCTTTGAAGGAAACTATGGATGTGCAGAACAGTCCAAAAATTAATCTACGGACCGTAGTCCACCTCTGTAGTTTAATACTTAGTTAATTTTTGCCAAGTTCTCCCTCTACGGACCTGGTCTACAGTCTATAATTTACTTCGAACGTAAATGGGGTTTCATTGATGGTGTGTATGCTAGGTCTAAGACATGTCTTATTTTAGAGACAAAAAATGGATCTATTTTCAATCAAATCCTAGTATATTCATGAATTTCAAGACAACTTATTACCTTACAAGCAATGAGGAGTGCGATGAAACCAAGCTTTGAAATACCAAAACTAAATTCCTAGTTGCACTGACCCTGGACACCGGATCATTGAAAATTTAAAAGGAGAGGTTTTGGGGGAAAAGTGGGGAATTTTAGGAATGTGGGGGATGAATTTCTGGTAGAGGATGATGAATTTATGGTAACAAGGAGTGATTTTTGTTATTTGGGAGGGGAAGAAACGGCTAGAGGGAGTTTCGAAGAAGTGGGAAATTATTTAAAAGTGAAAGATTTTAAATCACACATAGCATTTTAGTCACATTTTTACACATTTTACAGTAAGCTATTTTCCACTTACTGTAAGCCCATTTACATTTACAGTGAACTCTTGTTCCCTTTACAGTGAACTTCCTCTTATTCTAACTTTTTGACTTTACCAAGTAACCCTTTAGTAAGACTTGGTACAATGCATAGATATTGTCCCATAGCACTATCTACACTCAAGCATCACCTTAAGTCCACAAGGAAACCATACCTACAACCTTTCAAGTTGACACATACATTCATATAAGACCTTTTCATATAATAAGGCACATATTTATGGACCTCATCAATAGAGTGTTCCAGAATTAACCTGATCTTTTGTAATTATCTTCATTGATGAAATATTTGTATATTCTAAGAGTGAGGATGATCATATCATCCATTTGAGGGTTGTATGCAAGTCCTCAAGAAACGTTGTCTCAAGTGAGGGTATAAAGGTCGATCCAAAGAAAACCAAAGCAATTAGAAATTGGCCTAGACCTCTAACTCCCACCAACATAAGATGTTTCTTAGGTCTAGCCGAGTACTATAGAAGGTTCGTTGATGGGTTTCCATCCATTGCTTCTTTTTTAACAACGTTAACATAAAAGAAGGTTAAGTTTGAGTGGTTGGAGGCTTGTGAAAGAGGCTTCCAAGAATTGAAACATAAGCTTACGTCCGATCTGGTGTTGACTTTACCAGAGGGTACCAAAGGGTTTGTAGTTTATTATGATGCTTCTCGAGTAGGTTTGGGTTATGTCCTCATGCAACATCGTAAGGTGATAGCTTATGCCTGTAAACAACTCAAGGTGCATGAGAAGAACTATCAAACTTATAATCTTGAATTAGCGGCCTTGGTGTTTTCTTTTATAATATGGATGCATTATATCTATGGGGTACATGTGGATGTATTTACCAACCACAACAATCTTCAATATGTTTTTACTCAAAAGGAGTTCAATCTTCGAAAAAGGAGGTGGATGGAACTTTTGCAGGACTATGACATGAGTGCCCTTTACCACCTCGGCAAAGCAAATGTTGTTGTAGATTCCTTGAGTAGAATGACTATGGTTAGTGTATCACATGTTCCTGGTGATAACAAAGAGTTAGTGAAAGAGGTTCATAGATTGGCTCGGTTGGGTGTTCTAGTAGAATATTATTCAAATGGAGGTTTTACTGTTCATCATAACTCAAAATCATCTTTAGTAGTTGAGGTTTTACTGTCTAAACCACACCTTGTTCCTCTAAATATAAAGTTGAAGGAGTCGGTTCTTAGCAAGATCAATGAGTCATTCTCCCAACGGAGGATGGGATACTTAGGTACCAAGGTAGATTCTGTGTACCGGAGGTTGATGATTTGAGAAAACTAATTTTTGAAGAAGCTCATGGTTCCCAATATTCTATTCATTTGGGTGCGACCCACATATACTATGATCTTAGAGACGTCTATTGGTGGAATGGTTTGAAGAGGGACATAGCGTAGTTTGTGGCTAGGTGCACTAAATACTAACAAGCTAAGGAATAGCACAAAAAGTTGGGTGGTTTGACTCAAATAATGGATGTCCCTACTTGGAAGTGAGAAGATATCAATATGGACTTCGTTATTGAGTTGCCTCGAACCTGGAGGCAAAATGACTCAATATGGGTGTTTGTGGATAGGTTGATGAAATCTTGCCACTTTATCCCCATCAAGTCTACTTATTCGCGGAGGAATATGCTAGATTGTACATTAATGAAATTGCGAGCTTACATGGGATCCCTTTGTCCATCATCTCGGATAGAGGTGCCCACTTTACTTCTCATTTTTGGAGGTCTTTTCAAAAGGGTTTAGGTACTTAAGTGAAACTTAGTACAGTTTTTCATCCTCAAACGGATGGACAAGCGTAACATACCATTCAAACCTTAGAATATATGTTAAGAGCTTGTGTTATTGATTTCAAGCAAAATTGATACGACCACCTACTGTTGATTGAGTTGTCTTACAATAATAGCCACCATTCGGGTATTTCTATGGCACCTTTTGAAGCACTCTATGGTAGGAGATGTAGGTCACCGGTTGGGTAGTTTAGGTTTGTGACTCTTGACTTGATTATGAGGCTATTGAGAAAGTTCGAATGATTAAACATAGGTTTAAAACATCCTATAGTAGGCAAAAATCATCTGCCAACAATAGAAGAAGAGAGCTTGAATTTGAAATAGGTGATAAGGTCTACTTGAATATCTCACCCATGACAGTGGTGATGAGATTTGGTAAGAAGGGGAAACTAAGTCCCTGGTATGTTGGTCCTTATGAGACATTGCAACGTGTCAAAAAAGTTTCTATGAGTTGAAACTACCAAGTGAACTAGATTTTGTTCATCTAGTATTTCATGTTTATGTGCTCAAGAAATGTTTGGGAGACCCGGTGTCTATTTTCCCTTCTGAAGGATTAGGGGTGAATGAGAACCTTTCTTATGAAGAGGTTCCCGTTGAAATCCTAGATCGTCAAGTCAAAAAGTTGAGGAACAGATAGGTGGTCTGTAAAATTCCTATGGAGAAACCATCTAGTTGAAGGTGAAACATGGGAGGCCGAGGCCAACAGAAAGTCTGGCTACCCCCTCTCTTTCCTCTTTGAGGTAGTAATTTCTCTTAAAATGAAAAATATTATTAATGTGGAATTCGACTTCTATTTATAAGTATGTGTATAGCTTGGTAAGGATTCATACTAGAATGAGATTTCATGAAATTATTCTTTGATGATCTACTTGCATTTGTATGAATTGTGTATTTGCCTATTTGATATTGTAGTGTTTTGAAGTTTTCTTGAGAAGAAGAACTTTCATGCTGACTCTTTGTGTTCATGTTGAGTTCATTTTGATATTGAGAAGGCAGTTCCTCATAACGTGATGTGAAATGTTGAGCTCTTATATGTTGTAATTTATTAATTGGGTTGCTATGTGTAATGCCATGTTTATGTGTTGAATGGAGTTGTGAAGTACTCCTACGAGCTGTGACTCATTATGATTTTATGTTATTGGTTGGTTTGGCTGCTTGTATTGAGTTTCTTCTCTTCCTACAAAAAAGATGTTAGTGTCATTCGCGGACGAATGTTCCTAAGGGGGGAATAATGTAACACTCCACAAGTTCCATGACTTAGTCTAGAGTCTGACATGCTGAACTAAGACTTAAAAAAGTTTTTCTAAGCATAAAATAATGTATAAAATCTAATTAGGAAGTGTTAGAATAAAAACTTCAAGAAACGACCACGGCGCGTGTAGACTAGTGAAATTGAGCCAGTATGTCTTTGCATGTTTCAAAGGGTTTTAAGAGTCAGAATTGATGTCACGACTGGAATCTAGACCCCAGACGAGACCGGCGTCGTTGACCTCTCAGAGGTCGCAGACAAACCTACTTACGTTATTCTTACTTTACATAGGTTAATTTTAGCAGAAAATTTGAAACTTTTTGTTTCTAAACATTACTTACTAAATCTTTCTAATACATTCGTAATTCGTTCAACATCAACCATCTAAACATTAAGAGATAATCAAATGAAAGAAATAGTTCAATAACATAATCGTATAATTACCAAAATGGCATCCATACATAGTCTGAATAAAATAAGAAAGAAATGCTAGTGGAACATGCTCCACTAGCTCAACTCCTAAACTAAGCTAGAACATAAACAGTAGCATCCTCGAAAGCATGAGGACCTACCAAAAACCGGATGAATGCTGGACGTTCGGATAACTGCAGCAATGATCCTGTAGCTCTACCGTCCACCTGTGCCTGCACCTAAAATAGTAGATTTTGTATAGGGTTAGTACACACTTGTACTAAGTATGGGTATATGCAAGCACACACCAAGGACATGCATGAGAAAGAGTAGCTCTTTCCTAACAACATGATTTTTGGAAGTCAAGTCAGTGGACTTGCCAAATTGAGATTAGGAAAGTTTCCAAATTTGGATTAGGAAAGTAAGTGAGCTTTCCAAATTTGGATTAGGAAAGTGATACCATGAGAATAACATACTTCATCATACTTTTCACATTTGCACACAGCACATAACATTTACACATAGCACATTTCATATAACATACAGTACATTTTACGTGTAGCACATAACTTCTTTCATATCATTCATTCATATGCCATGAGACCTTGGAATAATGGACTTGACATTAAGACATCCCAGAAATGAGGGCTCAACATATGGGACCTCAACTAGGGAGTCTTCATTAGCAAACATAGAGTCTGCTTCATTCATTCATACGTACTTCATTTCATTTCGTTCATAGTCCAGTGTAACCACCGATTATACATAGGATGTAGTTTAAGACTTTCATTAGGTTCGTTGTGCAATGACCAAGAATGACCTAATGTCATTAGTTGAATCTAACTCACCTTTTGATTATCCTATCCTAACACCTTTGGTATCATTCATTTCATTGTGTGCATTATTTGAGGCTGGCCTCATTCATTCATTGGGAACTTTAACTTTAACCGACATAGATCATGTGAGCATCATGAAATCCAGTGTCTCCCCCACACTAAAAGAGGTGGAATCACCGACCAAAGTGATCCAATAACACGCTAGCGTACATGGGAATTTAACCCCGCCAGATCCCTATATTGGCAGTTTAGGTTTGAAGACTAGGAGATATAAGGAGACCCATACCCGGCAAGCCGGACAGTCTCATTTCATGAGAGTTACGTGAACCTCCGCCCTTCCTGAAAGAAGGCATCACCGCTCATAGCTAGCCTATCGGTGCTCAGTATAAAGTTCCATTACATTCATCTCATACGTCATGGAAGCTAACATATAGTATGAGGACATCATAGCTCATTAGATGATTTCTCATCTCATCATTCGTATTAAGTGCGTTAAGCTCAATACTCTCATTAGAGTGTTCATAGAGACTGGTCTCTTCATTATCTTACACTCTCATAGGTGAATACATGATGGTAACCTTTACTTAGGCTCATTTGAGATTACTCTCCTCATTTACATTAGCCTCATATCATGTTGTTACCACATTCATCATCATTTGCAATGCTGGAGTGATAGCTATTATTATATGAGAACTCTATCAAAGGCAAATGGTCATCCCAGTTACCTCTGAAGTCAATCACACACGCCCTCAACATATCCTCCAATGTCTGAATGGTGATATCTGCCTGCCCATCAGTCTGAGGGTGAAAGGCAGTGCTAAGCTTCACCTGCGTGCCCAAGCTCTTCTGGAAAGATCTCCAGAAATGAGAAGTAAACTGAGCTTCTCTGTATGAAATAATAGACAAGGGAATCCCATGCCATCTCACAATCTTATCAATATAGAGCCTCGCATAATCCTCGGCTCTGTAAGTAGACTTCACAGGGATAAAGTGGGCAGACTTAGTCAACCTGTCCACAATAACCCATATAGAGTCATGCTGCCTCCTAGTCCTCGGAAGCCCAACCACGAAGTCCATATTAATGGCCTCCCATTTCCAAGTCGGAACCTCAATAATCTGCGTCAGACCACCAGGCTTAAGATGCTCTGCCTTAACCTGCTGACAATTAGGACACTTGGCCACATATTCTGCAATGTCCTTCTTCATGCCATCCCACCAATAAATCTGCTTGAGATCATGATACATCTTGGTGGAACCTGGATGTATAGAATATCTGGAACCATGGGCCTCAGCAACAATCCTGGTCCGCAAATCACCCACATCTGGCACACACAGCCTGTCCTGATATCTAAGTATGCCATCACCTCCCAAAGCGAAAGACTCATTCATCTTCAGCAGCACTGAGTCCTTCAACTCCATCAACACGGGATCTAGATGCTGACCCTGCTTGACTTCAACTACCAAGGATGATTCAGAACTAGGATGAACTGAAATATCCCCACTAGTGGAGTCAACCAAAGGCACACCCAGTCTGGCCAGTCTGTGTACATCTTTGACCAGCTCCTTCTTCTCATCCTCAACGTGAGCTGTACTTCCCATGCTCATCCTGCTCAAAGCATCAGCTACAACATTAGCCTTACCTGGATGATAGTGCACATTCATGTCATAATCTTTCAACAGCTCCAACCATCTCCGCTGACGTAGATTCAACTCCCTCTGTGTGAACACGTACTGGAGACTTTTATGGTCTGTGAACACATCTACATGCACTCCATACAGATAATGCCTCCACAGCTTCAGTGCAAATACCACAGCTGCCAACTCCAGGTCATGAGTGGGATAATTCTTCTCATGAACCTTGAGTTGTCTAGATGCATAGGCTATCACCTTGCCAACCTGCATAAGAACACAACCTAAAACAACCCTAGATGCATCACAATAAACAGTGTAGTTCTCACCACACTTAGGCAAGGTAAGCACCGGGGCTGAAGTGAGTCTGTCTTTGAGCTCCTGGAAACTCTTCTCACAAGTCTCCATCCATTCAAACTTGGCTTTCTTCTTAGTCAAAGCTGTCAATGGGGCAGCAATGGAAGAAAAGCCCTCCACAAACCTGCGGTAGTAACCAGCCAATCCCAAAAAGCTACGGATGTCAGTAGGAGTAAGAGGCTTTGGCCAGTTCTTCACAGCCTCAGTCTTCCTGGGATCCACCTCCACGCCCTGATCGGACACAACATGACCCAGGAAGGTCACTGATCTCAGCCAGAATTCACATTTGCTGAATTTGGCATACAACTGATGCTGTCTAAGTACCTGCAAGGTTAGTCTCAAATGCTGTTCATGCTCTTCCTTGGTCTTAGAGTAGATGAGAATGTCATCAATGAATACTATGACGAAAGAGTCAAGGTATTCACGGAAGACCCTGTTCATGAGGTCCATAAATGCAGCAGGTGCATTCGTGAGACCAAATGACATGACTAAAAACTCATAGTGACCATAGCGGGTACGAAAGGCTGTCTTTGGGATATCTCCATCCCTAACCCTAAGCTGATGATACCCTGAACGAAGATCAATCTTAGAGAAGAAACTAGACCCTTGGAGTTGGTCAAACAGATCATCTATTCTGGGGAGTGGATACTTATTCTTTATAGTGATTTTGTTGAGCTGCCGATAATCGATACACATTATAAGAGTTCCATCCTTCTTCTTTACAAACAACACTGGAGCGCCCCATGGGGATATGCTCGGTTGAATGAAACCCTTGTCAGTGAGATCTTTTAACTGCAGCTTCAACTCTTTGAGTTCAGCTGGAGCCATTCTGTAAGGAGGAATTGAGATTGGTTTAGTATCGGGTTCTAAATCGATACCAAAGTCAATCTCCCGAAGGGGAGGGACTCCAGGTAAATCATCAGGAAACACATCTAAGAACTCATTCACTACAGGTAATGAGTCTATGGAAGGAATGTCATGGTCTAAATCATTAACACTCACAAGATGACACAATAACCCCTTGGACATCATTTTATTGGCCTTAAGGTTAGAAATCAAGGGGTTAGGACGACTCGAATTGTACCCCTCCCAGACTAACTCTTCTTCATTAGGAAAGCGAAATCTCACCACTCTACTACGACAGTCCAAGCAAGCATAACAACTGTGAAGCTAATCCATGCCAAGAATAACATCAAAATCATGCATGGGTAACTCAACCAGGTTTGCACACATAGTTTTTCCACTCACAACTATTGGGCAATCTTTGTATACTCTATCAGTTCTTACATTCTCTCCCAAAGGTGTACTAACCACTATAGGATCATGTAGAACTTCAGGCAATACCTCAAAAGTAAGAGCAAGCAGAGGAGTTACAAAGTAAAGTGTAGACCCTGGATCAAGTAATGCATAAACAGAAGTTGAGAATACTTGTAGCATACCTGTGACCACATCAGCGGACTTCTACTGCTCTTCTCTTCCCTTCAGGGCATAGAACCTGTTCCTCTTAGGATGCTCGGCTGCTGCTGCACCCTGGGGATTAGGCCTAGGCTGAGTATTACCTCCAGCCTGACCTCTATTCTGTGGACAATCTCTGACCATGTGTCCACTCTTACCACAACCGAAGCAGCCATAGTGCCCTGTCTGCACTCTCCACTGTGAGCTTGGCCACACTTAGCACAATTCTTCTTAGTACGTTGCATCTCACCTCCATTTCCCTTCTTGGGCTCAAGTCTGCCTCCTTTAGGTGTAGCACTCCTTTGAGGATTAGAATTCCCAGAACTCTGTTGCCCCTTTTTGAACCTTGGCTGCTCACGGATGCCAAAGTTATTCCTGTGGCCTCCATGACTGGATCCTGCCTGGTCTTGAGGCCTGGGCCTCCTAGCATCACGAACACATCTTTTTCTGCGGCTGTCCTCTACCTGCTGGACATGCACCATCAACCTGGAAAGATCCATATTGTCATGGAGCATAGCAGATCGACACTCCTCCTCCAGGTCTCCATTGATTCCTGTGAGGAACCTTCTCATCCCTGCTGTTAGAAACCAGGGAAGTAGCATACCTCGGAGATTTCAACAAGGTTCAGTATTATTCTTATTCCTACTATTAAATACTTAGGGAAAAACAACATACCTTGACAGCTTAACAAACTTCAGGGAATACTCCCTGACTGTCATGGAGCCTTGTTTGAGGTTGATGAATTCCTCAACCTTGGCCACCCTCATCTCCCTAGGAAAGAATCTCTCCAGAAATGCTGTCTTGAACAGCTCCCATGTGACTGGTACTCCACCTAAGACACGGCTATCTTGCCATATCTTGCACCAAGTCTGTGCTACATCCTTGAGCTGATAGGAAGCCAGCTCAGCCTTCTCAATGTCAGTGGCCCCCATAGCCACCAGAATCTTATGCACCTCATCTAAAAACTCCTAAGGATCCTCCGATGTCTTAGCCCCTGTGAAAATGGGAGGATTCATCCTCGTGAAATCCCTCAGTCTGTCAGCCATGCTACGGACCGGTGGGTTCTCCCTCTGAACATCCTGTCTGTTGACCTGGGCAGTCATAGCCTGGGCCTGCATGGTAATGGCCTGTGCCATTTGGGCCAAAGATGCCCGCACCTCAGCATCAGTCAACCCAGCTGGGTTAACTGGTATGGCCACTCCTTCAGCTGGAGCCTGGGGGAGATCCTGATTATCCCTAGCAGCTGCTCCTCCTCTCCTCTGACAAAATCCTCTCCTAGTGTTCATTCTCTGGAAAAACAAAAACGATTGATGTTAGACACACTCATAACACCAAGAATTCTGACATTTAGAAAAGCACGATAAGATCAGAAGAAGGGAAATATTCCTACGCATCATGCAGTCTCTAATCGAGGATAGTGGTGCACTTCACTACCATGACTTAGAAACTACTCAATGTGGTTGATGTGAACTTATTATTTTCGTAATTTAACCTAGTGCTCTGATACCAACTTTGTCACGACTGGAATCTAAACCCCAGACGAGACCGGCGTTGTTGACCTATCAGAGGTCGCAGACAAGCCTACTTACGTTATTCTTACTTTACATAGGTTAATTTTAGCGGTAAATTTGAAACTTTTTGTTTCTAAACATTACTTACTAAATCTTTCTAATACATTCGTAATTCGTTCAACATCAACCATCTAAACATTAAGAGATAATCAAATGAAAGAAATAGTTCAATAACATAATCGTATAATTGCCAAAATGGCATCCATACATAGTCTGAATAAAATAAGAAAGAAACGCTAGTGGAACATGCTCCACTAGCTCAACTCCTAAACTAAGCTAGAACATAAACAGTAGCATCCTCGAAAGCATGAGGACCTACCAAAAACCGGATGAATGCTGGACGTCCGGATAACTGCAGCGATGATCCTGTAGCTCTATCGTCCACCTGTGCCTGCACCTAAAATAGTAGAGTTTGTATAGGGTTAGTACACACTTGTACTAAGTATGGGTATATGCAAGCACACACCAAGGACATGCATGAGAAAGAGTAGCTCTTTCCTAACAACATGATTTTTGGAAGTCAAGTCAGTGGACTTGCCAAATTGAGATTAGGAAAGTTTCCAAATTTGGATTAGGAAAGTAAGTGAGCTTTCCAAATTTGGATTAGGAAAGTGATACCATGAGAATAACATACTTCATCATACTTTTCACATTTGCACACAGCACATAACATTTACACATAGCACATTTCATATAACATACAGTACATTTTACGTGTAGCACATAACTTCATTCATATCATTCATTCATATGCCATGAGACCTTGGAATCATGGACTTGACATTAAGACATCCCAGAAATGAGGGCTCAACATATGGGACCTCAACTAGGGTGTCTTCATTAGCAAACACAGAGTCTGCTTCATTCATTCATACGTACTTCATTTCATTTCGTTCATAGTCCAGTGTAACAACCGGTTATACATAGGATGTAGTTTAAGACATTCATTAGGTTCGTTGTGCAATGACCAAGAATGACCTAATGTCATTACTTGAATCTAACTCACCTTTTGATTATCCTATCCTAACACCTTTGGTATCATTCATTTCATTGTGTGCATCATTTGAGGCTGGCCTCATTCATTCATTGGGAACTTTAACTTTAACCGACATAGAGAATGTGAGCATCATGAAATCCAGTGTCTCCCCCACACTGAAAAGAGGTGGAATCACCGGCCAAAGTGATCCAATAACATGCTAGCGTACATGGGAATTTAACCCCGCCAGATCCCTACATTGGCAGTATAGGTTCGAATACTAGGAGATATAAGGAGACCCATACCCGGCAAGCCGGACAGTCTCATCTCATGAGAGTTACGTGAACCTCCGCCCTTCCCGAAAGAAGGCATCACCGCTCATAGCTAGCCTATCGGTGCTCAGTATAAAGTTCCATTACATTCATCTCATACGTCATGGAAGCTAACTTCTAGTATGAGGACATCATAGCTCATTAGATGATTTCTCATCTCATCATTCGTATTAAGTGCGTTAAGCTCAATACTCTCATTAGAGTGTTCATAGAGACTGGTCTCTTCATTATCTTACACTCTCATAGGTGAATACATGTTGGTAACCTTTACTTAGGCTCATTTGAGATTACTCTCCTCATTTACATTAGCCTCATATCATGTTGTTACCACATTCATCATCATTTGCATTTTTGTTTTTGTTAGTTATTCACCTCTTATTACGTGTATGTTCATTTCATCATTTCATTGTTCATCTCATCATATGCCAATGCACTTGGCCATTTAGTGTATTTACACTCATACTTAACCCTTCTAGGGTTCATCATTTCATTTCATACGTCTTAGGATCACTTACTTTTGAACGTATGTTAGACTTATGAGTCTATACACACAAGCCATGAGGCTTCATTCGTAGTTCATTAAGTAATTCTTACATTCCTAAGATTATGTAGTACAAGACTTATGTATCTTGTAATTATGCCAATATCTTGAATTTGATCTAAGTAGGTGGCATTATTCTTGGATGATTTGTTCACGTATGACTTATGTATCAAACGGAAGTTTGGGCAAGGAATCCCAAGTCTTGAATCAATTGAATGTCATTTACATTATTAATTGATTTTATTCTAATAGTCATAACATTTTAACTCTAAGTCAAATCACAATATTAAATTTGAAGGCTTACTTTTCTATTTTAAATTTCTCTTGCATTGGCCGATGGGTTGTGGGTTCAAGCCCCCACAACCCCATTTTCGTATTTCTTTTATTTGATTCGGCTCATATGAGGCTTTGGGACCCGAGGTCGAGTCCCCTCAGCCACACTAAATTATTTTTTAATTTCCCTTCCATTCCATTCGCTTAGGCCGAGAGGTTGTGGGTTCGAACCCCCACAACCTCTTTATTTTATTCTCCTTTTTGAAAGTTGACTGTGAGATTCTGGGGTCGAATCCCCACAGCCTCATTTTATTTTTATATTTATCTCCCTCATCCGCATAGAGGTCGTGGGTTCGAATCCCATGCCTCTCAAAATTTTTCTTTATTTTTCCTTTTTCTTGGTTTCTAACCGAGAGGGTGTGGGTTCGAACCCCACCCCTCTCACTTCTTATTTTCTTTTTCTTCACACTGATTTCCCAACCAAGACAGGTTCGAATCCCCCTCACCACACGAATTTTCTTCTTCTTTATTTTATTTTATTTTTATTTTTAAAGGGGTGAGGTCTCGGGTTCGACCCTCAATGACCTCACCTAATCTTCCTTATTTTTCTTGGCATTCTAAACATCTTAATTTGGCAGAGATATATCAAGAAAAATGCTGGAAATTCAAAGTAACTTCTTTACTCATTTTTATCTCCATTTATTAGTAAATTCATAGGACAATACATAGTTCGTTTGGTACGTTCTTTAACACAATTTTTTTTCACGAATTCTTAACCAAAATGTTTACTCCTCAATTCAGCCACACTTCATGTCACATGAACATCACATTTTACTTCAATTAGTGTACATAAAACAACCAACAAAATATTAACAAAAATCAAGCCCCTAGGCCGAGACTCAACATGCCATACACATTTTGTTTTTCTTAATTCGAACACACACATGGTTGTATTTTCATGAATTAACATACATCCAATACATTAACATTCAGCACAAACATCACATAATCCTAAGTCTACCAGCATTCATACCAACCTACATTCGTTGGGAGCTAATGACAGGGACATGCAATAGGGGAATCAACCTTAGTTTTTGAGCCAAATATACTGAGTCCTAGGGGTCTCTTGGGAAAGGGACCAAGAGTAAGAAAACCCATACCTTGTTTTCTTGTTAAATGTTCAAAATGCTGCCCAAGAACTCCTCCACAAATCAGTCCACACACCCAAAGTCACACCTTACCCGACTAGTGTAGTACGTTTTGCTTAACGTTACGGATTGCTTCCTCTTTTGTGTTCCTATCTTTCAAGTTCTTGATGAACTTTTGCCTTTACTTTATTTTTCTTTTGCTGATTGATTCCTCATGTTTTCAGCCAAGACAAAGAGAGTGAAAGAGAGAGAGAAATCGTGCAAAGAGAGTGGGGGAAAAGGGAGATAGAAGTCTAGTAGAAGTAGGACTTTGTGGGTTTGAATTAGTCAACTCAATAATTAATCAAAATTAATAAAAAATATGATTTCTTTTTCCTAAATCAGCTAATATTAATTATTTATTAAAAACTAAGTTAACACATTAAACTAAAAGCAAGTTTAATCTTGCTTCTAGTGGGGTTCGAACCCGGGTGACCCCATTTTGCGAAAATGGGTCACTTCGGGTTGCCCCACCCGAATTTCTTTATTTTTTTAACTTAATTAATTAAATAATTAATTACTCAGGGTAATTACAATATTACCCTTGGCCTGGAAAAGACCATTTTACCCTTGGACCCTCAAAACTTGAAATATCTACTTTTGAGTCCGGTAAAAACTCTTTCGATTAAATCTTCGTTTTCGTGAGCCTCACATGGTTTGTTCCAACCTTTCAAAGCTCAATTAACTCCCCAAGTTAGTTGGCTTGGTCGTAGTAAGGGTTCTGAGGTCTGTTTCTACGCGTATCAATACGTGTGGACCTTGGTCTAATCGCAAGCATTCTGGAAACACCTAAGTCTTGATCCTATTCATTTTTAGGGTTGTTACAATTGAGTTCAAATTTGTGGAAAGGTGTGGAACATATATTAGAAAGTGTTTAGAGTTAAATATTTTGGGTACGACTCCCCAAGGACCACCCTAGGGGTACTTGAGGAGGACCCATCCATTGACTCTCAAAAGTTGTCTGTTGGCAGTGTGCAACCACGAGCACAAACGACGATCCATCATTTGAAAGACACTACGTTGTTTGCTGTCATTAATTGACACTTATATATTTGAAAGTTTGACTTCAAAACCCCCTCTGTGACCAAAATCCCGGACTGCTAATATGATCTGTAGTCTGGTTGACGCCCCGTAAACGGTGATTCATCGATTGGGGTCTTGGTTTAATGCGAAATTCCTTCCAAGCTTAGGTCAGTGAGTTATTAATAATTAGGGGTTACGGGGTGGTTAATTAAGTTAGTTGGGGACTATATAAGTGTTCCAACTCCTTAAACCCAACTCAACACCTCATTCTTCCCACACCCAATTCACTCCAACTTCACTCTACTTTTACTCTCTTTTCAAAAGACACCATTGAAGACCAAGGTTCACGAGGGATCCAAGACTCAAGTTTTCTTCCATAAATATTCAAGGATTACTATGTTATGGAATATATTCACTGTTGTGATCTCTTTCCCCATGAGGCTCTTCAAAATTGGTTTCCAAATATGTTTAAAACATGGATTTACATCCAATTTCGTGAATCGTTGATGAAATTTATTTGATGTTGAATTACTTTGATTAATAATGATATATTATGATTTTTTTATTTGTTAATTGTTATAGTTCTTATTCTTTGACATGTTTTGTATAAAAGTCTCATGATTGAACCATTTTCCCTACACCTAGTTATGAATTGGACTTGTAGATAATTAGGGTTGTTGGAATTCATTATGTTTTTGCTTAATTCATTATATTATGATTATGGTGATTGGATTATTGGATAATTGTGATTAATTGAGTTTAAGCCCTTGAATAAGCTTCTTGGAAGACATTGGTAAGATCTTTGAGATTATGATTTCTCTACTTCAATTATATTGGTCTATTCTTGATGATGATATTCAATTGGATTATGATTTTGTGAATACAATAGGATGATGATATGATGAATATGATGGCATGTTGTGAATATGTTTAATGTGATATCATGGTAAGGGTATGATAATGCAAGGTTGAAAGTGACTCTCTTGAGTACCTACTATTATAACTATGATGTATTGATCTCACTAATAATTGGGTTTTTATAACGCCCCGAAATGAACTAAGGTGAACTATAGCCTCATGATTGTTTATCGAGTTGACTTTAAGTTAAACGGAGTTAGTTTAGTGTCCTTAGGTAGTGCGCAAAGTTTCATGAAGTTTGGAGGTCAAACAACCAAGAACGTCCAAGGCATTCGAAAGATATGCCTTGAGTCGACCTTGTACATCTAGACGAGTTTCGTCGAGTTTTATGTGTTCGTTTTGGATGAAATTCATGTGAGAGGTGTTAAACTTATAGATGATCATATTTGTGTTGGAAACGTTCGATAAATTATCCCTAAGGACCATCGAAGGGTCCTTGAGGAAGGGCCAAAAACCTGGTAAGCAGGCTGTCCCAGGCAGCCTTGGCGACGGAGCAGTCGATGGCCAGTCATGGCTGTGACGCCCCGTAACAAGGTTCCGTCGTGGGGGACTTGTTCAAGGGTGTATAGGGTACCCTTGGCAAGCCTCTGAAGTTTTCAACGGACGGTCAGGACGGGCCGTTGCACCCGTGATGCCCCGTCACTAGCAGGTCGTCGCAAGTCTGTCCCTGTGCGCAAATTTTTCTGCCAAGTTAGGGGTGAACTTGTAAATTAACCCCACGTCTAAATAAGAGTTTGGAAGGTTTGTTAAGGGATTTTTGGGTATATTAAATGAGTTTTAAACCCTAGACCTAGACAAGACCCCCTCACTTCTAAATTCAACTCTCTCTCTCTAAAGAAAATCTGTCCAAGACTCCATTGAAAGCTAGAGGTCAAGGAAGGATAGGAGGGATGGTTGGACGTGTCTTTTCATCAAAAACTCTTGTATTTGTCTTGCTTAGTTAGGTATGGTATCCATTCTTGAATATAAGTTCATTCAAGAATACAATTTCCAAAATGGTTTTCAAAAGGGTTTCTAAACTCAAGCTTCTTCTAACTTTGATTTCTAGTATGGGTCTTCTTGTATTTAAGTTCTAATGGTTGAAATGTATTTATCATGGTTTGAATTGATGATTTTGATGTTAAAACTCCATGAAACTCTTGTATATGCATACTCCAACTTTTGGCTTGGAAATGGGTTATGTGAGCATGATTTGAGTAAGGTATGAACTTGGGTCTTCTTGTGTATGTCATGTTGGTGTAGCTACTGCCCTAAGGTCTTTAATACGGTGAAATATTGACAAATTGCTTATGGGTGATGATGGTTTGATTTGTTGATGAATTGCTCTCATTGTATATTTCTTATTATGAATTTGCTATTTGAGTGGTATGGTCCACCTTATGGGTGGCGGTGCTAATTGATGAACTTGATGTCACTTAGTATGTTTTGAGTATGTGATCTTGAAGGTCTAATATGTCAAATGAAGATATATAGGAAATGGGTCTTGTATTGTGTTTGATGTAGCTTGAATTGCATGTTTAACCTAGTTTATGTCTAAATGAAGTGTATGATTATGAGAAGCATGTAGAGTGTGTAACTTGACGAATTTAGGTTAAAGTATGTGTATAACTTGATGATAATGAAGCGATGCTTATATGCAAGGTGTGCACATGTACACACACACACTCTTTTAAGATTTGTATTATGCCAAGTTGAGCAAAAAGGGGAATCTTGAGGTGGACATACTTCGTGAGTTGAGATGTAGTGTCTAGTAGCAACCTCTCCATTCCTAGTGATCTTTCTAAGATCTATTATGTTGAGAAATCCGTGGGGAGTTATGCCTAGCACCGAGAGGATATGAAGGGGAGGTGGATTGCACTTCGTGAGTTGAGATGTTGTAATCCAAAGTACCTTTTGAGATGAGTACTCCTCGTTAGTAGAGAGTGAGTTACTTAGTAGCAATCTCCTTATCCCTTAACTATGTGCCCGCATAGGTGTAGCTATTGGAAAAGCCATGTAAACGCTAAGAAGCATGACCTTACACTAGGCAAGTACGAATCCCTCATCCGATAGGGGTTAATATCGGGATTCCATGTCTAGCTCTCATGGTCTTTGTCGGTTAAGCTAACACCCACAAAGAATTGATTTGAAACTAATTATCTTGTATATTGTTGATTTTGTGTATGTATGTCGTGAAGTGCTCAATCCACATTAGTTACCGAGTAGGAGCATTGAGTGGGAGTAGTAGTATGGGATGCTATTCTCACACTGCACTTGGTGTGACCTATACCTACTATGTGAGAAGAGTAGCTTCATGAAATCCGTGTGAATGAGTACTATGGTGTAGTGTTATGGATGATTATTGTGGAGTACTTGAGCAAATGGAATCCATTAGGATTACTAAGTGGGAGTGGTAGTATGGGATGCTACTCTCACATTGCACTTGGTATGACCTATATTTTTCGTGAGTGTCTTGCATATATTAGCCAAGGGCGTGGATTTGATTTCCAACGAAGTATGCCTAAGATTTGGTAGTTTTAAGGATCGCTTTGGTGTGCTTTGAAGGTAGGTGTAATGAAAATCCCTTCTTAGCTCACTTTAGGGAGTCTTAGGATAACCTTGGGTTAGGGCAACTTCAAAGGAAAAAGAGTTCATATGACTTGGACCGTGCCAATCACTGTGAGGTCTTCATTGTAAGAATCCAATATATTCACTGTGATGCTTTATTCAATTGTCATTGTAAGTTTAGTAAGTTCATTGAAATGTTCCTTTTGATTACTCTAAGTTTTGGTAAAGTTGCCATAAAGTGTTGATTGTCGATTCTTATGTTGGTTTGTTTCTAGATTCATGAATATTTCTTTAATTGCATGACAAGTTATTTTTACTAAAATGTCCCTTTTTGTATGTTTTTGCATATGCCATGCTTAGTACATTGTTGTACTAACCCCATACTTTTATATACCTTATGAGTATAGGTTAGAAGCCTTTTTTGAGGATCGGAGTTGAAGCTTGGGAATTCTATCTCTCAAGAATTGGGTATGTCCTCATATATTCGAGGACATAGTTTTATGTTTCTTAGTTTCTTAATTAAGACTTAAAATGTATTTACTTTTATTGTAAAGGGCCGTGTCCCTAAGATTCCAAGTTGTGAGTTTAAGTTGGCTGGTGACGATAAGATTTTCCTAGTATATATGAAAAGACTCCTTTATTTATTATTATCGTGAAAAGTTTTAATTCCGCACTACTTTTCATGCTTTATGTTATGAATGCTAGTTAGAGGGCTTGTACGAGACCCCAAAGAGGTCAAGTATGCCCGATCATGATTTGTAGGTTTTCCTAACTTTTAGGGGGGGCTTTCGGGTCGTGACAGACTTGGTATCAGAGCATAAGGTTTTGGGAAATAGTTTAAGGTCTGAAAGTCTCACAAGCCACATCTAGTAGTATCTTGGTCATTGGTGTGAGTCGCGACACATCCATGGACAAGAGGCTATAGGATGTTAGAAGTTTCACTTTCTTCTCTATTCTAGTATCGTGCGTTAGAGTTGAGTATATAAGGTGTCTTTTATCAACCTCTTCTTTTTGTGTTTTTAGGACATGAATACGAGGAGATCGACCGCTAGAAGGGAGGAGGGAGGTGTACCAAATGAGCGAGTCCTTCCCCGCGTTGACCAAGTTCCTATTGTTGGCTTAGGGGAGGAAAATGAGGAGGTTCCTCTTCAAGAACCTCAAGTGCCTCCTATGCCTCAATCTCCTTTTGTTGAGGAAGATATGACTAATGCGTAGTTGAGGGCTGCCCTAATGAACTTGACCCAACTCATGACGGCTCAAGCTCAAGTTGTCAACAATCACTTTGTGGGCCAAGCTAACCTAGGAGATAGGCCCCAACCAAATGCTAGTACTCCCGCTTTTAGGATTCGGGATTTCATGAGAATGAACCCTCCTACTTTTCATGGCACTAAGGTGGATGAAGATCCACAAGTCTTAATAGATGAGGTTTTCAAGGTGGTAGATGCTATGGGTGTGACCCCTAGGGAGAAAGCGGAATTGGCCGCTTACCAGCTTAAGGATGTTTCTCAAGTGTGGTATGAGTAATGGAGGGGTGAGAGACCCTTAGAAAGAGGATCGGTTGATTGGAAGGAATTCAAAGAGGCTTTCCTAGATAGATTCTTTCCTTTAGAGTGGAGGGAGAAGAGGATGGTAGAATTCATGAACCTCCGTCAAGGGGGAATGAGTGTGCAAGAGTACTCTCTCAAATTCACCCAACTCTCTAAGTATGCCCCAACCATGGTAGCCAACTCTAGGGCTAGGATGAACAAGTTTGTGATGGGCGTGTCTAGCTTGGTGGAAAAAGAGTGTCGTACGGCTATGCTTCTTAATGACATGGATATCTCTAGGCTCATGGTTTATGCGCAACAAATTGAGGAGTCCAAAATTAAGGAGATAAGGCAAGAGGGTAAGAGACCCAGGTCGGATGATTCTAGTCACCAAAGGCCTAAGAAGAGGTTTTATCCCCAAGATTCTTCTATGGGAAACAAGGATAGGGCTCCAAATCAATCTTCTCAAGGTGGTGGTCATTCCTTTGAAAGGGCTAGGTGCCCTACTTGTGGCAAGCAACATGGGGGTAAGTGTCTTGCCGGATCGGATGGTTGTTTTGCATGTGGTAATAAAGGCCAGAAGATGAGGGACTGCCCAAACCTTAAATCAAGGGGGAGAGATGTCAATCAAGCTTCCCTAGATCCTAATGCCCCCAAGAAGAACCCTTTCTATGGGATGGGGGCTAGAAAGGATAGTTAATCCGGATTGATGGTTATGGTAAGTCACAACTCTTTGTTATTGTTGATTTTGTGTGATGAGATGAGTTTATATGGTTTTATAGTTCATATGATCATGTCATCTTGATAAATTGCTCAAAGAGTGGAATTTTGAAAGTTTTGTATGTTTGACAGTGTTACAGTGAATGTTCACTGTGAAAAATTTGCAATTTGAGAAAAATTTGCCTTGCCTTGATTGAAGTTTAAATATGTGCAAATTTATTGTATATGAGCATGTTTGATTTTGGAGAAGGTAGTTCCTCCATAAAAGAAGTTTAAGGTTGAGTTTTGACTTTGTGAAGTTTGGTAAAGGTTGTCTATGTTGATAAGAGTTGAAAGTCTGAAATGATATTCCTTGCTAATTGATGCTTTTATTGTTGATGTTTTGATCATGATCTAAGTGAATTATATGATGCTAAGAGAGTCCTTGTTGATCTTAAAAAATTTAAGTGTCATTCGAGGACGAATGTTATTCCAAGTGGGGGAGAATATAACGCCCCAAAATGAACTAAGGTGAACTAGAGCCTCATGATTGTTTCTTGAGTTGACTTTAAGCTAAACGGAGTTAGTTTAGTTTCCTTAGGCAGTACGCAAAGTTTCGTGAAGTTTGGAGGTCAAACGACCAAGAACGTCCAAGGCATTCGAAAGATATGCCTTGAGTCGACCTTGTACGTCTAGACGAGTTTCTTCAAGTTTTATGTGTTCATTTTTGGATGAAATTCATGTGAGAGGTGTTAAAATTATAGATGATCATATTTGTGTTGGAAACGTCCGGGAAATTATCCCCAAGGACCATCGAAGGGTCCTTGAGGAAGGACCCAAAACCTGGTAAGCAGGCTGTCCCAGGCAGCCTTGGCGACGGACCAGCCGATGGCCAGTCATGGCTGTGACGCCCCGTCACAAGGTTCCGGGGACTTGTTCAAGGGTGTAAAGGGGACCCTTGGCAAGCCTCTGAAGTTTGCAACGGACGGTCAGGACGGGCCGTTGCACCCGTGACGCCCCTTCACAAGCAGGTCGTCGCAAGTCTGTCCTTGTGCGCAGATTTTTCTGCCAAGTTAGGGGTGAACTTGTAAATTCACCCCACGTCTAAATAAGAGTTTGGACGGTTTGTTAAGGGATTTTTGGGTATATTAAATGAGTTTTAAACCCTAGACCTAGACAAGACCCACTCACTTCTAAATTCAACTCTCCCTCCTAAAGAAACTCTCTCCAAGACTCCATTGAAAGCTAGAGGTCAAGGAAGGATAGGAGGGCTGGTTGGACGTGTCTTTTCATCAAAAGCTCTTGTATTTGGCTTGCTTAGTGAGGTATGGTATCCATTCTTGAATATCTTTTCATTCAAGAAGCCAATTTACAAAATGGTTTTCAAAAGGGTTTCTAAACTCAAACTTCTTCTATCTTTGATTTCTAGTATGGGTCTTCTTGTATTTAAGTTCTAATGGTTTAAATGTATTTATCATGGTTTGAATTGATGATTTTGTTGTTAAAACTCCATGAAACTCTTGTATATGCATACTCCAACTTTTGGCTTGGAAATGGGTTATGTGAGCATGATTTGAGTAAGGTATGAACTTGGGTCTTCTTGTGTATGTCATGTTGGTGTAGATACTGCCCTAAGGGCTTTAATACGGTGAAATATTGATAAATTTCTTATGGGTGATGATGATTTGATTTGTTGATGAGTTGCTCTCATTGTATATTTCTTATTATGAATTTGCTATTTGAGTGGTATGGTCCACCTTATGGGTGGCGGTGCTAATTGATGAACTTGATGTCACTTAGTATGTTTTGAGTATGTGATCTTGAAGGTCTAATATGTGAAATGAAGATATATAGGAAATGGGTCTTGTATTGTGTTTGATGTAGCTTGAATTGCATGTTGACCTAGTTTATGTCTAAATGAAGTGTATGATTATGAGAAGCATGTAGAGTGTGTAACTTGATGAATTAAGGTTAAAGTATGTGTAGAACTTGATGATAATGAAGCGATGCTTATATGAAAGGTGTGCACATGTACATACACACACTCTTTTAAGATTTGTATTATGCCAAGTTGAGCAAAAAGGGGAATCTTGAGGTGGACATACTTCGTGAGTTGAGATGTAGTGTCTAGTAGCAACCTCTCCATTCCTAGTGAGCTTTCTAAGATAGACTATTATGTTGAGAAATCCGTGGGGAGTTATGCCTAGCACCGAGAGGATATGAATGGGAGGTGGATTGCACTTCGTGAGTTGAGATGTTGTAATCCAAAGTACCTCTTGAGTTGAGTACTCCTCGTTAGTAGAGAGTGAGTTACTTAGTAGCAATCTCCTTATCCTTTAACTATGTGCCCGCATAAGTGTAGCTATTGGAAAAGCTATGTAAACGCTAAGAAGCATTACCTTACACTAGGCAAGTAAGGATCCCTCATCCGATAGGGGTTAATATCGGGATTCCATGTCTAGCTCTCATGGTCTTTGTCGGTTAAGCTGACTCCCACAAAGAATTGATTTGAAACTAATTATCTTGTATATTGTTGATTTAGTGTGTGTATGTCGTGAAGTGCTCAATCCACATTAGTTACCGAGTAGGAGCATTGAGTGGGAGTAGTAGTATGGGATGCTATTCTCACATTGCACTTGGTGTGACCTATACCTACTATGGGAGAAGAGTACCTTAATGAAATCCGTGTGAATGAGTACTATGGTGTAGTGTTATGGATGATTATTGTGGAGTACCTGAGTAAATGGAATCCATTAGGATTACTAAGTGGGAGTGGGAGTATGGGATGCTACTCTCACATTGCACTTGGTATGACCTACATTTTCCGTGAGTGTCTTGCATGTGTTAGCCAAGGGCGTGGATTTGATTTCCAACGAACTAAGCCTAAGATTTGGTAGTTTTAAGGGTCGCTTTGGTGTGCTTTGAAGGGAGGTGTAATGAAAATCCCTTCTTAGCTCACTTTAGGGAGTCTTAGGATAACCTTGGGTTAGGGCAACTTCAAAGGAAAAAGAGTTCATATGACTTGGACCGTGCCATTCACTGTAAGGTCTTCATTGTAAGAATCCAATATATTCACTGTGATGCTTTATTCAATTGTCATTGTAAGTTTAGTAAGTTCATTGAAATGTTCCTTTTGATTACTCTAAGTTTTGGTAAAGTTGCCATAAAGTGTTGATTGTCGATTCTTATGTTGGTTTGTTTCTAGATTCATGAATATTGCTTTAATTGCATGACAAGTTATTTTTACTAAAATGTCCCTTTTTGTATGTTTTTGCATATGCCATGCTTAGTACATTGTTGTACTAACCCCATACTTTTATATACCTTATGAGTATAGGTTGGAAGCCTTTTTGGAGGATCGGAGTTGAAGCTTGGGAATTCTATCTCTCAAGAATTGGGTATGTCCTCATATATTCGAGGACATAGTTTTATGTTTCTTAGTTTCTTAATTAGGACTTAAAATGTATTTACTTTTATTGTAAAGGGCCGTGTCCCTAAGATTCAAAGTTGTGAGTTTAAGTCGGCTTATGACGATAAGATTTTCCTAGTATTTATGAAAAGACTCCTTTATTTATTATTATCGTGAAAAGTTTTAATTCCGCACTACTTTTCATGCTTTATGTTATGAATGCTAGTTAGAGAGAGACCCCAAAGGGGTCAAGTACGTCCGGTCATGATTCGAAGGTTTCCCTAACTTTTAGGGTGTCCTTTCGGGTCGTGACAGTTTTAATGAAAGGAAGTTCTAATTCTAAACCGAAAGAGATATGATCATGATTATACAAGGGGTTAGACTTATATTGCCTATATTAAGAATGACTTAAATGAATTTTAAAAAAAAGGACTTCACCTTACGATCGAGCAAACTAGATATGAGATGTTTCCCTTCCCAAGTCTAAAGGTAAATTCACTATTGATCTCATGAGATGGAGACTACAATGAAATTTTGCATAAAAAGGGTTCTAGTATGTCTCCTAGTTCCTTAACTATGTTTCTTCAATAGGAATACTAGCTAGTGGATCCACCTAGAATTTTATGTTCATATTTTGGTTCTACCTTGGCAAGTAAAGCACTTTCTTTCGTTGTAGTGTTTCATGACACTGAATTCCATGTTTAGCTCACATGGTCTATGTCGGTTAAGGTGATTGTTCGAGAAAGTAAAAATTAATGAATGACTGTATTAAAGTTGGACACTAACTAGGGTGAATTAAGCGGTTCTACTTAGTATGGGTAAGGGTATGGAACCTTTTTTATGCATTGCAAAAGTTTCCCTTGATGGGAGTCCTAGGAGGTTGTTCTTACGTTCCAATGTACTTATGATATCATGAATAGTATATAACTTGGTCCTATATTATATTTTTCTTATATAATGTTGGTTTGATTTGATGAACATAATATTGGTCTAAGTTGCTATATCTGTTGACGACTACTCATGATTTTATGTTATATGAAGCAAGACATTACTTATGATATATTTTCTAGTTTACTTGATTATGTGGGGTTATGGGGCTTCACATGAGAATTGAACTTGTAGGTTTGGGATGGAATTGTTGGTAAGGGTCTTGTATGCCTTGATGATATGAACTCTAGAACATGATATGCTAATATGACATTATATTGGTGTTGTTCTTATATATGAATATGAGTGTTTCTTATGTTGTTTTGATCATTGGGTTGGGATAAAGACTTTTCAAATAACTTAGAATGTTTTTAATGAAATGGTCCCTTTCATGCATGTGTTCAAATGTTTTAAGTGCATGTGTTTCCATACTTTGTACAAGTGGTTGTACTACCCCATTTTCTTTATCTTTCTACAAAAATGTAGGTTGGATACGTTGAGGTGCTTAGAGACAATTTGCAAGAAGACTTGGACTTTTCCTCAAGTTGTTGGCAAGTCCTCAATGTTGCGAGGATGGTGCCACTTATCTGGCTTAGTAGGATTGCTTATGTCTAAAGACGCTTGTTCTTTCCTTATTCTTGAGACTATTGTTGTGAGCCTACATGTGGCATATTGTACTTGTAATGGATATGCCAAAACATTGTAATTATCTTTTAAGTGGTTATATGTGAGACGAAGTATAAGACTACTATAATGAATCGACTATGCTAAATGGCAAGTCTATGTACATTTGATAAGATAGGAGTCTATGTAAACTCCATATATGATATATGAGAAGTCTAAGTATACTTCACTGTGTGAAAGTTTTAATTTTCCCCATTTTCTCTACCAATGATATGCCATGATGTATGATAAGGGATAGTCTAAGTCCTCTTCGAGGACGAAGATGCCGGTTATGTGTCACATCCGCGGAGCACCCCTTAGAAGTAACATGGCGTAATTGACCTGTCGGAGGTCTTATAAAATCCCATAGTTATCATTCATCGCATTGTCATAGTAAATTTAGCGGAAAATTTAGAACTTTTCATAGCACATCATATGCTAGAAACATCACTTCATATAAATAGAATACCGTCATGCATAGATAAAGACTCTAGTCTTTTTTTTTCCATTCTAGACTCAACATGATAAGAGTACATTATGTACACGACCCTTATAACATAATAAATAACTACACTTATACATAACTTTACAGTAAAGACATGACTTAGGAATCCTTGAATTTAAGGATCCCTTTCCCTGATCTTGGAAATGACATATCAAGCTCATCAATAATATAGACATCCTTTAAGATTCCATAATCTACACTTTGTGTAAAAAGTAGAGCAGAATGGAGTTAGTACAAGAATGCACTAAGTATGGCATCCATGCAAAAACATGCATTTAAAAGGGACGTTTTCTCTAAATCATACTTCATGCCTTTTTGAGTAAATCTTCATAAAAACTTTATATAATAGAATATATATCATTCACATACTTCATATATACATATTCAAAGGCTAAACATCATAAAAAATCACATATAGACTTTAAGCCATAATTGAGGTCACTTCACAGTGAACTCTTTTGCTTTACAGTGAACTCCTCCTTTTAACTCATTAACCTTCCAAGTAATCCTCTAGTTATACTTGGTGCAATGCATCACCTTAGGACCACAAGGAAAACATACATACAATCTACATAAATCAACACATACCATCATAGAAGCATAATACATCATAGACACATTTAACTGAAGACCTTGAGAACGTTACAGTAAACTCACTACTAGAAATTTGACTTACAGCAACGCTTATGTTGCCACAGTTATTCAATTTTAGAAATAGCTCACCTATTACAACAGTTATAACCGTGGCCAAATATCCTTGAATCTAATAGAACAATTCTTTAAATGAATTGTGGCATCATCCCTATAACCGTCCCTATACAGATTCTATGGCTACAAATTTGAGAACTGTTGCAATAGCGAACTCTATGACAACGGTTAGCGAACTCTATGACAATGGTTATTTTAGGAAAAATATTGTGGTTCTGTTTTTTATCACTAAAAATATTTCCCTCCATTAATTTTGCAAAGGGCCAGATATAGTCTCTCATTAAAAAATCTACAAGAAAAAAACCCTATTAACTAGAAACTTTCAGCGAACAGGGAACGATTGAAGCAGAACGACGAAGCAACAGGCAACGATTGAAGCAGCTATTTTAGATATTTTCAGAGAGCTTTTGGTGTGGAAAACAAGAGGAATTGATTTCTAAGCTCTTGATAACAAGCTCTTGTACAACGAAGATTTTGGTGAAGCTCGTTGGTTCTCTTGGACAGCTAGGGTCGACTACAGTTCCTCCATATAAAGGTGAATAATGTTTAAGTTTTCTCTGCTAGTTCATGATTTCTTAGTCTCCATTCGATTATTTATAAAAAATCTTAAAGAATAAACAATGGGTTAGTCTTAAATCTATGTTTTTTTGTTCTAATCAAGGTAGTGTATACACTTCCCTTGTTTGAATTTGTGATGTATACTGAAACAGGAAAAGAAAAAACTTCTAAATTTAAGTGAAAGTTGAGTATTTTGGTTTAAACTTGCAGAGGATTTAAGGTTAAACTTGAAGATGATTTAGGGTTGAGTACTGTAGAACAATCGGTTAAAAACCTTTTTGTGTTCTCGTCTCAGTGTCGCTGCCCCAAAAAGATAGTCCTTTAAACCTTAACTTGTTTTAAACAGAATTTTGTTTTGATGTGAAGCTTAATGTCACCTTTTGTTCTCCTTTGTTCAAATGCTTCTTTTCATTTTTGATTTACTGTTGGTGCCTAGTGATGGACAGTTTGACTTCAAATTGAGTGTGTCTTAGTTGTTTGAGGTATAAGCAATCTCTTGTGTTTGTTTTTGTTTTGTTCTCTAGTGATATGGCTTCAATCACTTGTTGGTTCCTTTGAATGATTTTAGTCAAGTACGTTTTAGGAGTTATCTATCGACTTTATTTATGTTTGGTTAGCATGGTTTCTAGTTGTCTGGTTGCTTTACTGTTCCTCTATTCCAGCTTGTGTGCTTGCTTCCTTTTACTTATCGGATTAATTTGAGTAGTTATTTTTCTCATGTTTGTTTGTGATATGTGGAGCTTCGTCTTTCATCTTTAACAAATTTCGATGATTTTAAAGAGCATAGAACAGGGAGGTTGCAACTATCCACCTAGTTCTTTTAATTTCTTTGCTCATCTCATTAATCCTTGAACTATTTTCTCATTTTATATGTCTGATTTAATTGTCTTTGGATTAGTAGTTTATGTGGTCTAGGAAGTATTGTTTCCCATTGGGATGGGACTTTTGTTGTTGTAAAGTTTTGACTTTAGCTTCCCCCATAAATATTTTGTCCTTTCTTAACTATTTAAAATTATTTGGCTTGATCTTCCCGTAGTTTGATTTGTGCTTAGTTCCATGGAAATTTTTCATTAGATCAACTAGCTCTTAATTCGAAGGGATTAATGTGTGCTGTGTTTGGCATAAGTTGTTGTAGAATATGTCTCATTCTCCTTATTGCCGCAGCTTAAATGTTGAGAAATTTTGTTAGCTTTGAATCTGCGAAAGCACTAATACTTTCTGGTTGGTGTATCCTGGTTAGACCTTTTTCTTGACAAAGTTAGGCTTTCTATTAAAAAGACATCAAACAGATGTGAGGTTACAAAAGTACAGTTCTCATAGCCACCTCTTTACAATGTATTAGTATGCTCATCGGTACTAATAACAAGGATTAATTTAATCCGCTCCCCCCAAAAAGGTAAGAAAACATCAAGCTTTCCGGTCACTACTAGCATCGTACTTTAGCGGATAATTACTGCTTATCAGCGCCTCAACCTTGTGTACTCCCCTAACGGCATCCCTCGCCTACCGGTTTCCACTGTGGGATGGCATAGTCTAGCAGTTTTCTTCCTGTTTCCCGTTTACTAGCAAACTAGAATTCATGATTCAAATATTTCTAGTATATAATAACTAACATAAATTTAATCAATTATATATATGATATTCAGGAATATATGAAATTAGTTCTGCATAATTGTTAAACAATATACCTTTGTTTCTTGATTTTCCATGCTATCAGAAATATCTGATTGGATTTCAGATTTCTCCATATTTTTAACTTTGTTTATATCGTTTTATTTGAGAGAGTTGAGAGAGTTTTTTTTTAACTGAGAGTTTATTAACTTAGGCGTTGCCTGCCTTTCTTATTTACATTTGAGCATATATATACAAAATTCTAGTCCTATACTATTGACTATACAATAATGCACATTAATGCGTCTACTGTACACTTTAAGACTTTTCCCTATTTTTCTTTACACATGGCCTTTACTATTCACACCTTGGCCTTTCAAAAAAGCAAATGCTACCTACTTTTTACATTATCTCTTTACTTTACATATTTTGTCAAAAGAGAATCTTATCTTATCTCCTTATCTCTTTATCTTGTCCATACCCCATCTTGTCTTGTCTTCTTTCACTCTATATCGACATCTGGTATAACGTTATCTTCTCCATTGCATTTTGAACATCTGTGGTCGGGGTATTTGTGTCCAATAAGTTTACAATATCTGATTAATAAGTCTTCTGAAATAAATTCTTTCTTTAATGCTCGTGTTGTAGGTTGCTCTTCTGGCTTCAATAATGATAAAATCCATCTCTGAACTTCATCCATATCTGCTCTTCTTAATTCCCTTGTGTTTGAATATATCATAACTTTGTCTCTTGCATAATAACTCCAAATAGCATTGCCATTTAAATAATTGTTAGCTAGTTCTTGTATAATTGTTGATATACCAATTATTCTTTTATTTGCATAAAAGTTTGGTATTTCTACCTTTGGTATTTCAGCTTGTTTTTCTATATCTTCTGGTATTATCATATCCTTGGTCAAACCTATCTTTATAACTTGAATTGGTGACTTGATTTCTTCATATAATATCTCAGCTGGTGCTGTATAAAATTTAATATAAAATAAATTTCCTTTAGTAACTCTCTTGTATATGATGAATGCTTTGTATAATTCTGGTATTCCACTTATTTCTTCTCCATCATATGTGTATACGGTACTGAGTAATCCATAACTGTAACATGTTTTAACTAAGTTTGAACTAGTTTTGGGTTGTGCAATCAATCTATTATATCCTTGTAGTTTTTGGGTTATATAATCTTCATTTAGATTTTTGGTTTGTGTGGATCTGGGGTTTAAATTTAAAAATGTTTGGATCTTATATATGTTTTCAATGTATGATTGGGTAATGTAATTGTATCTCTTTTTATCACTTTGTATACTAACTGCATATGTAGAGGTTTGTGGTTCTGTGGGTATTTGTTTTTGTGTATTTTGAATAAATGGTTTTACAAATAGTTGGTTTAAGTTGGTATTTCGTGATTTCTCACTAACTCTTTTGCTTGTACCTGCAGCTGTATTTAAACAAACATTATGGGTTTTAGGGAGTTTCCCATCGTCTCCTTTTATCTCTGGAATTTTAACGTCTTCCGATCGACATAGCTCCGCATTTTTATAGTCATGCTGCTGAATTATATTAGCTTTAGACTTCAGGTTATCTTCATTAGTCTTTAGCTTTTGTATCTCATTGTCCATACTGTCCACTTTAGTACAAAGTGTAGTAATGGCTTTGAGTAGCTTTTCAATTGTATCTTCTTCTTTGTTCTCAGTCTGAGTAGCTTTGTCTTGATAAGTAGTCTGCAGCAACATTCTTATTAGTCTTTATCATTTCAATTGTAAATGTAAAGTTTAATATATTTAATACCAATCTTCTAATTTCTTTCGTTGTTACCGAATCTTGTATTTTTCTTGTTAACCACCATTTTACTTGTGTATTATCTGTCCTTACAATAAATTTGTTATATACAATATATGGCTCAAATGCTAATAAACATTTATATACTGAAAATAATTATTTCCTATTTATTTTCCATTTTATTTCCGTATTTTTATATATGCCTGAATAATATCTACAATGATATTCTATATTATTGTCATCATATTTGTATTTTAATACTCCCCCATAACTCTTTTCACTTGCATCAGTTTCTACTATATAAATAAATTTTTTATCTTCATCTGGAAAATATAATTTTGGTAATGTTTTACATAATAATTTTATCTTTTGTATTTGTGTTTGATCTTTACTATCGAAATGATATTCTACATCCTTTTTTAATTTTTGTTGTAATGGTTTTAAATTTTCTGCTAATTTTGGTATATATTCTCTTACTTGGTTAACTAATCCTAAAAAGGATTGTAATTTCTTTTTTGTATCTAATTGTTCATTCGAAGTTATTATTTTTTGTACTATATGCGTTTGCATTTTTATTCCATTTTTATCTATTTGTATTCGTAGGAATTCTATTTGTTTTTTCATTATTTCTGCTTTCTTTTTACTTAAACTTATTCCTGAGTGTTCTATTATATGAATAAATTTTTCTAGTAATATTATATGTTCATCTTGTGTTTTAGAATATAATAATATATCATCAATATATACTACACAATTTTCTAATTGTTTAAAATAATTATCCATAAAATATTGAAATCTACTTGGTGCATTTTTATATCCAAATGGTAATACATTCCATTCATAAAATCCTTGTGGTACTGTGAATGCTGTAAGATTTTTAGATTCAATATATGTATCTTATTCTACGATGAATTCCGCACCCCCCAAAAATGGTATCAGAGCTAAGTATGAAAAAACTACTGTAGAAAGAAAGAACCACATTAATAGAAAGATAAGTATATTAAAGAAAAAATTAACTAAATTATATCTGAAATATAAACGATTAAATATTACAAAAATGGATAACCAAGAATTAGAAAGATTAATAGATATTATATCTAGAGTAGAATATAAGTATATAAAATATTTAAAATTAAGATGAATAAAGAATATAAAGAAGAACTTAATAATATAATTATGGCAAAAAGAAATGAATTGAAACAAAGAGAAAATTGGCTTAATTATAATATATTTGCAGGAGTTGGTAAGAAATCTATAATAATACAAAGAAAGGCTATTTTACATTTAGAAATACAAATAAATGTGCTAGAATATAAACTACAACATGGTTTATAAATGAATAAGGAAGAATATGCAATAGACGAAAAAATATTTGAAAACTATGAAGGATTAAAAATAAAGATCATATTTTCTAATCTAGGAAGAAGATATAAGAAAATAGGTGATAATTTAAGTTTGATGTTAGAAAAAGAAACGGTAAAATTAGAAGACAGTTTAACTGCTATGGTGAGAATAACAAAAGAAAATGAAGAAATAGATAGAAAAATGGAAATTGAAAAAATAAAACAACAAGCGAAAAAAGAAGTACAACAAATCGAAGAAGTAAAAAATAAAGAAATTTTAGAACTAGAAAAAGAATTAGCAATGTTGAAAGAAATGTATGAAATAAAACAAAAAGAAAAAGAACAAAAAAGAAACTTAGCAAATGAGATAAATAAATTTAAAGAAAAATTGCAATTAGAAAATAAATTAGAAGAAGGTAATCAAGATAGTATAACTAATCTGCCAGATGTAAGAATTGATGATATCAACGATGATTTAGAAGAACAATACTCAGAAATAAGTGAAACATATACAGAACTTTTAGACAATATAGATAATACAAAAAATGTAGAAATAAACATGGGAGATATAGACATGAATGAAAAACCTAGTACATCAGGAATAAAAAATCCAAAATCTTTAAATCCAACATACTATAATGCAAATTATGAAAAATATGATAGAGAAAAAACTTTATGGAATAAAAGATTAAATAAATGGACACCTAAACCAACAACTGATCAACATAATTTTTTAGATTTAGACTGTGTAGCAGATATAAATAAAACAATTCAGTTATAGATGGGATATATATCAAAACAACTAATAGACAACAAAATAGGAATGACAGAAATACCAGGATATATAGAAAGAACACTTATAGGAACAGTAAAATTATGGTTACAAAATTTAACGCAAGAAAGTATAAAGACTTTAAGAAATAATAAAAAATTTAATGGAGAAACAGCTACAACATCTATGGAAATATTAGAAAAATACGAAATAGCTATAACAAATGAATTTAGTAGTATGACAACAGAAGTACAAGAACATAATAAAGAAAAAGTCATAAATAGAAATTTAATGACAAAATTGGCAATATGTAATATGTGTTATATAGATGAATATACATGTGCATTTAGAGAATATTATTATAAAGGAACATATAACATGGAAGAAGGCAAGGAAATAAGAAATTATATTTTACAAAATTACCAGAACCTTTTAGTTCAAAAATAATAAAAAGCTGGAATGAAGCAGAATTAACAGATACTTTAGGAGCCAGAATGAAATTCTTACAAAGATGGTTTACAGAACTATGTGAAAAACATAAAGAAGATATAAAAATGGAAAAAGTATTAGTAAAAAATTTAGCATGTTGTATAAATAAAATAGCACCTCAATTTGCTTGTACAGATAGATATTATAAAAACAATTATAATAGAAATAAAAATTATAAAAAATATAGATCAACGTATAAAAATAAAAAAATCAAGAAAGAGATATTATGTAAAAAATTAAAAAACTAAAAGACCATTTAGACCAAAAAGAAAATTGACGGAGTGCACTTGTTATAATTGTGGAAAATTAGGACATATAGCTAAAGATCGTAAATTACCTAAAAATCCAAAGAAAAAACAAATATCAGAAATAATTATGGAAAATGAAAAATATACACAAATAGAATATGTTGATTATGATTTAGAAAGAAGATAGTATATATGAAATATCAGAAAATGAAATAGATGATGATATAGAATTAGAATCAGATAATGAATTCTACAATATGAAAAATGACTCAAGCAGATATACAAATAATAAATAAAGAAGAACATCAAGATGAAGAATCTTTAGAACAAAAAATAATATTTGATAATAGTATATTTGAACAAATAAAAGGAAAAGAATTAGATCTAAGTGTAGAAAAAATATTAGAAGTACCAAAAATAAAAAATTGGTTTAAGCGACAAAAAGAAGAATATTATGTAGTAAGCCAAAGAGAACATATCATAGATTGTAAGTATACTAAAGGAAAAGCTAAAATACCAATAATAAATAAGAGAATAATTAATAAAGAAATACAGGAGATAAATGCAAAAAACCCAATTAAATATGTACATTTAGGAGGAACTGAAATACTAATAAAAGCATGTTTTAGAGAAGGAATAGATACACCTATAGAAATATATTTAGCAAATGATAGAATTATACAACCCATAGAAAAAAGTATAATAAGTGCAGTAAAAGGTAATTTAATATACCAAAAATTTAAATTTATAATAAGTGCTAACTACTCAGTAGCAATTAATGACAAAAATATAGATAAATCATTAGTATTATATTGGAAAATGTCAGGAATAGAACTAGCACCTGGAAGTAAAATATTTACAGCTAGATGTAAGAATCTATATGTTTTAACAACAAAACATAAAATAACAGCAAAAAATAAAATAAATAAAATAAAAATAGAAAACCCCTTTGAAAAGATAGTTACGGTTATAGATAATAATGACTATAGTTATAATGAAATTGATATAGAAGAAGATTTAGAAATAGTACAAGAAAGATTAAATACATCAAAGAGAATAAATAAAAATTATGATATACCACAAACATCATCAAAAATGAGTACTTCAAATAGTTCAAAAAGAATAAATATAATTCCACAAAAGCTAATAGAAGAAGAAATAAAACCACACCATTATTATATAACAGGAATAATGGAGCAAAGAAAATATCTAATATTAATAAATACAGGACAAGAAGAAAATTATATTACCAGAGAGTTAGTAAAGGAAGATAAAATAATAACTACAGAACACTCATGTTCAGAATTACCAAAAGTATTAATAAATATTGAAGAAACAACGGAACAAGAAATAATAATTGGAGGTATACCAATAGTAATAAAATTTAAAATATATCAAGGAAATGAAAATATAACATTAGGAATAAAATGGCTAGAACAAGTAAAACCATATAATATAGAAGATAAAAAACTAACGATAAATTATCAAAATAAAAAAGTCATAATAAAAAGAACTTTAATATAAAAAATGAAAATATATATACTCGCGAAGATAATAATAGAAGGATATTATACACCAATGATAGATACAGGAGCAGAAGCTAATATATGTAAATATAATTGTTTACCAGATGAAAAATGGGAAAAATTAAAAACACCGATAGTAGTAACAGGATTTAATAATGAAGGAAGTATGATCACATACAAGGCAAAAAATATAAAAATACAAATATGGGATAAAATATTAACTATAGAATAAATATATAATTTTGAATTAACAACAAAGGATATGTTATTAGGAATGCCATTTTTAGATAAATTATATCCACATATAATAACAAAGACACACTGGTGGTTCACAACACCATGTAAACAAAAAATAGGAGCAAAAAGAGTAGGTAATAAAAGAAGAAAAACAACAGAATGGATTAAAGGCAGTGAAAAAATTACACAAAAATTAGAAAATATAAAAGAAGAAGACTCTAGAATAGAATTAATTATATTCTCTATAAATAAAGTAAAAATAATCCAAGAAAAATTAGAATTATTATATAACGAAGATCCTTTACAAGGATGGGAAAAACATGAAACAAAAGTTAAAATTGAATTGATTGATGAAAATAGTATAATAACACAAAACCATTAAAATATAATTTTAATGATTTAAACGAATTTAAAATACATATAAGTGAATTACTAAAAAATGGATATATACAAGGAAGTAATAGTAAACATACAAGTCCGGCATTTATTGTTAATAAATACAGTGAACAAAAATGAGGAAAAAGTAGAATGGTTATTGATTATAGAAATTTAAATGCAAAAACTAAAACATATAATTACCCAATACCAAATAAAATATTAAAGATAAGACAAATTCAAGGATATAATTATTTTAGTAAATTTGATTGTAAATCAGAATTTTATCATTTAAAGTTAGAAGAAGAATCTAAAAAACTTACAGCATTCACAATACCACAAGGATTTTATGAATGGAATGTATTATCATTTGGATATAAAAATGCACCAGGTAGATTTCAATATTTTATGGATAATAATTTTAAACAATTAGAAAATTGTGTAGTATATATTGATGATATATTATTATATTCTAAAACACAAGATGAACATATAAGATTACTAGAAAAATTTATTCATATAATAGAACACTCAGGAATAAGTTTAAGTAAAAAGAAACCAGAAATAATAAAAAAACAAATAGAATTCCTAGGAGTACAAATAGATAAAAATGGAATAAAAATACAAACACATATAGTACAAAAAATAATAACTTCGAATGAACAATTAGATACAAAAAAGAAATTACAATCCTTTTTAGGAATAGTTAACCAAGTAAGAGAATATATACCAAAATTAGCAGAAAATTTAAAACCATTACAACAAAAATTAAAAAAGGATGTAGAATATCATTTCGATAGTAAAGATCAAACACAAATACAAAAGATATAATTATTATGTAAAACATTACCAAAATTATATTTTCCGGATGAAGATAAAAAATTTATTTATATAATAGAAACTGATGCAAGTGAAAAGATTTATTGAGGAGTATTAAAATACAAATATGATGACAATAATATAGAATATCATTGTAGATATTATTCAGGCACATATACAAATACGGAAATAAAATGGGAAATAAATAGGAAAGAATTATTTTCAGTATATAAATGTTTATTAGCATTTGAGCCATATATTGTATATAACAAATTTATTGTAAGGACAGATAATACACAAGTAAAATGGTGGTTAACCAGAAAAATACAAGATTCGGTAACAACGAAAGAAATTAGAAGATTGGTATTAAATATATTAAACTTTACATTTACAATTGAAATGATAAAGACTAATAAGTATGTTGTTGCAGACTACTTATCAAGACAAAGCTACTCAGACTGAGAACAAAGAAGAAGACAATTGAAAAGCTACTCAAAGCCATTACTACACTTTGTACTAAAGTGGACAATATGGACAATGAGATACAAAAGCTAAAGACTAATGAAGATAACCTGAAGTCTAAAGCTAATATAAGTCAGCAGCATGACTATAAAAATGCGGAGCTATGTCGATCGGAAGACGTTAAAATTCCAGAGATAAAAGGAGACGATGGGAAACTCCCTAAAACCCATAATGTTTGTTTAAATACAGCTGCAGGTACAAGCAAAAGAGTTAGTGACAAATCACGAAATACCAACTTAAACCAACTATTTGTAAAACCATTTATTCAAAATACACAAAAACAAATACCCACAGAACCACAAACCTCTACATATGCAGTTAGTATACAAAGTGATAAAAAGAGATACAATTACATTACCCAATCATACATTGAAAACATATATAAGATCCAAACATTTTTAAATTTAAATCCCAGATCCACACAAACCAAAAATCTAAATGAAGATTATATAACCCAAAAACTACAAGGATATAATAGATTGATTGCACAACCCAAAACTAGTTCAAACTTAGTTAAAACATGTTACAGTTATGGATTACTCAGTACCGTATACACATATGATGGAGAAGAAATAAGTGGAATACCAGAATTATACAAAGCATTCATCGTATACAAGAGAGTTACTAAAGGAAATTTATTTTATATTAAATTTTATACAGCACCAGCTGAGATATTATATGAAGAAATCAAGTCACCAATTCAAGTTATAAAGATAGGTTTGACCAAGGATATGATAATACCAGAAGATATAGAAAAACAAGCTGAAATACCAAAGGTAGAAATACCAAACTTTTATGCAAATAAAAGAATAATTGGTATATCAACAATTATACAACAACTAGCTAACAATTATTTAAATGGCAATGCTATTTGGAGTTATTATGCAAGAGACAAAGTTATGATATATTCAAACACAAGGGAATTAAGAAGAGCAGATATGGATGAAGTTCAGAGATGGATTTTATCATTATTGAAGCCAGAAGAGCAACCTACAACACGAGCATTAAAGAAAGAATTTATTTCAGAAGACTTATTAATCAGATATTGTAAACTTATTGGACACAAATACCCCGACCACAGATGTTCAAAATGCAATGGAGAAGATAACATTATACCAGATGTCGATTTAGAGTGAAAGAAGACAAGACAAGATGGGGTATGGACAAGATAAAGAGATAAGGAGATAAGATAAGATTCTCTTTTGACAAAATATGTAAAGTAAAGAGATAATGTAAAAAGTAGGTAGCATTTGCTTTTTTGAAAGGCCAAGGTGTGAATAGTAAAGGCCATCTGTAAAGAAAAATAGGGAAAAGTCTTAAAGTGTACAGTAGACGCATTAATGTGCATTATTGTATAGTCAATAGTATAGGACTAGAATTTTGTATATATATGCTCAAATGTAAATAAGAAAGGCCGGCAACGCCTAAGTTAATAAACTCTCAATTAAAAAAAACTCTCTCAACTCTCTCAAATAAAAAGATATAAACAAAGTTAAAAATATGGAGAAATCTGAAATCCAATCAGATATTTCAGATAGCATGGAAAATCAAGAAACAAAGGTATATTGTTTAACAATTATGCAGAACTAATTTCATATATTCCTGAATATCATATATATAATTGATTAAATTTATGTTAGTTATTATATACTAGAAATATTTGAATCATGAATTCTAGTTTGCTAGTAAATGGGAAACAGGGAGAAAACTGCTAGACTATGCCATCCCACAGTGGAAACCGGTAGGCGAGGGATGCCGTTAGGGGAGTACACAAGGTTGAGGCGCTGATAAGCAGTAATTATCCGCTAAAGTACGCTGCTAATAGTGACCGGAAAACATGATAACAATACTCTAGTTTATAATAAACTAATATGAATTTAATTGAATTATGGATATGATAGGAAGGAATAATTGAAAACAAACCTGCATAAATAAATAAACATGATTACAATGTATGATGAAATAAAAAGCTATGAAACTTTGATCTTATATATACTTAAAGATATAGAAATTGTTGACATAAAAAGAATTATATGGGAAAAAATATTTGATTATGATATAAAAGATATATTAAATCAAGAATGGTATGAAATAGATTTACAAGAATTAGAAATAGAAAGAATAGATATATACGATTCAGAAAAAGATTCAGATTAAAATGAACTATGAATATTTAGAATATTGGATAGAAACTATGGAAAACATAAGATTAACAAATCATTTAATACAAGAAAATTTATATATGTATCAAAGAACCCAAGATATGTTATATATAGAATATATAATAAATAATCTTAAAGAAATAATTAGATTAAAACAATTATCAAAAGAACTTTATGATAAAATATATTTTACTCTACAATATATGTATCTTATTCTACGATGAATACCTTTCACTCCAAAAATATTCTCCCTAGAAACCACCATTGTTGGTTAAGCTCAAGAACAGCTTGGAGCTTGGATTTCCATGGATGAATTATAATGTTTTAAATGTTTTCAAGAATAAAAAGTTATGGTGATCCTTAATCTCTAGTTATCCTTCCATCTTGAGAGTTAATCTCAATGTTTCCAAAGAGATTTCATGATCCAACTTCTTCTTCTTCAATCTAGACATGGGTTCTTTCAAAAAAACATTTTGAATGATTAAATCATGATGAACTGAATTTAATATATTGTTTTTAATGTGAATTTTAATCCAAATGCATGATGAACCCATGTCTCTTCCTAAATCGATTTGGTCCTTGCATGGTCTTTATGATCATGGTTTGTTAATGGTTAATTTGTGATGCTCTTGCGTTGAATTGTCTATACCTACTGTTATTTACGTGAATTAATGATGAATTGATGATGAAGGTTCCATGTGGATCAATGTATGAAGATTGGAACATGCCTAGTTTAGATGTTCATGATTCACTATAACGTTGTCTTTTTAATGATTTAATGTTGAATTCAATTAGGTTGATGTTATGAATGAATTATGGGTATAAAACCTTAATGATCAAATCAAAGGAACCTTGATAAGGATTAATCTACATTTTTTTAACCTAAAAGTTGCTAATGAAATGAACATAATGTCATATCGATTTAGGGTAGATGAAGCATGATTTAGTCTTGATTATTATGGATATAGCTACTGTCCTACATTTGTATTATTGGTATATTATGAATGTTAATCATAATAAACAAAGTAAAGTATATTAATGAGTGATCTATGACTCTCTACTTTCTAGTATATATTTAATGCCTTGTATCATGTTATAGTATGATCTTGTCGCGACTTGTACATGGTTTCTTTTATGATTAAAGTACATATATCTACTGCCCTATATATGAATTGTTGATAAATAAGGTGTATTTATCAATGATGATCAAAGGGGGAGAAATTGGTAAGAATGCTTATCTCTTCTACTTTCCTTATAGTATTGTAGTTGATGAAGCCTTGTATGGCATTGTGTGGTATGGTCCACTTATGGTGGCGGTGTTTACTTTCTTATCATTATATATGTGTTTACCATGGACATGAAGGCAAATTGATGAATATATGAATGAGTGGTTATGATGATCACTTTATGTGTAACTTGTGCCTAGTCCTCTATCATAGTTGTGAATCTAGGTTATGTTACTACTGTTATGAGCATGTAAAGGGTTTTGTAAGAGCATCTGTAGGTGCTGCCATGGGTGAAGTGTTAATGATTGATGACCCCTACTTATGTACCCCTATGTGAATGAGTAAATATCTAAAGTTAGGAGTCTTGATTATAATGTGAAGATTGTCTTGTCGCCTATGCTATTGTGTGGTGTGTGGTCTATACATGAAAAGAGTATTGTGATCTTAAGAGGGTGGCTGCCTCAATATGTTGTTGATAGCCATTATGTGATTGTGTTGACCAATGTATACACACACTCACACATTATGCATGTGTACAATGTAGTAAATGTTCATAGTGTCTAATGAAAGGTTGTTCTCATATTCATTAGTGTCTACTATTAATATGCATGTAAAGATTATGTATGTGAAGTATGTTATCTATTTCCTTACTAGGTTTACTTGATAGGCGTACTAGTATGGGCAAGGGTATGGGTCTTGTCTATGCATTGCACATGTGTACCTTGATAGGATAGTTCCTAGGTTTGCTTTCTATGTGCATGAATATGAATGTATGGTCATGTGTGGTCATAATGTGTTATTTTAAAGGTTTTCTCACATATATGTATACACACATATGAGTGATGGTCTAGTCAATAATGGAGCCTTGAAGGGTATGCTCAAGTGTGTCCTTAACTAGATAGTGCTAATACATATGCTATGTCCATGTGAAAGGGTTTCTCACATGAATTAGGTTGATGAACTCTCATCTATCACCTATGAGTTAAGCATATGAGGGGATTACTCTCCTAAACCTATGTTTTATAAAGAAATGATAATAAAGTCTTTTTAAATAAAGGGAACTTAGCTTAGCACCGAGTGAACTTGTAGATGAGGGGGTGACACTTTCCAACATAGGGAAGGTAGGTTTCACTACGGTCCTCATGTGAGGGAGTGACACTTTCCCAAATAGGGGAGGTTGGGTTCACTACGGTCCTCACGAGGTGGATAGCCTCATAACCCAAAACGGGTGTAGAGTGATATTTCCATGATTGACCCAAGTTCCATAAACTATGCTTGTCACATAGGATCTAGAAAATGATATCACCTAATATGCTAGCATGATGTATGTTTTACTTTGGCAAGTAAGATGCCCTCTTTTTGGTGTGAGGGGATGACACCTAATTCCATGTTTATCACCCATGGTCTTAGTGTCGGTTAAGGCTATAATTTTCCTAAAGTAAAATGGACAATGGAAGTAAATGGTTAGGAACCTAACTAGAATGACTTAAGGGAGGTTACTTAGGATAGGTGGAAGTAATTAACCCATCTAGACATAGCCCAAGTAGCTCCTTAGGAAGTTCTAGGAAGGTGTTCTAAGGTGTATGGTTATGAATATGTCTTTATGCATGGTATGGTAGTATTTTTCTACTTGTCATGAAGATATGCATGGTATGAGTCTAGATGATGTGATCTTATCCTTATATGCACTATGTTGGTCTAAATGACTATATGATGAAGCTCTTGTATTGACATGAATGAAGTTGTCTTCACTTACTTGTTGATGTATGAATTGGATGGTAAGGCTTGTGGTCTTATGATAGGTTTACTAAGTATATGTGAGGTTTTGGGGATTCACATATACATTGCACTAGTAGACTTAGAGTAGGATTATGAGTAAGGTCTTATAATGCATTGATGTGAAGTGAAGTTGGTATATGTGCAAATTGAATGTAACTTACTTTAATTGTCCTATGGTTTTGATTCAATATGTCTATGCAGTATTATACTTCTATGATGGTATGTGTTATCTTGTGTAGATGATATGTATGTTTCCTTGTAGCCTTAAGGTGATGCAGTGCACCAAGTATCACTAGAGGGTTACTTGGAAGGTTAAGGAAATAAAGAAAAGAATTCTCACTGTAAAGGAGGAAATAGCTCACTGTAATGTGACTTGAAAATGTTTTAAATTCTATATGTGATCTTATGAAGTGTTTGGCCTTTGAATATGTTTATATGAAGTATGTGAATGATATAAATGTTAATGGGTAAACATTTTATAAAGATTTACTCAAAAGGCATGAAGTATGATTTGAAGAAAATGTTCCTTTTAAATGCATCTTTTTGCATGGTTGTCATACTTAGTGCATTCTTTTACTAATCCCATTCTTCTCTACTTATTACACAAAGTGTAGGTTATGAATGCTTAAAGGATGTTTTGAATGGTGAAGAGCTTGATAGATGATTCCCAAGCTCAATGGAAGGAATCCTTAAGTTCAAGGATCTCCTACTTATGTCATTAATGTAAAAGTGTTTAAATATTGTATAGTGATGTAATGTATCTTAAGGGTTGTGTCCCTGATGTAATCTAATTTTGTTGAGTCTAAGATGGCAAAGAGACTTAAGGTTTATATATGTATTATGATTATGTATTATATATATGAAGTAGTATTCTAGCATATGATGTGCTTAGAAAGTTTTAAATTTCCCCCTAAATTGACTATGTCAATGCGATGAGTTATAACTATGGGCTTGTAGAAGACCTCCGAGAGGTCAAGTATGCCATGTTACTTCTAGGGGGTGCTCCCCGGATGTGACAAACGTGGTATCAGAGCATGAGGTTTATAAAGTGGTTTTATGTTCTAAAAGTCTCATATTGCCATGTCTAGTAGAGTCGCGTAGAATTGGTGGTGAGTCGCGACACATCAAATGGTACGAGAGGCTATAGGACGATAGAGTTTCCCTTCTTCATCATTCTCATATCGTGCCATAGAACCTAACTCTATAAGATCTCTCTCTTATGTTTTATTGTCCGGTGGTCTTTTAGATGTAATTGATTCGATGAGAGTGTATCTCTATGCTTGAGGGTGAAAAGGTGAGTTTAAATGCTTATCTTGGTTTTATGGTTGAATGAGTATGTGTAAAGGTGAATTTTGGCATGTTTTGATGATGTGATGCCAATTAAGGCTATACATATGAAATTTATGTGAAATAGCATGTGATATTTAGAAATGTTTGTCATGATATAGTTAAAGCATGTTAGAAGTAATTTTGGTTGAAATGAGTTCTTTTTGAATTTGGAAGCACGCTCACTGTAATGTTAGGCAGCTTACTGTAAGATTTTTTGGGAAATCAACTAAATTGTTCTTTGATTGGAAGTTGTTGAAATGTGTATAGAATTGATGCAAATGAGAATGATAAAGAATGTAAAACGGAGATTTGCTATTTGGAATGAAGAATGAGAGTGTTATGGCATGATGAGTCGTAGAGTTGTTTATATCTTCTTATTGTGTTGTGAGTCCCTTGATGTTGTGGAATTGATGTTTGATGTTGTTTTGATTGGCCTAGAAGTTACCTTACTTTAATGTTGAAAGAAAAGAAAGAGTCCTTATGGCTAAGTCCCCTTGTTATCTTCCCCTAATGATGTATGACCTTGGTGTCTATTGTAATGTATGAAAACCTTATGTGTTTGAATGTTATTACCTAACTTGATGATTAAGGATCATTTGCTTAAAATAATAAGGTTACAATACCTTGGTTTTCCTATGTTAACTTACTGTAAATCCTTTTTAAAGTTGTAATCACTTTCAAGTGATGAAAAATGAAGGTGGCTAAGTTAATATCCTCTTTAGGTTGGGTTAAGTTTCTCTTAAATTGGGTTTACCCTAAGTGGGGAATGGTGATGAAATAGTAAGGTTGTAGATATTTTCTACCTTGTCCTTCTATTTTTGCTTGAACTTGAAACTAAGGAATTCTTAGTAAGCGTGTTCATGAATATAATCTTGTATAAAGTATGAGTTGCATGAACCTCATATGTTTGGTATGTATTGATTGACATTACCTTAAAGATATTGTAAAGATTCCAAAGTGCATGAGTGGGAAATTTGATAAAATCCATGTTTTCTCATGTGTATTGTGCATCCTAACATGCTAATTGTGGTTTTGACTTCATGAGGTAAGATAAGGAACTTGGTTTTAATCAGTTCGGAGGTGTAATGTTTAGTCTTATAATGAAAAGTTGAGTCTCTTTAAAATGAAATATGTTGATTCTCTTGATATTTATGTGATTTGTATGGTTTGGGAAGCATGATTGTAGGCTTAATCTTAAAAGATGAAAGCATGTGTAGCTAAGTATTCATGTGTGTGCCTATAATTTGTATTGTTTTTCCCAAAAGGTTCTTACTGTGAAGGTGAGTACTATGTTAGAATTTTAAATTTTGTGAAATGACTTCCTATTTGTTGTGATGTGGTTGGTGTGACTTACCATTTGGACTTCACTAGGGAAGAAACATGAGCATGTCTTGGCTTAAAAGTTGAGGATCTCTCATTTTAAAAGGAAATCGACATTACACTTTTCTAAGGTGTGAACTCATGAAACATGTAAGTGTGTTGGGGAAAGGGACATTCCTCCATGGACACAACTAAGCATGGTATGGTTGAGTATGACCTTCATGGCACTAGGTCTAACTAATAAAGATCTTTGTTGATTCAATTAACTCAATACTATGTGCATTGGAGTATGAGTGCTTAAATAGCTTTTGATTATATGTTGTAATCTGCCTATGTGTGGTCTTGCAAGATGATGTCTTAATGAATTGAAGTGTAATGACCATGTTGTGATTTGGAGAAGTATGTACCTCCTATAATCATGATAATAGCCTTTTTGTTTGATGCATTAAAGAGTGAGTGAATGAATGTTTTGCTTTCTTGTGTGTATTGTGTGCTATAATGATTTAAAGTTGTGTTTTCTTGTAAGTTTGGTGTATTAACATCTATGTGATGATGTTATGAATATTATGAAATGCTCTATGATGCATTGAAGTCCTTGTTGTGATTAAAGTGTTCTAAATATCATTCGAGGACGAATGTTCTCAAGAGGGGGGGAGGGGGGATATTGTAAGACACCCAAAATGAGTTAGGGTGTCTAGATACTAAAATGTTTGTCTTAAGGTTCTAGGTACTAAAATTACTTATAATATTGTTTAGATGCAGCGTATAAAGTTTGAGGTGAATTGGAGGTGAAACGTCAAGGGTCGAGCAAAACGTTCGACGACTAGTCTCCTATGTGTCTCATGTGTCTATGCATGATTAAAATTTTATGAAATGATCTTATGAAATCTGAAAATGAGTTATAATGATGTTTAATGGTAGCATATGAGTTTCGTGAAGTTTGGAGGTCAAACGTCCAAGAACGTCCAAGACGTTCGAAAGATAGCCTAAGACATGCATGTGTGTGTCTTGATGGGGCCTTGCATGTCTTGACGAGTTGCAGGTGCTTTTTTTTGGGTGAAACTTATGTGAAAGGTATGAAAATTGTTAAGTATTGTATTTACGTTGGAAACATTGGGGTATGACTTCTAAAGGGCTCCGCAAAAAGGCCCCCAAGAAGGACCCAAGGCTGGTCGAGACACTGCCTTGGTATTGTCAATCGACGGACTAAACGACGTCCAGTTGGTTGACCAACGGCCTGTAGGTGAGGTATAGTGGATTGATACATAGCTTGGACAGGTCTCAACCCAAATATTGGCCAAGGATCAATCGACGGAAGCCAAAGGACAGCCAGTCAATTGACCAACGGCTAGTCGATTGGGTCCGTCGATCGTTGCCTAGTGCCACTGCCTGTGCACTGTTTCATTAAAGTGTGAATCATAAATTCACCCCACGTGCTAACCTGACCCCACATGATTTATTTGGTGATTTTTGCGTGTATTTAAGTGATAAAAAACGTGATCAACCCATTCCCAAACCAACTCATACAAATTGAACCTTTCCCTCAAAAAATATTCTCCCTAGAAACAACCATTGTTGGTGAATCTCAATAACAGCTTGGAGCTTGGATTTCCATGGATGAATCATCATGTGTTTTAAGGTTTTCATGAATAAAAAGGTATGGTGATCCTTCATCTCTAGTTATCCTTCCATCTAGAGATTAATCTCAAAGTTTTAAAAAAGAGATGTCATGATCCAACTTCTTCTTCTCCAATCTAGCCATGAGTTATTTCTAAAAATGTTTTGAATGATTAAATCATGACGAATTGAAGTTAATATATTAGTTTTAACGTGATTTTGAATCCAATTGCATGATGAACCCATGTCCCTTCCTAAACCGATTTAGTCCTTGCATCGGCTTTGTGATCATGGCTTGTTAATGGTTAATTTGTGATTCTCTTGCGTTGAATTATCTATACCTACTGTTATTTACGTGAATTAATGATGAATTGATGATGAAGGTTCCATGTGGATCAATGTATGAAGATTGGAACATGCCCAGATTAGATGTTCATGATTCACTGTAACGTTGCCTTTTTAATGATTTAATGTTGAATTCAATTAGGTTGATGTTATGAATGAATTATGGGTATAAAACCTTAATGATCAAATCAAAGGAACCTTGATAAGGATTAATCTACATGTTTTTAACATAAAAGTTGCTAATGCTATGAACATAATGTCATATCGATTTAGGGTAGATGAAGCATGATTTAGTCTTGATTATTATGGATATAGCTACTGTCCTAGGTTTGTATTATTGGTAGATTATGAATGTTAATCATGATAAACAAAGTAAGTATATTAACTCTCTACTTTCTAGTATATATTTGATGCCTTGTATCATGTTATAAAATGATCTTGTTGCGACTTGTACATGGTTTCTTTTATGATTAAAGTACATATATCTACTGCCCTATATATGAGTTGTTGATTAACAAGGTGTATTTATCAATGATGATCAAAGGGGGAGAAATTGGTAAGAATGCTTATCTCTTCTACTTTCCTTATAGTATTGTAGTTGATGAAGCCTTGTATGGCATTGTGTGGTATGGTCCACTTATGGTGGCGGTGTTTACTTTTTTATTATTATATATGTGTTTACCATGGACATGAAGACAAATTGATGAATATATGAATGAGTGGTTATGATGATCACTTTATGTGTAACTTGTGCCTAGTCCTCTATCATAGTTGTGAATCCAGGTTATGTTACTACTGTTATGAGCATGTAAAGGGTTTTGTAAGAGCATCTGTAGGTGCTGCCATGGGTGAAGTGTTAATGATTGATGACCCCTACTTATGTACCCCTATGTGAATGAGTAGATAGCTAAAGTTAGGAGTCTTGATTATAATGTGAAGATTGTCTTGCCTCCTATGCTATTGTGTGTTGTGTGGTCTATGCTTGAAAAGAGTATTGTGATCTTAAGAGGGTGGCTGCCTCAATATGTTGTTGATAGCCATTATGTGATTGTGTTGACCAATGTACGCACACACTCACACATTATGCATGTGTACAATGTAGTAAATTTTCATAGTGTCTAATGAAAGGTTGTTCTCATATTCACTAGTGTCTGCTACTATGCATGTAAAGTTTATGTATGTGAAGTATTTTATGTATTTCCTTACTAGGATGACTTGATAGGTGTACTAGTATGGGCAAGGGTATGGGGTGTTGTCTATGCATTGCACATGTGTACCTTGATAGGATAGTTCATAGGGTTGCTTTCTATGTGCATAGATATGAATGTATGGTCATGTGTGGTCTTAATGTGTTATGTTTAAGGTTTTCTCACATATATGTATACATACACATATGAATGATGGTCTAGTCAGTAAAGGAGCCTTGAAAGGTGTGCTCAAGTGTATCGTTAACTAGATAGTGCCAATACATATGTTATGTCCATGTGAAAGGGTTTCTCACATTAATTAGGTTGATGAACTCTCATCTATGACCTATGAGTTAAGCATATGAAAGGACTACTCTCCTAAAACGTGTTTTATAAAGAAATGATAAGAAAGGCTTTTTCAGTAAAGGGAACTTAGCTTAGCACCGAGTGAACTTGTAGATGAGGGGGTGACACTTTCCAACATAGGGAAGATAGGGTTCACTACGTTCCTCATGTGAGGGAGTGACACTTTCCCAAACAGGGGAGGTAGGGTTCAGTACGGTCCTCACGGGGTGGATAGACTCATAACCCAAAAAGGGTGTAGAGTGATATTTCCATGATTGCCCCAAGTTACATAAATTATTCTTGCCACATAGGATCTAGCAAGTGATATCATCTAATATGCTAGCATTATGTATGTCTTACTTTGGCAAGTAAGATACCCTCTTTTTGGTGTGAGGGGATGACACCTAATTCCATGTTTAGCACCCATGGTCTTAATGTCGGTTAAGGCTATAGTTTCCCTAAAGTAAAATGGACAATGGAAGTAAATAGTTAGGAACCTAACTAGAATGACTTAAGGGAGGTTACTTAGAATAGGTGGAAGTAATGAACCCATCTAGACATTGCACAAATAGCTCCTTAGGAAGTTTTAGGAAGGTGTTCTAAGGTGTATGGTTATGAATATGTCTTTATGCTTGGTATGGTAGTATTTGTCTACTTGTCATGAAGATGTGCATGGTATGAGTCTAGATGATGTGAAATTATCCTTATATGCACTATGTTGTTCTAAATGACTAGATGATAAATCTCTTGTATTGACATGAATGAAGTTATCTTCACTTACTTGTTGATGTATGAATTGGATGGTAAGTCTTGTGGTCTTATGATAGGTTTACTAAGTATGTGTGAGGTTATGGGGATTCACATAGACATTGCACTAGTAGACTTAGAGTAGGATTATGAGTAAGGTCTTATAATGCATTGATGTTAAGTGAAGTTGGTATATGTGCAAACTAAATGTAACTTACTGTAATTGTCCTATGGTGTTGGCTTAAATATGTCTATGTAGTATTATACCTCTATGATGGTATGTTTTATCTTGTGTAGATGATATGTATGTTTCCTTCTATCATTGAGGTGATGCATTGCACCAAGTATCACTAGAGGGTTACTTGGAAGGTTAAGGAAATAAAGAAAAGAATTCTCACTGTAAAAGAGGAAATAGCTCACTGTAATGTGACTTTAAAATGTTATAAATTCTATATGTGATCTTATGAAGTGTTTGGCCTTTGAATATGTTTATATGAAGTATGTGAATGATATAATGTTATTGGGTAAAGGTTTTATAAAGATTTACTCAAAAGGCATGAAGTATGATTTCAAGAAAATATTCCTTTTAAATGCATCTTTTTGCATGGTTGTCGTAATTAGTGCATTCTTGTACTAATACCGTTCTTCTCTAATTTTTACACAAAGTGTAGATTATGTATGCTTAAAGGATGTTTTGAATGGTGAATAGCTTGATAAATGATTTCCAAGCTCAATGAAAGGAATCCTTAAGTTCAAGGATCTCCTACTTATGTCTTTAATGTAAAAGTGTTTAAATATTGTATAGTGATGTAATGTCTCTTAAGGGTCGTGTCCCTAATGTACTCTAATGTTGTTGAGTCTAAGATGGAAAAGAGACTTAAGGTCTATATATGTATTATGACTTATGTTATATATATATGAAGTAATGTTCTAGTATATGATGTGCTAAGAAACTTTTAAATTATCCGCTAGATTTAATATGTCAATGCGATGAATGATAACTATGGGCTTGTACAAGACCTCTGAGAGGTCAAGTACGCCATGTTACTTCTAGGGGTTTCTCCCCGGATGTGACACTATAAGAGACAAGTCGATTTGTAGTTGCCACGAAATTTTATTTTCTTTAGCTTTTAAACCATGTTAGATAAAGCGGGGACTGTTGAAGTGATGTTTCTGTCACTTGACTTCCCTGTATTTTTCTTTGTGGGACACCTGTGAAGTGTAATGCTCTATGTGAAATACATCTTTTGTATAATACGATTATTTCTAGAAGATTTTGTATGAATGTGAGAGACAATTTTGAGGGAAGAACTTGCCGACATAGAAGTTACCCATATATTAAATAATCTGAAAATCAATTTGTACCAGTTGAAGCAGCATATACCCCTGTAAAGAACTCCTTGGTTGTAAGGGAGATATAGATTATGCTATATGCTATGTAATGGTGTTGATTTGTGTATCGAGTTCAAAATTGTGCAACAAGTAATCTTTGGGAATTTCTCACTTTTCAAAACAATATTACTCCCTGGTTATAAGGTAGTTATAAGTCATGTTATATTCATTGTAATTACATTTACTTTATCTACTGAGATCTTTCGCTCCAATGCTTCTTTTCTTCTTTGATTTACTGTTCATGCCTAGTGATGGATTGTTTGGTTTCAAATTTTGTGTGTCTAAGTTGTTAGAGGTATAAGCTATGCTGTTGTGTTTGTTGTTGTTTTTTTCATGAGTGATATGGCTTTAATCACTGGTTTCGTTGAATTATTTAGTCAATTATGTTTTAGGAGTTATCTATCAATTTTATTTAAATTTGGTTAGCATGGTTTCTAGTTTTTTGGTTGCTTTACTGTTCCTATAGTTCAGCTTGTGTGCTTGCTTCCTTTTAAATACCAGAAATTAGTTGGCTTGATCTTCCAGTAGTTTGGTTTGTGCTCTAATTGTAAAAAACACTCAATAGATTTATTCTACTGTTTTCATTAGCACTAGGATCAGTACTACAATGAATACTTTTATATATGGTAGTTGTTAAACTGATCAGCCAACACCTTTGTGTTTTTTTTTATAATGAGATAGCAGTTGTTACTGTTTGTCCTAATCACGTTGTCCATGTGAACAATCAACTCTATTACTATTTTAGAATACATGAAATTGTTTGCTAGAATCAAAATAAATGTATTGATAGTTATTTGATTTGCTTGATGCAGTCTGTTGGATTATGGTGTGACTACTTAAGTTTTGTTCAAGAGCACGACCAATCAGATTGTACACTATCTGCAGCTGGAATTTCAAAGGTGAGAAATCTGCCCTTATTGCTTCGAAATCTGTTTTAGCATACCTTTAGTCATTTATGTGTATATTGTTTCTTAAATGGTGGAATCTTCTAATAACTTGACAATTGGGTTATACTATTAATGTTGTCATTTTTTGGTGTTAAATTGGTGTGAAGGTTTGAAATTCGATGAATCTAAAAGTTTGAAAGGTTAAGTTCTGGCGATATTGCTTGTACTCATGAATTTATTGGCTTTAATGTTTTGCTCATGTCATGTAGGATATATATTCAATGGATTTTGGAGATAAAAGTTGGATGAATCTCCCAAGATCCACCAATGAATATATTCATGGAGCTAATGATTTTCTTGATAAAGAATTTGAACCAGCTTCCCAAGGAAATAAAATATTGTGTCCTTGTATGAAGTGCTTTAATCGTAATTGGCATTGTCGAAATATGGTAGAGCATCATTTGATTTCTCCTGGATTTGTTCATGGATACACCAAATGTGTTTTTCCTGGAGAAGTATTTTCCTCAAGAAATATGCCACATCCAACCAATGAATAAGAAACTTCTAACATGCATGACGACATTGACAGATTACTTCATGATACTTTTAGAAATGTAGTAGATGATCAGAGACATGAAGGAGTGAGAGAGGGGCTACCTGAAGATGCAAAGTGATTTTTGTAATTAGTGGACGAAGGGAAAGAAGAGTTGTATCCGGGATTTAAGAATTTTTCTTAGTTGAGTTTTACCATCCGGCTATACTAGTTAAATGCATTCATAAGTTGACTGATGTGGCCATTTCAGATTTGTTGAGCTTAATAAGAGAGGCTTTTCCATTTGCTCAGATACCCGACTCGTTTTACAAGGAAAAAAAAGTCATAAAAGATTTGGGTCTTCATTATGAGAAAATACATGCTTGCACTAATGATTGCATGTTATTTTGGAATGACAATGCAAAGTTAGGTAATTGCTCTGTGTGTGGAGCTTCAAGATGCAAGAGTGTTCGTAATGACTAAAATAATAAGGTTATGAAAATCCTAGTTAAGGTTTTAAGGTACTTTTCTATAAAGCCTAGGCTTCAGAGGATATTCATGTGTTCTGAAACATCTGTAGCTATGATATGGCATGATACTGAATGAATTAAAGATGGAAATTTGAGACATCCCGCAAATAGTGAAGCTTGAAAGGATTTTGATTCATTGTATCCTGACTTTGCTAATGATGCTCGTAATGTTAGATTAGGTCTTTCAAGTGATGGTTTCAATCCATTCAGAACTATGTGAATTTCCCATAGCACATGGCCAGTTATGTTGATGAACTATAATTTATCACCATGGACTTGCATGAAGTCTGAGAATATTGTGTTGTCAATGATTATTCCAGGTCCATCGTTAATGATATAGATGTATACTTCCAACCACTGATTGCGGAGTTGAAGGAACTATGGGAAGTGGGAGTTGAAACATATGATGTTGTAACTAATCAAACATTTCTAATGCGTGCAGCTTTATTGTGGACAATTAGTGATTTTCCAGCTCTAGCAATGCTTTCTGGATGGAGCACCAAGGGGAGATGGGCATGCCCCACTTGTAACCATATACTTGTTCCCAATATCTCAAACATAGTTGAAGCAATAGAATGCGATAAAGGACATCTGCTCAAATTAATTGAAGCACAACAATAAGTAGCAACACAATCTGAAGCAAAAAGATAATCTGTGAGGAGCAGCCTATTCAGGAGTTGCCTTTTGAAAAGCAGCCTGTCGAGGAGCTACCTCTTGAGCATCCATTCGAGGAGCTACCTCTTGAGCAGCATGTCAAAAATTTTCCTTTCGAGGATCAAGTGCAAATAAATGATGTCACTCCTCAAACAGATGATCAACCTGAAGAACAAGGTAACATATAAGCTTACAAACGTATTAAATGTATCCATGATTTTTAATTATATTTCTTGTATTTTCTTATAGCTGAAGATGTTTCCACTCCAAATAAAAGAGGTAGAACGCAAATGCATGATGTTCATGCCCGAAAAGAGAGTAAGTTTATCATACTGAATAGTCAAAATCAACCTGTTGGTCCTACTGATGATGTTGTCATAGTGCTAAGTAGCTTCCTAGGAACATTGGCTAGAAATGCGACTCTTTGCCCATTTGATCTATTAGATTAGAGGAGCATGGACACTAAAAAGGATTTATGGGATTATACAAAGGTTTGTATTTCAAAATAACTAATTATTTGTAAAATTATTTTACTTCTATTGGCTAAGTGAATGACACAAAATTATTGGAGAAATACATTATTCTTGAAGCTGCGTACCATTGGACTAGGGAAACAATTCGAGATGTTTGGAGAAGACATATAAGTGATAGAAGATGAATTATTACGATCTATATGACAATGATGTAGTTCGAATGGCAAAAAAGCCTGGTTATATTCTAGAATATCAATTTAGAGAGCTCCTCAAATATTGGAATTCTGAAAAATTCAAGGTAAAAATGTAGTTCATAATCTCATTTTTTTTTGAATAAGTAGCATTTGTATTATAGCTCCTGATTTTTGCTCCCTTCCCAGATTCTTCTCACCTAGTGACCCCCAACACTTCAAAGTTATAGACAAAATAGTACCTCTGTTTCCAGTAGCATATCTGTATCTAGCATGTTTGAATATTTCATCTGATATAGCAGGTCTTTGTTGCCACGTTTGGATATTTCTATGTTTCTTCCTGGCTCTTGTCTTTCTCGTAGGTTCCTCCTTAATCAGCAGGTGGATCAGTATCATGCCCAAACTTTAAGAAATTATTGCAAGATTTTCGCCTTTATTTGTAATTCAGACCTTACTAGAAAGACGCATAAGGAACATCAAGTGTAACTGTCTCCACTAAAGGTTGAGATACGTCAACTTCAACTAGCACTCTAGCATATGAAATATGATTCATCTCTATTTGTAATTCAGACCTTTAGCATTATTACGATTTGTATACGAACCAGCCTCCATAACCTCCTCTCTGCCTAATACAAAAGTAAATTGAAACATATAGTAACGATCTGAATAGTATAGATACTGAAGTAGTTGGATAAAGTTCCACAATGCTGTGACATAATTGTCCATAGTGTGATATCTGTGTTGATGATATAATAGTATAGATTATGCTTTACCTGAGGCTTGGTTGGTACTTTAGTGTCTGAAGTAATGTGATATCGGTGTTGTTGTTGCTTTTTTTTTTCTTTTACTCTCTTCTCTATTGTAATATGTTGCAGTTTCTTTCTTCATTTACTATGATAGTCACATGTATTAAAATAACATGTTTACAAGACACATGACTGTTATAAAGGAAAGGAAGACTGATATTGACTTCGTCTAGTACACTATGTAGCACTAATATGCCTTCGATTAACATTATTTATTCATTTCTTTGCAGAAAATGTCTGAAACAAATGCAAAAAATTGAAAAAAGCTGATGAATCCACACACTGGTGGCAAAAAGAGTTTCGCTTTAGTTTGTAATAAGCTGGTGTGTTCTATTATATATATTATTTTTTTATCAAATTTTAGGGTTTTTTATTAATAGTAGCAGGGAACAATACATCTCAATTGGTCCTACTCTCTAATTCTAGTTAGTTAGGTACACTTTCCTTTAGTAAGGTTTCTAATCCACTGCTCATGAAATTTGCTTCTGGATCTCTTCCATTGTGAGTGTATTTTTTATATACATTTCAATGTGACTAGGAGAAAGATAAGGAGACAGTATAATCTAAGGATCTCTTTGTAGTTACAAGAACAAGAAAACCCAGGGTTTGTACAAGGCTTCAAATGAAGATACTACTAGTAATTTTTATGTGTACAGTCTATTTTCATTTTTTTTATTGAGATCAATTATTTATTTCATAAGATTGTGTTTTGTCACGACTGTAATCTAGACCCCAGACGAAACCGGCGTCGTTGACCTCTCAGAGGTCGCAGACAAGCCTACTTACGTCATTCTTACTTTACATACGTTAATTTTAGCGGAAAATTTAAACTTTTTGTTTCTAAATATTGCTTACTAAAAATTTCTAATACATTCGTAATTTGTTCACCATCAACCATCTAACATTAAGAGATAATCAAATGAAAGGAATAGTTCATAAATCTTAATTGTATAATTGCCAAAACGGTCCAATACAAAGTCTGAATAAAAACAGGAAAGAAACACTAGTGGAACATGCTCCACTAGCTCAACTCTAAAACTAAGCTGGAATGTAAAACAGTAGCATCCTCGAAAGCATGAGGACCTACTAAACTCCCGATGAATGCTGACGTCCGAATAGCTGCAACAATGATCTTGTAGCTCTATTGCCTACCTGTGCCTGCACCTAAAATAGTATAGATGTATAGGGTTAGTACACACTTGTACTAAGTATGGGTATATGCAAGCACACACCAAGGACATGCATGAGAAAGAATAGCTCTTTCCTAACGACATGATTTTTGGAAGTCAAGTCAGTGGACTTGCCAAATTGAGATTAGGAGGTTCCCAAATTTGGATTAGGAAAGTAAATGATCTTTCCAAATTTGGATTAGGAAAGTCAGTGAGCTTTCCATATTTGGAATAGGAAGCTTATGCCATGAGAATAACATACATCATCATACTTTTCACATTTGCAAACAACACATAACATTTACACGTAGCACATATCATATAGCTTACAACACACTTTGTATGTAGCACATAACTCCTTTAATATCATTCATTCATATGCCAAGAGACCTCGGAATCATGGACTTAACATTAAGACATCTTAGAAATGAGGGCTCAACAGATGGGACCTCAACTAGAGAGTTTTCATTACCAAACACAGAGTCTGTTTCGTTCATTCATATGTACTCCATTTCATTTCGTTCATAGGCCAGTGTAAACACCAGCTATACCTAGGATGTAGTTTAAGACTTTCATTAGGTTCGTTGTGCAATGACCAAGAATGACCTAATGTCATTACTTGAATCTAACTCACACTTTTGATTATCCTATTCTAACACCTTTGTTATCATTCATTTCATTATGTGCTTCATTTGAGGCTGGCCTCATTCATTCATTGGGAACTTTAACTTTAACCGACATAGATCATGTGAGCATCATGAAATCCAGTCTCTCCCCCACACCAAAAAGAGGTGGAATCACCGGCCAAGGTGACCTAAAACATGCTAGCATACATGGGAATTTAACCCCGCCAGATCCCTATATTGGCAGTATAGGTTCGAAAACCAGGAGATATAAGGAGACCCATACCCGGCAAGCCGGACAGTCTCATCTCATGAGAGTTACGTGAACCTCCGCCCTTCCCAAAAGAAGGCATCACCGCTCATAGCTAGTCTATCGGTGCTCAGTATAAAGTTCCATTACATTCAACTCATACGTCATGGAAGCTGGCTTCTAGTATGAGGACATCATAGATCAATAGATGATTTCTCATCTCATCATTAGTATTATTGTGTTAATCTCAATACTTTCATTAGAGTGTTCATAGAGACTGGTCTCTTCATTAACTTTACACTCTCATAGGTGAGTACGTTTTGGTAACAATTACTTAGGCTCATTTGAGATTGTTCTCATCTTTTACATTAGCCTCATATCATGTTGTCACCACATTCATTAACATTAGCACAATTGCTCTTCATAATTACTCACCCCATTTTACGTGAAAGTTCATTTCATCATATGCCATGTACTTGGCCATTTGCGTATTTCGGACTCTTACTTAACCCTTCTAGGGTTTCTTCGTTTCTTTACATACATCTTAGGTTCACTTATTTTTAAGCGTATGCTAGACTTATGGGTCTATACATACAAGCCATGAGGCTTCATTCATAGTTTGTTAAGTGACTCATATCTTTCTAAGATTATGTAGTACAAGACTTATGTATCTTGTATATATGCCAAGATCTCGATTTCGATCTAAGTAGGTGGCAATATTCTTGAACATTTAATTCACGTATAACTTATGTATCAATACAAAAATTTGGGCAAGGGAACCCAAGTTCGAATCCCTTGGACAATACTTACATTTTTCCTTGACTTTATTTTTAGTCTTCATGATATTGGGACCCTAGGTCGAAACCCAACATCAACATTTCTTTTTAGTTCCTTTTCTCTAGAACTTCTCTCCTTTGGCCGAGGGATTGTGGGTTCGAACCCCCACAGCCCCCTATTATTTTCCCATTTATTTTCTGTCCATTTCGGCTTAACCAGGAAGTTGTGGGATCAAACCCCCACAGCCTCTCTTTATTTTTTTTTTCTTTATTTCACTTGGGACTTAGAGGTTGTGGGTTCGAACCCCCACAGCCTCCTTATCTTCATTTTCATTTAAAAGTTAACTACTTAAGTGTTGGCAGTGAGGTTGTGGGATCGAGCCCCCACAGCCTCACTTTATTTTCTTTTTAATTTCTCTCTTTGTCTCCTCCTTCAGCCAAGAGGTGGTGGGTTCGAATCCCACTCCTCCCATTATTTTTATTAATTTAAAATTCCCCTCTTACTCTCTTGTTTGACTGAGAGGTTGTGGGTTCGAATCCCACACCTCTCTTTTTTTTTCCAGCTTTCATGTAGTGAGGTCTTGGGTTCAATCCCCACTGACCTCACATATTTTAAATATATTTTTAAACCTCTCAACCTTAAGTATTCTGGCCGAAAATTCCATCACCAAGTGCTGGAAATTTTATTAAATTTTCTAGCATTTATTTAACAACATTCATACGTTCGTTTGGAGGTACTTTCATGATTCGTTTAACACATTCTTAGGTGTAGATTCATTGTTGTTTTAGCTTAGATTTTTCCACTTATGATCAGCCACCTTACACTTCATTTAACATCACAATTTACACACCTTATGCACAATAATTCCAATCATCAAACAAGCCATTTTAAGACTTCAAAACGGAGAACAACAACAAACATTTTACACATTGCACCAAATCATTTTTCGGTTGACATCATTGAACATGCTTGCTATTTTCAAACATAAAATCACAAGGAACATCATATTTCACACTTAGCTACCAGCGACCATACCAACAACATGATTTCTAAACTAATTTAGATTGAATTCGGAAGGAGACTAGGGACAAGGAGTTCAACATTTAAGGGGACAGCCCTAGTTTCATATGTCGACTATTGTAGAAAGAAATTCCTCTTGGAGAAAGGATTCCAAGAGATAAAACCCATACCTTGTTGTAGCTTTCCACACCTTCCAAGTGCTGCAAAACTCCTCCCCTAAACCTTCAACACAAATCCGTCGAGAAGATGATGCAAAGTTTTCGTTTCTTAAGTTAGCTTGCTTGCTTGTATATTTTTTTTTATGTTCTTTGAGTTTAGAGAACTTTTGATTGCTTTCTTATGTTTTTATCTTCTGTTTTTGCAGCCAAGAAAACTAATTTGGATGAGAGAGAGAGAGATTTAGGCTTGAGGGAGAGAGATAGTGTGAGATAGTGCATCTTAAAACTAGGATAGTTGGCAAGACTTAGTCAATTTATAAAAAACATTAATTAATAAGTAAATAACTAATAAATAATAATAAAATCTGATTTTGCTTTTTACATCAGCCATTAATTATAAATTTATTAAATTAGTTCACCAATAAAAAAAATCATATTAAATCCTTGCTCCCACCTAGGTTCGAACCCGGGTGGAGCAAGACTCCATTTCAAGAGACCAATTTCGGCTCTCTCTCCCCAAATTGCCCCTCCACTTTATTAAATAATTAATTAATTATATATTTAGGGTAATTACAATATTACCCCTAGCCTGGTAAAAGACCATTTTACCCTTAGACCCTCAAAACTTAAAATTTCTTCTTTTTAAGTCTGGTAAAGACTCCTTCGATTAAATCTTCATTTTCGAGAGCCTTACTTTGTTGGTTCCAACCTTTCCAAGCTCAACTAACTCCCCAAGTTAGTTGGCTTGGTCGTAGTAAGGGTTCTGAGGTCTGGTTCTACGCGTATCAATATGTGTGAACCTTGGTCTAATCGCAAGCATTCTTGACACCTTAAACATTTAGCTTATTCATTTTTTTGAGGGTTGTTACATTATCACCCCCTTAGGAACATTCGTCCCCGAATGACACTACTCTTTACTAATAATAAGTATTTCATCTATAGAACGTACACACACGTAGGTACTTCAATACTTCCATGGGTGAATATCTGATTCACATCTTAACATGATGGTACACATCCTTGAAACCTACTAGTAGCTTCACATTAAAAGACTATAGAATTCTTCCCTAAACTAGTCTCATCAAAGTATACAACATAAGTCAACATAAAAGTCATATAAATCAGCAACAAACATGATGACTTCAAACATATTAACCTCATCCTAGGGCATAAACACCATACACAGTCAAATATATGAAAGGCTAATTAAGGCTACGCACCCGAGGCTTCATCAGAAGTGCCTTCTCCTGCACCACTAGACTTGAGTGCAAAGAATAGTTGCCTCCTCGGAGCCTCTTCATTTGGGCCATTAGTCTGAACTCTCTCCTTCCCTTGTTCTTGACTTCTTCTATTCGGACAATTCTTCACCATGTGTCCCGGTTTTCCACAGCTTTAACAAGCGTTACAGCCCATCATACACTATCCCCCATGCTGTTTGCCACACTTCCTGCAAGGTTGCCTTTCCTTAGGTGTATATACTTCCTTGTTTCTCTTATCTATGGATTCGGAATCCCTATCATAGAGACCAATGGATGAACTTGATTCCCTTTGGTGGCAGAGTCCCTTCTTAAACCTTGGCTGCTCACGGACGCCAAAGTTGTTTCTGTGCCCTCCGTGGCTGGGACCTGCCTGATCTTGAGGTCTAGGCCTCTTAACATCACGAATACCCCTCTTTCTACGGCTGTCCTCCACCTGCTGTACATGCACCATCAACCTTGAAAGGTCCATATTATCATGGATCATCGCAGACCGACATTCCTCCTCCAGGTCTCCATTGATTCCTGTGAGGAACCAACTCATTTCATCCCTGCTGTTCGAAACCAGGGAAGTAGCGTACCTGGATAATTCAACAAGCCTCAGTACTCTCCTCAATCTTGCTATTAAATACTAAGGAAAGTAATATACATGGATAGCTTAACAAACTTCAGGGAATACTCCCTGACTATCATGGATCCTTGTTTAAGGTTGATGAACTCTTCAACCTTGGCTTTCCTCATCTCACTGGGAAAGAACCTATCCAGAAATGCTGTCTTAAACAGCTCCCAAGTGACTGGCACTCTACCTAATACACGGCTATCTTTCCACATCTTGCACCAAGTCTGTGCAACATCCTTGAGCTGATAGGAAGCCAGCTCAGCCTTCTCAGTATCTGTGGCCCCCATAGCCACCAGAATTTTATGTACTTCATCCACAAACTCCTGAGGGTACTCTGATGCCTTAGACCCTGTGAATATAGGAGGATTCATCCTCGTAAAATCTTGTAGCCTGTCAGCCATGCTGCGAACCGGTAGGTTCTCCCTCTGAACATTCTACCGGTTGACCTGGGCAGTCATAGCCTGGGCCTGCATAGTAATGGCCTGTGCCATCTGGGCTAGAGATGCCCTCACTTCAGCATCATTCAACCCAGCTGGGTTAACTGGCATGGCCACTCCTTCAGCTGGAGACTGGGGTGGAACTTGATTGCCCCCAGTAGCTGCTTCTCCTCTCCTCTGACCAATTGTTCTACTAGTGTTCATTCTCTGAAAACAACAACGATTGATGTTAGACATGCTCATAACACCAAGAACTCAGACATTAGGAAAAGCACGATAAGATCAGAAGAAGGGAAATTTTCCTACGCATCATGCAGTCTCTAATCCAGGATAGTGGTGCACTTCACTACCATGACTTATAAACTACTCAATGTGGTTGATGTGAACTCATTATTCTCGGAATTTAACCTAGTGCTCTGATACCAACTTTGTCACGACTGGAATCTAGACCCCAGACGAGAACGGCGTCGTTGACCTCTCAGAGATCACAGACAAGCCTACTTACGTCATTCTTACTTTACATAGGTTAATTTTAGCAGAAAATTTGAAACTTTTTGTTTCTAAATATTGCTTACTAAAAATTTCCAATACATTCGTAATTTGTTCACCATCAACCATCTAACATTAAGAGATAATCAAATGAAATGAATAGTTCAATAAATCTTAATTGTATAATTGCCAAAACGGTCCAATACAAAGTCTGAATCAAAACAGGAAAGAAACGCTAGTGGAACATGCTCACTAGCTCAACTCTAAAACTAAGCTGGAATGTAAAACAGTAGCATCCTCGAAAGCATGAGGACCTACCAAACTCCGGATGAATGCTGACGTTCGAATAGCTGCAACAATGATCCTGTAGCTCTATCGCCTACCTGTGCCTCCACCTAAAATAGTATAGATGTATAGGGTTAGTACACACTTGTACTAAGTATGGGTATATGCAAGCACACACCAAGGACATGCATGAGAAAGAATAGCTCTTTCCTAACGACATGATTTTTGGAAGTCAAGTCAGTGGACTTGCCAAATTGAGATTAGGAGGTTCCCAAATTTGGATTAGGAAAGTCAATGATCTTTCCAAATTTGGATTAGGAAAGTCAGTGAACTTTCCAGATTGGGAATAGGAAGCTTATGCCATGAGAATAACATACATCATCATACTTTTAACATTTGCAAACAACACATAACATTTACACGTAGCACATATCATATAGCTTACAACACACTTTGTATGTAGCACATAACTCCTTTAATATCATTCATTCATATGCAAGGAGACCTCGGAATCATGGACTTAACATTAAGACATCCCAGAAATGAGGGTTCAATAGATGGGACCTCAACTAGAGAGTCTTCATTACCAAACACAGAGTCTGTTTCGTTCATTCATATGTACTCCATTTCATTTCGTTCATAGGCCAGTGTAAACACCAGCTATACCTAGGGTGTAGTTTAAGACTTTCATTAGGTTCGTTGTGCAATGACCAAGAATGACCTAATGTCATTACTTGAATCTAACGCACCTTTTGATTATCCTATTCTAACACCTTTGGTATCATTCATTTCATTATGTGCTTCATTTGAGGCTGGCCTCATTCATTCATTGGGAACTTTAACTTTAATCGACATAGATCATGTGAGCATCATGAAATCCAGTGTCTCCCCCACACTAAAAAGAGGTGGAATCACCGGCCAAGGTGACCCAAAACATGCTAGCATACATGGGAATTTAACCCCGCCAGATCCCTATTTTGGCAGTATAGGTTCGAAGACCAGAAGATATAAGGAGACCCATACCCGGCAAGCCGGACAGTCTCATCTCATGAGAGTTACGTGAACCTCCGCCCTTCCCAAAAGAAGGCATCACCGCTCATAGCTAGTCTATCGGTGCTCAGTATAAAGTTCCATTACATTCAACTCATACGTCATGGAAGCTGGCTTCTAGTATGAGGACATCATACCTCAATAGATGATTTCTCATCTCATCATTAGTATTATGTGTGTTAATCTGAATACTTTCATTAGAGTGTTCATAGAGACTGGTCTCTTCATTAACTTTACACTCTCATAGGTGAGTACGTTTTGGTAACAATTATTTAGGCTCATTTGAGATTGTTCTCATCTTTTACATTAGCCTCATATCATATTGTCACCACATTCATTAACATTAGCACAATTGCTCTTCATAATTACTCACCCCATTTTACGTGAAAGTTCATTTCATCATATGCCATGTACTTGACCATTTGTGTATTTCGGACTCTTACCTAACCCTTCTAGGGTTTCTTCGTTTCTTTACATACATCTTAGGTTAACTTATTTTTAAGCGTATGCTAGACATATGGGTCTATACATACAAGCCATGAGGCTTCATTCATAGTTCGTTAAGTGACTCATATCTTTCTAAGATTATGTAGTACAAGACTTATGTATCTTGTATATATGCCAAGATCTCGATTTCGATCTAAGTAGGTGGCAATATTCTTGAACATTTAATTCACGTATGACTTATGTATCAATACAAAAATTTGGGCAAGGGAACCCAAGTTCGAATCCCTTGGACAATACTTACATTTTTCCTTGACTTTATTTTTAGTCTTCATGATATTGGGACCCTAGGTCGAACCCCAACATTAACATTTCTTTTTAGTTCCTTTTCTCTAGAACTTCTCTCCTTTGGCCGAGGGATTGTGGGTTCGAACCCCCACAGCCCCCTATTATTTTCCCATTTATTTTCTGTCCATTTCGGCTTAACCAGGAGGTTGTGGGATCAAACCCCCACAGCCTCTCTTTATTTATTTTTTTCTTTATTTCACTTGGGACTTAGAGGTTGTGGGTTCGAACCCCCACAGCCTCCTTTTCTTCATTTTCATTTAAAAGTTAACTACTTAAGTGTTGGCAGTGAGGTTGTGGGATCGAGCCCCCACAACCTCACTTTATTTTCTTTTTAATTTCTCTCTTTGTCTCCTCCTTCAGCCAAGAGGTGGTGGGTTCGAATCCCACTCCTCCCATTATTTTTATTAATTTAAAATTCCCCGCTTACTCTCTTTTTTGACCGAGAGGTTGTGGGTTCGAATCCCACACCTCTCTTTGTTTTTCCTGCTTTCATGTAGTGAGGTCTTGGGTTCAATCCCCACTGACCTCACATATTTTAAATATATTTTTAAGCCTCTCAACCTTAAGTATTCTGGCCGAAAATTCCATCACCAAGTGCTGGAAATTTTATTAAATTTTCTAGCATTTATTTAACAACATTCATACGTTCGTTTTGAGGTACTTTCATGATTTGTTTAACACATTCTTAGGTGTAGATTCATTGTTGTTTTAGCTTAGATTTTTCCACTTATGATCAGCCACCTTACACTTCATTTAACATCACAATTTACACACCTTATGCACAATAATTCCAATCATCAAACAAGCCATTTTAAGACTTCAAAACGGAGAACAACAACAAACATTTTACACATTGCACCACATCATTTTCGGTTGACATCATTGAACATGCTTGCTATTTTCAAACATAAAATCACAAGGAACAACATATTTCACACTTAGCTACCAGCGACCATACCAACAACATGATTTCTAAACTAATTTAGATTGAATTCGGAAGGAGACTAGGGACAAGGAGTTCAACATTTAAGGGGACAACCCTAGTTTCATATGTCGACTATTGTAGAAAGAAATTCCTCTTGGAGAAAAGATTCCAAGAGAGAAAATCCATACCTTGTTGTAGCTTTCCACACCTTCCAAGTGCTGCCAAACTCCTCCCCTAAACCTTCAACACAAACCCGTCGAGAAGATGCTGCAAAGTTTTCGTTTCTTAAGTTAGCTTGCTTGCTTGTATATTTTTTTTTGTAAGTTCTTTGAGTTTAGAGAACTTTTGATTGCTTTCTTATGTTTTTATCTTCTGTTTTTGCAGCCAAGAAAAATAATTTGGATGAGAGAGAGAGAGATTTAGGCTTGAGGGAGAGAGATAGTGTGAGATAGTGCATCTTAAAACTAGGATAGTTGGCAAGACTTAGTCAATTTATAAAAAACATTAATTAATAAGTAAATAAATAATAAATAATAATAAAATCTGATTTTGATTTTTACATCAGCCATTAATTATAAATTAATTAAATTAATTCACCAATAAAAAAAATCATATTAAATCCTTGCTCCCACCTAGGTTCGAACCAGGGTGGAGCAAGACTCCATTTCAAGAGACCAATTTCGGCTCTCTCTCCCCAAATTGCCCCTCCACTTTATTAAATAATTAATTAATTATATATTTAGGGTAATTACGATATTACCCCTAGCCTGGTAAAAGACCATTTTACCCTTAGACCCTCAAAACTTAAAATTTCTTCTTTTTAAATCTGGTAAAGACTCCTTCGATTAAATCTTCATTTTCGAGAGCCTTACTTGGTTGGTTCCAACCTTTCCAAGCTCAACTAACTCCCCAAGTTAGTTGTCTTGGTCGTAGTAAGGGTTCTGAGGTTTGGTTCTACGCGTATTAATCCGTGTGAACCTTGGTCTAATCGCAAGCATTCTTGACACCTTAAACATTTAGCTTATTCATTTTTTTTAGGGTTGTTACATGTTTGTTGGATAAGATTTGGTAGGCTGAAATGGAGGAAATTGAAAAACAAATAAGCTTAAATTGTGAGTATGTTGATGCATTTTCAAGCGTTATGGGTCCTAAACATCCGGGACGTCTAAGACAATATGGCCCAAGAGTTACAAAGACTACTTTGGAAAAAACGGTGGCAATTCGGAATCAAATTTAAGTGCAACAACTGATGGAATGCATCAAATTCAAGAAAGGATGCAGAAAATGGAGAAACAAAAGAAAATTGTGCGAGAAGAAGTTATTGTAGATGTTATTGCAGAACTTAAGCATGCAGGATTAATTGATCGTAACATACTGGAAGCATTGTCCACTCCTTCACCAAGAGAATCTACTTCTGTTCAAGGGGATGAACAAGGTTGGTGTCGCTAATTCTATGTTTTGATTGTTGAGGATTAAGTTAGAATGTGTTTATTATCTGTATATGTTGTTATTTGTTGTTGCTACTTGTTTTGTACCTTAGCATAATGGGTTACATTGGTTATGTTGTTGTTTATGTTATTACTACCTGTTCTGTTCGTTAGCGTAATGGGTTACATTGGTTATGTTGTTATTTTTATTGTTGTTACCCTCTAGGATTAGATTGGGAAAGTTTTAGGAGTTATAAGCAATAACAATGGTTGTTACTATGCGATCGACCCAGGTAAGTTGGGGAAAAGTTAGAGGAATTATGAACTTGTAAATTTTGGTTGTAACGTAGAGGATCTTTAAAGAAGGAAAATTAATGTTGGGTTTTCGAGATGGTGTTCAATGCATGCTTGTTTTCTTATAGTGTAATGTCTATAGTTTTCAAGTCCGAGTTTATATTTGCTTGATTAAAGAAGACTATGTTTCCAATTGTTAGATTAATGAATTTTCTGGTCTTGTTGCTTGTATAAGTTGTATTGAGTGAATGATATAAATCAGAACTTATACAACTTATACAAGCAGAAACAAGAAACAAAAAACTAGTTGCTCCATTACGGAAAACTACTTGTTGCTTGTATAAGTTGTATTGAGGTAATACAGTGTTCATTGAAACCATGATATGAATCATTTCGTGCTGTATTTAACTATTTTGTCAACTTTCTAGCAAAAAGTGTCAAGAAACAAGCAAGATCTTAAGGCTTAATCACTTCTAGCTTAATCACATTATGTAGTCAATACTAAATCTAGTTTGAATGTGTAACCTTCTAGCTTAATCACTTCTCTGGGCTGCCTTCCCAAGGAGGTTACTGTACTTAATTTTGCAAAAAAATTGCTAAATTATTTATATTTTTTTTAATTGTATGTAGGTAATGAAATCGAAGAAGGCGATAAAAACAGTAGTGAAGACTTGACATAGAAGCTCAATAACTGATCTTAACTTTATTGATGTTCTAGAAATGTTATATTTTTGAAGATTGAAAACTGTGTGGTGCATGTGTTTCACCTTTTTTGAATTCTATAAAAAGATTTGTATATTTTTCTTTTATTGATATTAGAATCACGGATCTTGAATTCTAATTTTGGTAATGAACATTTATTCTCGTGAACGATTTATGTGTATTTTTATGTTATAAAATTACTGCAATAGCTCAATATAACAAAATGTTGTGAAGTTGACCAATAATATATATATAGGTAGAAGTAGCTTAATTATAAATGTTGCATAATGTAAGAATTGTTGCAATACCATGTATTAACCGTAGCAATAGCCATTGAGCGACAAATTGTAGCCATAGACTCAATATAAATGATGCATAAATCTCTTTCCCAACGGATCTATTGCTACGCGATCTGTTGTAGCGGTTGACATAACTGTAGACTTAGACCTATGGCTACGGTAGGAATGTCTATTGCAACATTAAATGAACTATGGCAGTAAGTCAAATTTCTAGCAGTGAGTCTTAGTCATTATGAACATATACTTATTTTACTTTACATAGAACCTTGTGAGACCTTTCTCATATTCCCAATCTTAATCTACTAGTGTAATGTACATGTGAAGACCCATAACCTCCCATATACTTAGTAGACCTATCATGAGACAACAAGCCTTATCACCCAATTCATACATCAACAAGTAAGTGAAGATAACTTCATTCATGTCAATACAAGACCTTCATCATATACTCATTTAGACCAACATAGTGCATATAAGGATAAGATCACATCATATAGAATCATACCATGCACATCTTCATAACAAGTAGACAAATACTACAATGTCATGTATAAAGACATAACCATAATCATACACATTAGGTCGCCTCTGTAGGACTTCATAAGGAGCTACTTGTGCAATGTCTAGACGGTTTCATTACTACCACATATCCTAAGTAACCTCCCTTAAGTTATTCTAGTTAGGGTCCTAACTATTTACTTCTATTATCCATTTTACTTTGGGAAACTATAGCCTTAACCGACACTATGACCATGGGTGCTAAACATGGAATGTGGTGTTGTAGAGCCTTACACCAAGGTAAGGTGTTCTTACCTAGCCAAGGTAGAACATTAACACATGCTAGCATACTAAGTGAATTCACTTCTTGATCCTATGTGGCAAGCATAGTTATGGAACTTGGAGGTACATGTGAAACCCCTCTTTATGTCTAATGGGGCATTATAGTTATTCACTTATGGAAACCATATTTATACCTATTGAGGCATTGTGGTTATCCACTTCATGAGATTTATGGTAGACCTTCATTCCCACATCGGGAAGGGACACACACCCATATTCAATTCCACTCGGTGCTAAGCTAAGTTCCCTTTATTAATTTTTTTTATTAACTTTACTTTACAAAACATAGGATTAGGAGAGTCATCCCCTCACATTCTTAGATCATAGGTCATAGATGAAAGTTCATCAACCTAAATCATGTGAGGAATCCCTTCACATGGACATAGCATATGTAAAGCACCATCTACTTTAGGGTACACATGAATACACCTTTCAAGGCCCCTCTCTTGACTAGATCTTCATACATGTGTGTGTAAATTCTTATATGTGAGCAAACCTTTCACATAACACATAGTTTCCACACATGGACATACACATTTCATTCATGCATAAATGTACAAGTGTAACTATATGAAACATGCTTTCATATAAACACAATTATACACAAGGTATAATCATACTTAATCATACCACATACTCCACATTATACCATAAAAGGCATGTTCATAACACACTTTCATAGACTCAAGCTTAGCATGCATCATAGTAGACATCAGCGAATATGAGAACTACCTTTCATTTAGACACCATGACCTATACTACTTGTAAGCATGAATGTAGAGTGAGATTGTGTTAACATTGGTCAATATGATCACATAATGGCTATCATAAAATATTGAGGTAGCCACCCTCTTAGGACCACAATACACATTCAATCATAGACCACACAACACACAATAGCATAGGGGACAAGTCAACTTTATATTACACATTAAGACTCCTTACATTTGCTATTTACACATTCACATTTGGGTACATGTGTAGGGGACATCAATCCTTAACACTTCATTAATGGCAGCACCTACACATGATCCTAACATAACTATTTACATACACATAAGGTGATCATCATAACCACTTATACATATATTCATAACTTTGCCTTCAAGGCCATGCTCAACAAATATATAATGACAATAAGGTAAACACCTCCACCATAAGTGGAAAATACCACACAATGTCATACAAGGCTTCATCCACATTATTATAAAGAAGTATAGAAGAGATAAGCATTCTTACCAATTTCTCACCCTTTGATCATCATTGATTAATACACATATTTTATCAACAATTCATATATAGGGAAGTAGCTATATGTACTTTAATCATAAAAGAAACCATGTACAAGTCGCTACAAGATCATACTATAACATAATACAAGGCATCTCATATGTACTAGAAGGTAGAGAGTTTTAGATCACTTACTAATATGATTTACTTTGATCACCATGACTAACATTCATAATATATTAACAATACCAACCTAGAGCAGTAATTAAAGTCACATAAATCATGTCTAAATCATGCTTCATTAAATCTAGAACGTAGATTTCATCATATACATAACATTATCAATCCATAGACTAGAAGAACTTAGATCAATTCATATCCATCCTTCTTAACCATGATCATAGAGATTTTTAATCTTATAATTGAATCATAATATTAACATTAGACAGTATCTACAAGACTCTCAACATACTCGAAATCCACTTTTATTCATTAAAAGGCCAACATTACAGTGATCACGTTGATAGCTAGGCTAGGCATGTTCAAACCTTCATACATTGATCCACATGGATACTTCATCATCAATTTAAAATCAATTCACATAAATAACAGTAGATATAGACAATTCAATGTAAGAGAATCGCAATTCAACCATTAACAAGCCATGATCACAATGCCATGCAAGGGTTAAATCAATTTAGGGAGGAACATGGGTTCATCATGTAATTGGATTAAAATCATGTTAAAATCAATACATTAACATAAATTCATCATTATTTAACCGTTTAAAACGTTTTTAGAAAGAACCCATGGCTAGTTTGAAGAAGAAGAGATTTCATCATGAAACCTTCTTTGAAAATTTGAGATTAACTCTCCAAGTGAAAAGTTATTTGGAAATTAAGGATTACCACACCTTTGTCTAGTTGAAAACCTCTAAAACTTGGTGAATCATCCAAGGAAATCCAAGATCCAAGCTGTTCTTGAGCTTCACCAACAATGGTGGTTTCTAGGGAGAATAGTTTTTGGAGGGAAAGGTTTATTTCGTGTAGGAGGGATTGGGAATGGGTTGTTCACGTGTTTGATCCCTTAAATACACCCAAAATTAGTTAAATAAATAAATTAGAGTAAGTTTAGTACTTGGCGTAAATTAACCATTCACCCCTTAATAAAACAGTGCGCAAGGTAGCAGTTGCAGGCCACCATCGACGGACCCAATCCACTGGGTGTTGGTCCATCGACGGGCAGTTTTGTGCCCTCCGTCGATTGGGTCTGAGGCTGTCAAGTGGCCAAGACTTTCCCACGCTAAGTTACCATCGATGCCTCCCCATTGATGGGGCGTCATTCAACCAACCGATCGTGCATTGAGCTCGTCGATTGACACAGCCAAGGCAGTGTCTCGACAGCTCTTGGGTCCTTCTTGTGGGCCCTTTTGTGGGGCCCTTTAGAAGTCGTACCCAGTCGTTTCCAACGTAAATACAAACCTTAACAAGTTATAGAAATCTCATATCTGTTTCACCCAAAAAACGTACACGTAAAACATCCAAAAAGGCCAGGCCTCATCAATACATACTCATGCATGTCTCAAGGCTATCTTTCGAACGTCTTGTACGTTCTTGTACGTTTGACCTCCAAAATTCACGAAACTCCATATACCACCATTAAAAATCATTATTAATCATTTTAAGACTTCATAAGCTCATGGCATACAAATATAAGCACGTATAGACACATGAAGCACATAGGTGACTAGTCGTCGAACGTCTTGGTCGTCCCTTGACGTTTGACTTCCAAATCACCTCAACCTTTACACACTGCCTTAATACCATTTTATAAGTAATTTTAGGACCTTATAAACTTAGGACAAACATGTTAGGCTCTAGACACCCTAACTCATTTTGGGGCTCTTACACTATGTCGGTTAAAGCTAGACCCCACAAATGTATGTAAAAGAACTAAGTCTTCTTAAAGGTGTACTACTTGGGGTAGGTGGTGGAATGGGACACTACCTCTACATCGCACAAGTAGATATTTGGAGGGAGTCTTGGTGTGTCATTATATGAAATGTATGAATGGTTCATGATATGATGCAAACGAAAGTAATTTGATTTTATGTTTAATGTTAAGGATGAATGTTGATGTTATGACTTGTATGATGAAAGCTTAGTATGTGATGAATGTAATGTGCCTATTTTAAGGTTATTACTAAGAAGCACTAAGTGGAAGTGGTAGTATGGGATGCTACTTTCACATTGCACCAAGTGTAAATTGGTGGTTTCCTTGGAGGATGGTTCTTAGGTAAAAAACTTAAGTACATGTATGTTTCTATAGTGTCTTGATATTGAGTGGTGACTTGTACAAATGAAAAGAAGTATGCTTATCCATAGTAGTCTTAAGGATCTCCTAAGTAGGTATTGAGGAGTTCTATGGGCAATATCATTATGTCTTACTTCGGGGAGCCTTCAGATAACTTAGGATAGGAGTAGTTCATGTGTGATTATTGGGTTTACTGTAAGTATGCTCCTATGTTAAGAAAAATGGAAGTTTTACCTTAAGTGTTAAATAATGATACTATATGATGATTTGTAACTTAATTCATGAATGTTTTTGTAACAACCAGAAAATGACTATGCTAAGTAAGACCTAAACGTTCCTAGAATGCATAGGTTAGACCGGGTTCACACTGCTTGATTCGCGTGGAACCAGACCCCTGGACCTATGCACCAGCCAAGCCAACAAGATTGGTGAGTTAGTTGAGCTAGGCAGGGTTGGTTCCAGCCATGTTAGGTCGCCGAACACTAGGATTCACCCGTGTGAGTCTTAACCGGACTTAGAGGGTTAGTCCTAGGTTTTAAGGGTTCTAGGGGTAAAAAGGTAATTTCGGGGATAGGGGTAGTATAGTAATTACCCTAGGTTGATATTTAATTAATTCAATAAGGTTTTTAGTTAGTCAAAATGGGTCAAAGCTCGGTGGTCAAACCCTAGTTTGACCGAATCTCCACACTCGGGTTCTAGCCGAGTTGGAGGCATTAAAGTGGGCAATTTAAGTAAATTAAATTAGACAAAAATAAGGAGGGGCATTATAGTGACTTAACATATATATTGTAATATGATTTTTACCATTTAAATTGTGTTGAATAAGTCATCAACAAACCCCAAGAAAAGGGGGCGCACGACTCCAACTAGTAGTGTACTCCATGTACACTCTTAATTCATTATATATCCACAAAACATTTTTCAGTTTTACCTTGCAATTCAAAAACAGAAAAATAAAATAAGTCTATTGTTCTAAGATTTCTCGGCATTAATCCATCAAAAACGAAAAGAAATATTCGTACGCCTAAGTGTTTTAAGAAATTACGTAAAGAATTTCACTTGTGAACAAGAATCAAGGCTCGGAAGAGAGGTTTGTGCGTGGGTTAGGACGTGTTTGTGGCAGGTTGTCAAAGTTGAAAAAGGTATGGATTTTATTCTCTCTTGGTCCCTTTACCAAGAATCCCCTAAGGCTCAGTTCAATTCCAATATAAAAACTAAGGTTGTCCCCATTCCATTCCCCTGTCATTAGATCCTGTGAACAATTGATGTATACGTTGGTATGACTTCTGGTAGATGATTTTAGGAACGTTTGTGATTGTGTGTAATGTGATGTTTTTGGATAGCGTATGATCAATTTATGTGTGTCTGATTATATGTATGTTTTATGTACACGATAATGCTAATACCATGTGATGCATATTACGGATTGCTTTCAAGAACGTGGTGAATTATGTTCTATTTAATTGTTGTGTAATTAACATATGATGATGAAACTGTAATGTTCATGAAAAGTAAATGAAAGTGATGATCTAAAATGAAATACAATTGCCGAATTAAAATGAGTCTAAGACTCTCGGCCATATACATCAATGCACAAAGAAATGGTACGGATATTTGGACGTAAGTTTAGGATAAAGTATTGGTTAAAGTTGATATAAAAATTGAAATGAAATTGTCTAGACTACAGTGTAAGAAAAATGAACTTGAAGACATAATTCTAAATTGAGAATACTCGGCTAAATTACAATAAAGAAAATGCTACACCTAAGAATCGAACCCGAGACCTGAAGGTTCTAGCAGTAGATGAAGTGGTCTTGAGTAAATTAAAAAAAAAGAGAATAATGTTGGGTGTAGGATGGGAATCGAACCCGGCCTCAAGGCCAAATGTGTCAGATATATAAGTCTCATATATAATAAAAAATTATATGTTGCCCAAGGGATTCGAACACGGATCCCCTTGACCGAAAATTGTGAGGCACATAAGTCTTACATACAATAAATCAATACCGCAGCCACTAGGGATCGAACTCGGGTTCTCTTGGCCGAATGTGTGAAGACACATAAGTGTCACACAGACACAATGAAAATAAATCAAAAGTGTATATACTGCCCAAGGGATTCGAACACCAGTAAAGTCTAAGATCACTTAAATCACAAAAGTAAACCTAATGTATGGTGTAACCCGAAAGGGGTACTACCATGAGTGTAAAGTACACTAAAGGCCATGTGCATGACATATGACGTAAGTTAGTAGCAAGATGAAGAAATGAACATTCACGTAATGAGGAGAGTAATTATGTTAAGCTATGATGCTAATGAAAATGGTGACAACATGATAAGAGGCTAAGATGAATGGTGAGACAAGTCTCAACCAAACCTAAGTAAAGGTCACTAAAAGTGCTCACCTAAGAGAGTGTTGAATATTAAGAGACAAGTCTCAATCACATTCTATATGTAAGTGTAAGGACAATTCACACTTAATACGTAAAGAAGAGATGAGAAATCATCTAATGAGCTATGACTACCTAATGCTCGAAGCAAGCTTCGATGATGTATGAGTTGAATGTAAATAGGAACTTTAAACTAAGCACCGATACGCTAGTTATGAGTTGTGATGCCTTATTTCGAGAAGGGCGGAGGTTCACGTAATTCTCATGAGATGAGTTTGTCCACCAAGGTGGGTATTGGTCTCCCAAAATATCCTATACTTTGAACTATGTTGCCAACATAGGGAACTAGCTTGGTTCGAACCCATAAAGCTAGCATGTTTTGGTTTCACTTTGGCCAGTGACTCCACCTCTTTTCGCTGTGGGGAAGACACCGGATTTCATGATGCTCACATGATCTATGTCGGTTAAGGTTCAAAGTTCCTCAAAGTATGAAAGATAATGAAATAAACGATACCGAAGGTGTTTCTGCAAGACAATCAGGAGGTGAAAGCGGACTAAAGTAATGACATTTGGTCATTCTTGGTCATTGCACTTCATGATCCCGATGAGAGTCTTAAACTTCATCCTAGGTATAGTTGGTGTTTACATCAGCCTATGAATTAATGAAATGAATAATGTGAAGTACGAATGAACGAATGAAGCAGACTCTGTGTTTGCTAAAGGATGCCCTCGGGTTGAGCTCCTATATGTTGGGCCCTCATTTGAGATGTCTTAATGATACGTCCATGATTCCAAGGTCTCGTGGATATGAAATATATGCTATATGAAACATGAAATGTATGTTATGTGAACCTATGTATGTATGATGTTTGACATATTCATGGTATGACCTTCCTATTACGAATTAGGCAAGTCAAGAGACTTGACCTCCTAAGAAAGCATGTTGATTAGGAATAGCCATTCTTGTTAATGCATTACCGTTATGTGTTGTTGCATATACCCATACTTAGTACAAGTGTGTACTAATTCCATACAATATTACTATTTTAGGTGCAGGCTCAGGTGGACGTTGAAGGTATCATCGTAGCTGCTCGGACTCAGAGATTTCATCTTGACTTGGTAGGTCCTCATGCATTCGACGATGTCTTCCTTTACATTTCTTGCTTAGTAGTAGGTTTAAACTAGTGGAGTATGTTCCACTAGTGTTTCTTTCCTATTTTATTCAGACGCTTATAATAGTGCCGCTTTGGCAAGTATTACTTATGACATGAGATTCTATTTCTTTCAAGTTGTATGTTTCTATAACTAGATGGTTTATGTATGAGCAATGAACTTCCTTACAAATACAGGTTTATATGAAGTCTATGAATACTTCAAATATAAACAAAAAGTCTTAAATTTTCCGCTAGAATTAACCGTATGAATGTGATGAATGCAAGAAGAGGCTTGTCTGCGACCTCTTAGAGGTCAACGACGCTGGTTGCAATTCGGATTCCAGAATTCGGGTCGTGACAAACTTGGTATCAGAGCATTAGGTTAAATATCCAAGACATCAGGCTCATATCAACCACGTTAAGTAGTTTCTAAGTTATGGTAGTGAAGTGCACCACTATCATGAATTTGAGACTGCATAATGCTTAGAAAATTTTCCCTTCTTCTACTCTTTATCGTGCTATGTGGAATTGTGATATAATTGTGTCATTAAGAATATAACTCTCTTCTTGTATTAACGTGTAGATAATGAATACGAGGTGAAATGCAGGCAGGAGGGTAGGTGAGGCAGCTGCTAGAGGAAATCAAGTTCCTCCTCAAGGCCCAGTTGCTGCTGATCAAGTGCCTGTCAATCCAGCTGGGTTGACAGATGGTGAAGTGAGGAATGCTTTGCTGCAGATGGCACAGGCTATCACTACTCAGGCTCAAGCCATCACGGCTCAAGCCGCGAGAGAGGGTGCTTCCAGAGAAAACCCTCATGCTAGCACCATGGCTAGCAGGCTGAGGGACATCATCAGAATGAACCCCCCAGTTTACTATGGATCCAAGACCAATGAGGATCCCCAGGAGTTCGTGGATGAGTTCCACAATATCCTTTGTGCCATGGGAGTAGATGAGGAGGCGAAGGCTGAGTTGACTGCATATCAACTCAAGAATGTGGCACAGATTTGGTACCGGATGTGGGCTGATGGCCGAGCACGTGGAGATGTTCCCATCACTTGGGATGTTCTCAAGACTGCCTTTTTGGAGAGATTCTTCCCCAGAGAGCAACGAGCATGTAACGACCCGGATTCTTGAATACGCATTGCCACCGGCGTCGTTGACCTCTTAGAGGTCGCAGACAAGCCTCATCTTGCATTCATCACATTTATCTAGTTAAATTTGCGGATTATCTAAAACTTTTTATACGTATGAAGTTTACTTAGACTTCATATAGTCATTACATATTTACATCAAATAATAAGCTCAACATAAAGAAAACAACCATCTATCATAAAGAATCAATTCGAAACTGAAGATGAATATATCATAAATAATTTGCCAAACACGACCTTATTACAAATCTTTGAAATGAAAGTCCGAAAGAAACGGTAGGGACAACATCCACTAGCTATGACTAAAACTAAGGCTAGACTAATACGTGTAGCATCCTCGGAATCAAGAGGACCTACTAAATGGTCTGGAGAAACGCTGAAATTCAAACCACTGCAAGTGACGTCAATCTGCCCTCTGACCTGCACCTTTAAAAATAGTAAATAGTAGGGGGTTAGTACACCACTTGTACTAAGTATGGGTGTATTCACACATACACATAAAGTTTGCATGATCAATGAAAGCTCTTCCTAAGCAACATGCCATTTCTATAAAGTCTAGTCATCATACTTTCCTAATTCGTTAGTTGTGAATTGTGGTATGAATATGATGTATTTTAATGCATTCAAAGCACACAACTTATTTTCTATATGATTCCAAGACATTAGTATCATCAACATAATTTTAGAACCACTCGGGCGAGGATTTGAAAATTTGATAACCCCCAACCCGAGAGCTCATATTCTCACACTTAGTTTTATTTTCAGTCTATTTCTTCTTGTTGTTGTGTAGTTCAATAATTCCTTTAGTCCTATGTTTTACTTACAAGGGAAATGATTCATTGTAGTCCCATACGCACAATGAATCGATGTAAGTAATCCAAGGACAAAGGAATGATCTCCCTACCTTATAGTGAGTCATTCTTTACACTCTATATTCGTTACCTTTCATAAGACATTCCCTATTGATCATGCCATTTATTTCATTACTTTCATCTTAGGGAAGTTGTGAGGTATTCAGTTAACCTTATGTTTCTACTTTCCTTTATTGGCATCATATAAGAAGTCATTATAAGCCAATCTTCTTTGGCTGTGCCCATTATTTGCTGAAACTTCATGAGAGTGATATTGGCACTTGACATTCTTAAGCTCTTCATCATTTCTCACTTTGAACATACGTTCCAACATCATCATTCATTCTCACTTTCATAGAGACATCATAGGGAATAAGATCATGTGAGCTAACATGAAATCCAGTGTCTGCCCCACACCGAAAAGGGGTGATTCACCGGTTAAAATGAATCTAGACTATGTGAGCTACTCCTGGAATCCAGTATCTGCCCCACACATAGAAAGTGGTGATCCCCGGCTAAGGCGAATCCATCTCAAGTGTTCACTCCACACCGAAAAGGAGTGGCTCACGGCTATAGTGAACCAAGAACATATCGTGAGCATTAACCGACATAGATCATGTGAGCTAAACATGAAATCATGTGTCTTCCCCACACCGAAATAGGGTGGAATCACTGTCCAAGGTGAAATCGTACATGCCTAGCTCGCTTAGGTGGAAACCACTGGCTAGTTCCTATGTTGGCTAGACATAGTTCGAAGACTAGGGACTTAATGAGACTACTTATCCACCTCGGTGGTAGCCTCGTCGCATGATACTTACGCGTGCAAGCACATACTCATAACTAGTCTATCGGTACTATGCTCACTTTCATTATCTTCTTTATCTTTTAGAGGTTACTCAAGCATTATGGAAGCTTACTTCTAGATTGAGATTTACTTACTTTACATTGATGAAAAGTGAATTGTCCTTACATAACATCCTTACTTTACATTAATGAAATGTGAATTTTTCTTACACAATATCCTTACTTTACATTGATGAAATGTGAATTGTCCATACATATCATCGTTACTTTACATTGATGAAATATGAATTATCCTTAGATATCATCCTTAGGTGTTAATGAGACTAGTCTCACACATTCTAACACATTCATTCGTGGGTATTCTTTTAACATAGAAGCTTAGGTGTAAGTAAGACTTGTCTCACTTTCTTTAACACCCTATTCTGGTCACTTATTTAATTTAGAACTCTTTAATTATGTTATAACTCACCCTACTTCTTTACTTTAGTGTAGTAGCTTCATATCATCGTTTATGGACGATGAGCACTTCGTTCAATGAGTTACATGTGTTCATAGTTCATTCTTTTAGAGCATGTTGAGAGTTGTCCCAATGAATGGCGTGCCCTTGGTTATGGAATAATTGAATTACTTTAGAAGTTCTTATAATATCATTTGATATTCTAACTACACAATATTGGCATATGATTAGTATTGGCCTCAACATTTGGGATGTTATACTTACAAATCATCTTTATTGGCATAAGCCAATTTTACGTATGTTCATATTTAAATTGAATATGTATGAACCTTTAGACAATCTTTCAATCATTTACATAAGCTCCTAGACATTAACATACATTCATTTTGACCAAGTAGTGTTAGCCAACTTTATTGGCAACAGATAGTCAATTCATTCAAGATGTGATTTCATAGGATTTCTTTTAAGCCAATCTTAGCTTATGGCTTTTAGTGATAACGTTTTTAAACCTCTTGGACAACATCATATTAGTATTCGATAAACTTAGCATCTTCATAACATCACAAAGAGAGCAAGTCAACATTCGGCCAAGACACATAAATCACTTAACACATTACGGACGTAACTTAACATATCATCGGTTCTTAATTTACATGATAACATTAACTTTACACGACTACAAGTTCATAGGCTCATTCGAGATTCATCATTCAAGAACAATACATGTTAAGAACAGCTAGCACCACATACCAACAACATGATCTCTAACCTATTCAACATTGAATCAAAAAGGATACTATGGACAAGGAGTTCGACGAACAAGAACAACCCCAGTTTTAAAGATCTTTGAATCATTGGAAAGAAAGTTCTCTTGGAGAAAGAAATCCAGGAGAGAAACCCATACCATATGTAGATTCGAATCTACGACGATCACTCCACACCAAATCCTTTAAAAGTACTTTGAAATCGCCCAAGAATTGCCTCTAGCGTTCTTAAGTTTTGCGGTTTGCGTTCTACTAACTTAGCGTCATGAGTTCTCAAGGTTTGATTGTGAATTCTAGGTTTAGAAACTGATCTTCAGTTAAGCAACTTAAGACTTAATTAACTTAATTAAATAACTAATTAGTTAATTACTAAAATACCCTTCATTAATTGACTAGACATAGGAGGACCATTGACTTAGTCAATTGCAATTTTGACTAAGTGTCTCGGCTGACCAAGGCCTAATTTAGTTAAATTGATGCCTTAATTAATTAAAGATTGGACTTAAGGAAATTACCACAACACCCCTAAGTTGCTAGGACCACAACTAACAACTTTGGACCATCCTAGGTTAGGTACTAGGTTGTCCCTAAGTTAGTTAGGTGCCACCCGAACAAGTCCTAGGTAGTCGGGTTCTTTAGGGGGTCCAATTCGGTTAGTCCTAGGTTTGTTGTCTTGTTAGGATAGTTGGTTAGGACTTAGAGTTAGTTAGGTTGGCTGGTCCCACATGGAGGGACCAGCCCGTGTGTGTCATGCCTAACCGCCCTAACCGAATACGTTAAGGGTGGTTCCGTGGTCCCCCTTGGCCGGCTCCTTCACGTGTGATGCTCATGTTCTTGCACATGGGTTTGTTGCACTTTGCTAACTAATTTATCTTGATGGATCCTTTGGGAATGTTTACTTATTTTCCCAAGGACCCTCACCATGTCCTTGGGCACTACTTAACTTACATGATCATTTTAGATGGTCATGTGGAATGGTATCTAGGCTTGACACTTGGATGCGTCATACCTTAGTGAATACTTGGAAATCTATGTTTTTAGCTTAGGCTCTTCATTGCAGGTACATTTCTTAAACATCAATCTTAGATTGGGGTATGACAACCCAAAAAGTATATCTCATATTTGTATATAGAACATTGGCTAATAACTCTTACCCAATTTTTCTACACTATGCCCAATATTTCCCAATATTGGGCATTAGGGTTCCTATGTACCCCTAATAGGCTATCCTAAGGTCATACTGGGCTCTTTATTAGACATGATTTTCCAGAACATTACATTATCCCCCCCTTAGGAACATTCGTCTCCGAATGACACTTACACATCATTTAAACAAAGAGGGTGATTTTCGAAAGTTACTTTATCATGCTTAAACTTTTCTCTTTTGTGAATATTTGGTTCACACTTATTTGGATGATGCATAACATTCAAGCTTATCTGAAGATTCATATTTGAGATTGAGGAATTTCCTTCTCAATCACATTTTACTTAATGCACATCACAACTCATGTAATACAAAATTCATGTCTATGCTACAGAAAAACAACAACATGAAATGCAAATATGACTAAATTTTAACTCACATAGTAATATTATAGGACATACGATTAGTGGCCTATCACACCTAATCGACTAAGGCACTTATACTTAGAGGTTTGTTAAACATAAACCATACTTAGGAAGAGAATATCTAACCTTAAGAACTGAACAAATGAGGGTAGCGGGATATCATATCGCCCTCGGCCCCACGTTTCTCCCTCAACAAGATGGTTCCGCCATAGGACCTTCACGGTGGCAACCTCCTTGTTCCTCAGCCGCTTCACTTGGCGATCTAAAATTTCGACTGGAACCTCTTTGTAAGAAAGGTTCTCATTAAATCCTAACCCCTCAACAGGCAGGATGAATGCTGGATCGCCTAGAAATTTCTTAAGCATAGAAACGTGAAACACTGGATGAAAAAAAGCCAAGTCTTGAGGTAATTTCAGCTCGTATGCAACGTTTCCCACTCGCAGCAAGATCTCATAAGGACCTATATACCTCGGACTTAACTTGCCTTTCTTACCAAACCGCATCACTCCTTTCATGGGTGATATCTTCAGATAAAATTGATCACCCACTGCAAACATAAGATCTCTCTTTCGGTTATCTGCATAGGATTTCTAACGACTGTAAGCAGTAGCCAATCTATCCCTAATCATGTTCACCTTCTCCACTGCCTCATGCACGATCTCGGGACCAAGAATTGATGATTCTCCTACCTCGAACTAGCCAATCGGATATCTACATCTTCGGCCATATAATGCTTCAAAAGGTGCCATTCCAATACTAGAATGGTAACTATTATTGTAAGAGAACTCTATCAGCGGCAAGTGATCATCCCAACTCCCCTTGAAGTCAATAACACATGCTCTCAAGATGTCTTCAAGGGTCTGGATGGTACACTCTGCTTGCCCATCTGTCTACGAATGGAAAGCACTACTCAGTATCACCTGTGTAACCAAACTTTTCTAAACAAATTTCCAAAAATGAGAAGTGAATTGAGCCTCTCCGTCCGAAATGATAGATAGAGGAATGCCATGCCATCTCACTATCTCATCTATATAAAGCTTGGCAAAGTCTTTGGCCTTGAAAGTAGGCTTCATAGGTATGAAGTGAGCGGACTTGGTCATTATGTCAACAATAACCAAAATGGAATCATGTAGTTTCCTAGTCTTTGGCAGACCAACCACAAAATCCTTATTGATAGCCTCCCACTTCCACGTTAGGATTTCAATCGTCTGAGTGAGAACCTCTAGGCTTAAGGTGTTCGGCCTTAACCTGTTGGCAGTTCGGACACTCCTCCAAGAACTTAAAGATATCTCTCTTAATGCCTTCCTACCAATAGAACTCTTTAAGGTCTTGGTACATTTTGGTGGCACCTAGATGGATAGAATATCGGGAACCATGAGCTTCTGCCAAAATACTTGACCTCAAATCATTCACATTGGGCACACATAATCTGTTTCGATATCTGAGTACACCATCTCCACTTAACGAGAATGACTCATTCAACTTACTTAATACCGAGTCTTTCAACTCCATGAGTAATGGGTCAAGGTGTTGATTGGCTTTAACGTCTAAAACAAATGAGGATTCGGAACTTGAGTGAACCAAAACACCCCCACTTGGTGCATCTATCAGTCGTACACCCAATCTTTCCAATCGGTGCACCTTTTTAACCAGCTCCTTCTTCTCATCATCAAAATGTGAAACGCTGCCCATGCTCAGTCTGCTCACTGCATCGGCCACCACATTGGCCTTACCTGGGTGATAGTACATACTCATGTCATAATCCTTGAGAAGTTGTAGCCATCTCTTCTGACGAAGATTCAACTCCCTCTAAGTGAATACAGACTGAAGACTCTTATGGTCAATATACACATAAACATGTACACCATATAAATAATGTCTCCACAGCTTCAACGCAAAGACAACCGCACCAAGTTCAAGATCGTGAGTAGCGTAGTTCTTTTCGTGGATTTTTAATTTTCTTGATGCGTATGCAATCACCTTACCATTCTGCATGAGAACACATCCCAAACCTAATCGGGAAGCATCACAATATACCATGTACCCCTCACAACTTCTCGGCAACGTCAATACTGGGGCCAAAGTGAGTCGGTCCTTGAGTTCTTGAAAACTCTTTTCACATTTCTCAGACCACTCAAACTTCGCCTTCTTCTTTGTCAATGCGGTCAGTGGTGCAGCAATAGTGGAAAACCCTTCCAAAAACCTGCAATAATAATTGGCTAAACCCAGAAAACTCTGAATATTTGTAGGAATAAGGGGTCTCGGCCAATTCTTCACCGCCTCAACCTTCTTAGGACCAACTTTAACACCTTAGTCGGTCAAAACACGACCAAGAAAGGTCACTGATCTCAACCACAATTCACATTTGCTGAACTTTGCATACAACTGATGTTCTTTGAGTACTTGCAATGTATTTCGTAAGTGTACCTCATGCTCTTATTTATACTTAGAGTATATGAGAATGTCATCTATGAATACTATGACGAAGGAATCAAGGTACTCACGAAAGACCCTATTCATAAGGTCCTCAAAAGTGGCTGGTTCGTTAGTGAGATCGAATGACATGACCAGAAACTCATATTTCCCATATCTAGTACGAAAAGCCGTCTTAGGGACGTCTTCTCGCCTCAATCTAAGTTGATGGTAGCCTGACCGAAGGTCTATCTTGGAAAAGAAACTTGAACCTTGGAGTTGGTCCAACATATCATCGATTCTGGGAAGAGGGTACTTATTCATATAGTGACTTTGTTGAGTTGCCGATAATCGATGCACATTCTAAGGGTTCTATCCTTTTTCTTTACGAACAACACTGGAGCACCCCATAGGGATATGCTCGGCTGGATGAAGCCCTTATCATGTAGATGCTTTAACTGCAACTTCAAATCTTTGAGTTCAGCTGGTCGCATCCTATACGGGGGAATATAAATTAGCTTGGTGTAGGGATCTAAATCAATATCAAAGTCAATCTCACGTTCAGGAAGGACTCCTAGTAAATCCTCCGGAAAGACATCTGGGAACTCATTCACTATTGACATAGAATCTATGGAAGGGACATCTTGATCTAAGTCATTGACTCTAACTAAGTGGTATAAATACCCCTTAGCTATCATCTTATTGGCCTCTAAGTTTGAAACAATTTGGCCGACTGGACTTGAACCACGCACTTCTTATTCCAGTCCTAACTCATTTGGAAACTCAAACCTGACTACCCTATTTTGACAGTCTATTGTGGCATAACACTTGTGAAGCCAATCCTTACCCAAGATTATGTCAAAATCGAGCATGGCTAACTCCACTAGATCAGCATGAGTGACTATATCAAGGACGTGAATTGGGCAATTTTTGTACACTTTCTCAGCTCTAATGCCGTCTCCTATTGGACTACTTACTAAAATTGGATCATTCAAGATTTCAGGAAGCACATCAAATCTACTATCTATCAATGGAGTAACAAATGACAGAGTAGATCCTGGATCTAACAATGCATAGACAGTAAAAGTAAAGACATGCAACGTACCCGTGACTATATTAGCTCACTTCTCTGTCTCTTCTCTACCTTTTAATGCATAAAACCTGTTCCTCTTGGGAGGGTCGGTTGTAGCATTTGTATTCGGCCGAAGCTGAGCATTTACCTGGTCTTGATTATTCACTTGAGGACAGTCTCAGACCATGTGTCCACTTTTTCTGCACCCAAAACAGGTGTTAGTACTTAACAAACATGCACCTCCATGCGAACGCCCACACTTACCGGAAGGGCTGTTGGTTCGCTGGACGTTACGGTCATTGCCCTTTCTGGGACAGACGTATTCACCTTAGCTATTTAATTACCGGAAGGAGCGGAGTTAACTGAGTGCCTCTTAAACTTAGGCCTGTTTTAGACTCCAAATGATCCCCTACCCGAGCTCAAACTAGGTTGGCCGCGGCCTTAGGCTTCTTGCCTTAGTGAATTCGCCTCTTGCGGCGGCTCTCCTCTACTTGCTGAGCATATACCATCAACCTACCCAGATCCATATTGTCATGCAACATGGCTGCCCGACAATCTTCCACCATATCCTCAGATACGCCAGTAACGAATCTTCTCATCTCATCCCTGCTATTTGCTACCAGAGAAGAAGCATATTTTTAAAATTTCACAAATTTCAAGGAATACTCCTTGACAGACATACCTCCTTGTCTTAGGTTGACGAACTCTTCAACCTTGGCTTCTCTCTGCTCTCTTGGGAAGAACCTCTCCAGAAAAGCAGTCTTGCGAACATCCCAAGTGATGGGAACATCTCCTCTAGCTCGGCCATCAGCCCACATCCAGTACCAAACCTGTGCCACATCCTTGAGTTGATATGCAGTCAACTCAACCTTTGCCTCCTCATCAACTCCCATGGCACACAGAATCTTGTGGACCTCATCTACGAACTCCTGGGGATCCTCGTTGGCCTTGTACCCGTAGTATTATGGGGGATTCATCCTGGTGAATTCCCTCAGCCTGCTAGCCATGGTACTAGCATGCGGGTTCTCTTTGGAAGCACCCTCTCTCGCGGCTTGAGCCGTGATGGCTTAGGCTTTAGTCGTGATGGCCTGTGCCATCTGCAGCAAAGCATTCCTCATTTCACCATCTTTCAGCCCATCTGGGTTGACAGACACTTGTTCAGCAGCAGCTAGGGGTTGAGGGGGAGCTTGATTCCCTTCCGCAGCTGCTTCCTCAACTCTCCTCGCGGCATTTCTCCTTGTGTTCATTTCTACACGTATACACAAGAAGAGAGTTAGATCCTCAAAATGACATAAAATTTCACAACTCTACATGGCACGATAAAGAGTAGAAGAAGGGAGAATTTCCTATCATCGCGTAGTCTCTAAGTCATGATTGTGGAGCGCTTCACAACCATAAGTCAGAAACTATGTAACATGGTTGTGTTGAGCTTTAATTCCTAGGTAATTTAACCTCATGCTCTGATACCAAGTTTGTAATGACCTGGATTCTTGAATCCGAATCGCCACCGGCATCGTTGACCTCTCAGAGGTCCCAGACAAGCCTCATCTTGCATTCATCACATTCATCTAGTTAAATTTGCGGAAAATTTGAAACTTTTTATACGTATGAAGTTTACTTAGAATTCATATAGTCATTACATATTTACATCATATACTAAGCTCAACATAAATAAAACAACCATCTATCATAATGAATCAATTCGAAACTGAAGATGAATATATCATAAATAAAATGCCAAACACGGCCTTATTACAAAGCTTTGAAATTAAAGTACAATGAAACACTAGGGAAAACATCCACTAGCTATGACTAAAACTAAGGCTAGACTAATACGTGTAGCATTCTCGAAATCAAGAGGACCTACCAAATGGTCTAGAGAAATGCTGAAGTCCATAGCGCTGCAGGTGACGTCAATCTTTCCTCTAACCTGCACCTATAAAAATAGTAAATAGTAGGGGGTTAGTACACCACTTATACCTAGTATGGGTTTATGCACACATACACATAAAGCTATGTATGATCAATGAAATCTCTTCCTAAGAAACATGTCATTTCTGGAAAGTCTAGTCATTAGACTTTCCTAATTCGTTAGTTGTGAATTATGGTATGAATATGATATATTTTAATGCATTCAAAGCACACAACTCATTTTCTATATGATTACAAGACATTAGTATCATCAATATAATTTTAGAACCACTCGGGCGAGGATTTGAAAATTTTCTAACCCCCAACCCGAGAGCTCATATTCTCACACTTAGTTTTATTTTCTGTCTTTTTATTATTCTTGTTGTCTAGTTAAATAATTCCTTTAGTCCTATGTTTTACTTACAAGTGCAATGATTCATTGTAGTCCCATACCCACAATGAATCGATGTAAGTAATCCAAGGACTAAGGAATGATTCCCTACCTTATAGTGAGTCATTCTTTACACTCTATATTCGTTACATTTCATAAGCCATTCCCTATTGATCATGCCATTTATTTCATTACTTTAATATTAAGGAAGTTGTGAGGAATTTAGTTAACCTTATGTTTCTACTTCCCTTTGTTGACATCATATAAGAAGTCATTTTAAGCCAATCTTATTTGGTTGTGCCCATTATTTGGTAAAACTTCATGAGTGTGATATTGCAACTTGACATTCTTAAGCTCTTCATCATTACTCACTGAACATACGTTCCATCATCATCATTCATTCTCACTTTAATAAAGACATCATAGGGAATAAGATCATGCGAGCTAACATGAAATCCAGTGTCTGCCCCACACCGAAAATGGGTGATTCACCGATTAAAATGAATCGAGACCATGTGAGCTATCATGGAATCGAGTGTTAGCCCGACACATGGAAAGGGGTGATCCCCGGCTAAGGCAAATCCATCTCAAGTGTTCAAAGGTGTGGCTCACGTCTATAGTTAAACAAGAACATATCGTGAGCATTAACCGGCATATATCATGTGAGCTAAACATGAAATCATGTACCTGCCCCCCCACCAAAAAGGGGTGGAATCACCTGCCAAGGTGAAACCGTACATGCTTAGCTCGCTTAGGTGGACACCACTGGCTATTTACTATATTGGCTAGACATAGTTCGAAGACTAGGGACTTAATGAGACTACTTATCCACCTCGGTGGTAGCCTCATCGGATGATACTTACAGGTGCAAGCACATGCTCATAACTAGTCTATCAGTGCTGTGCTCACTTTCATTATCTTCTTTGTCTTTTAGAGTTGACTCAAGCATTATGGAAGCTTACTTCTAGATTGAGATTTACTTACTCTTTTGATGACTTGTCATCCTTACTTTACATTGATGAAATGTGAATTGTCCTTACATAACATCCTTACTTTACATTGATGAAATGTGAATTGTCCTTACATAACATCCTTACTTTACATTTATGAAATGTGAATTGTCCTTATATATCTTCCTTACTTTACATTGATGAAATGTGAATTGTCCTTACATATCATCCTTAGGTGTTAATGAGACTAGTCTCACACATTCTAACACCTTCATTCGTGACTATTCTTTTAACATAGAATCTTAGGTGTAAGTAAGACTTGTCTCACTTTCTTTAACACCCTATTCTGGTCAATTATTTAATTTAGATCCCTTTAATTATGTTATAACTCACGTTACTTCTTTACTTTAGTGTAGTAGCTTCAAATCATCGTTTATGGACGATGAGCACTTCGTTCAATGAGTTTCATATGTTCATAGTTCATTCTTTTAAAGCATGTTGAGAGTTGTCCCAATGAATGGCATGACCTTGGTTATGGATTCATTGAATTACTTTAGAAGTGCTTATAATATCATTTGATATTCTAACTACACAAGATTAGCATATGATTAGTATTGTCCTCAACATTTGGGATGTTATACTAGCAAATCATCTTTATTGGCATAAGCCAATTTCACGTATGTTCATATTTAAATTGAATATTCATGAACCTTTAGCCAATCTTTCAATCATTTACATAAGCTCCTAGACATTAGCATACATTCATTTTGACCAAGTAGTGTTAGCCAACTTTATTGGCATTAGATAGTCAATTCATTCAAGATGTGATTTCATAGGATGTCTTTTAAACAAAACTTAGCTTATGGATTTTAGTGATAACGTTTTAAACCTCTTGGAAAGCATCATATTAGTATTCGATGAACTTAGCATCTTCATAACATCACAAAGACAGCAAGTCAACATTCGGCCAAGACACATAAATCACTTAACACATTATGGACGTAACTTAACATATCATCGGTTCTTAATTTACATGATAACATTAACTTTACACGACTACAAGTTTATATGCTCATTCGAGATTCATCATTCAAGAACAATACATGTTAAGAACAGCCAGCACCACATATCAACAACATGATATCTAACCTATTCAACATTGAATCGAAAAGGATACTAGGGACAAGGAGTTCGACGAACGGGAACAACCCTAGTTTTCAAGATCTTTGAATCGTTGGAAAGAAAGTTCTCTTGGAGAAAGAAGTCCAGGAGAGAAACCCATGCCTTATGTAGATTCTAATCTACGACGATCACTCCACACTAAATCCTTGAAAAGTACTTTGAAATCGCCCAAGAATTGCCTCTAGCGTTCTTAAGTTTTGCGGTTTGCGTTCTACTGACTTAGCGTCGTGAGTTATCAAGGTTTGATCATGAATTCTAGGTTTAGGAACTAATCTTCAGTTAAGCAACTTAACACTTAATTAACTTAATTAAATAACTAATTAGTTAATTACTAAAATACCCTTCCTAAGTTGACTAGACAGGAGGACCATTGACTAAGCCAATTGCAATTTTGACTAAGTGTCTCGGCTGACCAAGGCCTAATTTAATTAATTTGATGGCTTAATCAATTATATATGGGACTTAAGGAAATTACCACAACGCCGCTAAGTTACTAGGACCACAACTAACAACTTTGGACCATCCTAGGTTAGGTACTAGGTTGACCCTAAGTTAGTTAGGTGCCACCCGACCAAGTCCTAGGTTGTCGGGTTCATTAGGGGTTCCAATTCGGTTAGTACTAGGTTAGTTGTCTAGTTAGGATAGTTAGTTAGGACTTAGATTTAGTTAGGTTGGATGGTCCCACATGGAGAGACCCGCCCGTGCGTGTCATGCCTAACCGCCCTAACCGAATTCGGTAAGGGTGGTTCTGTGGTCCCCCTTGACCGGCTCCTTCACGTGTGATGCCCATGTTCTTGAACATGGGTTTGTTGCACTTTTTGAACTTATTTATCTTGATGTATCCTTTGGGAATGTTTACTTATTGTCCCAAGGACCCTCACCATGTCATTGGGCACTGCTTAACTTACATGATCATTTTAGATGGTCATGTGGAATGGTATCTAGGCTTGACACTTGGATGCCTCATACCTTAGTGAAAACTTGGAAATCTATGTTTTTAGCTTAGGCTCTTCATTGCAGGTACATTTCTTAAACATCAATCGTGGATTGGGGTATAACAACCCAAAAAGTATATCTCATATTTTTATATAGAAAATTGGCTAATATCTCTTAGCCAATTTTTCTATACTATGCCCAATATTTCCCAATATTGGGAATTGGGTGCATATTTACCCCTAATAGGCTATCCTAAGGGCATACTGGGCTCTTCATTAGTCATATGATTTTCTGGAACGTTACATTATCCCCCCCTTAGGAACACTCATCTCCGAATGACACGTACACATCATTTAAACAAAGAGGGTGATTTCTGAAAGTTACTTTATCATGCTTAAACTTTTATCTTTTGTGAATATGTGGTTCTCACTTATTTGGATGATGTATAACATTCAAGCTTATCTGAAGCTTCATATTTGAGATTGAGGAATTTCTTTCTCAATCACACTTAACTTAATGCACATCACAACTCATGCAATACAAAAATCATGTCTAATCTACACAAAAACAGCAACATGAAATGCAAACATGACTAAATTTTAACTCACATAGTAATATTATAGGACATACGATTAGTGGCATATCACACCTAATCGACTAAAGCACTTATACTTAGAGGTTTCTTAAACATAAACCAGACTTAGGAAGAGAATATCTAACCTTAAGAACTAAACAAATGAGGGTAGCGGGATCTCATATCGGCCTCGGCCTCCCACGTTGCTCCCTCAACAAGATGGTTCCTCCATAGGACCTTCACGGTGGAAACCTCCTTGTTCCTCAGCCGCTTAACTTGGCAATATAAAATTTCGACTTTAATCTCTTCGTAAGAAAGGTTCTCATCAACTCCTAACCCCTCAACAGACAGGATGGATGTTGGATCGCCTAGACACTTCTTAATCATAGAAACGTGAAACACTGGATGAACAGAAGCCAAGTCTTGAGGTAATTTTAGCTCGTATGCAATGTTTCCCACTCGTTACAAGATCTCATAAGGACTATATACCTCGGACTTAACTTTCCTTTCTTACCAAACCTCATCACCCCTTTCATGGCTGATATCTTTAGATAGACTTGATCACCCACCGCAAACTAAAGAGCTCTCTTTCGGTCATCTACATAGGATTTCTGACGACTGTAAGCAGTAGCCAATCTATCCCTAATCATCTTCACCTTGTCCACTGCCTCATGCACGATTTGGGGACCAAGGATGGATGATTCTCCTACCTCGAACCAGCCAATCGGAGATCTACATCTTCGGCCATATAATGCTTCGAAAGGTGCCATTCCAATACTGGAATGGTAACTATTATTGTAAGAGAACTCTATCAGCAGCAAGTGATCATCCCAACTCCCCTTGAAGTCAATAACACATGCTCTCAGCATGTCTTCAAGGGTCTAGATAGTACTCCCTGCTTGCCCATCTGTCTGCGGATGCAAAGCAGTAGTAAGTTTCACCTGTGTACCCAAACTTTTCTAAAAAAAATTCCAAAAATGAGAAGTGAATTGATTCCCTCTGTCCGAAATGATAGATAGAGGAACCCCATGCCATTTCACTATCTCATCTATAAGAAGCTTGGCATAGTCTTTGGCCTTGAAGGTAGACTTCACAGGTATGAAGTGAGCGGACTTTGTCAATCTGTCAACAATAACCCAAATGGAATCATGTAGTTTCCTAGTCTTTGGCAGACCAACCACAAAATCCTTATTGATAGCCTCCCACTTCCACGTTGGGATCTCAATCGTCTGAGTGAGACTTCAAGGATTAAGGTGTTCGGCCTTAACCTGTTAGCAGTTCGGACACTCCTCGACGAACTTAGAGATATCTCTCTTCATGCCTTCCCACCAATAGACCTCTTAAAGGTCTTGGTACATTTTGGTGGCACCTGGGTGGATGGAATATCGGGAACCATGAGCTTCTGCCAAAATACTTAACCTCAAATCATTCACATTGTGCACACATAATCTGTTCCGATATCTGAGTACGCCATCTCCACCTAACGAGAATGACTCATTCAACTTACTCAATACTGAGTCTTTCAACTCCATTAGTACTGGGTCAAGGTGTTTATTGGCTTTAACATCTAAAACAAATGAGGATTAGGAACTTGAGTGAACCAAACACCCCCACTTGGTGCATCTGTCAGCCGTACACCCAATCTTTCCAATCGGTGCACCTTTTTAACCAGCTCCTTCTTCTCATCATCAAAATGTGAAACGCTGCCCATGCTCAGTCTGCTCACTGCATCGGCCACCACATTAGCCTTACCTGGGTGATAGTACATACTCATGTCATAATCCTTGAGAAGTTGTAGCCATCTCTTCTGACGAAGATTCAACTCCCTCTGCGTGAATACATACTGAAGACTCTTATGGTGAGTATACACATCAACATGTACGCCATATAAATAATGTCTCCACAGCTTCAACGCAAAGACAACCGCAGCTAGTTCAAGATCATGAGTAGGGTAGTTCTTTTCGTGGATTTTCAATTGTCGTGATGTGTATGCAATCACCTTACCATTTTGCATGAGAAAACATCCCAAACCTACTCGAAAAGCATCACAATATACCACGTACCCCTCACAACTTCTCAGTAATGTCAATATTGGGGGCGAAGTGAGTCGGTCCTTGAGTTCTTGAAAACTCTTTTCACATTTCTCAGACCTCTAAAACTTCGCCTTCTTCTTTGTCAATGCGGTCAATGGTGCAGCAATAGTGGAAAACCCTTCCACAAACCTGCGATAATAATTGGCTAAACCCATAAAACTCTGAAAATCTTTAGGAGTAAGGGGTCTCGGCCAATTCTTGACCGCCTCAACCTTTTAAGAATCAACTTCAACACCTTGGTCGGTGACAATATGACCAAGAAAGGTCACTGATCTCAACCAGAATTCACATTTACTGAACTTTGCATACAGCTGATGTTCTCTGAGTACTTGCAATGTTTTTCGTAAGTGTACCTCATGCTCTTATTTATACTTAGAGTATATGAGAATGTCATCTATGAATACTATGACGAAGGAATCAAGGTACTCACGGAAGACCCTATTCATAAGGTCCATAAATGCGGCTGTTGCATTAGTGAGACCGAATGACATGACTAGAAACTCATAGTGCCCATATCTAGTATGAAAATTCGTCTTAGGGACGTCTTCTCGCCTCACTCTAAGCTAATGGTAGCCTAACCGAAGGTCTATCTTGGAAAAGAAACTTGAACATTGGAGTTGGTCAAACAGATTGTCGATTCTGGGAAGAGGGTACTTATTCTTTATAGTGACTTTGTTGAGTTGACGATAATCGAGGCACATTCTAAGGGTTCCGTACTTTTTCTTTACGAACAACACTGGAGCACCCCATGGGGATATGCTCGGCTGGATGAAGCCCTTATCAAGTAGATCCTTTAACTGCAAATTCAAGTCTTTGAGTTGAGCTAGTGCCATCCGATACGGGGGAATAGAAATTGGCTTGGTGTAGTTCAACAACTTGAAAATGACTATGCTAAGTAATGCTTAAACGTACTAGAATACCTGGATTAGACCAGGTTCACACGGGTTGTTGCGCATAGAACCAGACCTCAAAACCTATGCACTAGCCAAGCCAACCAACTTGGTGAGTTAGTTGAGCTAGGCAAGGTGAGAATCAACCATGTAGGGCACCCGAATTGAAATGATTCACCCGGATGAGTTTTACCGGACTTAAAAGGGGTAATCTTAGGTTTGGAGGGTCTAGAGGTAAAATGGTCTTTTCCATGCTAGGGGTAGTAATATAATTACCCTAATTAATTAATTAATTAATTAATTAATTAATTTAAAGAGGAGGGGCAATTCGGGTAGGGTTGGCCAAATTTGACCCTTTTTCGCAAGTTAAGCTTCACCCGGGTTCTAGCCTTGGTGGAAACGACGTTTAGGTGGATTTAATTGATGTTTATTACCTTATTTTGTAGGGGCATGGTGGTCATTCCACGTAGCCTTTGAAAAAAATCAGATTTTAAAACAATTAAGAGAAGTCCTAATTTGACTAAGTCTCCACCTAATCTCCTAATCCTAAGCTAACACTAACTCACGTCTCTCTCTACTCTCACCTTATTTACACGATCACTCTTCAGTATAAGAAGAGAACAGAACAAAAAAATATAAAGTTCATCAAGAACTTGAACAATTAAACTCAAAAGTAAAGACAATCTGAAAACGTAAAGCAAAAAGGGATTTCTCGACGGGATTGTGCTGAGGTTTTGGTGGTGAGGCTTGGTTTCGTGACAATTGGCAGCACATAAGAACATCTTTGAACGACTTCAGGTATGGGTTTTCTTCCCTCTTGGTCCCTTTCCTAATAGACCCCTAAGGTTCAGTCTATTCACAATCGAAAACTAAGGTTGTCCCCATTGCATGCCCCTGTCATTAGATCCATTGAAAGATTCAAGTATGCGTTGGTATGACTTCTGGTAGATGATTTTAGGGATGGTTATGATTACGTGTTTGAATGTGTATTCGGAATTATGTAGAAATGAAAGTGGTGTTCCGAAAATGTGAAGTTCGTTAACTTGTTTGTGTATGTGTGTGCCGTGAATCAGCCATGGTTTTAATCTTGATATTGACATGTTAAAATTTTATGAATTAAGTGTGCGCGAATATGTTAAAAATGTGATGTTCATATGAGTTCAAAGTTGCTGAATTGAATAATTATTCTTGATTAAAGTAACCTTGAAAATGCACCTAAAGATCTCCCTAAAAACTACTCGAAATGTCTTAATGTTTAACGTGAAAGAGAGTGAGAAAATGGACTACAAAAAGGTGAACAAACTTCCAGCATTCTGGAAATTTGTTTTGGCCAGCTTACTGTTAAAAAATTAGTTTTAATTTTTTTTAAAAATGCATGAGGTCAGTGGGGATTGAACCCAAGACCTCACCATATACAAGTTATATAAAAATTCAATAATAAAAATGAGGTAAGGGGTATTCGAAATGGGGTAAGGCTCAAGTGAAAAGTTAGGAGAAAAATAAAAGAAAAAATGAAGTGAGGCGTGTGGGGTTCGAACCCACAACCTCTTGGATGGGTGAAGGAGAGAGGAGAAAAATGAAATAAAGAAATAATAAAATGAGGTATGTGGGGATCGAACCCAGAACCTCTCAGCCGAATGAGAAAGTAAGGAGAAAATATAAATAAAAATAGGGTGAGGTTGTGGGGAATCGATCCCACACCCTCTTGGTCTAAACGAAGGAATCAAGTAAAGAAAGAAAAAGAAAGAAATGTGGGCGTGGGGATTCAATCTGGGGTCCCCCAGGCCGAAATATTTAAGACAAAAAAATCAAGAAAAAGAAAGAAAGGAAGTGTAGGTGTGGGGGATGGATCTCGGGTTCCCTAGCAAAGAATTTTATGTCAACAAAAAATATAAAGAAAACTAACTAAGTGTTATACAAGGGATTTGAAATATGGTTCCCTTGCCCAATTCCGTATTGATACATAAGTCTTACGTGATTAAATAATTAATGAATGCTGCCCATGGGAATCAAAATTGAGATCTTGGCATACTTACAAGATGCATAAGTCTTGTAACACATAACATTGGGTAAGTATGAATCACTTAGATGAATTACGAATGAAGCCTCATGTCTTGTATGTATGGATCCATAAGTTCATCATACGTTTAGAAGTAAGTGAACCTAAGATGTTATGTAATGAATGATGTGACCCCAGGAGGGTTAAGTAAGAGTGTGAAACATACTAAAAGGCCAAGTGCAATGGCATATGATGAAATGAACATTCACGTAAAAAGGGGTGAGTAATTATGAAGGGCAAATGTGCTAAGACTAATGAATGTGGTGACAATATGATAAGAGGATAATGTGAAAATATGTGAGAAATCTCAAATGAGCCTAAGTAAATGTTACCAAAACGTACTCACCTATGAGAGTGTAAAGTTAATGAAGAGACCAGTCTCTATGAACACTTTAATGAAAGTATTAAAGTTAATATATACTTAATACTAATGATAAATCATCTAATGAGCTATGACGTCCTCATGCTAGAAGCCAGCTTCTATGATGTATGAGATGAATGTAATGGAACTTTATACTGAGCACCAATAGGCTAGCTATGAGTGGCGATTCCATTGTTCGGGAAGGCAGAGGTTCGTGTAATTCTCATGAGATGAGACTATCCGTCCAGACGGGTAGGGTCTCCTTCTATCTCCTAGCCTTTGAACCTATGCATCCAACATAGTGATCTAGCAGGGTTCAATTCCCTATATACGCTAGCATGTTTTGGTTTCACTTTGGCCGGTGATTCCACCTCTTTTCGGTGTGGGGTAGGCACAAGATTTCATGGAGATCACATGATCTATATCGGTTGAAGTTAAAGTTCCCAAAGAAAGAATGAGGCCAGCCTCATGTAATGCACACAATGAAATGAACGATACCAAATGTGAAATGAAATGAAGTACGTATGAATGAATGAAGCAGACTCTGTGTTTGCTAAAGAAGGCTCCCTAGTTGAGGTCCCGTATGTTGAGCCCTCATTTTGGGAAGTCCAAATGTTAAGTCTGTGATTCCAGGGTCTCATGGCATATGAACGAAAGAAATGAAATATGTTATGTGCTATATGAAATATGTTATGTGCTATATGCAATATGTTATGTGTTGTGTGCAATATGATACGTATGATGATGCATGTTACTCTCATGGCATAACTTTCCTAATCTGATTTTGGCAAGTCCTCTGACTTGACTTTCCATAACTCATATCGGTAGGATAGAGCTTTTCTAAATCATGCATGTCCGTGGTGTGTGCTTGCATATACCCATACTTAGTACAAGTGTGTACTAATTCCATACATTTATCTACTTTTAGGTGCAGGTCCATCTGGACGTTAGAGCTTAAGAGTAGACACAGAAGTTACCCTGACGTGGAGCTTTCATCCGGATTTGGTAGGCCCTCATGCTTTCGAGGATGTTTACTGATTTATTCTAGCATAGAAGTAGGCATGAGCTAGTGGAGTATGTTCCACTAGCGTTTCTTTAGTATTTACTTTCAGACGTTGTATTGGTGCCATTTTGGCAACACTTTATTTATGACTATATCATTCATTTGACTATCTTGATTTAGATGTTTGTTGCGATCGCTTATGAGTTTACATAGATAGTATTATGCGAGATCAATGTTTTCCAATATAATGTTTAAGTAAACAAAAGTTCAAATTTTCCGCTAAAATTAACCTAGATGAAGTAACGACGACGTATTTAGGCTTGCCTGCGACCTCTGAGAGGTCAACGACGTCGGTCTCGCATGTGGTATAGATTCTGGTCGTGACAAGTTGGTATCAGATCATTAGGTTAAATTCCAAGGATAATAAGTTCACATCAACCACATAGAGTAGTTTCTAAGTTATGGTAGTGAAGTGCACCACTATCATGAATTAGAGACTGCATGATGCGTAGGAAAATTTCCCTTCGTCTGATCTTATCATGCTTTCCCTAATGTCTGATTTCTTGGTGTTATGAGCGTATCTAACATCAATTCTTGTTTTTTTCAGAAAATGAACACAAGGGGGAACGTTGGTCGGGTAAGAGTAGAAGCAGCTGCTGGGGACAACCATGTTCCACCACAGGCTCCAGCTGCAGGAGTGGCCATGCCAGTTAACCCAGCTGGGTTGACTGATGCTGAGGTGCGGACAATTTTGGTACAGATGGCTCAAGCCATCACTGTGCAGGCTAAGGCTATGACGGCCCAGGCCAACAGACAGGAGGTTCAGCGGGAGAACCCACCAGCCCACAACATGGCAAACAGGTTGTGAGATTTTACGAGGATGAATCCTCCAATCTTTAAAGGATCTAAGACTGTAGAGGACCATCATGAGTTCGTGAAGGAGGTCCAAAAGATTCTGGTGGCGATGGGGGCCATGGAGATTGAGAAAGTTGAGTTGGCCTCGTACCAGTTGAAGGATGTTGCACATGCTTGGTGCAAGATGTGGCAGGATAGTAGGGCATTGGGCAGAGGTCTGATCACATGGGAGCTATTTAAGACAACTTTTTTGGAGAGGTTCTTCCACATAGATATGAGAGAGTCTGAGGTTGAGGAGTTCATCAACCTTAAGCAGGGCTCGATGACTGTCAGGGAGTATTCCCTGAAATTCGTTAAATTGTCCAGGTATGCCACTTCTCTTGTGTCGAACAACAGGGATGAGATGAGCAAGTTCCTTACATGGATCTCAGAGGTATTGGAGGAGGAGTGTCGGGCTGCGATGCTCCATGATTGCATGGACTTGTCCAGGCTTATGGTACATGTCCAGCAGGTTGAGGACAGCCAAAAGAACAGGAGAGTCCGTGAGGTCAGGATGCCTAACCCTTCTGACCAGACAGGTTCCAGCATAGGTGGTGGCAGGAGCACTTTTGGAGTTCGTGATCAGCCCAGATCAAAGAAAGAGCATCAGAGTTCAGAGAACTCTAACTCTCAGAGGAGTGCAGCACCTAAAGTAGGCAGACCCGAGCCAAAGAAGGGCAATGGAGGTGATGTGTAGTGTCCCATAAAGGAATGTGGCAAGTGTGGCCGTATTCACAGTGGAGAGTGCAGACTAGGCACAAATGCCTGTTTCGGTTGCCGAAGGAGTGGACACATGGTCAGGGGCTGCCCACAGAATAGGGGTCAGGCTGGAGGTACTGCTCAGCCTAGGCCTAATCCCCAGAATACTACTGCAGCCGAGCTTCCTAAGAGGAACAGATTCTACGCCTTGAAGTCCAGGGAGGAGTAGGAGAAGTCTGCTGATGTGGTCACAGGTATGCTACAAGTTTTCTTAACATCTGTGTATTCTTTACTTGATCCAGGGTCTACGCTTTCTTTTGTAACTCCCTTGCTTGCTCTTACTTTTGAAACACTACCTGAGGTTTTGCATGATCCTATTGTAGTAAGTACTCCCTTGGGAGAAAATGTGAGAGCTTATAGGGTTCATAAAGACAGCCCAATAGTAGTATGTGGTAAGACTATGTGTGCAGACCTTGTTGAGTTACCTATGAATTACTTCGATATTATACTTGGTATGGACTGGCTCCATAAATGTTATGCCTTCATGGATTGTCATAGTAGGGGTGTGAGATTCCGTTTACCTAATGAATTAGAGCTGGTCTGGGAGGGGTACAATTCAAGTCGTTCAAGTCCCTTGATTTCGAACCTAAAAGCTAATAAAATGATGTCCAAGGGATTGTTATGTCATCTTGTGAGTGTCAATGATCTAGATCATGACATTCCTTCCATAGACTCTATGTCTGTAGTGAATGAGTTCCAAGATGTTTTCCCGATGATTTGCCTGGAGTCCCTCCCCCTCGAGAGATTGATTTTGGTATCGACCTAGATCCCGATACCAAACCGATTTCAATTCCTCCCTAAAGAGTGGCTCCAGTTGAACTCAAAGAGTTGAAATTTTAGTTAAAAGATCTCACAGATAAGGGCTTCATCCAGCCGAGCATATCCCCTTGGGGCGCTCCAGTGCTGTTTTTGAAAAAGAAAGATAGAACCCTTATGTGTATAGATTATCGACAGATCAACAAAGTCACTATAAAGAACAGGTATCCACTTCCCAAAATAGATGACTTATTCGATCAGCTCCAAGGGTCTAGTTTCTTCTCGAAGATTGACCTTCGTTCCGGGTATCATCTGCTTAGGGTTAGGGATGAAGATATCCCAAAGACAGCCTTTCGTACCCGTTATGGTCATTATGAGCTCCTAGTCATGTCAATTGGTCTCACTAATGCACCATCTGTATTTATAGACCTCATGAATCGAGTCTTCCATGAATACCTTGATTCTTTCATCATAGTATTCATTGATGACATCCTCATCTACTCTAAGACCAAGGAAGAGCATGAACAACATTTTAGACTAACCTTGCAGGTACTTAGACAACATCAGTTGTATGCCAAATTCAGCAAGTGTGAATTCTGGCTTAGATCAGTGACCTTCCTGGGTCATGTTGTGTCCGATCAGGGTGTGGAGGTGGACCCCAGGAAGACTGAGGCTGTTAAGAACTAGACAAGACCTCTTACTCCCACCGATATCCGTAGATTTCCGGGATTGGCTGGTTACTACCGCAAGTTTGTGGAGGGTTTTTCTTCCATTGCATCCCCACTGACAGCTTTGACTAAAAAGAAAGCCATGTTCGAATGGGCGCAGACTTCTGAGAAGAGTTTCCAGGAGCTCAAGGACAGACTCACTTCAGCCCAGTGCTTACGTTACCTAAATGTGGTGAGAATTACATTGTTTATTGTGATGCATCTAGGGTTGGTTTGGGTTGTGTTCTTATGCAGGGAGGTAAGGTGATAGCCTATGCGTCCAGACAGCTCAACATTCATGAGAAGAATTATCCCACTCATGACCTGGAGTTGGAAGCTGTGGTGTTTGCATTGAAGATGTAGAGGCATTACTTGTACGGAGTGAACGTGGATATGTTCACAGACCACAAGAGTCTCTAGTACGTGTTCACACAGAGGGAGTTGAATCAACGTTAGCGGAGATGGTTGGAGCTATTGAAGGACTATGATATGAGTGTCCACTACCATCCAGGGAAAGCAAATATTGTAGCTGATGCTTTGAGCAGGTTTAGCATGGGGAGTACATCCCATGTTGATGATGGGAAGAAGGAGTTGGTGAAGGATGTACACAGACTGGCCAGACTGGGTGTGCGGTTGATGGCTTCTACTAGCGGGGGTGTTTCAGTTCATCCTAGTTCTGAATGATCCTTGGTAGTTGAAGTCAAGAAGGGTCAGCATCTTGATCCTGTTTTGATGGAGTTGAAGGACTCAGTGCTGATGAAGATGAATGAGTCCTTTACTTTGGGAGGTAACGGCATACTTAGGTACCAGGACAGACTGTGTGTACCAGACATGGATGAGTTGCGGACCAAGATTGTTGCAGAGGCCCATGGTTCCAGGTATTCGATACATCCAAGTTCCACCAAGATGTATCATGACCTCAAGCAGATCTATTGGTGGGATGGCATGAAGAAGGACATTGCTAAGTATGTGGCCAAATGTCCTAATTGTCAGCAGGTTAAGGCGGAGCACCTTAAGCCTGGTGGTCTCACTCAGATGATTGAGGTTCCGACTTGGAAGTGGGATGCCATTAACATGGACTTTGTGGTTGGTCTTCCGAGGACTAGGAGACAACATGACTCCATATGGGTTATTGTGGACAGGATGACTAAGTCTGCCCACTTTATCCATGTGAAGTCTACTTACAGGGCCGAGGATTATGCGAGACTCTACATTGATGAGATTATGAGGTGGCATGGGATTCCTTTGTCTATCATTTCAGATAGAGGAGCTCAGTTTACTTCGCATTTATGGAGATCCTTCCATAAGAGCTTAGGCACCCAGGTTAAGCTCAGTACTGCCTTCCATCCTCAGAAAGATGGGCAGGCAGAGAGCACCATTTAGACATCAGAGGACATGTTGAGGGCATATGTGATCGACTTCAGAGGTAGTTGGGATGACCATCTGCCATGGATAGAGTTCTCATATAATAACAGCTATCACTCCAGTATTGGGATGGCATCGTTTGAGGAACTGTATGGTAGGAGGAGTAGGTCTCCAGTTGGGTGGTTCGAGGTTGGAGAGTCATCCATTTTAGGTCCAGAGATCATTCATGAGGCTTTAGAGAAGGTTAGAGTGATTAGGGACAAGTTGGCTACTACTTACAGTCGGCAGAAGTCTTATGCAGATAACAGGAAGCGGCCCTTAGAGTTTGATGTTGGTGACCAAGTATACTTGAAGATATCACCCACGAAGGGGGTGATGAGGTTTGGCAGGAAGGGTAAGTTGAGTCAGAGGTACGTCGGGCCATACGAGATTCTACAGCGTGTGGTGAGGTGACCTATGAGTTGCCGTTGCGTGCGGAGCTAGGTTCTGTTCATCCAGTCTTTTATGTCTCTATGTTAAAGAAGTGCCTTGGTGATCCAGCATCGATTCTGCCTGTTGAAGGTTTGGGGGTTGATGAAGACTTGTCCTATGAATAGGTTCCTGTTGAGATTTTAGACGGCAGGTAAAGCGGCTGAGAAACAACGAGGTTGCCACAGTGAAGGTATTATGGAGGAACCATCTTGTTGAGGGGACTACGTGGGAGGCGAAGGCTGATATGAGATCCCGCTATCCTCATCTTTTCAGCTCTTGAGGTTAGACTCCTTACTCTTAAGTCTAAGTTTCCTTGTCTCCTCTATTCTTTGTTGATATTGCATGACTGTGTAAAGTACTTATGCTATGATATGACTGGCATTGTATGAGACAATTAGAAGTGTCATTCGGGGACAAATGTTCCTAAGGGGGGGATAATGTACCAACCTGAAAATGACTATGCTAAGTAATACTTAAACGTACCTAGAATGCCTGGATTAGACCGGGTTCACACGTCTTGTTGCGCGTAGAACCAGACCTCAGAACCTATGCACTAGCCAAGCCAACCAACTTGGTGAGTTAGTTGAGCTAGGAAAGGTGAGAACCAACCATGTAGGGCACCCGAATTGAAGAGATTCACCCGGATGAGTTTTACTGGACTTAAAAGAGGTAATCTTAGGTTTGGAGGGTCTAGGGGTAAAATGGTATTTTCCAAGCTAGGGGTAGTAATGTAATTACCCTAATTAATTAATTAATTAATTAATTAATTGAAAGAGGAGGGGCAATTCGGGTAGGGTTGGACGAATTTGACCCTTTTTCAAAAGTTAAGCTTCACCCGGGTTCGAGCCTTGGTGGAAGCGACGTTTAGGTGGATTTAATTGATGTTTATTACCTGATTTTGTAGGGTCAAGGTGGTCATTTCACGTAGCCTTTGAAAAAAAAATCATTTTTAAACAATTAAGAGAAGTCCTAATTTGATTAAGTCTCCACCTAATCTCATAATCCTAAGCTAACACTAACTCACATCTCTCTCTACTCTCACCTTATTTACACGATCACTCTTCAGTAAAAGAAGAGAACAGAACAAAAAAATATAAAGTTCATCAAGAACTTGAACACTTAAACTCAAAAGTACAGACAATCTGAAAATGTAAAGCAAAAAGGGGTTTCTCGACGGGATTGTGCTGAGGTTTTGGTTGTGAGGCTTGGTTTTGTGAGAATTGTCAGCACATAAGAACATCTTTGAAAGACTTCAGGTATGGGGTTTCTTCCCTATTGGTCCCTTTCCCAAGAGACCCCTAAGGTTCTGTCTATTCACAATCGAAAACTAAGGTTGTCCCTGTTGCATGCCCCTATCATTAGATCTTTGAAAGATTCAAGTATGCGTTGGTATGACTTCTGATAGATGATTTTAGGGCTGGTTGTGATGAAGTGTTTGAATGTGTATTCAGAATTATGTAGAAATGAAAGAGGTGTTCCAAAAATATGAAGTTCGTTAACTTGTTTGTGCATGTGTGTGCCGTGAATTAGCAACGGTTTTAATCTTGATATTGACATGTTAAAATTTTATGAATTAAGTGCGCACGAATATGTTAAAAATGTGATGTTCATATGAGTTCAAAGTTGCTGAATTGAGTAATTATGCTTGACTGAAAGTAACCTTGAATATGCACCTAAAGATCTCCTTAAAAACTACTCAAAATGTCTTAATGTTTAACGTGAAAGAGGGTGAGAAAATGGACTGCAAAAAGGTGAACAAATTTGTAGCATTCTGGAAATTTGTTTCGGACAGCTCACTGTAAAAAAATATAGTTTTAAATTTTTTTTAAAATGCATGAGGTCAGTGGGGATAAAACCCAAGACTTCATTATATACAAGCTATATAAAAATTCAATAATAAAAATGAAGTAAGGGGGATTCGAAATGGGGTAAGGCTCAAGTGAAAAGTTAGGAGAAAAATGAAAGAAAAAATGAAAAGAGGCGTGTGGGGTTCGAACCCACAACCTCTTGGATAGGTGAAACAGAGAGGAGAAAAATGAAATAAAGAAATACTTAAATGAGGTATGTGGGGATCGAACCACAACCTCTCAGCCGAATGAGAAAGTAAGGAGAAAATATAAATAAAAATAGGGTAAGGTTGTGGGGAATCGATCCCACACCCTCTTTGTCTAAATGAAAGAATCAAGTAAAGAAAGAAAAAGAATGAAATGTGGGCATGGGGATTCAATCTCGGGTCCCCCAGGTCGAAATATTTAAGAAAAAAAATCAAGAAAAAGAAAGAAAGGAAGTGTAGGTGTGGGGGATGGATCTCGAGTTCCCTAGCCAAGAATATTATGTCAACAAAAATTATAAAGAAAACTAACTAAGTGTTATACAAGGGATTTGAAATAGGGTTCCCTTGCCCAATTCCGTTTTGACACATAAGTCTTACGTGATTAAATAATTAATGAATGCTGCCAATGGGAATCAAAAGTGAGATCTTGGCATACTTACAAGATGCATAAGTCTTGTAACACATAACCTTGGGTAAGTATGAATCACTTACACAAATTACGAATGAAGCCTCATGGCTTGTATGCATGGATCCATAAGTTCAGCATACGTTTAAAAGTAAGTGAACCTAAGATGTTATGTAATGAATGATGTGACCCCATAAGGGTTAAGTAAGAGTGTGAAACACACTAAAAGTCCAAGTGCGATGACATATGATGAAATGAAGATTCACGTAAAAAGGGGTGAGTAATTATGAAGGGCAAATGTTCTAAGACTAATGAATGTGGTGAAAACATGATAAGAGGCTAATGTGAAATAAGAGAGCAATCTCAAATAAGCCTAGTAAATGTTACCAAAACGTACTCACCTATGAAAGTGTAAAGTTAATGAAGAGACCAGTCTCTATGAACACTCTAATGAAAGTATTAAAGTTAATATATACTTAATACTAATGATGAGATTAGAAATCATCTAATAAGCTATGATGTCCTCATGCTAAAAGCCAGCTTCTATAATGTATGAGATGAATGTAATGGAACTTTATATTAAGCACCGATAGGCTATCTATGAGTAGAGATTCCTTCTTTCGGGAAGGCAGAGGTTCATGTAATTCTCATGAGATGAGACTATCCGTCCAGACGGGTATGGGTCTCATTATATCTCCTAGTCTTTGAATCTATGCATCCAACATAGGGATCTAGCAGGGTTCAATTCCCTATATACGCTAGCATGTTTTGGTTTCACTTTGGCCGGTGATTCCACCTCTTTTAGGTGTGGGGTAAAAACAGGATTTCATGGAGCTCACATGATCTATGTCGATTAAAGTTAAAGTTCCCAAAGAAATAATGAGGCCAGCCTCATGTAATGCACACAATGAAATGAAAGATACCAAAGGTGTTTGGGTAGGATAATCAAGAGGTGAACTAGAGTTATGTAATGACACTAGGTCATTCTTAGTCATTGCACAGTGAACCCAATGAGAGTCTTAAACTATATCCTAGGTGTAGCTGATGTTTATACTAGCCTATGAATGAAATGAAATGAAGTACGTATGAATGAATAAAACAGACTCAGTGTTTGCTAAAGAAGGATCCCTAGTTGAGGTCCCATATGTTGATCCCTCATTTTGGGAAGTCCTAATGTTAAGTCCATGATTCTAGTGTCTCATGGCATATGAACGAATGAAATGAAATATGATATGTGCTATATGCAATATGTTATGTGCTATATGCAATATGTTATGTGTTGTGTGCAATATGATATGTATGATGATGCATGTTACTCTCATGGCATGACTTTCCAAATCCGATTTTGGCAAGTCCACTGACTTGACTTTCCATAACTCATATCGTTAGGAGAGAGCTATTCTAAATCATGTATGTTCGTGTTGTGTGCTTGCATATACCCAGACTTAGTACAAGTGTGTACTAATTCCATACATTTATCTACTTTTAGGTGTAGGGGCAGGTGGAAGTTAGAGCTTACGAGTCGACGCAGAAGTTATCCGAACGTGGAGCTTTCATCCGGATTTGGTAGACCCTTATGCTTTTAAGGATGCTTACTGAGTTATTCTAGCGTAGACGTAGGCATGAGCTAGTTGAGTATGTTCCACTAGTGTTTCTTTCGTATTTACTTTTAGATGTTTTATTGGTTCCATTTTGGCAACTCTATATTTATGACTATATCTTTGATTTGATTATCTTGATTTAGATGGTTGTTGTGAACGCTTATGAGTTTACGTAGATAGTATTATGCGAGATCAATGTTTTCCAATATAAAGTTTAAGTAAACAAATGTTTAAATTTTCCGCTAAAATTAACATAAATGAAGTAACGATGATGTATTTAGGCTTGTCTGCAACCTCTAAGAGGTCAAAGACGCTGGTCTCGCGTGGGGTCTAGATTCCGGTCGTGAAATATAGGGATCTAAATCAACACCAAAGTCAATCTCACTTTCAGGAGGGAGTCCTAGTAAATCCTCCGGAAAGACATCTGGGAACTCATTCACTATTGACATAGAATCTATGGAAGGGACTTCTTTATCTAAGTCATTGATTCTAACTAAGTTGTATAAATACCCCTTAGCTATCATATTATTGGCCTCTAAGTTTGAAATATTTGGCCGACTGGACTTGAACCACGCCCTTCCCATTCCAGTCCTAACTCATTTGGAAACTCAAACCTCACTACCCTATTTCGACAGTCTATTGTGGCATAACACTTGTGAAGCCAATCCATACCCAAGATTATGTCAAAATAGAGCATGTCTAATTCCACTAGATCAGCGTGAGTGACTATATCAAGGACGTGAATTGGGCAATTTTTGTACACTTTCTCAGCTCTAATGTCGTCCCCTATGGGAGTACTTACTAAAATTGGATCATGCAAGATTTCAGGAAGCATATCAAATCTACTAGCAATCAATGGAGTGACAAATGATAGAGTGGATCCTTGATGTAACAATGCATACACAGGAAAATTAAAGACATGCAACGTACCCGTGACTACATCAGCTGACATATCTTACCCTTCTCTACCTTTCAGTACATAGAACCTGTTCCTCTTGGGAGGTTCGGCTTCAACATTTCTATTCGGCCGAGGCTGAGCATTTACTTGGGCTTGATTATTCACTTGAGGACAGTCTCAGACCATGTGTCCACTTTTTCCGCACCAAAAATAGGTGTTAGTACCTACCAAACATTCACCTCCATGCGAACGCCCACACTTACCACAAGGCCTGTTGGTTCGCTGGCCGTTACGATCATTGCCCTTTCTGGGGCCAGAGGTATTCACCTTAGATCTTGAATTACCTGAAGGAGCGGAGTTCCCTGAGTGCCTCTTGAACTTAGCCCTATTTTGGACTCCAAATGATCCCCTACTTGAGCTCGAACTAGGCTGGTCTGCGGCCTTAGGCTTCTTGCCTTTGTGAATTTGCCTCTGGTGGTGGCTCTCCTCTACTTGCTGAGAATGTACCATCAACCTACCCAGATCCATATTGTCACACAGCATGGCCTCCCGACAATCTTCCACCAGATCCTCAGATACGCCAGTAACGAATCTGCATCTCATCGCTGTTATTTGCCACCTGAGAAGAAGCATACTTTGAAAATTTCACAAATTCAAGGAATACTCTATGATAGACATACCTACTTGTCTTAGGTCGATGAAATCTTCAACCTTGGCTTCTCTCTGCTCCCTTGGGAAGAACCTCTCCAAAAAAGCAGTTTTGAGAACATCCCAAGTGATGGGAACATCTCCTCTAGCTCGGCCATCAGCCCACAACCGGTACCAACCCTGTGCCACATCCTTGAGTTTATATGCAGTCAACTCAGCCTTTGCCTCATCATTAAATTCCATGGCACACAGAATCTTGTGGACCACATCTACAAACTCCTGGGGATCCTCGCTGGCCTTGGACCCGTAGTATTATAGGGGATTCATCCTGGTGAAGTCCCTCAGCCTGCTAGCCATGGTACTAGCATGCGGGTTCTCTCTGGGAGCACCCTCTCTCGCGGCTTGAGCCGTGATGGCTTGAGCCTGAGTTGTGATGGACTGTCCCATCTGCTGAAAAGTATTCCTCACTTCACCATTTGTCAGCCCATCTGTATTGACAGGCACTTGTTCAGCATCTGGGGCTTGAGGGGGAGCTTGATTCGCTCTGCAGCTGCTTCCTCAACTCTTCTCGCGGCATTCCACCTTGTGTTCATTTCTACACGTATACACAAGAAGAGAGTTAGATCCTCAAAATGACATAAAATGTCACAACTCTACATGGAACGATAAAGAGTAGAAGAAGGGAGAATTTCCTATCATCGTGTAGTCTCTAAGTCATAATTGTGGCGCGCTTCACAACCATAAGTCAGAAACTACGTAACGTGGTTGTGTTGAGCTTTAGTTCCTAGATAAGTTAACCTCATGCTCTCATACCAAGTTTTTAACGACCCAGATTCTTGAATCTGAATCGCCATCGGCGTTGTTGACCTCTCAGAGGTCGCAGACAAGCCTCATCTTGCATTCATCACATTCATCTAGTTAAATTTGCGGAAAATTTAAATCTTTTTATATGTATGAAGTTTACTTAGACTTCATATAGTCATTACATATTTACATCATATATACTAAGCTCAACATAAAGAAAACAACCATCTATCATAAAGATTCAATTCGAAACTGAAGATGAATATATCATAAATAATTTGCCAAACACGGCCTTATTACAAAGCTTTGAAATGAAAGTACCAAAGAACATCTAGGGAAAACATCCACTAGATATGACTAAAACTAAGGCTAGACTAATACGTGTAGCATCCTCGAAATCAAGAGGACCTACCTAATGGTCTGGAGAAATGCTCAATTCCAAACCGCTGCAAGTGACGTCAATCTGCCCTCTGACTTGCACCTATAAAAATAGTAAATAGTAGGGGGTTAGTACACCACTTGTACTAAGTATGGGTGTATGCACACATACACATAAAGCTATGCATGATCAATGAAAGCTCTTCCTAAGCAACATGCCATTTATGGAAAGTCTAGTCATTAGACTTTCCTAATTCGTTAGTTGTGAATTGTGGTATGAATATGATGTATTTTAATGAATTCAAAGAACACAACTCATTTTCTACATGATTACACGACATTAGTATCATCAACATAATTTTAGAACCACTCGGGAGAGGATTTGAAAATTTTCTAACCCCAACCCGAGAGCTCATATTCTCACACTTAGTTTAATTTTCAGTCTTTTTCTTCTTCTTGTTGTGTAGTTCAATAATTCCTTTAGTCCTATGTTTTACTTACAAGTGAAATGATTCATTGTAGTCCCATACCTACAATGAATCGATGTAAGTAATCCAAGAACTAAGAAATGATTTCCCTACGTTATAGTGAGTCATTCTTTACACTCTATATTCGTTACGTTTCATAAGACATTCCATTTTGATCATGCAATTTATTTCATTACTTTAATCTTAGGGAAGTTGTGAGGTATTTAGATAACCTTATGTTTCTACTTCCCTTTATTGGCATCATATAAGAAATCATTATAAGCTAATCTTATTTGTTGAACCTTCATGAGAGTGATATTGGCACTTGACATTCTTAAGCTCTTCATCATTGCTCACTTTGAACATACGTTCCATCATCATCATTCATTCTCACTTTCATAGAGACATCATAGGGAATAAGATCATGCGAGCTAACATGAAATCCAATGTCTGCCCCACGCCGAAAAGGGGTGATTCACCGATTAAAATGAATCTACACCATGTGAGCTACTCATGGAATCCAGTGTCTGCCCCACACATGGAAAGGGGTGATCCCCGGCTAAGGCGAATCCATCTCAAGTGTTCACTATACACCAAAAAGGAGTGGCTCACGGCTGTAGTGAACCAACAACTTATCGTGAGCATTACCCGACATAGATCATATGAGCTAAACATGAAATCCTATGTCTGTCCCACATCGAAAAGGGATGGAATCACCAGCCAAGGTGAAACCGTACATGCCTAGCTCGCTTAGGTGGAAACCACTGGCTAGTTCCTATATTGGCTAGACATAGTTCAAAGACTAGAGACTTAATAAGACTAATTATCCACTTCGGTGGTAGCCTCGTCGCATGAGACTTACACGTGCAAGCACATGCTCATAACTAGTCTATCGGTGTTGTGCTCACTTTTATTATCTTCTTTATCTTTTAGAGTTGATTCAATCATTATGGAATCTTGCTTCTAGGTTGACATGTACTTACTCTTTTGATGACTTGTCATCCCTACTTTACATCGATGAAATGTGAATTGTCCTTACATAACATCCTTACTAAACATTGATGAAATGTGAATTGTCCTTACATAACATCCTTACTTTACATTGATGAAATCTGAATTGTCCTTATATATCATCCTTACTTTAGAATGATGAAATGTGAATTGTCCTTACATATCATCCTTAGGTGTTAATGAGACTAGTCTCACACATTCTAACAACTTCATTCGTGAGTATTCTTTTAACATAGAAGCTTAGGTGTAAGTAAGACTTGTCTCACTTTCTTTAACACCCTATTCTGGTAACTTATTTAATTTAGACCCCTTTAATTATGTTCTAACTCACGTTACTTCTTTACTTTATTGTAGTAGCTTCATATCATCATTTATGGACGATGAGCACTTCGTCCAATGAGTTTCATGTGTTCATAGTTCATTCTTTTAGAGCATGTTGAGAGTTGTCCCAATGAATGGCATGCCCTTGGTTATGGATTCATTGAATTACTTTAGAAGTGCTTATAATATCATTTGATATTCTAACCACACAAGATTGGCATATGATTAGTATTGGCCTCAACATTTGGGATGTTATACTAGCAAATAATCTTTATTGGGATAAACTAATTTTACGTATGTTCATATTAAAATTGAATATGTATGAACCTTTAGCCAATTTTTCAATCATTTATAAGCTCCTAGCCATTAGCATACATTCATTTTGACCAAGTAGTGTTATCCAACTTTGTAGGCATCAGATAGTCAATTCATTCAAGATGTGATTTCATAGGATGTCTTTTAAGCCAAACTTAGCTTATGGCTTTTAGTGATAACATTTTTAAACCTCTTGGAAAGCATCATATTAGTATTCGATGAACTTAGCATCTTCATAACATCACAAAGACAGCAAGTCAACATTCGTCCAAGAAATATAAATAACTTAACACATTACGGACGTAACTTAACATATCATCGGTTCTTAATTTACACGATAACATTAACTTTACATGACTACAAGTTCATAGGCTCATTCGACATTCATGATTAAATAAAAATACATGTTAAGAACAGCCAGCACCACATACCAACAACGTGATCTCTAACCTATTCAACATTGAATCGAAAAGGATACTAGGGTCAAGGAGTTGGACGAACGGGAACAACCCTAGTTTTCAAGATCATTGAATCGTTGGAAAGAAAGTTCTCATGGATAAAGAAGTTCAGGAGAGAAACCCATACCTTATGTATATTAGAATCTATGGCGATCACTCCACACGAAATCCTTGAAAAGTACTTTGAAATCGCCCAAGAATTGCCTCTAGTGTTCTTACATTTTGCGGTTTGCGTTCTACTGCCTTAGCGTCATGAGTTATCAAGGTTTGATCGTGAATTTTAGGTTTTGGAACTGATATTCAATTAAGCAACTTAAGATTAATTAACTTAATTGAATAACTAATTAGTTATTTACGAAAATACCCTTCCTAAGTTGACTAGACATAGGAGGACCATTGACTTAGCCAATTGCAATTTTGACTAAGTGTCTCGGCTTACCAAGGCCTAATTTAATTAATTTCATGGCTTAATTAATTAAATATGGGACTTAAGGAAATTACCACAACACCCCTAACTTACTAGGACCACAACTAACAACTTTGGACCATCCTAGGTTAGGTACTAGGTTGTCCCTAAGTTAGTTAGGTGCCACCCGACCAAGTCGTAGGTTGTCGGGTGCATTAGGGGGTCCAATTAGGTTAGTCCTTGGTTAGTGTCTAGTTAGGATAGTTGGTTAGGACATAGAGTTAGTTAGGTTGGCTGGTCCCACATGGAGGAACCCACCCGTGCGTGTCATGCCTAACCGCCCTAACCGAATTCGGTTAGGGTGGTTCCGTGGTCCCCCTTGGACGACTCCTTCACGTGTGATGCCCATGTGCTTGCACATGGTTTTTTTGCACTTTCCTAAGTAATTTATCTTGATGGCTCCTTTGGGAATGTTTACTTATTGTCCCAAGGACCCTCACCATGTCTTTGGGCACTACTTAACTTACATTATCATTTTAGATGGTCATGTGGAATGGTATCTAGGTTTGACACTTGGATGCCTCATACCTTAGTGAATACTTGCAAATCTAAGTTTTTAGCTTAGGGTCTTCATTGAAGGTACATTTATTAAACATCAATCTTGGATTGGGGTATCACAACCCAAAAAGTATATCTCATATTTGTAAATAGAAAATTGGCTAATATCTCTTAGCCAATTTTTGTATACTATGCCCAATATTTCCCAATATTGGGCATTGGGGTACCTATGTACCCCTTATAGGCTATCCTAAGGGCATATTGGGCTCTTCATTAGACATATGATTTTCTGGAACGTTACTGAGAAGCCAAGGTTTAAGAGTTCTCTGGTGGCAAATAGCAGGGATGAAATGAGAAGGTTTGTGACTGGCGTGTCGGAGGATCTAGTGGAAGATTGTCGGGCAGCCATGTTGCATGATAGCATGGATCTGGGCAGGTTGATGGTGCATGCTCAGAAAGTGGAGGAGAGCCGCCGTAAGAGTAGAGTTCATGAAAGAAAGAAGCCTAAGATTGCTGATCAGAGGTTCTAGCTCGGGTAGGGGCTCATTTGGCGTCCAGAACAGGCCTAAGTTCAAGAGACATTCAGGTAATCCTACTTCTTCAGGAAATTCGAATGCTAAAGTGAATGAGTCTGGCCTCATAAAGGGCAATGATTTGAACGTCCAGCGATAAAGCAAGCTTTGTGGTAAATATGGACGTCCTCATGGAGGTGAATGTTTAGTAGGTACTAACTCCTACTTCGGGTGTGGCAAGAATGGACACATGGTCCGAGATTGTCCTCAAACGATGAATGAGGCCAAGGCAGGTGCTCAGCCTCGGCCGAATGCAAAAGTTGCAGCCGAACCTCCTAAGAGAAACCGATTTTATGCGCTGAAAGGTAGAGAAGAGCAAGAGAAGTTTGCTAATGTAGTCACGGGTACGCTGCATGTCTTTACTTTCCCAGTGTATGCATTGTTAGATCCAGGATCCACTCTATCATTTGTTACTCCTTTGATAGCTAGTAGATTTGATGTGTTTCCTGAAATCTTGCATGAGCTGATTCTAGTAAGTACTCCCATAAGAGACGGCATTAGAGCAGAAAGAGTGTATAAAAATTGACCAATTCACATCCTTGATAGAGTCACTCACGCTGATCTTGTGGAATTAGACATGCTCGATTTTGATATAATCTTGGGCATGGTTTGGCTCCATAAGTATTATGGCTATAACGCCCCAAAATGAACTAAGGTGAAATAGAGCCTCATGATTGTTTCTTGAGTCGACCTTAAGTTAAACGGAGTTAGTTTAGTGTCCTTAGGCAGTGTGCAAATTTTCATGAAGTTTGGAGGTCAAACGACCAAGAACGTCCAAGGCATTCGAAAGATATGCCTTGAGTCGACCTTGAACGTCTAGACGAGTTTCGTTGAGTTTTATGTGTTCATTTTGGATGAAATTCGTGTGATAGGTGTTAAACTTATATATGATCATATTTGTGTTGGAAACGTCTGGGAAATTATCCCCAAGGACAATCGAAGGGTCCTTGAGGAAGGACCCAAAACCTGGTAAGCAGGCTGTCCCAGGCAGCCTTGGCGACGTTGAAGTCGACGGCCCGTCACAAGGTTCCGTCGTGGGGGACTTGTTCAAGGGTGTAGAGGGGAACCTTGTAAAGCCTCTGAAGTTTGCAACGAACGGTCAGGACGGGCCGTTGCACCCGTGATGCCCCGTCACAAGCAGGTCATCGAAAGTCTGTCCCTGTGCGCAACTTTTTCTGCCAAGTTAGGGGTGATTTGTAAATTCACCCCACGTCTAAATAAGATTTTGAACGGTTTGTTAAGGGATTTTTGGGTATATTAAATGAGTTTTAAACCCTAGACCTAGACAAGACCCCCTCATTTTTAAATTGAACTCTCTCTCTCTAAAGAAACTCTCTCAAAGTCACCATTGAAGCCAAGGCTCAAGGAGGGAAAGGAGGGTTTATTTGGGCTTGTTTCTTCATCAAAATTAGTGGGTTTCTTTCTATTTAAGGTATGGTATCCATTCTTGAATATCTTTTTATTCAAGAAGCCAATTTCCGAAATGGTTTTCAAAAGGGTTTCTAAACTCAATCTTCTTCTAACTTTGATTTCTAGTATGGGTCTTCTTGTATTTATGTTCTAATGGTTTAAATGTATTTATATTGGTTTGAATTGATGATTTTGATGTTAAAACTCCATGAAATACTTTTTTATGCATACTTCAACTTTTGACTTAAAAATGGGTTATGTGAGCATGATTTGAGTAGGGTATGAACTTGGGTCTTCTTGTATTTGTCATGTTGGTGTAGCTACTGCCCTAAGGGCGTTAATATGGTGAAATATTGATAAATTGATTATGGGTGATGATGGTTTGATTTGTTGATGAGTTGCTCTCATTGTATATTTCTTATTATGAATTGCTTTTTGAGTGGTATGGTCCACCTTATGGGTGGCGGTGCTAATTGATGAACTTGATGTTACTTAGTATGTTTTGAGTATGTGATCTTGAAGGTCTAATATGTGAAATGAAGATATATGGGAAATGGGTCTTGTATTGTGTTTGATGTAGCTTGAATTGCATGTTTGACCTAGTTTATGTCTAAATGAAGTGTATGATTATGAGAAGCATGTAGAGTGTGTAACTTGATGAATTAAGGTTAAAGTATGTGTAGAACTTGATAATAATGAAGCGATGCTTATATGCAAGGTGTGCACATGTACACACACACTCTTTTAAGATTTGTATTATGCCAAGTTGAGCAAAAAGGGGAATCTTGAGGTGGACACACTTCGTGAGTTGAGATGTAGTGTCTAGTAGCAACCTCTCCATTCCTAGTGAGCTTTCTAAGATAGACTATTATGTTGAGAAATCCGTGGGGAGTTATGCCTAGCACCGAGAGGATATGAAGGGGAGGTGGATTGCACTTCGTGAGTTGAGATGTTGTAATCCAAAGTACCTCTAGAGATGAGTACTCCTCGTTAGTAGAGAGTGAGTTACTTAGTAGCAATCTCCTTATCCCTTAACTATGTGCCCACATAGGTGTAGCTATTGGAAAAGCCATGTAAACGCTAAGAAGAATGACCTTACACTAGGCAAGTAAGGATCCCTCATCCGATAGGGGTTAATATCGGGATTCCATGTCTAGCTCTCATGGTCTTTTTCGGTTAAGCGAACTCCCACAAAGAATTGATTTGAAACTAATTATCTTGTATATTGTTGAATTTGTGTATATATGTCGTGAAGTGCTCAATCCACATTAGTTACCGAGTAGGAGCATTGAGTGGGAGTAGTAGTATGGGATGCTATTCTCACATTGCACTTGGTGTGACCTATACCTACTATGGGAGAAGAGTACCTTCATGAAGTCCGTGTGAATAAGTACTATGGTGTAGTGTTATGGAGGATTATTGTGGAGTACTTGAGTAAATGGAATCCATTAGGAGTACTAAGTGGGAGTGGTAGTATGGGATGCTACTCTTACATTTCACTTGGTATGACCTATATTTCCATGAGTGTTTTGCATATGTTAGCCAAGGGCGTGGATTTGATTTCGAACGAAGTAAGCCTAAGATTTGGTAGTTTTAAGGGTCGATTTGCTGTGCTTTGAAGGGAGGTGTAATGAAAATCCCTTCGTAGCTCACTTTAGGGAGTCTTAGGATAACCTTGGGTTAGGGCAACTTCAAAGGAAAAAGAGTTCATATGACTTGGACCGTGCCATTAACTGTAAGGTCTTCATTGTAAGAATCCAATATATTCACTGTGATGCTTTATTCAATTTTCATTGTAAGTTTAGTAAGTTCATTGAAATGTTCCTTTGATTACTCTAAGTTTTGGTAAAGTTGCCATAAGGTGTTGATTGTCGATTCTTATGTTGGTTTGTTTCTAGATTCATGAATATTGCTTTAGATTGCATAAAAAATTATTTTTACTAAAATGTCCCTTTTTGTATGTTTTTGCATATGCCATACTTAGTACATTGTTGTACTAACCCCATACTTTTATATACCTTATGAGTATAGGTTGGAAGACTTTTTGGAGGATCGGAGTTGAAGCTTGGGAATTCTATCTCTCAAGAATTGGGTATGTCCTCATATATTCGAGGACATAGTTTTATGTTTCTTAGTTTCTTAATTAAGACTTAAAAATATATTTACTTTTATTGTAAAGGGCCGTGTCCCTAAGATTCCAAGTTGTGTCTTTAAGTTGGCTTGTGACGATAAGATTTCCCAGTATTTATGAAAAGACTCCTTTTATTATTATTATCGTGAAAAGTTTTAATTCCGCACTACTTTTCATGCTTTATGTTATGAATGCTAGTTAGAGGGCTTGTACGAGACCTCAAAGGGGTCAAGTACGCCCGGTCATGATTCGAAGGTTTCCCTAACTTTTAGGGGGTGCCTTCGGGTCGTGACAGACTTAGTATCAGAGCATAAGGTTTTGCGAAATAGTTTAAGGTCTGAAAGTCTCACAAGCCACATCTAGTAGTATCTTGGTCATTGGTATGAGTCGCGACACATCCATGGACAAGAGGCTATAGGATGCTAGAAGTTTCACTTTCTTCTCTATTCTAGTATCGTGCCTTAGAGTTGAGTATATAAGGTGTCTTTTCTCAACCTCTTCTTTTTGTGCTTTTAGGACATGAATACGAGGAGATCGACCTCTAGAAGGGAGGAGGGAGGTGTACCAAATGAGAGAGTCCTTCCCCGTGTTGACCAAGTTCGTATTGTTGGCTTAGGGGAGGAAAATGAGGAAGTTCCTCTTCAAGAACGTCAAGTGCCTCCGGAACCTCAAGGACCTCAAGTGCCTCCTATGCCTCAAGCTCCTTTTGTTGAGGGTGATATGACTAATGCGGAGGTGAGGGCTGCCCTAATGAACTTGACCCAACTCATGACGGCTCAAGCTCAAGTTGTCATAAATCACTTTGTAGGCCAAGCCAACCTAGGATATAGGCCCCAACCAAATGCTAGTACTCCCACTTCTAGGATCCGGGATTTTATAAGGATGAACCCTCCTACTTTTCATGGCACTAAGGTGGATGAAGATCCACAGGGCTTCATAGATGAGGTTTTCAAGGTTGTAGATGCTATGGGTGTGACCTCTAGGGAGAAAGCGGAATTGGCCGCTTACCAACTTAAGGATGTTGCTCAAGTGTGGTATGAGCAATGGAGGGGTGAGAGACCCTTAGAAAGAGGACCGGTTGATTGGGAGGAATTCAAAGAGGCTTTCCTAGATAAATTCTTTCCTTTAGAGTGGAGGGAGAAGAGGATGGTAGAATTCATGAACCTCCGTCAAGGGGGAATGAGTGTGCAAGAGTACTCTCTAAAATTCACCCAACTCTCTAAGTATGCCCCAACCATGGTAGCCAACCCTAGGGCTAGGATGAACAAGTTTGTGATGGGCGTGTCTAGCTTGGTGGAAAAAGAGTGTCGTACGGCTATGCTTCTTAATGACATGGATATCTCTAGGCTCATGGTTTATGCACTACAAATTGAGGAGTCCAAAACTAGGGAGATAAGGCAAGAGGGCAAGAGGCCTAGGTCGGATTATTCTAGTCACCAAAGGCCTAAGAAGAGGTTTTATCCCCAAGATTCTTCTATGGGAAACAAGGATAGGGCTCCAAATCAATCTTCTCAAGGTAGTGGTCATTCCTATGAAAGGGTTAGGTGCCCTACTTGTGGCAAGCAACATGGGGGTAAGTGTCTTGTCGGAACGGATGGTTGTTTTGCGTGTGGTAATAAAGGCCACAAGATGAGGGAATGCCCAAACCTTAAATCAAGGGGGCGAGATGTCAATCAAGCTTCCCTAGATCCTAATGCTCCCAAGAGGAACCCTTCCTATGGGATGGGGGCTAGAAAGGATCATTAATCCGGATTGATGGTTTTGGTAAGTCTCAACTCTTTGTTATTGTTGCTTTGTGTTATGAGATGAGTTTATATGGTTTTATAGTTCATATGATCATGTCATCTTGATAAATTGCTCAAAGAGTGGAATTTTGAAAGTTTTGTATGTTTGACAGTGTTACAGTGAATGTTCACTGTGAAAAATTTGCAATTTGAGAAAAAAAAATTGCCTTGCCTTAATTTAAGTTTACATATGTGCAAAATTGTTGTATATGAGCATGTTTAATGTTGGAGAAGGTAGTTCCTCCATAAAAGAAGTTTAAGGTAGAGTTTTGACTTTGTGAGTTTGGAAAAAGTTGTCTATGTTGATAAGTGTTGATAGTGTGAAATGATATTCCTTGCTAATTGATGCTTTGATTGTTGATGTTTTGATCATGATCTAAGTGAATTATATGATGCTAAGAGAGTCCTTGTTGTTCTTAAAAATTTAGGTGTCATTCGAGGACGAATGTTATTCCAAGTGGGGGAGAATATAACGGCCAAAAATGAACTAAGGTGAACTAGAGACTCATGATTGTTTCTTGAGTCGAACTTAAGTTAAATGGAGTTAGTTTAGTGTCCTTAGTCAGTTTGCAAAGTTTCGTCAAGTTTGGAGGTCAAATGACCAAGAACGTCCAAGGCATTCGAAAGATATTCCTTGAGTCGACCTTGTACGTCTAGACGAGTTTCATCGAGTTTTATGTGTTCGTTTTGGATGAAATTCGTGTGAGAGGTGTTAAACTTATAGATTATCATATTTGTGTTGGAAACGTCCGGGAAATTATCCCCAAAGACCATAGAAGGGTCCTTGAGGAAGGACCCAAAACCTGGTCGACGGAGCAGTCGACGGCCCGTCATGGCTGTGACGCCCCGTCACAAGGTTCCGTCGTGGGGGACTTATTCAAGGGTGTAGAGGGGAACCTTGGCAAGCCTCTGAAGTTTGCAACGGACGGTCAGGACGGGCCGTTGCACCCGTGACACCCCGTCACAAGCAGGTCGTCGCAAGTCTGTCCCTGTGCGCAGAGTTTTCTGCCAAGTTAGGGGTGAACTTGTAAATTCACCCCACGTCTAAATAAGAGTTTGGACGGTTTATTAAGGGATTTTTGGGTATATTAAATGAGTTTTAAACCCTAGACCTAGACAAGACCCCCTCACTTCTAAATTCAACTCTCTCTCTCTAAAGAAACTCTCTCAAAGTCACCATTGAAGCCAAGGCTCAAGGAGTGAAAGGAGGGCTGCTTTGGACTTGTTTCTTCATCAAAATTAGTGGGTTTCCTTCTCTTAAAGGTATGGTATCCATTCTTGAATATCTTTTCATTCAAGAAGCCAATTTCCAAAATGGTTTTCAAAAGGGTTTCTAAACTCAATCTTTTTCTAACTTTGATTTCTAGTATGGGTCTTCTTGTATTTAAGTTCTAATGGTTTAAATGTATTTATCTTGGTTTGAATTGATGATTTTGATGTTAAAACTCCATGAAACACTTGTTTATGCATACTTCAACTTTTGACTTAAAAATGGGTTATGTGAGCATGATTTGAGTAGGGTATGAACTTGGGTCTTCTTGTATTTGTCATGTTGGTGTAGATACTGCCCTAAGGGCGTTAATATGGTGAAATATTGATAAATTTCTTATGGGTGATGATGGTTTGATTTGTTGATGAGTTGCTCTCATTGTATATTTCTCATTATGAATTGCTATTTGAGTGGTATGGTCCACCTTATGGGTGGCGGTGCTAATTGATGAACTTGATGTTACTTAGTATGTTTTGAGTATGTGTTCTTGAAGGTCTAATATGTGAAATGAAGATATATGGGAAATAGGTCTTGTATTGTGTTTGATGTAGCTTGAATTGCATGTTTGACCTAGTTTATGTCTAAATGAAGTGTATGATTATGAGAAGCATGTAGAGTGTGTAACTTGATGAATTAAGGTTAAAGTATGTGTAGAACTTGATGATAATGAAGCGATGCTTATATGCAAGGTGTGCACATGTACACACACAATCTTTCAAGATTTGTATTATGCCAAGTTGAGCAAAAAGGGGAATCTTGAGGTGGACACACTTCGTGAGTTGAGATGTAGTGTCTAGTAGCAACCTCTCCATTCCTAGTGAGCTTTCTAAGATAGACTATTATGTTGAGAAATCCGTGGGGAGTTATGCCTAGCACCGAGAGGATATGAAGGGCAGGTGGATTGCACTTCGTGAGTTGAGATGTTGTAATCCAAAGTACCTCTAGAGATGAGTACTCCTCGTTAGTAGATAGTGAGTTACTTAGTAGCAATCTCCTTATCCCTTAACTATGTGCCCGCATAGGTGTAGCTATTGGAAAAGCCATGTAAATGCTAAGAAGCATGACCTTACACTAGGCAAGTAAGGATCCCTCATCCGATAGGGGTTAATATCGGGATTCCATGTCTAGCTCTCATGGTCTTTTTTGGTTAAGCGAACTCCCACAAAGAATTGATTTGAAACTAATTGTCTTGTATATTGTTGAATTTGTGTATGTATGTCGTGAAGTGCTCAATCCACATTAGTTACCGAGTAGGAGCATTGAGTGGGAGTAGTAGTATGGGATGCTATTCCCACACATTGCACTTGGTGTGACCTATACCTACTATGCGAGAAGACTACCTTCATGAAGTCCGTGTGAATAAGTACTATGGTGTAGTGTTATGGAGGATTATTGTGGAGTACTTGAGTAAATGGAATCCATTAGGAGTACTAAGTGGGAGTGGTAGTATGGGATGCTACTCTCAAATTGCACTTGCTATGACCTATATTTCCATGAGTGTTTTGCATATGTTAGCCAAGGGCGTGGATTTGATTTCCAATGAAGTAAGCCTAAGATTTGGTAGTTTTAAGGGTCGCTTTGCTGTGCTTTGAAGGGAGGTGTAATGAAAATCCCTTCGTAGCTCACTTTAGGGAGTCTTAGGATAACCTTGGGTTAGGGCAACTTCAAAGGAAAAAGAGTTCATATGACTTGGACCGTGCCATTAACTGTAAGGTCTTCATTGTAAGAATCCAATATATTCACTGTGATGCTTTATTCAATTTTCATTGTAAGTTTAGTAAGTTCATTGAAATGTTCCTTTGATTACTCTAAGTTTTGGTAAAGTTGCCATAAGGTGTTGATTGTCGATTCTTATGTTGGTTTGTTTGTAGATTCATGAATATTGCTTTAGATTGCATAAAAAGTTATTTTTACTAAAATGTCCCTTTTTGTATGTTTTTGCATATGCCATACTTAGTACATTGTTGTACTAACCCCATACTTTTATATACCTTATGAGTATAGGTTGGAAGACTTTTTGGAGGATCGGAGTTGAAGCTTGGGAATTCTATCTCTCAAGAATTGGGTATGTCCTCATATATTCGAGGACATAGTTTTATGTTTCTTAGTTTCTTAATTAAGACTTAAAAATGTATTTACTTTTATTGTAAAGGGCCGTGTCCCTAAGATTCCAAGTTGTGTCTTTAAGTTGGCTTGTGACGATAAGATTTCCCAGTATTTATGAAAAGACTCCTTTTATTATTATTATCGTGAAAAGTTTTAATTCCGCACTACTTTTCATGCTTTATGTTATGAATGCTAGTTAGAGGGCTTGTACGAGACCCCAAAGGGGTCAAGTACGCCCGGTCATGATTTGAAGGTTTCCCTAACTTTTAGGGGGTGCCTTCGGGTCGTGACAATGGCATAATAGATTGTCTAAACAGGGTAGTGAGGCTTCAATTTCCAAATCAGTTAGAGCAGGAATGGGAAGGGCATGGTTCAAGTCAAGTCGGCCAAATTGTTTCACACTTGAAGGCCAATAAGATGATAGCTAAGGGGTATTTTTACAACTTAGTTAGAGTCAATGACTTAGATCAAGAAGTTCCTTCCATAGACTCAGTGTAAATAGTGAATGAGTTCCCATATGTCTTTCTGGAGGATTTACCAGGAATCCCTCCTGAATGTGAGATTGACTTTGGTGTTGATTTAGATCCCAACACCAAGCCAATTTCAATTCCCCGTATAGGATGACACCAGCTGAACTCAAAGAGTGGAAGTTCCAGTTAAAAGATCTACTTGATAAGAGCTTCATCGAGCCGAGCATATCCCCATGGGGTGCTCCAGTGTTGTTCGTAACGAAAAAGGATGGAACCCTTAGAATGTACATCAATTATCGGTAACTCAACAAAGTCGCTATAAAGAATAAGTACCCTCTTCCCAGAATTGACGATTTATTTGACCAACTCCAAGGTTCAAGTTTCTTTTCCAAGATAGACCTTCAGTAAGGCTATCATCAGCTTAGAGTGAGGTAGGAAGACGTCCCTAAGACGGCTTTCTGTACTAGATATGGGCATTATGAATTTCTAGTAATGTCATTCGGTCTCACTAACGCCCCAGCCGTGTTTATGTACCTTATGAATAGGGTTTCCGTGAGTACCTTGATTCCTTCGTCATAGTATTCATAGATGACATTCTCATATACTCTAAGTCTAGAGAAGAGCATGAAGTACACTAAAGAAAGACATTGAAAGTACTGAGAAAACATCAGTTGTATGCAAAGTTCAGCGAATGTGATTTCTGGTAGAGATCAGTGACATTCCTTGGTCATGTTGTGACTGAACAGGGTGTAGAAGTTGATCCTAAAAATGTTGAGGCAGTGAAGAAATGGCCGAGACCCCTTACTTCTACCGATATTTTGAAGTTTTCTGGGTTTGGCCAATTACTATCGCAGGTTTGTGTAAGGCTTTTCCACTATTGCTGCTCCATTGACAGCCTTGACGAAGAAGAAGCTGAAGTTTGAGTGGTCTAAAAAATGTGAGAAGAGCTTCCAAGAGCTCAAAGACCGACTCACTTCAGCCCAGTTCTCACTTTGCCGAGGAGTGGTAGAGGATATGTGGTGTACCGTGATGCTTCCCGGGTAGGTTTGGGATGTGTTCTTATGCAGAATGATTCCATTTGGGTTATTGTTGACAGAATGACCAAGTACGCTCACTTCATACCTTTGAAGTCTATTTACAAAGGTGAAGATTAGGCCAAGCTTTATATTGATGAGCTAGTGAGATGGCACGGGATTCCTCTGTCTATCATCTGGGATAGGGGAGCCCAATTTACTTCTCATATTTGGAGATCTTTCCAAAAGGCCTTGGGTACACAGGTGAAGTTTAGTACTGCTTTTCATCCGCAGACGGATGGACAAGCAGACTGTACCATCCAAACCCTTGAAGACATTTTGAGAGCATGTGTTATTGACTTCAAGGTGAGTTGGGATGATCACTTGCCGCTGATAGAGTTATCTTACAATAATAGCTACCATTCCAGTAATGGGATGGCACCTTTTGAAGAACTATATGGCCGAAGATGTAGGTTTGCGGTTGGGTGGTTTGAGGTAGGAGAATATGCCATCCTTGGCCCTGAGATCGTACATGAGGCTATGGAGAAGGTGTGAATAATCAGAGATAGATTAGCTACTGCTTACAGTCGTCAAAAATTCTATGCATACAATAGAAAGAGAGCTCTAGAATTTGAGGTGGGTGATCAAGTCTACTTGAAGATATCAACCATGAAAGGGGTGATGAGGTTTGGTAAGAAAGGTAAGTTGAATCCGAGGTATATATGTCCTTATGAGGTCTTGCAGCGAGTAGGAAATGTCGCCTATGAATTAAAGTTACCTCAATATTTGGCTTCTATTCATGTAGTGTTTCACGTCTTAATGCTTAAGAAGTGTCTAGGCGATCCAGCATCCATCCATCCTGTTGAGGGGTTAGGAGTTGATGAGAACCTTTCTTATGAAGAGGTTCCAATCAAAATTTTATATCGTCAAGTGAATCGACTGAGGAACAAAGAGGTTACCACCGTGAAAGTCCTATGGCAGAATCACCTTGTTGAGGGAGCAACGTGGGAGGCCGAGGCTTATATGAGATCCCGCTATCCTCATTTGTTCAGTTCCTAAGGTTAGATATTCTTTTCCTAAAGTCCGATTTATGTTTAAGAAACTCTAAGTTCTAAGTGTTGTAGTCAAATTGGTGTGATAGGTCACTAATCGTATGTTTTATCATAGAATTATATGATTTAAAATGAAGTTATGTTTGCAATTTATGTTGCTGTTTTTGTGTAGCATAGACATGTTTTCTGTGTTGCATGAATTGTGATGTGCATTAAGTTAAGTGTGATTGAGAAGGAAATTCCTCAATCTCAAGTATGAAGCCTTAGATAAGCTTTAATGGTATGCACCACCCAACTAAGTGTGAATCAAATCTTCACAAAAGAGAAACGTTTAAGTCTGATGAAGTAAATTTCGAAAATCACCCTCTTTGTTTAAATGATACGTATTTTCATTCGGGGACGAATGTTACTAAGGGGAGGATAATGTAACAACCCGAAAACGACTATGCTAAGTAAGACCTAAACGTACCTAGAATGCATAGGTTAGACCGGGTTCACACGACTTGATGCGCGTGGAACCAGACTCGTGGACCTATGCACCAGCCAAGCCAACCAACTTGGTGAGTTAGTTGAGCTAGGCACGGTTGGTTCCAGCCATGTTAGGTCCCCGAACACTAGGATTCACCCGGGTGAGGACTTAGAGGGTTAGTCCTAGGTTTTAAGGGTTCTAGGGGTAAAAAGGTAATTTCGGGGCTAGGGGTATTATAGTAATTTCCCTAGGTTGATATTTAATTAATTAAATAAGGTTTTTAGTTAGTTAAAATGGGTCAAAGCTGGGTGGTCAAACCCGAGTTTGACCGAATCTCCACACTCGGGTTCGAGCCGAGTTGGAGGCATTAAAGTGGGCGATTTAAGTGAATTAAATTAGACAAAAATAAGGAGGGGCATTATAGTAGCTTAACATATAGATTGTAATCTGATTTTTACCATTTAAATTGTGTTTAATAAGTCAACAACAAACCCCAAGAAAAGGGGGCGCACGACTCCAACTAGGAGTGTACTCCATGTACACTCTTAATTCATTATATATCCACAAAACATTTTTCACCTTTACCTTGCAATTCAAAAACAGAAAAATAAAATAAGTCTACTGTTCTAAGAGTTCTCGGCATTCATCCATCAAAAACGAAAAGAAAAATTTGTACGCCTAAGTCTTTTATGAAATCACGTAAAGAACTTCACTTGTGAACAAGAATCAAGGCTCGGAAGAGAGGTTTGTGTGTGGGTTAGGACGTGTTTGTGGCTGGTTGTCAAATTTGAAAAAGGTATGGGTTTTCTTCTCTCTTGGTCCCTTTCCCAAGAGTCCCCTAAGGCTCAGTTCAAATCCAATCTAAAAACTAAGGTTGTCCCCATTGCATGCCCCTGTCATTAGATCCTGTGGACGATTGATGCATGCGTTGGTATGACTTCTTATAGATGATTTTAGGAACGTTTGTGATTGTGTGAAATGTGATGTTTTCGGACAGCGTATGATCAATTTATATATGTCCGATTCTATGTATGTTTTATGTACACGATAATGCTAATGCCATGTGACGAATATTACGGATTGCTTTATAGAACATGGTGAATTATGTTCTATGTAATTGTCGTGTTATTAACATATGTTAATCAAACCGTCATGTTCATGAAAAGTAAATGAAAGTGATGATCTAAAATGAAATACTAATTGCCGAATTAAAATGAGTCTAAGACTCTCGTCCATGTACATCAATGCACAAAGAAATGGTACGGATATTTGCACGTAAGTTTAGGCTAAAGTATTGGTTAAATTTGATATAAAAATTGAAATCAAATTGTCTAGACTACAGTGTAAGAAAAATGAACTTGAAGACCTAATGCTAATTAGAGAAAACTCGGCTAAATTCAAATAAAGAAAATGCTACACCTAAGAATCAAACCCAAGACCTCAAGGTTCTAGCACTAGATGAAGAGGTCTTGAGTAAATTAAAAAAAAAAGAAAATAATGTTGGGTGTAGGATGGGAATCGAACCCGGCCTCAAACCCAAATGTTTGAGATACATAAGTCTCATATATAATCAAAAATTATATGTTGCCCAAGGGATTCGAACACGGATCCCCTTGACCGAAAATCGTGAGACACATAAGTCTTATATATAATAAAATAAAACGCTGCCACTAGGGATCGAACTCGGGTTCTCTTGGCCGAATGTGAGAAGACACATAGGTCACACACACACACAATGAAAATAAATAAAAAGAGTATATGCTGCCCAAGGTATTCGAACACTGGTAAAGTCTAAGATAACTTAAATCACGAAAGTAAGCCTTATGTACGGTGTAACCCCGAAAGGGGTACTACCATGAGTGTAAAGTACACTAAAGGCCATGTGCATGACATATGACGTAAGTTAGTAGCAAGATGAAGAAATGAACATTCACGTAATGAGAAGAGTAATTATGTTAAACTATGATGCTAATGAAAATGGTGACAACATGATAAGAGGCTAAGATGAATGGTGAGACAAGTCTCAACCAAGCCTAAGTAAAGGTCACTAAAAGTGCTCACCTAAGAGAGTGTTGAATATTAAGAGACAAGTCTCAATGACATTTTATATGTAAGTGTAAGGACAATTCACACTTAATACGTAAAGAAGAGATGAGAAATCATCTATTGAACTATGACTACCTCATGATAGAAGAAAGCTTCGATGATGTATGAGTTGAATGTAAATAGGAATTTTAAACTAAGCACCGATAGGCTAGTTATGAGTAGTGATGCCTTCTTTCGGGAAAGGCGGAGATTCACGTAATTCTCATGAGATGAGACTTTCCACCAAGGTGGGTATGGGTTTCCCTAAATCTCCTAGTCTTTGAACTATGTTGCCAACATAGGGAACTAGCTTGGTTCGAACCCATAAAGCTAGCATGTTTTGGTTTCACTTTGGCCAGTGACTCCACCTCTTTTCGGTGTGGGGAAGACACCGGATTTCATGATGCTCACATGATCTATGTTGGTTAAGGTTGAAAGTTCCTCAAAGTATGAAATATAATGAAATGAACGATACAGAAGGTGTTTGTGCAAGGCAATTAGGAGGTGAAACCGGACTCAAGTAATGACATTAGGTCATTCTTGGTCATTGCACTTCATGATCCCGATGAGAGTCTTAAAATTCATCATAGGTATATCTGGTGTTTACATCAGCCTATGAATGAATGAAATGAATAATGTGATGTACGAATGAACGAATGAAGCAGACTCAGTGTTTGCTAAAGGAGGCCCTCGAGTTGAGGTCCCATATGTTGGGCCCTCATTTGAGATATCTTAATGATACGTCCATGATTCCAAGGTCTAGTGGTTATGAAATGTATGCTATATCAAACATGAAATGTATGTTATGTGAACCTATGTATGTATGATGTGTGACATATTCATGGTATGACCTTCCTATTACGAATTCGGCAAGTCAAGAGACTTGACCTCCTAAGAAAGCATGTTGATTAGGAAGAGCCATTCTTGTTCATGCATTACCGTTATGTGTTGTTGCATATACCCATACTTAGTACAAGTGTGTACTAATTCCATACAATATTACTATTTTAGTTGCAGGATCAAGTGGACGTTGAAGGTATCATTGTAGCTGTTCGGACTTCAGAGATTTCATCCGAAATTGGTAGGTCCTCATGCATTCGAGGATGCCTGCCTTTACATTTATTGCTTAGTAGTAGGTTTAAACTAGTGGAGTATTGTAAGACCTCGAAAAATGAGATAAGGTGTATAGAGCCTAACATGTTCGTCTTAATGTTATAAGTTCCTAAAATGCCTTATTATGTTATATATAGGCAGTGTGCAAAGTTTGAAGTGATTTGGAAGTCGAACGTCAAGGGACGTCCAAGACGTTCGACGAATAGTCGCTTATGTGCCTCATGTGTGTATGCATGCTTAAATTGTATGAACTGAGTGTAATGACTCTTGAAATGGTTTTAAATGATTTTTAATGTTATTGTATGAAGTTTCGTGAAGTTTGGAGGTCAAACGCCCAAGAACGTCCAAGGCGTTCGAAAGATAGCCCCTAAGACATTCACTGTATGTCATGTTGGGGTCAAGGCTGTTTGGACGTCTTGTAGGTGTTTGTTTTGGATGAAACTTATGTGGAAGGTCTATAACATGTTAAGGTTTGTAATCGCATTGGAAAAGTCCGGGTACGACTTCTAATGGACCCCACAAGAGGCCCCAAAAGAAGGACCCAAGGCTGCCTAAGACACTGCTTGGGCAGTGTCCCTTGACGGACCCAATGACGGATCGTTGGGCCACCAACGGACCGTCAAGCAGGTCTCATCGAAGTGGGATTGCCTTGGGCAGGTCTTGAGCCAAGAATTTGGATAAGGCATGGGCGACGGAGGCTGCCACAGCCCGTCATGGCCATGACGTCCCGTCGAGCCCCTCGTCGCGGATGGCCTGCAGGTTGGCTGCTGCGTGCTGCCACTTAAAGGGGTGAATGGAAAATTCACTCCACGTCCTAACCTGACTATAATAGGTTTATTTAGTTAATTTTAGGTGTAAGTCTCCAAAAACGTGATCAACCCATTCCCAAAATCCTCTCACATCTTTAAAGCCTTTCCCCTCCCAAATATTCTCTCTAGAACCTCCATGGTTTTTGAAGCTCAAGAACAGTTTGTAGATTGGATTCTCATGGGTTCTTCATCAAGTGTTATAGGTCTTCATGAAGATTAAGGTATGGTGATCCTTCATGTCTAAGTAACCTTTCACTTGGATAGTTCTTCTCAACGTTTTCAAAGAAAGTTTATGATCAAAGTTTTTCTTATCCAATCTAGCCATGGGGTCTTTATCAAAACATTTTTAATGATTAAATCATGATGAATTGAAGTTAATACAATGGTTTTAATGTGTTTTCACTCCAATTGCATGATGAACCTGTTTACATCCCCACTCTATTCAAATAGTGCAAAACATCGCGGGAACTCGAAAAATTATTAATTGATTCAATTTTAGTGAATTTTAAAAATGAACAGTTTTAAAAAGAGTCGCCACCTAATTTTAGGAAAAAACTAGGAAACCATTAAGTGATCTACGAAACCAATTTGATTCTAGGTAAGGGGTTCAAATTATTTCGAAGGGAAGGGGTTAGGCACCCTTCGAAATCCACAAGTGTGGGTCCCGACTGAATTCATTTTTTTTCAAATTGAGGAGGAAAATAAAATAATGTACAAGTATAATAAACATTCAATATGTACAAATAACAAAGTAATAAATATAAGAAACGGCCTAAAGTTTGCCTAACGTCAATATATACAAAATAATGAAATAAAAGTATGATTCGAACTACATTCGAATAATTTCAAGGAGAAGCACCTCTGGGTACCTGTGAAGACACTCAGTAAAAGAGTTAGTACCAAATAAATAAAAATAAAAATGAATAACTCAAATAATAACTTAAAAATAAAAATCCGTCTTATTAACATGGAAGGCCTTGGAAATCGACGGTAATTTCTTCATTGGCCAACTTCAACATGTAAAGTATATAAACTTAAACTAAAATTCCGTCTTTTTAAATGGTGAGGCCTCCAAAACCGACGGAGAGATTTTTTCATTGGCCAATTTCAACATATAAAATATATAAACTTAAACTACAATTCCGTCTTTTTAAAATGGGAAGGCCTCCAAAACCGACGGAGAGATTTTATCATTGGCCAATTTCAACATATTAACAAATAAGTTATATGAACTTGAATTAAAAATTTCCGTCTTTTGAAATGGAAAGGCCTCTAAACCCGACGGATAGATTTTTCATTGGCCAATTTTAACAAAACAAATAACATGAAGTTAACTAAACTTCCGTCTTTTCAAAATGGGTAGGCCTCCAAAACCGACGGAGAGATTTTATCATTGGCCAATTTCAACAAGTAAAATTTATAGATACGAACATGTTAGTATAAAAAATGCATTGTGTCAATATATTAATAATGACGTTCTAAATTGAAAATAATAATTTATATGTGAAATGAAGCAACCAATAACAAAAGAAATTCTAACAATGAAAGAAATGTCAACAATAAAAAAAAATGACAATTTTCCAACGAATAATAAGAAAAATGAACCAAACCACATGAGGAACTCATAGTCATTGATATTAAATAAGCGAAAAGACAAAATATAACAAGCATTTAATATGCAGCAACTTAGCAATGACAACTTAATAATAATAATAATAAAAAATCAATAAACCTTCTAAAAACAATACAAACTTCAAAATAGTAACATATGAAAATATATTTAGGCATAATTAAAACAATTAAAAGCTGAAAAAATAAAATTGGATGAATATATGAAAATATAACCAGAAAATAACGTAGACATAACCAACTAACATTAACAAACAAAAATAAAAGAAAAGAAAAATAGCCAACTAATATTAACACCAAACAATAGCTATATAACTAAAATAGAATTGGTAGAAAATGGTTAAAACATTAACATACAAAATCAACAACAAAATATGATTAAAAAAAACAGATAAAGAGAAGTGCAAATAATTGTGCAAAATTATAATACAAACTAATAAACAAAGGGAATAAAAAATCAAAAGAACAGTGATATTACCCTCGCCGGTTTCGGCCCTTTTTGGCCTGCAACTGCTTCTAAATCACCGAACTCGTTGTTGGGTTGCTATTGTTGATGTGTGAACTTCGAAACTCGCTGTTATACAGAGCTTAAAAGCTCAACGATTCGGCTGGATACTTCGGTTCATTGGAGCTAAAGCTCCTCGACGGAGCTGACAACGACAACAAGAGAGAAACAAGTAATTCGGTTGGCTAGATTTGGGTTTGTTTGTCGTGGTTTCGAATGGGTGTTTGCAGGTGGTCGTTTGGGATGGCTTGGAGGGTTTGGTTAGTTGTGTTCCGGCGAGGTTTCGCCGGAAAAAATGCAGAAAAAGGAGATGGGTTTGTTTGGTTTGCTGTTGGTGTTAGCTTTGAGTGTATTTATTAATTGGAGAAGATGGAACAGTGAAAGTGAGGGAGAAATCAAGGGGTTTTTTGGTGGCGGTGGTGAGGAAAAGGTTGGAGAGAAGAGAAGAGGCGATGGGAGGAGAGAAAGGAGAAGGAAGGCAGAGAAGGGGCTGCAAGGAGAGGGAAGGGAGAAGAGAAGGAGGCGGACGGCTGGAGAGAGGGAGAGGAAAAGGGGAAGAGATTAGGGTTGTTTCCCCCTCTCCCTCAAATTTATTCCCTCATTTTTTTTATTCACCATCCTAAATAAATAAAATATAATGGACCCAAATATGTGGGCTTGAAATTGTAGGCTCAAAATTATTAATAGATCCCTAACTTTTTTTTTTTTTTTTATTTGACTAAATTTTAGATTGTGCTAAATTCAACATAAATATTAACAAATGTAACAAATAAAAAATAAATTTTAAAATAATATAATGAACGTAACTAATGACATGTGAAATGTAATTTTTAAAAATTAACAAAAAATCCTAAATTTTGATAAATAAAGATAGTTATCGATAAATTTATTTAAAATTATAAAAAAAAATATTCTAAGCTATTAAATAAATAAAACTTCAAAATTACGAATTTTTTAAAATGTTAGGCCAAAATTGGGTGTCAACAGAACCCATGTTCCTTCCAAAATTGGTTTAGCCTTTGCATGGGCTTTGTGATTATGGCTTGATCTTGATTAATTGGTGATTCTCTTACGTTGAATTGCTTGTGTTTATTGTTAATTACGTTAATTGATTTTGAATTGATGATGATCAGTCCATGATGATAAATATATGAAGTTTTGAGCATGAATAGCCTATGTTTCTACATGTTGTCTTGAAGTTGATTGTGAGATTGGTTGTGTAGATTCTTTATTATGTATGAACTGCTGTAGCTACTGTTTTAGGGTGATATAATGGATAAATTTTGTAGGTATAAATCCTAAATGATCAAATTAAGAAGGGCTTGCATGAATGGATATAGATTGCTTTAGGCTACGAAGTCAAGAGGCTAAGTGGGTGATGTATCTTGAATTTGTTATTAGATGAAGCATGATATAGTCTTGATTTCTTATCTAATTAGATACTGCCTAATTAGTATATTATTGATGAAATAGGAATGATGATCAAACCCTTAGAGAGTTCATAGTATTGGTAAATTTTTCTATACTCTAGCAAATTGATAAGCCTAAATGCCTATGTTGTAGCCTAAATCTTGAGAGTATATAATCATGATTTCAATATGGTTAAATGTAGGTTTAGATACTGCCTTAGATTTATATATGTATGAACTATGATCAAAAATCAATGTAAGGGAAGTTAGCTAATGATCTATGTTATTCTATTTTCCTAGTATGTTGATATGTTGTATTATGTTATGGTATAATCCTGTAGTGACTTGTACATGGTTTCTTATATGTTTAAAGTATATTTAGCTACTGCCATATATGTATTTTATTGATGAATAAGGTGTATTGATCAATGATGATCAAAGGGTGAGAATTGGGTAAGAATGCTTATTTCCTTTACTCTTCTACTTCTCTATTCCTTTATAGTAATGTTGATGAAGCCTTGTATGGCATTGTGTTGTATGGTCCACTTATGGTGGCGGTGATTATCTTATTGTCATCATATATGTGTTGACCATGGCCTTGAAGGCAAATTGATGAACTTATGAACATGTGCTTAAGATGATACTATGAGAAGATTATGCTTACTTTCCTATTCTAGTTGTGGATTAGGTTGTGTGACTATTTCATGAGCATGTGTATAACCATGTTAGGATAAAGTATAGGTGCTGCCATTAATATGTTAAGATGGTTAATAACCCTTTACCTATGTACCCCTTATATGAAAGTGTGAATAGCTAAAGTTAGGAGTCTTGATTTCATTGTATATATTGTCTTGTCTCCTATGCGATTATGTGTTGTGTGCTATGTGCTTGAAGTGTAATGTGGTCTAATAGGGTGGCTGACTTAATAAGTTATTGATAGCCATTATGTGATCATGTTGGTCAATGTACACACACTCTCACTTACATGCATGTTACAAGTAGTATAAGTCATTGTGTCAAAATGAAAGGTAGTTCTCATATTCACTAGTGTCTACTACTATGCATATTAAGGTGATGTTTATGAATGTATGATTTGTATTCCCTTACTAGGATGACTTGATAGGTGTACTAGTATGGTCAAGGGTATGGGACCTTGTCTATGCATTGCACATGTGTATCTTGATAGGATAGTTCTTAGGTTTGGTTCTTATGCATATGAAGGATGATTATATGAACAGGTTATGAATATGATATGAAGAAGTATGAATGTGTATTGTGTCTTAGTAGGTTTATATGAAAGTGTTGCTTATATAGTTATGCCTACAAACTTATGCATTGATATATGAATATGTGTGACCTTGTGTGTTATGTGAAAGGTTTGCTCACATCTAAGTATACACTCACACACATGGATGATCTAGTTAATAGAGGGGCCTTGAGAGGGGTGCCCAAGAATGTTATAAGACTAGATAGATGCTTGAATATGCTATAAGCATATGAATGATGAATATTCTAAGCGTATGTTTTATAAACAAACGTAATAAAGGCTTTTCAATAAAGGGAACTTAACTTAGCACCGAGCAAACTTGACAATGGGAGGTGATGACTTATCCATAGAAGGAAAGATTCATCCTAAAGTTGCCCATGTGATGTTAACTCCCTTGTTTATGGGATATGTCATCTAAGGGATTCCCATGAGGAGCGGCCCACTTTACCAAATGGTATGAATAGGGATATCTACCTCTTAGTTCTTGAACTATGTTGCCACCATAGGATGCTAGCTAGAGGATTCTACCTCGATAGCTATGTTTATATTGGTTCTACTTTGTCCGGTAGACCACCTTCCATCGGTGTAAGGTTTGATGACACCGGATTCCATGTCTAGCATCACATGGTCTATGTCGGTTGAGGTTATGGTTTCCCTAAAGGTAAAATGGACAATGGAAGTAATTGAATAGGATCCTAACTAGTAGGACTTAAGGTAAGTTACTTAGGATAGGTGGAAGTAATGAACGCATCTAGACATTGCACAAGTGACTCCTTAGGATGTCTTAGGAAGGTACCTTAATAGATATGATTATGTATGTGTCCTTTATGTATGATATTGTAGTCTTGGTTTGACTATGATTATATTGTACTATAGTTCTATGATGGCATGTGTTGTCTTGTGTAGATGCTATGTATGGTATTCTCTTGTGTTCCTAAGGTGATGCATTGCACCAAGTATCCCTAAAGGATTACTTGGTAAGCAAATGAATTAAAAGAAATAGTTAATATTAAGGAGAGTGAGTTCACTGTAAAGTGACCCCAAATGGGGATTAAATTCTATATGTACTTTTCTATGATGTTTGGCCTTTGATTGTGTTTCTATGAAGTATGTGGATGATATAAATGCTATTGATAAAGGTTTTATGATGATTTACTCAAAAGGGCATGAAGTATGATTTCAAAGGAAATGTCCCTTTTAAATGCATGCTTTTGCATGGTTGCCATACTTAGTACATTCTTGTGCTAATCCCATTCTTCTTTACTTTTTACACAAAGTGTAGGTTATGGAATGCTTAAAGGAGATCTATGATTGAGGAGCTTGATAGGTGATTTCCCAAGCTCAAGGAAAGGAATCCTTAAGTTCAAGGATGTCCTACTAATGTCTTTAATGTAAAGTCTTTAAATATTGTGTAGTTATGTAGGGTGTCGTATGGGCCGTGTCCCTAATGTATTCTAAAGTTAGTGAGTCTAAGATGGCAAAGAGACTTAGAGTCTAAATATGTATTATGACTTATGTTTTATATATATATGATGGGATGTTTCTAGCATATGATGTGCTATGAAAAGTTTTAAATTTTTCTGCTAAATCTACTATGCTAATGCAATGAATGATATGAGAGGCTTTTCTTAGACCTCCGAGAGGTCGACGACGCCGGTTACAATCCAAGATTGTATCCTAACTTCTAGGGTATGCTTTTGGGTTGTGACAAACTTGGTATCAGAGCATGAGGTTTATGTAGCGGTTTTAGGTTCTAAAAGTCTCATATTGCCACATCTAGTAGAGTCTCGTAGCATTGGTGGTGAGTCGCGACACATCAAATGGTACGAGAGGCTATAGGATGATAGAGTTTCCCTTCTTCATCAATCTCATATCGTGCCATAGAACTTAATTCTATAAGATCTCTCTCTTATGTTTTCTTGTCCGGTAGTCTTTTAGATATGGTTGCTTGGATGAGATTGCTCAATGCTTGAGGGAGAAAAGGTGAGTTTAAATGCTTATCATTCTTTTATGGTTTGAATGAGTATGGGTGAAGGTGACACTTGTCCTTATTTGATGATGTATATACTAACTAAGGCGACTTGAAGGGTTAACTAGACTTAGGTAGGGGTATGGGACTCTACCTATGTCTTGCACTAGTTTGCCTTGATGGAGACCTTAGGAGGTTAATACTATGTATGTGTATGATGATAAATGTGAATGTCCTTATGTGATGATCTCTATGCTTATAATCATGTAAATAGACTAGTGTGCTAAAGATATGGAGTTATCCATTCATGAAGGTTATTGATGAGTGGAGTATGGTGCTAATTGTAGTTCTTGTTGGGTTACTTGGTTTAGTGAAGTTATGGAGATTTACTTGATAATTGCACATTTTAACTCTATGGGGATTATGATTGGTTATCTTACCTTGCTATGTATGAAATATCTCTTATTTGATGATGTGATGTCAATTATGGCAATATATGAAATCTATGTGAAATAGCATGTTATGTCGAATGATGTATGTCATGATATAGTTGAAGCATGCTAGAAGTTATGGTGGTTAAAGTTAATTCTCTTAAATTGTGTATCCCTATATGGTTTTGTATGATGGTAGCCAAATATTAGGATTTGAACTTGGATTGTTTAATAACTACCTATGGAAGTATGCTATCCTATGAGTATATGTGATTAACAGTGTACATTGTTTTCCTTTGTATATAAGTGGTACTTGATGAGTTGCTAGTATAAAATTGGAGTCTTTTGTGGAGACTTGAGTTGTAAATATAGTATGCATGCTTATAAAGGATGAGTGGGTAAAGCTTTGTATCTTATAATTCCATACTTGTTCCATCAAATGTCTAAAGGTTGCACTTTTGAGTATTTGGGAGCATGCAAGTTGTAAAGACTAGGCAACTTATTGTATCATGTTTGTAGAACTTACTAAGTTGCCATTTGATTTGATGTTGTTGAAAAATGTGTAGAATTTATGAATACGAACATGATAAGGAATGTGGAAAAGAATTTTGCTATTTAAATTAAAGGATGGGAATCTTATGACATGATGAGTCGTAGAGTTAATTCTAAACTTCTTGTTTTGTTATGAACTTCCTTGTTGTTTCCCACTAATGATGTATGGCCTTAGTGTCTATTGCATTGTAGGAAGACCTTATGTGAATAGAATAGTATGATCAAAATTGATGGTTGAGGATGATTTGTCTAAATTGATAAGGTTTAGAATGCCTTGGTGTTGCTAAATTGAATTAATGAAAATTTCCTCTAAAGTAGTAATCACTTTAAGTGATGAATATGAAGGTTGTGTATTTGAGATCCTCTATATGTTGGGTTAAGTTACTCCTAATTGGGTTTACCCTAAGTGGGGGATGGTGTTTGAGTAGTGAGATTGTAGAAATTGTCTACATTGTTCTTCTATTCTTACTTGAATTGGAAAATATGAATTTCTTAGTATGCTTGTTCATGAAAATAGTCTTGCATAAAGTGTGAATTGCATGATCTTTATGTAATTGGTATGAATTGATTGACATCATCTTAGAGACATGGTGAATTTTCCAAAGAGCATGTAAAGAAGTTTTTGATAAAATCCATGTTTTCTCTTGTTGACTTGCATTTCAATGTGCTAATTGTGAAGTTGACTTCATGAGGTAAGACAAGGAACTTGGTAATAGTCACTTGTAGGGTAAATTGTTTAGCCTTGTAATGGAAATTGAGTCTCTTTTACAATGAAATATGTTGACTCTCTTAAAAATTTAGTGATTTGATGATTTGTAATGCAAAAACATTGTAGGCTCATTCTTGAAAAGTGAAAGCATGTCAAGCTAAGTGTTCATTTGTATGCCTATAATTGTGTTATTTTTCCAAAATAAGGCTTATTATAAGGGTGAGTATTATGTTAAGAAAAGAAATTGTGGAATGACTTCCTATTTTGTTGTGATGTATTTGGTGTGACTTGCCGTTTAGACTTCACTAGGAAGAAAAAAAAAATTATGCATGTCTTGGCTTGAAAGTTGAGATTTCTCATTTTTAAAGAAATTGATCTTGTACTTTGCTAAGGTGTGAACTCATGATGCATGAAATGTGTTGAGAAGCAAGATATTCCTCCATGTACACCACTAAGCATGATATGATTGAGTATGACCTTCATGGTACTAGGTCTAACTAATGAAGATCTTTGTGATTTGACTAACTCAAGTTTTGTGCATTGAAGTATGAGTGCTTAATTAACTTTGAGTATGAGTTATGATCTGCCTATGAGTAGCTTTTCAAGATTTTGTTGTAATAAATTAAGGCGTAATGATCATGTTATGATTAGGAGAAGGATGTTCCCCTATGAACATGAAAAAGAACTTTTGTGTTCGATGCATTAAAGAGTGAGTGAGTAATGGTTTTTCTTGCTTGTGTGCATCGAGTGCTAAAATAATTTGATGATATTTTAAATGTGATGAACTGCTATTATATGCATTGAAGTCCTTGTTGTGATTAAAGAGTCCTAAGTGTCATTCGAGGATGAATGTTCCCAAGTGGGGGATATTGTAAGACCTCGAAAAATGAGATAAGGTGTCTAGAGACTAACATGTTAGTATTAATGTTATAAGGTCCTAAAATGCCTTCTTATGTTATATATAGGCTATGTGCAAAGTTTGATGTGATTTGGAAGTCAAACGTCAAGGGACGACCAAGACGTTCGACGAATAGTCGCTTATGTGCCTCATGTGTGTATGCATGCTTAAATTATATGAAATGAGTCTAATGAATCTTGAAATAGTTTTAAATGATGTTTAATATTATTGTATGAAGTTTCGTGAAGTTTGGAGGTAAAACGCCCAAGAACGTCCAAGGCGTTCGAAAGATAGCCCCTAAGACGTTCACCGTATGTCATGTTGGGGTCAAGGCTGTTTGGACGTCTTGTAGGTGTTTGTTTTGTATGAAACTTATGTGGAAGGTCTATAACATGTTAAGGTTTCTAATCGCATTGGAAAAGTCCGGGTACGACTTCTAATGGACCCTACAAGAGGCCCCAAAAGAAGGACCCAAGGCTGCCTAAGACACTGCTTGGGCAGTGTCCCTTGACGGACCCAATGACGGATCGTTGGGCCACCAACGGACCGTCAAGCAGGTCTCGTCGAAGTGGGATTGCCTTGGGCAGGTCTTGAGCCAAGAATTTGGATAAGGCATGGGCGACGGAGGCTGCCACGGCCCGTCATGGCCATAACGTCCCGTCGAGCCCCTCGTCGCGGATGGCCTGCAGGTTGGCTGCTGCGTGCTGCCACTTAAAGGGGTGAATGGGAAATTCACCCCACATCCTAACCTTACTATAATAGGTTTATTTAGTTAATTTTAGGTGCAAGTCTCCAAAAACGTGATCAACCCATTCCCAAAATCCTCTCACATCTTTAAAGCCTTTCCCCTCCCAAATATTCTCTCTAGAATCTCCATGGTTTTTGAAGCTCAAGAACAGTTTGTAGATTGGATTCTCATGGGTTGTTCATCAAGTTTTATAGGTCTTCATTAAGATTAAGGTATGGTGATCCTTCATCTCTAAGTAACCTTTCACTTGGAGAGTTCTTCTCAATGTTTTCAAAGAAAGTTTATGATCAAAGTTCTTCTTCTCCAATCTAGCCATGGGTTCTTTCTCAAAACGTTTTTAATGATTAAATCATGATGAATTGAAGTTAATACAATGGTTTTAATGTGTTTTCACTGCAATTGCATGATGAACCCATGTTCCTTCCAAAATTGGTTTAGCCTTTGCATGGGCTTTGTGATTATGGCTTGATCTTGATTAATTGGTGATTCTCTTACATTGAATTGCTTGTGTTTATTGTTAATTACGTTAATTGATGTTGAATTGATGATGATCAGTCCATGATGATAAATATATGAAGTTTTGATCATGAATAGCCTATGTTTCTACATGTTGTCTTGAAGTTGATTGTAAGATCGGTTGTGTAGATTCTTGATTATGTATGAACTGCTGTAGCTACTGTTTTAGAGTGATATAATGGATAAATGTTGTAGGTATAAATCCTAATTGATCAAATTAAGAAGGGCTTGCATGAATGGATATAGATTCCTTTAGGCTATGAAGTCAAGAGGCTAAGTGGGTGATGTATCTTGAATTTGTGATTAGATGAAGCATGATATAGTCTTGATTTCTTATCTAATTAGCTACTGCCTAATTAGTATATTATTGATGAAATAGGAATGATGATCAAACCCTTAGAGAGTTCATAGTATTGGTAAATTCTTCTATACTCTAGCAAATCGATAAGCCTAAATGCCTATGTTGTAGCCTAAATCTTGAGAGTATATAATCATGATTTCAATATGGTTAAATGTAGGTTTAGCTACTGCCTTATACTTATATATTTATGAACTATGATCAAAAATCAATGTAAGGGAAGTTAGCTAATGATCTATGTTATTCTATTTTCCTAGAATGTTGATATGTTGTATTATGTTATGGTATAATCTTGTAGTGTTGTACATGGTTTCTTATATGTTTAAAGTACATTTAGCTACTGCCATATATGTATTTTATTGATGAATAAGGTGTATTGATCAATGATAATCAAAGGGTGAGAATTGGGTAAGAATGCTTATTTCCTTTACTCTTCTACTTCTCTATTCCTTTATAGTAATATTGATGAAGCCTTGTATGGCATTGTGTGGTATGGTCCACTTATGGTGGCGGTGTTTATCTTATTGTCATTATATATGTGTTGACCATGGCCTTGAAGGCAAATTGATGAACTTATGAACATGTGCTTAAGATGATACTATGAGAAGATTATGCTTACTTTCCTATTCTAGTTGTGGATTAGGTTGTGTGACTATTTCATGAGCATGTGTATAACCATGTTAGGATAAAGTATAGGTTCTGCCATTAATGTGTTAAGATGGTTAATAACCCTTTACCTATGTACCCCTTATATGAAAGTGTGAATAGCTAAAGTTAGGAGTCTTGATTTCATTGTATATATTGTCTTGTCTCCTATGCGATTATGTGTTGTGTGCTATGTGCTTGAAGTGTAATGTGGTCTAATAGGGTGGCTGACTTAATAAGTTATTGATAGCCATTATGTGATCATGTTGGTCAATGTACACACACTCTCACTTACATGCATGTTACAAGTAGTATAAGTCATTGTGTCAAAATGAAAGGTAGTTCTCATATTCACTAGTGTCTACTACTATGCATATTAAGGTGATGTTTATGAATGTATGATTTGTATTCCCTTACTAGGATGACTTGATAGGTGTACTAGTATGGGAAAGGGTATGGGACCTTGTCTATGCATTGCACATGTGTATCTTGATAGGATAGTTCCTAGGTTTGGTTCTTATGCATATGAAGGATGATTATATGAACAGGTTATGAATATGATATGAAGAAGTGTGAATGTGTATTGTGTCTTAGTAGGTTTATATGAAAGTATTGCTCATATAGTTTTGCCTATAGACTTATGCATTGATATATGAATATGTGTGACCTTATGTGTTATGTGAAAGGTTTGCTCACATCTAAGTATACACTCACACACATGGATGATCTAGTTAATAGAGGGGCCTTGAGAGGGGTGCCCAAGAATGCTATAAGACTAGATAGATGCTTCAATATGCTATAAGCATATGACTGATGAATATTCTAAGCTTATGTTTTATAAACAAACGTAATAAAGGCTTTTCAATAAAGGGAACTTAACTTAGCACCGAGCAAACTTGACAATGGGAGGTGATGACTTATCCATAGAAGGAAAGATTCATCCTAAAGTTGCCCATGTGATGTTAACTCCCTTGTTTATGGGATATGTCATCTAAGGGATTCCCATGAGGAGCGTCCCACTTTACCAAATGGTATGAATAGGGATATCTACCTCTTAGTTCTTGAACTATGTTGCCACCATAGGATGCTAGCTAGAGGATTCTACCTCGATAGCTATGTTTATATTGGTTCTACTTTGTCCGGTAGACCACCTTCCATCGGTGTAAGGTTTGATGACACCGGATTCCATGTCTAGCATCACATGGTCTATGTCGGTTGAGGTTATGGTTTCCCTAAAGGTAAAGTGGACAATGGAAGTAATTGAATAGGATCCTAACTAGGAGGACTTAAGGTAAGTTACATAGGATAGGTGGAAGTAATGAACCCATCTAGACATTGCACAAGTGACTCCTTAGGAAGTCTTAGGAAGGTACCTTAATAGATATGATTATGTATGTGTCCTTTATGTATGATATTGTAGTCTTGGTTTGACTATGATTATATTGTACTATACTTCTATGATGGAATGTGTTGTCTTGTGTAGATGCTATGTATGGTATTCTCTTGTGTTCCTAAGGTGATGCATTGCACCAAGTATCCCTAAAGGATTACTTGGTAAGCAAATGAATTAAAAGAAATAGTTAATGTTAAGGAGAGTGAGTTCACTGTAAAGTGACCCCAAATGGGGATTAAATTCTATATGTGCTTCTCTATGATGTTTGGCCTTTGATTGTGTTTCTATGAAGTATGTGGATGATATAAATGCTATTGATAAAGGTTTTATGATGATTTACTCAAAATGGCATGAAGTATGATTTCAAAGGAAATGTCCCTTTTAAATGCATGTTTTTGCATGGTTGCCATACTTAGTACATTCTTGTGCTAATCCCATTCTTCTTTAATTTTTACACAAAGTGTAGGTTATGGAATGCTTAAAGGAGATCTGTGATTGAGGAGCTTGATAGGTGATTTCCCAAGCTCAAGTAAAGGAATCCTTAAGTTCAAGGATGTCCTACTAACGACTTTAATGTAAAGTCTTTAAATATTGTATAGTTATGTAAGGTGTCGTATGGGCCGTGCCCCTAATGTATTCTAAAGTTATTGAGTCTAAGATGGCAAAGAAACTTAGAGTCTAAATATGTATTATGACTTATGTTTTATATATATATGATGGGATGTTTCTAGCATATGATGTGCTATGAAAAGTTTTAAATTTTTTCCGCTAAATCTACTATGCCAATGCAATGAATGATATGAGAGGCTTGTCTTAGACTTCCGAGAGGTGTCGACGAAGCCGGTTACAATCCAAGATTGTATCCTAACTTCTAGGGTATGCTTTTGGGTTGTGACAAGTATGTTCCACTAGTGTTTCTTTCCTATTTTATTTAGACGCTTTGGCAAGTATTACTTATGACATGAGATTCTATTTCTTTCAAGTTGTATGTTTCTATTACTAGATGGTTGATGTATGAGCAATGAACTTCCTTACAAATATGCGTTTATATGAAGTCTATGTATACTTCAAATATAAACAAAAAGTTTTAAATTTTCTGCTAAAATTAACCGTATGATTGTGATGAATGCAAGAAGAGGCTTGTCTGCGACCTCTAAGAGGTCAACGACGCCGGTTGCGATTCGGATTCCAGTATCCAGGTTGTGAAAGTTTTTATCAAAGTAGCATGTCTTGTATGTTTTAACTAAATTGTCCCTTTTGCATGATTTTGGCATAATGCAGTACTTAGTACAATGTTTGTACTAACTCCATACTTTTTATACTCTATAAGTATTGGTTGGAGGAAAGTTGAAGGGTAGAAGGCAGGCTTGGGAATCGACTCTCTCAAGACTAAGTATGTACTCATATATTCGAGGGCATAGTCTTTATTTCTTTATTTCTTCTTTAAGCCTTGTATAAGATTTAGTATGTATTTTCTTTCAATATAAAAGGGTCGTGTCCCTAAGATATTTATGTCGTGTCTTTAAGTTTGCTTATGACGGTGAGACTATCCTTTGGTATTTATAAAAGATGTTTTCCTTATTATTATTCATCATGAAAAGTTTTAATTCCGCACTACTTTTCATTTTTTATTTAATGAATGATAGCTAAGAGGCTAGTACAAAACCTTCGAAAGGTCAATTACGCCTTGTTCCTACCTAAGGGTTGCCCTAATGTAAGACCTCAAAAATGACTTAGGTTATGTAGATCCTAACATTGTTGTAAAGGTGGTATAAGGTCCTAAATATTTCTATAATATTGTATTGAGGCAGTATCTAAAGTATTAGGTGCATTGGAATTCAAAACATCAAGGGTCAACCAAGACGTTCGACGACTAAGTCACCTAAGTGGTTCCTGTGAGTGTCTATTTGTTTATGTGTGACTCTTGTGATTCAAAGGTCTTAAATGAGCTTAATATGATGTTTATAGGTAGTGTTTCAAGTTTGGATAAATTTGGAGGTAAAACACTCAGGAACGTCCATGGCATTCGAAAGATATGCCTTAAAATGACCTTGTGTGTCTAGGCATATTTTGTTGAGTTTCACGAGTTCATTTTGAATGAAATTCATGTGAGAGGTCCTAAACTTGTATACGGTAATGTTTGAGTTGGAAACGTTTGGGAAAACATCCCCAAGAACCAACCAAGGGTCCTTAAGGAAGGAACCATGTCGGAGGCCAAGACTACCCAAGGCAGCCTCACCTACAGAAGCCAATCGACGGCCAGTGGGCTAGTCGATGGTCTCTGGGTGATGGGCGTGGGTAGGTACTTAGACTGGGTGGCTAAGCTACTTGTCCCAAGTTTCTGAACCCATCAACGGAGGAAAAGACGTCCCATAAGTGGACCTACGTAGCGTCGATAGGCAGACCGTCGATGGCAAGACCATGTCCCAAGACCACGGACCAAAGGATGGTCCGTAGTTCCAAGGACGGTCCGTTGATGGTCCCGAAGGTTTATAATTGGGCTGTGAAAGGTTGTGAACTATGTCTAGCCTCTGAACCGATCGACAGGAGGATAGGACGGTCTATTTGTGGACAAACGGTCCGTCGACTGCCCACCGTTGATGGTTCCAATGTCCTGCGTGCAATTTCACTGTTAAGTTAGGGGTGAAATTGTAATTTCACCCCACTTCTAAATGGAAGTTTTGGAGCTTCCCTAAGGGTATATTGTGTATTTTAAAGGTGTTTATAAGGCTTTAACACTTAGAAGATTTCATTCTTCAAAAATCAAAACCCCAAAATACCTTAGAAATTCCCCAATACTCCATTGAAGTCCAAAGTCAAGGAAGAGCTTGGTGTGACGTTTTGAGTGGAGATTCTTCATCAAAGTGAAGAATTAGCTTCATTGAGGTATAGTTTTTGATCCATGAAACTCGTTTCATCATGGATCCCACCTTCAAAGATGTTTTCTAAAGTTTTCAAAGATGAAATGTCCAATTTCATGATTCTACCCTGGGTTCTTGCATTAATGGTTTTCAAACATCTATTATGGATTAGATTGATGTTGTATTGATGATTTAACCTAAATTACCTATGAACCCATGAAGTTGATGAACCTTAGATTTTGACTAACTTATGGGTTACTTGATATTGGTCTAATGTTAATGAATTCATGTGTAGTTTCTTATGGGATTTCCAATGGTGTAAGAATTGTATTCAATTGTTATAAAATGGGTATTAGATTTTGAATCTATGTTGGATTGTCCTAGATTTCATTGATTATCACAATTGTGTATTGAATTGGTGTTCATGGCCATGGGTAAGGGCCTTATGATGTTGAATTTGGTGATTTTGTATTGACTTGAAGTTTTGAGGATGAAGAGGTGGTACGCTTCCCTAATTCCTTATTATTAATGTTATTTAGATTACAATTATTTAGTGATTAGTTTGGTCCACTTATGGTGGCGGTTCTATGTGAATTGATGTGGCCTTGTCGGCGTTACTTTAAGTATATTGATGATCATGGCCTTGTTGGCACTACTTGAAGTTATATGGCTATTTGTGTAGTTGATTTAGTGATGTATGATCATATATACCTATATGTGAAAGTATGTGTTAGACTATTGATACTATCTAGGTAAATCATGTTGTTCTAGGACTATGTTTTAAGTGTATAGTCTTAGAGTTGATATATGGTTGTTACTTATTTGGTTATATGTGTATATAATGATTATATAGATGATGTTAAGGTAATGAATAGGTTGACTAAATGTTGTTAAGGGTCATTCCTAGGTGTCTAAAAGATGATATGCTATATGAGCTAAATGGAAGTATGTTGTGTCTTTTTTAGGTAGACTTGTCTCCCTTACATGATGCTTATGTGAATATGTGATGTCTTGACTTAGGAACCTAAAGGATCTTAGTCTTGAAAAAATCAATATAGGTTAGACCTTGAATGATGATACGACGGTCCTTTCTGTGGAACCTTGAACCAAGTGGTAAGGTTATGAAACTTGAAGTCGAAAGCTGTAATGGTATCCTTAATGTAATGAATGATGGACTTAAGGTTGATTGTCTGGAACGGCATCACATCAATCCGTAGGAAAGTGATGTTGAGATTCTTGTCGCCATAGTGAGACAGCCCTAGCAGACCTTGCTTTGGTAGGGTAAATGTAATTGGGTCATGAAAATGATATGGACCCATTTGTATGAACCTTAATGGGAATTAATCTGTGAGAACTTAGGCTAGTACCGAGTGAGTATGGCAAGGAGAAAGTAGCTCAGTTAAGAATGAGATTAGACTACAAAGTATGCCCTTAATAGTCCTTAACCATGTGCCTACATGGGATGTGTCTATGTTCTACCATTGGCAAGTAGAACACCTCATTGGAGTATGATAAAACTCCAGATTCCATGCTTTGCTACCATGTTCTATATCGGTTATTGCCTATTCTAATCATATGGGATACATATTAGCGTTAGAGAAGTTCTATGAGGTTTAGGTGGTGGTATGGGACGCTATCTAAACATTGCACAATAGGCTTTGAAGATGTTAGTAAGAGTCCTTAGGTCTTCTTCAAGACCATTATTTGAATGTCCTTTATGTGATGTATGTGTCTTAAATGAACTAATGAACTAATGATTTAATGATATAGAGTGTGAATAAGTACCTAATCTAAAGTGACTTAAGGATTTCTTAGTTAAAGTGTCAAGAGGACATAAATGATGGTTTCTTCATGTCTTATCTATGAAAGTCTTGAGAATGACTATATTTAGGGTAGATGTTTAGTGTTGTTGACATGATCTAAGCCTTTGGTAGTCTTAAGGACTATTTAGGTAATCTTGAAGAGGTCAATTATGGACGTTATCTTCTTGATTTACTTAAGTAGGTCTTTCGATAGCCTTTGGAAGGAGAATGTCATATCATGTATGTGTTGTGGTGTTTAGTGAGAATGATTCTATCCTAGGGAGTCTGTAGTATCTCTTTAGTGTGTGTTTGAGGGATTGTATGGGCGGTCGCTTCACAACTCACTCAAGTGAGACTTAGAATTCACCTTTGGTAGATGAATCTTACATTTATGTTTATGATACTTGTAAGTGTGTATGTGACTCATTATAGGTAATCTTGAGGGTTGTTTAGGCATATCTAGAGAGAGTGTATGGGCGGTCTCTCTTTGTGTGACTTAAATGAATCTTAGGATGACTTTAATGAGAAGACTACATGCTAGAATATGTTGAAAAAGGAAAAAAAACAGCTTCATTGTAACAGTGAAGTGAGGTCACTGTTAAGTGCCCCTTTAAAACGTGATAATTGCTTAATTGTTTTCTTATGTGATTCTAAGTTGATAAATGTTGATATTATGATGATATTATGGTGTTTAACAAAAAAGATGCATATTTCCAATAAATGTCCATTTTCATGATTTTTATGCATAAGTCATACTTAGTACATGTGGTTGTACTAATTCCATGCTTTTATTTCTATCTATATAGTTCTTGGTAGATGAAGAGCTTTGGGAAGAAGACTTGGACTAGGAGATTGTTCAAGAAGAAGTTTGAAGTATGTCCTCACTTGACTCGAGGGCATATATGTCATTTTAGGTTTTGTTTTATGAAGTATTGTAATAGTAGTATTTTTTAAAATTTTTATGGGCCGTGTCCCAAGTATTCGTGTGTCTTAAGATGATTATTCGAGACTTAGCATTTCCTATTTCTACATATATGAAAGTGTTTTAAGACTATGCTATTGTTTTTATGGAAAGTTTTAATTCCGCAGTACTTTTCATTATGTATATGCAATGAATGATATAATAGGCTTGTATGAGACCTCCGAGAGGTCGAATACGCCGTATCACAATCCGAGGTTTGAGCGCTAACTTCTAGGGTGGGGTCTCGGTTTGTGACACCTAACTTCAAGGGTGTACTTGCGGGTCATGACAAAAAAAGACTAAAGGTTCTTTAAAAAGGGAATTTAGCTTAGCACCGAGTGATCTTTACAATGAGAGGTTTTCCTTCACAAAGGTTCAGACGTTCACACTATGTCTCTCATAAGGTACAAACTACATTGCAAATTAGCATAAAGAGGGTTTCTTGTAACAACCTCCTAGTTCCTTAATTATGTGCCGCTATAGGAAACATAGATAGTGGATCCACGTAGATTCTATTATGATGTATATGTCCTACCTTGGAAAGTTGGAGTCCCTCCTTTCGGTGTGAGGGGTTGACACCAGATTCCATGTTTAGCTAACATGGTCTCATGTCGGTTATGACAAAGTTTCGCGAAAGTAAAATGAATGAATGAAAGTAAAAAGATACTTAATAACTAGGATTACTTGAGAGGTGTACTAGTGTAGGTATGGGAATGGTACTACCTATACATTGCACATGTGAACCTTGAGAGAATAATTCGTAGGGTGGTTTCTTTATATACATATGTTAGGTATGAATACGTAATGTTGATTCTATATCATGTTGGTCTCATGTGATGTTGCATTCACTTGGCATACATGATATTTGATATAAATTGTTATGTATGAGGTTGAATACACTTGTTATAATGTCATATGATGTAAATGCAATGATTATGGTCTCTTTCCTAGTTTACTTAGTTTATGTAGGGTTATGGGCTTCACATATACATGGCACAAGTTGATTTGAATTGGGATTATTTGTAAAGGTCTTGTTATGTATTGATGAAATGTTGTTTATAGCTTTATTATGATGTTGCTATTGAACATTTAATATGAAATATCTTGTTGTGATTATGTTGTGGACATGACTATGTTCTTGGAATGTGCATGAACGCTTGTAAATTAACTTCGCCTACTTATAACTAAAATATCCCTTGTGCATGCTTTTAAAGGATTTACTTTCATATATCCACACTTAGTACATGTGGTTTGTATTAACCCATATTCTCTCTATTTCAACAATTAGGTAGGTTTGGGCCATTTAAGCGTTTCAAGGCCAAATTTGAAGAAGCTTGGATAGATTCCCAAGTTGGTGAGTCCTTAAGTAAGAGGACGAAGCCTACCATTCTAGTTCATGTTATTTGAATTGTCTAAAGACTTTGTTCTATTTCCTATCTTGTAAAGATTATAATGTATTCTATTATGAGAATTATTGTAATGTCATACGGGCTATGTACCAAACCTTGTATTCCTATGTTAGATGGTTATGTGCGAGACGATGTAATCTATTTTCGATATATGAGAAGTCTATGTGAACTTCAAATGTAAAGATTTTAATTTTTCCGTATTTTGATTACCTATGAAATGCAATTATGTATTCTAAGGGCTTGTCTAAGGCCTCTTCGAGGATTAAACATCGGTTACCTCTAGGGGGTGCTCCCCGGTTGTGACAAACTTGGTGTCAGAGCATGAGGTTGAAAAATCGTAGGAATGATGTCTCACAAAACCACGTCTATGTAGAGTCTTTTTCATAATTGTGAAGTGCACCATACTTATAAATGAGAGGCTATGTGATGCTTAGGAAATTCTCACTTCTTTTGTATTCTTAAGTCGTACCTTAAGAGTCATAACTCTATGTGGCCATATTTTTCTAACCATTTTCATATTGTTATAGGCTACGACTACTAAAACGGCAGTCGCAAGAAGGGTTGAATAGGAGATAGCTAATTACAGAGTTCCTCCCCAAGACAACAAAGCTCTTTCTCAAGAGCAAGTTCCTCTAGGTGACCAAGTTCTTGTCAATCCTCATGTCATGTCATATGGAGATATAAAGGCGGATTTCCTAAACTTAATCCAAGTCATGGCTACGCAGGATCAAGCCGTAACTACTCAAGCTCAATCTACGACGGCTCAAGCAAACTGGGAAGCTGCACCCCGTGTGAATCAAAATGATAGTACCATGGCTTATTGTTTCACAGACTTCACAAGGATGAACCCTCCAATGTTCTTTGGGTCTAAATGAATGAAGATCCTCAAGACTATCTTGAAGATGTTTATAAGATCTTGTATGTTATGGAGGTGATTTCAAAAGAGAAGTCTGAGCTAGCCGCTTACAAACTCAAGGATGTCGCTCAAACTTGGTTTAGTTAATGGAAAGACAATACGACTTTGAGAGTGGGTCCCATAAGTTGGGATGACTTTAGGAAGGCATTTCATGATAGGTTCTTTCAAAGAGATAAAACAGAGGATATGAGTCTTCAAGTCATCAAATTGTCTAAGTATGCTTCTTCTTTGGTTACTAATGCTAGAGATGAAATGAGTCGTTTTGTGACGGGTGTCCGAAGATCTTGTGGAAGGGTGTCGTGTGGCATTGCTTCATGACAACATTGACATTTGTCGTTTGATGTTGCATGCTCAATAAATTGTGGAAAGTAGACTCAAGAGGAAAATTATGGATGCTAACAGGGCAAGGCTCTAAGATGGAGTACTTTTAAGGGTTAGTTTTAAATGCAAGACAAACGAAGGTTTAACAAGAGATTCTCCAGCAAATTTCCTTCTAATTTTCCAAGGTCTAACAAGTACAGGGTGTCTTGACATAACCCTCAACAAGGAAAAGTTTGTGGTTCACAAGTTCAAAAACTTAGTTGTGCCAAATGTTGCAAGAAGAATGTGGGTAAATGTCGAATGGGTACGGATACTTGTTTTGGTTATGGAAAGAGTATTCACACGGTGAGGGATTTTCCCATGGAAAAGACTCAAGGAAGTTAAAGTAATCAAGCACAAGAAAGCGGTCCAAGTTCTGATGCTCCTAAGAAGAAACACTTATATTCTCTAAAATTTAGGAATGATGAAGAGGGTTCTCCCAATGTTGTTACTGCTATGTTGCAAGTATTTCAATTAATGTTTATGCATTGATATACCCTGTTACAACTTTATATTTTGTAACTACTTTGGTGTCTATGAAGTTTGATGTGCTCCCCGATGTCTTAGTTGAACCTTGTTCGGTTTCTACTCCGGTGGGTGGCTTTGATGTTGCTAAAAGAGTCTATAGGAGTTGTCCTATATTCTTGTCCAATAGAATAACCTTGGTTGATTTTGTACAACTTGTTAGGTTAGACTTTGATGTTATATTGGGGATGGATTGGATACATGCTTGTTTTGCTTCAATTGATTGTAGGATAAGGGTAGTTAAATTCCAATTTCATAATGAACCCATTTTATAATGGAAGAGGGGAAACCTTATCCCTAGAGGTCAAATCATTTTGTGTCTAAAAGTTTGTAAGATCATTTCAAAGGGATGTGTTTATCATATTGTGTGGGTCAGGGACCTTGAGTCTGAGGCTCCTCCTTTAGAGTCGGTCCCCGTACAAGGATTTTCTGGACGTCATTCGCGATGACTTACCCGAAATTCCTCCCGAACGGAAAGCAGATTTAAGCATAGATTTGATGTCGGATACTCAACCCATATTAATTCCTCCTTACCGTATAGCTATGAATGAGTTGAAACAATTAAAGGATCACTCAAGTATTAGCTTGATAAGGGTCTTATACAACCAAGCATATCTCCATGGACCGCTCCAGTATTATTGGTGAAAAAGAACGATGGGTATCTAAGAATGTATATTGACTACCAACAACTTAACAAGGTATCTATAAAGAACAAGTATCCTTTTCTTAGGATTGATGCTTCGTTTTATCAACTATAAGGTGTGAGTTACTTTTCAAAGATTGATTTGAGAACGGGTTATCAAAAACTAAGAGTTAGAGAAGTTGACTGTAACAACCCTAAAAATGAATAAGATAAATACTTAAGGTGTCAAGAATGCTTGCGACTAGACCGAGGCTCACACGGTTTGATACGCATAGAACCAGACCTCAGAACCCTTACTACGACCAAGCCAACTAACTTAAGGAGTTAGTTGAGCTTGGAAAGGTTGGAACCAACCAAGTAAGGCTCTCGAAAATCAAGATTTAATCGAAGGAGTCTTTACCGGAATTAAAAAGAAGAAATCTTGAGTTTTGAGGGTCCAGGGGTAAAATGGTCTTTTCCAGGCGAAGGGTAATATTGTAATTACCCTAAGGAATTAATTAATTAATTAATTAATTTAATTAAAGAATCAATCCGGGTTGGGTCGACCCGAAATGATCCATCTCGCAAAGGGGCACTCTACTCGGGTTCGAGCCCCACTAGAAGCAACGAATTGATGATTTAATCATCAATTAAAATCTGATTTTGTAAGGGCAAAATGGTCCTTTCACGTATTAGTTGAAATAAATCAGATTTTATTAATTTAATTAAACCCTATTTTGACTAAGTCTTGAATTAGACTCCAAAACTTAAGCTAACACTCTCCTAACACATCTATCACACCCTCACACGATCAAACAAACTCTCTCCAAAATATCTCTGCCAAAAATAACGTGAAGAACAGAAAGTTTAACCAAGGTTCTTCACACTTGAAGAACTCACACGAATTTTAAAGAAAAACAACGTTAATCACACGTTAGACTTTGGGAGGTTTGTCCGTCGAAGTGGTGTTGACATTTAGAGGGTTGGACGTGATTCTGGAGAAGGTCTGGGCAGCAAATTCACGTTTGAACAAGCAAATTAAGGTATGGGTTTCTTCTCTCTTGGTACCTTTCCTAAGAGACCCCTTACGATTCAAGATATTCACTCCGAAACTAGGGTTGTTTCCCCGTTGCATGTCCTTGTCACTAGCTCCCAATGATTTCGTAGGTTGGGTTGTTTGCTGGTAGATTTAGGTATGTGTGATGTTTTTATATTGAATGTGAATATGTTTATGTGCGTGAAATCACGAAAATGACAACCAAAGTGTGATCGAAAAAAATGATGTGTGTGTGTGCACGTTTGGCAGTGAGTTTAGCCACTGTTTTGGAGACGTGTAAAGGCATGTTATTTATTGTATTTTATGTGCTAAAGTTGTGCATAATGTTTTGAGTGAAAACGCTTGACTAATGTAACCCCTAAACTACACCTAATTACACACTAAGTGCTTGGTGAAATGCCCTAAGAAACTAACATGAAAAGGTTGATGAAAGGAAGCTAAAAATTATGAATAAATTTCCAGATTAGTGTACTTTAAATTTCTTTAAAAAAGGGGGTTGAAATCTGGAAATTTAATACATTAAAAGAGGTGAGGCCACCAGGATTTGAACTTTTGACCTCACTCTTTAGCTACTGGTTTTCGCGAGAAAGGAAAAGAAAAAAGGGGGCTGGGGGAACCGAAATGGGGTCTGATGGGTTAGTAGGAAGAGAACAAGAATTAAAATAAGAAAATGGGAGGCGGGGGAATCGAACCCACGACCTCCAGGTAGCGAGTGAAGGAAGAGAAAAATAAAGAAAAGAAAATGTGAGGCGTGGGGGCTCGATCCCACGACCTCAAGGCTGGAAATAGATAGGAGCGAAATAATTAATAAAACAAGTGAGGCTGTGGGGGCTCGATCCCACAACCTCACTGCCAAAAAAACTTAGCCTAGCGAAATTAAATAATAAAAAAAAGGAGGCAGTGGGGGTTTGAACCCACCACCTCACAGCCTCTAGTGAATTTAAATAAAAATAAGGAGGCTGTGGGGGTTCGAACCCACAACCTCCGAAGTCCAGCGAAATAAATAACAAAAAAATAAAAGAGGTTGTGGGGGTTTGATCCCACAACCTCTTAGTTTAGGTGAAATTGGGCATTGGAATATCAATTAAATATAAAAAGGGATTGTGGGGGTTCGAACCCACAACCCTTCGGCCAACTTAAGAGGAAAACTAAGTAGAAATTTAATGATACGATGTTAATGTTGGGATTTAATAAGAGTTCTAATGTTATGAATATTAAAAATAAAATAAATGAAAAATGTAAATGATATACAAGTGATTCAAACTTGGGTTTCCTCGCCCAAACTTCCGTATTGATACATAAGTCATACGTGAACAAAATATCCAAGAATAATGCCACCTACTTAGATCGAAATCAAGATCGTGGCATATATACAAGATACATAAGTCTTGTACTGCATAATCTTAGGAATGTATGAATCACTTAACGAATTATGAATGAAGCCTCATGGCTTGTGTGTATAGACTCATAAGTCTAGTATACGTTTAAAAGTAAGTGAACCTAAGATGTATGTACTGAATGATGAAATGAACAATGAAATGATGAAACCCTAGAAGGGCTAAGTAAGGGTATGAAACAAACCAATGGCTAAGTATATTGGCATATCATGAAATGAACATTCACATAAAATGAGGTGAGTAATTATGAAGAGTAAATGTGCTAATGACAATGAATGTGGTGACAACATGATATGAGGCTAATGCAAATGATGAGAGCCATCTCAAATGATCCTAAGTAAATTTTACCAAAACGTACTCACCTATGAGAGTGTAAGATAATGAAGAGAACAGTCTCTATGAACACTCTAATGAAAGTATTGTGATTAACACACTAAATACTAATGATGAGATGATAAATCATCTAATAAGCTATGATGTCCTCATACTAGAAGCCAGCTTCCATGACGTATGAGATGAATGAAATGGAACTTTATACTGAGCACCGATAGGCTAGGTATGAGCGGTGATGCCTTCTTTCGGGAAGGGCGGAGGTTCACGTAACTCTCATGAGATGAGACTGTCCGTCTTGCCGGGTATGGGTCTGCTTGTATCTCCTAGTCTTCGAACCTATACTGTCAATATAGAGATCTGGCGGGGTTAAATTCCCATGTACGCTAGCATGTATTTTGATCACTTTGGCCGGTGATTCCACCTCTTTTCAGTGTGGGGGAGACACTGGATTTCATGATGCTCACATGATCTATGTCGGCTAAAGTTAAAGTTCCCAATGAATGAATGAGGCCAGCCTCAAATGATGCACACAATGAAATGAATGATACCAAAGGTGTTAGGATAGGATAATCGAGAGGTGAGTTAGACTCAAGTAATGACATTAGGTCATTCTTGGTCATTGCACAACGAACCTAATGAAAGTCTTAAACTACATCCTAGGTATAACCGGTGGTTACACTGGACTATGAACGAAATGAAATGAAGTACGTATGAATGAATGAAGCAGACTCTGTGTTAACTAATAAAGACTCCCTAGTTGAGGTCCCAAATGTTGATGCCTCATTTTGGAAAATCTTTATGTCAAGTCCATGATTCCAAGGTCTTGTGGCATATGAATGAATGATATGAAAGAAGCTATGTGCTATATGTTATGTGCTATGATATGTGATGTATGTATGATGTTATGTGCTGTGTGCAATTTGATAACTATGATGATGCATGTTACTCTCATGGCATGACTTTCCCAATCCAAAGTTGGAAAGCTCACTGACTTTCCTAATCCAAATTTTGGAAGGTTCACTAACTTTCCTAATCTCAATTTGGCAAGTCCACTAACTTGACTTCCCATAATCATGTTGTTAGGAAAGAGATATCTTTTCTCATGCATGTACTTGGTGTGTTCTTGCATATACCCATACTTAGTACAAGTGTGTACTAAACCTATACAAACTCTACTATTTTAGGTGAAGGCACAGGTGGACGATAGATCTACAGGATCATTGTTGCAGTTATCCGGACGTCCAGCATTCATCCGGAGTTGGTAGGTCCTCATGCTTTCGAGGATGCTACTGTTTTATATTCTAGCTTAGTTTTAGAATTGAAATGTGTTGGTATGTTTATGGGGTTGATTAAGATAAAGTAATAAGGGTGATGATGATTGCCAAATGTGATTTATTATGAAAGGCTATAAAGTGTAAACCTTACTTATGTGAATTGTGATAAAAGACTTTTACTCATGCAATTCCTATTGAGCTATTATGATGATGATTATACAAGGGCTAGACCCTATGACTTAAACTATGTTATGATTGATAAATAAATATTAAATACAGTTCAATAAGGGACTCTAGCTTAGCACCGAGTGATCTTGAATGTGAGAGGGTTACACTTTCCCACATAGGGAAGGTAGGGTTCACTACGGTTCTCACGGGGTGGATAGCCTCATGACCCAAATAGGGTGTAGAGTGATGCTTCCTATGATTCCCCAAGATTCCATAACTATGTTGCCACTATAGGAATACTAGCTAGTGGATCCACCTAGAATGCTAAGTTTATGTTAGGTTTTACCTTGGCTGGTAGACCACCTTCCGTCGATGTAAGGTTTTATGACAGTGGATTTCGCATTATCTCATGTGGTCTATGTCGGTTAAGGCAAGTGTTCCCTAAACTAAAATGAAGTAATGAGGTATAGGTTAACTAAGGTGACTTGAGGGGTTAGACTTAGCTTAGGTAGGGTATGAGACTCTACCTATGTCTTGCACTAGTTTGCCTTGACAGGAGCTTTAGGAGGTCAATATTTTGTATGTAAATAATGATGAAAGTAAATGAATTGATATGATGATTATGATTCTTATGAACATGAAATTGGTTCTTGTTGTTAAAGTAGAACTTATGTTGGTTGAATGTCATGTTATGTGAAGATAATTACTATTTATGATTATTATTTGGTTACTTGATTAAGTAGGGTTATGGGGCTTTGCTTGGTATTGCACTTGTGGCTTTATGAGGGTTATATTTGGTTGTCTTGCTTTACTATTCACGTGATTAACTCTTATTTGTACTTGTAATATGATTACTTGATGATAGGGTTATGTGAGATTATGGGTTCAAGTATGTGATATGTATATAGTTGCTTTGACTTCATTAAGCATGTTTAATTGATTGGTCTAGTTGTTGATTGTGCATAAAGACATAAATGGCATGATTTAACTAAATGTCCCTTTTTAGCATGTTTGATTGTTATATGTGCATATGGTATTATACTTAGTACATGTGGCGTACTAACCTCATTTTCTCCCTTTTTCCCAAACACTTTAGGTTCCGGTCGTTGAGGTTTAGATCGAGGCGATTGAGATGAAGGCTTGGATACTCTTATCATCCAAGTGGTAGGTCCTCATTTTTTCGAGGATGAGGCCGATATTCTACCTATGGATTGTTTAGCTATTATGACGTTTATGTTGACTCTATCTTTCATTTTGAGACAAAGTTGTATAAAGCCTATATGTGGCTTACTTTTATTGTTGTAGGGCTATGGCCATCTTGTATTGTCGATCTAGATGGTTTATGATATGAGATGCATTTTATGACTCTAATTCTATCTTATATATGTGTATGAACTAAAAGTAGAAGACTAAGTAATCTTCCTATACGAACGGGTCTATGTATACTCGATATTATACTATTATGTGTATGTAGAGGTCTATGTAAACCTCCGATTAAATATAGTTAAAAGGTTTTAATTTTTCTACATATTTTAGCCAATGAATGTTATGATGAATGCTAACGGCTAGTCTTAGTCCTCTAAGAGGACAACGACGTTGGTTACATCTAGGGGTGCTCCCCGGATGTGACAAACTTGGTATCAGAGCATGAGCTTGAATATCCTTGATAATTATGTCTCTCTCAACCACGTCTATGTAGATTCGTACTCATAATTGTGAAGCGCGCCACACTTATGAATAGGAATCTATATGATACTTTGGAATCTCTCATTTTCTTGGAAATCCAAAGTCGTGCCTCTAGAGTAACTTTATGTGCTTTCGTCTTAACCTTGTATTTTTTATTTTAGGCAATGAATACTCGGAGGAATGAAGCTAGGAGTCTTGAGGAGGAGTTTGCTCCTCCCCGTGTTGAAGAAGATCCTCCACTTGAAGAGGGGGTTAATGTTGAGCAAGTTTCGGCCAACCCTCCACCGTTGACGGATGGTGTCATAAGGGCTTCCCTTCTCCAATTGGCTCAAGCCGCCACTCTCCAATCTCAAGCTATGACGGCCCAAGCCAATCGATAGGTTGTTCACCGAGCCTCTCAACAACTCTCTTCTATGGCTTCTCGACTAATGGACTTTACTCGGATGAATCCGCCTACCTTCTATGGTTCTAGGGTTGATGAGGACCCCCAAGAGTTCATCAATGAGGTGTATAAGGTTCTCTTTGCCATGGGTTAAGTTCGAGTGAGAAGGCCGAGTTTGACACATATCAATTCAAGGATGTGGCTCAAACTTGGTATGTTCAATGGAAGGGTAATCGGCCTCTTTGTGGTAGGCCGGTAACATGGGAGATTTTTAAAAAGGCATTTCTTGATCTATTCTTCCCTAGAGAGATGAGGGAGGCCAAAGTGGTGGAATTCATCAACCTTAGTCAAGGAGGTATGAGTGTTCTTGAGTATTCTATGAAGTTTACTAAATTGTCAAAATATGCTCCTTCCTTGGTTTCGGATCCTAGGGATGAGATGAGCCGCTTTATGATGGGAGTATCGGATGATCTACAAGAAGAATGTCATTCGGCCATGCTTCATGATATTATGAATATCTCTCGGTTTATGGTGCATGATAGACAAGTTAAGCAAGCTAGGGCTAGGAGAAAGGCAAGAGATGTTAAGAAGACAACATCTTTTGAAAGGGATTCTTCCAAGAGTAGGCTTGAGATTCAAGACAAGACTAAGTTTAAGAAGAGGTTCTCTAATCAAGTTCCATTCAAGTTCCCTAAGACTCGTGAAGATAAAGGGTCAAAGTCGAGAGCTCAAAAGGGGAAAAGTGGTAATTCACTTATTGAGAAGCCTCCATGTGGTGAGTGTGGAAAGAAGCATTTCTGTACTTTTCTCTATGGGACGGATAAATGTTTTAGTTGTGGTAAGTTAAGGCACAAGATTCGAGATTTTCCTAACATTAAAGGGCAAGAGAAGAGTGGACAAGCAAATGGTTCTAGTGATGCTCCAAAGAAGAACTGGTTCTATGCTCTTTGTACTAGGGGTGAGCAAGAGATCACTCCCAATGTGGTGACCGGTATGTTACAAGCCTTTGCTATTAATGTTTATGCTTTACTTGATCCGAGTGCTACTTTGTCTTTTTGTTACTCCTCTTGTAGCTAAAAAGTTTGATATTTTACCCGATATTTTGCATGAGCCTTTCTTCGTGTCTACACCGGTGGGTGAGTTGGTGTTGCAAAGACGGTATATAGAAATTGTCCTATCATGTTGCCCGATAGAGTTTCTAATGTTGATCTAGTTGAACTAGATATGCTTGATTTTGATATTATTTTGGGTATGGATTGGTTGCATTCTTGTTTTGCCACTATTGATTGTAGGACAAGGGTAGTGAGGTTTAATTTTCCAAATGAACCTGTTGTTGAGTGGAAGGGGGGAAGTTCTATTCCTAGAGGTCGTATCATTTCTTGTTTGAAGTCTTGCAAAATGATCTCTAAGGGCTGCCTATATCATATAGTGAGAGTCCAAGATCTTGACTCGAAAATTCATCCCATTGAGTTGGTACCCGTAGTGAGTGAATTTCCGGAGGTCTTCCAAAATGACCTTCCCGGTATTCCTCCCAAACGGGAAATTGATTTTATTATCGATTTGCTATAGGAAACAAACCCCATTTCAATTCCTCCTTATCGAAGGGCTCCGGCCGAATTGAAGGAGTTGAAAGCACAACTTAAAGATTTGCTAGACTAGGGCTTTATAAGGCCTAGCATTTCTCTATGGGGTGCTCCGGTCTTGTTCGTGAAGAAGAAAGATGGGTCCTTGAGAATGTGTATTTATTATCGCAAACTCAAGAAAGTCACAATTAAGAACAAGTATCCTCTCCCTCGGATCGACGATTTATTTAGTCAACTCCAAGGGATAAGCTACTTCTCCAAAATTGACTTGAGGTCGGGGTATTACCAACTAAGGGTGAGAGGTGAGGATGTACAAAAGACGGCCTTTTGGACTCGATATGGCCACTATGAGTCTCTTTCTATGTCCTTTGGTCTCACTAATGCTCCGGCAGCGTTCATGGACCTAATGAATAGAGTGTTTCAAAGTTACCTAGATTCATTTGCCATTGTGTTCATTGACTACATCTTGGTATACTCGAAAAATGAAGGTGATCACATGGGTCATTTGAGGGTGGTATTGCAAACCCTTAAAGAGCATCAATTGTTTGCCAAGTATAGCAAATGCGAGTTTTGGTTGAGGTCGGTGGCATTTCTTGGTCACATCATCTCTAGAAAAGAAGTTGAGGTTGATCCAAGGAAAATGGAAGTGGTGAGAAATTGGCCGAGACCATTGACTCCAATCGACATAAGGAGTTTCTTGGGTGTTGCGGGTTATTATCGAAGGTTTGTAGATAGTTTTGGGTCCCTTGTATCTCCTTTGACTACTTTGACCTAAAAGAGCAAGATGTTTGAGTGGTCCGAAGCATGTGAAAAGAGCTTCCAAATGTTGAAAGATAGTCTTACTACGGCTCTGGTGTTGACTTCGTCAGAAGGTACAAAGGGCTTTGTGGTTTATTGTGATGCATCCCGTGTTGGTTTGGGGTGTGTTCTTATGCAACATGGGAAAGTTATTGCCTATACATCTAGGAAACTTAATGTCACGAGAGGAATTATCCTACTGATGACCTTGAGTTAGCGGCCGTGGTGTTTGCTTTGAATATTTGGAGGCGTTACTTGTATGGTGTCCATGTTGATGTGTTCACCGATCATAAAAGTCTCCAATATGTGTTTACACAAAGGGATTTGAATCTCCAATAATGAAGATGGCTTTAATTATTGAGGGACTATGATATGAGTGTCCTTTATCATCCGGGTAAGGCGAATGTCGTAGCGGATGCTCTAAGCCGTTTGTCTATGGGTAGTGTGTCTCACGTTAATGAAGTAGAAAAGAACCTAGTGAAAGAGGTTCATAGGTTGGCTAGGTTGGGTGTGAGATTGGAAGGTTCTCCAAATGGTGTTGTGATGGTCCATCATAACTCCGAATCATCTTTGGTTGTTAAGGTGAAGTCTAAACAACACCTTGATAAACCATTAATGGAGTTGAAAGAACTGGTTCTTGGCAAATTAAATGAATCTTTCTCCTTAGGGGGAAATGGTGTATTGCGATATCAAGGACGATTATATGTTCCAAATATAGATGATTTGAGGAATCGTATCCTTGAAGAAGCTCATGGGTCCCACTATTCCATTCATCCGGGGTGAACAAAAATGTATCATGACCTTAGAGAGGTGTATTGGTTGGAAGGTTTAAAAAGGACATAGCGTAGTTTGTTGCTAAGTGTCCAAATTGCCAACAAGTCAAGGCCGAACATCTAAAACCGGGAGGCTTACTACAAGAGATCCAAATTCCTACTTGGAAGTGGGAAGACATCAATATGGATTTTGTGGTAGGTTTTCCTAAGACCCAAAAATGGTATGACTCCATTTGGGTGGTGGTTGATAGGTTGACCAACTCCACTCATTTTATTGGTATCAAGGCTACTTTTTCGGCGGAAGATTATGATATGATCTTCATAGATGAGATTGTGTGTCGCTATGGTAATCCGTTATCCATCATATCGGATAGGGGTGCACAATTCACATCTAGGTTTTGGAGGTCATTTCAAGAAGGGTTGGGTACTAAGGTGAAGTTGAGTACCGCTTTTCATCCTCAAACAGATGGTCAAGCGGAATGCACTATTCAAACCCTTGAGGATATGCTTAGATCTACAGTCATCAATTTCAAAGGGAGTTGGGATAAGCACTTGTCTTTGGTAGAGTTTGCCTATATTAATAGTTTTCATTCATCCATTTCGTTGGCTCCCTATGAAGCCTTGTATGGTTTGAGGTGTAGGTCTCCTATTGAGGGGTTAGGCTTAGCTTAGGTAGGGGTATGGGACTCAACCTAGGTCTTGCACTAGTTTTCCTTGATAGGAGCTTTAGAAGGTCAATATTATGTATGTAAATGATAATGAAAGTCAATGACTTTATATGATGATTATGATGCTTATGAACATAAAATTATTTCTTGTTGTTAAAGTATGAACTTATGTATGTTGAAGGTTATGTTATGTGAAGTAAGTTACTATTTATGATTCTTATATGATTACTTGATTAAGTAGGGTTATGGGGCTTTGCTTGGTCATTGCACTTGTGGCTTTATAAGGGTTATATTTGGTTGTCTTGCTTTACTATTCACGTGATTAACTCTTATTTGTACTTGTAATATGATTACTTGATTATGGGTTCAAGTATGTGATATGTATATAGTTGCTACTTGATTAAGTATGTTTAAATTATTGGTCAAGTTGTTGATTGTGCATAAAGACATAAATGACATGATATAACTAAATGTTCATTTTTAGCATGTTTGATTGTTATATGTGCATATGGTCTCATACTTAGTACATATGGCATACTAACCCCATTTTCTCTCTTTTTCCCAAAAACTTTAGGTTCCGGTCGTTGAGGTTTGGATCGAGGCGATTGAGAAGAAGGCTTGGATACTCTTATCATCCAAGTGGTAGGGTCCTCATTTTCCCGAGGATGATGCCGATATTCTACCTATGGATTGTTTAGCTATTATGACGTTTATGTTGACTCTATCTTTCTTTTTGAGACAAAGTTATATAAAGCCTATATGTGTCTTACTTTTATTGTTGTAGGGATATGCCTATGTTTTTTTGTCGTTCTAGATGGTTTATGAGATGAGACGGATTTTATGACTCTAATTATATCTTATATATGTGTATGAACTAAAAGTAGAAGACTAAGTAATCTTCCTATACGAACGGGTCTATGTATACTCGATATTATACTATTATGTGTATGTAGAGGTCTATGTAAACCTCTGATTAAATATAGTTAAAAAGTCTTAATTTTCCTCATATTTTAGCCAATGAATGTTATGATGAATGCAAAGGGCTTGTCTTAGTCCTCTAAGAGGACAACGACACCAGTTACGTCTAGGGGTGCTCCCAGGATGTGACAAACTTGGTATCAGAGCATGAGGTTGAATATCCTTGATAATTACGTCTCTCTCAACCACGTCTATATAGATTCGTATTCATAATTGTGAAGCGCACCACACTTATGAATAAGAATCTATACGATGCTTAGGAATCTCTCTTTTTCTTGGAAATCCAAAGTCGTGCCTCTAGAGTAACTATTATGTGCTTTCGTCTTAACCTTGTATTTTTTGTTTTAGGCAATGAATAATCGGAGAAATGCATCTAGGAGGCTTGAGGAGGAGGTTGCTCCTCCCCGTGTTGAAGAAGATCCTCCACTTGAAGAGGGGGTTAATGTTGAGCTAGTTTTGGCCAACACTCCACCCTTGACAGATGGTGACATAAGGGTCGCCCTTCTCCAATTGGCTCAAGCCGCCACTCTCCAAGCTCAAGCTATGACGGCCCAAGCCAATCGGGAGGTTGTTCACCCAGCCCCGAAAAAAGTCTCTACTATGGCTTCTCGACTAAGGGACTTTACTCGGATGAATCCACCTACCTTCTTTGGTTCTAGGGTTGATGAGGACCCCCAAGAGTTCATCAATGAGGTTTATAAGGTTCTCTTTGCCATGGGGTTGAGTTCGAGTGAGAAGGCCGAGTTGGCCACATATCAACTCAAAGATGTGGCTCAAACTTGATATGTTCAATGGAAGGATAATCGGCCTCTTCGTGGTGGGCCAGTAACATGGGAGATTTTTAGAAAGGCATTTCTTGATCTATTCTTCCCTAGAGAGATGAGGGAGGCCAAAGTGGTGGAATTCATTAACCTTCGTCAAGGGGGTATGAGTATTCTTGAGTATTCTATGAAGTTTACTAAATTGTCGAAATATGCTCCTTCCTTGGTTTCGGATCCTAGGGATAAGATGAGCCGCTTTGTGACGGGAGTATCAGATGATCTACAAAAAGAATGTCATTCGGCCATGCTTCATGATAATATGAATATCTCTCGGTTTATGGTGCATGCTAGACAAGTTGAGGAAGCGAAGGCTAGGAGAAAGGCAAGAGATGCTAAGAAGACAAGATCTTTTGAAAGAGATTTTCCCAAGAGTAGGCTTGAGATTCAAGACAAGCCTAAGTTCAAGAAGAGGTTCTCTAATCAAGTTCCATCCAAGTTCCCTAAGACTCCTGAAGATAAAGGGTCAAAGTCGTTAGCTCAAAAGGGAAAAAATGGTAATTCACCTATTGAGAAGCCTCCATGTGGGAAGTGTGGAAAGAAGCATTTCAGTACTTTTCTCTATGGGACGGATAAATGTTTTAGTTGTGGTAAGGTTAGGCACAAGATTCGAGATTTTCCTCACATGAAAGGGAAAGAGAAGAGTGGACAACCAAGTGGTTCTAGTGATGCTCCAAAGAAGAACCGCTTATATGCTCTTCGTACTAGGGGTGAGCAAGAGATCTCTCTCAATGTGGTGACCGATATGTTACAAGTCTTTGCTATTGATGTTTATGTTTTACTTGATCCGGGTGCTACTTTGTCTTTTTTACTCCTCTTGTAGCTAAAAATTTTGATATTTTACACTATATTTTGCATGAGACTTTCTTAATGTCTACACCGGTGGGTGAGTCGGTTGTTGCAAAGAGGGTATATAGAAATTGCCATGTCATGTTGCCCAATAGAGTTTCTAATGTTGATCTTGTTGAACTAGATATGCTTGATTTTGATATTATTTTGGGTATGGATTGGTTGCATTCTTGTTTCGCCACTATTGATTGTAGGACATGGATAGTGAGGTTTAATTTCCCAAATGAACCCGCTGTTGAGTGGAAGGGGGGAAGTTCTATTCCTAGAGGTCGTATCATTTCTTGTTTGAAGGCTTGCAAAATGATCTCTAAGGGCTGCCTATTTCATATAGTGAGAGTCCAAGATCTTGACTCCAAAATTCCTCTTATTGAGTCGGTACCCGTAGTGAGTGAATTTCCGGAGGTCTTCCCAAATGACCTTCCCAGTATCCCTCCCGAACGGGAAATTGATTTTGGTATCGATTTTCTACTGGAATCAAACCCCATTTCAATTTCTACTTATCGAATGGCTCCGGACGAATTGAAGGAGTTGAAAGCACAACTTAAAGATTTGCTAGACAAAGGCTTTATAAGGCCTAGCATTTCTCCATGGGGTGCTCCGGTCTTGTTCGTGAAGAAGAAAGATGGGTCCTTGAAAATGTGTATTTATTATCGCAAACTCAAGAAAGTCACAATTAAGAACAAGTATCCTCTCCCTCGGATCGACGATTTATTTAGTCAACTCCAAGGGATAAGCTACTTCTCCAAAATTGACTTGAGGTCGGGGTATCACCAACTAAGGGTGAGAGGTGAGGATGTACAAAAGACGGCCTTTCGGACTCGATATGGCCACTATGAGTCTCTTTCTATGTCCTTTGGTCTCACTAATGCTCCGACAGCATTCATGGACCTAATGAATAGAGTGTTTTGAAGTTACCTAGATTCATTTGTCATTGTGTTCATTGACGACATCTTGGTATACTCGAAGAATGAAGGTGATCACATGGGTCATTTGAGGGTGGTATTGTAAACCCTTAAAGAGTATCAATTGTTTGCCAAGTATAGCAAATGCGAGTTTTGGTTGAGGTCGGTGGCATTTCTTGGTCACATCATCTCTAGTGAAGGAGTTGAGATTGATCCAACAAAAATGGAAGCGGTGATAAATTGGCTGAGACCATTGACTCCAATTGACATACGGAGTTTCTTGGGTCTTGCAGGTTATTATAGGAGGTTTGTGGATAGTTTTGCGTCCATTGCATCTCCTTTGACTACTTTAACCTAAAAGAGCAAGAAGTTTGAGAGGTCCGAAGCGTGTGAAAAGAACTTCCAAATATTGAAAGATAGGCTTACTACGGGTCCGGTGTTGACTTTGCCGGAAGGTACAAAGTGCTTTGTGGTTTATTGTGATGCATCCCGTGTTGGTTTGGGGTGTGTGCTTATGCAACATGGGAAGGTTATTACCTATTCTTCTAGGAAACTTAAGGTGCATGAGAGGAATTATCCCACTCATGACCTTGAGTTAGCGGCCGTGGTGTTTGCTTTGAAGATATGGAGGCATTACTTGTATGGTGTCCATGTTGGTATGTTCACCGATCATAAAAGTCTCCAATATGTGTTTAACCAAAGGAAGTTGATTCTCCGACAGAGAAGATGGCTAGAATTATTGAAGGACTATGATACGAGTGTCCTTTATCATCCGGGCAAGGAGAATGTCGTAGAGGATGCTCTAAGTCGTTTGTCTATGGGTAGTGTGTCTCACATTGATGAAGTCAAAAAGAACATAGTGAAAGAGGTTCATAGGTTGGCTAGGTTGGGTGTGAGATTGGAATGTTCTCCAAATGGTGGTGTGATGGTCCATTATAGCTCCGGATCATCTTTGGTTGTTCAGGTGAAGTCTAAACAACACCTTGATAAACCATTAATGAAGTTTAAAGAAACGGTTCTTAGCAAATTAAATTAATCTTTCTCCTTAGGGGGAGATGGGGCATTGAGATATCAAGGACGATTATATGTTCCCAATAAATCATTTGAGGAATCGTATCCTTGAAGAAGCTCATGGGTCCCACTATTCTATTCATCCGGGGTCAACAAATATGTATCATGACCTTAGAAAGGTGTATTGGTGGGAAGGTTTGAAAAAGGACATAGTGGAGTTTGTTGCTAAGTGTCCAAATTGCCAAGAAGTCAAGGCCGAACATCTAAAACTGGGAGGCTTACTACAAGAGATCCAAATTCCTACTTGGAAGTGGGAAGACATCAATATGGATTTTGTGGTAGGTTTGCCTAAGACCCAAAAAGGGTATGACTCCATTTGGGTGGTGGTTGATGGGTTGACGAAGTCCGCTCATTTTATTCCCGTGAAGGCTACTTATTCGGCGGAAGATTATGCTAAGATCTTCATAGATGAGATTGTGTGTCGCTATGGTATTCGGTTATCCATCATATCGGATCGGGGTGCACAATTTACATCTAGGTTTTGGAGGTCATTTAAAGAAGGGTTGGGTACTAAGGTGAAGTTGAGTACCGCTTTTCATTCTCAAACGGATGGTCAAGAGGAATGCACTATTCAAACCCTTGACTATATCCTTAGAGCTTGTGTCATCGATTTCAAATGGATTTGAGATAAGCACTTGTCTTTGGTAGAGTTTGACTATAATAATAGTTTTCATTTATCCATTTCCATGACTCCCTATGAAGCCTTGTATAGTAAGAGGTGTAGGTCTCCAATTGAGGGGTTAGACTTAGCCTATGTAGGGGTATGGGACTCTACCTAGGTCTTGCACTAGTTTGCCTTGATAGGAGCTTTAGGAGATCAATATTATGTATGTAAATATAATGAAAGTAAATGAATTTATATGATGATTATGAAGCTTATGAACATGAAATTGGTTCTAGTTGTTAAAGTATGAACTTATGTATGTTGAAGGTTATGTTATGCGAAGTTAGTTACTATTTATGACTTATTTGGTTATTTGATTAAGTAGGGCTATGGGGATTTGCTTGTTCATTGCACTTGTGGCTTTATAATTGTTATATTTTGTTGTCTTGCTTACTATTCACGTGATTAACTCTTATATGTACTTGTAATATGATTACTTGATGATAGGGTTATGTGAGATTATGGGTTCAAGTATGTGATGTGTATATAGTTGCTTTGACTTGATTAAGCATGTTTAATTGATTGGTCTAGTTGTTGATTGTGCATAAAGACATAAATGGCATGATTTAACTAAATGTCCCTTTTTAGCATGTTTGATTGTTATATGTGCATATGGTCTCATACTTAGTACATGTGGCGTACTAACCCCATTTTCTTCCTTTTTCTCAAACACTTTAGGTTCCGATCATTGAGGTTTGGATCGAGGCGATTGAGAAGAAGTCTTGGATACTCTTATCATCCAAATGGTAGGTCCTCATTTTACCAAGGATGATGCCGATATTCTACCTACGGATTCTTTAGCTATTATGAGGTTTATGTTGACTCTATCTTTCATTTGGAGACAAAGTAGTATAAAGCCTATATGTGGCTTAAATTATTGTTGTAGGGCTATGCCCATGTTGTATTGTCGTTCTAGATGGTATATGAGATAAGACGGATTTAATGACTCTAATTATATCTTATATATATGTATGAACTAAAATTCGAAGACTAAGTAATCTTCCTATACGAACAGGTCTATGTATACTCGATATTATACTATTGTGTGTATGTAGAGTTCTATGTAAACCTCCAATTAAATATAGTTAAAAAGTTTTAATATATTTAAGCCAATGAATGTTATGATGAATGCTAAGGGCTAGTATTAGTCCTCTAAGAGGACAACGAAGCCGGTTACGTCTAGGGGTGCTCCCCGGATGTGACAGTTGTATTGTCTAAAGACACTATTATTATTGATGTAAGACTATAATGATATATTTAATTTGTAATGGCTATGTCCAATGTTGTACTCCTTTTAGATAGTTTAATGTGAGACAATACTATTAGACTATTTCCTATTGTAAAAGCTTAAAATTTTCTGCATTTTTGACCTATGACATGTATTGACGAATGCTACGGGCTAGTCTAAGACATCTTCGGCGACGATGACGCCGGTTATGTCTAGGGGGTGCCTCCCGGGTGTGACAAACTTAGTTTGGGAAGATAGGTTAATAAGAAATCAAAAACGACCATGACGTTCGGTGAACTAGTAACCTAAACTAGTGTGGTGCTAATGGTGATAGGATGGTTCAAGAGGGGGTGTCTAAGGGGATTACCATGAGAAGATGGGAGGAGTAGATGCACATGCCTTAGAAGGGGCTTAAGGATCAGGTCCAAGGGAACAGTTCCCACACTAGAGTGGCAAGCCAAAGCCAAAGGCTAAGCCTGCCCCAAAAAGGGTGGCTACTACCTCAACCTTCACGAGCATGACCACGGCACGTGTTCATGTCCATGATCAAGTGGGGGCTCGTGAAGATGCCTTGGCCATGAAAAGAGGATGGCATCTTGGACTAGTTTCTATCCAAAGAACAACGAGCCACTTCACGACTGGTTGTGCACTTGATGAAAGGGAGGCTTGGACGTGGTCTTGCATTAGACATTTTAGGAAATGGAGTGTTTGGAGGGGCTACTTCCCAAGGCTCCACGAGCCACTTGACGGGCCATGGTGAAAGTTCACGGGCAAGGGGAGGTGGTTGTGAAGATTACATAGAACCCTATAAGATGCCACATTAGGGAAGGATATTGTCCTACACTTCAAGAGCACCACCACTAACCGATGAGCTCTTCATGGCTCGTGAAGTGGGGCGTGAAGGCTGGACGGGTTTTCTAAGTCAAGGTCAAGTTGGACTTTTATTTTAAAAGTCCAACTTAGTGAGGGGTATTTTGGGTATTTTGGGGTTTCCAATATATTGATTCTAGGTCATTTATCACTCAATTCCCACTTCAAAATCTAATTCCAACTTGAAACTAACTATTCCCACTTCTCTCTACATTCTCTCTCTACATAAACCTCCATTGAAGAAACATTGATGCTTCAAGAAGAAGACCCAATCTTCAAGTTTTCTCCTCAATTTCGTTGATAAAGTTATCCTGAGGTATGGATTCTTTCACTCTTTTAATTCTTTCTCCAAGAGGTCCATTAAAAGAAGATTTCAAAAATCACCCAAATTCAATGGTTTTCTCTACAAGTGGGTTTCCTTCTAAAACTAAAATTGTTGTTTTATTATGACAAATTATGATTAATTATGATTGTTAAGTTGTATATTCATGCATAATTGATTAGTTTTGATCTATTTCTTGAAGAATCCATGGATGTATATTTTCCCCTAACCCTAACCTTTAAAGTATGTAAATTGATGGCTAGTGACATTGAAATTAAGGGTGTCCTTGTATAATTGGTTTTTTTATGATGAGGATAATGGGTTGAGGGGTGAATACATGTGTATATAATAATTTGGAATGGGGTCTTGAATGGATTTCATGGAAGCCATTGGTAAGACCTTCAAGGTTATGAACTAGTATTGCTATTATGTTATTGTTGGCTTTTCTTAGCTAATGTTGGTTAATTGAAATATGAATGATGAAGTTATAAAGGTATGATCATGTTATGAATGTGATGAATTGTGTGATGATGATGATAGGTGTATGACTATGTAGAATTGAAGGTAATTCTCATGTACATCTTATGACTATGTTATGAAATAATGATCTCACATGATGCTTGTTTTGATGAAAGGACGTTCTCATCATATAACCTAACTATTAACATGTTATATGAGGGATTTATTCCCTATGGTCTATCTTATAAACTAACATTTAAGAAAGACTTAAAGGATCTTTAAAAAGCGAATTTAGCCTAGCACCGAGTGAACTTGACAATGAGGTTCACACTATGTCTCTCATGAGGTGGAAACTACAATTCAAATCAGCATGCATAAAGAGGGTTTCTAATAACAATCTCCTAGTTCCTTAACTATGTGCAACCAAAATAAACCTAGATGGTTGATTCACATAGACGCTATTTATGATCTATATGTCCTACCTTGGCAAGTAGGATGCCCTTCTTTCGATGTTAGGGTTTTACACCGGATTCCATGTTTATCTCACATGGTCATATGTCGATTATGGCAAAGTTTCCCAAAAATAAACTGAATGAATGAATGAAAATAAAAAGATGCATTTTAACTAGGATTACTTGAAAGGTGTACTAGTGTAGGTAAGGGAATGAGACTCTACCTACACATCGCACATGCGGACCTTTAGGTAATAATTCCTAGGGTGGTTTGTTTATATATATATGTTATTAATGAAATACATAATGTTGATTCTATGTCACGTTGGTCTCTTATGATGTTGCATTCACTTGGCATACATGATGTTGGTCTAAATTGTTATATATGAGCTTGGCTACACTTGTTATGATGTCATATGATGGAAAGACGATGCTTATGGCCTCTATCCTAGTTTAATTAGTTTATGTGGGGTTATGGGGCTTCACATAGACATGACACTAGTTGACCTTAATTTGGATTACGGGTAAAGGTATATTTATGTATTAATGAAATGTTGTCTATAGATTAATTATGATGTTGCTCTTCAATATGTAATATGAAAATGTCTTGTTGTGATTATGTTGTGGACTTGACTATGTTCTTGTAATGTGCATAAAGCTTTGAATTGTCTTAAGGCTTTGTTCATGTTATTTGAATTGCCTAAAGAGTTGTTCTATTTCCTATCATGTAAAGACTATATTATATTCTCTTATGACACTTATTGTAATTTCATAAGGGCTATGTCCCAAACCTTGTTTTCCTATGTTTGATGGTTAATTATGTGTGAGATGATGTAGTCTATTTTCGATATATGAGAAGTCTATGTGCACTTCAAATGTAAAGATTTTAATTTTTTCGTATTTTGATTACTTGTGAAATGCAATGATGTATGGTCACGGCTTGTCTAAGGCCTCTTCGAGGACATAGACGTCGGTTACATCTTGGGTGTGCTCGTCGGTCGTGATATTCCATATCTTCTTGGACGTTTGACCTCTAAATTTTATGAAACTCAATACACTGCTCATAAACATCATTATAACTCATTTTAAGACTTCATAATCCCATAAAACAGTCAAATAAAAAAGCACCTAAGGCTCCTTTGGCGACTAGTCGTCGAACGTCTTGGTCGTCCCTTGATGTTTGACTTCCAAATCACCTCAAACTTTACACATTGCATCGATACCACATTATAAACCATTTTAGGACCTTAGACCCTTATGAAAATCTTGTTAGGCTTTAGACACCCTAACTCATTTTAGGAGTCGTCCTCGAATGACACTTGGGGCATATTAAACACATTAAGAACATCAATGACTCCTAGAGCAGGTCAAAACACTTATAACATCATCACATAGAAGTCGATGCACCAATGTTACAAGGAGAAAAACTGCAAACCAATTAATATTATGTACACAAGAAAGTCACACTTTCACTCACTCATGCTCATCACATCAAGCACTTAGGCACTCTTCGTGTTCATAGAAGGAAAATCCTTCTCTTAATACTAGCATCATAATTATACTTCATTTTTATTAATTTCCCATCATGTAAGATCACACATAGGCAGATTCGACATCACTCAAAAGCAAGTAGGCACTCCTACTTCAATGCACATAGACTTGGTTAATTTAATCAACAAAGATCTTTATTAGATAGACTTAGTGCCATGAAGGTCATACTCAACCATACCATGCTTAGTTGTGTCCATGGAGGAATGTCCTTCTCCTCAACACATTTACATGTATCATGAGTTCACACCCAAGCAAGGCACAAGGTAAATCCCCTTTTAAAATGAGATATTCTGTAATTTTAAACCAAGGTGCTCATGTTTTCTTCCTTTAGAAGTAAATGGTTGATCACACCAAGAAAATAACAATAAATAGAAATCCAGTTCAGAAAATGTCAATTTCTAACATAGCAATATCCTTCACAGTAAGCAATGTAACACTTCAGAAATCCAAGACGTATCGTAAAGCCTAACATAGGTGTCATGATGTCTAGACACTATTTTTAAGGTTTGTTTAATGAATATATTTCATTTAGGAAGTTTAGAAACCTAAACGTCCAAGAATGTCCATGACGTTTGGAAGTCGGTTCAAAGAGGTAGTAGTGTGCCTTAGCCTATTTGACTAGTTTTTAAGAGTCAGAAATTATTAAAATTTACTGAAACTGTGTGTGACATCTGTTAGTGATGTTTCGTGGCAGAAACGTCCGGGTATGACTCCCTAAGGACCAACCAAGGGCCCTCGAGGAGGACCCCTGCAGGTTGAGGCAACACGGCCTGGGTAGTGTGCATCTACGGGACAGGCTATGGTCCGTGTGTGGACTGACGGGGCGTCGATACCGCTGTCCTCCCACACTTAGACAATTTGAGGAAGCCCTCGCCTGCAAAAGTTTCTTAACTTCCCTACGGATGTGAAGGACGGAGGGGGATCAGTCCGTCGACTCACAGACGGCCCATCGACAGTGTTCCATCTGTGAGGGTCTTGATTTCCCTACATGTTTTAAATTAAGTTGATTTGATTATTTAAGGGGTAAGGTGGTTAATTAGGGTATTAAGGGGGTCTAATTAAGTTAGTTAACATCCCATATAAAGTCCCCAACCCCATTAAACTAATTAGAACTCTAACATCAATTCCTCTCTCTTCTCTCTTCTTTCTCTCTCTAATTGGAAGACTCCATTGAAGGCTAAGTTTAGGAAGCGAATTAGGGTCTATAAAAGTGTTATTTAATCTCCAACTCTTCACCAAAATGTTGGGGTATGGGACCTCTTCACCTTGGAGACCTAATTCCTTAAAGGGTTCATTCAAATTGTTTTCAAATCTAGAGTTTTCAAATGGGTTTCATCCAATTACGAATTTGAAGTTATAAATTGAGTTGTTGATGTTTTATTTAGGTTATATTGAATGGATTAACATTTATTTTAATTTTATTGGGGTAATTGTTGATTGTCTTGCCTAAATTAAAGAACATGATCCTAAGTCCCTAACCCTAGGTTGTGATCTTGACTTATATTTTAGATTGATCATTCAATTGACTTGGTTAAGTGTTGAATTACTACTAGATGATGTTGTTATGCTAATTATGAATGAATTAGGATGATGTATAGTCTTTCATACTATTTCTTGAGAAGTGATCTAGGGTATGATGAATTGACTTGACACTAAGCTTTGATCTATTATTGAATTGTGATGTACTGATTCGTCTAGCTTTGTGATTATGTTGGTTATTGAATTATGGTGATTTGATGACATAATTGAGTTAAACTAAGGATTGATGGTAATACCTTGATGTTGATTAATTATGAAGGAGACTTGGTAAGTCTTGTGATCCCTATACTTTGTTTCAATTATGGTTGATTGTGATTAAGTCATGATGATTGTGTTGGAGTATGTCTTGTTTAGGATTGATAGGTTGGTATAATGTTGAATTGAAATTTCTTGTTTATGGTTGTGAGGTTGATTATGAGGTGAAGTTATAAGTATGATGGTGATTACCAATGTGCCTTGTTATGAGAGAATATGTAATGTCTTAACCTTACTTAGGAGAATTGTGATGAAAATATTATACTCATGCAATTTCTATTGAGCTATTATGATGATGATTATACAAGGGCTAGACCTTATGACCTAAACAAATTTATGATTGATAAATAAAGATTAAAGACATTTCAATAAGGGACTTAGCTTAGCACCGAGTGAACTTGACAATAGGAGGTGATGGCTTTCCAATAGAGGAAGTGTTACCCTATAGTTCTATATGTGATGTTGACTCCCCTTTGAGGGATACTCATTTCATTGATTCCAATGATATGAGGCCCCAATTACCAAGTGCTATGCAGAGGGAAGTACCTATCTCTTAGTTCTTGAACTATGTTACCCCCATAGGAAGACTAGCTAGTGGATCCACCTAGAAAACTACGTTTATGTTTGGTTTACTTTGGCCGGTAGACCACCTTCCATCGGTGTAAGGTTTTACAACACCGGATTCCGCACTTAGCTCATGTGGTCAATGTCGGTTAAGGAAAGTGTTCCCTAAACTAAAATGAAGTAATGACTTATAAACTACCTAGAGTGACTTGAGGGGTTTGACTTAGCTTAGGTAGGGGTATTTGACCCTACCTATGCCTTGCACTAGTTTTCCTTGATAGGAGCTATAGGAGGTTAATATTATGTATGTAAATGATGCTAAAATTAATTGACCTTATATGATGATTATGATGCTTTTGAACATTCAATTAGTTTTTATTGCTAAAGTATGAACTTATGTGTATTTGAAGGCTATGTTATGTGAAGTGAGTTACTATTTATAGTTCTTATTGGGTTACATGATTGAGTAAGGTTATGGGTCTTTGCTTGGTCATTGCACTTTTTGAATTGATCAGGATTTATGATTAGTTGTATTACTTTGCTATTTACATGATGAATTCTTATTCATGCTAGTGATGTTATTACTTGGTGATAGAGTTATATGAGATTATGGGTTCAAGTATGTTGATATGCATATAACTTATTTAAATTGTTGAACATGTCTAAATGATTGGTATAGTTTGTTTATTGTGCATAAGTTCTTAAAGAGGTAAAATGTCATGATTTAAATAAATGTTCCTTTTTAGCAGGTTTTGTTGTTATATGTGCATATGGTCTCATACTTAGTATATGTGGCAGACTAATCCCATTTTCTCCCTTTTTCCCAAATGTTTTAGGTTCTGATCGTTGACGTTTGGTTCGAGGCAATATAAAAGGAGGCTTTGATACTCTTATTATCCAAGTTGTAGGTCCTCATTTAGCCGAGGGCGATGCCAATATTCTAGTTACGGATTTTCTTAGATATTAAGACACTTGTGTTTACTCTATCTTTCATTTGAGAACAATTGTATAAGCCTATATTGGCTTTCTTATATTGATGTAGGGTTATGCCCAAGTTGCTATTCTCATTGTAGATGGTTTTGAGTTGAGACAGATTTTAAGGCTCTATTCTATCTTATATATGTATGTGAAATAAAAGTAGAAGACTAAGTAATCTTCTTGTACGAAGGGTCTATGTATATTCGATATTAATACTATTATGTGTATGTAAAGGTCTATGTAAAACTCAATGTAGAAATAGTAAAAGTTTTAAATTCTTCCGTATTTTGGACTTGTGAATGCAATGATGAATTTTAAGGGGCTAGTCTTAGTCCTCAAAGAGGAGGACGAAGCCGGTTACGTCTAGGGGTAAACCCGGATGTGACAAGCATCATTTGGGAAAAATAACACAAATCATAGGAACACACAATGACACTAGCTAATAATGCCTTCACTTTTCAAAAGTGAGCCTACAATCATGCTTTCCAAACCATAAGGGTCATACAGTTTTCAAGAGACTCAACATATTTTATTTTAAAGAGGATAAATTTCTCATTATAAGGCTAAACCTTACATATAAAAAGTAACTAAAACAAACCTTATCTAATGAAGTCAAATGCACAAGTAGCATATCAAGATGCAAATCAACATGAGAAAACCATGAAGTTAATCAAAATTCTTTTTCAAGTACTTTAGAACATTCAAAATACTCTTAAGATAGTGTCAATCAAGACATACCAAAAATGTAGAGGTCATGCACTTCATGCTTTTAATGCAAGACTCTTAGCATGAACAATCTTACTAAGAATTCATTAGTTTCAAGTTCAAGCAAAACTAGAATGACAAGGTAGAAATATCTACAACCTTACTATTCCATCACCATCCCCCACTTATGGTAAACCCAATATAGAGCAACTTAACCCAACCTAAATAGGATCTTAACTGAATAACCAACAAAGGAATTACAGTAAGTCAACCAAGGCATTCTAAATGTTACCATCTTAGGCAAATTATCCTCCAACATCAAGTTAGGTCATACTACCCAACCACATAAGTTTTTCAACAATACAATAAAGACAAAGGTCATACAACATTAGGGGAAAACAACAAGGAGACTTAACCATAGCGTCTCTTCCCTTTCATTCAATATTACGGTAAGTTGATTTCTAGGTTAATCAACACACATCATCACCCAACAAAGATAAACATACTACCTTCAAACCTAGGATCAAGCCTATACAAAGGACTCCAATCCATACAAAACGATCACGAAGGTTCACACATCTAAACAAAGGAAACATTTGAAACATCGTACATATATTCAAAGGGAAACATTGAACACTTTTATCACATATTCTTAGGGTAGCATTCTTCCATGGTTAGTCACTAAGCATTTCAAACTCAAATTATAATATTAGGCTACCATCATGTAAAACCATATAGTAACTTACCATTCCAAAAAGAAACTCATTTTAACCATTATAACTTCTAACATGCTTTAATTATATCATGGAAAACATTTCTCAACATAACATGCCATTTCAAATAGACTTCATATATAGATACAAATGGCATCCTATCAACCAAACATGCCAATAGTGACCTACACACATACTTAATTGAACAATAAAACAAAGATAACATCAAGACTCACCTTTTCTCCCACAAGAATAAAGTACAATCTCATCCAAGCAATCACATCTAAGAGACCAGAGGACATGAAAACATAAGAGAGAAATCTTAAAAAGTTAAGTTCTAGGGCACGATATGAGAATGATGAAGAACGAAAACTCTATTGTCCTATAGCCTCCCGTTCCATTTGATGTTTCGCGACTCACCACCAATGATAAGAGACTCTACTAGACGTTGCAATATGAGACTTCTTGGACCCTAAATCCATTTTAAAACCTCATGCTCTGATACCACGTTTGTCACATCCGGGGAGCAACCCCTAGAAGTAACATGGCGTACTTGACCTATCGGAGGTCTTATACAAGCCCATAGTTATCATTCATCGCATTTTCATAGTAAATTTAGCGGAATATTTAAATCTTTTCATAGCACATCATATGCTAGAAACTTTACTTCATATATATAAAGTATCATCATACATAGTTAAAGACTCTAGTCTATTTTTGTCATCCTAGACTCAACACCATAAGAGTACATTAGGTACACATCCCTTATAACATAATACATAAGTAAACATATACATAACTTCACAGTAAAGACATGACTTGGGAATCCTTGAATTTAAGGATCCCTTTCCTTGAGCTTGGGAATCATCTATCAAGCTCTTCACCATTAAAGACATATGTTAAGCATCCATAACCTAAAATTTGTGTAAAGAGTAGAGAAGAATGGAGTTAGTACAAGAATGCACTAAGTATGACAACTATGCAAAAACATGAATTTAAAAAAGACATCTTGAACTCATATTTCATGTCTTTTTGAGTAAATCTTCATAAAATCTTTATACAATAGCATTTATATCATTCACATGCTTCATATAGACATAGTAAAAAGCCAAACATCATATAAATTCACATATAGAATTTAACCCACTTTTAAGGTCACTTTACAGTGAGGTATATGCCTTAAGAGTGAACTTTTCCTCTTTACAATAGACTCCTTTTAACTACTTAACCTTCCAAGTAATCCCCCTAGTGATACTTGGTGCATTGCATCACCTTCAGGACACAAGGAATCAATCATACATCATACATAAGCCATCACCTACCATCATAGAAGTATAGTACAACATAGACACATTTATGTCAAAACCATAAAAACCTTATAATAAACTCTTAGTCATTATGCACGTATACTTATTTTACTTCACATAGAACCTTATTAGACCTTACTCATAATCCCAATCTAAATATACTAGTGCAATGTACATGTGAAGCCCCATAACCTCTCACATACTTAGTAGACCTATTATGAGACCACAAGCCTTATCATCCAATTCATACATCAACAATAAGTGAAGACAACTTCATTCATGTCAACAACCTTCATCATATAGTCATTATTAACAACATAGTTCATATAAGAATAAGACCACATCATATAGACTCATACCATGCACATCTTCATAACAAGTAGACAAATATTGCCATGCCATGCATAAAGACATGACCATAATCATACAACTTAGATCACCTTCCTTGAACTCCCTAAGGAGCCACTTGTGCAACGTCTAGGTGGGTTCATTACTTCCACCTATCCTAAGTAACCTCCCATAGTTCATCATAGTTAGGGTATTAGTCATTTACTTCCATTGTCCATTTTACTTTAGGGAAACTATAGCCTTAACCGACACTATGACCATGGGTGCTAAACATGTAATTTGGTGTTGTAGATCCTTATACCAATGGAAGGTGTTCTATTCTAGCTAAGGTAGAACATTAACATATATCCTAGAATACTAAGTAAATTCACTTGCTATATCCTATGTGGCAACCATAGTTTATGGAACTAAGAGATATACATAACCCTCTACATGCTCATTAGCATTGGAGCCTCTCCTATGACAAAACATGGGTAAACCTTCCTTAAAGGGAAGCCACCACCTCATGTGGAACCATAGGTGAATATTCCTCTAAGGGAAGTCAACAGTCTATAAGGAATAAATGGTGAATCATCCTTCAAAGAAAGCCAACACCTCTCATTGTCAAGTTAACTTGGTTCTAAGCTAAGTCCCTTTATTAAAAGCCTTTATTAACATTACTTTATAAAACATAGGCTTAGGATATTTATTACTCATATGCTTATAGTATATTCAAGCACCTATCTAGTTTTAGGGTACACTTGAGCACACCTTTCAAGGCCCCTCTAATGACTAGATCTTCATACATGTGTGTGTATACTTATATGTGAGCAACCTTTCACATAACACATAAATGTCACACATGTTAATATATCAATGCATAAGTCTATAGGTGTAACTATAAGAGCAATCCTTACATATGAACACATTATGACACTATTCATATTCAATCATCTCACATACTTAACATCATAGCATGTAAGTTATATTCATAACATGTTCATATCATCCTATACATGTACTTGGAAGACCAACGTTGGAACTATCCTATCAAGGTACACATGTGCAATTCATAGACAAGGTCCCATACCCTTGCCCATATTAGTACACCTATTGAGTCATCCTAGTGATTTATACATCATACAACATCATAGAATTTTTAGCATAGCATAATACTAATTTATTAAAGACTCACAACATTCTAACAGTAAGTTGTAGTCTTTATGCACCTATCATAACTTTAATTCAAATATAGTATTATAGGACCTCATCATAGGCAGCACATATATATAAAGTTAACATTACCATTTACATGTTCACCACATTAGCCATATAACCAAGATCAAAGCTAGAATAGAAAACTAGGCATAGGCTTCACATAGGGTGCTTCATCACCAACACACATTCATAGTATAATTGCCTTCATGGCCATATTCACATCACATATAAATATTAACAATAAAGTAAGCACCGCCACCATAAGTGGACAATACCAAACAATGTCATACAAGGCTTCATCAACTACAATAATATAGAAAAGTAGAGAAGTAGAAATGTAGACCAATTCTTACCAATCCTTTAGCCTTTGGTCATCATTGACCATTACTACTCTTTCATCAACAAATAAAGTATAGGAAAGTATCTTAAGTACAATAATCATATACTAAGACATGCATAAGCTACTACAAGTCCATGCTACAAACTAGTACAACACATCACCAACATACTAGAAGGTAGAAGAACATAGACCATTAAGCAATTTCACTTGCATGGATCATCAATCATATTTAAAAAATATTATCAATTTAGGGAAGTAGATAAATACATAATAATAAAGTCTTACTCATGCTTTATCTACCCTAGAGTTAAGATCACATAATGTACATTACAACATTCAATTCATAGGCTAAAAGAACATAGACCAATTCCTGCCAAGACTCCTTTACTTTAATCATGAATGATTCATACCCAAACATCATCAGTAACATAAATATAAGGCAGTATTTAAAGATCATAACCTAAATTAACTCCTACTACAATTACCATAACTCGAGATTACAGTGAATAACATGCTTTAACAATCAATAGGAAAATAGAGATCAATTCTTCAATAATCATTCCATATTGGACCAACAATACATAACTCATCCTCACATGATATCATGGGCAGTATCTAAACATCCATTTGGCATAATTGAATTTGACAATACGCATGCTAGCATACTAGGCAGTAGATATAAGCAATTCAACGTATTAGAATCATAATTCAATCAATAACAAGTCACGATCACAATGCCTATGCAAGGCTAAATCGAGTTTGGAAAGGGACATGGGTTCATAATGCAATTGGATTGAAAATCACGTTCAAACCAGTATATAATCATAAATACATTAATATTATGATTTTAAAATAAATTTAAGAACCCATGGATAGATTGAAGATGATGAGATTTGATCATGAAACTTCTTTGAAGAGGACTCACTAGATGAAAGATTATTTAGAGATGAAGGATCACCATGCCTTTATTAGATGAAGAACCCACATAAAATTGGTGAAGACCCATGGGAATCAAATCTACAAGATGACCTTGAACTTCACCTTCCATGGAGGTTTCTAGAGAGGATAATTTGGGAGACGGAGTTTTTGATTTTGATTTGAGAATGAGTATAGGCTATTCACGTTTTAGATCATCTATGTATAATAAAACAAATAGGTAAATAAACATCCTAGGGTTAGTTTAAAATGTGGGGTTAATTTCCCATTCACCCCAATAATAGGCAGCGTGCACGGCAGTCACGAAGGCCTGCATCGACGGATCCAAGACGGGGCGTTGGTCCATAGATGGACCATTTTGTGCCTTCCGTCGTTTGGGTCTGAGATTGTCATGTGGCCAAGCCTTCTCCAGGCTAAGTTCCCATCGACGCCTCTCCATTGAAATGGCGTCAGTCCACTGATGAGGCATCGTTTGGCTAGTCAATTGACACTGCCAAGGCATTGTCTCGACAACCTTTGGGTCCTTCTTGTGGGCTTTTTTGCGGGGCATTCGCGAAGTCGTATCCAGATGTTTCCAACGTAAATATTAACATTAACAATTCAAGGAAATTCCACATCAGTTTAACCCAAAACAATTACACACAACACATCCAAACATGCTAGGACCCATCAAGACACACATAGGCATGTCTAAAGGACTATCTTTCGAACGACTTGGACGTTCTTGGATGTTTCACTTCTTAACATAATGAAACTCCATATGCTTTTACAAACATAATTTTAACTCATTTTAAGACTTCATAAGATCATGAAACACTCAAAAACACATAAAAGCACCTAAGGCCCCTTTGGCGACTAGTCGTCGAACGTCTTGGTCATCCCTTGACTTTTGACTTCCAAATCACCTCAAACAGTACACACTAACTCAATACCATATTATAAACCTTTTTAGGACCTTATAACCTTAGTACAAGCATCTTAGTATTTAGATACCCTAACTCATTTTGGGGGTCTTACACCTTTAGAATGGGAAGAGTTTGAGGAAGCATTCTTAGAGAGAAACATTACCCGTGACAATACGGAGGTTAAGGTTGAGGTGTTTAAAAACCATAGGAACCGTAACATGATTGTTAAGGATTATATCTTAAAGTTTATCCTTTTACCTATGTATGCTCCATCCTTGGTGTCTAACCCTAGGGATGAGATGAGTAGTTTCCTGACTGGTGTTTCAAATATTGTGAACGAAGGGTGTCGTACGACTATGCTCTATGATGACATGACTTTATATAGTCTAATGGTGTATGCTTAATCTATTGAAGACTCTAAATTTGGGAGGAGACGTAGAGATGCTAAGAGGGGGAGAACCGATGAGCAAGTTCAACCTATGTTTAAGAAGAGAGCCCCACATCGAGATTGTTCTAGTGCTACTAAGACCAACTATGAGAGAGGTGGTGGTTATCAAGGTGTTAAGCCTAATTGTTCCAATTGTAGGAAGCAACATTATGGGAAATGTTTAGCTGGCACTACTGGGTGCTTCGGTTGTGGAAAGGATGATTATAAGGTGAGAGATTATCCTACTATTCCGGCTAGAGGAAGATAGGCCAAGCAAGTTACTCTTAATGCTCCGCATGTTGGTTCACCAATGAGGAATCACTTTTATGTTGTCCAAGATAAGGCAAATACGGATGAAGATGCCGGTAAGTTATAATATTCTCTCTTGAGTAGTGATGGGATCCTTCTTAGTGGGGGAGTATGATAAGCAGACGAGTTGTGATTGTTGTCTCTTTTTCTTTTATTCTATTCAAGCTTGAGATATAGAATTTCATAGTAGCATGTTGTATTTTTTTAGGAGTCAAACTGAAAATGAATTTAATTGATCTCCTTACATTGTGAATATCTTTTCGTGAGGTAATTTTTATGTCGTAAAATGATTTGATATTATTTTGTCTCTCATATTGTCATGCCTTTACAGTAAATCGCTTAAATGTTGCATTAGTGAGCTAGTGAGCATGCCTTAGTGTGAAATATTTGTGAATTTTTGCGTAATTGAATTTTCATGAGAAGTTTGCATTTTTTCGTAGAAATGATGTGTATGAGCATGATTATATGTGGAAAATGAAGTTCCTCTTATATGATATGATAAGGTAGAGTCTTATCGCATGATAAGTTGTAGATGTTGTGCCTACAATCTGTTTGTGTTTGAGTCTCTTTTTTATGTGGAGTTCATGTTCCTGTTATCTATGTGTATTGTATATTGTGTGGTATGGTTATGAGATTCTAGTCTAGAGTCTTTACTCTTGAAAGTGCTTTAAGTGTAGCAAGTGTAATTGGAGGACGAATGTTGTTCATGTGCGGGAGAATGTAACACCCTTAACAACAAAATAGGAAGAACTAGAGCCTAACATTTGTATCATGAATTTATAAGGTCGTAAAATGATGTATTATAGTGGAAGAAGTAATTGTGTTGAGCCTTAAGACGTGTTTGAGCATTCTTGTGTGCCATTGTGTGTGTTATGTGTTTTTTGGAGTTCAAATTGATTGGGAGGTTCCTAAAATCTTAACAAACGTGTTTTGGCTTGAAACGTCTGAGAATGAAACACCAATGACCATTCTAAAGGTCCTTGAGGAGGACCCAAATTTTGGCATGAAACTGCCAAAAAGCAGTACCAATCGACGTGTGTAAACGACGGACCATTATCCAAGGCACAATCCATTGATGGAGGATGTTTCTGCACAATTAGGTGTGGGAAATTTAGCCCCCAAGAATCCCTCTCTAAAAAAATAACGCCTGACCAGTACGGCTCATCGTAAAAACGACGGACATTAGCACAATTGGGGCATTTTGGGAAATTCGTCTAGCATCCAAATAAATTTTGGGAGGTTATTTTAAGTGATTTTAGGTATTTTAAGTTACTTTTAAGCCTAAAACCTAGATTAGAGTTCATCATTCAAAATCACAACCCAAGACTCAAATAGAACTCTCTAGAACTCCAATGAAGCTTGAAGCAAGGTTGAATCTAGTAGATTGATTTCTCCATTGATTCTTCATCATTTTCGTGAATTATCTTCAATTGAGGTATGGTGTTTAATCCTCGAATATTGTTCTATTCAAGGAACTAAGTTCCAATGGTTTAAATAGATGTGTCGAAATATAGAATTTTCTACCTTGACTTCTAGCCATGGGTTCTTGCATGAAAGTTTTTAAATCAATGGGTATTGATGTAGTTGATGTTAATTGAATGGTTTAATATCAAAAACTCTATGAACCCATGTTTTTCATGAAATCCTTTTTTTGTCTCTAAAGTGGATGAATTGATTGTGTCTTGATCTTAGTGAATTAATTATAGATTCTATTGGGCTATTGAATTATGTATAGATTATGATAGAATTGTATATAGGCTGCCTTATATTGATGATGGATATATTGTATATTGTTGGATCATTGATATGAATTGAGTGTTGGCTTAGTATTCTATATATGGCTATTGTTAAGAGCCTTTTTAAAGTGAATTGGTTGAAAAGTCTAAGGAATGATGATGTTGATGATGGAAAGGTGGTAAGTTGATCTAATTACTCCTTATGTTTTAGAATTGATATTGGATTGTACTTGTTGGTATGGTACGCTTATGGTGGTGGTTTAAGTTTTATAATCGTTATAAACATGGCCTTGTCGGCATTATATGTGAATATGAAAGACTATGATGAGTCTCAACATGTGTATTGATAGGGTATCTTGTTAAGTGTACTTAGTTGTCCCTACATGGTACTTAAATGTTATTGAGTAGGTGATATGATATGGTTGAATGTTGATTGGTGAACTAGTTGTCCCTTTTCTTGATGCATGAAGGTTATGTGAAGGTTATCTCTTGACATGGTAGGCTTAGGCACCCTTGTCATGTATGCGAGTGAATGAAATCTAGGATCGGTAGACCTAAAAGAGGTGCCCTTCTATTAAAGACTTATATGAAGAACCTTGAATATTATAAAGAAGGTTAAATAATGAGCTATCCATGAAAAGTATTATGAGTTGGTAGGACTAAGAGATGGTACCTTTTCTAATACACCTAGGGAATGACTAATCCATGAGAAAAAATGCAAAGAACCGAGGGGGTATGCTTGTGATAGTATCTCTACTTGAGAAAGAGACTAGAGTACAAGTAAGCCCTTGATATCTTACAAGCATGTGCCAACATGGGATGAGTCTTAGTTCTACCTTTGACAAATAGAAAACCTTCGATGGTGTGGGGTCTTATGACACCGGATTCCATACGTAACTAGTATTGTGTATGTAAGTTAATGCCAGATATCATCATATGGGATGTGCACTCTAGATATTTGATATGTACTACAAGGACACTGTCTATACATTGTACGAGTAGGATTTGAAGATGCTAGTTGAGTTCCCTATGTCTCTTCCAAGACAATTATGTGAAGTCCTTTGTGTGGCTACTTGTCTCTCAATTTTTTTGAATGAATATTGTTTTTTGAGTGAAGTATGTTGACTAGAAAAGAATTGTACAAGGGTAGCTTAGAGGGTTGCCTATGTAGGATTTAAGAGGGTGTATGGGCAGTCTCTTCATGTTTTACTTAGGTAAATATTGGACTAACTTTAGGTGGAGAGGCTAAATGACGAAAAGGGGTTACTTAATGAATATTAAACTATGTATTAATATAGTGTATGTATAATCTTACATTGGTTCGTCTTAAGGATTTCGTCGGTGTGCTTTAAGAGGGTGTATGGGATGTTTCTTGTCTTACCTTAGAGAGTCTTGATAACCTTTGGTAGAAGGTACAAATGCTTATGTGTATTCTAAATGAACATGGTTGTCTCGTCAATATGATATATATGTGCATGTTTTGTGGAAAATGGTTCTTACACTTATGTTTATGAGATTTACATCAAAAGAGCATAAAAAGCATATTGCAAAGTAAATGCCTGTTTTAACATGATTTTTTTTCATGTCACCTACTGAGTACATTCAATGTGCTAATTCCATATGTTGTTTTACTTCTAAAGTTTGAGGTGGTAAGTGAGGAGTCTATTGGAAGCAAAGCTTAGGAATAACATTCTCTCAAGCAAATCTTTATATGTCCTCACATGATTCAACGACATAGTTATGTTTTAGCTTTTCGTTTCAAAAGACATTGTAATAGTATTTACTATTTCCTTTTATTGATATATGGGTGGTTACCCTAAGAATTTCATGAGTCTGATGGATATGATGAGACTTAGTTTCTCAGGTTTTCTATAAAATGGAATTGAAGTATTGTTGTGAAAAGTTTTAATTCCACACTACTTCTCATATATATGCGATGAATGATGTTTAAGGCATTGTATAAGACATCCGAGAGGTTGAGTACGCCGTGTGTCGACTTGATGATGCCATTTCTTCTAATTTATTCTCTTGGGCCATGACAACTTGGTATAAGAGTATAAAATTTTGGGAGTAGTCTTTACATTTCAAAGTGTCGTAAAAGCCATGTCTAGTAGAGTCTTGTTCATCGGTGTGAGTGTAATAAATTTATGAGGGAGAGGCAATAGGAAGATAGAGTTTCCCTTCTTCACTAATCTTGTTTCATGTCGTAGAGTTTAAAGTTATAAGTGTCCTTTTTTAATCTTTTCTCTTGTGTTTGTAAAAGATAAATACAAGGAGGACACGAGCAAGGAGAGTTCATAAGAAATTGATTGAGGGAGTTCCTCCACGAGGTAAAGAATTTACCAAGGTGTATAAACTCCATAAGGTGTTCAAGTTCCTCAAGGTGAACAAGTCCCTATCGTGGGTCAAAGAATGAGGTTTCGGTGGTTCACACGGTCATTTCTAATGAGGAGGTTATAGGATCTCTTGTTACCCCTGCCCGAGCCATGACGACTCAAGAAAAAAGAGAGGTTGGTCCTAGAATGAATGCTCTTGAGAGTACTATGACCTCTGTATTAAGGGACATTGTGAGTATGGATCCCCCTAATTTCCTTGTCTCTAAGGTGGGAGAGGATCCCCAAGCCTTCATGGAATAAGTGTATAAGATAGTACATGCTATGGATGTGACTACTTGATGTAAAGCAAAGTAAGCTTCATAAAAATAAAAGGATGTTGTTTAAGTGTGTTTCACTCAATGGAATGATAATAGGAAGATTGAATCAGGTCCTTTAGAATGGGAAGAGTTTAAGGAAGCATTCTTAGGGAGAAACTTTCCCCATGAGAAGAGGTAGGTTAAGGTTGAGGAGTTTAAAAACCTTAGGCAGTGTAACATGAGTGTTGAGGAGTATTACTTGATGTTTATCCTATTATTTAACAATGCTCCTGTCACGACCGGGGAGAATCCTTTAGAAGTACCACGGCGTACTTGACCTTTCGTAGGTCTTATAGAAGACCTTAGACATCTTCCATTGCATAATTGTAATAAAAATAGCAGAAAATTTAAAACTTTTTATAGCACATCATATGCTAGAATTAGGGGTGTCAAAAATGAATCCAAACATAGGTAACCTTCTCAACCCGCCCAGAATTTTATGGGTTGGGCTCAAGATAATTTGATTTGGGTTCAATATCAACCCATTCAAGCTTAACCTATTTGAAGAGAATTCTCAATTCAGCCCAATCGAGTCTCCGATTTCAACCCATTTATTTTTATTTTATTAATATATGTTCCTATGTTGAAGGTATGGATTATTATATATTTAACATCTTTTAGAATTTATCAATCAATTTGTTACCTTTTTAACAAAAAAGTTTTGAGCGAAAATTCAAATTGTGATTTCAAAAAATATATCAATATGTTAAACTATTGAGATTAATCGGGTCGAATTGGGCGGGTCAAGACCCTACCCATTTTTAGCCCATTTGAGCCCAACCCATTTGAGCTCAACCCATTTGAGCCCAAAGTAAATTTGGGAAGGTCAAGACCCAACCCGATTTCTATTCAACCTATTGTAATATTTTCAATTTCAACCCAACCCGCCCATTTGACACCCCTAGATACAATTATCACTTCATATAAATATACATATAAAAAATATCATAAGTGCATAAGTATACTCTAAGTCTCCTTACCGTCTTAAGACATAACTCCTTATAGTAGAATTGGGACACGACCCTTAACAACATAAAATAGAATTCTAAACTATTAAATCAACTTAATGAAACATCTTGACATGGGCAAACATTGAATCATAAGCGTTCCTTTAATTGAAGTTATCTATACAAGATCTTCACTTAGGAGAAATCCTCTAGCCATCAACACCTACACTTTGTGTAAAAAGATGAAGAAGAATGGTATTAGTACAAGAAAACACTAAGTATGGCCACCATACAAAAACACGAATTTAAAGAGGATATTTCATTTGAAATCATTCAACATGTCTTTTGGTAAACATCATGAACATAGGCATATTTAAGCACAATATAGCTCACATATATTATATAGACATGGATACTACTCATAATAACACATAAAGCTATTTATCATACTTTGAGGCATATTCATTGCATACAATGAATTACTTCTTTTTTTTAAATCTTAATTCTTTCATCAAGTAACCCCCATGTGTACTTAGTACCATGTATCACTTTGAGGTCACCTTACAGTAGTCTATCATGGATTCGCTTCATAAACATAACCACATATATTGAAAAGTCATAAGCACCTCATGGACATAAGCTTCACATAAGGAATCTCATCTAAGACAACTCCTAAGTCACAATAGTGCTATGTATAGGTAGTATCCCATAATACTACTTTTACCAAGTGTACATAAGAAGTCACCCTAGACTAGGCATAACATACTTAACAAGTCATAACACTTCTATTTATAACTAGACATAAGGCACATACTTCATAGGATCATATAAGGACTATTTCCTTTACGACAACCTTAGTAATAACGCATTTAATTCATACTATAAGTAAACCACCCTGACAACTCCTTCAAAAGCTTACTTGTGCAACGTACGCATGAAGTCCCATACCCCCTTATATACTAGGTAAGCCAATATAAAAGCCATAATTGCAATTAACATACATAAGCATAATTTATATTTCAACATATCAAAGTCACATAACAATGCATTCATACAATCCATACATAACAACACATCATTCTTACTTACATACATGTACCAATCTTATCCTTTCTTAAAGTTCACTTGTGAAACTCATGGGTAGGGGCCATAGTCCTAACTATTCAAAGTAATCCTCTTAAGGAGTTATGATTAGAGTTGATAATCTTATCTTAGTTCATTTCATACTTTGGGAGACATAGTCTTAACCGACATGGACCATGTGAGCTACATGAAATCTGATGTTCTCGTCCAACACTAAAAAGAGAACATTAACAGTTGCCTAAGTTGTAACCAATCATACATAGCTATCTAGGTGACATCTACAAGCTATAACCTACTGAGGCATGTAGTTATGGAACATGGATATTGTTTCTAAAAACCTTGACTTACTAGCATGGAGGTTTCAATCATATGAGACAACCTCTATGTTGGGAACCAGGACTTGCTAAGCGTGATGGTTCTCTTTTGGGAAGCCATACTTACTTAACGTGAAGCCCCTACTCTTGTTTGTCATGTTCACTTGGTGCTAATCTCTAACTACCATTTTAGATAGATTTAAGCCTTAAGTGTATTAATTCTTAATTAAGGCTTTAGGAGATTGCTCCTTCACATATCATATAGCTCAAAGGATTCTAAGATGAAAATGTCCTTTCATCATAGACCCTACTTCATGTGAGAATGTCCTTTCACATATTCATGCAATCATACATCATGTGTGTGTGCATACAATGTTAGACCTACCTTCAAATAACACCTCTAATAACACATGTTCATAACTTCTTTAATCATATACTTCAAATGCATAGAAAATAGGTAATGATGCATAGGAGAACTGTCCTTTCCATGGTCATCATGAGTCTATCCTATTCATAGTCATGCATGAAGTGTGTGTGCACATTGGTCAACATAATCACATAATGGCTATAGCATAACCTTGAGGAAACCACCGTCTAAATATTACAACACATGTACCAAATTCCTCAAGTCGGAAGTCATATACACATATAGAGTATTAAGGACTATAGACTTAACACACTCACATTACATCATAGAGATAAGAACATATGCATCATTAGAATATAAGCCTCCGAGCATACTTTGATCAGACATTCATATAGGGTTCAAATAGGTAGGGGTAATGCTACAAAATTATTCATCATCATTAGCAATATAGACCACTTCTAACCCTAACATGATCATCACATATGCACAACATCATTCACACTCCTAAATGATGCAACTACTGTGGAAGACTATTAACATAACATCAATTAACTTAAAACATGATATTAGAATCAAGGATAAATCCTTAAACTTCCTAAACATGAGATCATCATATAATATCATCTTTCATATAATGCCTTCAAGGCCATGATCATCCCACATAATCATATAAAAGATTGTAAACACCGCCACTATAAGTGGACCATATCACATTATGCCCTTCAAGGACAATTCAATATACATTCAAATTAAATAAGAATAAATAGGTCAACTTACCAAATCTCCAAGATAATGATCATCTTGATCAATTATCCACAATTCATAATAAATTGATATATATAAGACTAAGATTAATCAATATACTATAATCTAATAACAATTGAATCACAATCTGATCAACATAACAAGACCCATAACATATCATAATTTGAGAGGATAAAGAGATCAGGGTATTAGATTGGAAATCATGTTAAAATCATATATTAATCACAATTCAACATTATAATGCTTTTGAAATAACTTTAACGATGAACCCATGACCAGATACAAAGATAGGATTTTTTACTTGAATCATATTTGAAAAAGCATTCAAGGGACTCCTTAGATGAATGATTATCTAGTGTTGAAGGATTACCATAACTTCTATAGAAAGCCCACGATAATCCACAAAGAAATTTCCAAGAATCCACATGCATACCTTGTTGTTGAGCTTGGTCTTCAATGGGGGTTTTGGGAGAGTTTGATTTGAGAGAGAAAAATTAGATTTGAAGAATGAGTTCTAATTTAGGTTAAAGGCTTATATACTAACTTCAAATACCTTAAAACACCTAAACAAACCATCCATAGTCTAATTAGGAAGTTGGGTGAATTTCCCATTCACCCCTCAAATGGACATCACGCATGTAGTGCAGTTGCAAGCACTATTGACGACCATGGACGACGGGGTGTTAATGGAATGACGGGCCGTCCTATTGCTTAATCGATGGTGACTGAGGCTAGAATTTTGGGGGCTGAGATCACACGTCTATGTTGAGCCACACCTCCAATCTATGGGGTGTAGGTCAGTCTACTGGGCGTCGTTTGCCAGGAGTAGATGGACGCTGCCAAGGCAGTGTCTAGGCATCCTTTGGGTCCTTCTAAAAGACCCCTTGGGTGGTCCGTGGTTAGTGTTTCCCAGAGATTTCCACCATAAATACACTCCTATACATGTTAGGGACGTCACACACAATTTGAACCAAAACGAACACATAAAACATGCAAAGGCTCACCAAACACACATGCATGTTTCAAGGCTAACTTTCGAACGTCTTGGATGTTCTTGGACGTTTGACCTTCAAATAAGTTAAAATCAAGAATACACACTGAAAATTACTTAATTAAAATGTTATTAAACTTTTTAGGTCCAAATGAGGCTTTAGCTACCTAAACTCATTTTAAGGGTCTTGACAACATACTCCACTTGCGAACATTCATCCTTGAATGATACTTGGAACCTTTTAAAACACACTCTAAGAACTCAATGAACCATAGATAATTTCACAACATATAACATGTCAACACATAAGAGTCAATGCACCAAAAATACAATGAATACCAACTTTATATTAACATGCAACTAAAGCAACAATGTCAAAGATGGATTACTCTTACTTTTTCTTCCATGCTTAAACATTTTCGCATACTAATTTCCATTTGGAGGAACTACCTTCTCCAAATTTTAGGGATACTCATTATCTCATAATAAGGTTTGACATACAAGGGATTTCTCTTGTACACATAGGCATAATCCACAATTCCAACTCTTAAAAATTAAGTAGTACACTTAGTTACACAAAATAATGAATCATGTAGGTTAACTACAATCATATAGCTTAGACATAGTATCATCAAGGTCATACATAACATTACCATGTTCAACTTTTGTTCAAGGAGGAACTACATTTTCCTAGTCACAACATACACACATGTCATCATAGAGTTTACATAAAAAAATGCACAAAGGTCAATTCATTTTAAGGAGGATTTCCTTTCTTCAATAAAAACATGCTTAACTCTCTTCCTTATGTAGTCAAAAAATCGCAGCTCATACCACACACATCACTACAATAGGAAGTCATTTCATTCAAATTTCAAATTCTATTATGACATTAGATTTCATAAACATGCATAATTTAAGGAAGTTTCCACAATTCTCAGGCACACATTGATGACATTGGCTAGACATACCATAATTTTTCAAGGGTGAGCCTACAACAACACTTCCTAATTTATAAAAGTCACATTTTCAAGGGACTCATATTTTCTCATTTAAGGAAAACTCAACCCCTCATTATTGGTACAAAATACCCTCACATTAAAGGTGTAATCAAGCATGTTTATCTAGCCACCTCATGAATTTGAATGCACATTTATCATATAAAGAGGCACAACAACATGAGAAACATGCAATTTGATAAAGATCCCTTTCTCAAGCAATAATGACCTTTCATAACATGCATAACATAGTGTCATTTAGACATGCATAACATATGGAGACCATGAACCTTATGATCATATGCAAAACTCCCATCATAACAAGCTACTTAGGAACTCTTTGGTTTAAAGCTTGAGTAGTAATAGAAGGAAAAGATAGGGATAACTACTACCTTACTACTCACATAATAATCCCCCACTTAGGGTAAACCAATTTAAGAGGAACTTATCTCCTTCAAGAGGACTTGAACTTACAAATTCTTCTAATCAAGCACAACATCACCCTCTTGGGATTAAACTTAAGCAAACCTTCTTAAGATCACCTACTTCCACTTCACACGAAGGAACCGTTTCCCCTTTAGTTAATCAGTCACACTCCACTAGGTGTGGAATTTTAGAGGTCACAAATAAGTAGCTAACTTACTATACTCCATAAACATCACTCAAAGTGATCCTTAACATAGGGAAGTTTAAGGGAACTCAACATAGAACAATTAAGGGCATGCATAATCATACCCTCTAGGCATATTATCCCCCATTTGGGGTAAGCCTATTAACATATTCATCACCTCATGCCCTTAAATATCAAGGTTAAGGCAAGTCAAGACTTACCTACATACTCCTCTCATAAGAAGGTTTGACATCCTTGAGGGTTTCCACTCCTAAACTCATTTCAAAGAGCTTACCAACTCAATCTTCAAGAGGTATCCCTCAAGTACAATTTTTCCTCTAAGTTTATCACCTAAAGAAACTCATAACAATCAAGTTAGGTCATACTACACAACCACATGAGGCCATAACTACATAATGAATACCAATGGTAATTCCATATCTCATTACCTTCCGCAACCAAGTTATAATCAACGGAAGTAGTTTTGGATTTAACCCTACAAGTGTCATAATCTATGGTGGAAACTTCCAATTAACTATGCCGAGGTACAACCTAAGCACTTCCTTAATTGACCATACATAATATCAAACTTAAACGATAACTAACAACTTTAAAGTAGGTCAACATCAATTTTTTTCTACTTGTCTTTAAGAGTCAAAGGTACGTACTACCTTCTATGAGATTCTATGGAAAGGATATAATCCCAACTTATGAAATAAGACCCTTTCTCCCTTTTTTTCCCAGTCTTAGAATAGGTTCATAAGGGAACAAATCAACTAGTTGTAACACTCCGGAAGTTCCATGACTTAAACTAGAGCTTAGACTATTGAATAATAGTTAAAATGATGTTTCCAGACCTATATTAATGTAATAAACTCATTTATAAAAGGTTAGAGACAAAATGATAAAGAAAGAATTTGACATCCCGAAACTAGCTAAATTGAACTAGTTGACGTCCCTATGTTTGGTGAAGATTTGGGAGTGTCAAATGAAGTACAAAACTTGTAAAAAGACTTTATATAGGTAATATTTAGTACAAAGGGTCCAAAAGACCGGTAAAGACACCCCAAGTACCACCCGAAGGGTCCTTGAGGAGTTCCCCAACATGGGGAGGCAGGCTGATTTTGAGGGGCTGCTGCGCAACACGCAGCCCACATGAGGCCAACTGCCTCAAGAAATTTTCGAAAGTAAGAATTGGGTGTCAGACTCATACCTCGACCAAAAATTAAGAAAAAGAATTGAAATTGGGCCTGCGATGCGCTGCCACTTCCCACATTCGTTAATATCGTATTTTAGGTAATTTAACTTCACAGAAAGACCCATTTAAGTGAAGGGTATTTTGGGTAATATATGGGACGGATTTATAATGATTTTAGGTCAGTTTTATACAACTTTTAGACACTTCAAATCAGATCAAATGAATTCCTCCCATCTCTCTCAAGAACGCTCTCTTTTCCAAACACCATTGAAGAACAAGCAAAGCTTAAGGAAGAAGACGACTTCAAGTTTTTCAATCCTACTTCATTGATTATTCTTCAATAAGGCATGGGTTTTTCACTCTTAGGATTTCTTTCCCCAAGAGGTCCTTTCAAATATGGTTTTCAAAAACTCAACTCCTAGGGTTTTTACTCTACAAAATGGGTTTTCTTCCTAACTCTAGATTTATGATATTTGATGAATTATAGTGATTTTATATAGTTAATTAAGTATTTATTGTTGGTTATTTGACTTGTAATGTTTGAATTTCGTTTGAAGCATGTTCCTCCTATAAATGATGGTTTAGATTGGATTATATCTACTATTTCATAACATATAAACGTTGTGATTTGAACTATGGCTTGAATGAACTTTTAAATGACCCTTTCCCTTATCCTTATCTATGAATTGGTCTTGTATATGACTTGAAAGGTTGGTATTGGTTATGTTATTGACTATTTCACTATGTTGTTGGATGATTGTTATATATTGAACATAAATCCTTGATAAAGGTTCTTGGAAGCAAGGGGTAAGTCTTCTAAAGTAGTGGTTACTCTATGATGTTTATGTTAGCCTATAAATGATTTTACAAAGCTATTGAAGTATGTATGATGACGCTATTTATATATGTTGGGCTATGAATATGTTAAATGTGAGATCATGACAAGGATATGATAATGCAAGTGATGATGTTTATCTTGTATGCCTTACACACTATGATTATATTATGTTAATCTCACAAATGAAGGATTATGATGAAAGGAAATTCTCATCTAAACCTAAAAAGCTTATGATCATATTTATTTAAGGAGTTAAGCTCCTATGAGTTATGATAAGATTTATGAATAAATGATGACTTAAAGGTTATTCACAAAGGGACTTAAGCTTAGCACCGATGGACTAGATATGAGAGGTGTCCCTTCCCTAGTTTGAAGGTAGGTTCATGATAACTCTCATGAAATAGAGGTTGCAATGCAATGTGGAACTATGGGTCTGTAATATATCTCCTAGTTCTTGAACTATGTTGCCAAAAAATGATACTAGCTAGTTGATCCACCTAGAAAGATATGTCATGTTTTGATCTACTTTGGCCGGTAGACCACCTTCTTTAGGTGTGGGGTTTCATGACACCGGACTCCATCTTCAGATCACATGGTCTAATGAATGTTGAGGCGATTGCTCGCTAAAGTAAAATGAATAACAAGTAAATGCACATTTACTAGGGTAACTTGAAGAGTGTACTGAGTATAGGTAGGGGTCTTGGACTCTACCTAGACATTAAACAAGTTGACTCTAAGGGAACGACTAGGAGATTGTTCTAATGTAATATGATAACATGAAATATATAACGCTTACGATATATGATGTTACTCTTACATAATGTTTGTTATGTTGATGAACATGTTATCGGACTATATTGTTATATGTGGTGATGACAACTCATGATATATGTTGTATGAAGGAAAACTTTTGATTATGGTCTTATATCTAGTTTACTTGGTTATGTGGGGTTATGGGGCGTCATATGATCATTGCACTTGTAGGCTTGGGATGACATAAAGCTTGAGACAAGTTTTAGAATAACGTATGTACGTTAACATGTTATTACAAGTAAAGCCTGAGTAAGCTTCTATGTGAGAGGTCTAAGTATATCTCAATATGTACATAAGTATGAATGTTTTTAATTTTTCCGCAAATTTTAACTAATGAAATGTTATGACGAATGCTATGGGCTTGTCTGAGTCCTTTAAGAAGACGACGACGCCGGTCGCATCTGGGGGGTGCTCTCCGAATTTGAAAAACTTGGTATCAGAGCATGAGGTTGAATATCCTTAGGATCAATGTCTCACTAAACCACGTTATATAGTGTCTTGTTCATAGTTTTGAAGCGCGCCACAATTATGGACGAGAGACTATGTGATGATTAGGAAAATTCTCTTTTCTTGATAATGCTATGTCGTGCATCTAGAGTTTTTACACTATGTGTCTTTTAGCATCTAATCTCTTTCTTATGGTTATAGGCGATGAATACAAGAAGGACAGCCGTGAGAAGAGTAGGATAAAATATTGCGAAAGCGGGAGCTACTCCCCAAGGCAATCAAGTTCCTCCTCAAGTACAAGCTGCTGCGAATAATCAAGTTCTGCTGAATCCTATGGCCATGACGGATGGTTAGGTGAGGGAAGCCCTGTTTCAAATGGCCCAAGCCATCACCACCAAAGCTCAAGCTATTACAGCATAATTTAACAGAGAGGTTGTTCCTCTAGAGAATCAACATGCTAGTACTATGTCTTGCCGTCTTAGAGATTTTACGAGGATAAATCCTCCTATTTTCATTGATTCAAAAGTTGATTAAAACCCCCAAGATTATCTTGATGAGGTCAATAAGATATTGTTTGCTATGGGGTTGAGTACTATTGAGAAAGTTGAGCTTGCTGCTTATCAACTCAAGGATGTGGATCAGACATGGTACAATTAGTGGATGGATAGTAGGGCTTTATGAGGTGGTCCTATGACTTGGGAGATCTTCAAAAAGGCCTTTGTTGACAGATTCATCCCAAGGGAGCAAAAAGGATATAAGGTAGAGGAGTTCATCAACCTTCGTCAAGGAGGTATGAGTGTTAAGGAATACTCCTTAAAGTTCATTAAGCTATCCAATATGTTTCTTCTTTTGTTTCTAATGCTAGGCATGAAATGAGCCGTTATGTAACGGGCGTGTCCGAAGAGCTTGATGAAGAATCTCGTGCAGCCATGCTTAATGACAACATGGATATTTCTAGATTGATGGTTCATGCCAACAAGTAGGGGAGAGTCTCTAAGGAACAGGAAAAAAAAAGCTAAGTAGGCTTGATGTTAAAGACAAACCTAAGTTTAAGAAGAGGTTTTCAAACAAGGTCGCTTCAAATTTCTCCAAGAATCGCAATGATAGAGGTTCTAATCCTAAACCTCAAAAGGGAAGAAATGTTGATCCACCAAGAGAAAGGCCAACTTGTAGTAAGTGTTGTAATAAACATGTGGGTGAATGCCTTGTTGGGACTAATAGTTGCTATGGTTGTGGCAAAGGTGGCCATATGGTGATAGATTGTCCTTATGTGAGGACTCAAGTAAATGGGAATAGCCAAGCTCAATCAAGCAGTACAAACTCCAAAGTTCCAAAAAGGAACAGTTTCTATGCACTCAAGGCTAGGGGTGAACAAGATAGCTCTCCTAATGTTGTGACTGTTATATTATAAGTCTTTTCTGTTAATGTTATGCTTTACTTGACCCAGGTGCTACCCTTTATTTTGTTACACCTTTTGTATCTAGGAAGTTTGATGTACTTCCCGATGTTTTGATTGGACCTCTTTTGATTTGTACCCCAATTTGTGTTACTCCGTGGTTGAAAAAAAAGAGTCTATAAGAAATGTCCTGCAATGCCTCCCAATAGAGTTACTCTTGTTGATTTGGTAGAACTTGACATGTTTGATATTATATCATCTTGGATATGGATTAACTTTATGAATGTTTTGCTTCCATAGATTGTGGAACAAGGGTAGTGATGTTTCAATTTCCAAATGAATCCATTCTAAAGTGGATAGGGGGAAATTCTATGCCAAGGAGTCAAATCATTTCTTGCTTTAAGGCTTGTAGAATGATAGCCAAGGGTTGTTTATACCATGTGGTGATGGTTAAGGACCTAGAATGTGAAACTCCTTCTATTGAGTCAGTCCCCGTAGTAAGGGAATATCCAGAGGTTTTTACCTAATGACCTTCCAGGAATTCCTCCCGAATAGGAAATTGACTTTGGCATTGATTTGTTACCGGATACGAACCCTATTTCTATTTCTCCATATAGGATGGCTCCAGCTTAATTGAAAGAGTTGAAGATCCAACTCAAAGATTTAATAGACAAGGGTTTTATTCAGCTAGTATTTCTCCATGGGGTGCTCCGGTCCATTATGTTAAGAAGAAGGATGGGTCTCTTAGAGTGTGCATTGATTATTGCCAACTCAATAAGGTCACCATAAAGAACAAGTATCCTCTCCCTCGGATTGATGACCTATTTAATCAACTCCAAGGTGGTAACTACTTTTCAAATATTGACTTAAGGTCGGGATATCACCAGCTTAGGGTGAGAGGTAAAGATGTTCCTAAAATAGCTTTCCGAACTATAGATGGTCACTAAGAATTTCTAGTTTTCTCTTTTGGGTTAACAAATGCCCCAGCGGCATTTAAGGACCTAATGAATAGAGTTTTCCCAGATTACCTTGACTCATTTGTGATTGTGTTCATTGATGATATTTTGATATACTCCAAGAATGAAAATGAGCATGACAATCACTTGAGGTTGGCCTTGCAAGTCCTCCAAGAACAACAACTTTATGCAAAATTTAGAAAGTGTGAATTTTTGTTGAGGTTAGTTGCTTTTCTTGGCAATGTTATCTTTGGTGAGTGTGTAGATGTTGATCCGAAGAAGACGGATGCGGTCAGAAATTTGCCTAGACCTTTGACTCCCACCAGCTTAAGAAGTTTCTTGGGTCTAGCCGGGTATTATAAAAGGTTTGTTGATGGATTTTCGTCCATTCCTCTCCTTTGACAGCGTTGACCAAAAAGAAGGTGATATTTGAGTGGTCGGAAGCTTGTGAAAGAGGTTTTCATGAGTTGAAAGATAACCTTACCTCCACCCCGGTGTTAACCTTATCGGAGGGTTATGAAGTCTTTTTAGTGTATTGTGACGCTTCTTGAGTGGGATTGGGATGTGTTCTTATGCATTATGGCAAGGTTATAACTTATGTTTCTAGGTAACTCAACGTTCATGAAATGAACTATTCGACTCATGACCTTGAGTTTGCAGCAGTTTTTTTGTCTTAAAAATATGGAGACATTACTTGTATAGTATGCATGTTGATGTTTTTACTGACCATAAAAATCTTCAATATGTGTTTACACAAAAGGAGTTAAATCTCCGACTGAGAAGATGGTTAGAACTTTTGAAGGATCATGACATGAGTGTCCTTTACCACCCTTACAAGGCCAATGTGGTTGCAAATGCTTTGAGTTGTATGACTATGGGTAGTGTGTCTCATATGGAAGAAGAGAAGAAAGAACTTGTGAAAGATGTTCATACTTTTTCTCGTTTGTGCAGTTAGAAGATTCTTCAAATAGTGGTTTTATGGTGAATCATAACTCTAACTTATCAGTAGTGGTTGAGGTGAAGTGTAAGCAACACCTTGATCCTATATTTATAAAGTTGAAGGAATCGGTACTTAGTAAACTCAATGAGTCATTCTCTTGGGGGAATGGTGTTCTTAGATACCAAGGAAGATTTATGTGTACCGGATGTTGAGGATTTGAGAAATCAAATTCTAGAAGAAGCCCATTGTTCTCGTTATTCTATACATCCAGGTGCCACCAAAATGTATCATGACCTTAGAAAGGTCTATTGGTGGGATGGTTTAAAATGGGACATAGCATTGTTTGTTGCTAAGTGTCCAAATTGCAAAGAGGTTAAAGCAGAGCATCTCAAACCGGGTGGTTTAACCCAAATCATTGATGTTCTTACATGGAAGTGGGAAGCCATCAATATTGATTTTATTTTTGGGTTGCCTCGAACCCGGAGGCAAAATTATTCAATATGGATTATTGTGGATAGGTTAACCAAATATTCCCACCTTATTCCCGTTAAGTCTACTTATACCGCCGAAGATTATGCAAGAATATACATTAATAAGAACTTGAGTCTCCATGGGATTCCTTTGTCCATCATTTCGAATAGAGGTGCCCAATTCAATTCTCATTTTTGGACGGCTTTTAAAAGGGTTTAGGTACTCAAGTGAAACTTAGCACCGCTTTTCATCCTCAAACGGATGGACAAGCGGAACGTACCATAGGTTGAAGACAGCCTATAGTCGGCAAAAGTCTTATCCCAACAATAGAAGAAGAGATCACCTTGAGTTTGAAATAGGTGATAATGCCGATCTTAAGATTTCACCTATGAAAGGGGTGATGAGATTTAATAGAAAGGGGATGTTAAGTCCCCGGTATGTTGGTCCTTATGAGGTTTTACAACGGGTTGGAAAAGTTGCCTATGATCTGAAACTACCTAATCAACTAACTTCAGTTCATCCGGTGTTTCATGTTCTTATGCTCAAGAAATGCATAGGTGCCCCGATGTCCATTCACCTATTGAAGGTTTAGGGGTCGATGATAAACTCTCTTATGAAGAGTTTCAGGTTGAGATCTTATATCTCCAAGTCAAGAAGTTGAGAAACAAAGTGGTCGCCTCCGTAAAAGTTCTATGGAGGAACCATCTTATTAAGGGTGCAACATGGGAAGCCGAAGCCTACATGAAGTCCCGCTACCCTCATTTTTTTACTCCTTGAGGTTAGACATTCCTCTTAATAAAGAAATTTATGAATATATATTAAATTGACTTGCTTTCTAAATAGGTGCATGTTTTGGTAAAAGTTATACCAATTTGTGATTTTAGAAAATGTGTTCATACTCTATTGTTGCACTTATATGAAATATGTATGCATGTGTCTTCTTGAGATGTTGCTGCTTTGTTGATGTCTTGAAAATAATGATAGCATGATAACTCCTTGATGTATTTTGAGCTCATGATAATGTTGAGTAGGAAATTCCTAACTGTTTGTTATGAAATGTTGAGCTATTATATGTTTGTGCATCATGAATTGAGTGCTATGTGTAATTTGTCGTATGTGTTGAAAGGAGTTGTGAAGTAATCCAATGAGATGTGACTCATTATGATTTTATGTTGTTGTTTGTTGGTCTGCTAGTATTGAGTCCGTCCTTACCCTGCAAAAGAATTTAGTGTCATTCGGGGACGAATGTTCCTAAGGGGGGATAATGTAAGACTCTGGAAGTTCAATGACATGGACAAGAGCTTAGACTATTGAATAATAGTTACAAAATGTTTCCAGAACTATATTAATATTAAAAATTCATTTAGAAAAGGTTAGAGCGAAAACTATAAAGAAAGACTTTGACGTCCGAAAACTAGCTAAATTGAACTAGTTGACGTCCCTATGTTTTGTGAAGCTTTGGGAGTGTCAAATGAAGTCAAAAACTTGTAAAAACACATTATATAGGTAATATGTAGTAAAAAGGGTCCAAACGTCCGGTATCATCACCCCAAGGACCACCCAAGGGTCCTTAAGGAGGACACCAACATGGGCAGGCAGACTGCCAAAGCATCCTGCGAGCAGGCAGATTTTGAGGGGCTGCTACGCGACGCGCAGCCCACACGAGGCCTACTGCCTCAAGCAATTTCAAAACCAAAAATTAGGTTTCAGCCTCGCGATGTGGAGCTGACACGAGGCTCACTACCTTGACCCAAAATTAAGAAAAAAGATTTGGAATTGGCCCCGCGACGCGCAACCAGTTCCTAGATTCGTTTAAGTCATAATTTAGGTAATTTAGTTTCACAAAAAGACCCATTTAAGTGAAGGGTATTTTGGGTATCATATGGAAGGACTTTATAATGATTTTAGGTTTGTTTTAGACAACCTTTACACACTTTAAATAAGATCAAAAGAATTCCTCCCATCTCTCTCAAGAACTCTCTCTTTCCCAAACTCCATTGAAGAAAAAGAAAAGCTTAAACAGGAAGACGAAGACTTCAAGGTTTTCAATATAAATTCGTGGATTATTCGTCAATAAGGTCCTTTAAAAAATGGCTTTAAAGAATTCAACTCCAAGGGTTTTTACTCTACAAAATGGGTTTTCTTCCTAACTCTAGATTTACGATTTTTGATGAAGTATAGTGATTTTCTACGGCTATTTATGTATGTATTATTGGGTATTTGACTTGTAATGTTTGAATTTCGTTTGAAGCATGTTCCTCTTATAAATTATAGTTTCGATTGGATTATATCTACAATTTGATTACATATAAACGTTGTGATTTGAACTATGGCTTGAATGAACTTTTAAATGACCCTTTCCCTTATGCTTAACTATAAATTGTTCTTGTATACCACTTGAAGAGTTGGTATTGGTTATGTTATTGACTATTTCACTATGTTGTTGGATGATTGTTATGTATTAAAGATAAATCCTTGATAAAGGTTCTTGGAAGCAATGGGTAAGTCTTCTAAAGTCGTGATTACTCTATGATGTTGATGTTAGCCTATAAATGAGTTTACAATGCTATTGAAGTATGTATCATGATTCTTTGTATATATGTTTGTCTATGAATATGTTAAATGTGAGATCATGATAAGTATATGATAATTCAAGTGATGATGTTTATCTAGTGTGCCTTACACACTATGATTATAATATGTTAATCTCACAAATGAAGGGTTATGATTAAACGAAATTCTCATCTAAACCTAAAGAGATTATGATCATGTTTATACAAGGAGTTAAGCTCTTATGACTTATGATAAGATTTATGAATAAATGATGACTTAAAGGTATACACAAAGCGACTTAAGCTTAGCACCGATGGACTAGATATGAGAGGTGTGAATTCCCTAGTTTGAACGTAGGTTCACAATAACTCTCATGAGATAGAGGTTGCCATGTAATATTGAACTATGCGTCTCTAATGTATCTCCTAGTTCTTGAACTATGTTGCCACCATATGATACTAGCTAGTGGATCCACCTAGAAAGCTATGTCATGTTTGGTTCTACTTTTTCCGGTAAACCACCTTTTTGGTGTGGGTTTCATTACACCAGATACCATGTTTAGCTCACATGGTATAATGTCGGTATAGGTTATTATTCCCTCAAGTAAAATGAAAGACAAGTAAATGTAGATTGACTAGGGTAAATTAAGGAGTATACTTAATATAGATAGGGTCATGGGACCTAGACACTGCACAAGTTGACTGTAAGAGAAGTTCTAGGAGATTGTTCTTATGTAATGTGAAAACATGAAATGCAAAACGCTTATGATATATGATGTTAATCTTATGTGATGTTGGGTATGTTCATGAACATGTTATTGGTATATATTGTTATATGTGGTGATGGCTACTACTTATATATGTTGTATGAAGTAAAGCTTTACTTATAGTCTCCTATCTTGTTTACTTGGTTATGTCGGGTTATGAGGCTTCACATGATCATTGCACTTGTAAGCTTGGGATGAGATCATTGGTAAGTTTTTTGCATGTTAAGTTGTTATACACTATTGAATATGAAATGTTAATATGACTTTATGAGATTATGTCTTTGACTATGACCATGCTTTATGTTGATTGTGATCCTTATCTTGTATATGCGCTATTGTATGTGCAATAATGGTTTTCAAATGACTTAGCATGATTTCCAAAGAAATGGACCTTTTCATTCATGTCTATAAATGTATATGTGCATATACCCATACTTAGTACATGTGGTATACTAACCCCTTACTTTATATAACTAAAAATGTTGGGTCCGACCATTGAAGATTAAAAAGGTCGATTGAAGAAACTTGGAACTCTTTCTCCTAGTGTTGGTAGGTCCTCATGTTTGGGGATGCGATCTTTTCATAATTCTAGCTTATGAAGACTTTCGTAGTTTTTAAGAATTCTCTTTATTCCGTTTTATGTTCTTTTAATTCTATTGTAGTAAGGCCTATATGGCATATTAAAATTTTATTGGCTAAGTCCAACTTATACTCTTTAGATGGTTTTTATGGGAGACAAGTTTTAGAATAACGTATGTTTGTTAACATGTTACTACAAGTAAAGCCTAAGTAAGCTTCTATTTGAGATGTCTAAGTATACCTCAATATGTACATATGTATGAATGTTGTTTATTTTTACACAAATTTTAACTGATGACATGTTATGACGAACGCTAAGGGCTAGTCTGAGGCCTCTGAGATGACGACGACGACGGTTGCATCAAGGGGTTGCTCTTCGGATGTGACACTAGTCATAGGGTTCTCTCATTAGCTAGCATACTTCTCAACCACCTTATATGGTTCAACACCCATCTTCCCTCCTTAGGAGCAAGTCGACACAAAAGACTCCAATCAACATAAGGGAAACAATGGGGCATTTCTCTATTAACAAGGCTACATCATTCTTTCACTATTTACCACTTTTCTCCTAAAAATTTCAAGACTATTTCGTCACATTACCTATCCTCATACATAACAAAATATAACCCTCTTTAACAAGGGAACTCTATTCAACTCTAACATCTCTTAACAAGCTAGAACCATATCATATCATAACTTCTTAACATAATAATCTCAATTCTCATGTATCACATATATAGCCACAAATGGCATCACATTACGTTATATCTAGTTTCACCTTCACACATACTCATCAAGCCATAAAACCAAAGTAAGCATCCAAACTCACCTTTTCTCCCTCAAGCTTTGAGACATCATTCTTTCCAAGCAATCACATCTAAAAGAGCACCGGACAAGGAAACATAAGAGAGAAATCATATAGAGCTATGTGCTATGGCACGCCACAAAAGTAGTGAAGAAAGTACAACTCTATTGTCCTATAGAATCTCACTCATAGATGTGTTGGACTCACCACCGAAGAACGAGATTCAATTATACGTGGCATCAAGAGACTTTGGACCCCAAATCCACATTTAAAACCTTATGCTCTGATAGAAAGTTTGTCATGGCCGGGGAGCACCCCTAATAAGTAGCACGGCGTACATGACCTCTCGGAGGTCTTGTACAAGCCCTTAGACATCTTTCATTGCATAATCGTAATAAATATAGAGGAAAATTTAAAAAATTTCTTAGAACATCATATGCTAGAATCATTACTTCATATATATATATATAAAATATCATAAGTACATAAGCATATTGTAAGTCTCTTTGTCATCTTAAGACACAACTCAATAGAGTAGAATAGGGACACGACCCTTAACAACATAAGATAATATTCTAAACTATTACATCAACTTAAAGAAACATCTTGACATAGAAACCCTTGAATCACAAGCGTTCCTTTACTTGAACTTAAGAGATCTACCCATGCTCTTCTTTTAGGAGACATCCTCTATCCATCAACACCTACACTTTGTGTAAAAAGATGAAGAATAATTGTATTAGTACAAAAATACACTAAGCATGGCAAACATGAAAAAATATGCATTTAAAGAGGACATTTCATTTGAAATCATGCAACATGTCATTTAGTAAACTTCATGAACATAGGCACATTTAAGAACAATATAGACCAAATACATTAAATATACATGGATACTAATAATAATACCACTTAAACCATTTATCATACTTTGAGGCATATTCAATACATAAACTAAATTACTTATCTTATATCTTACTTCTTTCATCAAGTAACCCTCAAGTGTACTTAGTACCATGTATCACTTTGAGGTCACCTTACAATAGTCTATCATAGATATGGTTCATAAAACTAACCACATATATTCACAAGTCATAAACACCTATGGACATAAGGACCATAATCTAAGACAACTCCTAAGTAACACTAGTGCCATGTGTATGTAGTATCCCATCAGACTACTTCACTAAGTGTACCTAATAAGTCACCCTAGACTAGGCACAACATACTAAACAAGTCATTGCACTTCTATTTATCACTATACATAAGGCACACAATTCATAGCATCATATAAGGAGTCTTTCATTTTCAAAAACCTTACTCATAACTCATTTAGTTCATACCATAAGTAAACAACCCTAACAACTCCTTCACAAGCTTACTTGTGCAATATACACATTGAGTCCCATACCCCCACATATACTAACTCCCATTTAGAAGTCATAAGGCAATTCACATACATAATAATAATTTATATCTTAACATAGCAAATTCACTTTAAAATGCATTCATACAATTCATACATAACACACATAAGTCTTACTTACATACATGTACAAATCTTATCATTTCTTGATGTTAATGCATGGGTAGTGGCCATAATCCTACCTATAATAAGTAATCCTCTCAAACAGTTGTGATTAGAGTTCATAATATTATCTTAGATCATTTCTTACTTTGGGAGACTTAGCCATAACTGACGAGGACCATGAGATCTACATGGAATTCAGTGTTCTCCTCCCACACCGAAAAGAGAGGGTTAACACTTGCCTAAGGTGTAACCAATCATACATAGATATATAGGTGGTATCCACAAGATATAACCTACTGGGGCACGTAGTTATGAAACATGGAGATTTCTTCCACAAACCTTTACTTACTAGAGTGGAGGTTTCCATCTCAGGAGACAACCTCTATGTTGGGAACCCGGACTTGCTAAATGTTAAGGTTCTCTTGTGGGAAGCCAAACTTATTAAACGTGAAGCCCCCACTCTAACTTTTAGTGTTCACTCAATGCTAGGCTCTAACTCCTATTTTAGATATATTTAGGCCTTTACTTTATTCATTCATAAAGAATGCTTTAGGAGCTTTCTCCTTAATACGTCATATAGATCAAAGGATTCTAAGATGAGAATGTACTTTCATCATGTGAGAATGTCCTTTCACATAATCATACAATCATACATCATGTGTGTGCGCATACCATGTCAGATCTACATTCACATAGCACATTTAATCACAAATTTCATAACTTCATTAATCATATACCTCACATGCATAGAAAATAGGTAATGATGCATAGGAGAACTATCCTTTCCTTGGTCATCATGAGTCTATCCTATTCATAGTCATCCATGAAGTGTGTGTGTACATTGGTCAACATGATCACATAATGCCTATAGCATAACCTTGACGAAACCACCCTCTCAAGATCACAACACATGTACCAAATTCCTCAAGCCTCATGTCATACACACATATAGAGTATTAAGGACTATAGACTACACACACTCACATTACATTATCTGAGATAAAAAAATATTCATTTTTACAATAGAAGTCTCATAGTATACTTTGATCACACATTCAAATAGGATTCATATAGGTATAGGTCGTGCTACAAGAATATTCATCATCATTAGCCATATAGACCACTCCTAACCCTAATATGATAATCACATATGCACAAAATCATTGACACACCTAAATCATGCAACTAGTGTGGAAGACTATTCATATAACATCAATTAACTTAGAATATGATATTAGAATCAAGGCTAAATCCTTCAACGTCCTAAACATTAGATCATCATATCAATTGATCTTGCATATAATTCCTTCAAGGCCATGATCATCACACATAATCATTCACAAGAATGTAAACACCGCCACCATAAGTTTACCATACAACACAATGCCAATCAAGGCCAATTTAATATACATTCCAAGCTAAATAAGAAGAAATAAGTCAACTTACCAAATCTCCAAGATAATTATTATATTTATCAATTCTTCACAATTCATAATAAGTTGATATATATATAAGAATAGGATTAGTCAATATGCTATAATCTAATAACAATTGAATCATAAACTAGTCAAGAACACAAGACTCATAACATATCATAATTTGAGGTGATAAAGAGATAATAAGTTCTTCTTGGAATTGGATAAGAAATCATGTGAAACCATATATTTATCACATATTAAACATTAGAATGCTTTTTAAATAACTTTAACAGTTAACCCATGTCTAGATTGAAAGATAGGATTTTTGACTTATAATCATATTTGAAAAAGCTTTGAAAGGACTCCGTAGATTAATGTTTATCTAAAGATGAATCATTAACATACCTTAAACATTAGAAATCCCACGAAATTACAAGTAGAAATCTCCAAGATTCCACCTCCATAGATTGTTCTTGAGCTTGATCTGCAATGAGTTTTGGAGAGCTTGATTTCAGAGGGAAAAATTAGATTTGAAGAATGAGTTCTAATTTAGGTTAAAGGATTATATTGTCACGACCGGAATCTAGAACCCAAATGAGACCGACGTCGTTGACCTCTCAGAGGTCGCAGACAAGCCTACATACGTCATTCTTACTTCATCTAGGTTAATTTTAGCGGAAAATTTGAAACTTTTTGTTTCTTATGCATAAAGGTCATTCTACTTACATTCATAGTGTTCACCATCAACCATCTAACATTAACATTATCAACTGAAAGAAATAGTTCAATACCGCATTAAATGTATAATTGCAAAAATGGCACCAATACAATGTCTGAAATAAAAATGGTAAGAAACACTAGTGGAACATACTCCACTAGCTAAAGCCTACATCTAAGATAGATAGTAACGGTAGACATCCTCGAAAACATATGGGCCTACCAAGTCCGGATGAAAGCTCCAAGTCCGAATAGCTGCAACGTCAACCTGTAAGCTCTAGCGTCCACCTGTACCTGCACCTAAAAATATAGAGTTGTATGGAATTAGTACACACTTGTACTAAGTATGGGTATATGCAAGCACACACCAAGGACATGCATGAGTAAGAATAACTCTTTCCTAACAACATGATTATGAAAAGTCAAGTCAGTGGACTTGCTAAATTGGGAAAGTGAGTGAGCTTTCCAAATTTAGATTAGGAAAGTCAATAATCTTTCCAAATTTGGATTAGGAAAGTCAGTGAGCTTTCCAAATTTGGATTAGGAAAGTCATGCCGTGAGAGTAACATGCATCATCATACTTATCATATTGCACACAGCACATAACATCTTACACATAACACATATCATATTGCATATAACACATAACATCTTTCATATCATTCATTCATATGCCATGAGACCTTGGAATCATGGACTTGACATTAAGACTTCCCAAAATGAGGGCTCAACATATGGTACCTCAACTAGGGAGTCTTCTTTAGCAAACACAGAGTCTACTTCATTCATTCATACGTACTTCGTTTCATTCATTCATAAGCTAGTGTAAACACCAGCTATACCTAGGATGTAGTTTAAGACTCTCATCGGGTTTGCTGTGCATTGATTAAGAATAACCTAGTGTCATTACTTGAGTCTAGCTCACCTCTTTCTTATCCTATCCTATCACCTATGGTATCATTCATTTAATTATGTGCATCATTTGAGGCTGGCCTCATTCATTCATTGGGAACTTTAACTTTAACCGACATAGATCATGTGAGCATCATGAAATCCAGTGTCTCCCCCACACCAAAAAGAGGTGGAATCACCGGCCAAAGTGACCCAAAACATGCTAGCGTACAAGGGAATTGAACCCCGCCAGATCCCTAAATTGGCAGTATAGGTTTGAAGACTAGGAGATATAAGGAGAACCATACCAGTCATGCCGGACAGTCTCATCTCATAAGAGTTACGTGAACCTCCGCCCTTTCCGAAAGAAGGCATCACCGCTCATACCTAGTCTATCGGCGCTAAGTATAATGTTCCATTTCATTCAACTCATACGTCATGGAAGCTGGCTTCTACTATCACGACATCATAGCTCAATAGATGATTTCTCATCTCATCATTAGTAGTAAGTATACATTATTCTCAATACTTTCGTTAGATTGTTTATAGAGACTGGTCTCTTCATTAACTTTACACTCTCATAGGTGAGTACGTTTTGGTAACACTTACTTAGGCTCATTTGAGATTGCTCTTATCTTTCACATTAGCCTCTTATCATGTTGTCACCACATTCATTAACATAAGCACATTTGATCTTCATAATTACTCACCCTTTTTACGTGAATGTTCATTTCATCATATGCCAATGCACTTGACCATTTTTGTGTTTCACACTCTTACTTAACCCTTCTAGGGTTTCATCATTTCATTAAATAATATTCATTTCATCATATGCCAATACACTTGGCCATTTTGTGTGTTTTACACTCGTACTTAACCCTCCTAGATTTACATCATTTCATTACATACATCTTAGGTTCACTTATTTTTTTAAACGTATGCTAGACTTATGGGTCTATACATACAAGTTATGATGCTTCGTTCATAGTTCCTTTAAGTTATTCATATCTTCCTAAGATTATGTGGTACCAGACTTATGCATCTTGTATTTATGCCAAGATCTAGATTTCGATCTAAGTAGGTAGCATTATTCTTGAATATTTAATTCACATATGACTTATTTATCAATACGAAATTTGGGCAAGGGAACCCGGTTTCGAATCCCTTGAACTACACTTTGCCATTTTCCTTAAATTTTAATTTTTTGTGTCCCTTGGCTTGGGGATCCAGGTTCGATCCCCAATGCCCACATTAATTTTTTTTTCTTTCTTTTTCTTCTCTTTTAAACCTGCTACAGCTTACTGAGGGGCGTGGGATCAATTCCCCACGACCCCATAATTTTTAATGAATTTTTTTAACCTTCTCTTACGCTCCTATTTCGCTACTGACCAAGGGGTTGTGGGATCGATCACCCACAGCCCCCTTTTTTTATTTATTTAATTTACTGCAGGCGTTGAGCGGCGTGGGATCGATTCCCCACGACCCCTTTTTTTTTTCTACATTCGTTGAGGGCGTGGGATGGATTCCCCACGACCCCATATATAGTTTTTTAATTAGTAGGGGTCTTCCGTGTTGTGGGATCGAAACCCCACAACAACATTTCATTTTATTCCCTTTTTCCCTTGCGAATTTCGCTGACCCCAGCCCCAGATCGAGCCCCGCCTAACACATTCCTTTTTGTTTATTAATTAAGGTTGCCTTAGTAAGGTCCTGGGTTTGATCCCTATAGACCTCACTTATTTATTTTTTTGTTTTTTGACGTCCAAAATTTCCAGATTCTTTCTAAAGCCTATTTCCAGGTTTTGGAAATTTATTCCACGATTTTTCTGCACCTTTTTCATCAAATTACACATTAGTTCTTAGGGAAATTTCATGGTTCATTTATAACTTTTTAGGTGCATTTTCATGGATTCGTTTAGCCAAGAGTTTCTCACTCAATCCATCCACATAAAATTTCATATGAACATCACGACTTACCTCAGTTTATGCACGTAAAAATACAACCATAATACATTAAAATTATTGGAGCACCAAACAGAGAACATTAGTCACGGTTACATCCTTGCACACACATGCACATAGTTTCGAAAACACATAGGTTGTCATTCATACAATTTCAAACACACAAACATGAACATATTCATCACGAAAACATAACACACGCCTAATATCTACCAGCAAACATACCCAACCTAAGAATCATTGGGAGCTAGTGACAGGGACATGCAACGGGGAACAACCCTAGTTTTCGGACTGAATATTCTGAACCTTAAGGGGTCTCTTAGGAAAGGGACCAAGAAAGAAGAGAACCCATACCTTATATGACGTTCAAACCTCGACTTGCTGCCCAAATTATTCTCCAAAGATCACGTCCAAATCCCCTCAAAGTCAACACCAACTTGACGGACAAACTTCTCTTTGCCTACGTGATTGATTTTCGTCTGTTTTCTTATATTTTCGTTGTGAGTTCTTCAAGTGTGAAGAACTTTTATTTACCTACTGTTTTTGAAGTTATTTGGCAGAGAGAATTGTGAGTGAGAGTGATAGAGACGTGAGAGAGAGAGATGAGCGTGGGAGAGAAGAGTTTTCTTAGGCTTAGGACTCTAGTTTAGGACTTAGTCAAATAAGGTTTTATTTAATTATTAAAAAACTGATTTCCTTTAATTTTAAATCAGCTAATAAATAATAAATATGAATTAATTACATTAATTTACCAACTTAAATTAAAAACACATTTAATTCATTGCTTCCACCTAGGTTCGAACCCGGGTGGAGCAAGACTTCACTTGAAGAGCCAATTTTCGGCCCTCTCTCCCCAAAATACCCCTCCACCTTATTAATTAAATAATTAATCATATAGTTAGGGTAATTACGATACTACCCTTAGCCTGGAAAAAGACCACTTTACCCCTAGACTCTCGAAAACTATGATTTTCCCTTTTTAAGTCTCGTAAAGACTCATTCGAGTAAATCTTCGTATTCGAGAGCCCTAGATGGTTGGACCCAACCTTTTCAAGCTCAACTAACTCCCCAAGTTAGTTCGCTTGGCTGTAGCAAGGGTTCCGAGGTCTGGTTCTACGCGCATCAATCCGTGTGAACCCTGATCTAATCATAGGCATTCTTGACACATTAAGCATTACTTATCATACCCATTTTTAGGGTTTTTACATTATCACTTCTTAGGAACATTCTTCCCCGAATGACACTACTAACTATCTAGCGTAATGCCAGTCAGATCATAACATAGCTACTATATACAATCAAGCAATAGCAACAAAGAATGGAGAGATAAGGAAACTTAGACTTAAAAGTACAAAGTCTAACCTCAAGAGCTGAAGAGATGAGGGTAGCGGGATCTCATGTCGGCCTCGGCCTCCCACGTAGCACCCTCAACAAGATGATTACTCCATAATACCTTCACTGTGGCAATCTCCTTATTCCTCAGCCGCTTGACCTATCTGTCTAAGATCTCAACAGGTACCTCCTCGTAGGACAAGTCTCATGGACCCCCAAACCTTTCACAGGTAGAATCGATGCTGGATCACCTAGGCACTTCTTTAACATGGATACATGAAAGACTGGATGGAATGAAGCTAGCTCCGCAGGCAATGCCAACTCATAGGCCACCTCACCCACACGATGTAGGATCTCATATGTACCAACATACCTCGTACTCAACTTTCCCTTCCTGCAAACCTCATCACCCCCTTCATAGGTCATATCTTCAGATACACTTGGTCACCAACATCAAACTCTAAGAGCCATTTTCTGTTATCTGCATATGACTTCTGCCGACTGTAAGCAGTAGCCAACCTGTCCCTAATCACTCTGACCTTCTCTAAGGCCTCATGACTGATCTCTGGACCAAAAATAGATGACTCTCCAACCTCTAACCACCCAACTGGAGACCTACACCTCCTACTAACAATGCCTCAAACGGTGCCATCCCAATGCTGGAGTGATAGTTATTATTATACAAGAACTCTATCAAAGGCAGATGGTCATCCCAGCTACCCCTGAAGTCAATCACACATGCTCTCAACATGTCCTCCAATGTTTGAATGGTCCGCTCTGCCTGCCCATCAGTCTGAGGATGAAAGGCAGTACTAAGCTTTACCTGCGTGCCCAAGCTCTTCTGGAAAGATTTCCAGAAATGTGAAGTAAACTGAGCTCCTCTATATTAAATGATAGACAAAAGAATCCCATGCCATCTCACAATCTCATCAATATAGAGTCTCGCATAATCCTCGGCTCTGTAAGTAGACTTTACAGTGATAAAGTGGGCAGACTTAGACATCCTGTCCACAATAACCCATATGGAGTCATGCTGTCTCCTAGTCCTCGGAAGACCAACCAAAAAGTCCATATTAATGGCCTCCCACTTCCAAGTTGGAACCTCAATAATCTGAGTAAGACCGCCAGGCTTAAGATGTTCTGCCTTAACCTACTGACGATTAGGACACTTGGCCACATATTCTACAATGTCCTTCTTCATGCCATCCCACCAATAAATCTGCTTAAGATCATGATACATCTTGGTAGAACCTGGATGTATGGAATATCTGGAACCATGGGCCTCTGCAACAATCCTTGTCCGCAAATCATCCACATCTAGTACACACAGCCTGTCCTGATACCTAAGTATGACGTCACCTCCCAAAGCGAAAGACTCATTCATCTTTATCAACACTGAGTCCTTCAGCTCCATCAACACAGGATCGAGATGCTGCCCTGCTTGACGTCAACTACTAAGGATAATTCAGAACTAGGATTAACTAAACACCCCCACTAGTAGAGTCAACCAATTGCACACCCAGTCTGGCCAGTCTGTGTACATCTTTCGCCAACTCTTTTTTCTCATCCTCAACATGGGTTGTACTTCCCATGCTCATCCTGCTCAAAGCATCAGCTACAACATTAGCCTTACCTGGATGGTAGTGTACATTCATATCATAGTCCTTCAACAGCTCCAACCATCTTCGCTGACTTAGATTTAACTCCCTCTGAGTGAACACGTACTGGAGACTTTTGTGGTCTGTGAACACATCCACATGCACTATGTACAAGTAGTGCCTGCACAGCTTCAGTGCAAACACCACAGCTTCCAACTCCAGGTCATGAATGGGATAATTCTTCTTATGAACCTTGAGCTGTCTGGACGCATAAGCTATCACCTTACCAACCGGCATAAGAACACAACCCAAACCAACCCTAGATGCATCACAATAAACAGTGTAATTCTCACCACACTTAGTCAAAGTAAGCACCGGGGCTGAAGTGAGTCTGTCCTTGAGCTCCTGGAAACTCTTCTCACAAGTCTCCGTCCATTAAAACTTGGCCTTCTTCTTAGTCAAAGCTGCCAGTGGGGCAGCAATGGAAGAAAAGCCCTCCACGAACCTGCGGTAATAACCAGCAAATCCCAGAAAGCTACAGATGTCAGTAGGAGGAAGAGGTTTTGGCCAGTTCTTCACAGCCTTAGTCTTCCTGGGGTCCACCTCCACACCCTTATCGGACACAACATGACCCAGGAAGGTCACTGATCTAAGCCAAAATTCACACTTGCTGAATTGGGCATACAGTTGATGTTGTCTAAGTACCTGCAAGGTTAGTATCAAATGTTGTTCATGCTCTTCCTTGGTCCTAGAGTAAATGAGGATGTCATCAATGAATACTATGACGAAAGAATCAAGGTATTCATGGAAGACTCGGTTCATGAGGTCCATAAATGCAGCATGTGCATTCGTGAGACAAAATGACATAACTAAGAACTCATAATGACCATAACGGGTACGAAACGCTGTCTTTGGGATAGCTCCATCCCTAACCCTAAGCTGATGATACACTGAACGAAGATCAATCTTAGAGAAGAAACTAGTCCCTTGGACCTGATCGAACAAATCATCTATTATGGGAAGTGGATACTTATTCTTTATAGTGACTTTGTTTAGCTGCCGATAATCGATACACATTCTAAGGGTTCCATCCTTCTTTTTCACAAACAACACAGGAGTGCCCCAAGGGGATATGCTCGGCTGAATGAAACACTTATCAGTGAGATCTTTTAACTGCAGCTTAAACTCTTTGAGTTCAGCTGGAGCCATTCTGTAGGGAGGAATTGAAATTGGTTTAGTATCGGGTTCTAAGTCGATACCAAAGTCAATCTCTCGAGGGGGAGGGACTCCAGGCAAATCATCAGGAAATACATCTAGGAACTTTTTCACTACAGGCACTGAGTCTATGGAAGGAATGTCATGATCTAAATCATTAACACTCACAAGATGACACAATAACCCCTTGGAAATCATCTTATTGGCCTTAAGGTTCAAAATTAAGGGATTAGGACGACTCGAGTTGTACCCCTCCCAGACTAGCTCTTCTTCATTAGGGAAACGAAATCTCACCACTCTACTATGACAATCCAAACAAGCATAACAACTGTGAAGCCAGTCCATGCCAAGAATAACATCAAAATCATGCATGGGTAACTCAACCAAGTCTGCACACATAGTCTTACCACTTACAACTATTGGGCAACCCTTGTATACTCTATCAGTTCTTACATTTTCTCCTAACGGTGTACTAACCACTATAGGATCATGCAGAACTTCAGGCAATATCTCAAAAGTGAGAGAAACCAAAGGAGTTACAAAGGAAAGCGTAGACCCTAGATCAAGTCAAGCATAAACAGAAGTTGAGAATACTTGCAGCATACCTGTGACCACATCAGCGGACTTCTCCTGCTCCTCCCTGCCCTTCAGGGCATAGAACCTGTTCCTCTTAGGAGGCTCGGCTACTGCTGCCCCCTATGGATTAGGCCTAGGCGGAGCATTAACTCCAGCCAAACCTCTGTTCTGTGGGCAGTCTCTAACCATGTGCCCACTCTTACCGCAACCGAAGCAGGCATCAGTGCCCTGTTTGCACTCTCTACTGTGAGCACGACCACACTTAGCACAATTCTTTCTGGGACGCTGCATCTCACATCCATTGCCCTTCTTGGGCTAAGGTCTGCCTCCTCTAGGTGTTGTACTCCTCTGAGAATTAGAGTTCCCAGAATTAGAGTTCCCAGAACTCTGCTGCCCCTTTTTGAACCTGGGCTGCTCACGGACGCCAAAATTATTTCTGTGGCCTCATGGCTGGAACCTGCCTGATCTTGAGGCTTAGGCCTCCTAGCATCATGAACTCCCCTCTTCTTGCGGCTGTCCTCTACCTGCTAGACATGCACCATCAACCTTGAGAGGTCCATGTTATCATGGAGCATCGCAGACCGACACTCCTCCTCCAGATCTCCGTTGATTCCTGTGAGGAACCTGCTCATCTCATCCCTACTATTAGATACAAGGGAAGTAGCATACCTGGATAGTTTAACAAACTTCAGTACTCATCTCATCCTTGCTGTTATATACAAAGGAAAGTAGCATACCGGGATAGTTTAACAAACTTCAGGGAATACTCCCTGACTGTCATTGATCTCTGCTTAAGGTTGATAAACTCCTCAACCTTTGCTTCCCTCATCTCCGTGGGAAAGAATCTCTCCAGGAAGGCTGTCTTAAACAGCTCCCAAGTGATCAGAACTCCGCCCAAAGCTCGGCTATCCTGCCACATCTTGCACCAAGTCTGTGCAACATCCTTGATTTGATAGGAAACCAACTCTGCTTTCTCAGTGTCTGTGGCCCCCATAGCCACCAGAATCTTATGCACCTCGTCCACAAACATCTGGGGGTCCTCTGAAGTCTTAGACATGTGAAAATAGGAGGCTTCATCCTCGTGAAGTCTTTCAGCCTGTCAGCCATGCTAAGAACCGCTGGGTTCTCCCTCTGAACATTCTGCCAGTTGACCTGGACGGTCATAGCCTGGGCCTGCATAGTGATGGCCTGTGCCATCTAGGCCAGAGATGCCCGCACCTACGCATCAGTCAACCCAGCTGGGTTAACCGGCATAGCCACTCCTTCAGCTGGAGCCTGGGGTGGAACCTCATTGTCCCTAGCAGCTGCACCTCCTCTCCTCTGACCAATATTCCTCCTAGTATTCATTCTCTGAAAATAATAAGAATTGATGTTAGAGACGCTCATAACACCAAGAAATCAGACATTAGGAAAAGCACGATAAGATCAGAAGAAGGGAAATTTTCCTACGCATCATGCAGTATCTAGTTCAGGATAGTGGTGCATTTCACTACCATGACTTAGAAACTACTCAATGTGGTTGATGTGAACTTATTATGCTTGGAATTTAACCTAGTGCTCTGATACCAACTTTGTCACGACCAGAATCTAGACCCCAGACGAGACTGGCGTCGTTGACCTCTCACAGGTCGCAAACAAGTCTACATACGTCATTCTTACTTCATCTAGGTTAATTTTAGCGGAAAAATTGAAACTTTTTGTTTCTTATCATGCATAAAGGTCATTCTACCTACATTCATAGTGTTCACCATCAACCATCTAACATTAAGATTATTAACTGAAAGAAATAGTTCAATACTGAATTAAATGTATAATTGCCAAAATGTCACCAATACAATTTCTGAAATAAAAACGGAAAGAAACACTAGTGCAACATACTCCACTAGATAAAGCCTACATCTAAGCTAGATAGTAACGGTAGACATCCTCGAAAGCATGAGGGCCTACCAAGTTCGGATGAAAGATCCACGTCCGGATAGCTGCAACGTCAACCTGTAAGCTCTAGCGTACACCTATGCCTGCACCTAAAAATATAGAGTTGTATGGAATTAGTACACACTTGTACTAAGTATGGGTATATGGAAGCACACACCAAGGACATGCATGCGTAATAATAGCTCTTTCCTAACAACATGATTATGGAAAGTCAAGTCAGTGAACTTGCCAAATTGGGATTAGGAAAGTGAGTGAGCTTTCCAAATTTGGATTAGGAAAGTTAGTGAGCTTTCCAAATTTGGATTAGGAAAGTCAGTGAGCTTTCAAAATTTGTATTAGGAAAGTCATGCCATGAGAGTAACTTGCATCATCATACTTATCATATTGCACACAGCACATAAGATCTTACATATAACACATATCATATTGCATATAGCACATAACATCTTTCATATCATTCATTCATATGCCATGAGACCTTGGAATCATAGACTTGACATTAAGACTTCCCAAAATGAGGGCTCAACATATGGGACCTCAACTAGTGAGTCTTCTTTAGTAAACACAGAGTCTGCTTCATTCATTTGTACCACTTCGTTTCATTCTTTCCTAAGCTAGTTTAAACACAAGCTATACCTAGGATGTAGTTTAAGACTCTCATCGGGTTGCTGTGCAATGATAAAGAATAACCTAGTGTCATTACTTGAGTCTATCTCACCTCTTGATTATCCTATCCTATCACCTTCGGTATCATTCATTTCATTATGTGCATCATTTGAGGCTGGGCTTATTCATTCATTGGGAACTTTTACTTTAACCGACATAGATCATGTGAGCATCATGAAATCCAGTGTCTCCCCCACACCGAAAAGAGGTGGAATCACCGGTGAACCCCACCAGATCCCTATATTGGCAGTATAGATTCGAAGACTAGGAGATATAAGGAGACCCATACCCGGCATGCCGGACAGTCTCATCTCATGAGAGTTACGTGAACCTCCGCCCATTCCGAAAGAAGGTATCACCGCTCATAGCTAGTCTATCGGTGCTCAGTATAACGTTCCATTTCTTTCAACTCATACGTCATGGAAGCTGGCTTCTAGTATGAGGACATCATAGCTCGATAGATGATTTCTCATCTCATCATTACTATTAAGTATACATTATTCTCAATACTTTCGTTAGATTATTCATAGAGACTAGTCTCTTCATTAACTTTAAACTCTCATAGGTTAGTACGGTTTCGTAACATTTACTTAGGCTCATTTGAGGTTGCTCACATCTTTCACATTAGCCTCTTATCATGTTGTCACCACATTCATTAACATTAGCACATTTGCTCTTCATAATTACTCACCCATTTTTACGTGAATGTTCATTTCATCATTTGCCAATGCACTTGGCCATTTGTGTGTTTCACACTCTTACTTAACCCTTCTAGGGTTTTATCATTTCATTAAATAATATTCATTTCATCATATGCCAATACACTTGGCCATTTAGTGTGTTTTACACTCGTACTTAACCCTCTTAGATTTACATCATTTCATTACATACATCTTAGGTTCACTTATTTTTTTTAAACATATGCTAGACTTATGGGTCTATACATACAAGTCATGATGCTTCATTCATAGTTCGTTTAAGTGATTCATATCTTCCTAAGATTATGTTGTACAAGACTTACGCATATTGTATGTATGCCAAGATCTCGATTTAGATCTAAGTAGGTAGAATTATTCTTGAATATTTAATTCACATATGACTTTTGTATCAATACGGAATTTGGGCAAGGGAATCCGGTTTCGAATCCCTTAAACAACACTTAGCCATTTTCCTTATATTTTAATTTTTTGTGTCCCTTGGCTTGGGGATCCAGGTTCGATCCTCAATGGCCACTTTAATTTTTTTTTCTTTCTTTTTCTTCTCTTATAAACCTGCTACAGCTTACTGAGGGGCGTGGGATCGATTCCACACGACCCCATAATTTTTAATGAATTTCTTTAACCTTCTCCTATGCTCCTATTTCGCTACTGACCAAGGGGTTGTGGGATTGATCCCCCACAGCCCCCCCTTTTTTTTATTTAATTTACTACAGGCGTTGAGGGTCGTGGGATCTATTCCCCACGACCCTTTTTTTTTTATTTTTTGAATTCGCTGAGAGGCGTGGGATCGATTCCCCACGACCCCATATATATTTTTTTTAATTAGAAGGGGTCTTCCGTGTTGTGGGTTCGAAACCCCACAACAGCATTTCATTTTGTTCCCTTTTTCCCTTGCGAATGTGGCTGACCCCAGCCCCCAGATCGAGCCCCGCCAAACACATTCCTTTTTGTTTATTAATTAAGGTTTCCTTAGGGAGGTCCGGGGTTCGATCCCTACAGACCTCACTTATTTTTTTTTAATTTTTTTGACGTCCAAAATTTCCAGATTCTTTCTAATGCCTATTTCCATGTTCTGGAAATTTATTCCACGATTTTTCTTGCACCTTTTTCATCAAATTACACATTAGTTCTTAGGGAAATTTCATGGTTCATTTATAACGTTTTAGGTGTATTTTCATGGATTCGTTTAGCCAAATGTTTATCACTCAATCCAGCCACATAACATTTCATATAAACATCATGACTTACCTTAGTTTATGCACGTAAAAATACAACCATAATACATTAAAATTATTGGAGCATCAAACAGAGAACATTAGTCACGGTTACATCCTTGCACACACATGAACATAGTTTTGAAAACACTTAGGTTGTCATTCATACGATTTCAAACACACAAACATGAACATATTCATCACGAAAACATAACACACGCCTAATATCTACCATCAAAAATAGCCAACCTAAGAATTATTGGGAGCTAGTGATAGGGACATGCAACGGGGAACAACTCTAGTTTTCGAATTGAATATTCTGAACATTAAGGGGTCTCTTGGGAAAGGGACCAAGAGATAAGAGAACCCATACCTTTTATGACGTTCAAACCTCGACTTGCTGCCCAAAATCTTCTCCAAAGATCACGTCTAAATCCCCTCAAAGTCAACACCAACTTGACTGACAAACTTCTCTTTGCCTACGTGATTGATTTTCGTCTCTTTTCTTATATTTTCATTGTGAGTTCTTCAAGTGTGAAGAACTTTGATTTACCTACTGTTTTTGAAGTTATTTGGAAGAGAGAATCGTCAGTGAGAGTGATAGAGACGTGAGAGAGAGAGATGAGCGTGGGAGAGAAGAGTTTTCTTAGGCTTAGGAGTCTAGTTTAGGACTTAGTCAAATAAGGTTTTATTTAATTATTAAAAATATGATTTCCTTTTATTTTAAATAAGCTAATATATAATAAATATAAATTAATTACATTAATTTACCAACCTAAATTAAAAACGCATTTAATTCATTGCTTCCACCTAGGTTCCAAGACGGGTGGAGCAAGACTTCACTTTAAGAGCCAATTTTCGGCCCTCTCTCCCCAAAATGCCCCTCCACCTTATTAATTAAATAATTAATTAAATAGTTAGGGTAATTACGATACTACCCTTAGCCTGGAAAAAGACCACTTTACCCCTAGACCCTCGAAAACTATGATTTACCCTTTTTAAGTCCGGCAAAGACTCATTCGAGTAAATCTTCGTATTCGAGAGCCCTGCATGGTTGGACCCAACCTTTTCAAGCTCAACTAACTCCCCAAGTTAGTTCGCTTGGCTGTTGCAAGGGTTCCGAGGTCTGGTTCTACGCGCATCAATCCGTGTGAACCCTGGTCTAATCATAGGCATTCTTGACACATTAAGCATTACTTATCATACCCATTTTTAGGGTTGTTACATATATACTAACTTAAAATACCTAAAAACTCCTAAATAAAACTTCCATAGTCTAACTAGGAAGTGGAGTTAATTTCCCATTCACCCCTTAAATGGATAGCACGCTGGCAGTGCAGTTTCAGGAACAATGAACGTATATGGACAACAGGGCATTGATGGAGTGACAAGTCATCCTGTTGCTCCGTCGATGGTGATTGAGGCTAGCATTTTTGGGGATGAGATCACACTTCTAAGTGTTTATACATACCCCCAATTGAGGGGGCGTAGATCTGTCTACTAGGCTTCGTTTGCCAGGCGTAGATGGTCACTGCCAAAGCACTGTCTAAGCAGCCTTTGGTTCCACCTCAAGGACCCCTTAGATTTTCCTTGGGGAGTCGTGCCCGGATGTTTCCAATGTAAATACACTCATATACATGTTAGAGACTTCTCACATCAATTTTAACAAAAATAAACATGTAAAACATGCGAAGACACACATGCACGTTTCAAGGCTAACTTTCAAACGTCTCGGACGTTCTTAGGCGTTTGACCTCCAAATCACTTAAAATCAAATATACACACTATAAATCACTTAATTAACATGTTATTAACATTTTTAGGCCCAAGTGAGGCTCTAGTTACCTAAACTCATTTGAAAGGTCTTGACAACTCCATCCTTGGTGTCTAACCCTAGGGATGAGATTAGTCGGTTCTTGATCGGTGTTTCAGATATTGTGAAAGAAGAGTGTTTTATGGATATGATCTATGGTTACATGATTCTATCTATTCTTATGGTGTCAGATCAATCTATTGAAGACTCTAAACTTGGGAGGAGACATAGAGATGCTAAGAGGGGGAAAACCTATGAGCAACTTCAACAAATGTTTAAGAACAGATCCCCACATCGAGATGTTTCTTGTTCTCCTAAGACCAACAATGAGAGAGGTGGTGGTTCTCAAGGTGTTAAACATGCTTTCTACAATTGTGGGAAGCAACATTATAGGAAATGTTTAGCTGGTACTAGTGGGTGCATTGGTTGTGGAAAGGATGATGACAAGGTGAGAGATTATCCTACTAATGCTGATAGAGGAAGATAGGCCAAGAAATTTCCTCTTAATGCTCCGGATGTTGGATCACCAAAGACGAATCCCTTCTATGTTCTCCAAGCTAAGGCAAATTCGGATGAAGATGCTGGTAAGTTATAATTTTCTCTCTTGATTAGTGATGGGTTCCTTTTAAGTAGGGGAGTGTGATGAGTAGACGGGTTGTGATTGTTTTATATTCTCTTTTATTCTATCAAGCTTGAGAGATAGAACTTCGTAGTATCATGTTGCATTTGTTTAGGAGTCTAAGTGAAAATCAATATCATTGATCTCCTTGCATTGTGCATATCTTTTCATGAGGTTATGCTTATATCGTAAAATAATTTTATATGATTTTGTCTCTCATATTGTTATGCCTTTATGATAAATTTCTTAAATGTTGCATTAGTGAGCTAGTGAGCATGCCTTAGTGTGAAATATTTGGAATTTTTGCGTAATATTGTTTTCATGAGAAGTTTGCATATTTTGCATAAAAGTGATGTGTACGAGCAAGATAATATATGGAGAATGAAGTTCCTCTTATACGATATAATAAGGTAGAGTCTTATTGTCACTCCCCGAGCTACCCCTAAGACGCGGACACGGGACCTAGGACCACAAGTGATCCCAAGCTAACCCTACTGGCAAGATCATGAGCATACTAAAGAATATAACTGATGTTGAAGCTGAATCATAATCTGAAATGAAGAGATGGAGAATACCTATATTCTATAACTGAGATATTTGAAATACTGACGAGTTTAATACAAAAAAAATATTAACTCAATGCTAAGGTGAAACTAACTATGTATGAAAATAGGCTCTAAACTGACTAGAAAATCTGGGACAGGCCCCAACTAAGTCTAGCAAAAACTGCTAAAGGACTAAATACTAAAGACAAACTCATAATTATTGTCCTGGGAAAATGAGGACTCACCACTGAATCTACTGAACTGGAGATCGGAAAATGATCTAAGAGCGATCTTGATGCTGAGAACCTAAACCTACATCACGAGAAGATGTAGTGCACGTATGCGTTAGTATTTGAAGGTACTGAGCATGTAGGATAGAGTAAAGCTGAACTAAAACATAACTGAAAAAGCACAAACACAAGTTAAATATTCGGAACATCAAATACTGAATGTAGAGATAACTTAATGCAATGACCAATTTTTAACATGATGAAACTGAATACTGAATATATTGATAAATGTTCAATGCAATAGAGTCTCACTGAACTGTGGGAGCTACTAATGACCGATAATAAAACCGCATGAGCAAAATGTGGAGTCCAATGTATACGCTCCATCGAGAGTACCCAATATACCCTGCCAAAGGTATAAAGGCATGCTGGCATGATCACTAAACTAAAGCCCACATAGTGGACTTACAACCTACTTGGCTAGCAGTTCTGGGACTATATGGGTACGCTGAACCCTAATACAACTCGGTATAATGCTACTCCCAATGAATTTAAATGATTAAGATATTATGACTGAATTTATGTAAATACTGGATAACTCAAAATTGAACATGCAAATTATAAGTGCAACAATTTAATATGATAGTTATGCATTAATAACTGAGGCATGTATATCTTAAGTAAATGAAATATCTAACCTAGCATGTGTAATTAAAGAACTAGCAAAATGCATAGATAGGGTTATGAAATTCATGCAATACATTGAATAATAACTTCATAATCTGATTTGGATTATATATCTAACTAATTATTGATGATCTACTATAATTTCACAAACCCTAGGTTTAACCATGATAATAGAATCATGAACTGATAGAAAACGAGGGATCTAATGGGTGAAAAGAACCCACTAGTGAAATCCCACATACGTGGTGATGAAATCCACAGAGAAATATTTAGATTTTGGGGCTTGAATTGATGGAACCTTGTTGCATTTTTGAACTAGGGTTCTTGACCTTTTCTCCTTTCTTGCTTCTAATTTTCTAATTTTTTTTTATGATTTTGACTTATGTAAGTTCTTGTTATGTTTCTAGGCTTAAACATATTATAATCTGATGATTTAGGGTCAAAACGACGCATCTTAGGGGTTAAACAAAGTAGGAAAAGACCAAAAGACCCCTGACTTAAAATTTTTGGAGTTCATGACGGAGTGGACTGATTGGTCGCCCGTTGTTTGTGACTGAAAGTTGAAAGTCAGTTGGCGAATAGATGGAGTTGACTGATGGACTGTAAGTCGACTGGCGGTCCGTACTGGTCTACAGTCCTTTGCAACTGAGAACTGGGAATAAGATGATTAGTTGACGGAGTCGACTGATGAACTGTAAGTCAAATGACGGTCCCTACTGGTCGACCTTTGTTTGTGATTGAGAACTGGGAGTAAGTTGATCAATCGACGGAGTTGACTGACGAACCGTAAGTCAACTGACTGTCTGTACTAGTCGACCATCATTTGCAACTGAGAACTGGAAGTAAGATTATAAATCAACGGAGTCAACTGACGGACCGTAAGTCGACTGACGGTCCATAGTTGGCTCCGTCTTTGGCAACACCTGCAACTTCTGAAAATCTGCATTTTTTGTACATTTTGGATATGGGGTGTTACATTATCTCCCCCTTGGTACCATTCGTCCTTGAATGATTATTATATTAGATTAAAGAAAAGGAGAGATCTGCAATCCCTATTATTAACCATTGAAGACTGAGTTTCTGACTGAATTGAGTTTTGAGAACATTCCAATACGCTGAAAATGCAAGTACAAACTGAGGGAACATGATTCCAAGGCTGAAGTCATGCATAAATTACTGAAAAAAATGAAGAGGAAACGTTACCTCAATCTGGAGTGGAATAGGAAGGAAAGAGGTGAGGATACATGGCTTTCATGGCTACTTCTGCTTCCCAAGTAGCTCCCTCTACGGACTGACTCCTCCACAAAACGGTGACTGAAGTGACTTCTTTGTTTCTTAACCTCCTAACCTGACGATCAAGAATCTCAACTGGTACATCCTCATAAGAAAGACTATCTTTCACCGCCACACTCTCTAATGGCACTACAAAGGTTGGGTCACCCACACACTTAATCAAGAGCGAGATGTGGATGACCGGATGCACTGCTGCTAATTCTGCTGGCAACTCTAACTCATATTTCACTTTGCGAATAATTTTCAAGATCTTGTAAGGGCCTATATATCTAGGACTGAGCTTCCTTTTTTTTTGAAATCTCATCAACCCTTTCATAGGTGAGACTTTCAAAAAACACCAATCATGAACTTGGAACTCTAGTTTCTTATCCTTATATCTGCATAAGATTTCTGACAACTTTGGGCTATCTTAAGTATATCTCTAATGAGTTGCACTTTTTCCATAGCATCAAGGACTGAATCTGGCCCTATCAAAGAAATTTCACATACTTCAAATCAACCAATAGGAGATCTACATCTACGTCCATACAAAGCCTCATAAGGGGCCATCTGAATGCTGGAATGATAGCTATTGTTGTAGGAAAACTCAATCAGAGAATGGTGATCATCCGAACTACCTTTTAAATCGATCACACAAGCTCTCAACATATCCTCTTGGGTCTGAATTGTACGGTATGCCTGTCCATCCGTCTGCGGATATAATGTTGTACTAAGGTTAACCTAAGTACAAAGACCCTTCTGAAATGATTTTCAGAAACGAGAGGTAAACTGAGGTCCTCTATCTGAGATGATAGTCAAAGGAACCCCATGCAATCTAAAAATTTCATTAATGTAAAGCTTGGCATAGTCTTCTACCGAATTTGTAGTCTTGACCGCTAAAAAGCGAGAAGACTTAGTCATCCTATCAACTATCACCCAAATGGAGTCATGCTGTCTCCGAGTACGTGGTAACCCCATGATGAAATCTGTATTGATCACCTCCCACTTCCAAGTAGGAATGTCAATCGCTTTAGTCATACCCCTTGGTTTCTAATGTTCTACCTTGACTATTTGGCTATTGGAGCACTTACTCAAAAATCTGCTATATCCCTCTTCATGCCATTCCACCAATAGACTTCTCGCAGATCGCGGTACATCTTAGTTGCACCTGGATGAATAGAATATCCGGAGTTATGGGCTTCTGCATGAATATGATGTCTCAACTCGCCCACATCAGGAACACACAGTCTACCCTGATAGCAAATACGCCATCTCGCCCTTGGGAGAAAAACTCCACTCTCTAATTATGGACTGCACCCTTAAGTTCAAGCAATATTGGATCACTGTCTTTATTTTCTTTAACTTCCACTACCAAAGAATATTTTGCCCCATTCTTAACTGTTACACCACTGTATTATGCTAATAAGGCAAACTCCTAAGAGAGCAAGCCTGTGAACATCCTTCACTAGATCCCTCCTTTCTTCCTCAACATGGGCTACACTACCCATATATTGTCTACTAGGAGGATATTCTACTACATTCGCCTTACAAGGATGATAATGCACACTCATATCAAAATCTTTAAGGAACTCAAGCCATCTCCTCTAGTGAAAATTCAACTCTTTCTGGGTGAACACATACTAACGGTCTTATGGTCAGTGAACACATCTAAATAAACACCATAAAAGTAGTGTCTCCAGATCTTGAGTGCAAACACCACTGTTGCAAGCTCAAGTCATGAGTTGGATAGTTCTTATCATGCACCTTAAGCTGTCTAGAAGCATAAGCTATAACCTTATCTTGCTGCACCAAAACACAACCTAGGCCCACTCAAGATGCATTATAATAGATCACATAACCATCTGAACCTTCTGGTAGAGTCAAGACAGGAGTTGTAGTCAATCTAGTTTTCAATTCTCCAAAGTTTTTCTCACAATCATCTGACAATTGAAACTTTACCATAATTTAAGTCAACCTAGTCAATGGTGAGACTATGGATACAAATCCTTCCACGAACCTTCTGTAATAGCCCTCTAGACATAAGAAACTTCTGATATATGTAGTAGAGGTAGGTCTTGGCCATTGTTTCGCTGATTCTATCTTCTGTGAATCCACCCGGATCCTTCGCCAGATACAATATGACCAAGGAAAGCAACGGATTACAACCATAACTCACATTTGGTAAACTTAGAGAATAACTAGCGATCTTTGAGAGTCTGTAGAACAATTCTCAAATGACTCGCATGTTCTTTCTCCTTCCTAGAGTAAATGAGGATATCATCAATAAAGAGGATAATGAACAAGTCCAATTACTGTTTGAACACTTTGTTCATCAAATCCATGAAAGCTGAAGGAGCATCGGTTAGTCAAGAAAACATAAATACAAATTCATAATGACCATACCAAGTTATTAAGGCTATTTTTGGAATGTCACTATCTCTGACTCTGAGCTGATGATAACCCGATCTGAGGTCTATCTTGGAGAAGTGATTAGCACCCTGAAGTTGGTCAAACAAGTCATCAATCCTTGGGATTGGATTCTTATTATTGATTGTGACCTTTTTCAACTTTCTATAGTCAATGCACATTCTCAGAGAACAATCTTTCTTCTTTACGAACAACATTGGTGCACCCCATGGAGAAATACTAGGTTTGATTAAACCCTTACCTAGTAAGTCTTTCAACTACTCTTTCAATTACTTAAGATCTGCTGGAGCCATTTTATAATGAGGAATAGAAATACGCTGGATATCTTGAAGGAGATCAATTCCAATGTCGATTTCCTTTTTAGGAGGAACTCCGGGAAGATCTTCTCAAAACACTTCTGGAAACTCACTAACTACTGGAACTAACTCAAGAGTTGGGGTTTAATAGCTAGAATCATTAACCCAAACTAGATGTTAGAGATAACCCTTAGAGATCATCTTTCTGGCCTAAATTTAAGAACTCAATTGACCCATAGGCGCTAAGCTACTACCCTTTCATTCTAAGATTGGTTCATTTTTGAAACTGAAAAAGAACAATCCTAGTTCTACAATCGACTGAGGCATAACAGGAATGTAACCAATCCATGCCTAGAATGACATCGAAGTCTACCATTCTAACTCTACAAGATCTGCTAGGTGACTTTCTGAAAGACAGGGCAATTTCTGTATACCCATCGAGCTATAACTGGGTCACCGACTTGAGTAGAGACTGACAAAGGTTCTGATAGATTTTCTAGACTAACACTAAATTGGAATGTGAAGTAAAGAGTTACAAAATAAAGAGTAGCCCCTGGATCTAACTGTGCATAAATATCAAGGTCAAAGACTCGTAACATACCAACAACTACATCAGGAGAACCTTCCTGATCTTGGAGAGCCTGAAGAGCATACAACTTGTTCTGGTGCTGACTGCAACCTGTAATATATGAGTTACCCTACTGAGTTTGGCGAATTGTCGGTGGTGCTGAAGTTGTAGATTGAGCTCTACCATTACCACCTCTTTGACCCTGTCTAGAAGGATAATACCTCAACGTGTGACAAGACTGACCGTACCCAAATCACCCTTCCTTTCTTTCAAGGCATTCGCCTGGATGGTTCTTACTATACTTAGGTCGAGTGGGGTAAGTTATTGTGCCTGAAACACTTCCTTCAGACTTAGATCATGGTGCTCTAACCTTCTTGTCAAACCTATTCTTGGATGATGGAACACTAGTTGATGAAGGGGTTGGGGCTAAAAACATCTGCTGACTCTGCGAGCGATTTCCACCACCCAATTTTTGCTAAGAATAGTCATACTTCCCAGTCCTTGCCTTGTTATTATTCTTGGCTTGTTCCCTAAGCTTATCACCCTCAACCTGCTGAGCATGAGTAATAATCCTATAGATGTTCATATCTCCTACTAACAAAGCATTTTGGCACTCTGTTTTCACCAAATCTGACGCTCCATATAATAACTTATTCATCTGAGCCCTGGAGTCAGCAACGATGTGTGGAGCATAGTTGGAGAGTTGGTTAAACTTTAGTCCATACTCTTGGACTGTCATGTTACCTTGCCTTAAGTTCATGAATTCCTAGGGTTTTGCATATCTTAACTCTATTAGGAAAAACCTGTCTAGAAAGGTCTCACTAAAGCAATTCCAAGTAATAGGAGTTGCATTAGCACCCCTATTCTCCTTTCACTGAGTGTACCAGATATGAGCCACATCTTTCATCTTGTCTGATGCCAACTCAACCCTATCAATCCCAGTAACCTACATCACGTCAAAGATCTTCTTGATCTCATCTAAGAAATTATGGGGATCCTAATTAGTTTGCAATCCTAAGAACTCAGGCGGATTCATCCTAATAAAGTCACAAACCCTTTATGGTACTGATCCATCATTTTCATTCACATGGGCTTCAACCTGCTGATTGTTCAGGCGGCGATACTCTGAGCCATCATTCGAATGGCACTCCTGAATTCAGCATTAGAGACTTATTTATTTGGTACTAGGGGAGCTGCGTTTGCATCCTGACATTCGCATTCCTAGCGTTAGCTCAACGAGGAGGCATGATATAAAATGTAGAACGTCAAGTTAGAACGGAATTAGTTCATACCTTACGCACACTAAGAGTAACAATAATGTGAAGTTTTCCTAAAACACTTTATAGCCTCCCTCTCATTAGATGTGGTGCACTTCAGACCTATGAAAATGACTCTACTTAGTGTGGATTTTTTAGACATCCTAGGACACTTAAACCTAGTGCTCGGATATCGACTTTATCACGCCCCAAGCTACCCCCGAGACACAGAAACGGTACCTAGGACCACAAGTCATCCCAAATTAACCCTATTTGCATGATCATGAGCATACTAAAGAATATAACTGATGCGGAACCTAAATCATAATTTAAAATGAAAATATGGGGAATACCCATATTCTATAACTGAGATATTTAAACTACTGATGAGTTAAAATACAAAGAAAATATTGACTCAATGCTAAGATGAAACTAACTATGTCTAAAAATACCCTCTACATTGACTAAAAATGTTGGGATAGGTCCCATCTAAACCTAGCAAAATTTGAAACTAAAGGACTAAATACAAGTATTGTCCTTGGACAATGAGGACTCACCACTGAAATTTTTGAACTAGAGATCGAAAATTGATCTAAGCGCGATATGGTTGTTGAGAACCTGAACCTATATCATGAGAAGATGTAGCGCACATATGCGTCAGTACTTGAAGGTACTGAGCAAGTAGGATAGAGTAAAGAATACCTAAAACATAACTAAACAAGCACAATCACAAGTAAAATGTTTTGAATATGATATACTGAATGCTGAGTTAACTTAATGCAATGACCACTTTATAACATGTTGAAAGTGAACACTGAATATACTGATAAATGGTCAATGCAATCGAGTCTGAATGAACTGTAGGATCTACTAATAACCGATAATAAAAAGACATGAGCTAAATGTGGAGTCCAATATATACGCCTAATCGAGAGGACTTAATATACCCTGCCAGAGGTATAAAGGCATGCTGGCGTGATCACTAAGCTTATGCGCACAGAGGTCAATTACAATCTACTTGGCTACTACTTCTGGGACTATATGGGTACGTTGAACCCTAGTCTAACTCGGTATTATGCTACTCCCAATGAATTTAAGTGATTAAGATATTATGATTGAATTTATTTAAATACTAGATAGCACAAAACTGAACATGCAAACTGAGAGAGGAATAATTTAATCTGAAAGATATGTATTAATAATTGAGGCAAGTATATCTGATATAACTAAAATATCTAACCTAGCATGTGTAATTCAAGAACTAGAGAAATACATAGATAGGGTTCTGAAATTCATTCGATAAACTTAATATTAACTTCACAATCTAATTTGGAATATAAATCTAACTAACTATTGATGATTTGTTATAATTCTACAAACCCTAGGTTTAACCATGATAAGAGAATCAAGAACTGACTGAAAACTAGGGATGTAATGGGTGAAAGGCACCCACTAGTAAAATCCCACATACCTGGTGATTAAATCCACGGAGAAATATTTAGATTTTGGGGCTAGAACTGCTGGAACCTTATTGCATTCTTGAACTAGGGTTCTTGACCTTTTTCTCCTTTCTTGCTTCTAATTTCTAAGTTTTCATTTATGATTTTGACTTAGGTAAGTTCTTGTTATGTTTCTAGTCTTAAATTGACTAAACTCTGATTTTAGGGTTAAAATGACGTATCTCAAGCATTAAATGAAGTAGGAAAAGACCGAAAGACCACTGACTTAAAAGTTGTCAGAGTCACCGATGGAGTGGACTTATGGATCGTAAGTTAACTGATGGTCCATACTGGTCGACCGTTGTTTGTGACTAAGAGTTGAAAGTCAGTTGGCGAATTGACGGTGTCGACTGACGGACTGTAAGTCGATTGACGGTCCGTACTGGTTGACCGTTGTTTGCAACTGAGGATAGGGATTAAGATTATCAATCGACGGAGTCGACTAAAAGACCTTATGTCGACTGCTGGTCCGTACTGGTCGACCGTCATTTGTGACTGAAAATTGGGAGTAAGCTGATCAATCGACGGGGTTGACTGACGGACCGTAAGTCGATTGACGATCTGTACTGGTCGACCGTCATTTGCGATTGAGAACTAGGAGTAGGCTGATCAATCGACGGAGTCGACTGATGGACCGTGACGGACCGTAAGTTGACTGATGGTCCATAGTTGGCTCCGTCGATGGCATCTGCAACATTTGAAAATTTGCATTTTTTGTACTTTTTTGGATAAGTTGTAGATGTTGTGCTACTCTTTGTTTCTTGTTGAGTCTCTTGTTATGTGAGGTTGATGTTCCTATTATATATGTGTATTGTATATGGTTTGGTATGGTTATGATCTTCTAATCTTGAGTCTTTACTCTTGAAATTGTTTAATGTGTAGCAAGTGTAATTGGAGGACGAAGTTGTCCAAGTGGGGGAGAATGTAACACCCTTAAAAACAAACTAGGTTGAACTAGAGCCTAAAATATGTTTCATGATTTTATAAGGTCTTAAAAAGATGAATAGTAGTATTAGAAGTTAGTTGAAACGTCCAAGAATGTCCAAGACGTTAGAAAGTTAGACTTTAGACGTGCTTGAGCATTCTAGTGTTCCTTTTTATTTTTTATGTGTTGTTGGATCTCAAATTTATATGGGAGGTTTGTAACATCTTGAATAACGTGTTTAGGGTTGAAACAATTGGGAACGAATCCCCAAGGATTACCTTAATGGTCCTTGCGGTGGACCCAAATTTTGGCATGAAACTACAAAAAAGCACTCCCAATCCACGTGTTTAAACGAAGAAGTGTCGTACAAGGCACACCCCATCAATGGAAGTCGTTGCTCTAAAATTTGGCGTGGGAGATTGATCCCACAAGAATCCTTCTCTGACCAAAACGACGCATGACCAGCATGGCTCATCGTCCAAATGACGGACAACAGGTGCCTTCCGTCGATTGACACCTGCAACTTTCTACAGGTGTCTCTGCCAAGGATGGGCATTTTAGGATATCAAATGGATCCAAATAAATTCATAGGTGGTTAGTTTAAGTGTTTTTAGATATTTTAAGTTACTTATAAGCCTAAACCTACATTAGAGTTCATTATTCAAAATCAAAATCCAAGACTCAATAGAACTCTCTAGAACTCCAATGAAGCTTAAAACAAGGTTGAAGCTAGGATCATAATTTATCCATTAATTCTTCATCATTTTCATATATTTTCTTAAATTAAGGTGTGGTGTTTCATTTTCGAATACTCTTCTATTCAAGGAGACAAGTTCCAATTGTTTCCAAATATTTGTTAAGACATAGGATCTCCTACCTTGACTTCTACCCATGGGTTTTTGCATAAAATGATTTTCATCAATGATTATTGTTATAATTGATGTTAGTTGAATGTTTTAATGTCAAAAACTCTATGAACCCATGCTTTTCATTAAATCCTATTTTTGGTTCTAAAGTGGGTAAAATGATTATGTCTTCATCATAGTGAATTCATGCGTAGATTGTATTGGGCTATTGAATTATGTATAGATTATCATAGAATTGTATATAGGATGTGTCAAGACCCGCAGGTACCCCCTAGAAATTAGGGAGAACTCTTGTATAGGGACAATGCGTACTTGACCTATCAGAGGTCTTGTACAAGCCTTACCTATCATTCATTACATAAGACATGAAAAGTAGTGCGGGATTTAAAACTTTTCACGAATAAAACAATAAAAGGAATATTTTTTCGTAAAAGCTAAGGAATGATCTAGTCTTCACAAGCAAACTTAATGACATGATATAAATAATATTAGGGACACGACCCTTTACATTTTAAAGAAATACATAATAAGAACTTATACAAAACTAATAGAATTAAGAACTATGCCCTAGAATATATGAGGACATACTTTGTCTTGAGGGAATCTTTCCCAAGCTTTGCCTTCTAAAATTCAACCTTGCTTCGAAACCTATACTTATATAGTATAGGAAAGTATGGGGTTAGTAAAAATAATGTACTAAGTATGGCAAATGCAAAATGATGCAAAAAGGGACATTTTAGTAAAATAAGCTTTCATTCCAGATACGTAAAACCTTCATGAATATAGAAGTAAAACGACATAGGAAACATTATTTAACAGTTAGAGAAAGATTTCCACAATTTTAGCAAAAAGAACCTTGTTACATTGAACTACCAAAAATGTTACAGTGAATCCCTTAGCATTACAGTGAACACATCTAATCCCAAAATAGTGAACTCCCAAAGTCAATCCAATAGGAAGTGAACTCATTTCCATAGGAGTTTCCCTAGCTAAGGTTATCCTAAAACTCACCAAGGTAAGAAATGAAGGAAACACCCATACACCTCCTTCAATACATACCTAGGTGATCCCCAAGACTACCCCGTCTAGGATTACTCGCGTCGGGAGAAGAAGTCCCCACTCAATCACAAGACATTAGAAGAACACTCAACAACACACCAAGACTTCCCTTTCAGAATGCCTACTTAGTGAAATGTGTAGATGGCGTCCCATTCCACCACCTACCCTAAATAGTACAGTATTTAGAAGACTTATCTCATTGAATTCATATAAGACACTCCAAGAATCCCCATTCGGAATGCCGACTTAGTGTAATAGATAGGTAGCATCTTATTCCACTACCTACCCTAAGTAGTACACTCTTTTAGAAGACTTAGTACTTTCATTAATTTTGTGGGTTTTAGCTTAACCGACATAGACCATAAGAGCTAAACATGGAATCCCGATACTTCCCTTATCGGAGGTGGGTCCCCTCACTTGCCTAGAGTGAGGTCTTACTTTTAGTTTTTACATGGCTTTCCCAATAGGTACACCTATGCGGGGACACAATTAAGGGATAAGCAGATTTCTACTAAGTAACTCATTCTCTACTAACAAGGAGTACTAATCTCAAGAGGTACATTGGAATACAGCTTCTCAACATACAAAGTGTACCCACTTCATCTTAATATCCTCTCGGTGCTAGGCATAACTCCCCACGAATTCTCAACATTATAAAATATAGGTTAAGGATAACTAGTGAACACCACATCTCAACTCACGAAGGGAATTCATCCTCCAACCTATCTTAGAAAGCTCGTAGGATGTAGTGAAGTTGCTACTAAACAATTCATCTCAACTCACGAAGAGTGTTCACCCCAAACACTTCTTTTTGACTTAACTTAGCTTCATTCATCATTCAAGTGTGAGAGTGTGTACATGTGAACACACCTTGAACATAATCATCATTTCATTTACAACACACACTTTAACATACTTCATGTAATCATGTAATTCATTTAGGCATACTCTCAAGAATACTTCACATAATAAACTTCATATAGTTAATTAATTAAGAATAGCATCATTATCATCTCACATTCACATATATACCAAGTAAACATCACCACCAAAGGTGGACCATACAACTCAAGAGCATATCATAATTAAAGCTAAATAAGATAAACTACTTACCCTTTAATCCAATCTTTCATCACTCATAATTATTCCTTAAACAAAACATCATAATATATCCCTTAGGTAAGTAGCTAAAGAACAATATCAATAAAAGAAAACCACAGCTCAAAGACTACAATATCATGCTCATTCAACCCATTTCTTAAGCAAAAATTTGATAAAAAGCTTTAACATAATTTCAATGAAGTTTAAGCATTAAAATCACCAGATAACATTAGAAACATCATATTTTAATAATTAGGAACATATTCATGCAATATCCATACTTAGAGTAAAAGATAGAAGAAGTTTGAGTTGGAAAACTCTTTTTCAAATCTACTAGAAAGGGGCTCCTTGAATGGAAGAGAGTTCAAGCATGAATACCATACCTAAAAATAGAAGAGACCCACTGATTTTGAAGAAGCACGCGCCCACCAACAGCCCTCCTAGCTCTTCTTGACTTCTAGCTTCTATGGTGACTTGAGAGAGTCTTTTAAGAGAGAGGGGTTTTGGGTTTTACGAAATGAGGTATAAAATTAGGTATTAGGGTTTGAAACACTTTAATATACATAATAAACCCTAAAAATATCATCCAAGGTTCTTAAAAGACTTGGGGTAAATTTACCAAACACCCCAAGAAATTGCAGGGAAAATGACAGCTTTTTTGCTACAAAGAGACTGCTCAATCCAACGGACCTTTTGTCAATCAACTCCCCATTGGTGGTGGTCGTTGGTTGGGTCTGAGACTCTCCAAACATGAAGGCCTGCAGGTCTAATCGACGGACCAAGTCAACGGGCCATTGGTTGGACCAATGGCCATCATTTGGTCTCGTTGGTGGACACTGCCAAGGAGTCTTGGGCCCTTCTGTAGGGCCCCATGTGGGTCCTAGGTGGGATCGTACCCGTACATTTAACCCATAAACATAGTCGTCTAGGTCTTAGGAACCAATCACACCAATGTCAAGCAAAACAAACACGTAAAACTCACTCAAACACATGAGAACACACAAGCACTATCTAAGTATCTTCCGAACGTCATGGACATTCTTGGAAGTTATATATCCAAACTTAACCAAACATCACACACTGCCTAAGGATATCAATATACCTCACTTTAACACAAAATTAACTTTAAAAACATTCATGAAGCTCTAGTTCACCTTAGTTCGTTTTAGGTTGTTACATTATCCCCCACTTGGAATAACATTCATCCTCGAATGACACTAAACACATTAGTACCATCAAGGAATCCATTAGCAACACACAACACATTACAATCATAATCAAACATTCATAGTCAAGGCACCAAATAACAAGGAGCACCATTTAACATTTCCAAACACATTGCAACACAAGCACTTTGTAACAACTTTCACATTTCAAAATTCACACTTACCCTTCACTTATGGAGGAACTATCTTCTACAACATTAAACATGCTCATATACAACACGTTTACACACATTGTTACTACAATTCAAGACAAGTCAATTTTTTTCAAAAATGAAATTTTTTACAATGAGCATCACTGTAACACAGGCAGTTTTGCAAAACTTCAAAAATTCAATCTCACTTTCATTTCTTCACTTATGGAGGATCTACCTTCTCCAACATTAAACATGCTTATACACATCACTTTCATACACATTGAAACCATCATCTATGAAAGATGGAATTTGCCAAAATTTTAACTTCTTTATAGTGAACTCAAAACTTCATTTTGTCACTTTCTTAGAAATTCTATAATGCACCTTTCAAGCAACTTTAACAAGATGGCATGACAATATGAGAGACAAGACCATACTAACTCACTCAAAAGAGACTTGTCAAGTTACACTAAGTGCAATGTGAGTGTAGCATCCTATACTCCCACTCCCACTTAGTGACCCTTGAGGATTCTGTTGGACTAAGTACACTACATGCACTTGTACTTAACATTCATTATGCAAAACTTAGCTTTAACTTGCGTCTTTAACATTAGACCTTAAGTCATCTAACATCATATACAACACAAAATAACTCATTCATACACTTCATATTCAGAACAACCTTGAAGCATTTAAGCACTTATCATTATCTACACCTAAATCAAGAGAGCATAGTTTGACTACCAATCTTTCCCATGCCATCATGATAACTTCAAGAGCCTCCCAAACATTTTTCAATAAAGTCACTAATAAAAAAGAAGAAATGCAACTCATACTATTATGCAAGATTCTTAATCATTACCAAACTACTAAGGATTTGGTCTCAAGCTTGAATAACACGAAAAGGAAAGATGAGGATATCAACTACCTTTCTACTCAATTCATTCTCCCCCACTTAGGGTAAAGCCATCTTCAAGGCCTCACACTTAAAAGTCCCACTCTACTTCTAACAAAATAGGAACTCATACTATTCTTAATTGATGATTATCAAGACTGTAAATAAACTCTACTAGTCAAACATAACACTCTCATCTTAGGATTCAAGCCTAGACAAACTTTCTTAAATATCACCTCATTCAACTCTTATGCACCACTTAACTCAATCTCATGGAACAAAACTCCTCCTTTCCCTTTCCACCAATTAGGGTAGATTCATTTGGAAATAAAAAGTCTTAATATATAAACTCCACCATTTTGCTAGCATAACTCCACAACTTCCTCACTAGGTAATCATACCACATTTCCACCTCTGAGTAAACCTACACAAGAATCTCAACCAAATCAAAAGAAAAACTAGGAAACATTAACCACACAAGAGGGTTGCCCTCTACTCCTACAAAATATCCACATCCTCTAAACATTCCTCAAATTTACACCTTAAAACTTTCTACAACCATTGAACATAATCACAAAGTAATTCATTTCCTCTCAAAGGAACTTCATTCAATCATTATAACTCTTACCATGACTAGAACTACATCACCATAAAGTTTCTCATCATAACACTCCCAATCTCATAAATCACACATAGCCATAAATGGCATCACATCACAATTTTTGAAAATCCACCTTCATATGTACTCTTCTATCCACAAAACTATCATAAGCTTTAAAACTCACATTTCTCTCCCTCAAACTTAGAAACATCTCCCCTTCAAAGCAATCACACATAGAAGACCACCGGACAAGGGCACATAAGAGAGAGACCTTATGGAGTTAAGTTCTATGGAACGATTTAAGATAATAAAGAAAGTGAAACTCTATCATCCTATAGTCTCTTGTCCATGGATGTGTTGCGACTCACACCAATGAACCGAACTCTACTAGACGTGGCTTGTGAGTCTTTTAGACCCTAAACTATTTCCCATAACATTATGCTCTGATACCAAGTCTGTCATGCCCCGCAAATACCTCCTAGAAGTTAGGGAGAACCTTTGGATCGGGACAATGCTTACTTGACCTTTCAAAGGTCTTGTAAAAGCCTTAGCTATCATTCACTACATAAAACAAGAAAAGTAGTGCGAAATTTAAAACTTTTCATGAATAAAACAATAATAGGAACATCTTTCATAAAAGCTAAGAAATTATCTCATCTTCACAAGCAAACTTAAAGACATGACATAAATAATCTTAGCGACACGACCATTTACATTTGAAAGAAATACATAATAAAAACATATAAGAAATTAAAAGCATTAAGAACTGTGCCCTCGAATATATGAGGACATACTTTGTCTTGAGGGAATCTTTCCCAAGTTTTGCCTTCTAAACTTCAACCTTACTTCTAAACATATACTTTATAGTATAGAAAAGAATGGGGTTAGTACAAATAATGTACTAAGTATGGCATATGAAAAAACATGAAAAAGAGACATTTTAGCAAAATAAGCTTTCATGCCAAATACGTAAAACCTTCATGAATATAGAAGTTAAATGATATAGGAATCATCATATAACACTTAGAGAAGGATTTCCGTAATTTAGAAAATAGAACCTTGTTACAGTGAACTACCCAAAATGTTAAAGTTAATGCTTTAACATTATAGTGAACACATCTAATCCCAAAATAGTGAACTCCCAAAGTCAAGCCATGATAAAGTGAACTCATTTCCGTAGCAGTTTCCCTAGATAAGTTTATCCTAAAACTCACCAAGGTAAGACATGAAGGAATCACCCATACACCTCCTTCAATACACACCTAGGTTATCCCCAAGACTACACTATCTAGGCTTACTCTCCTCGGTAGAACAAGTCCCCACTCACTGACAAGACATTACAAGAACACTCAACAACACACCAAGACTTCCCTTTCGGAATGCATACTTAGTGCAATGAGTAGATGGTGTCCCATTCCACCACCTACCTAAGTAGTACACTCTTTTAGAAGACATAGCTCATTCAATTCATATAAGGCATGCCATGACTCCCCTTTCATAATGCTTACTTAGTGGAATGAATAGATAAAGTCCCATTACACTACCTACCCTAAGTAGTACACTCAATTAGAGGACTTAGTACTTTCATTACTTTTGTGGGGGTTAACTTAACCGACATAGACCATGAGAGCTAAACATGGAATCTCGATACTTCCCTTATCTGAGGTAGGTCCCCTCACTTGCGTAGAGTGAGGTCTTACTTTTAGCTTTTACATGGTTTTCCCAATAGCTACACCTATGCGGTCACATAGTTAAGGGATAAGGAGATTGCTACTAAGTAACTCATTCTTTACTAACGAGGAGTACTCATCTCATGAGGTACATTGGAATACAACTTCTTAACTCACAAAGTGTAACCACCTCATCTTAATATCCTCTCGGTTCTAGGCATAACTCCCCACAGATTCTCAATATTATACACTCTAGGTTAAGGATAACTAGTGAACACAACATCTCAACTCACGAAAGGCATTCATCCTCCAATCTATCTTAGAAAGCTCTTACGATGTAGTGAGGTTGCTTCTACACACTTCATCTCAACTCACGAAGAGTGTTCACCCCAAAACTCCCCTTTTTGACTTAACTTAGCCTCATTCATTCATTCATTCATGTGTGAGTGTGTGTACATTGGAACACACCTTGCACATAAGCATCATTTCACTTACATTTCATTCTATACATGCTTAGAACTTCATTCATCACATCACACACTTTAACATACTTCATATAATCATGTAATTTATTTAGGAATACTCTCTAGCCTACTTCACATAATAAGCTTCATATAGCACATTTATAAACAATAGTATCATTATAATCTTACTTCACATAACAGGCGTTCAAGGCCTCATTCACAATTCACAAGTAGCTTTACATTCACATATATACCGAGTAAACATGGCCACCAAAGGTGAACCATACCACTCAAGAACATTTCTTAATTAAAGCAAAATAAGATAAACAACATACCCTTTAATCCAAGATTTCATCACTCATAATTATTCCTTCAACAATTCATCATAATACCCTTAGGGAAGTAGCTAAATATTAATATCAATAAAAGAAAACCAAAGCTCAAAGACTACAATATCATGCTCATTCAACCCATTTCTTAAGCCAAAATTTGATAGAAACCTTTAACATTATTTCATTGAAATTTTAGCAGTAAAATCACAAAATAATATTAGAAACATCATATTTGAATCATTAGAAAGGTTTTCATGCAAGACCCATACTTAGAGTCAAAGATAGAAGAAGTTAGGGTTGGAAAAAACTTTTTGAAATCTACTAGAAAGGGCCTTCTTAAATGGAAGAGAGTTCAAGGACGACTACCATACCTCAAAAGAGAAGAAACCCACTAATTTTGATGAAGCACAGGACCACCAACAACCCTCCTAGATCTTCTTAATTTCTAGCTTCCATGGTGACTTGAGAGTGTCTTTTAGAAGAGAGTGGTTTTGGGTTTTAGGAAAGTAGGTCTAAAATTAGGTCTTAGGGTTTTAAATACTTTAATATAACTAATAAACCCATAAATATCATCCAAGGTTCTTAAAAAACATCGGGTGAATTTACCAAACACCCCAAGTCATTATAGGGAAAATCACAACTTTTTGGCCGCTCACAGACGGCTCCAACCAACGGACCGTTTATCCATCAATGGCCCATTGGTGGTGGTTCTTGGTTGGGTATGAGAATATACAAACATTAAGTCTTGAAGGTCCAAATGAAGGTCCAAGTCGACTGGTCGTTGGTTGGACCACTTGCTGTCGTTTGGTCTCGTGAGTGGACACTACCAATGCTTGGGCCCCTTGTGGGTCCTAGTTGGGGTCGTACCCAGATGTTAAACCCCTAAACATAGTCGTGTAGGTCTTAGGAAAGTCTCACAAATTTCAAGCAAAACGAAAAAGTAAAACTCACTCAAACACACAAGCATTATCTAAGGCATATCTTCAGAATGTCATGGATGTTCTTGGACGTTTGATATCCAAAATTAACCAAAATTCACACACTACCTAAGTACATCAATATAACTCAATTTAACACAAAATTAACTCAATAAACATTCACAAATCTCTAGTTCACCTTAGTTCATTTTAGGGTGTTAAAGTATTCCTTATATTAATGATGGCTATATTGTATATTATTGGATCATTGATATGAATTGATGGTTGACTTTATATTGTGTATATGACTATTGGTTAGAGCCTTTGTAAAGTGAATTAGTTGAAAATCTAAGGAATGGTGATCTTGATCATGGAAAGGTTGTAAGTTGACCTTATTACTCCATATTAAGCAGAATTGATATTGAGTTGTATTGATTGGTATTGTCCATTTATGTCTGTGGTGTTTATGTGTTATAATTATTATGAACATTGACATGTCAGCATTATAAGTGAATATGGTAGACTATGATGAGTCTCTACATGTGTATTGATAGGGTATCTAGTTAGGTTGACTTTGTTGTCCCTACATGGTACTTAAATGTTATTGAGTATGTCATATGACATAGTTGTGTCTTGATTGGATAACTAGTTGTACCTCTTCTTGATACATAAATGTTATGTGAAGGTTATCTCTTGACTTGGTAGGCTTAGGAACCCTTGTGTGTATGTGTATGAATGAAGTCTAGCATCGGTAAACATAAAAGAGGTGACCTTCTAAGAATGACTTATATGAAAAACCTTGAATATCATAAAGAAGGTTAAAGAATGAACTATCCATGAAAAGTATTTTGAGTTTGTAGGACTAAGAGATTGTACCTTCTCTAGTACACCTAGTGAATTATTACTCGGTGAGATATAAAGGCAAAGCAACGAGCATGTATGCTTGTGGTAGTAGCTCTACTTCAGAAATAGGCTAGAGTACAAAGAAGCCATTGATATCCTAGAACCATGTTCCAACATGGTACGAGTCTTAGTTCTACCTTTGTCAAGTAAAAAACCTACCACGGTGTGGGGTACTATGACCGGATGCCATACCAATCAATTATGGTCTATTTCGGTAAATGCCAAATCTCATCATATCGGATGTGCACTCTAGATATTGGATAAGTTCTACAACGTGTGGGTAGTTGAATGAGACGCTACCTATACATTATACAAGTAGGATTTGAATATTCTAGGTGAGTTCCCTAGGTCTCTTCCAAGACAATTATGTGAAGTCCTTTGTGTGGCTACTTGTCTCTCAAAATGGTTTTGAATTAATATTGTTGAGTTAAAGAAATATGTTGAAAAGGAAGGTCCATGTCTTGTATGTAACACCCCGTAAGTTATATGACCTATACTAGAGCCTCACATAATTATTTATAATTATACCAGACCTAATTAAGAGTAAATAAGTTGGTTGATAAACATTAGAACAAAAATGCTAAGAAACGACCATGACGTCCGATAAACTACTAATCTCACTATTCTGGTACTAGTTGTGAGAGGATAGTTTAAAAAGGGTTTTTAAGAGTTTAAACATGTGGAGATGATGGAGAATAATATAGGTGAATAAGTGAGGGTCTAAGGATCAAGTCCAAGGGAGGAGTGCTGACCCTTGAGGAGCAAGCCAACGCCAAAGGGAAAGGCTGCCCCACAAAGGGAGGCTAATGCCATAACCTTCACGAGCATGAGTACCGAAAAGTGGGGAGCTCGTGATGATGCCTTGGCCATGGATGAGGGATGCCATCTTGGACTAGCTACTGTCCAAGACACAATGAGTCACTTCATGACTTGTAATGACTCGAGGGTATACCCTACAAGTTATGGTATCCTCCGATCGCCACACAACGTACTTTACCACTCAGAGGTCTTATACAAGCCCTTAGACATCTTTCATTGCATATTCGTAATAAAAATAGTGGAAAATTTAAAACTTGTCATAACATATCAGATGCTAGAAGCATCATTTCATATATATATATATATATATATATATATATATATATATATATATATAATAGCATAAATACATAAGTAGACTCTAAGTCTCTTTTCCATCTTAAGACACAACTCAATAGAATAGAATAGGGACATGACCCTTAAAACATAAAATAATAACAAACTATTACATACCTTTGACTAAAACATCATATAGGAAATCCTTGAACTTAAGGATCCCTTCCTTGAACCTAGGGAAGATATCAAAGCCCTTCACCTTAAGAGAAATCTTCTTGCCATGACCACCTACACTTTTTGTAAATAGATGAAGAAGAATGGTATTAGTACATGAATGCACTTAGTATGGAAACCATGAAAAAACATGCATTTTAAAGAGGACATTTCATTTGAAATCATACAACTTGTATTTTTAGTAAACATCATGAACATGGGCACATATAAGCACATTATAGTACACATACATAATATAGACATGGATACTACTCACAATAGCACATAAAGACATTTATCATACTTTGAGGCATATTCTATAGATAAAATACATTACCTCTCTTTTAATCTTACTTCTTTCCTTCACAAACCGTCAAGTGTACTTAGTACAATGTATCACCTAGAGGTCACCTTACAATATCCTTTCCTAGATATTCTTCATAAACATAACCACATATACTCACAAGTCTTAAGCACATTATAAACATAACCTTCACATAAGCACCATCATCTAAGACAACCCACAAAGTCACACTTATGCAATGTACAAGTAGCATCCCATAATACTACTCATACCAAGTGTTCATAAGAAGTCACCCTACACTAGTCGTATCATACTCAACAAGTCATAATACTTTCATTTATAACTAGATATAAAGCACATACTTCATAGTATCCTATAAGGACTCTTTACTTTAATACAACCTTAGTCATAATTCATTTTGTTCATACCATAAGTAAAGTACCCTCATAAGCCCTTCACAAGCTTACTTGTGCAATAAACACATTAAGTCCCATACCCCTCCCCCCCCCCCACATATATTAAGTAAACCCATTTAGAAGCCATAAGTGCAATTCACATACATAAGCATAATTTATGTCTTAACATAACAAAGTCACTTAACATGCATTCATACAAGAGATACATAATATAAGTATTTACTTCATAAGAGGCTCAAATCCTATAATTTCTTGAAGTCGTCTAGTGCAATGCATAGGTAGGGTACGAATTCCTCCCTATACTAAGTACACTTCTCAAGGAATATGATTAGAATTCATATTCTTATGTTAGTTGATTTCTTAGCCTTTGAGAGATATAGCCATAACCGCATAGACCATGTGATATACATGGAATCCGGTGTTCTACTCCCACACCAAAAAGAGAGGGTACTACTTGCCAAGGTAGGATCTTCAAAACATAATAGCTATTCTAGTGGCTTTACTAAGCTAAAACCTATGAGGGAACGTAGTTATGGAACAAGGAGATTGATTCTATAAACCTTGACTTTCTAACGTGGAGGTTTCCATCTCATGAGACAACATCTAGGTTGGGAACCCGGACTTGCTAACGTGAAGGTTCCCTTTGTGTGAAGCCTGACTTATTAACGTGACTCTCCAACTCTCATTTGTCATGTTCACTTGGTGCTAAGCTTAAACTCCCTTTTAAAACATATTTAAGGCTTTAATGCATTACGTCATAAAGAAAGCCTTAGGCGCTTGCTCCTTCATATATCATATAACTCAAAGGATTCTAAGATGAGAATGTTCTTTGATCATAGACCCTACTTCATGTGAAAATGTCCTTTCACATATTCATACAATCATATATCATGTGTGTGCATACAATGTGAGATCTACCTTTACAGCATACCTTTAATCACACATGTTCATAACTTCATTAAGCATATACTGCACATGCATAGAAATAGGTAATGATGCATAGGAGAACTATCGTTTCCTTAGTCATCATGAATCTACCCTACTCATAGATATGCATTAAGTGGGTGTGTCTACATTTGTCAACATGTTCACATAATGGCTATCACATAGCATTGAGGAAGACACCCTTTAAAGATTACAACACATCTACAACATTCTTTCAAGTCTTGAGTAAAACACATCTAGAGTATTTAAGACAATATACTACACACATTCACATTACATCATAGGAGGCAAATATTTATTAAACAATAGAATAGTAGACTCCTAGTATACTTTGATTACATATTCATATCGGGTGCATAAAGGTAGGGGTCATGATATAAGAGTACTCATCAACATTAGCCATATTAGACCACACCTAACCTTAAAATTATCATCACATATACATAACATCATCCACACACCTAAATCATGCAACTAGTGTGGAATGCTATTCATATACTTCAAATAACATCAATTCACTTAGAACATGATATTAGAATCAAGGATAAATCCTTAAACTTCCTAAGCATGGAAATTACCATATAAATGCATCTTGCATCTAATGACTTCGAGGCTATGATCATGACACATAAACATTTACAATAATGTAAACACCGCAACCATAAGTGGACCATACCAATCATCACAATTCAAATACATTCTATGCTGAATAGAGGAAAACAGGTCAACTTACCAAATCTCCAAGATAATGATTATCTTAATCAATTTTGAACAATTCATATTCAATTGAAATAAAGGAATATAGAACTAAGCAATTCATTACAATTTTTTTTAAACATAATCTAGTAATCATATCATCAAGATCACAAGACCCACATCATAGGCCAATTTGACATCGTAGAAGGATCATGGATTTCTTCATAAAATTGGATTAAAATTCATAACTAGAACAGTAATTAAACATAAATCCATCATTAGAATGATTTTGAAATCAATTTGACAATGAACACATGGTTAGATTGAAAATTGAAAATTTTGACTTAGAATCATGTTTAAAAAATCTTTGAAAGGACTCCTTAGATGAATCATTATCTAAGGATGAAGGATTATTATACCTTCTATAAGAGAAAGCCCACAAAGATATGAGAATAATGCTCCAAAAATCCACCTCCATAGCTTATTCTTGAGTTTGGTCTTCAATGGACCTTTTGTGGTTTTGGGAGAGAAGAAGGTTTTGGGATTTTTCATTTTCTAAATGGGTGTTGAGGTTTTGACTTGGGCAAGGGGTTAAATAGGTCTTAAAAAAAGTTTATAACCGCCTCCCAAATTACCCAAAACACTTATATACTTACTTTAAGACATGTCAAACTTAACTTTAACTTTTGGAATCTTCGCGGGGAACAAGTCCGCATCGCGAAGTTGTTCCAACATATTTTTTGGAAAATAAATTATGGGGCAGTGGAGTCTGTGTTTTGTCTGCAATGCGAAGACAGAATTTGGGCTTGGGAGGAAATAGTGTGTGACGCGGACATGTTCCTTTCATGTACAAATTCTGCTGCCTTGGGCAGCTTGCTGGCCAATGGTTTGGTCCTCCCCAAGGACACCTAGGTTGGTCCTTGGAGTGTCGTAACTGGACGTTTTGACCCTAAATAGGTTCATTCAAATTTTTGGGTCATCCCCACTGACTTTAGACTCCAAAAAACACATAAAACATGCCAACACACACTAGAATACACTAGCACGTCTAAAGGCTAACTTTCGAACGTCTTGGACGTTCTTGAATGTTTGATCTCCAAACCACTTCAAATTCACAATACATATTGGAAACACTTCTTAACATGTTATTAACCTTTTGAGACACATTTGAGGCTCTAGCTACATTAGTTTATTTTGAGGGTTGTTACAATATCCCCCACTTGGGAAACATTCGTTCTCGAATTACACTTGAAACCTTTTAAACACTTTCAAGGACTCAAGGACTCTCATATAAGCTCACATAATTCAACAACTTATAAGATAATAATCAATGCACCAAACTTACAAGGAACACCAACTTCATACAATCATGCAACTAAAGCAACATAATCAAACATGGACCATCTCTACAATCCTTTTCCTGTATTCATGCTTCTTCATATTCATTCCCATTTGGAGGAACTACCTTGTCCAACATTAGGCAGGTTCATTATTTCGTCACAAGGTTAGACATACTATGGATCTCCTTTGCACACTTAGGCATAACCAATAGTTCAACTCATGAGAAAATTTCAACAATTCATTTAGTTACACAAGAATTATGATAATGTACATTAACTTCAATCTTATAGACTAGAAATAACACCATCAAGGTCATATATGACTCACCATGCTTAACTTAGCTCAAGGAGGAACTACCTTCTCTTAGTCACAACACATACACATGGCATCATAGTGTTTGTATTACAGAAATGCATAGAAGTTAATTCTTATTAAGGAGGATTTATTTACTTCAAACCACATTATGTTTATACTTCCTTCCTTATGAAATCAAAATGGTAGGTCAAACCAAGCACATCACATCATTAGTAAGTAAATTTATAGCTTTCTATTTTTATTACACCACTAGACTTCATAAGCACTTACCGTTTAGGGAAATAATCACAATCTATAGGTACACCAAAAGACATAGGCTAGTCAAACCATCATATAGTAACACTCCGCAAATCTCAAAGGTCACATATTTTAAAGAGACTCATATTTTCTTATTTAAAAGAGATTAAATTTCTCACAGTGAGGCCAAAACACGACACAATAAGAGTGACATCAAGCATGCTCATTAAGCTATCTCATGAAATCAAATTGCATATTTAACATATAATGATGCACAAAAACATGAGCAACATGCAAATTTTTAATAATTTCCTTTTTCATGCAATAATGACCTTTCATAATATGCATAACATAGTGTCATTTAAGATATACATAAGATAGGGAGAACATGGAACTTATCCTTTTATGCAAGACTCCTATCATGAACGTGATACTTAGGAACTCTTTGGTTTCAAGCTTGAATAGGAATAGAAGGAAAATATAGGAATATGTACAAACCTACTACTCCCATCATCATCCCCCACTTATGGTAAACTCACTTAAGAGAAACTTATCTCATCCAAGAGGACTTGGACGCACCAATCCTTCTATTCAAGCACACATCACCCTCTTGGGATCAAGCTTAAGCAAACCTTTCTGAACATCATCTCCTTCCATTTCACAAAAAGGAACCATTTCCCCCTTTGTTAATCACTCACACTCCACTAGGTGAGGAATTTAAGAGGTCACAAATGAGTAGCTAACTTACTCCACTCCATAACCATCAGTAATAGTGATTCTCAACATAGGGAAGTTCAAGGGAACTCATGATAAGGACATTAAGGGCATTTATAATCTTACCATCTAGGCGCATTATCCCCCACTTGGGGTTAGCCTAATCACATAATCATCACCTCGTGCCCTTAAACATCAACGTCAAGGAAAGTTAAGACCAAACCTACATACTCCTCACATATGAAGGTTCGACATCCTTGAGGGTTTGCACTCCTAATCTCATTCCAAGGATCTTCCTAATTCTACCATCAAGAGGTTTCCCTTAAGTAACAGTTCACGTCTAAGTTTATCACCTAAAGGAACTCATAACAATCAAGTTAGGTCATAATACACAACCATACGAGGACTTAACTACACCATGAATACCAAGGTTAATTACATATGTTCTTACTTATACAACCTAGTCATAAAAAGGGTAGTATTTTTGGATTAAATCCTACAACGGTCATTACCATTTTGTGGAAACTTTCAACAAACTATGCCAAGGTATAACCTAAGTGTAACACTCCAAAAGTCCATGACCTAAGATGGATCCTCACATGTTGAACTAAAACATAAAACAATGTTACTAAGCCTAAAATAATGTTTATAAACCATTTAGGATGTTTTAGAGTCAAGACGTCAAGAAACGTCCATGACATCTGGCAGCTAGTCTAACTCGACTAGTGAAAATGTCTTTATGTTTCGGGTAGGTATAGAGGTGTTGTATGAAGTCTAAAACTTGTAAAATGACTTTAAATAGTTAAAGACATGTATACAGGGGAGAAATGTCTAGGTTCGATCCCCCAGGGTCTCCCTAGGGGTCAAAGAAAGGACCCCAAACTTTGCTTGGCAAGCTTCCAAAGTAGCAGCCAAAGTACACATGGTAATAACAAGTCCGCATCGCGGACTTGGGTGGACTTTGGTCAAAATTCTAGTCTGCGTCGCAGGCAGGTCGCGGACCCACTGTCTCGAAAATTGAATTTATAAAATCATGCGGGAGCAGTTCCGCATCGCAGAATTATTCCCCGACGAAAATCTGAAATTGGGAATTCATTTTTGACTTAATTAAAGGGTCAACTTAAGTGAGTGGTCTTTTTGGTATTTCATTCGAGGTCTATATATTGATTTAAAATCAGTTATCCTCACATGCACTCACTCAAATCAAATACCCAAATCAAAACCCAAAAGCTCTCACCTCTCTCTACTTTCTCTTTCTATTCAACCTCCATTGAAGGAAGAAGAAAGATTGCAGAAGAAGGACAATTTCTCTCGGATTCACTTGAATTTCGTGGATTAATCTTCATTAGGGTATAGGTTCTTCACTCTTGGGATTCCTTTCCCAAGAGTTCCTCTCAAAGTAGATTTCTAAATAACCCAATTACAACGGTTTTCCTCTTCTAATGGGTTTACTTCTAATCTTTAAATTGATCATTGATTATGTTTAAATGTGATTACCTATGGATAATTAAGTGTAGATTGTTGAGTAGTTGATTCTAATTGAGGTAATTTTCATGTCCTTTTCCATAGATTCCCCAAATCTTTGATTTGCTAATAAATTGATGGGAATTGAAGAATGTATTGATTGTTAGACTTTTGTTATCTATTTTAATTCATTCATTGACTTCCTAGGGTAATGTATTGTTGGGATTGGATCTATTTCTTGAAGAATTCCTGATGAACCCTTTCCCCCTTAACCCTAGGTTATGAATCGAAGTTAATTGGAATAGTGATGATGCAATTGAACTAACTATTGTGTTGATTACTATCGTGTGATGATATTATACCCATTGTTGGATGATGTCTTGTGAAGGAGATCGTGGTAAGTCTTGTGATCTCAATCCTTTACTTCAATTATGATTACTTGTGTTAAGTGATGAAGTTTTATTGAAGTATACCTTATGATAAGATTGATTAGTGTTAGTAGATGTTGAATTGAACTATCTTGATTTATGGCTTGTGAGTTGTTGGATAAGATGTAACGATATAAGGATGGTGATAACTTACCTATGTGCCTTATCATAATGTGATTATGCAACTGTGCTAACCCCTCATGTGTGAATTGTAACGAAACGACAATACTCATGCAATTCCTATTGATCTATGATGATGAATATATAATGGATAGACCTTATTACCTAAACTAAGCTATGACTATTAATGAAAGACATTTCAAATGAGACTCTAGCTTAGCATCGAGTGAACTAGAAGTGAGGAGTGTCCCTTCCCACATAGGGAAGATAGGATCACTAATGAAGTCATGAGATTGTAGTTTATAATTTATGTAGCATAGAGAGGGTCCCAACTACCTCTCCTATTTCACGAGCTATGTTTCCCCCATATGAATACTAGCTAGTGGATCAACCTAGATGCTATGTGCATGTTTTGGTACTACCATGGCAAGTAGTTCGCCTTTTTTTTGTGTATGGTTCCATGACACCGGATTTCACATTAGCTTATGTGGTCTATGTCGGTTAAGGAAGGATGTTGCCAAAATGTAAAATGAAGTAATAAAGTGAACTCTAACTAGCATGACCTAAGGGGTTTGGCTTAGTCTAGGTAGGGTTATGGGACTCTACCTATACATTGCACTACTTGGCCTTGAGAGAAGTCTTAGAAGGATGATCTTATGTGTTCATGTACTTATAAATGTGAATGATATGTATATGTTGATCTTACAAGTTGAGGATACTAGGTGTTATTGGTTTCACTTTTGAACATGTAGTTGGTCTCTATTGCTAAAGTATGATGATGTTTACTCTTAATGATATAAATGTAAAGTAGGGATTGCTTATGGTTCTTGTTGGGTCTACTTGGTTGAGTGAGGTTAAGGGGCCTTACTTAGTCATTGCACTAGTTGACTTAGTGGGGGTTCATAGGTAATGGTCTTGCTTAGAATATGATGATATGAACTCTTATGTATGCTTATTGATATTATAAGTTGATGAAAGAGTTGTCTTGATTATGTGCTCAATTGTGTTAATATGCATGTTGACTTGACTAGACTTGGTATTGTTGGTCTTGTGATGTACACGGTCTTGACTTAAGGAATATGTGCTTATTGATTGGTATTTGTTCTTGAATGTGCATAAAGTGTTTTCAAAGTAAATTAGCATGCTTTAATGAAATATCCCTTTTTAGCATTATTTCTATTTGTGCATATGTTCCCATACTTAGTACAAGTGATGTACTAACCCCTATTTCTCCCTTTGTCCCCAACATTTTACGTTCCGGTCGTTGAAGGGTTTGTGACGAATTTTGAAGGAAGGCTTGGAATCATTCTCCAAGTTGGGTAGGTCCTCACCACTTCGAGGGCAATACCACTTTCTAGCATAGGATGTTGACTAGTCCTAAAGAAACTTTGTTCATTCTCTTTTATTTGAGTACTATGATTGTATAAATTCTATGTGGCTTTTATTGTATTGATGTAAGGGTTATGCCCAATAGTTATACTCTTGTTTAGATGGTTTCATATGAGACTTCCTTTTAAGACTATTTTATGTATCTTAGATATATATTTGCCATAAAACTAGAAGACTATGTAATATTCTTATACGAAGGGTCTATGTATACTCGATATGAATATATTATGTGTAAACGAGAGATCTGAGTGAACCTCATGTAGAAGTGTAGATAAAAAGTTTTAACTTTTCCGCATTTTTAACCTATGAATGTTATGAAGAATGCTAAGAGGCTAGTCTTAGTCCTCTCCGAGAAAGACGATGCCGTTTACGTCTAGGGGGTACTTCCCGGATGTGACAAACTTGGTACTAGAGCATCAGGTTGAATTTACGTAGAAACAATGTCTCATTTAACCATGTATATATAGATTCTTATTCATAATTGTGAAGCGCGCCACACATAAGAATGAGAGACTATGTGATGCTTAGTAAACTTTTATCTTCTTTCATTCCTATGTCGTGCCTCTAGAATCTTATTATTTGCTTTCACCTAAACCTTGTATCATGGTTTAGGTATGAACACTAAAATGGCAGCGACAAGAAGGTCCAAAGAAGGCATTGCTAATGTTGAAGCTAATGACCACTTAGCTTCTCCAAAAGACAACCAAGTGCCTCCACTTGAAAAAGTTGCTATGGGTGATCAAGTTTTGATTGTTTAACCAATCTATGACGGATTGAGAGATAAGGCAGGCTTTTCTCAATTTGTCCCAAGCCATGACCTCTCAGGCTAATGCCGCCACTTAAAAAGTCCAAGACATGACGACCTAAGTGAATAGGGAGGTTGAACCTTGGTGCCTCAACATGCTAACAACATGGCATCTCGCTTGAGAGACTTTACTAGAACGAACCCACCTATGTTCTTCGGTTCCAAACCGGATGAAACACTCAATATATCCTCGATGAGGTCTATAAGATTATCTATGCTATTGGTGTGGCCTCGATTAAGAAGGCCGAGTAGGCGGTCTATCCACTCAATGATGTGGGCCAAACTTGATATGTGCAATGGAGGGATAATAGGGCAATAAGGGGTGGTACAGTGACTTGGGAGATCTTAAAGAGGGCTTTCCTTTATCCGTTCTTTCCTAGAGAGTTGAGGTAAGCTAAGGTGGAACAATTCATCAACCTTCGTCAAGGAGACATGAGTTTACTTTACTATTCCATGAAGTTTACTAAATTTTCAAAGTATGCTCCATCCTTGGTGTCAAACCCAAGGGATTCGTTTTCTTATGGGGGTGTCCAAAAACATGGTTAAGGAATGTCGTTCGACTATGCTACATGATAATATGAATATATATTGTCTCGTGGTTGATGCTCAACAAGTGGAAAAGAGTAGGCTAAAGAGGAAGAATAGAGAGGCTAAGAGGGACAAGTCTTATGAAGGTGGTTCTTCAAAGGGTAGGCTTGACATTCAACACACGCCTAGGTTCCAGAAGAGGTGTTCTAATCAAGTTCCTACACAATTTCCCAAGACTCGTGATGATATGGTGTCTAGGCCTATGTCTCAAAAGGGACGAGGTACTAGCTCACAAACCAAGGAGCCACCTTGTGGAAAGTGTGGCAAGAAGCATTATGGTGATTGCCTTGTTAGGACGGACAATTTCTTGTGTGTGGCAAGAGTTGCCACAAGGTTATGGATTGCCCTAATTTGAAGGGGAAAGACAAGGGTAGAGGGCAATCTCAAGGTAGTGGTTCTAATGTGGATCCTCCAACGAAGAATCATTTTTATGCACTTTGCTATAGGGCTGAACAAGAGAGTTCTCCCGATTTTCTGACTGGTATGTTACAAGTCTTCTCTATTGATGTATACGCTTTACTTGATGCAGGAGCTACATTATCTTTTGTTACTCATTTGGTAGCTAGAAAGTTTGATATTTTGACCTATATCTTAAATGAGCCTTTTATGGTAACCACCCCGATAGATGATTCGGTGGTTTCAAAGAGGGTATATAGAAATGGTCCTGTAATGTTGCACAATAGAGTTATTCATGTTTAATTAGTAGAACTTGATATGGTCGATTTTCATGCCATTTGGGGGATAGATTGGTTGCATGATTGTTTTTCTTCCATAGATTGTAGAACAACAATTGTCAAGTTTAATTTTCCAAATGATCCCGTCTTAGAGTGGAAGGGGGAAATTCTATTCCTAGAGGTCGTATTATCTCTTGTCTTAAGGCTTGTAAAATGATCTCAAAAGGGTGTCTATATCACATTGTAAGAGTCAAAGATTTAGACTCCGAAAATCCTCCCATTGAGTTTGTCCCCATAGTAAGGGAATTTCCGAAGGTCTTTCCTAATGATCTTTTTGGAATCCCTCCCGAACGGGGAATTGATTTTGGTATTTACTTGCTACCGGATACCAATACGATTTCAATCCCTCCTTATCGGATGGCTCCGGCCAAATTGAAAGAGTTTAAGGCTCAACTCGAGGACTTACTAGACAAAGGCTTCATTAGAACTAGTATTTCTCCATGGGGTGCTCCGGTATTGTTTGTAAAGAAGAAGTATGGGTCCCTTAGAATGTGCATTGATTATCGACAACTCAATGAAGTCATTGTTAAGAACAATTATCCTCTCCCTCAGATTGACGACTTATTTGATAAACTCCAAGGGCAAGCTAGTTTTCTATGATTGACTTTAGATCATTGTATCAACAACTTAGGGTGAGAGGGGAGGATATACCAAAAATGACATTCCAAAACAGATAAGGTCACTATGAGTTCTTAGTGATGTCCTTTGGTCTCACAAATTCCCTGGTGGCGTTTATGGACCTAATGAATAGGGTGTTTAGAATTTACCTAGATTTATTTGTCATTATCTTCATTGAATACATCTTTGTATATTCGAAAAATGAGGGTGAACACATGGATCATTTGAGAGTAGTGTTGCAAGTATTTAAAGAAAAACAACTATTTGCCAAGTATAGCAAATGTGAGTTTTGGTTGAGGTATGTGGCATTTCTTGATCATATCATCTCTAGTGAGGGAGTTGAGGTTGATCCAAGAAAAACCAAGGTGGTCAAGAATTGGCTTAGACCACTGACTCCAATCGACATTAGGAGTTTCTTGGGTCTAGCGGGATATTATAGGAAGTTTGTGGATAATTTTGAGTCCATTACATCTCTATTGACTACCTTGACCAAAAAGAGTGTGAAATTTTAGTTGTCGGAGGAATGTAAAAGAAGCTTCCAAATCCTAAAACATAGGCTTACTTCCTCTCTAGTGTTGATTTTACCAGAGGTTACTACCGACTTTGTTGTATATTGTTATGCATCCCAAGTGGGCTTAGGGTGTGTACTTATGCAACATGAGAAAGTAGTAACCTATGCATCTAGACAACTTAAGGTGCATGAGAAGAATTATTCAACTCATTATCTTGAATTAGCGGCCGTGGTATTTGTCTTGAATATATCGAGACATTATTTGTATGGTGTCCATGTTGATGTGTATACCGACCACAAGAGTCTCCAATATGTGTTTACTCAAAAGGAGTTAAATCTCCGACAAATAAGGTGGTTGGATTTATTGAAGGAATATGACATGAGTGTACTCTACCACCCCGGCAAGGCCAATGTGGTTGTGGATGCTCTAAATCGCATGATCATGGTTAGTGTGTCTTATATAGAAAAATCCAAGAAATACCTAGTGAAAGATGTTCATAGGTTGGCTCATTTGTTAGTGGTTGGCTAAGATGTAAATGTTATCAGGACTGTGATAACTTACAAATGTGCCTTATTATAATGTGAATATGTAAATCTGCCAACCTTACATGTATAAATTGTAATTATGAAGAGAAAATACTCATGAAATTCTTATTGAGCTTGATGATGATGATTATAAAAAGGGTAGACCCTATGCCCTAACTAAGCTATGATCATTAATAAAGGCAATAAAGACATTTCAAAAGGGACTCTAGCTTAGCACTGAGTAAACTTGTAGATGAGGGGTGGCGTCGTACCAAGGAGGGAAGGTAGGGTTTACCATAGTCCTCACGGGGTGGATAACCTCATAGTCCAAAAGGGGTATAGAGTGATGTTTCAATTACATCCCCCAAGCTCCATAAACTATGTTTCCACCATAAAATACTAACTAGTGGATCCACCTAGATTCTATGTTCATGTTTGGTACTATTTTTACAGGTAGTCTGCCTTCCATTAGTGTAAGGTTTTACAACACCAGATTCCACACATAGCTCTTGTGGTCTATGTCGGTTAAGGCATGTGTTCCGGAAAGTAAAATGAAGTAATGATGTGAACTCTAGTTAGTTGACTTGAGAGGTTGTATTAGTCTAGGTAGAGGTATGGGACTCTATCTAGGCATTGCACTAGTTGGCTTTGAGGGAAGTCCTAGGAGGATGTTCTTATGTTATAATGATCTTATAAAGGAAATATTATGCTTAAGTTGATGATCTTTTATGATGTTAGCTTCATTGATGAACATGTTATTGGTCTATATTGCTAAATATGATGATGACTACAATTGATGCTATGTTATGTTGAGTTGGACATTACTTGTGATCATTTGTTTGGTTTACTTTATTGAGTAAGTTAATGGGGATTTGCATGGTCATTGCACTTGTAGGCTAAATGGTGGGTTATGAATAAGGGTCTTGCTTATATTATGATTTTATGAACTCTTTTATATGTTGACTTGATTAATACTTGTTGATGTTGGTCTTGTGTCGTACATGGGTTTGACTTATGGATTATGTGATTATGGGCTTATATCAGTTCTTGATTGTGCATAATGCTTTTCAAAGTACTTTAGAATGGTTTTGATCAAATGTCCTCTTTAGCATGATTTCACTTGTTTTAAGTGCATATACCTATACTTAGTACAAGTGTGTACTAACCCATGTTTGATATTTACTACAAATGTAGGATCAGGCCGTTGATATTGGAGAAGGATTTGAAGACTACTTGGATTCTTATCTTCCAAGTTTCGTAGGTTCTGACTTTTCGAGGACGATGCCATTATCAACCTATTGAATGTTGTTTAGTCTTAAAGACACTTTGTTCATTCTCTTTCACATTGGTACTATAGTTGTAAATCCTATATGTGGCTATCATTGTTGATGTAATAGTTATGCCCAAATTGTGATACTCTTGTCTAGATGGTTTAATATGAGACAATGTGATAGACTTCTTATGAGACTATCTTATACTATGTATGTACAATAAAAGTAGAAGGATATGTAATCTTCTTATATGAAGGGTCTATATATACTCGATATATATATATTATATGTAAGCAAGAGGTCTATGTATACCTCAATGTGAATAAATGAACTTTTTTTAATTTTTCCGTAGTTTTAACCCATGATATGTAATGACGATTGCTAAGAGGCTAGTATTAGTCCTCTTTGAGGACGACGACGCCGTTTACGTCAAGGGGGTGGTCCCCGGATGTGACAGTAAAGTCCTATGGAGGAACCACCTAGTAGAGGGAGAAACATAGGAGGCCGAGGCTGACATGAAGTCCCGTTATCCTCATCTCTTTTCTAATTAAGGTTAGTTGTTCCTATTAATGTTAAAAATAGTGAATTACATGAATTTGGCTTGTTTTACTTGTATGTTTATATTTTGGTAAAGTTGATGTCAAAATTAGTTTTATGAAAAAGGCCTTTTGTGTTAACTTGCAGTTATGTGAAATACATGTTTTGCTTTCTTGAGATTATTGGTCTTTTGATGTTATCTTGAGATGGATAGCATAGTAACTCTTTAATGTAATTTTAAGGTCATGTTTATGTTGAGAAGGTAGTTCCTCATAATGTATTATGAAATGTTGAGCTCTTATGTGTTGTGAGTTATGTAGCTATGTGTAATGTAGTTGATATGTGTTCAATGGAGTGATGAAGTACTCCTATAATCTATGAATCATAATACACATATTGTTAGTTAGGCTGCTAGTATTGAGTCATATTCTCTCTTCTAAAGATTTTCAGTGTCATTCGGGGATGAATGTTCCTAAGGGGGGATAATGTCACACTCCGAAAGTCAGTGACCTAAGCTAGAATCTCACATGTTTAATTAAACCTTAAAACACTTTTACCAAGACTAAAATGATGTTTATAATCCATTTATGAAGTTTTAGAGTCAAGACATCAAGAAACATCCAAGATGTCTAGAAGCTAGTGTAACTCGACTAGTGAAATGTCCTTAGCTTTCGGGTAGGTTTAGAGGTGTTGTATGAAATCTAAATCTTCTAAAATGACTTTAAATATGCAAAACCATGTATATAGGGTGGAAACTTCCAGGTACGACCCCCCAAGGGTCTCCCTAGGGGTCCATGAAAGGACCCCAAACATGGCTTGGCAAGCTGCCAAAGCAGCATACACATGTCAAAATATAGTCCGCGTCGCAAACTAGGGTGGCCTTTGGTCAAGATTCAAGTCTGAATTGCGGGAAGTTTGCGGACTCCACCGTCTCAAAAATTATTTAGAAAATCATGCGGGATCAACTCTGCGTCGCGAACTTGTTCCCTGACGAAAATCTGAAATTTGGAATTTAAGTTTGACTTCATTAAAGGGTCAACTGAAGTGAGGGGTCTTTTGAGTATTTCATGTGAGGTCTATATATTGATTTTAAATTTCTTTTCTCAAATTCACTCACTCAAATAAAATTCCCAAATCAAAACCCAAAAGCTCTCACCTCTCTACTTTTTCTCTCTATTCAACCTCCATTGAAGGAAGAAGAAAGCTTGAAGAAGAAGCCCAATTTCTCAAGGATTTCACTTTAATTTCAAGAATTAATCTTCATTAAGGTATGGGATCTTCACTTTTGGGACTCCATTCCCTAAGAGGTCCTCTCAAAGTTGATTTCTAAATAACCCAATTCCAAGGGTTTTCCTGTTCTAATGGGTTTTCTTCTAAACTTGAAATTGATGATTAATTATGTTCAATTGTGATTACCCATGGATAATTACGTGTATATTGTTGAGTATTTTATGCTAATTGAGGGAATTTCGTGTGGATCATGTCCCTTTCCCCAAATTCCCCAAATATCGGATCTTGCTTATAAATTGATGAGAATTGAAGAATGTATTTATTGTTAGACTTGTTTTATCTATTCTAATTCATTCATGGACTGCCTGCAGTAATGTATTGTTGGGATTGGATCTATTTCTTTAATAATTCATCATGAACCTTTTCCCTCTTAACCCTAAGTTATTAATTGAAGTTAATTGGAATAGTGATGATGCAATTGATCTAGCTATTGTGTTAACTACTATTGTTTGATGATAATATACCAATTGCTGGGTTGAATTAGATGTTTGATGGTAAAACCTTGGATGATTGCTTGTGAAGGATATTGGGGTAAGTCTTGTGATCTCAATACTTTACTTTAATTATGATTACTTGTGTTTAGTGATAAAGTTGTAGTGAAATATGCCTTATGATAAGATTTATTAGGGTTGGTACGATGTTTAATTGAAATATGTCTTGATTTATGGCTTGTGAGTTGGTGGATAAGATGTAACAATATAAGGATGGTGATGACTTATCTATGTGCCTTATCATAATGTGATTATGTAAATGTCCTAACCTCATATGTGTGAATTGTAATGAAAGGACAATACTCAACAAATTCCTATTGAGCTATGATGATGTCTATATAAGGGATAGACCCTATGACCTAAACTAAGCTATGACTATTAATGAAAGACATTTCAAAACTTACTCTAGATTAGCACCGAGTGAACTAGAAGTGAGGAGTGTCCCTTCCCACATACGGAAGGTAGGATCATTAATGAACTCATTACATTGGAGACCATAATGCATGTAGCATAAAGAGGTTCCCAACTACATAGCCTATTTCTTGAACTATGTTGCCCCCTAAGGAATACTAGTTAGTGGATCCACATAGATGTTATGTTCATGTTTTGTACTAGCTTGGCAAGTAGTCAGTCTTCATTCGGTGTAGGGTTCCATGACATCGAATTCCACATTAGCTTATGTGGTCTATGTCGATTGAGGCAAGATGTTCCCAGAAGGAAATATGAAGTAATAAAGTGAACTGTAACTAGGATGAACTAAGGGGTTTGTCTTAGTCCAGGTAGGGGTATGGGACTCTACCTATACATTGCAATAGTTAGCCTAGAGGAAAGTCTTAAAATGATGTTCTTATGTGTTTATGTACTTATAAATATAAATGATATGTACATGTTGATCGTACATGTTGATGATACTATGTGGTATTGGCTTCACTTATAAATATGTAGTTGGTCGCTATTGCTAAAGTATGATGATGTTTGCTCTTAATGATATAGTATGTAAAGTAGGAATTGCTTATGGTTCTTGTTGGGTCTTGAGTCAGGTTATGGGGCCTTACTTCATCATTTCACTAGTGGACTTAATGGGGGTTCATGATTAATGGTATTACTTAGATTATGATGATATGAACTCTTATGAATGTTTGTTGATATTATAAATTGATGATATAGTTGCCTTCATTATGTGCTCAATTGTGTTGATATGCATGTTGACTTGAGTAGACATGGTATTGTTTGTCTTGTGATGTACATGGTCTTGACTTAAGGAATAAGTGATAATTGATTGGTATTGGTTCTTGAATGTGTACAAAGTGTTAACAAAGTAAATTAGCATGCTGTAATGAAATGTCCCTTTTTAGTATGATTTCTATGTTGTGTGTGCATATGTGCCCATACTTAGTACAAGTGATGGACTAACCCCATTTCTCTCTTTGTCCCCAACATTTTAGGTTCCAGTCGTTGAAGGGTTCGTGACGACTTATGAAGGAAGGGTTGGAATCATTCTCTAAGTTGGGTAGGTCCTCACCACTTCGAGGGCTATACCACTTTCTAGCATTGGATGTTCATTAGTCTTAAAGACACTTTGTTAATTCTCTGTCATTTGAGTACTATGATTGTATAGCCTATATGTGTCTTTTATTGTATTAATGTAAGGTCTATTCCCGATGGTTATACTCTTGCTTAAATGGTTTATTATGAGACATCATTTTATGAATATTTTATGTATCTTATATATATGTACCATAAAAGGAGAAGACTATGCAATCTTCTTATACGAAAGGTCTATGTATACTCTATATGAATATATTATGTGCAAGCGAGAGGTCTAAGTAAACTTCATGTAGAAGTGTAGATGAAAAGTTTTAAATATTCCGCATTTTGAACCTATGAATGTTATGACGAATGCTAAGAGTCTAGTCTTTGTCCTCTCCGAGGACGACTACGCCGGTTACGTCTGGGGAGTACTTTCCGGATGTGACAGTAAAAACTTTCTCAAATGACCATACTTAATATCAAATTTAAAATACAACTAACCAGTTTAAAGTAGGTCAACATCATAAAAATTTCTACTTCTCTTTAAGAGTTGAGGGGTACATACCACCCTCTATGTCATCCTAGGGCAAAGACATAATACCAAATTATGGAATAAATGACTTTCTCCTTTCTTTCCCACTATAAAATAGGTTCATAAGGGAACTAACCAACGATTCAAAAGGGTTCTCCCATTAACAAGCATATTTCAACACCCATCTTCCCTCCTTAGGAGCTAGTCTACACCAAAGACTCCAATCCAAACAGGGAATCGATGAATCATTACACACATAAAAAGGGTAACATTATTCTTTTACTATTTGCAACATTTCACCAAAACAATTCAAGCCTATACCATGACATTAAACTATCATCATTCATAACCATAAAACAACCTATCATTCCACAAGGAAATCCATTTAATTACAACGTCTCCTAACAAGCTGGAAGCATATCAAATCATAGCTTCTCAACATAATAACTCAAACCTCATTTATCACATATATAGCCATAAATGGCATAACATCCACCTAAAGTAAATTCACTTTCACATATACTCATGAAACCATAAAACCAAGGTAAGCATCAAAATTCAGCTTTTCTCTTTCGAGCTTTGAGACATCATCCTTTCCAAGAAATCACATCTTAAAAACCACCGGACAAGGAAACATGACAAGTAAATCATATAGTGTTAAGTTCTATGGCACGACATGAGAATAGTGGAGAAGGTAAACTCTATTGTCCTATAGCCTCTCGCTCATGGATGTGTCGCAAATCAACATTGATGAACGAGACTTTACTAGACGTGGCAATATGAGACTTTGAAACCTAAAGACAAATCCCAAACCTTCTGCTTAGATATTAAGTTTGTAACGACCTGAGGGTATACCCAAGAAGTTATGGTTTCTTTAATCGACACACGGCGTACTTGACATCTCTGAGGTCTTATAGAAGCCCTTAGACATATTTCATTGCATATTCGTACTAAAAATAGCGGAAAGTTTAAAAATTTGCATAGCATATGATCTGCTAGAATCATCACTTTGTATATATATATATATATATATATATAATAGCATAATTACAGAAGGTAGACTCAGTCTTTTTGCGATCATAAGACCCAACTCAATAGAATAGAATAGGGACATGGCCGTTACAACATAAAATAATAAAAACTATTACATAAAATTTGACTAAAACATAATATAGGCAATCCTTGAACTTAAAGGGCCTTTTCCTTGAACCTGGGGAAGCTATCCAAGCGCTACACCTTAAGATACATCCTTTAGCCATCAACACCTACACTTTTTGTAAAAAGATGAAGAAGAATGGTATTAGTACAAGAATGCACTAAGGATGACAACAATGCAAAAAAAACATGTATTTTAAAGAGGAAATTTTATTTGAAATCATGCAACATGTCTTTTTAGTAAACTTCATGAACATTGGCACATATAAGCACAATATAGTTCACATACATCATATAGACATGGATACTACTCATAATAGCACATAAAGTCATTTATCATACATAGAGGCATATTCAGTACATACAATGCATTACCTCTGTTTTAATCTTACTTCTTTCCTTGAGTAACACTCAAGTGTACTTAGTACAATGTATCACCTTGAAATCACCTAACAATAGCCTTTCGTAGATATGCTTCATAAACATAACCACATCTTTGCACAAGTCTTTAGCATATTATAAACATAAGCTTAACTTAAGCACCACCATCTAAGACAACCCCAAAGTCACACTAGTGCAATAGACAAGTAGCATCCCAAAATACTACGCATACCAAGTGTTTCAAATAAGTCATCCTACACTAGTCGTACCATACTCAACAAGTCATAACACTTTCATTTATAACTAGACTTAAAGCACATACCTCATAGTATCATATAAGGACTATTTCCTTTACTACAACCTTACTCATAACTCGTTTAGCTCATACAAGTAAACATCCCTCATTACCCCTTCACAATCTTACTTGTGCAATGTATACATAGATTCCCATACGCCCCACATATACTAAGTAAACCCATTTAGAAGCCATAAGTACAATTCACATACGTAAGCATAATTCATGTCATAACATAACAATGTCACTTAATATCATTCATTCATAATAGTGATACATAACATAAGTCTTCATAAGAAGTTCCAATCTTGAAGTCATCTAGTGCAATGCATAGGTAGGGTCCATAGTCCTCCCTATACTAAGTACACTTCTCAAGGAACTTTATTAGAATTCATATTCTTATCTTAGTTTATTTCTGAGCCTTCGGGAGACATATCCATAACCGACATAGACAATGTGAGCTACATGGAATCCGGTGTTCTACTCCCCATCGAAAAGAGAGGGTACTCCTTGCCAAGGTAGGACCTTCATACAAAACTTCTAGTGGATCCACTAAGCTAAAACCTATTGGGGCTTGTAGTTATCAAACAACAAGATTGATTCTAGAAAACTTGACTTTCTAACATAGAGGTTTCCATCTCATGAAACAACATCTAGGTTGGGAACACGGACATGCTAACGTGAAGGTTCTCTTTGTGGGAAGACGAACATACTAACGTGAAGCTCCCACTTTAATTTTTCATGTTCACTAGGGGCTAATCTTAATCTCTCTTTTTGAAAATATTTAAGCCTTTAATGCATTAAGTCATAAAGAAGGCCTTAGGAGCTTGCTTCTTCATACATCATATAGCTGAAAGGATTCTAAGATGATAATGTCCTTTCACCATTGACCCTACTTAATGTGAGAATGTCTTTAACATATTCATACAATCACAGATCTTGTGTGAGTTCATACAATGTGAAATCTACCTTTACATCACACCTCTAATCACACATGATCGTAACTTAATTAATCATATACTTCACATGTATAGAAATAGGTATTGTTGTGTAGGAGAACTATCCTTTCCTTAGTCATCATGAATCTACCGTACTCATAGATATGCATTAAGTGGGTGTGTCTACACTGGTAAACATGATCACACAATAGCTATCACATTGCATTGAAGATGCCACCCTCTAAAGATCACAACACATGTACAAAATTCTTTCAAGTCTTGAGTAAAACACGTCTAGATTATTTAATACTATAGACTAGACACATTCACATTACATCATATGTGGCAAGTACTTATTCAACAATAGAATAGAATAATCCTAGCATACTTTGATTACACATTCATATGGGTCATGCTATAAGAGTACTCATCATCATTAGCCATCTTAGACCACAACTAATCCTAACATGATCATCATATATACATAAACTCATTCACACACCTAAATCATGCAACTAGTGTGCAAGGCTATTCATATACTTCACATAATATCAATTCACTTAGAACATAATATTAGAATCAAGGATAAATCCTTCTACTTCATCAACATGGAAATCACCATATAAAGTCATCTTGCATCTAATGCCTTCAAGGCCATGATCATAAAACATTAACATGTACAAGAATGTAAACACCGCCACCATAAGTGGACCATACCAATCATAATAATTCAGTATACATTCTAAACTAAATAAAGGAAAATAGGTCAATTTAAAAAATCTCCAAGATAATGATTATCTTGATCGATTCCAAACAATTCATAATCAATTGACATAAAGGAATATAGAGCAAAACAATTCATTACAATCTAAACCTAATCTAGTAATCATATCATCAAGATCACAAGACCCACATCATAGGCCAATTTTAGAAATTAGGAGGATCATGGGTTCTTCATAAAATTTGATTAAAATTCATAACAATTAAACATAAATCGATCATTAGAATTATTTTGAAATTAATTTGACAATGAACCCATGGCTATATTGAAAATTGGGAATTTTGACTTAGAATCATGTTTGAAAAAACTTTGAAAGGACTCCTTAGATGAATGGTTATGTAAGGATGAAGGATTACCATATCTTCTATAACAGAAAGCCCACGAAAATTTGAGACGAAAGTTGTAACATTCCAAAAAAAATGTACATGTCTAGTGAAGAGCCTATTAGGTTTTAAGAATATGTATTGGGATACATAGGCATCCGCATGCCCAATATTGAGAAATATTGGGCATGTTAGAGAATATTGGCTTAAGGGTGTTGGCCAATGTCTACACAAGTAATTATAATATACGTCGATGTCAAATACTCCAATCCAAGCTTGGTTAGAAATTGTACCTGCAATGAAGACCCTAAGCTAAAATAACTATATTTCTTCACATATTCTTCATATTCACTCATTAGGTACTTGGCATCGAAGTGTCAAGCCTAGGTACCATAGCACATAATCATTTAAAATGATCATGTAGAATAAGTAGTATCCAAGGACATAGTGAGGATCCTTGGACAATAAGTGAACATTCCAAATGAACCTTCCAAAATAGTTAGTTATGAAAGTACACCGCAACACATGTGCAAGCACATGTGCAATCGGCAAAGGGACCAAGCTAACCGATTGGGTTAGAGCGGTTGGGGACAGGCGCGCATTCGGGTCAGCCCACGTGGGGCCAAGCTCCCTAACCGGTCCTAGGCTCTAAATTACTGACTTAACTAGCTAACTAACCTAGGACAAACCAAAAATAACTAACTAGTGGACCCGACAACCTAAGACCTAATCGGGTGACACTAAGCCGAGTAATTAACTAAGAAACATCCTAGTACCTAACCTAGGATGGTCCAAAGGGTTTGTTATGGTCCTAACAACTTAGGGGTACTTTAGTAATTACCCTAGGTTACTTAATTAATTAATTTAAATGGACAAAACCAAAATAATTAAGCAAAATTCCATATTTTGGTTAAGTCAAGGTTATCCTATTTTTAGTCAATTTAGGAGAGGCGTTTTGGTAATTAGCTACTTGAGTTATTTAATAAAGTTATTTAGTCTAAGATGAATTATTTAACATTAAGTTCCTAAAGACTTAGACTCACGTTATTCATCATAAACCCTACGATGAAAATCAGTGAGAAAACGTAAAGAAACCTTAGGGGATTTCAAGCAAGTTCTTCAAGGTTTTCGTGCAAAGTGCAAGGTGATCTTCGTAGATTCAATTCTACAGTAAGGTATGGGTTTTCTCTCCTGTATTCCTTTCTCCAAGAGGCTTTTCAAACGTTTTGAATTCAAGAATGTTAGAACTATTGTTGTTCCCAATGAATCACATGTTCATCTCCCTAGTTCTCCTTCTTTCCGATTCTAGTAGTTTGTTTAAATGTAAATCTTGAGCATGTTGTTTGTATGTGGTGCTAACTGATTATTATATGTATTTTTCTGTAATTATAATGTCGAATGAAACCTACATGTTAGATACGTATACTTAGGGTATTATTTATATAAGATGATTAATGTTGTAATGCCTACTTGTGTTCGAGAAGATGAAATTGTTATAAGTTGTTCATTGAATTGTTTCATAGACTAATCAAAGGTTAAAAGTTGGCTTGTTTAACATGATAGATTACTACAATGTATTCATGAAGTAATTGAATTGGCTAGTGATAATATCATAGTTTGATTTATGCCAACAAATTGGCTAGCAATATTATTTCCAAAATATGTGAAGTCAAACCATTCTTAACTCAATGAAATCATAACATAGGGTATGCCAATCAACGGGACAACTCCCAACATACCCTATCCACACGAACTTGTGAACGTAAAAACATTGAATAAGTCCTTATAACTTTCTTAATGAATTGTACAAGACTATCAATTAACGTTGAACAAGATAAGGTGAGTAATGAAATAAATAAAAGGTTAAGTTATGAAATTGAACTAATATAGAGTGTAAAAGGAAGTCAGACATACCTCACTTACACTTAAAAGATTATGTCAAAGATACTCACATAAGAGGGTGCTAGAAGCTGTGAGACAAGTATCACTCGCACCATGATAATAATGTAAGATTTAAGTTCATATTCATCAACTATAGAAAAGGGATGACCAGTCATCCATTGAGTTAAGTATACCTCATACTAGAAGCAAGCTTCCATAATGTTTGTGTCCACTCTAAAAGTTATAAAGTAAAATAAATCTGAGCTTAGCACCGATAGACTAGCAATGATCTTGTGCCAGCGCATGTAAGCCTCATGAGACGAGATCACCACCTTGATAGACCAGGGTCTCCGAAATTCTCCTAGTTTTTGAACTATGTTGCCAGCATGGGGACTAGCTAGTGGAGAAATACACCTAAGAGTGCTAGGTAATTTCGGTTTCACTTTGGCCGGTGATACCACCTCTTTTCCATGTGGGGAACACACAGGATTTCATGTTTAGCTCACATGATCTATGTCGGTTAAAGCTCAAGAAAGTATTCGGTTCAATTTAGTCGTGAAGCACCTCTTTTTGGTGTGGGGAAGACACAGACTTTGGTTTCACTTTAGCCGGTGAACCACCTCTTTTCGGTATGGGGAAGACAATGAGCTTGGTTCACCTTAACCGGTGATCCACCTCTTTTCAGTGTGGGGAAGACACTGGATTTCATGTTAGCTCGCATGATCTACTTCAATTAATGCTAAAGATTTCTTAAAAGAAGTAAGAAAGAATGAAAGTAGCATGTTCAAAGAGAACAATAGATCAAAGAAGAAGAATGTAAGTTAAAAGTGAACTAAGTAAGCAAGAGCTTAAGAATGTCAATCATCAGTGTATGATAAGAATGAAGTTTTAACAAGTTAGTGGTTTATGCCAATTTTGGAGTATGAATATATGTCCCAAGAACTATTTATTATACAAATATTCAAAGAATGGGCATAGCCAATAAATATTGGCTTATAACTACATTCATGTCCAATTTAATAAGAATGGAAAATATAACTTGTAAGTAAGGTAGCCAAATCATTTCCTTAGTATTTTGGATTACTTACTCGATTCATTGTAGATATGGGACTACAATGAATCATTGAACTTGTAAGTAAAACATAAGATCAAAGGAGATCATTGAACTACACAACAGAAAGAAGAAAAGACTGAAAAATAAACTAAGGCATGGGAGAAGAGCCCTCGGCCTACGGGTGCAAATTTCCTAAGTTTTGTTTAAGTTGTTCTAATATTATGTTCATGATTCCAAGGTCTTATGTTCATATATAAAATGAGTTGTTTGCCTTAGTTGCATTAGAACATGTCATATTCATAGTATGAACCAGAAATAACGATTTGAAAAAGTAAAGTGACTTAACTTTCCAGAAACGGCATGTTGCTATAGGAAGAGATTTCCTTGATCATGCATAGTCCTTATGTGTTTATGTGCATACACCCATACTTATTACAACTGTGTACTAACCCCATATATTATTACTATTTTTATAGTCGCAGGTCCGAGAGAAGATTGAAGATTCGACGAAGCAATTTGTATTAGCGATTTCCAGACTTTGGTAGGTCCTCTTGAGTTTGAGGATGCTACATTTATTATTCTAGCTTAGTACATTAGACATAGATAGTGGAGATAGTCCCTAGCGTTTCATTTCAAACATTTGTTCAAGTGTTGTAATAAGGCCGATTGACAGACTATTATTAATATTACAATTAATCATTTTGGTTGTTTAATCTATTGATATATGGTTGATTTAGTTTGAGCTATATTAGTATATCAATTTATGCAGTTATATGAAGTCTATGTATACTTCAATAAAAAGTTTTAAATTTTTCGCAAATTTAACTGTATGATTGTGATGAAAGCTAAGAAGAAGCTTGTCTGCGACATCTGAGAGGTTAATGATGTTGATTACGTTTGGATTCCAAAATCTGGGTGTGACAAACTTGGTATCACAGCATGAGGTTAAATTACCTAAGACCTAAAGCTCAAAACAACCACGTTGCGTAGTTTCTAACTTATGATAGTGAAGTTGTAAGACTCCGAAAATGACTTAGGTTATCTAGAGCCTAACATATTGATAATGGTGGTCTAATGTCCTAATGTGGTCTAAAATATGGTATAGAGTCAGTAGATAAAGTATTAGGTGCATTGGAAGTCAAATGTCAAGGGATGACTAAGACGTTCGACGACTAAGTCACCTATGTGCCTCATATGTGGTTTTATGTGTGATTCATGAGGTTTTAAAGTCCTTAAATGATTTTAAATGGTGTATAAGTCATTTTGTCAAGTTTTAGTTTGGAGGTCAAACGTCCAAGAACGTTCATGAAGTTTGAATGATATGCCTTGAAATGACATTGTGTGTCTAGGCATGTTTCGTCGAGTTTTACTTGTTTATTTTGGATGAAATTCATATGAGAGGTGTTAAACTTGGATACTATCATGTTTGGGTTGGAAACGTCCAGGTAAACATCCCCAAGGACCATCCAAGGGTCCTTGAGCAAGGACCCATGTTGGTGGCCAAATCTGCCAAAAGGCAGTCAACCTACGGAGCCTGGTCGACGCCCCATAGGTGGTGGGCGACATTGTAGCCTTATCCTAGGGAGACAAGCTCCCATTTACAAGCCTCATAACCTATAGACAGTTGCGAGCACGGCCCGTAAGTGGGCGTATCGATGGGTCAGTCGTCTGTGAAGTCAAGTCCCTAAGCAGCCTCACTGTTAAGTGAGGGGTGAAATGGGAATTTCACCCCACTTCCAAATAAGAGTATTGGCGGTTTATTAAGGGTATATTGGGTATTTTAAATGTGTGTATAAGTGTTTAACACTTACAATATTTCATTCTTCTAAAAATAAAAACCCCAAAATCCCTTAAGAAATCCCAAAGACTCCATTGAAGTCCAAATCAAGGAACAGCTTGGAGGTGACGTTTTGAGTGGAAATTCTTCATCAAAGTGAAGAATTAGCTTCATTGAGGTATGGCTTTTGATCCTTGAAACTCGTTTCATCAAGGCGCCCAACTTTCAAAGATGTTTTCAATGTTTTCAAAAGGTGAATTGTCCAATTTAAAGATTCTACCATGGGTTCTTGCATTAAAGGATTTCAAACGTGTATTATGGATTATATTGATGTTGTATTGTTGATTTTAACCTAAATTACCTATGAACCCATGAAGTTGATGAACCTAAGATTTTGACTAAATTATGAGATACTTGATATTGGCTTAATGTTGATGAATTCATGTGTAGTTTCTTATGAGCTTTCTATTGGTGTAAGAATTGTATTCAATTGTTATCAAATTGGTATTGGATTGTTGAATCTATGTTGAGTTGGTTTATATTTCATTGATTTCTATAATTGTGTATTGAATTGGTGTTCATGGCCATGGGTAAGGGCCTTATGATGTTGAATTGGGTGATTTGGTATTGGCTTGAAGTGTTGATGATGAAGTGGTGGTACGCTGCCCTATTTATTCTTATTCAATATTAATTTTACTGCAATTATGTTATGATTGGTTTGGTCCACCTTTGGTGGCGGTGCTATGTGAATTGATGTGGCCTTGTCGGCGTTACTTTCTAGTATATTGATGATCATGGCCTTATCGGCACTACATGAACTTATATGGCTATTTGTGTAGTTGATTTGGTGATGTATAATCATATCTATCTATATGTTAAAGTATGTGTTAGACTATTGATACTATTTAGATAATCATGTTATGCTTTGCCTATGTGTTAAGAGTGTAGTCTTAGAGTTGATACATGGTTGTTCCTAAAGTGGTTAGATGAGTCTAAAATGGTTAAGTTGATGATGTTAAGGTAATGAATATCTTGACTTAATAAGGTTAAAGGTCATTCCTTAATGTCTAAAGAAAGATAGTTTATATGTGTTAAATGGAAGTATGTTGTGTCTTGTTTAGGTTGACTTGTGTCCCTTACTTGATGCTTATGTGAATATGTGTTGTCTTGGCTTAGGAACATAAATGATCTTATTCTTGAATAAATAAATATAGGTGAGACCTTTCATAATGATACGAAAGTCATTTGTGTGGAACCTTGAACCAAGTGGTAAGGTTATAAATCATGAAGTAGTTAGCCATAATGGTATCCTTCATGTAATGAGTGATGGACTTAAGGTTGGTTGGCTGCAACGACATCATATCATACCTTAGTAAAGTCGCGATGAGCTTCTTTTCTCCATAGTGAGATATGCCCTAGTGGACCTTGCTTTGGTAGGGTGAATGTAATTGGGTCATGAACTTGATATGGGACCCATTTATATGAACCTTAATGTGAGTTGATATATGAGAACTAAGGCTAGCACTGAGTGAGTATGGAAAGGGGGAGTAGTTCTAGTTAAGAAAGAAACTAGAATGCTTAGTATGCCCTTCATATTCCTTAACCATGTGCCTACGTGGGATCTTTATGTTCTACCATTGGCAAGTAGAACACCTCATCGAAGTAGGATAGAACTTTGGATTCCATACTTTGCTACCATGGTATATATCGGTTATTTCCTGTTCTCATCATATGGGATACCTATTAGCATTAGAGAAGTTCTATGAAGTTCAGGTGGTGGTATGGGACGCTACTTAGACATTGCACAATAGTCTTTGAAGATGTTAATGAGAGTCCCTAGGTCTTGTCTAAGACAATTATTTGATTGTTATTTATGTGATGTATGTCTTCTAAATGAACTAATGAACTAATGACTTACGTTATGAAGTATGTAAGTGTATAAGGACCTAATCTAGAGTGCCTTAGGGATTCTTTAGTTAAATTGTGAAGAAGGCATAAAGGATGATCTCTTCATGGATTATCTATAGAAGTCTTAAGAATGACTCTAGTTAGGGAAAAGGTTTGGTGTTGTGGACATGATCTAAGCCTTAGGTAGTCTTAAGGACTATTTAGGTAATCCTGAAGTGGTCAATCATGGACGTTATCTTCTTGATTTACTTAAGTAGGTCTTTGATAGCCTTTGGAAGGAGAATGTCATATCATCTATGTGTTGGTGTGTTTAGTGAGAATGATTCTATCCTAGGGAGTCTATAGGATCTCTTGACTGTGCGTGTAAGGGATTGTATGGGTGGTTGCTTCACAACTCACTCAAGTGAGAATTAGAGTCACCTTTGCTAGAAGAATCTTACCTTTATGTTTAAGACGCTTTGTAAGTGTGTATGTGACACATTATAAGTTATATTAAGGGTTGTTTAGGCACATCTAGAGAGGGTGTATGGGCGGTCTCGCTTGGTGTGACTTAATTGAATATTAGGATAGCTTTTAATGGGGGAATGACACGCTAGAAGTTTGTTAATGGAAGGTAAAGTGATTCACTGTAACAGTGAAGGAATTCACTATACAGTGATTCGAGTTCACTGGAAAGTGTTTTCTAAAAATGTGATATTTTGTTTAATCATTTTCCTATGTGTTTCTAAGTTGCTAAATGTTATTATTGTGATTATATTATGATGTTTTAAAGAAAAGATGCATATTTCCAATAAAGTATGTTTTCATGATTTTTATGCATAATGTCATACTTAGTACATGTGGTTGTACTAATTCCATGCTTTATTTTTCTATCTAATAGTTCTTGGTAGGTGAAGAGCTTTGGGAAGAAGACTTGGACAAGGAGATCGTTAAAGAAGAGTTGAAGTATGTCCTCACTTGAATGGAGGGCATATATGTCATTTTATGTTTCTTTCATAAAGTTTTGTAATAGACTATATAGTAGTATGTTTTAAATTCGTATGGGCCGTGTCCCAAGTATTATCGTGTCTTAAGATGATGATCGATACTTAGTGTTTTTCCTATTTCCATCTATGAAAGAGTTTAAGACTTCTATAATGTTTTACAAAAAGTTTTAATTCCGCACTACTTTTCGTTATGTATATGCGATGAATAATATGATAGGGTTTTATAAGACCTATGAGAGGTCAAATACGCTTGTCACAATCCAAGATTGCACCCTAGCTTCTAGGGTGTGGTTTCGGGATGTGACAGAAGTGCACCACAATCATGACTTAGAGACTAGTGATGCTACGAATTTTCTCTTCTTCTACTCTTTATCGTGCTGTCTAGAGCTTTGACATTTTGTGTCATTCTAGTATCTAACTTCCTTCTTGTGTGTGCGTATAAAAAATGAACTCAAGAAGAAACCCAGGCAGAAAAGTTGAAGAAGCAGCTGTTGGAGGCAACCAAGCTCCTCCTCAAGCCCCAGCTGCTGAAGTACAAGTGCATGTCAACCCAGCTGTGTTGATGGACGGAGAAGTGAGGGAGGCAATGTTTGAGATGGCCCAAGCCATCACTGTGCAGGCACAGGCTATCACGGCCCAAGCCACTAGAGAGGGTGCTCTCAGGGAGAACCCGCATGCTAGCACCATGGCTAGTAGACTGAGAGATTTCATTAGAATGAATCCTCCAGTCTACTACTGGTCAAAGACCAATGAGGATCCCCAAGAGTTTGTGGATGATCTTCACAAGATTTCTGTTCTATGGGTTTTAGTGAAGAGGAAAAGGCTGACTTGGCTGCTTACCAACTCAAAGATGTGGCTCAGGTGTGGCACAGGATGTGGGGAGATGGTCGAGCACCAGGGGAAGTCCCCATCACTTGGGACGTTCTCAAGACTACATTACTAGAGAGGTTCTTTCCCAGAGAGTAGAGAGAGGCTAAGGTTGAGGAATTAATTAACCTACGACAAGGAGGTATGTCAGTCAAGGAATACTCCATGAAGTTTGTTAAGCTTTCCAAATATGCTTCTTCTCTTGTGTCCAATAGCAGGGATGAGATGAGTAGGTTTGTGACTGGTGTATCAAAGGATTTGGAGGAGGAATGTAGGGCAGCCATGTTGCATTACAACATGAAACTTGGTAGGTTGATGGTTCATGCACAATAGGTTGAGGAGATTCGTCGGAGAAAGACAGGCCGAGAGGGCAAGAAGTCTAGGCCCTCAGATCAGTCTTGTTCGAGCAATGGTAGGGGTTCGTTCGGTGTCCAAGATAGGCCCAAGTTCAAGAAGGGGCACCAACACTCAGGTAATCCTACTCTTTCCAAGAACACTAATTCCAAGGAGGGCAATGATAGAAATGCCCAACGTGATACAAAGTCGTGTGATAAGTGTGGTTTTTTGCATGGAGGTGAGTGCATAGTAGGTTTTAATGGATGCTATAGGTGCGGTAAGAGTGGTCACGTGATCAGGGACTGCACACATGCGAAGAATCAGGGCAAGGCAGATACTCAACCTCGGCCTAATCCCAGTTCTGTAGCCGAACCTCCCAAGAGAAACCGATTCTATGCGTTGAAAGGAAGAGAAGAGCAAAAGAAGTCCGCTGATGTGGTTACTGGAAACTTGCTTGTCTTTTCTTTTCCTCTTTATGCATTATTAGATCCAGGATGTACCTTGTCTTTTGTTACTCCTTTACTAGCTAGTAAATTTGACTTGCTTCCTGAGATCTTGCATGAACCTTTTCTAGTTAGTACTCCCATTGGAGACAGCATTAGGGCCGAAAGGGTATATAGAGATTGCCCCATAACTGTTCTCAATATAGTTACTCATTCTGACCTAATAGAATTAACCATGCTTGATTTTGATATAATATTGGGTATTGATTGGCTTCATAGATGTTACGCTACCATAGACTGTCGAAACAGTGTAGTAAGATTTCAGTTTCCAAATGAGTTAGAGTTAAAATGGGAAGGGCGTGGTTCAAATTCCACAGGCCAAATATTTTCCAATCTTAAAGCCAATAAGATGTTATCTAAGGGGTATTTATACCACTTAGTCAGAGTCAATGACTTAGAACAAGAAGTTCCTTCCATAGACTTTGTGTCCATAGTGAATGAGTTTAAAGATGTATCATGATCTCAAGGAGGTCTATTGGTGGAAAAGGTGAGAATGATCAGGGATAGATTGGCTACTGCTTAAAGTCGTCAAAAATACTATGCTGATAACAGAAAGAGGGCTCTTGAAATCGAAGTAGGTGATCAAGTTTACCTAAAGATATCACCCATTAAAGGGGTGATGAGGTTTGGTAAGAAAGAGAAGTTTAGTCCGAGGTATATAGGTCCTTATGAGATCTTACAGCGAGTAGTAAATGTTGCCTATGGATTGAAGTTACCGAATGACTTGGCTTCTGTTCATCCAGTGTTTCACATTTCGATGCTTAAGAAGTGTCTAGGCGATCTAACGTCCATTCTACCTATCAAGGGGTTAGAAATCGATGAGAACCTTTCTTATGAAGAGGTTCTTGTTGAAATTATAGATTGTCAAGTGAAACGGTTGAGGAACAAGGAGGTTCCCACTGTAAAAGTGTTATGGAGGAACCACCTCATTGAGGTAGCAACATGGGAGGCCGAGGCCGATATGAGATCCCATTACCCTCACTTGTTGAGTTCTTGAGGTTAGATATACTCTTCCTAAGTCCGATTTCGTTAATGAGACTCTAAATTTTAGTGCATTAGGCAGTTTTGGTGTTTTAAGTCCATAACTCTGTGTTTTTATATTTGCACTATATGAGTTAATATCAGTTCATTCTTGCATTCATGTTGCTGTTTTTGTATAGCGTAGACGTGACTTATGTGTTGCATGAGTGTGATGTGCATTATGTTAAAGTGAAATTCAGGAGGAAGTTCATTAGTCTCAGAGATGAAGATTCAGATAATCTTTGAGTAGTGTGCATCTTCCAGAGTTAGTTGTGAACCAGATATTCAAAAAGAGTAAAGTTTCAAGTATGTTAATGTGTTTTTCGAAAATATCCTCTTTGATTCAAATGCTGTGTAGTGTCATTCGGGGACGAATATTCCTAAGGGGGGATAAGGTAACATTCCAGAAAAAATGTACATGTCTAGTGAAGAGCCTATTATGTATTAAGAATATGTATTGGGATACATAGGCATCCCCATGCCCAATATTGAGAAATATTGGGCATGTTAGAGAATATTGGCTTAAGGGTGTTAGCCAATGTCTACACAAGTAAATTTAAATATACGTCGATGTCAAATACTCCAATCTAAGCTTGTTTAGAAATTGTACCTGCAATCAAGACCCTAAGCTAAAATAACTATATTCTTCACATATTCTTCATATTCACTCATTAGGTACTAGGCATCCAAGTGTCAAGCCTAGGTACCATAGCACATAATCATTTAAAATGATCATGTAGAATAAGCAGTGCCCAAGGACATAGTGAGGATCCTTGGACAATAATTGAAAATTCCAAATCAACCTTCCAGAAAAGTTAGTTAAGAAAGTGCACGACAACACATGTGTAAGCACATGTGCAACCGGCCAAGGGACCTAGATAACCGATTCGGTTAGAGCGGTCGGGGACAGGCGCACGTCCGGGTCAGCCCAAATGTGTCCAAGCTCCCTAACCGGTCCTAGGCTCTAACTAACTGACTTAACTAGCTAATTAACGTAGGACAAATAAAAAATAACGAACTAGTGGACCCAACAACCTAAGACCTAACCGGATGACACTAAGCCGAGTAACAAACTAAGAAACATCCTAGTACCTAACCTACAATGGTCCAAAGGGTTGGTTATGGTCCTAAAAACTTAGGGGTACTTTAGTAATTACCCTAGGTTATTTAATTAATTAATTTAAATGGACTAAAGCAAAACGATTAAGCAAAATTCTAGATTTTGGTTAAGTCAAGGTTCTCCTATTTTTAGTGAATTTATGAGGGGCATTTTGGTAATTAGATACTTGAGTTATTTAATTAAGTTATTTAGTCTAAGATGAATTAATTAATATTAAGTTCCTAAAGACTTAGACTCACGTTATTCATCATAAACCCTACGACTAAAATTAGTGAGAAAACGTAAAGAAACCCTAGGCGATTTCAAGCAAGTTCTTCAAGGTTTTCGTGCAAAGTGCAAGGTGATCTTCATAGATTAAATTGTAAAGTAAGGTATGGGTTTTCTCTCCTGTATTTCTTTCTCCAAGAGGCTTTTCAAACGTTTTGAATTCAAGAATCTGAAAACTAGGGTTGTTCCCAATGAATCGTATGTTCATCTCCCTAGTTCTCCTTATTTCCTATTCTAGTAGTTTGTTTAAATGTAAATCTTGAGCATGTTGTTTGTATGTGGTTCTAAGTGATTATTATGTGTATGTTTTCGTGATTATAATATTGAATGAAACCTACATGTTAGATCCGTATACTTAGGGTATTATTTACATAAGATGATAAATGTTGTAATACCTACTTGTGTTCGAGAAGATGAATTTTTTATAAGTTGTTCATTGAATTGTTTAATAGACTAATCAAAGGTTAAAAGCTGGCTTGTTTAACATGATAGATTACTACAATGTATTCATGAAGTAATTGAATTGGCTAGTGATAATATCATAGTTTGATTTATGCCAACAAATTGGCTAGCAATATTATTTCCAAAATATGTGAGGTCATACCAATCTTAACTCAATGAACTCATAACATAGGGTATGCCAATAAATGGGACAACTCCCAACATACCCTATCGACACGAACTTGTGAACGTAAAAACATTGAATAAGTCCTTTTAACTTTCTTAAAGAATTGTACAAGACTACCAATTAACGTTGAACAAGATATGGTGAGTAATGAAATAAATAAAAGATTAAGTTATGAAATTGACCTAATATAGAGTGCAAAAGTAAGTGAGACAGATCTCACTTACACTTAAAAGATTATGACAAAGATACTCACATAAGAGGGTGCTAGAAGCCGTGAGACAAGTCTCACTCGCACCATGATGATAATGTAAGATTTAAGTTCATATTCATGAAGTATAGAAAAGGGATGACCAGTCATCCATTGAGTTAAGTATACCTCATACTAGAAGCAAGCTTCCATAATGTTTGAGTCAACTCTAAAAGTTATATAGTAAAATAAATCTGAGCTTAGCACCGATAGACTAGCAATGAGTTTGTGCCAGCACATGTAAGCCTCATGAGATGTGATCACCACCCAGGTGGACCAGGGTCTCCGAAAGTCTCCTAGTCTTTGAACTATGTTGCCAACATAGGGACTAGCTAGTGGAGTAATACACCTAAGAATGCTGGGTAGTTTCGGTTTCACTTTGGCTGGTGATACCACCTCTTTTCGGTGTGGGGAAGACACTGGATTTCATGTTTATTCACATGAGCTATGTCGGTTAAAACTCAAGAAAGTATTCAATTCACTTTAGTCGTGAACCACCTCTTTTTGGTGTGGGTAAGACACTGACTTTGGTTTCACTTTAGCCGGTGAACCACCTCTTTCCGGTGTGGGCAAGACACTGGATTCATGTTTATCTCACATAATATATCTCGGTTATAGCTCAAGAAAGTATTCGGTTCATTTTATCCGTGAACCACCTCTTTTTGGTATGGGGAAGACACTGACTTTGGTTTCACTTTACCCGGTGAACCACCTCTTTTCGGTGTGGGGAAGACATTGAGCTTGGTTCACCTTAACCGGTGATCCACCTCTTTTCGGTGTGGGTAAGACACTGGATTTCATGTTAGATCGAATGATCTACTACAGTTAATGCTAAAGATTTCTTTAAAGAAGTAAGAAAGAATGAAAGTAGCATGTTCAAAGTGAACAACAGATCAAAGAATAAGAATGTAAGTTCAAAGTGAACTAAGTAAGCAAGAGCTTAAGAATGTCAATCATCAATATTTGATAAGAATGAAGTTTAACAAGTTAGTGATTTATGCCAATATTGGAGTATGAATATATGTCCCACTCAAATAATCAAAGAATGGGCATAGCAAATAAAGATTGGCTTATAAGTACATTCATGCCCAATTTAATAAGAATGGAAAATATAACTTGTAAGTAAAGTAGCCAAATGATATCCTTAGTCTTTTGGATTACTTACTCGATTCATTGTAGGTATGGGGTTACAATGAATCATTGCACTTGTAAGTAAAATATAAGATCAAAGGTGATCATTGAACTACACAACAGAAAGAAGAAAAGACTAAAAAATAAACTAAGGCATGGAAGAAGAGCCCTCGGCCTAAGGGAGCAAATTTCCTAAGTTTTGTTTAAGTTATTCTAAAATTATGTTCATGATTCCAAGGTCTTATGTTCATATAGAAAATGAGTTGTGTGCCATAATTGCATGAGAACATTTCATATTCATAGTATGAATCAGAAATAACGATTTAAGAAAGTAAATTGACTTAACTTTCTAGAAACGGCATGTTGCTATAGGAACAAATTTCCTTGATCAGGCACAGTCCTTATGTGTTTATGTGCATACACCCATACTTAGTACAACTGTGTACTAACCCCATATATTATTACTATTTTTTTAGGCACAGGTTCGAGAGAAGATTGAAGATTCGATAAAGCAGTTTGGATTAGCGATCTCCAGACTTTGGTAGGTCCTCTTGAGTTCGAGGATGCTACATTTATTATTCTAGCTTCGTACATTAGACATAGCTAGTGGAGATAGTCCCTAGCATTTCATTTCAAATATTTGTTCAAGCGTTGTAATAAGGCCAATTGACAAACTATTATTATTATTACAATTCATCATTTCGGTTGTTTAATCTATTGATAGATGGTTGCTTTAGTTTGAGATATATTAGTATATCACTATATGTAGTTATATGAAGTCTATGTATACTTCAAAAAAAAGTTTTAAATTTTCCGCAAATTTAATTGTATGATTGTGATGAAAGTTAAGAAGAGGCTTGTCTGCGACCTTTGAGAGGTTAACGGCGCCGGTTGCGTTCGGATTCCAGAATCCGGGTGTGACAAAAGCTCCAAAAATCCACCTCCATGGCTTGTTATTTAGTTTAGTGTTTAATGGACGTTTGGGGGTTTTGGGAGAGAAGAAGGTTTTGGGATTTTTGATTTTCTTAATGGGTTTTGGGGTTTTGACATTGGAAAGGGGTTAAATAGGTCAAAAATTAGTTTATAGCAACCTCCCAAATTACCCAAAACACCCCTATACTTATTAGTATTGTGTTGTGTCCAAACAACACATAGAACATGCCAAGAAACACTAAAATACACTAGCACGTGGTAAAACACTTTGTTAACATGGTATTAACCTCTTTAGACACATGTGAGACTCTAGCTACCTTAGTTAATATTGAGGGTGGTTACACGACTCATGGTGCACTTAACGGAAGTATTGGCTTCCCTGGTCTTACCTTAGAAGTTTTTAGAATAGGGTGGTTTTTACGGAGCTACTGCCTAAAAGCACCCCGTGTCACTTGACGGGCCAGGGTGCATGTTCACGGAAGGGGGCAGGGGCTCGTGAAGATGACTTAGAATCTAGTATTGGTTGCACGTTGAGGGATCTGCTAACATACACTCCGGGACCACCACCACGAGCCGTTGAGCATTTCACGGCTCGTGAAGTGGGACGTGAAGTGCGAAGGGACTTTTATGTTGAAGTCAAGTTGGACTTTGAATTTTAAGGACAAACTTAATGAGGGGTATTTCTATGTTTTAGGGGGTTGAATATATAATAATTTTAGGTCATTTATCACATCAGTTCCTCTTCAAAACTCAAACACAAATGGAAACACAAATTCTCCCACCTCTCTCTGCATTCTCTCTATAACCCCAACTTTCATTGAAAATTCATTGAAGCTTGAAGAAGAAGACCAAATCTCTCCAATTTCTACTCAAATTTCGTCGCTATTCATCTTTAAATTATGGTTTCTTTCATTTTTGGAATTCCTTTCCCTAAGAGGTCCCTCCAAAAAATGATTTCTATATCCCTTAAAACTAGGGTTATTCTCTACACATTGGTCGTCTTTGGAAGGTGAAATTATGATCCAATTGTGACGAATTATGATGAATTAATGTTGTTTATATATATATTGATGTTTAATTGATGATTTTCTCTGGGTCTTACTTAGAGACATGTTTTTCCCCTATTTCTTTAAATCTTGTATTTAGTAAGGTGAATTGTTGAAGGGAATGAACATGATATGGTTTACTTTGATGTTAACTATGAAATTACATCATGAATAACCTTGTATTATGTTTTGGTTATACATTCTTGGGTGGTTGAAGTGTGAAGTCCCATAAAGGGAAAGATGGTATGATTATTGATTCTCTCTCTAGTTCAATTATGAAAGTTGAATTACTTAGATAGTGATGATCGTATGTGTAATATGTTGTGATATTGATGATCAGTATTCCTCATCGTTAACCCTAGACACTAGAATGAAATATGAGTAAGCATGCACGTTATTATATGATAGTTATATTATTGAAAGTAGTCTTCATGATTATAATTAAGTGTTAAGTGAAAGTTTTACTCACTTGTCTATGGTTCCTAAAGCGGAAGGATTGTTCTCAGTTATGGTCACCTAAGAGCTATTATGATAAGAGGTTTACATAATGGTCTAGTAATGGCTAATATGAACATATGTGTTGACTAAAGATGGTTACTAAGGGGAATACATTCTTTGCACAAAAAGGGCATGTAAATGAGATAAGGGTCTCAGTTTTATTACGTCTTGCTCCCCAAATGGGTTCCTCACGTTTTGTAAGTCAAGATTCCCAATATATGTGTTGTCTGATTACAGCGAAACCCTCATGTATATAAAGTTAGGGTGTCTAGTAACAATCTCCTTGACACTTAACTATGTTCCTACATGGGACTCTAGCTTAGCGGATCCACATAGATAGCTATGTACGAAAGGTTACACCGTAGGCAAGTGTTAACTATTACGCCCTAAAAAAGGAATAGGTAAAACTAGATCTTCACATGTGTTTAGTAAGTTATTAATGTATTAAAATTGTATATTTTTGCATTAGAAGTCAGTTCGTAATGTTTGGGAGCGTTTGGAAGTGAAACGCCCAAGACGTCTGAAAATATGTCGAAGTTGAACTAGTGTTTCGTAGTGTTTTGTAGTGAAGTTTTGGGGGATTGTTTTAGAGTGAAATTGAGTGTCATTGTTCCTATGAGTAGAGTGACATGTAAAGTGTTGAAATGTTCGAGAACGAATCCCTGGGGACCACCCTAAGGGTCCCCGAGGAGGACCCAAACATTGGACAAGAAACTGCAAAGGCAGCGTGAAGGGGAAGATTATGAAGCCCAACTCGCAACGCGCCTGTAGCAAGAAGTCTAATGCCTCAGATATTAATCTGGAGCTTTCCTCGCTATGCGCAACCAAGTCCCAAATTTGGCCGCGACCTTTTTAAGTCAAATTTTTGTGTGGGGGTCTTTTGGGAACTTTGGGGATCATTTGTGGACTGTTTTAGGTCATTTTAAACCTCATTTCACCCATAATTTCCAACACTAAATATCAAATCAAATTTCTCCAAAAACCATCTCTACAATATCCTCCATTGAAGAAGCTTCAAGCTCCAAGGAACAGGACCAAGTTCTTCATGCTTTCTTCACCAAATTCATGCGTTTCTTCATATTAAGGTATGGTAGTCATCCTTGAACCTGCTTTCATTCAAGGATCCCTTTCAAACAAATTTCAAAAAGGATTTCGAACTTCAAACTTTTTTATTCCTTGACTCTAAGTATGGGTCTTTGCATGAAAATATTTTATTGATTAAAATGAGTTGTTCTTAGCTTTAAATGATGATTTTAATGTCAAAACCCCAATGAAATCATGTGTATTCTTTTTATCAACTTTTGTCTTATGAAATGGGCATGACCAGATAATGTTAAATTTATTGTTTCTTGGTGGTTTATTTATTTTTAGCTAGTGCCCTAACGACTATTTCATTATGGATTATTTTTTAAATTGTGAATAGATGGTAAAGGCTTGGATGAAGGGTAAGTTATTCTATCTTGGCTAAGTTATGTTGAAGTAACTCTTGAGTGTTATGGTCCACCTTTGGTGGCAGTGTTTACTTGAAATATATGAAGTTATATGTGTATTGTTAGAATGGCCTTGAATGGATGATATGTGAAGTGAAGTGATAATATAAATATGTATATGTATTGTATGTGTTGGAATGTTGATATGAGTATCTTGAAGGGTTTATGTCTAAATGAAGTATGAATTTGATATGTGAAGTATGATAATATGTGAATTGTGATAAATGTGAGTTGAGCATGTCAAGAAGTCAATGTTATGAATAGTGGTCATTATGTGAAAGGTGTTCTCACATGTGCTCACACACACACTTGAATGCATGAATGAAGTCAATGAATGAAAATGGGGGATTGTAGGGTGGACAATCTTCGTGAGTAGAGATGAAGTGTCTAGACCATCCCTACTATTCCTAAGTATGAAAAAAGGGGATTTTGGGGTGAACACTCTTCGTGATTAGAGATGAAGTTTTTAGTACCAACCTCACTATACCCAATGAGCTTTCCAAGATAGGTTGGATGTTCGATACCCTTCGTGAATTGAGATAGGGTGTTCAATAGTTATCTTCTAACTTATAGTCAATGAATGTTTAAGACTCTGTGGGGGATTTATGCTTAGAACCGAGAGGATTTGAAGAAGGGGTGGGTATACTTCGTCAGTACAGTTGTTGTATCCAATGTACCTCTTGAGATGGGTGCTCCTCATTAGTAGAGAGTGAGTTAATTAGTAGCAATCTTCTTATCCCTTAACTACGCTCCCACGTAGGTGTGGCTATTGGAGAACCCATGTAAAGGGTAAAGAATATGACCCTACCTTAGGCAAGTAGGGATCCCTCATCCGGTAAGGGTATTACCAGGATTCCATGTCAAGCTCTCATGGTCTATGTCGGTTAAAGATATCCCCCACAAAAGAATGTAGAGGACTAAGTCTTCTTAAGGGTGTACTAATTAGGGTAGGTGGTGGAATGGGACGCTACTTACTCATTACACAAGTATACATTTGGAGGGAGTCTTGGTGTGTCCTTATACGAAATGTATGAATGGGTCATGATATGTTGTAAAAGAAATTAGTGTGACTTTATGTCTAATCTTAAGAAAGCTTGTGAAAGTTACGTCTTGTATGATGAAACTTATGAATGATGAATGTAGTGTATCTAATCTCATGGAATCCTAAAGAAGAAAATAGTGAGGGTAGTAGTATGGGATGCTATTCTCACATTGTACTTTGTGTGACTTGTAAGTCCACTTGAGAGGGTTGCTTATGTGAAGTTATTAAATGCAAGTATGTTTCTCTAGTGTCTTTACTATTGAGTGTTGATTTGTAAATGAAATGAAGTAAGCCTATCCCTTGTAGTCTTAAAGATCTCTTGAGTAGGTATTGAGGAGGTTGTATGGGCGATCTCCTTATATTTTACTTAGGGGAGCCTTTGGACAACTTAAGATAGGAGTAGTTCATATGTAATTTTGGGTTCACTGTAAGTATGCTCTTATGTTATGAAAAATTGAAGTTTCACCTTATTTTTCAAATGATGACTTTATGATGTTTTGTAACTTAATACATGAAGGATTCTATCAAAATAGCCTGACTTATATGTTTCCTCTAAATTGTCCCTTTTTGCATGATTTTGCATAATGACATACTTAGTACATTGTTTGTACTAACCACATACCTTTCTATACTCTATAAGTATAGGTTTGAAGCGAGTTGAAGGTTATAATGCAAGCTTGGGAATCGACTCTCCCAAGACTAAGTATGTCCTTATATATTCGAGGGCATAGTCTATGTTTTTTAGTTTCTTCTCTTAAGACTTGTTAAGACTTAATATGTATTCTGTTTCAATGTAAAGTGTAACAACCCTAAAAATGAATAAGATAAGAAATGCTTAATGATTCAAGAATGCCTACGATTAGACCAGGGTTCACACGGATTGAAGCGCATAGAACCAGACCTCGGAACCCTTGCTACAGCCAAGCCAACTAACTTGGGGAGTTAGTTGAGCTTGGAAAGGTTGGTTCCAACCATGTAGGGCTCTTGAATACGAAGGTTTACTCGAAGGAGTCTTTACCCGACTTAAAAAGAGAAAATCTTAAGTTTTTACGGTGTAGGGGTAAAATAGTCTTTTACCAGGATAAGGGTAATATCGTAATTACCCTAAATTTATAATTAATTATTTATTTAATAAGGTGGAGGGGAAAATTGGGGAGAGAGAGCCGAAGTTGAGCTCTTGAAGTTAAGTCTTGCTCCACCCGGGTTCGAACCTAGGTGGATGCAATGAATTTATGTGATTTTTATTTAAGCTATTGAATTAATGTAATTAATTAATAATTATTATTCATTATCTGATTTAAAATAAAATAAATATCAGATTTTTAATAATTAACTAAACCTTATTTGACTAAGTCCTAAACTAGACTCCTAAGCCTAATATAACTCCCACTCTCTCACGTCTATCTCTCAACTCTCACGCTCAATCTCTCCCATTCTTTCACACGACATTTCTCTGCCAAAATAAGATACAAAGGCTGAAAATAAACCAAGTTCTTCACACTTGAAGGACTCACACGAAATCACAAGAAAACAAACGTTAATCACACACTAGGCTAAGGGAGGTTGTCATTCGAGTGGAGTTGATATTGAGGAGGCTTAGACGAGTTCTTGAGTGGAGTTTTTGGGCAGCAACTTCAAGTTTTGAACGTCAAAATAAGGTATTGGTTTTCTTGTCTCTTGGTCCCTTTCCCAAGATACCCCTTAAGGTTCATATTGTTCATTCGAAAACTAGGATTGTTTCCCCTTTTGCATGCCCCTGTCACTAGCTCCCAATGAATCGTAGGTTGGGTATGATTGCTGGTAGATTTAGGTATGTTATGATTTCGTGATGAACATGATTTTGATTGTATACTTGAAATCGTAGGAAAGACAACCATGTATTCGAAAGATTTTGCAAGTGTGTGTATGTGCGAAAAGGTTACTGTGAATGCACTGTGAATGAGGATTCGATTTAGGCTCCAAGTTTGATAATGTTTTGGTTGTCATTTTACGTGTATAAACCTATGTAAATCGTGATGTTCATTAAAATGGAAGTGGGGCTTATTTGTAAATCCATGAAATACACCCAAAAAGTGTTAAACAATCCATGAATCTTCCCAAGTTTCAAGTAGGAAATATTGATGAAAATAAGTTAAGAAAATGATTAAGTGTACAACCAAGAATATAAGTTTAGTTTAGGCTAAAATATAGAAGGGAAATCTGGAAAATTAAATTAATTTAAAGGGGTGAGGCCACCAGGATTCGAACTTGTGACCTCACCCATGTGGAACCTTAATCTCGCAAGAAGTAATGAAATGGGGTTGGGGGGATTCGAACTGGGGTCTACTAGTTGGGAAAGGAGAGAGCAACAATTTAAATAAATAAATGGGAGGCGTGAGAATCGAACCCACGACCTCCAGGCAGCGAATGAAAGAAGAAAATTAAAGAAAAGAAAATGTGAGGCGTGGGAATCGAACCCACGACCTCAAGGCTAGAAAGGAGAAGGGCGAATTAAATAAGAAAATAAAGTGAGGCTGTGGGGGCTCGATCCCACAACCTCACTGCCAAACGCCTAGTTAAGTAAATTTTAATTAAAAATAAGAACTAAGGAGGCTGTGGGGGTTCAAACCCACAACCTCACAGCCCCTAGCGAAACTAAAAATAAAATAAGGAGGCTGTGGGGGTTCGAACCCACAACCTCCCAATTCGCAGCGAAATAAAGAGTAAAATAAAAGAGGTTGTGGGGCCCACAACCTCTTGGTCTAGGCGAATTGGTCAATGCAAATTTTAAATGAAAAATAAAAAGGGGTTGTGGGGGTTCGATCCCACAACCCTTCGGCCAATTAAGAGGAGAATCCAAGGAGAAAAATAAAGATAGAATGTTGATGTTGGGGCTCGATCTAGGGTCCCAATGTCATGAAGATTAATAATAAGGTCAAGGAAAAATTTAAGTATTGTCCAAGTGGTTCGAACTTGGGTTCCCTTGCCCAAATTGCCGTATTTATACATAAGTCATACGTGAATTAAATGTTCAAGAATAATACCACCTACTTAGATCAAAATCAAGATTTTGGCATAAATACAAGATACATAATTCTTGTACTACATAATCTTAGGAAGATATGAGTCACTTAACAAACTATGAATGAAGCCTCATGGTTTGTATGTATAGACCCATAAGTCTAGCATACGTTTAAAAATAAGTGAACCTAAGATGTATGTAATGAAATGAAGTAACCCTAGAATGGGTTAAATATGAGTGTATAACACACTAAATGGCCAAGTGCATTGGCATACGATGAAATGATTATTATGTAATGAACTGAAGAAACCCTAGAAGGGTTAAGTAAGAGTGTGAAACACACAAATGGTCAAAAGTATTGGCATATGATTAAATGAACATTCACGTAAAATGGGGTGAGTAATTATGAAGAGCAAATGTGCTAATGTTAATGAATGTGGTGACAACATGAAATGAGGCTAATGTAAAAGATGAGAACAATCTCAAATGAGCCTAAGTAAATGTTACCAAATCGTACTCACCTATGAGAGTGTAAAGTTAATGAAGAGACCATTCTCTACGAACACTCTAACGAAAGTATTGAGGTTAACACACTTAATGCTAATGATGATATGAGAAATCATCTATTGAGTTATGATGTCCTCATACTAGAATCCAGCTTCCATGACGTATGAGTTGGAAGTAATGGAACTTTATACTGAGCACCGATAGACTAGCTATGAGCGGTGATGCCTTCTTTCGGGAAGGGCAGAGGTTCACGTAACTCTCATGAGATGAGACTGTCCGGCTTGCCGGGTATGGGTCTCCTTATATCTCCTAGTCTTCGAACCTATACTGTCAATATAGGGATCTGGCGGGGTTAAATTCCCATGTACGCTAGCATGTTTTGGGTCACCTTGGCCGGTGATTCCACCTCTTTTCGGTGTGGGGGAGACACTAGATTTCATGATGCTCACATGATCTATGTCGATTAAAGTTAAAGTTCCCAATGAATGAATGAGGACAGCCTCAAATGATGTACATAATGAAATGAATGATACCAAAGGTGTTAGGTTAGGATAATCAAGAGGTGATCTAGACTCAAGTAATGACACTAGGTTATTCTTGATCATTGCATGGCAAACCCGATGAAAGTCTTAAACTACATCCTAGGTATAGCTGGTGTTCACACTAGCCTATGAACGAAATGAAATGAAGTACGTATGAATGAATGAAGCAGACTCTGTGTTTGCTAATAAAGACTCCCTAGTTGAGGTCCCATATGTTGAGCCCTTATTTTGGAAAGTCTTAATGCCAAGTCCATGATTCCAAGGTCTCATGGCATATGAATGAATGTTATAAAAGATGTTATGTGATGTATGCTATATGATATGTGTTATGTGTAAGATGTTATATGTTGTGTGCAATATATTAAGTATGATGATGCATGTTACTCTCATGGCATGACTTTTCTAATCCAAATTTGGAATGTTCACTAACTTTCCTAATCCCAATTTGGCAAGTCCACTGACTTGACTTTCCATAATCATGTAGTTATGAAAGAGCTATTCTTACTCATGCATGTCCTTGGTGTGTGCTTGCATATACCCATACTTAGTAGAAGTGTGTACTAATCTAATACAACTCTATATTTTTAGGTGCAGGCATAGGTGGACGCTAGAGCATACAGGTTGACGTTGTAGTTATCCGGACGTGGAGCTTTCATCCGGACTTGGTAGGCCCTCATGCTTTCAAGGATGTCTACCGTTACTATCTAGCTTAGATATAGGCTTTAGCTAGTGGAGCATGTTCCACTAGTGTTTCTTTCCATTTTTATTTCAGATACTATATTGGTGCCATTTTGGCAATTATACATTTATTACAGTATTGCACTGTTTCTTTCATTTGATTATCTCTATATTAGATTGTTGATTTGTGAACGACCATGATGTTAAGTTTAAAATGTTTAGCATGAAATAAGAAAACAAAAAGTTCAAATTTTTCCGCTAAAATTAACCTAGATGAAGTAAGAATGACGAAAGTAGGCTTGTCTGCGACCTTTGAGAGGTCAATGATGCCGGTCTCGTCTTGGGTCTAGATTCCGGTTGTGACAATGTTGTTATCAGAGCACTATGATAAATTCCGATAATAATGAGTTCACATCAACCACGTTGAGTAGTTTCTAAGTCATGGTAGTGAAGTGCACCACTATCCTAAATTAGAGACTGCATGATGCGTAGGAAAATTTCCCTTCTTCTGATCTTATCTTGCTTTTCCTAATGTCTGATTTCTTGGTGTTATGAGCGTGTCTAACATCAATTCTTATTCTTTTCAGAGAATGAATACGAGGAGGAACGTTGGTCAGAGGAGAGGAGGAGCAGCTGCTGGGGGCAATCAGGTTCCACCCCAGGCTCCAGCTGAAGGATTGGCTATGCCGGTTAACCCAGCTGGGTTGACTGATGTGGAGGTGCGGGCATCTCTGGCCCAGATGGCATAGGCCATCACTATGCAGGCCCTAGCCATGACTGACCAGGTCAACCGGAAGAATGTTCAGAGGGAGAACCCACCGGTACGTAGCATGGCTGACAGGTTGTGAGACCTTACGAGGATGAATTCTCCTATTTTCACAGGGTCCAAGACTTCAGAGGATCCCCATAAGTTTGTGGATGAGGTGCATAAGATTCTGGTGGCTATGGGGGCCACAGATACTGACAAGGCTGAGCTGCCTTCCTATCAGCTCAAGGATGTTGCACAGACTTAATGCAAGATGTGGCAGGATAGCCGAGCATTGGGCGGAGTTCCGGTAACTTGGGAGCTGTTTAAGACAGCTTTCCTGTAGCGATTCTTTCCCAGGGAGATGAGGGAGTCAAAGGTTGAGGAGTTTATCAACCTTAAGCAGGGATCTATGACAGTCAGGGAGTATTCCCTGAAATTTGTTAAACTATCCAGGTATGCTACTTTCCTTAGTATCTAACAGCAAGGATGAGATTAGTACTGAAGTTTGTTAAATTATCTAGGTATGCTACTTCCCTTGTATCTAACAGCAGGTATGAGATGAGCAGGTTCCTCATAGGAATCAATGGAGATTTGAAGGAGGAGTGTCGGTCTGCGATGCTCCATGATAGTATGAACCTCTCCAAGTTGATGGTGCATGTCCAGCAGGTAGAGGACAGCCGCAAAAAGAGGGGTATTCGTGATGCTAGGAGGACTAAGCCTCAAGATCAGGCAGGTCCCAGCCATGGAGGCCACATAAACAATTTTGCCGGCCGTGAGCAGCCCAGGTTCAAGAAGGGGTAATAGAGTTCTGGGAACTCTAATTCTCAGAGGAGTACAACACCTAGAGGAGGCAGACCTGAGCCCAAGAAGGGCAATGGAGGTGAGATGCAGCGTCCCAAAAAGAACTGTGCTAAGTGTGGCCGTGCTCACAGTGGAGAGTGCAGACAGGGCACTAATGCCTACTTCGGTTACGGTAAGAGTGGGCACATGGTTAGAGACTGACCACAGAACAGAGGTCAGGCTGGAGGTAATGCTCAGCCTAGGCCTAATCCACTGGGTGCAGTAGCAGCCGAGCCTCCTAAGAGGAACAGGTTCTATGCCCTGAAGGGCAGGGAGGAGAAGGAGAAGTCCGCTGATGTGGTCATAGGTATGCTTCAAGTATTCTCAACTTCTGTTTATGCTTTACTTGATCCAGGGTCTACGCTTTCCTTTGTAACTCCTTTACTTGCTCTCACTTTTGAGATATTGCCTAAAGTTCTGCGTGATCCTATAGTGGTTAGTACACCTTTAGGAGAAAATGTAAGAACTGATAGAGTATACAAGGATTGCCCAATAGTTGTAAGTGGTAAGACTATGTGTGCAGACTTGGTTGAGTTACCCATGCATGATTTTGATGTTATTCTTGGCATGGACTGGCTTCACAGTTGTTATGCTTGTTTGGACTGTCGTAGTAGAGTGGTGAGATTTTGTTTCCCTGATGAAGAGGAGCTAGTCTGGGAGGGGTACAACTCGAGTCGTCCTAACCTGTTGATTTCGAACCTTAAGGCCAATAAAATGATATCCAAGGGGTTATTGTGTCATCTTGTGAGTGTTAATGATTAAGATCATGACATTCCTTCCATAGACTCAGTGCCTGTAGTGAATGAGTTCGTAAATGTATTTCCTAATGATTTGCCTGGAGTCCGTCCCCCTCAAGAGATTGATTTTGGTATCGACTTAGAACCCGATACTAAACCAATTTCAATTCCTCCTTACAGAATGGCTCTAGCTGAACACAAAGAGTTGAAGCTGCAGTTAAAAGATCTCACTAATAAGGGTTTCATTCAGCCGAGCATATCCCCTTGGGGCGCTCTAGTGTTGTTTGTGAAAAAGAAAGATGGAACCCTTAGAATGTGTATCGATTATCGGCAGCTCAACAAAGTCACTATAAAGAATAAGTATCCACTTCCCATAATAGATGATTTTTTGGATCAGCTCCAAGGGTGTAGTTTCTTCTCTAAGATTGATCTTCGTTCAGGGTATCATCAACTTAGGGTTAGGGATGGAGATATCCCAAAGACAGCCTTTCGTACCCGTTATGGTCATTATGAGTTCTTAGTCATGACATTTGGTCTTACGAATAAACCTGCTGCATTTATGGACCTCATGAACTGAGTCTTCCGTGAATACCTTGACTCTTTCATCATATTATTCATTGATGACATTCTCATCTACTCTAAGACCAAGAAAGATCATGAACAACATTTGAGACTAACCTTGCAGGTACTTAGACAACATCAGTTGTATGCCAAATTCATCAAGTGTGAATTTTGGCTTAGATCATTGACCTTCCTGGGTCATGTTGTGCCCGATCAGGGCATGGAGGTGGATCCCAAGAAGACTGAGGTTGTGAAGAACTGGCCAAAGCCTCTTACTCCCACTGACATCCGTAGCTTTCTGGGATTGGCTGGTTACTATCGCAGGCTTGTGGAGGGCTTTTCTTCCATTGCTGCCCCAATGACAACTTTGACTAAGAAGAAATCCAAGTTTGAATGGACGGAGACTTGTGAGAAGAGTTTCCAGGAGCTCAAGGACAGACTCACTTCAGCCCCGGTGCTTACTTTGCCTAAGTGTGGTGAGAATTAAACTGTTTACTGTGATGCATCTAGGGTTGGTTTGGGTTGTGTTCTTATGCAGGTTGGTAAGGTGATAGCCTATTCGTCCAGATAGCTCAAGGTTCATAAGAAGAATTATCCCACTCATGACCTGGAGTTGGCAGCTGTGGTGTTTGCACTGAAGCTGTGGAGGCACTACTTGTGTGGAGTGAATGTGGATGTATTGATAGACAACAATAGTCTCCAGTACGTGTTCACACAGAGGGAGTTGAATCTATGTCAGCGAAGATGGTTGGAGATGTTGAAGGATTATGACATGAATGTTCACTACCATCCAGGTAAGGCTAATGTTGTGCCTGATGCTTTGAGTAGGATGAGCATGGGAAGTACAGCCCACGTTGAGGATGAGAAGAAGGAGTTGGTAAAAGATGTACACAGACTGTCCAGACTGGGTGTGCGATTGGTTGACTCTACTAGTGGGGGTGTTTCAGTTCATCCTACTTCTGAACCATCCTTGGTAGTTGAAATCAAGCAGGGTCAGCATCTAGATCCTGTGTTGATGGAGCTGAAGGACTCAGTGTTGATAAAAATGAATGAGTCTTTCGCTTTGGGAGCTGATGGCATACTTAGGTATCAGGACAGGCTGTGTGTACTAGATATGGATGATTTGCGGACCAGGATTGTTGCAGAGGCTCATGGTTCCAGATATTCCATACATGCAGGTTCCACCAAGATGTATCATGATCTTAAGTAGATTTATTGGTGGGATTGCATGAAGAAGGACATTGCAGAATATGTGGCCAAGTGTCCTAATTGTAAGCAGGTTAAGGCAGAACATCTTAAGCCTGGCGGTCTGACTCAGATTATTGAGGTTCCGACTTGGAAGTGGGAGGCCATTAATATGGACTTCGTGGTTGGTCTTCCGAGGACTAGGAGGCAGCATGACTCCATATGGGTTATTGTGCAAAGATTGACTAAGTCTGCCCACTTTATCCCTGTGAAGTCTACTTACAGAGCCGAGGATTATGCGAGACTCTACATTGATGAGATTGTGACATGGCATGGGATTCCTTTGTCTATCATTTCATATAGAGGAGCTCAATTTACTTCACATTTCTGGAGATCTTTCCAGAAGAGCTTGGGCACGCAGGTAAAGCTTAGTACTGCCTTTCATCCTCAGACTGATAGGCAGGCAGATCGCACCATTCAGACATTGGAGGACATGTTGAGAGCGTGTGTGATTGACTTCAGGGGTAGCTGGGATGACCATCTGCCTTTGATAGAGTTCTCGTATAATAATAGTTATCACTCTAGCATTGTGATGGCACCATTTGATTCACTGTATGGTAGGAGGTGTAGATCTCCAGTTGGGTGGTTCGAGGTTGGAGAGTCATCTATTTTGGGTCCAGAGATCATTCATGAGGCCTTAGAGAAGGTCAGAGTGATTAGGGACAGGTTAGCTACTGCTTACAGTCGGCAGAAGTCATATGCAGATAATAGAAAATGACCCTTAGAGTTTGATGTTGGTGACCAGGTCTATCTGAAGATATCACCTATGAAGGGGGTGATGAGGTTTGGCAGGAAGGGAAAGTTGAGTCCGAGGTATGTTGGGCTATACGAGATCCTACAGCGTGTGGGTGAGGTGGCCTATGAGTTGGCATTGCCTGCGGAGCTAGCTTATGTCCATCCAGTCTTTCATGTATCCATGTTAAAGAAGTGCCTAGGTGATCCAGCATCGATTCTACCTTTGGAAGGTTTGGGGGTCGATGAAGACTTGTCCTATGAGGAGGTACCTGTTGAGATCTTAGACAGACATATCAAGCAGCTGAGGAACAAGGAGATAGCCACAGTGAAGATATTGTGGAGAAATCATCTTGTTGAGGGTGCTACGTGGGAGGCTGAGGCCGACATGAGATCCCGTTACCCTCATCTTTTCTGCTCTTGAGGTTAGACTTCTTACTCTTAAGTCTAAGTTTCCTTATCTCTCCATATTTTGTTGTTATTGCTTGACTGTGCATAGTGATTATGTTATGATTTGACTGGCATTTGGCTATATAGTGGTAATGTCATTCGGGGATGAATGTTCCTAAAGGGGGGATAATGTAACAACCCTAAAAATTAATAATATAAGAAATGCTTAATGATTCAAGAATGCCTACGATTAGACCAGGGTTCACACGGATTGATGCGCATAGAACCAGACCTCGGAACCCTTTCTACAGCCAAGCCAACTAACTTGGGGAGTTAGTTGAGCTTGGAAAGGTTTGGTCCAACCATGTAGGGCTCTCGAATACGAAGATTTACTCGAAGGAGTCTTTACCGGACTTAAAAAGAGGAAATCTTAAGTTTTGAGGGTCTAGGGGTAAAATGGTCTTTTACCAGGCTAAGGGTAATATCATAATTACCATAAATATATAATTAATTATTTATTTAATAAGGTGGAGGGGCAAATTGGGGAGAGAGAGCCGAAATTGAGCTCTTGAAGTTAAGTCTTGCTCCACCCGGGTTCGAACCTAGGTGGAAGCAATGAATTTATGTGATTTTTATTTAAGGTATTGAATTAATGTAATTAAATAATAATTATTATTCATTTAAAATAAAAATCAGATTTTTAATAATTAACTAAACCTTATTTGACTAAGTCCTAAACTAGACTCCTAAGCCAAATATAACTCCCACTCTCTCACGTCTATCTCTCAACTCGCACGCTCAATCTCTCTCATTATTTCACACGACATTCTCTGCCAAAATAAGATATTAAAGCAGAAAAATAAACCAAGTTCTTCACACTTGAAGAACTCATACGAAATCACAAGAAAACAAACGTTAATCGCACACTAGGCTAAGGGAGGTTGTCATTCGAGTGGAGTTGATATTGAGGAGGCTTAGACGAGTTCTTGAGTGGAGTTTTTGGGAAGCAACTTCAAGTTTTGAACGTCAAAATAAGGTAAGGGTTTTCTTCTCTCTTGGTCCCTTTCCCAAGATACCCCTTAAGGTTCATATTGTTCATTCGAAAACTAGGATTGTTTCCACTTTTGCATGCCCCTGTCACTAGCTCCCAATGAATCGTAGGTTGGGTATGATTGCTGGTAGATTTAGGTATGTTATGATTTCGTGATGAACATGATTTTGTTTGTATACTTGAAATATTAGGAAAGACAACCATGTATTCGAAAGTTTGTGCAAGTGTGTGTAGCGAAAAGGTTACTGTGAATTCACTGTGAATGAGGTTTCGATTTAGGCTCTAAGTTTGATAATGTTTTGGTTGTCATTTTACATGTATAAACCTATGTAAATCGTGATGTTCATTAAAGCTGATTTGAGTGTCAATAGTTTGGCTAAACGAATCCATGAAATACACCCTAAAAAGTGTTAAACAATCCATGAATCTTCCCAAGTTTTCAAGTAGGAAATATTGATGAAAATAAGTTAAGAAAATGATTAAGTGTACAGCAAAGAATATAAGTTTAGTTTAGGCTAAAATATAGAAGGGAAATATGGAAAATTAAATTAATTTAAAGGGGTGAGGCCACCAGTATTCAAACCTGTGACCTCACCCGTGTGGAACCTTAATCTCGCAAGAAGTAATGAAATGGGGTTGGGGGGATTCGAACTGGGGTCTACTGGTTGGGAAAGGAGAGAGCAACAATTTAAATAAATAAATGGGAGGCATGGGAATCGAACCCACGACCTCCAGGAAGCGAATGAAAGAAGAAAATTAAAGAAAAGAAAATGTTAGGCGTGGGAATCGAACCCACGACCTCAAGGCTGGAAAGGAGAAGGGCGAATTAAATAAGAAAATAAAGTGAGGCTGTGGGGGCTCGATCCCATAACCTCACTGCCAAACGCCTAGCTAAGTAAATTTTAATTAAAAATAAAAAATAAGGAGGTTGTGGGGGTTCAAACCCACAACCTCACAGCCCCTAGCGAAATTAAAAATAAAATAAGGAGGCTGTGGGGGTGCGAACCCACAACCTCCTAATTCCCAGCGAAATAAAGAGTAAAATAAAAGAGGCTGTGGGAGTTTGATCCCACAACCTCTTGGTCTAGGCGAATTGGTCAATGCAAATTTTAAATGAAAAATAGAAAGGGGTTGTGGGGGTTCGATCCCACAACCCATAGGCCAATTAAAAGGAGAATCCAAGGAGAAAAATAAAGATAGAATGTTGATGTTGGGGCTCGATCTAGGGATCCAATGTGAAGACTAAAAGTAAAGTCAAGTAAAAATGTAAGTATTGTCCAAGTGGTTCGAACTTGGGTTCCCTTGCCCAAATTTCCGTATGGATACATAAGTCATACGTGAATTAAATGTTCAAGAATAATGACACCTACTAAGATCAAAATCAAGATTTTGGCATACATACAAGATACATAATTCTTGTACTACATAATCTTAAGAAGATATGAGTCACTTAACGAACTATGAATGAAGCCTCATGGCTTGTATGTATAGACCCATAAGTCTAGCATACGTTTAAAAATAAGTGAACCTAAGATGTATGTAATGAAATGAAGTAACCCTAGAATGGGTTAAGTAAGAATGTAAAACACACTAAATGGCCAAGTGCATTGGCATACGATGAAATGATTATTATGTAATGAAATGACGAAACCCTAGAAGGGTTAAGTAAGAGTGTGAAAAACACAAATGGTCAAGTATACTGGCATATGATAAAATGAACATTCACGTAAAATGGGGTGAGTAATTATGAAGAGCAAATGTGCTAATGTTAATGAATGTGGTGACAACATCATATGAGGCTAATGTAAAAGATGAGAACAATCTCAAATGAGCCTAAGTGAATGTTACGAAAACGTACTCACCTATGAGAGTGTAAAGGTAATGAAGAGACCAGTCTCTATGAACACACTAATGAACGTATTGAGATAAACACACTTAATGCAAATGATGAGATGAGATATTGAGCTATGATGTCCTCATACTAGAAGCCAACTTCCATGACGTATGAGTTGAATGTAATGGAACTTTATACTGAGCACCGATAGACTAGCTATGAGCGGTGATGCCTTCTTTCGGGAAGGGCGGAGGTTCACGTAACTCTCATGAGATGAGACTGTCCGGCTTGCCGGGTATGGATATCCTTATATCTCCTGGTCTTCGAACCTATACTGCCAATATAGGGATCTGGCGGGGTTAAATTCCCAAGTACGCTAGCATATTTTGGGTCACCTTAGCGGGTGATTCCACCTCTTTTCGGTGTGGGGGAGACACTGGATTTCATGATGCTCACATGATCTATGTCGGTTAAAGTTAAAGTTCCCAATGAATGAATGACGCCAGCCTCAAATGATGCACATAATGAAATGAATGATACCAAAGGTGTTAGGTTAGGATAATCAAGAGGTGAGCTTGACTCAAGTAATGACACTAGGTTATTCTTGATCATTGCATAGCAAACCCGATGAAAGTCTTAAACTACATCCTAGGTATAGTTTGTGTTCACACTAGCCTATGAACGAATTGAAATGAAGTACGTATGAATGAATGAAGCAGACTCTGTGCTTGCTAATGAAAACTCCCTAGTTGAGGTCCCATATGTTGAGCCCTCATTTTGGAAAGTCTTAGTGCCAAGTCCATGATTCAAAGGTCTCATGCTATATGAATGAATGTTATAAAAGATGTTACGTGCTATATGCTATATGATATGTGTTATGTGTAAGATGTTATATGCTGTGTGCAATATGATAAGTATGATGATGCATGTTACTCTCATGGTATGACTTTCCTAATCCAAATTTGGAAAGTTCACTAACTTTCCTAATCCCAATTTGGCAAGTCCACTGACTTGACTTTCCATAATCATGTTGTTAGGAAAGAGGTATTCTTACTTATGCATGTCCTTGGTGTGTGCTTGCATATACCAATACTTAGTACAAGTGTGTACTAATCCCATACAACTCTATATTTTTATGTGCAGGCACACGTGGACGCTAGAGCGTACAGGTTGACGTTGCAGCTATCCAGACGTGGAGCTTTCATCCGGACTTGGTAGGCCCTTATGCTTTCCAGGATGTCTACCATTACTATCTAGCTTAGATATAGGCTTTAGCTAGTGGAGCATGTTCCACTAGTGTTTCTTTCCATTTTTATTTCAGATACTGTATTGGTGCCATTTTGGCAATTATACATTTATTGCAGTAGTGCACTGTTTCTTTCATTTGATGATCTCTATATTAGATGGTTGATTTGTGAACGCCCATGATGTTAAGTTTAAAATGTTTATCATGAAATAAGAAAACTAAAAGTTCAAATTTTTTCGCTAAAATTAACCTAGATGAAGTAAGAATGACGTAAGTAGGCTTGTCTGCGACCTCTGAGAGGTCAATGACGCCGGTCTTGTCTGGGGTCTAGATTCTGGTCGTGACATAAAGGGTCCTGTCCCCAAGATATTTATGTTGTGTCTTTAAGTTGTCTTGTGACGATGAGACTATCCTTAGTATTTATAAAAGATGTTTTCCTTATTATTATTTATCGTGAAAAGTTTAAATTTTCGCACTACTTTTCATGTCTTATGAAATGAATGATAGCTAAGAGACTAGTACAAGACCTTCGAAAGGTCAATTACACCTTGTTTAGACCTAAGGGTTGCCCTAACTTCTAGGTTTTACTTGCATGTCGTAACAACACTCTTTTTGGTGTGGGAGTAGAACACTGGATTCCATGTAGCTCATGGTCTCATGTCAGTTATTGAAACTTCTAAAGTGAATGAACAAGTTAAGTGTATGCACTCTTATTAGGGCTTTTCTTAAAGGTTTCTACAAAGTGTGAGGGAGGGTATGAGACTTCTCTTACACATTGCATTTGTGGGATCTTAGGATGTTGTCCTAGTGGTGTTCTTTTATGAATAAGTTGATTATATGTTATGTATGTAAAGTTATATATGATCTCTATGTGTAAAGCATGTCATGATGAAATATGAAGTTATATTGTATGTATGAAGTTGGTGACTTAATGTGATACTTAGCCTTGAATATGGTTATGGAATTCTATTCTTGGCATTCCACAAGTATTGTTTGGGTTGTCTACATGTTAGGTTGATATTATGTTGAATTGACTTATAATGCTTATTATATGTGCATGTTTTGTTAAATTGATAGGTAGCATCATTTTGACTAAAATTTACCTTTCTCATGCATTGATGATTTTTATGCATACATGTCATACGTAGTACGTGTGATGTACTAACCCATATTTTCTTCCCTTTTTATCAAACAATATAGGTTCGGGACGTTCAGGAGTTTGAGGCCATTTGCAAGGAGGATTTGTATGTTTTCTGAAGTTGTTGATGAGTCGTCAAGTGAGAGGATTGTGCCCCATTTCTATCTTTATTAGTGTTGGCTATGTCTAAATACACATTCATTCCTTATTTTGAGACTTTGTTGTAAGCCTATATGTGCCATATTCTACTTGTGTAAGGGTTATGCCCAAACTTTTGTAATTCTCTATTAGATGGTTATATGTGAGACTATGTTAGAGTATGTTGATGAATTGGTTATATTGCTGAAAGAGAAGTCTATAAAAATTTCATAATCTAGGAGTCTATGTAAACTCCATATATTATATGTGAGAAGTCTAAGTATACTTACTAAGTAAAAGTTTTTACTTTTCCGCATTTTCTCTACCTATGGTTTAGGATGATGTCTTACTAAACCACGTCAAGTAGATTCTTGTTCATGGGGGTGAAGCGTGCCACACTTATGAATGAGAGGCTATGAGATGCTTATAAACTTTCACTCTTTTGATATTCCGTATTCGTTCCTAAGATTCTTAACTCTATCTAGTCCTTTTTTCTAATCCTTTTCTTGTGCTTATATGCAATCAATATAAGGAGGAACTGTCACAACCCGCAAGTACCCCCTAGAAGTTAGGGAGCACCCTTGGATCGGGACAAGGAGTACATGAACGTTTGGGGTCTTGTACAAGCCCTTTAACTATCATTCATTGCATAAGACATGAAAAGTAGTGCGGAATTTAAAACTTTTCACTACATTTAATATAAAATGGAATTATTTCATAAATACTAAGAAAATTTCATCATCACAAGCAAAACTTAAAGACACGACATAAATATCTTAGGGACACGGCCCTTTACATTGAATAAAATACATAATAAGTCTTAAATATAGAAACTAAGAAAATAAAACTATGCCCTCGAACATATGAGGGACATACTTAGTCTTGAGAAAATGTTTCCCCAGATTGCCTTCTAAACTTCTCCTTGCTTCCAAACCTATACTTATAGAGTGTAGAAAAGTATGGGGTTAGTACAAAACAATGTCTAAGTATGGCATATGCAAAAACATGCAAAAAGGAACATTTTAGTAAAATTACACTTTCATGCCAATTAAGTAAAACAACATTAGAATCGTCAATTAATACTCAGAGAAGGATTTCCATAATTTTACACAAAAGGACCATTTTACAGTAAGCTACAATAATGTTACAGTGAACTCTTTCAACTTACAGTGAATTCCTTTTATCTTAAAACAGTGAAATCCCAAATTCAAGCCAACAAGAAGTGAACTCATTTCCGTAGGAGTTTCCCTAGTTAAGGTTATCCTAAGACTCACCAAGGTAACACATGAAGGAAACACCCAAACACCTCCTTCAATACACACCTAGGCGATCCCCAAGACTACCCCGTCTAGGATTACTCGCCTCGGGAGAACAAGTTCCCACTCAATGACAAGACATTAGAAGAACACTCAAACAACACACCAAGACTTACCTTTCGGAATGCCTAATTAGTGCAATGAGTAGATGGAGTCCCATTCCACAACCTACCCTGAGTAGTACACTCTTTTAGATGACTTAGATCATTCAATTCATATATGACTCACCAAGACCCCCCTTTCGGAATGCCTACCTAGTGCAATGAATAGATGGTATCACATTCCACCACCTACCCTAAGTAGTACACTCTTTTAGAAGAATTAGTACTTTCATATCTTTTGTGGGGGTTAGCTTAACCGACATAGACCATTATATCTTGACATGGAATCCCGATACTACCCTTAGCTGAGGAGCGTCCCCTCACTTTCCTAGAGTGCGATATTACTTTTAGCATTTACATGGCTTTCCCTATAGCTACACCTATACGGGCCCATAGTTAAGGTATAAGGAGATTGCTACTAAGTAACTCATTCAATACTAAGGAGGATTACTCACCTTAAGAGGTACATTGAAATACAATTTCTCAACTGACAAAGTGTAACCACCCCTTCTTCATATCCTCTCGGTGCTTCGTCCCCACGAATTCTAAACATTCTTTACTATAGACTAAGGTATATCTAATTAGTACCACATTTGAACTCACGAAGGGTACTTATCCCTATAGGTTACATTGGAATACCACATCCCAAATCACGAAGGGTATCCAACCTCCATCTTATCTTAGAAAACTCTTGGGAATAGTGAGGTTGGTACTAAACACTTCATCTCAACTAACGAAGAGTGTTCACCCCAAAACTCCCCTTCTTATTTTCTTTTTGTAAATTCATTCATTCATTCATTCAAAGTGTGAGTGTGTGTGTACATGCGATCATACCTTTCACACAATCATCGTTTCATTTACATTTCATTCTATACATGCTTAGACCTTCATTCATTACATCACACACATTACATACTTCACATAATGATGTAATTCATTTAAGCATACTCTCTAGGCTACTTAAAATAATAAGCTTCATAAAGTACATTTTAACAAGAATAACTTCATTTCTATCTTACTTCACATAAAATGGCATCATGTCCTCATTCACAACACACAAGTAGCTACAATGTAACAGTTCGAAAATCCAAGACGTGTCTTAAAGACTAACACATGTGTCATGAGGTGTAGACACTGTTCTTAAGTCCTTTTTAATGAATATAGGTCATTAAGGAAGTTTAGAAACCAAAACGTTCAACAACGTCCATGACGTCCGGAAATTGGTTCAATGAGGCACTAGCGTGCCTTAGCCTATTTGACTAATTTTTAAGAGTCGGAAATTCATGAAATTTAGTGGAAAGGTGTATAACATATGTTAAAGTCGATTCATGGTCGAAACGTTCAGTTACGACTCCCTAAGGACAAACCAAGGGCCCTTGAGGAGTACCCTAGCACGTAGGAGGCAGCACTGCCTGGGTAGTGTGCAAACACGAGAGGCCACTAACGGTTCATGTGTGGATCGATGGGGCGTTGATGCCAACCATCGTCAAACACTTAGCCAAATTAATGGATCCCTTGCCTGCACAAGTCTCTGACCAAAACGACGAGTGTGCAGGATAGAGGGGGGACTAGTCGTCGACTCACAGACGGACCGTCGATCAGGGTCTAGTCTGTGAGGGTCCATTTTTTTCACGTTTTATGTTGAGTCCAAATAAATTAATTAAGGGGTTAGGTAGTTATTTAGGGTATTAAGGGAGCCTAATTAAGTTAATTAACCCCCAATATAAAGATACCAACCCCATTAGACTAATTACAACTCACAAAACAAATCCTCTTCCTTCTGTGTTCTTTCTCTCTCTATTGGAAGACACCATTGAAGAACAAGCTAGGGAAGGGTTTTGGGGGCTGTAAAAGGGTAGAATTTACCATTAAATCTTCATCAAACGTTGAGGTGTGGGATCTATTCACCTTTGAGACTTCTTTCCTCAAAGGGTTCATTCAAAGTATCTCTAAAAGTTGAGTTTTAAAGTGGGATATATGAATTTTAACTTGATCATGATAATTGTTGATGGTTTGGTCTAAATTGTAGAATATGATCCTCAACCCTTAACCCTAAGTTTGATATTTATATGAATTAGGTTGTGTTTGATTCAATTAACTTGGTTATTGGTTGAATTACTGTAAAATGATGTTTTTACACTGATCATGAAAAAATTAAGGTTATTTGTAGGGTTTCATACTAGCTCTTGAGAAGTGATATAGGTTATGAGAATTTACCTAAGTATCTTATATTAAGCTTTGATTTAGTATTGAATTATGGTGTATTGATTCTTCTAGTCTTCTTATCATGTTGATTAGTGAATTGTGATTATGTTATGACCTAATTGGGTTGAAGTAAGGGTTGATGGTAAGACCTTGATGATGAATTATGAAGGAAACTTGGTAAGTCTCATGATCCCCATTCTTTACATAGATTATGGTTAATTGTGATTAAATCATGATGTTGTGTTGGAGTATGCCTTGTTTAGGATTGATAGGGTGGTGTGATGTTAAATTTAAATGTCTTGATTATGGTTGTGAGGTTGATTACGGTGTAAATGTTATAAGGATGGTGATGACTACTAATGTTCCTTATTATGAATGAATATGAAAATGTGATAACCTCACTTATATAAATTGCAATGAAAGGACTACACTCATGCAAATTCTTATTGATCTATGATGATAATGTTTATACAAGGGTAGACCCTATGACCTAAAATAATCCATGATTGTTAATAAAAGCTTAAAGACATTTCAAAAAGGGACTCTATCTTAGCACCGTGTGAACTAGATTGAGGAGTGTCCCTTACCTCATAGGGAAGGTAGGATCAATAATATAGTCTTGAGATTGGAGACTATAATGCATGTAGAAGAAAGAGGGTCTGAGATATATCTCCTAGTTCTTGAACTATGTTTGTCCCATAGGAATACTAGCTAGTGGATCCACGTAGTTGGTATCTTCATGTATTGGGTACTACTTTGGCAAGTTGTCCACCTTCTTTCGGTGTAGAGTTCCGTGACACCGGATTCCATATTAGCTCATGTGGTCTATATCGGTTAAGGCAAGATGTCCCCAAAAGGTAAAATGAATTCGTGAATGAATTCTAACTAAGATGACCTAAGGGGTTTAACTTAGTCTAGGTAGGGGTATGACTTTCTACCTAAACATTACACTAGTTAACCTTAAGGGAGGTCTTAGGAGGATATTCTTATGTTTATATATGATTATGATAGTAAAGGATATGTATATGATAATGTGGTGACTTTATATGTGAAAGACATTCTATGATGATGATTACCCTTATGAACATGTATTTAGTCTAAAATGTTAAAGTATGATGTTATGCATTCTTAAAGGTTATATTATGTGAAGTTTGACATTGGTTATGGGTTCTTGTTGGGTTACTTGATTGAGTAAGGTTATGGGGCTTTTCTCATTCATTTCACTTGTGACTTTAGGGGGATTCATGATTATTTTTTTTGCTTATAGTGATACGATTAACTCTTATTCATGCTTAAGACATTACTACTTGATGATAAAGTTGTGTTAGATTATGGGTCCAAGTATGTTGATATGCATTTGACTTGCTTTGACCTGTAGAACATGTCTTAATGATTGGTAGGGCTTGATTGATTGTGCATAAGGCTTTTAAAAGGATAAAATGGCATGATTTAACTAAATGTCCCTTTTTATCATGTTTTGATGTTATATGTGCATACGGTCTCATACTTAGTACAAGTGGCGTACTAACCCCATTTTCTCACTTTTCCAGGGCGATGTCAATATCTAGCTTACGGAATTGCTTTACTTTTTAGAACCTTATGTTCATTCTATTTCATTTGAGTACGATTTGTATAAGCCTATATGTGTCTTCTTGACATTGATGTAGGGTTATGCCCAATTGCTATGATTGTTTTAGAAGGTTATGAGATAAGACACTCTTAAGACTATATTCTATGTTATATATATATATATATATATATATATATATATATATATATATATATATATGTTGACACCTGATTTTGACCCTCCCCGGTAAGTATTAATCCTCGAGTTTCTTCGATTTCAAGCAATTCTAAAATAATTAGTTTTGCAAATTTCAAAAAATAGCTTGCAAAATATATTTTGTTGCTCTTTGTGATCTTATAACGCACGATTTGCAAAATTACGCATTTAATTATCGCACTTTTGGATATTCAAAATCGATTAAAAAATAATATATTTTGTTCTTTATGAGTATTTTGTTAACTATTTTAGTTATATAGTAGCTTATATTTCGAACTATTTAGTCTATTTTTGTAAGTTAATTATTTTATTTTTTGGTCGAAGTTAAGAAGCTCATTGATTAATTCGTATTAATTCATTTTATCCAAATTTTGGCAAATTCGGTTAATCAAATTCGATTTGGCTACCTTTGAATTTATTTGGGCTTATTCAAACACGGTCTTAGCTGAAATCCAGTTGCTTATTTTTCAGCCCATCCTAAGGCCAAATTTGGACTATTTCTTTCCAGCTTCGTAAATTCCAACAAAATTGTTATTTCCCTCTTAAATCCAATAGGCCCATTTCTATTATCCAATTTCCCAATATTACAAAGGTTAACCCAACCCAAAACCAAGGGAAAACACACCAGCATCTCAGCCCTTTAATTCCCCGCCGACCCGACCCATTCCCCTTTCTTCTTTCGCGAAGGACGTTGCCCAGTTGCAATTGCGTAAAACCCATCTACGCGCTTTTCTTTCTTCCTCGATGCGAAGACTCCCAACAACTTGCGAGAGTCCAGCACTTGATCCCAAGCGCGTCGAAGGCAAACGACCCACAACGCGAACCCAACGGTCATGAAGGACGTTGCCAGACGGAAAGCTACGAGGACGCAGAGCTTTGCCATCTTTTGGCATTTTTCTCAGCCTTTCTTCTCCATGGTACGATCTCACCAGCAAAAGGGTCACGCATTTTACGTCCTTGCTCGCTCGGAGATGGTGACACATGGCACCCCAAGGACGATCTATCGATCTGAGACGTTCATCTGTTTTCTTCAACTCAATTGTTTTGGGGGAAATCTAAAGGGCTAAGGGAAAACGATTTCCTTAGAAATTTGAATTTTCGAAAGCTATTGGGCTTGGACCTTACCCGATAGTCAGCCTTTTCCCCATTTTCAAAACCCTAAATTTCTCCTATATAATGTTCTTTTGATTCACTGTGAAGGGGGTTCTTTTTTTTTATTTCTAGGAATTTCTAGGAGAAACAGAGAAAACAAATAGAGATTTTTGAGAGGGTTTTAGGAAGAAAAAAAAAAGAAGAAGAAGAAAGTAGGGAATAGATTTTTGAGCAGAAAGTTTTCTTAGAATTATTTAGTTCAGTTGGGTTATCATACTTTTGGTCCAGTTTTTCGAGTTTCTCGGAGTCCTCTTTGGTGTGATAGTTGTTGCTATTCTCTTGCTCGTCTCGTCCCAGGTCGCTGTCCGAAAAAAGGTAACTTTTCCACCATCGTAACTTCTTCATTTCTTATATTTCGAATGGATGTTTGGAAAATCATGAAACCTCCGTTTTGGTCTGGATGATGCTGTTCAGGATTTGAATGTTGATGACTTCATCTGTTGTTCATCTGTTCTTAATAGACGTTAGTTTCAACGCCATTTCAGAATGATTATCATGCGGAGTTTGTCGTTTGTTCGTTAATATATTCAAGCTTATTTGTTTTGTTATGCCTTATTTCGAATAAGTATCAATGTTGTAGGCGTGTTCTTTTATTCTAATCGAGTCCAGTTCCGACCGTGATTGCAAATTTAAGTTTCCCTTTATTTAGCTTAGATTATATTCAGTGTCAATTTTTTTTTTGGGATATATTTGTTGGTTTCGAATTATTTGGTTGGTATTAGCTTATGTTAGCTTATTTTAAGGTTAGAAGTTGTAATATGGTCATTTGATGACATCTTCTCACTACCCCTTTTGTTATTACTGTTATTTTGTTTTGTTTCAAAATTTTCTATTCGTTTTTGTTGCTCTCCTTCTTGGGTCTGCTGCATGATCACATTATTAGACAAGTCGAAGTTTGGAACTTATCGTCTAAGTATTGTTGTTTTTGGTTACTCTTCTAGTTTCGTTCTCTTTTCTTCCTTTTTGCTTGTTGCCTAATATCTTTGGGTCTGCTTTGCATTGTTTTACTGTGTTTAAGTATGGAGTATGTTGTGTTTATCTTGGTTATATTTTAATATTGCTAGTTGTCCATGTTTAGATCCTAAAGCCAACTAGGATGATTAGTGTGTGGGATATAGTGGTAGGCCTTTTTCATAGTTCGGCTCTGTCCGTTTCTTGAATTTATTTTCGGATTCTGTTTCCTGATGTGACTGACTTGAATCATATTTTTGGTCTTCCTATTATTCAATTTTTTTTTTGTCGGAGATGCTTACATTTGTAAGTTGGTTTGATGTAAATTTGAGTTTTTGTCATTAAGAGCGTTGGAGGCATAATCTCTTTTGGATGCCAACTTTCCATAGTGTGCAGGTGTTTAACACTTTGTTTAATTACATATTAATATGCTAGGATACTTGGGAACTTAGGATTGATAAAAAATAAATAGAATTTGTTTATGGTTTATATGTCATATGTGCTTAACGTATTTAAAGTTTTCTGCCAGCTTGAATTATCCCAAATATTTATTTAGTTACTTATGCATCATTGTTATATTTATTTTTAAGATTGTTACATATTTTGGGTATTACTGCTTATCTATTATGTGCGCTTTTGGATAAAATTAATGGCGTCAATTGCCTTCTCCTATCCAATCTATTTATTTATTTACTTATTTTGACTTAAGGTGTTAAGTTGTAATCTGCTTAGATACATTCATTATTTTGGAATCGTTTAATCATCTTTAAGATATGATTTAGAGATATTATTTTCAAGTACTAATTTTTATTTTTTGTTCTTCGTTGCATGTAAAATTCATCCGAGTTCAATGCGAACTCTCACTTTCTCTTTTGCATTTCATGAGAGAGCCGTAAAGGCTTAAAGTTCCTCTTTTCGAGTCAACCCATTAAGCCAATGGACAGGTCCAAAGCTGAAGGATCCGAAGAAAGTCGGAGAAGATGGATTAGAAGACCCTTTTTATTTTTTGCATTTTGTATTGTATTTATTTTCGGGCATAAGCCCTTGTCGTCTTTTACTTAACTTTATTTATTTTGTGTAATTATTTGTTTAGTTTAGGACAGGTACAAAATGGGTCAAAACCCAAAAAGAAAATGGGTCAAAAACCCAAAACAGGTGGGTCCAAAAACCGGTCAAGGCGAACAGAACCCGGATTTGGACCCAAATCTCTTTCCCTCTCTCTCTTTACTTGCTTTTAATTACTTGTATGTTTTACTTGTCGTTAGTCTTAAGGTTAAAAAATCTGAACCCCCGCAAACGTCATATTATTTTAACGACTTAAATCAAGTTTAAGTAACTTCAAAATAACAAATTTTTGAAAGATTAGACACTAGATGCAAGTTAAGGTTTCATTTCTCAAACAACTCTAAATAGTTTTATTTAAATTAAGTTTTAGCCAAATTTGTTACTTACCGGAAAACCGTATTAAGCAGAACGTCTTAGGTGCTTTCAAAACCTTCCTAAGATGTTAATAGGAATCTCCGAACCCGTTTTAAGTTTTCCAAATGATTTTTCTGTAAAGTCTTTTGAAAACAGCAGTTTTTCTTGATTTTTCTCAAAAATTAAGTGGCGACTCTAAAAAGTCGAAAATTCTCGAAAAAAAATATATTTCGATTAAAACAGAAATGGCGACTACGCTGGGGATTAGGAGGATTCTAACCTTAAAACTAACTTTATTTGGCTATGTGTAAAATCGTTTATTTGTTTACTTTATCTCTTTATTGAACTGTTGCATTCATGGCATATCATAACTCCGTCAAATGACAATTGTTTTATTTTTCACTAAAGGACGATTATGAGGGTTCGCAGTCGTTCATTAACCAAAATTTTCTCGGGGCACCCTAACGAGTGTAGTTGGCTACTTGATAGTCAACGATCGTTAACTGTCCCAACCCAAGTAGTCCGCTTGGGTAACCCTTTCCACTCTAAACATAACCCACTCTTAGTTAAACTAAGATAGAGCGTGACCCAATCCCGAAAATAGCGCATTGGCCTAAAACGACCCAACACCCAAGGAGTGTTGGGCCCATTAGAAAGACCAGCTTGAGTCCAAAGAGCCCACGGCTCGATAGGACGATCATATTGTGTGTTCTAAAGGATGTATTGCGTGTTTAAATGTTTGTTGTATCGTGGGGGTGGAAATTAACTAGTTGTATGTTTTTGTAGATGTCGAGTCAGTTCCTTCATTTCAACATGGTCACCAAGATGCCAGACATTCTCCGTGTATGGTGGGACAACCTTAAAGATTGTCAAAAGAGAGAAATCTCGATTCACCTGGGTCACTTACCTTCGATAATGGACTTCAAGGTTTGGCCCACGTTTATCGAGGTTATCACTCGGTTTTGGGACGACAAAAGGATGGTGTTTCGATTTGGAGACGTCGAAATAACACCAACACTAGATGAAATTAAAGACTGTATAGACTCTATTATGATGTTTACCATTTTTTTCTGGAATGATGCTACTTCATTTTCTTTGTTTACGTAAATGTTCAAAGTGGTCAGTTTATCATGTTTACCATTTTCTCCAATAAGTCTACAAAGAATTAGTTTATGTTTTAGGATTGTATTAAGTGATGTTTTTATTTGCTTTAGTAAATGTGGTCAGTGTTTCATTGCCTTTTTTTTATTATTATTTATTTATTTTCTTTTTTTTCCTTCTTTTTTGTCCAATTTCATTGAAATTATGCTTATATTCATATTTATTTAGTCATTTGCTAATTCTGTTCCCTTGTTTCTGGCATGAACTTTCGAATGAGTCCATTGGACTATGTCACGTTTCCCGTGCATCTTCACCTTGAGCCACAAAGGCTCAAATTCTCTTCTCCAGCAAATCAGTCTATTAAATCGAAGAATAAATTCCGGAAAAAGGCGTACAGGCCTCGAAGCAAAAGAAATGAAGGCGGAAGGAGATGAAGATTTTAATTTAAATTTATTCCTTATTTTGTAATTTGGGTTTTAAGCTTTTGTTTCCTTTAGCATTGTTGTATTTTTGGAATTTTAGGACAGGTGAAAATGGGGTCTTGGGCCCAAAGAGGTGAAAAATTCATTGTCGTGTTAGTTTAGGACAGGTACGAATTTAATGGGCCTAAGACCCAAAGATAAAATGGGCCCAAATACCGGTCCAGGCGGACAGAACCCGAGTTTGGGCCCTAGTCTCTCTCTCTCTCTCTCTCTCTCCCTTTCTCTCTCTCCCTTGATTTGCTTAATTACTCGTTGTTGATTTGTTGCTAGTTTTAAGGTTAGAATTTGCAAATCCTCGCGAAACGCCTTACACGTTTTACCAACTTAAAATTAATAACTTTTGCAAATAATTCACTTAGAAAATAAGTTAGTATTTTAAAATTTCCATTCTAATAATTTCTCAAATCAAGTTAAAACAATTTTTTAGCCAAACTATGTTAGTTGTTGGAAAACCGTTTTAGGCGGATGTTTTAGGTGCCTAACACCTTCCTAAAACATTAATTTGAATCCCCAAACCCTTTTAAAATTTTCAAACGATTTTTCTGTTAAGTCTTTTGAAAACAGAAGGTTTCTTGATTTTTCTTAAAAATTAAGTGGCGACTCTAAAAAAGTCTAAAAGTTACGAAAATACCTTTTTCGAGTAAAACAGAAATGGCGACTCTGCTGGGCATTAGGAGGATTCTAACCTTAAAACTAACTGGCTATGTGTAAAATCGTTAATTTGTTTACTTTATCGCTTTATTGAACTGTTGCATTCATGGCATATCATAACTCCGTCAAACGACAATTATTTTATTTTTCACTAAAGGACGATTATGCGGGTTCGCAGTCGTTCATTAACCAAAATTTTCTCGGGGCACCCTGACGAGTGTAGTTGGCTACTTGATAGTCAACGATCGTTAACTGTCCTAGCCCAAGTAGTTCGCTTGGGTAACTCTTTCCACTCTAAACATAACCCACTCTTAGTTAAACTAAGATAGAGCGTGACCCAATCTCGAAAATAACGCATTGTCCTAAGACGACCCAACACCCAAGGAGTGTTGGGCCCATTAGAAAGACCAGCTTGAGTCCAAAGAGCCCACGGCTCGATAGAACGATCATATTGTGTGTTCTGAAAGATGTATTGCGTGTTTAAATATTTGTTGTATCGTGGCGGTGGAAATTAACTAGTTGTATGTTTTTGTAGATGTCGAGTCAGTTCCTTCATTTCAACATGGTCACCAAGACGCCAGACATTCTCCGTGTATGGTGGGACAACCTTAAAGATTGTCAAAAGAGAGAAATCTCGATTCACCTGGGTCACTTACCTTCGATAATGGACTTCAAGGTTTGGCCCACGTTTATCGAGGTTATCACTCGGTTTTGGGACGACAAAAGGATGGTGTTTCGATTTGGAGACGTCAAATAACACCAACACTAGAGGAAATTAAAGACTGTATAGACTCTATTGGGACATGTGGTAAGAGGAAAAAATGCCCCGATCATCATATCCTTCTGCCGGATAGGCCAACTGCCGGAGAATTGAGAGACATATTGTTACTAGTAAGAGCTAACTGGTTGGACGCCCAGAGCATACCACTAATGAGATTCTTCGAAAGATGGGGGCACGATAGCTATTTCGAGCAATTTCCAAATGAATTCCATAATCACAGTACTTGGAGGCAAACCCAAGTCATTGCATTCTCCGCATGCCTTTTAGGAACTATGGTGTTCCCTAAAGATGGAGAAAAATATATCGACACCCGAGTTGTGATGGTAGTGGATGCCATTTTCAGAGGCATAGGCAAGAAAAAAGAAGAAAAGAAATACTGCAGTTTGGCTCCGGTCATTTTGGCCGACATTTATCGATCTTTGAGTTTGTGTAAGAACGGATTTCCGTTTTTCCAAGGTTGCAACATTCTACTTCAATGGTGGATGACTGAACATCTCTGCAAAAAAAGGACGGTGCTCGACCACAAGAATTGGCCAAGCCAAGGCAGATGAGTCCCCTGGATAATTATGAATTCTACCTAAGCATCCGCAGATTCCGAATTCATACCACCAGAGGTGCATGGGCAAGGGTATTTTATGATTTGAGAGAAGGAGATATACAATGGATGTTACCGAACTTCGAATCCGAGAGGATAGCAGCACAAGGGGCCAAACTTCCATTTTTAGTTCTTCCCGGCATCAGAGGATTACGGCCTTACAACCCAGCTAGGGTGATGCGGCAATTTGGTAGAACACAAATCCTACCCGTCCAAGGGGATGCTAGCTCTTTTATTGTCGATTACAGCGAGAACGGAAAAATTCCTTTCGCCAAGATCATCCTCCAAGAGTGGGCCGGACGTGTCAACATGAAATGGGATATGGCTGAAAACAGATATGAAGCTGGGTATGTCGATGAATACAAGACATGGTTGAAGAATGATCTCTGTGGTGTAGTGAACCCAACACCACGCGCAGGTCGAGAAATTGAAGATGTACAGACAAGGCTTCAAATCCATGCATATCATTTTCAGCAAGAACGGGATCGAAGGGATCAAGAGTTTCAGCAAAGGGAGCGGGAATTTCAGAAAATGGAGCAGGAATTTCAGAAAAGAGAGCAAGAATTTCAGCAAAAGGAGCAAGAATACCAGTTCCGAGAGTTAGAAAATCAGAGGGTTTTGGCTGGGATGTCACAAGAATTAGCTGATACAAGGACTTGTCTGATGCATTTGGATACGATCCTGGACGAGCAGATGAACACTCTACAAGTCGTACCAACATCTTCCAAAGCTGCGTTCGTTGAGCCGTACGTGTTCACAAGCAAGTGCATTATCCACGAAGAAGTAAAGAAAGCCAGAAGAGGAGCAGAGCCATCAACATTCTAACTCCCCTGCGTGGGATTTTTTTCTATCTGTATTCACATTATATCCCCCTCCCTGAAAATGTACCCCGTTTTGATTGAAGTTATGTAACGAACATTATAATCTTAATTAAAGTTATTTTGGGGGGTGCAACAATATGTTTCCAATGATGCAATACATCCTTCAGATTCGCTAGGCCTACCCTTGGCACAAAAGGGTCACATGCATGATTAGGACGCGATATATGTGCTATTTAACTGCTTATGTGTTGTGTTGCTGTGAATGAGGGTATCGAAAACCCACTCTTTTTCAGAAATTTCCAAAAAAAAAAAACAAGTCACTGTTATAAAAATTGTCCGACCAAAATTTCCCGAGTCTTAAGTTTCTCACTCAAAAGACATCTCTCATACCACAAATTCTAAAACGTTACTCTACTGCCTCGGGAATAGCAAATCACTTTATAGATAAGGGTAAGAATATCCAGATGAGGCTCACTGGAGAGGAGTTACAAAGAAAGATAGAACAAATCACACGAAAGATTCAAGAGGTGGGAGAGGAGGGGCTTAGGGTCGAAGTTGCCACGTCAGTCTACAAAGCTGCGACTATGACACTGGACAAAGAATTGATGTCAAAAGAAAAGAGGAAGAAAAGTATTGAGGAAGAAAAAGAGGATCTAAGCCAAAAATTGGACATGCTTCGATTACAGATTCAAGAAAGAGAGGCAAGAGAAGCGGAGATAGATTCAGAAACCGCGAGTCTGTTGGCCAAAAATGTGTCACTAGATGAAGAACTGAAAGCGGATATGACGGAATTCATCGCTATGAAAGAAAGGATGTCGGCATTAAGGAAGAAGAACAAGGCGTTCCACCACGACATGATAGACAAGCTTCAGAAAATGCGCGGAAAATACTCTATCCGTGAACAAGGGGCCAATAGTGGTCCCGACAACACTCACCCCGAATTGACTGAGGAGGACAACGGTGAGGAAATCGTCTACAAACCTCCATTTTTGGGTCGTCTGAAAGGAAAAGAGTGACGCTGCAACAAGAAGAGAAATGACTAACGTGTCATCATCATGTTATCTTTTAAGAATTCCAATGTTGTCTTTCAATTTCCTTGTAACCGTAATGAAAGAATGAATGAAAATATTTTATCCCGAACTCGAACTACGTTGGGCCTGAATTCTCCTTGAGAGATACGTAGGCAGCCTTCCAAGGCCCGGCCCCTATCTTTTAAAATTTTCATTCTTCCTTTTCATATTACAAGAGGATACGAAGATCAGATCAACAGACATCAAAAAGCAGCTGCAAGAAGACCGTAGCTCAACATGATTTAGCCTTCCCGAGACAGTGTCAAAACTAAAAAAAAAACAAGCAAATTCCTGCTTGTTAAAAAACGTATTCCCGTCCTCACTCGTGGGTTAACGGTATCCTCAAACAAAGCAACTTGTGTGTTTATCTGCTCTCTGTGTGATATTATGCATTTTGTACTCTGAATCTGCACTGACAAATCTGCCTTTGAGTTGTTTTGCTTCTCAGGTACTTTTAAACTGATCTGTGTCGATCAAAGCTGGCAGATCATCCTTACTTCACCAGATCAAAAGTTCCTACAGATTCCTTCCCTAGACAAAGTTCTGACAAAGGAAAGACAGTCATGGGATACAACAATGACGAAGTAAGTCTTACTGATGTATAGGTGGCTCATCCCACCGTAGCGGAATAGAACGAACTGATCATGCAGCTGATGCAACAGGTCGCTGAAATGAGAGTTGAAATGCAACGGAGACAAGATATGCCTCCACCTGGATTTGGTCCTATTATTGCTGACGGAAGACCTCCGATCTACTTCCCTTCATCAAATACGAATCCAAGTCAGAATCAGCCTTCTACACCTGTGCATAATCCGTCTGTGATAGATCTAACAACCCAAAACCCCCAATACGCTTCTGTATCTTACCAAACTCTATCGCCTCTTCCAAATAACCACCCTCAAATGCCACCCCATCCTCAGAACACTCAAACCGCCCCACCGCCACAGTATCAAAACCAAAATCAAAATCAAACTGCCTTCAATCCCCAAACACCTCATCACCATTTAAAGCAGAACACCAATCCTCAGGCTTACCCACAGAACTACCAGACCGTCCAAAACGTTCCAAGTCCCTCAATAGCTCCACCCCTCCCAAAAAGATCCACCTTCCAAGTTCCCGTTCCTACCGAGCACGAGGTGCACGGTTCTGAGTTGGATCACTATGAAGAACAGGAAAGAAAATAGAAGGCAAAGGAGGATGCGAAGATCGATATAAAAGAGGAAATCAAAAGGGCTATGAAAGAGCTACAATGCATCCCAGACGTTGTTGGACTCAGTTACGAAGAGTTGTGCATCCACCCAGATTTGAACCTTCCCGAAGGGTTCAAAATTCCGAAGTTTGACACCGTCGGGGGAGTAGGCAACCCCATGGCTCATCTGAGAGCATATTGTGACCAGCTCGTGCGAGTTGGCAGGGATGAGGCCTTGTTGATGCGGCTTTTCAGCCGAAGTCTATGTGGGGAGGCCCTCGAGTGGTTTACATCACACGAAACCAGGCAGTGGCCCAGTTGGAATGCGCTGGCCAAAGACTTTATTGACCGATTTGCATACAATGTTGAGATAGTTCCCAATCGGTATTCTCTAGAGAAGATGAAGCAGAAACCAACTGAAAACTATAGGGAGTTCGCCTATAGATGGAGGAAGGAAGCAGCAAGAGTAAGGCCGCCCATGACAGAGAAAGAGAGTGTAAAAGTGTTTGTGCGGGTGCAGGAGCCAGAATACTACGACAGAATCATGTTGCTAGTCGAGCTAAATTCGCCGAGATAGTCAAAGTTGGTGAGACCATCGAAGACGGTTTGAAATCAGGGAAGATAGCCAGTGTATCCGCGTCACCTGGATCTTCAGGATTGATAAGGAATAAAAGAGAGGAAGTTGCCGTTGTCTCGTATGGGGGAAGAAAAAACCCCAGAAACTCGTCACATTCCCAAGATCGTTCCAGGCCTTCCCCAAAGTCTCACCGAGCCTACTACCCGCAATCCAATCATCCCAATAACCATAATACTACCCCCACCTATCCAAACGCTCAAGTTCCGTTGTACCAGAGTCCACCCCTTAATCTCCAAAATCTTTCCCCCATATACCCAAATTACCCTCAACCTTACCAGATTCCATCCCCTTATCAGAATATTGCTCCCAACTGTGCCAATGTACAGTCGAGCTACCGAGCACCATCACCCATTTATCAAGTCCAAGCTCCATTATATCAAAACCCTTATCCTAGAAGCCAAGCTCCTCGTCCGAATACCCAAAATTATCAGCAGGTGCCTCCCCCTCAGCAAAGTGGTTATGACCCTTCCCGACCCAAATTTGAAAAAAGGCCTTCAAGGAACTTTACTGCACTTGCTGAAAGCCGGACCAAACTATTTGAGAGACTAGCCGCGGCTGGATACATCCACCCTGTGGGGCCCAAGCCCGTGGATGTCAATTCAAAGTTCTACAAGCCAGATCAAAGATGTGCTTATCATTCCAACAGTGTTGGACATGACACGGAAGATTGTATCAACCTTAAGCATAAAATCCAGGATCTGATCGATCAGGAGGTTGTCTCTCTCCAACCGGCGCCGCCAAATGTCAATACAAACCCGTTGCCGAATCATGGAGGTGGCAATGTTAATATGATTGAAACGGATGAAGACGGGTGTGGAACAAAGATGATTACTCCCATTGTGCATGAGCACTTGGAAAGGGCTGTCGCTTCTTTAAGCGTCAAAGAAAGAAGAGAGTTTGTTATTTTGACACCTACAAAGGTTGTTGCCTTGGTGCCGTCAGAAACTCTCGTCAAGCCTAAGTTTGTTATTGAAACCGCTGCTGCTCAAGGCATGACCAGGTCTGGAAGGTGTTACACTCCTGACGAGCTTGCTCTCGGAGGACAGAAGAAGGACCAGGCTAAGAGGCCGATAAGCGAAGGAGAAGCGGAAAAATTTTGGAGAAGGATGCAACCAAAGGATTATTCCATCGTCAAACATTTAGAGAAGACTCCGGCTCAGATCTCCGTCTGGGCCCTACTGATGAGCTCTCAATCCCATAGGCAGGCCTTAATGAGGGCTCTCGACGATACATACGTACCCTCAGGTACAAGTAGTGATAACGTGGCTGCCATGATTCATCAGGTTATTCGAGGGCACCGAATCAGCTTTTGTGATGATGAGTTGCCTGTTGAAGGGAGGTCACATAACAAGGCGCTACACATCACTGTGATATGTCGTGAGAAGGTCATAAATCGTGTCTTGGTAGATGACGGATCCAGTTTAAATATTTGTCCATTGTCGACACTGAAGTAGTTATGTTTTGACTTGGGGAAGTTGGAGCAAAATCAAGTCAACGTAAGGGCTTTTGATGGGGTCCAAAGAGATACTTTGGGAGCTGTGAATCTTGTTGTCCAACTGGCCCCGGCAAATTCAGCGCGCAGTTCCAAGTCTTAGATATTGATACAAGCTACAACCTTCTTCTGGGAAGGCCTTTTATTCACATGGCTGGAGCTGTGCCTTCTACTTTGCATCAGATGATGAAGCTCGTTTGGAGAAATGAAGAGTTGGTTATTCATGGTGAAGGGAATCGCTCTGGTAGACAGGCGCCGATTATTGATGAAGTGTCTCGAGGTACTGACTTCTATACAGTGGAGCTGGTAAATGCCACTGGTGAGGATTTGGCCCCACAGCCTCATATGCCTGCCGTGTATAAAATGATAGCCACTGTGATGCTGCAGAATGGTTTTGAACCAGGTATTGGATTTGGGAAAAATTCCCAAGGAATTATTAAGCCTGTTCCGGTCCCCGTCAAAGGAGCTAGATATGGTTTGGGGTACGTCCCCACAGATGATGATTTGAAGCTGAAAAAGAAGAATGATCAAGCATTAGCTAAACCAATCCCTCATCTATATTAATCATTCCCAGTTCGTGAGCATGCAGAGGAGGAGAACCTGGGGGAAGGAATCTGTGGCCTTTTTGAAGAGATAGATGCTATTATTGAAGAAGAGGTCGAGCTGACAGGATTCCGTGATGCTGAGCCCGGAGAAACGTTGCAGAACTGGACCTCCACGCCCATCCTGATCTCCCGAACTCCTTGGTAGAAGGGCATTGTTTTATGCATGATTAAATCGGTGGTAGTCCGGAAGAGGCCCGTGACCCACTATTTTGCATTTTCTTAACTGTTTGAACTTTTGAATTCCCATCGCGATGTTTAAAAAGGCTATATGGCCCTACCATGGCCAAAGTTTGCATTTTCCATTTTAATGAAAGCCTCTTTTATTTTTGAAATTTGTTTATTTAATCATCTGTTATGCTTTGATTTTCTAACTCTGTCTATTTATGGTTTCAGTAATATAAGTTTTAAACCTGCTAATGTCGTGTCATGTCACGAGCTGAATGAACAAAGTGAGGCAGTTGACGATGAGGTTGATGAATACGAAGAGGAAAATGAGGTACCGGAATATGTTGCTGAAGAATTTCTGCAGTTTGAAAATCATCACAAGCTGAACTTAGAAGAGACTGAAATTGTAAATCTGGGAGACCAAGAGTGCGTTAAAGAGGCCAAAATCAGTGTTCACTTGAATGAAGCTCAGAAGAAGGATCTAATACACTTACTCACTGAGTACGTCGATGTGTTTGTATGGGAAGTCGGTGACATGCTGGGTCTGAGTACCGATGTTGTGTCTCACAAATTACCGATTAATCCAGGGTTCAAGCCGATGAAGCAAAAAACTCGGAAGTTCAACCCTGAGTTGAGTTTAAAGATTAAAGAAGAGATTACCAAGCAGATTGAGTCTCGATTGGTAGAGGTGACACAATACCCGACTTGGTTGGCGAATGTTGTTCCGGTCGCCAAAAAAGACGGGAAAATCAGGATTTGTGTTGACTATAGAGATCTCAACAAAGCTAGCCCGAAGGATAATTTTCCATTTCCAAATATTCATATTTTGATCGATAACTGTTCTAAGCATGAAATGCAGTCATTTGTGGATTGCTACGCAGGTTATGATCAGATTCTGATGGATGAAGAAGATGCAGAAAAGACAGCTTTTATCACACCTTGAGGTGTATATCATTACGGAGTGATGCCATTTGGCCTCAAGAATGCTGGTGCTACCTATATGAGGGCTATGACGACCATATTTCATGACATGATTCATAAGGATATTGAGGATATATAGATGACGTCATAATCAAGTCCCGCGAGAGTTCGGACCACTTGATGCATTTGAAGAAGTTCTTTGATCGTTTGCGCTGTTACAACTTGAAATTAAATCCCGCCAAATGTGCTTTTGGAGTTCCAGCCAGAAAGTTGTTGGGGTTTATAGTCAGCAGAAGGGGTATCGAGCTCGATCCTTCTAAGATTAAAGCAATTCAAGAGTTACCTCCGCCGAAGACGAGAAAAGAGGTGATGAGTTTCTTAGGGAGGTTGAACTACATTAGTCGATTCAGGAATAAAGGGGTGACCGAGGCCGACATAGGCCGCCTACATATCTCATTCTTGAGAATTCAGGTTAGACGTAGTTCATTACAAGAGGGATAAAATTTTAAACAAAGCAAATATCAGTAAAATAAAATAATTACAAGTAAATGACAGAAATACAAACTGAAGCTTCACACGTAGTATCTATTGACAGCATCTGAGTTGATCGGTTTCGGCCACGCGGTGTCATCCATCTCGGACAGGACCAAAGTACCTCCAGATAATACTTTGTGAACCATGTACGACCCTTGCCAATTTGGTGCGAATTTTCCTTTGTACTCATCTTGATGAGTAAAAATGCGCTTAAGTACCAATTGACCAATTTTAAAATTTCTGGCTCTGAATCTCTTATGGAAAGCACGAATCATTCTCTGTCGATATAGTTGACCGTGACAAACGGCAACCATTCTCTTTTCGTCAATCAAAGTTAACTGATCAATTCTTTTGCTAACCCATTCAGCATTACTCAGCTCGGCTTCTTGTATAATTCTCAAAGAGGGTATCTCAACTTCGGCGGGTATGACTGCTTCTGTTCCGTACACTAACAAGTAGGGAGTAGCTCCAGTCGACGTTCTGACAGTCATCCGATAACCCAAGAAAGCATATGGCAATATCTCGTGCCAACCTCGGTGATTATCAATCATTTTCCTCAAAATGTTCTTGATATTTTTATTGGCGGCTTCCACAGCTCCATTCATTTGAGGACGCTAAGCGGTCGAGTTGCGATGAGTAATCTTAAACTGCTCACATATCTCTCTCATCAGGTGACTATTGAGATTTGCACCGTTATTAGTAATGATGGATTCTGGTACTCCAAATCTGCATATTAAATTGTTGCTAACAAAATCAGCTACGACTTTTTTGGTTACCGACTTGTAAGAAGCTGCTTTCACCCACTTGGTGAAGTAATCAATAGCAACCAAGATGAATCTATGTCCGTTAGAAGCGGCTGGCTCTATCGGACCAATGACATCCATACCCCAAGCTACGAACGACCAAGGTGAACTCATAGCATTGAGTTCGTGAGGCGGCACTCGAATCAAATCGCCATGTACTTGACACTTATGACACTTCTGCACAAACTTGCAACAATCATTCTCCATAGTCATCCAAAAATAACTGGCTCGAAGGATTTTCCTTGCCAAAGTGAGCCCATTCATATGCGTTCCACAAACTCCAGCATGTATTTGTTCAATAAGCTTCACGGCTTCAACAGCATCGACACATCTTAGAAGACTCAAATCTGGAGTTCTCTTATAAAGGACTTCTCCACTTAGAAAGAAGTTGAGAGCCATGCGGCGTATCGACTTCTTTTGGTTGGATGTTGCATCTTCAGGATAAGTTCCAGACTCCAAATACTTCTTTATATCAAAAAACCATGGCAAACCGTCTGGTTCTGCTTCAACATGCGAATAATAGACTGGATGTTCTTTCAACTCAATATTCAAAGGATCAATATAATCAGTATCTGGATGTTTGATCATTGACGGAATGGTGGCAAGAGCATCGGCCAATTCATTCTGTATTCTGGGAGTATGCCTGAACTCGATCTTGCAAAATCTCTTGCACAACTTCTGTACATACTGTACGTACGGCATAATCTTTGGGTTCTTCACGGCCCACTCTCCTTGAACTTTATGAATCAACAAGTCTGAATCTCCAATGACGAGCAACTCGTAGACATTCATGTCGATGGCTATTTTCAAGCCCAGAACACAAGCTTCGTAGTCGGCCATGTTGTTCGTGCAATTAAATTGGAGCTTAGCTGCCATGGGATAATGCTGACCAGATTCTGACACTAGAACTGCCCCAATACCTTTTTCCTGGTGATTCGCCGCTCCATCAAAGAATAATCTCCACCCAGGATATGCTTCAGAAATATCTTCACCCACAAATGACACTTCTTCATTGTGAAAATAAGTCTTAAGCGGCTCATACTCTTCATCAACAGGGTTTTATGCGAGATGATCATCCAAGGCCTGTGCCTTTATCGCCTTCTGGGTCACATACACAATATCAAATTCACTCAACAGCATTTGCCACTTAGCTAACTTTCCTGTTGGCATCGCCTTCTGAAAAACATACTTTAACGAATCCATCCTGGAAATAAGATATGTAGTGTATGAAGACAAGTAGTGTCTCAACTTCTGGGCAAGCCAAGTCAAAGCACAACACGTTCTTTCAAACAAAGTGTATCGAGACTCGTATGGAGTGAACTTCTTGCTTATATAATAGATAGCCCTTTCCTTCTTTCCTGTCTCGTCGTGTTGACCGAGCACGCATCCAAATGCACTATCTGAGACGGATAAATATAGCAACAGAGGACTCCCTTCTTGTGGAGGAACTAATACCGGCGGATTTGACAAATAGTTCTTGATAGCATCAAAAGCAGTCTGACACTCTTCAGTCCACTTTGTCGGAGCGTCTTTCTTCAATTACTTGAAGATAGGTTCACACACCACGGTTGATTGAGCTTTAAATATTTCTTTGTATTTAAACTACGTTAGACCTGAATTCTCAAGAATGAGATACGTAGGCGGCCTATGTCGGCCTCGGTCGGTTTCCTTTGTAATTTTCTTATCTTAGTCAGCCTTTGAGGGGGAACTACGGTTGACCTGAATCCTGCCTCAACGGGATACGTAGGCGCCACAAGGGCTCGGTCTTGTTCCCATAAGATTTCTATTCCTCTTTACAATAGAAACTGGACAGAATTTTTGAGAGGGACTCAAAAATTCTCTAGAAAAAGATTTTTCCTCAACAAGCCAAGACTGAAGGTATTTGGAGATTTGCAACTGGGACAGAAATTTTGAGGATGGCCTCAAAATTTCAAACATGAATTTATCGACAATCTAGAATGACTCTGAATACTCCTCATCGCATAATCATATATACCTCCCAATCATCAAGCTCAGAAAAGTTCGATGAGCCTGACGTGACATGACACTTGGCAGTGACCTTTTTCAAAATTCACTTCTCAAAAGTTTATTTTCTTAAAGATTTTCTATTTATGCTTTATTTGTTTTGGCATAAATATTCTGTCTTGTCTATCAAAAGTCGGGAGATCTGGAAAACAACCAGAGATAGCAGGACGAGGAGCGGGCGATTGAAGAATCGACACAGATCAGTTCGTTTTTAAAACTAACAATATTTCTGTGGATGTAGGTTTATATTTTTTGCTTTGAGATCAGCAGATTCCTCCGATCGATAAATATGGAGAAGTCAAGGGTGGAGAAAACTCTCCCAAAATTAATAGTTTTCCTGGATTGCAGGAACCATGTTATATTGATGACGTCGAAGACTTGGGAATATGATTTGTTTATTTCAGTCAATTCCCAATAACATGAAGTTTATAAGGAACGTCAAGCTAGATTCGAAGGTGAATCAAGCGAGGAAGATTTTACGGTTGCCGTAAAAGACGTTATTTGCATCATAATGTCAGATATGATATATACATTACCCGGAAGGTTTATTTACTTTATTGTCGATCAAGATGTTACATTACCCCGAGGGGTCATTTATATTGTTGCCGATCAAGACGATATACTATCCGGAAGTCATTTTATCGTTATCGTCAATTGAGACGATATGATTATCCAGAAGGCACCCAGAAGATCGCTATGGTGCTCGATTTAAGCATTATCTTCATTTGGTACCAAGTATGACTCAAGGGTTAATATCCATGCATCGCGAGTCAATAATTCATGCATCGCGGAAGATCATGCATCGGGATTCAATATTTATGCATCGCAGAAAATCATGCATCGTGAGTCAATATTCATGTATCGTGAGTGAATATTCATGCATCGTGGAAGATCATGCATCACGAGTCAATATTTATGCATTGCGAAAGATCATGCATCGCGAGTCAATATTCATGCATCGCGGAAGATCATGCATCGCGAGTCAATATCCAATCATCGCAAGAAGCTTTCATACCTTGCGGAATTTATGCATTGCGAGAAGATTTCATGCCTAGAAGAAATTTTATACATCGCAAGAAGATTTCATACCTTGCGGATTTTGTACATCGCGAGAAGATTTCATCCCTCGCAAAAAGTTTATACATTGCAAGAAGATCTCATACCTTGCGGAATTTATGCATCGCGAGAAGACTCCATCCCTCGCAGAAATTTATACATCGCAAGAAGATTTCATACCTTGCAGAATTATGCATCGCGAGAAGATTTCATCCCTCGTAAAAAGGTTTATATATCACAAGAAGATTTCATACCTTGCGGAATTTATGCATAGCTAGAAGATTCCATCCCTCGTAAAAAGGTTTATATATCGCAAGAAGATTTCATACCTTGCGGAATTTATGCATCGCTAGAAGATTCCATCCCTCACAAAATTTACGAATTGCGGGAAGATATTCATGCCCCGCAAGCAATCATGTACTTCTAGAAAAGGAATTGTGCATCTCAAGGGAATATTCACCCCTCAACATCAACTGCATCTTTATTTGGCAAGAGTGAATGCTAAGAGAATCATCGAAAAACAACGAAGAAAATATCAACATTGCATCAGCTTTTATTTATTTTGACGTAGAATGAGGAGTACATTGAAGATTATATTGCAAACACAAGTTATAAGTTTTATTTGCTTTACGTCAAACCAATCGAGTTGACGTCAAATGTCGAGGAGAACAATTAAGTGTCGATACGGTAAAAGACACTGTCTCCCATTTAAATTGCATTTTAGGCTGACGATTTTATCTTAGTCTTTGTCGAGAGCATCCGAAAGAATGAATTCTCCAAAACATACCACAGGTGCGGACGACATCAAAAGGGATGCAGCACAACGTGGAACTTTTTCTTAGCAGCGAACTGGGACATAGTCCAAAGAGGAGTGTCAAACTCTTAGGACGCGAGCAGAGGAGCGACTTCCACCACAATCAAACCACACCCCTATCTTAAGGCATGTGGGTTTTTCTTCGTTTTTGTCAGTTTCAGTTTTTGCACCCGAAATTTTGGTCTACTGGAGGCAAGTTTCCAATATGAGTGACGATGTACCAAGAATTTTGGAAATTATGTCCGTGTAAGTTCTTAATTATGGGTGTGAAGCGCGCCACATTCATGGCTAAGAGGTTACACGCCTTCTTTTCATACCCGACTTAATTTGTCACTTATCCGGAACCAAAGGTTATCTAGCATAATAGATTTCCTTTTCGACCGATTGAGTCGAACTATAGGCAGCCTGATTCCTATGGTTTAAGGATATGTAGGCAAACTTAATGTTGAAAACTCGGCTGTATTCCAACATTCACTCTTGAATCAAGTTCTCGAGCATTTCGGTACCTCAATAATCCGGTATCGAGATGACTTTCGATCTCTTTCAAAATCGTGGGTTAAATCTAGCATATCGAACTACAAGTGGCCTGAATTCTCATATAGCCTGAGATATGTAGGAAACCCATTTTTGGGGTTCGGCTAATTCCTAAAGTCCGTGCCAAATTTTGTCGAAATGATGAACGCGTGGTCGTTCAAAATTGGTTTGACCAATTTCATTTTCCTCGAGTTTCTTGCATCAATACCAAGTAAAATGAGGGACAGTTGTTGACACCTGATTTTTACCCTCCCCGGTAAGGATTAATCCTCGAGTTTCTTCGATTTCAAGCAATTCTAAAATAATTATTTTTGCAAATTTCAAAAAATAGCTTGCAAAATATATTTTGTTGCTCTTTGTGATCTTATAACGCATGATTTGCAAAATTACGCATTTAATTATCGCACTTTTGGATATTCAAAATTGATTAAAAAATAATATATTTTGTTCTTTATGAGTATTTTGTTAACTATTTTAGTTATATAGTAGCTTATATTTCGAACTATTTAGTCTATTTATGTAAGTTAATTATTTTATTTTTTGGTCGAAGTTAAGAAGCTCATTGATTAATTCGTATTAATTCATTTTATCCATATTTTGGCAAATTCGGTTAATCAAATTTGATTTGGCTACCTTTGAATTTATTTGGGCTTATTCAAACACGGTCTTAGCTGAAATCCAGTTGCTTATTTTTCAGCCCATCCTAAGGCCAAATTTGGACCATTTCTTTCCAGCTTCGTAAATTCCAACAAAATTGTTATTTCCCTCTTAAATCCAATAGGACCATTTCTATTATCCAATTTCCCAATATTATAAAGGTTAACCCAACCCAAAACCAAGGGGAAACACACCAGAATCTCAGCCCTTTAATTCCCCGCCGACCCGACCCATTCCCCTTTCTTCTTTCGCGAAGGACGTTGCCCAGTTGCAATTGCGTAAAACCCATCTAGGCGCTTTTATTTCTTCCTCGACGCGAAGACGCCCAACAGCTTGCGAGAGTCCAGCACTTAATCCCAAGCGCGTCGAAGGCAAATGACCCACAACGCGCCCAACGGTCATGAAGGACGCTGCCAGACGGAAAGCTACGAGGACGCAGAGCTCTGCCATCTTTTGGCATTTTTCTCAGCCTTTCTTCTCCATGGTACGATCTCGCCAGCAAAAGGGTCACGCGTTTTACGTCCTTGCTCGCTTGGAGATGGTGACACATGGCACCCCAAGGACGATCAATCGATCTGAGACGTTCATCTGTTTTCTTCAACTCAATCTTTTTGGGGGAAATCTAAAGGGCTAAGGGAAAACGATTTCCTTAGAAATTTGAATTTTCGAAAGCTATTGGGCTTGGACCTTACCCGATAGTCAGCCTTTTCCCCATTTTCAAAACCTTAAATTTCTCCTATATAATGTTCTTTTGATTCACTGTGAAGGGGGTTCTTCTTTTTTATTTCTAGGAGAAACAGAGAAAACAAATAGAGATTTTTGAGAGGGTTTTAAGAAGAAAAAAAGAAGAAGAAGAAGAAGAAAGTAGGGAATAGATTTTTGAGCAGAAAGTTTTCTTTGAATTCTTTAGTTCGGTTGGGTTATCATACTTTTGGTCCAGTTTTTCGAGTTTCTCGGAGTCCTCTTTGGTGTGATAGTTGTTGCTACTCTCTTGCTCGTCTCGTCCCAGGTCGCTGTCCAAAAAAAGGTAACTTTTCCACCATCGTAACTTCTTCATTTCTTATATTTCGAATGGATGTTTGGAAAATCATGAAACCTCCGTTTTGGTCTGGATGATGCTGTTCGGGATTTGAATGTTGATGACTTTATCTGTTGTTCATCTATTCTTAATAGACGTTAGTTTCAACACCATTTCAGAATGATTATCATGCGGAGTTTGTCGTTTGTTCGTTAATATATTCAAGCTTATTTGTTTTGTTATGCCTTATTTTGAATAAGTATCAATGTTGTAGGCGTGTTCTTTTATTCTAATCGAGTCCAGTTCCGACCGTGATTGCAAATTTAAGTTTCCCTTTATTTAGCTTAGATTATATTCAGTGTCAATGTTTTTTTTGGGATATATTTGTTGGTTTCGAATTATTTGGTTGGTATTAGCTTATGTTAGCTTATTTTAAGGTTAGAAGTTGTAATATGGTCATTTGATGACATCTTCTCACTACCCCTTTTGTTATTACTGTTATTTTGTTCTGTTTCAAAATTTTCTATTCGTTTTTGTTGTTCTCCTTCTTGGGTCTGCTGCATGATCACATTATTAGACAAGTCGAAGTTTGGAACTTATCGTCTAAGTATTGTTGTTTTTGGTTACTCTTCTAGTTTCGTTCTCTTTTCTTCCTTTTAGCTTGTTGCCTAATATCTTTGGGTCTGCTTTGCATTGTTTTACTGTGTTTAAGTATGGAGTATGTTGTGTTTATCTTGGTTATATTTCAATATTGCTAGTTGTCCATGTTTAGATCCTAAAGCTAACTAGGATGATTAGTGTGTGGGATATAGTGGTAGGCCTTTTTCATAGTTCGGCTCTGTCCATTTCTTGAATTTATTTTCGGATTCTGTTTCCTGATGTGACTGACTTGAATCATATTTTTGGTCTTCCTATTATTCAATTTTTTTTTCTTTTGTTGGAGATGCTTACATTTGTAAGTTGGTTTGATGTAAATTTGAGTTTTTGTCATTAAGAGCGTTGGAGGCAAAATCTCTTATGGATGCCAACTTTCCATAGTGTGCAGGTGTTTAACATTTTGTTTAATTACATATTAATATGCTAGGATACTTGGGAACTTAGGATTGATAAAAAATAAATAGAATTTGTTTATGGTTTATATGTCATATGTGCTTAACGTATTTAAAGTTTTCTGCCAGCTTGAATTATCCCAAATATTTATTTAGTTACTTATGCATCATTGTTATATTTATTTTTAAGATTGTTACATATTTTGGGTATTACTACTTATCTATTATGTGCGCTTTTGGATAAAATTAATGGCGTCAATTGCCTTCTCCTATCCAATATATTTATTTATTTACTTATTTTGACTTAAGGTGTTAAGTTGTAACTGCTTAGATACATTCATTATTTTGGAATCGTTTAATCATCTTTAAGATATGATTTAGAGATATTATTTTCAAGTACTAATTTTTATTTTTTGTTCTTCGTTGCATGTAAAATTCGTCTGAGTTCAATACGAACTCTCACTTTCTCTTTTGCATTTCATGAGAGAGCCGTAAAGGCTTAAAGTTCCTCTTTTCGAGTCAACCCATTAAGCCGATGGACAGGTCCAAAGCTGAAGGATCCGAAGAAAGTCGGAGAAGATGGATTAGAAGACCCTTTTTATTTTTTGCATTTTGTATTGTATTTATTTTCGAGCATAAGCCCTTGTCGTCTTTTACTTAACTTTATTTATTTTGTGTAATTATTTGTTTAGTTTAGGACAGGTACAAAATGGGTCAAAACCCAAAAAGAAAATGGGTCAAAAACCCAAAACAGGTGGGTCCAAAAACCGGTCAAGGCAAAAAGAACCCGGATTTGGACCCAAATCTCTTTCCCTCTCTCTCTTTACTTGCTTTTAATTACTTGTCTGTTTTACTTGTCGTTAGTCTTAAGGTTAGAAAATCTGAACCCCCGCAAACGTCATATTATTTTAACGACTTAAATCAAGTTTAAGTAACTTTAAAATAACAAATTTTTGAAAGATTAGATATTAGATGCAAGTTAAGGTTTTCATTTCTCAAACAACTCTAAATAGTTTTATTTAAATTAAGTTTTAGCCAAATTTGTTAGTTACCGGAAAACCGTATTAAGCGGAACGTCTTAGGTGCTTTCAAAACCTTCCTAAGACGTTAATAGGAATCTCCAAACCCGTTTTAAGTTTTCCAAACGATTTTTCTGTAAAGTCCTTTGAAAACAACAGTTTTTCTTGATTTTTCTCAAAAATTAAGTGGCGACTCTAAAAAGTCAAAAATTCTCGAAACAAAATATATTTCGATTAAAACAATATATATATATATATATATATATATATATATATATATATATATATATATATATATATATATATATATATTGTAACAACCCTAAAAATGAATAAGATAAATACTTAAGGTGTCAAGAATGCTTGCGATTAGACCAAGGTTCACACGGATTGATACGCGTAGAAACAGACCTCAGAACCCTTACTACGACCAAGCCAACTAACGTGGGGAGTTAATTGAGCTTGTAAAGGTTGGAACCAACCATGTGAGGCTCACGAAAATGAAGATTTAATCGAAAGAGTCTTTACCGGACTTAAAAGAATAAATTTTTAGTTTTGAGGGTCCAGGGGTAAAATGGTCTTTTCCAGGCCAAGGGTATTATTGTAATTACCCTGAGGAATTAATTAATTAATTAGTTAAATTAATTAAAAAGAGCAATTCGGGTTGGGGCGACCCGAAGTGCCCCATTTTCGCAAATGGTGTTTCACTCGGGTTCGAGCCCTACTTGAAGCGATGAATTGATGATTTAATCATCAATTAAAATTTGATTCGTTAAGGGCAAAATGGTCCTTTCACGTATTAGTTGAAATAAATCAGATTTTTGGTTGTTAAGGAGAGTCCTACATTGACTAAGTCATCTTCTAATCCTAAACAACTACATACACGTTTCACTCTCTCACGTTCATCACTCTCTCTCACGTTTTACTCTCTGCCAAATATCGTTGAAGAACTGAAGAAATATTAAAAGTTCTTCACACTTGAAGAACACACGAAAAGTCTAAGAACGTAAGCTAATCAAAAATGTTAAGGCAAGGGGGATTTCCGTCGAGTTGGTGGTGAAACCTTAGGTGAATTTGGCGTGGCTTTGGAGAAAAATTTGGGCAGCAACTTCACTTTTGAACAACGTCAAAAAGTTATGGGTTTCTTCTCTCTTGGTCCCTTTCCCAAGAGGCCCCTTACGATTCAAAATGTTCAGTCCGAAACTAAGGTTGTTCCCCGTTGCATGTCCTTGTCACTAGCTCCCAAACGATTTTCGTAGGTTAGGTATTGTGTGCTGGTAGATTTAGGCAAGGTGTGATGTTTTATGTTGAATGTGAATATGTTTATGTGCATGAAATTATGAAGATGACAACCAAGGTGTGATAAAAAAAAAAGAGGTGTGTGTGTGCGTTGGACAGTGATGTTTTAGCCACTATTTTTGGAGAAGTGTAAGTGCATGTATTTTTTGTATTTTATGAGTTAAAGTTATACACAAAGTGGTGTCCATTGTGATGAAATGTGGTTGATTGAATAACAATCTTTTAGCAAAAAACTCTATAAAAGATGCACCTAAAAATGTGTTAAAATGATGTGTGAATGCACTCTATGAATCAAGTGAAAACGTGGATAAAAATGGGTTGAAAAGTGACCAAATTTCCAGTAACTAAGCAATATTAATGTATACTAAAGCTTAACAAAGAAATCTGGAAATTTAATACCTTTTTAAAGAGGTGAGGCCACCAGGATTCGAACCTGTGACCTCACCCTTGGCTACTGGATTTCGCGAAAAAGGGAAAAGAAAATGGGGCTGGGGCGAATCGAACCTGGCTATTGTTTTCGCGAGAAGGGAAAAAGAAAATAGGGCCGGGGGGAATCGAACCTGGCTATTGGTTTCGCAAGAAGGGAAAAATAAAATAGGGCTGGGGGGAATCAAACCTGGCTATTGGAGGAGAAAGAAGAGAAAAAATAAATTAAGTAAATAAATGGGAGGAGTGGTATTCGAACCCACGACCTCCAGGCACGCGCAAAAGGGGAGAAAATAAAGAAAAGAGAACGTGAGGCGTAGGAATCGAACCCACGACCTCAAGGCTGGAAAAAGGAGAAGGCAAAAATGAATTAAGAAACAAAGTGAGGTTGTGGAGGTTCGATCCCACAACCTCACTGCCAAGGCGCCTAGTTAAGAAAGATATAATTAAAAATAAGATAGGAGACTGTGGGGGTTCGAACCCACAACCTCCCAAGCCTCCAGCAAAATTAAGCTAAAATAAAGAGGCTGTGGGGGTTCGAACCCACAACCTCCCTATCCCAGCGAAAATTTAAGGAAAATACAAGAGGCTGTGGGGGTTTGATCCCACAACCTCTTGGTTTAGGCAAATTGGGACAAGGAGAATTTAAGGAAAAATAAAAAGGGGGTGTGGGGGTTCGAACCCACAACCCTTCGGCCAACTTAAGAGAAAAATTAAGTAGAAAATTAATGATACGATATTATTATTGGGATTTAATCTAGAGTAAAAATGTTATTAATATTAAAAATAAAATCAATGAAAAATGTAAATGATATCCAAGTGATTCGAAATTGGGTTTCCTTGCCCAAACTTCCGTATTGATACATAAGTCATAAGTGAACAAAATATCCAAGAATAATGCCACCTACTTAGATCGAAATCAAGATCTTGGCATATATACAAGATACATAAGTCGTGTACTACATAATCTTAGGAATGTATGACTGACTTAACGAATTATGAATGAAGCCTCATGGCTTGTGTGTATAGACTCATAAGTCTAGCATACGTTTAAAAGTAAGTGAACCTAAGATGTATGTACTGAATGAAATGAACAATGAAATGATGAAACCCTAGAAGGGTTAAGTAAGGGTATGAAACACACCAATGGCCAAGTATATTGGCGTATGATGAAATGAACATTCACGTAAAATTAGGTGATTAAATATGAAGAGTAAATGTGCTAATCACAATGAATGTTGTGACAACATGATATGAGGCTAATGCTAATGATGAGAGCAATCTCAAATGAGCCTAAGTAAATGTTACCAAAACGTACTCACCTATGAGAGTGTAAGATAATGAAGAGACCTGTCTCTATGAACACTCTAATGAAGTTATTGAGATTAACACACTTAATACTAATGATGAGATGGGAAATCATCTAATGAGCTATGATGTCCTCATACTAGAAGCCAGCTTCCATGACGTATGATTTGAATGAAATGGAACTTTATACTGAGCACCGATAGACTAGTTATGAGCGGTGATGCCTTTTTTCGGGAAGGGCGGAGGTTCACATAACTCTCATGAGATGAGACTGTCCGGCTTGCCGGGTATGGGTCTCCTTATATCTCCTGGTCTTCGAATCTATAATGCCAATATAGGGATCTGGCGGGGTTAAATTCCCATGTACGCTAGCATGTTTTTGATCACCTTGGCCGGTGACTCCACCTCTTTTTGGTGTGGGGGAAACACTGGATTTCATGATGCTCACATGATCTATGTCGGTTAAAGTTAATGTTCCCAATGATTGAATGAGGCCAGCCTCAAATGAAACACATAATGAAATGATACCAAAGGTGTTAGTATAGGATAATCAAGAGGTGAGCTAGACTCAGGTAATGACATTAGATTATTCTTTATCATTGCACATCAAACCCGATGAAAGTCTTAAACTACACCCTAGGTATAGCTGGTGTTCACACTAGCATATGAACGAAATAAAATGAAGTACGTACGAATGAATAAAGCAGACTCTGCGTTTGCTAATGAAGACTCCCTAGTTGAGGTCCCATATGTTGAGCCCTCATTTTGGAAAGTATTAATGCCATTCCATGATTCCAAGGTCTCATGGCATATGAATGAACGATATGAAAGAAGCTATGTGTTATATGTTATGTGCTATGATATGTGCTATATGTAAGATCTTATGTGCTGTGTGCAATATGATAAATATGATGATGCATGTTACTCTCATGGCATGACTTTCCTAATCCAAATTTGGAAAGCTCACTGACTTTCCTAATCCCAATTAGGCAAGTCCACTGACTTGACATTCAAAAATCATGTTGTTAGGAAAGAGCCATTCTTTCTCATGCATGTCCTTCGTGTGTGCTTGCATATACCCATACTTAGTACAAGTGTGTACTAACCCTATACAACTATACTGTTTAGGTGCAGGCACAGGTGGACGATAGAGTTACAGGATCATTGTTGCAGTTATCCGGACGTCCAGCATTCATCCGGAGTTGGTAGGTCCTCATGCTTTCGAGGATGCTACTATTTTATATTCTAGCTTAGTTTTAGAGTTGAGCTAGTGGAGCATGTTCCACTAGCATTTCTTTCCTGTTTTTATTCAAACTTTGTGTTGGTGCCATTTTGGCAATTATACACTTAATACTTATTGGACTATTTCTTTTAGTTGCTTATTTCTTAATGTTAGATGGTTGATGGTGAACAATTATAAAATGATAAGAATGTTTAACAAGTATGTTAAGAAACAAAAAGTTTCAAATTTTCTGCTAATATTAACCTAGATGAAGTACGAATGACGTAAGTAAGCTTGTCTGCGACCTCTGAGAGGTCAACGACGCCGGTCTCGTCTGGGTCTAGATTCCAGTCGTGACATATATATTTATATATATGCGCAATAAAAGTAGAAGACTATGTAATCTTCCTATACGAAGGGTCTATGTCTACTTTATATTACTATAGGTATGTGTATGTCAAGGTCTATGTAAACGTTAATGTAGAAGTAGTAAAAGTTTTAAATTTTTCCGTATTATTGGCCTATGAATGTTATGACGAATGCTAAGAAGTTAGTATTTGTCCTCAAAAAGGACGACGACGCCGGTTATGTCTAGGGGGTGCTCCCCGGATGTGAGAAACTTGGTATCAGAGCATGAGGTTTAGTATCCTTGATGTTGATGCCTCTCTCAACCACGTCTATGCAGATTCATGTTCATAATTCTGAAGTGCGTAACACTTATGAATAGGAATCTATGTGGTGCTTAGAAATTTCTCTCTTTCCTCGAAATTCAATATCATGCCTCTAGAGTGTACTTATTATGTGCTTTCACCGAAACCTTGTATTTTTGTTATAGGCAATGAATACTCGAAGGAATGCGGCTCGAAGACTTAAGAAAGAGATTGCCAATGCGGGAGATCCTCCCCGTGATGATCAAGTTCCTTTTTTTGAAGAAGATGTTGTTGATGACAAAGCTCCGGTCAATCCTCCACCTTAGACGGATGAGAACATAAGGGGTGACCTTCTCCAAATGGCCTAAGCCATCACTACTGAAGCCCAAGCTATGAAGTCCCAAGCTAATCGGGAGGTTGTGCCCCGAGCCAATCAACAAGTTACTACCATGGCATCCCGTCTAAGGGACTTCACTAGGATGAATCCTCTAACTTTCTATGGGTCCAAGGTTGAAAGAAGACCCCCAAGAGTTCATTGATGAAGTCTACAAGATACTCTTTGTTATGGGGTTGTCTACTAGTGAGAAGGCCGAGTTAGCCACATACCCACTCAAAGATGTGTCTCAAACATGGTATGTTCAATGGAGGAACAATAGGCCTCTTAGGGATGGAACAGTGACTTAGGTGATCTTCAAGAAGGCATTTCTTGATCAGTTCTTTCCTAGGGAGATGAGGGAATCTAAAGTGGTGGAGTTCATAAAACTTCGTCAAGGAGGTATGAGTGTGCTTGAATACTCTTTGAAATTCACTAAATTGTCAAAATATGCTCCTTCTTTAGTTTCAGATCCTTGACATAAAATGAGCCTGTTTGTGACGGGGGTATCGGAAGATTTGCAAGAGGAGTGTAGTTCGTCTATGCTACATGACAACATGAATATTTCGCATCTTATGGTGCATGCAAGGCAAATGGAGGAGGCAAGGGCTAGGAGGAAGAGTAGAGATGCAAAAAGGGAAAGATCTTTTGATGGTGGTTATTCTAAAGGTAGGCTTGAGATCCAAGACAAGACTAAGTTCAAGAATAGAATTTCTAACCAATTTCCATCCAAGTTCCCTAAGTCTAGGGATGATAGGGTGTCTAAACCTAAGTCTCAAAAGGGAGGGATCACTAATTCACCAACTAGAAGGCCAACTTGCGCAAGGTGTGGCAAGAAACATTAAGATGATTGCCTTAAGGGGACGGAAAATTGTTTCGGTTGTGGTCAAAGTGGACACAAGGTTAAAGATTTCCCTAATGCTAGGTGTCAAGATATGGGTGGTTCCAAATCTCAAGCAAGTGGTTCTAGTGATGCTTCGAAGAAAAACAACTTTTATGCTCTACGCACCAGGGGTGAACAAGAGACCTTTCCCGATGTGGTGAACGGTATGTTAAAAGTTTTTTCTATAAATGTTTATGATTTACTTGATCCGGGTGATACTTTGTCCTTTGTTACACCCTTAGTGGCTAAAAAGTTTGTTATTTTACCCGATATTTTGCATGAACCCTTTTTAGTGTCTACTCCGGTGGGTGAGTCGGTAGTTTCAAGGAGGATATATAGAAATTGTCCTATCATGTTTCCCAATAGAGTTTCCAATGTAGATCTAGTAGAACTATATATGATTGATTTTTATATCATTTTGGGTATGGATTGTTTACATATTGCTTTGCCACTATTGATTGTAGGACGAGGGTGGTGAGGTTTAATTTACCAAATGAACCCGTTTTTAAGTGGTAGGGGGGAAGTTCTATTCCTAAAGGTCGTATCATTTCTTGTCTCAAAGCATAAAGCATGAAAAATGATCTCAAAGGGTTGTCTATATCAAATAGTAAGAGTCCAAGATTTAGACTTCGAAATTCCTCCCATTGAGTCGGTCCCCGTAGTGAGTGAATTTCTAGATTTTATTCCTAATGACCTTCCCGGTATTCCTCTCGAACAGGAAATTTATTTTGGTATCAAACTACCAAAAACAAAGCCCATTTCAATTCCTCCTTATCGGGTGGCTCCGGCCGAATTGAAGGAGTTAAAGGCACAACTCAAAGATTTACTAGATAAGGGTTTCATAAGACCTAGTATTTCTCCATGGGGTGCTTCGGTTTTATTTGTGAAGAAGAGGGATGGGTCCTTGAGAATGTGTATTGATTATCGCCAAATCAACAAATTCGCTATTAAGAACAAGTATCCTCTCCCTCGGATTGATGACTTATTTGACATCGGAGTATTACCAACTTAGGGTTAGAGGTGAAGATATACCAAAGACGGCATTTCAGACTAGATATGGGCATTATGAGTTCTTATTTATGTCCTATGGTCTCACTAATGCTCTGACAGCGTGTATGGACCTAATGAATAGGGTGTTTCCAAGTTACCTAGATTCATTTGTCATTGTCTTCATTGACGATATCTTGGTATATTCGAAAAATGAGGGTGACCACATGGGTCATTTGAGGGTGGTATAAAAAACCCTTAAAGAACATCAATTGTTAGCAAAGTATAGCAAATGTGAGTTTTGGTTGAGGTCGGTGGAATTTCTTGGTATATCATCTTTAGTGAGGGAGTTGAGGTTGAACCAAGGAAAACGGAGGCAGTGAGAAGTTGTCCTAGACCATTGACTCCAACCTATATTAGGATTTTCTTGGGTCTAGCGGGTTATTGTACGAGGTTTGTGGAGGGTTTTGCGTCCATTGCATCTCCCTTGACTACTTTGACCCAAAAGAGTAAGAAGTTTGAGTGGTCGGAGGCATGTGAAAAGAGCTTCCGCTCTGATGTTGACATTATCGGAGGGTACAAAGGGCTTCATTGTGTATTGTGATGCATCCCGTGTGGGTTTGGGGTGTGTTCTTATGCAACATGGCAAAGTTATTGCCTACGATTCTAGACAACTTAAAGTGCATGACAAGAACTATCCCGCTCATGATCTTGAGTTAGCGGTCGTAGTGTTTGCCTTGAAATATGGAGGAATTATTTGTATGGTGTTCATGTTGATCTGTTTACCGACCATAAAAGTCTCCATTATGTGTTTACCCAAAAGGAGTTGAATCTCAGACAAAGAAGGTAGTTATAATTGTTGAAAGATTATGACATGACTGTTCTCTATCACCCCAGCAAGGCCAATGTGGTGGCGGATGCTCTAAGTCGTATGACCATGGGTAGTGTGTCTCATATAGAAGAAGCCAAGAAAGACCTAGTGAAAAATGTTCATAGGTTTTCCAGATTGTGTGTTAGATTGGAAGGTCCTCCAAATAGTGTGATGGTTCATCATAAATCCCAATAATCCTTGGTTGTTGAGGTAAAGTCCAAACAACACCTTGATCAACCATTGATGGAGTTGAAGGAATAAGTTCTTGGTAAGTTTAATGAGTCATTCTCCTTACGTGGGGATTGTATTTTTAGGTATCAAGGGCAATTGTGTGTGCCTAATGTTGATGATTTGAGGAACCGGATTATTGAGGAAGATCATGGGTACCGTTAATCCATTCATACAGGGTCAACAAAGATGTATCATGATCTTAGGTAAATGTATTGGTGGGAAGGTTTGAAATAGGACATAGCGGAGTTTGTTGCTAAGTGTCCGAATGTCCAACAAGTGAAATCCGAACATCTAAAGCCGGGTGACTTACTACAAGAAATCCAAATTCCTACTTGGAAGTGGGATGACATCAATATGGATTTTGTAGTAGGTTTTCCTAAGACTCAAAAACAATATGACTTCATATGGGTGGTGGTGGATAGGTTGACCAAGTCCGCTCATTTTATTCCCGTCAAGTCTACCTATTCGGTGGAAGATTATGCAAAGATCTTCATAGATGAGATTGTGTGTCTCCATGGTATTCCATTATCCATCATATCGGATAGGGGTGAACAGTTCTGATCTAGGTTTTGGAGGTCATTTCATGAAGGGTTAGGTACTAAGGTGAAGTTGAGGACCGCTTCTCATCCCCAAATGGATGATCAAGCGGAGAGTACTATTCAAACCCTTGAGGATATTCTTAGAGATTGTGTCATTTACTTCAAAGGAAGTTGGGATAAGAACTTTCCTTTGGTGGAGTTTGCTTACAATAATAGTTTCCATTCATCCATTTCCATGGCTCCCTATGAAGCCTTGAATGGTAGCAGGTGTAGGTCTCCTATTGGGTGGTTTGAAGTCGGTGAGTCTTCGATTGTTGGTCTGATTTGATATATAAGACTTTGAGAAAGTTCATATTATAAGAAATTGCTTGCAAATGGCCTATAGTCGGCAAAAGGTTTATGCCAATCTTACGAGAAGGGATCTAGAGTTTGAAGAAGGTGATAAGGTGTACTTGAAAATTTTACCTATGAAGGGGGTGGTTAGATTTGGCAAGAAAGCTAAGTTGAGTCCTCGTTATGTGGGTCCCTATGCAATATTGCAAAGTGTTGGTAAGGTTGCATATGAATTGAAGTTTCCTAGTGAATTGGCTTCGGTTCATCCGGTTTTCCATGTTTCTATGCTTAAGAAGTGTGTCGGTGATCCCGTGTCCATTCTTCTTATTGAGGGTATTGATGTCAAGGATTATCTCTCCTATTAGGAGGTCCCCGTTCAAATCCTTGATAGGCAAGTAAAAAGGTAGAGGAAGAAAGAGGTGGTTTCCGTAAAAGTCTTATGAAAAAATCACCTAGTTGAGGGTGCAACATTGGAGGCCAAGACCGACATATAATCCCGTTACCCTCATCTTTTTGATAATTAAGTTTATTCATTCTTTTTAATAATATAAATATGACTAGAAATTGAAGTTTCTTGATTTTTGGTAAAGTTTAGCAAACTGTGCATTTTGAATTGCATTATAATGACTTACAGTGAACTGTGCATTTGAGCTTGAAATTTTGCAAATTTGCTTGGTAGAGTTATGTTGTGCATTTTGACATGGTGAGTCTTTATGAAATTATATGTAGCATGTAGGTAATTTCAACTTTGTTCTAATTGACTCATGTATAGCATGTTGAGCTCATGTTGTTGTTGTGAGAAGGAAATTCCTCAAAATGAAATGTTTGAGCCTAATGTGTGGTAATTGAATTTTTTAATTGCCTTGTTGAAATAATATGATTTATGTGTCTTGTAATGTTGTTTGTTGGGCTGCTAGTCTTGAGTCTATTCCTTCCTTCAAAAGAGTTTTAGTGTCATTCGGGGACGAATGTTCCTAAGGGGTGGATAATGTAACACTTCAAAAATCAAAGACGTGTCTTAAAGACTAACAAAGGTTTCATGAGGTCTAGACAATGTTCTTAAGTCCATCTTAATGAATATGGGTCATTTAGGAAGTTTAGAAACCAAAACGTTCAAAGAACGTCCATGACGTACGGAAATTGGTTCGAAGAGGTACTAGTGTGCCTTAGCCTCTTTGACTAGTTTTTAAGAGTCGGAAATTCATTAAATTTAATGGAAAGGTGTATACCATATGTTAAAGTCGATTCATGGTAGAAATGTCCGGTTACGACTCTCCAAGGACCAACCAAGAGCCCTTGAGGAGAACCCTACCATGTAGGAGGCAGCACTGCCTGGGCAGTGTGAAACCACAAGAGGCCATCAACGGTTCGTGTGTGGATCGACTGGGCGTCGATTCCAAACTTCGTCCAACACTTAAGTCACACCAAGTTCATCACAACAATTAGGAAATCATTTCACACAAGGTCAATTTATTACATAGTACTCACCTTCACAGTAAGCATCCTTTGGGGAAATTAGTACAAATCATAGGCACATACATGAATACTTAAGCTAAACATACTTTCACTTTTCAAGAGTGAGCCTACAATCATGCTTCCCAAATCATACAAGTCACATAAACTTCAGGAGATTTCACATATTTTATTTTTAGGAGACTCAACTTTTCATTATAAGGCTAAACATTTCACCTCACAAGTGACTACAACCAAGTTTCGTACTTTATCTCATGAAGTTAAGTGTACAATTAGCATGTTAGGATGTACAATACTCATGAGAAAACATGTATTTAATCAAAATATCCATTCATGCACTTTGGAATATTCACAAGATCTTTAAGATGATGTCAATCAATACATACCAAACATATAAAGTTCATGCACTTCATACTTATGCAAGACTCTATTCATGAACAAGCCTACTAAGAATTCATTAGTTTCAAGTTCAAGTAAAAATAGTAGGACAAGATAGAAAGTATCTACAACCTTACTATTCCATCACCATCCCCCACTTAGGGTAAACCGAATTAAGAGCAACTTAACCTAAATTTAAAGAGGATCTTAGCTATCACCAATAATGGAATTACAGTAACGTACCATAAGGGCTTCAAAGTCATTCTAAACTTTATCACCTATGCAATTTATCCCCAATCATCAAGTGATGTCATACCATTTACTCACATAAGTTTTTAATACAATACTATAGACACCAAGTTCATACGATATTAGGGAGAACAACAAGGAAACTTAGCCATAAAATTCCTTCTTTTCCCTAGAACATTACAGTAAGGTGACTTCTAGGTCACTAAAACCCACATCATCACCCTACCAAGTCATGCATACTACCTTTACACCTAAGATCAAGTATATACAAGGACTCCAATCCATACTAGGTAATCATGAATGTTTACACATCTCATCTAAGGCAACATTTGAAACATCATACATATCTTCAAAGGGAAATAATGAACACCTTAAAACACATATTCTTAAGGTAGCATGCTTTCATAGGTAGTCACTAAGCATTTCAACTTCAATCGTATTATTAGACTACCATCATTTAAAACAATATAGTAACACATCACTCCAATAGAAACTCATGTCAACTACATTGACTTTTAACATGCTTTAATCATATCTTGACATACATTTTAAACATAATATGCTATTTCTCGTAAGTCTCATACATAGCCATAAATGGAATCATAATCTCAAAACATGTCTAAATTCACCTTCAAACATACTCATTCAACCATAAAACCAAGTTAAACATTTAAAGTCACCTTTTCTCCCTCAAGCATAGAGAACAATCTCATCCAACCAATCATATCTATAAACACCACCGGAGAAGAAAACATAAGAGAGAGATCTTATAGAGTTAAGTTCTATGGCACGATATGAGAATGATGAAGAAGGTAAACTCTATGGTCCTATAACCTCCCGTACCATTTTATGTGTCGCGACTCACAACAATGCAACGAGACTCTACTAGATGTGGCAATATGAGACTTTTAGAACCTAAAACCACTTTATAAACCTCATGCTCTGATACCACGTTTGTCACAACCGGGGAGCACCCATAGAAGTAACATGGCGTACTTGACCTCTCGAAGGTCTTATACAAGCCCATAGTTATCATTCATTGCATTGACAGAGTAAATTTAGCGGAAAATTTAAATCTTTCTTAGCACATCATATGCTAGAACATTACTTCGTATATATAAAACATAAGTCATAATACATATATAGACCTTAATTCTCTTTGACATATTAGACTCATCAATATTAGAGTTCATTAGGGACACGACCCATAAGACACATTACATAACTATACAATATTTAAAGACTTTACAGTAAAGACATAAGTAGGAGATCCTTGAACTTAAGGATTCCTTTCATTGAGCTTGGGAATCATATATCAAGTTCTTCACCATTCAAGACATCCTTTAAGCATCCATAACCTACACTTTGTGTAAAAATTAGAGAAGAATGGAGTTAGCACAAGAATGTACTAAGTATGGCAACCATGCAAAAACATGCATTTAAAAGGGACATTTTCTTGAAATCATATTTCATGCTATTTTGAGTAAATATTCATAAAACCTTTAAAAATAGAATTTATATCATTCACATACTTCTTATAAATATATTCAAAGGCCAAACATCACATAAGATCACATATATAATTTATGACATTTTTGAAGCCACTTTACAGTAAGCTACTTTTATGTTACAGTGAGCATTCTTTCTTATTATTCATTAACTTCCCAAGTAACCCTCTAGTGATACTTGGTGCAATATATCACCTTAAGGCCACAAGGAAACATACATATTATCTACACAAGGCAACACATACCATCATAGAAGTATAGTACAACATAGACAGAGTTAAACCAATACCATAGGACCATTACAGTAAGCTACGTTCAATTTGAACATATACCAACTTTACTTTACATCAATGCATTATAAGACCTTACTCATAATCCTACTCTAATCCTACTAGTTCAATGTATATGTGAAGCCCCATAAACTCACACATACTTAGTAAACCTATCATAAGACCACAAGCCTTACCATCCAATTCATACATCAACAAGTAAGTGAAGACAACTTCATTCATGTCAATACAAGACCTTCATCATATAGTAATTTACACCAACATAGTGCATATAAGGATAATATCACATCATCTAGACTCATAACATGCACATCTTCATGACAAGTAGACAAATACTACCATACCATGCATAAAGACATAACCATAATCATACACATTACAACATCTTCTTAGAACATCCTAAGGAGCTACTTGTGCAATGTATAGATGGGTTCATTACCTCCACCTATCCTATGTAACCTCCCTTAAGTCATTCTACTTAGGGTCCTAACCATTTACTTCCATTGTCCATTTTACTTTAGGGAAACTATAGCCTTAAGCGACACTAAGACCATGGGTGCTAAACATGGAATTTGGTGTTGTAGAGCCTTACATCAGTGGAAGGTGTTCCTACCTAGACAAGGTAGAACGTTAACATACATCCTAGCATCCTAAGTGAATTCACTTTGCTAGATCTTATGTGGCAAGCATAGTTTATGGAACTAAGAGATAGGTAGTTCCCTCTACATGCCATTGGACAATTGGGGCCTCATCTCATGAGAAAATATGGGTGATCCCTTCCTCAAAGGGAAGTCAACACCTCATGTGGGTCCATAGGTGAGTATTCCTATAAGGGAAGTCAACACTCTATAAGGGACAAATGGTGAATCTTCCACAAAGGAAAGTCAACACCTCTCAATGTCAAGTTCACTTGGTGCTAAGCTATGTTCCCTTTATTAAAATCCTTTATTAACATTACTTCATAAAACATAGGCTTAAGATATTCATTCCTAATATGCTTATAGAATTTTCAATCACCTATTCTAGTTATAAAGTATTCTTGGGCACCCCTCTCAAGGACCCTCTATATACTAGATCATCATTTATGTGTGTGTGTACATATATGTGAGCAAACCTTTCACATAACACATAAATATTACACATGTTCATACATCAATGCATAAGTATATAGGTATAACCGTATTAGAAATCATTTCATATAAACCCACTAAGACTCTATGCACATTCATACTTCATCATACACATAATCTTATCATACACATAAGCTTAACATGCATAGTAATAGACACTAGTGAATATCAGAACAACCTTTCATTAGGCACTATGATTCTATACTACTTGTAAGCATGCATGAAGTGTGTGTGTGTACATTGGTCAACATGATCACATAATGGACATCAACAACTCATTGAGGCATCTACCCTCTTATACCACAATACTCTTCAAGCATAGACCACACAACACACAATAGCATAGGAGACAAGTTAACTTCATAGAACACTTTAAGACTCCTAAAATTAGTTATTCACACATTCACATAGGGGTACATGGGTAGGCGTCATCAATCATTAACACTTAACCCATGGCAGCACCTACACATGCTCTTACAAATCCATTCACATGCTCATAACAATAGTAACACAACCTAGGTTCACAACTATAATGGAAGACTAGGCACAAGTTACACATAAGGTGATCATCATAACCACTCATTCATAGAATCATCAATTTGTCTTCAAGGCCATGGTCAACACATAAAATGACATAATGTAAACACCGCCACCATAACTGGACCATACCACACAATATCATACAAGACCTTATCAACTACATTACTATAGAAGAGTAGAGGGAGGAGCCATTCTTACCAATTCATGAATATTTGATCATCATTGATCAATACTCCTTTCTCATCATTTATACATTATATATCAGTATCTATAAGTTCTTAAATCATAAACAAAACCATGTACAAGTTGTCACAAGAGCATGATTAAACTAGTGCACTATATCACATATATAGTAGGAAGTAGAGAGTTATAGATCATCGAGTAACTTCCTTAGTTTTGCTCATCAATCATAATGTATCAATAATATACATCTAGGGAAGTATTCAAATAGATATAAATCAAATCTAAATCATGCTTCATGTAACAACCCTAAAAATGGATCTGATAAGTAATGCTTAATGTGTCTAGAATGTCTACGATTAGACCGGGTTCACACGGATTGATGCGCGTAGAACAAGACCTCGAAACCCTTGCTACAGCCAATACAAATAACTTGGGGAGTTAGTTGAGCTAGTAAAGGTTGGGTCCAGCCATGTAGGGCTCTCGAATACGAAGATTTGCTCGAATGAGTCTTTACCGGACTTAAAAAGGGAAAATCTTAGGTTTGGAGGGTCTAGGGGTAAAATGGTCTTTTCCCAGGCTAAGGGTAGTATAGTAATTACCCTAAATACATAATTCATTATTTAATTAATATGGTGGAGGGGAATTTTGGGGAGAGAGGGCCGAAAATTGGCTCTTGAAGTGAAGTCTTGCTCCACCCGGGTTTGAACCTAGGTGGAAGCAATGAATTAAAGTTGTTTTTATTTAAGTTGGTAAATTAATGTAATTAATTAATATTTATTATTTATTAGCTTATTTAAAATAAAAGGAAATCAGATTTTTAATATTTAATAAAAAGCTTATTTGACTAAGTCCTAAACTAGACTACTAAGCCTAATAAAACTCTCACTCTCTCACGTTTATCTCCTAAACATCCACGACCAATATCTCTTCTTTCTCACGTGTTCTCTCTGCCAAAATAAATACAAGAACAGAAAATTAACTAAAGTTCTTCACACTTGAAGAACTCACAACGAAAAATAAAATCAAACGCTAAGCAAAATACGTTAGGCAAAGGGAGGGTTTTCCGTCGAAAATTTGGTGTTGAAACTTGGTTGGTGACGTGAATGTTGGAGAAGGTTTGGGCAGAAACTTCAAGGTTTGAACGTCATAAAAGGTATGGGTTCTCTTCTCTCTTGGTCCCTTTCCCAAGAGACCCCTTAAGGTTCAGACGAATCTATTCCGAAAACTAGGGTTGTTCCCCGTTGCATGTCCCTGTCACTAGCTCCCATTGAATCATAGGTTGGTTATGTTTGATGGTATAAAACTAGGGATGAAACGTGTCTTCGTGATGATTATGTGTTTATATATATGTTCGGAATTATGTGACTTATGTTGATGTTTTTCGAAAATGTAACTACGTGTGTTTGGGTGTGCTGCCGTGGCTATTGGTCACGATTTAGGACTTGAAATGACATGTTAGTTCTTTGTATTTCATGTACACATGTTTATGTAAGTCGTGATGTTCATATGAAATGTTATGTGGCTGAATTAAGTGAGAAACTCTTGGCTAAACGAATCCATGAAAATGCACCTAAAATGTTATAAATGAACCATGAAATTTCCCTAAGAACTAATGTGTAATTTGATGAAAAAGGTGTAGAAAAATCGTGGAATAAATTTCCAGAACTTGGAAATAGGCTTTAGAAAGATTCTTGAAATTTTGGGTGTAAAAAAATAAAAAAGAAATAGGTGAGGTCTGCAGGGATCGAACCCAGGACCTCACTAAGGCTTACCCTAATAAATAAACAAAAAAGGAATGTGTTAGGCGGGACTCGAACTGAGGCTGGGGTCAGCAAAATTCGCAATGGAAAAAGGGAATAAAATAAAATGTTTTTGTGGGGTTTCGATCCCACCACACGGAAGACCCAGTTTAGTTTTTTAAAAAAATATGGGGTCGTGGGGAATCGATCCCACGCCCCTTAGCGAATGCAGAAATAATAAAAAAATAAAGTGGGGGTCATGGGGAATCGATCCCACGCCCTTCAACAACTCCAGTAAATAAAAAAAAAGGGTTGTGGGGGATCGATCCCACAACCCCTTGGTCAGTAGCGAAAATGGGAGCATAGGAGAAGGTAGAAACATTCATTAAAAATTATGGGGTCATGGGGAATCGGTCCCACGCCCCTCAGTAAGCTGCAACAAATTTAAAAGAGAAGAAAAAAAAGAAGGGAAAAATTAATGTGGGCATTGGGGATCGAAATTGGATCCCCAAGCCAAGGGACACAAAAATTGAAATTTAAGGAAAATGGCTAAATGTTGTTCAAGGGATTCGAAACCGGGTTCCCTGGCCCAAATTCCGTATTGACACATAAGTCTTACGTGATTTAAAATAATTAACGAATGTTGTCTATAAGAATTAAATTGAGACTTCGATATACTTACAAGATGCATAAATCTTGTACCACATAATCTTAGGAAGATATGAATCACTTAAACGAACTATGAATGAAGCCTCATGGCTTGTATGTATAGACCCATAAGTATGGCATACGATTAAAAGTAAGTGAACCTAAGATGTATGTAATGAAATGATGAAACCCTAGAAGGGTTAAGTAAGAGTGTGAAACACACAAATGGCCAAGTGCATTGGCATATGATGACATGAACATTCACGTAAAAAGGGGTGAGTAATTATGAAGAGCAAATGTGCTAATGTTAATGAATGTGGTGACAACAGGATAAGAGGCTAATATGAAATATGAGAGCAATCTCAAAAGAGCCTAAGTAAATGTTACCAAAACGTACTCACCTATGAGAGTGTAAAGTTAATGAAGAGACAAGTCTCTATGAACACTCTAATGAAAGTATTGAGAATAATGTATACTTAATACTAATGATGAGATGAGAAATCATCTATTGTGCTATGATGTCCTCATACTAGAAGCCAGCTTCCATGACGTATGAGTTGAATGAAATAGAACTTTATACTGAGCACCGATAGACTAGCTATGAGCGGTGATGCCTTCTTTCAGGAAGGGCGGAGGTTCACGTAACTCTCATGAGATGAGACTGTCCGGCATGCTGGGTATGGGTCTCCTTATATCTCGTAGTCTTCGAACCTATACTGCCAATATAGGCATCTGGCGGGATTCAATTCCCATATATGCTAGCATGTTTTGGGTCACTTTGGCCAGTGATTCCACCTCTATTCGGTGTGGGGGAGACACTGGATTTCATGATTCTCACATGATATATGTCGGTTAAAGTTAAAGTTCCCAATTAATGAATGAGGCCAGCCTCAAATGATGCATATAATGAAAGGAACAATACCAAAGGTGTTAGGATATGATAATCAAGAGGTGAGCTAGACTCAAGTAATGACATTAGGTTATTCTTGATCATTGCATAGCAAACCCGATGAGAGTCTTAAACTACATCCTAGGTATAGCTGGTGTTTACACTAGCTTATGAATGAGTGAAATAAAGTACGTATGAATGAATGAAGCAGACTTTGTGTTTGTTAAAGAAGGCTCCCTAGTTGAGGTCCCATATGTTGAGCCCTCATTTTGGGAAGTCTTAATGTTAAGTCCATGATTCCAAGGTCTCATGGCATATGAATGAATGATATGAAAGATGTTATGTGCTATATGCAATATGATATGTGCTATGTGTAAAATGTTATGTGCTGTGTGAAATATGATAAGTATGATGATGCATGTTACTCTCATGGCATGACTTCCTAATCCAAATTTGGAAAGCTCACTAACTATAACGCCCCAAAATGAACTAAGGTGAACTAGAGCCTCATGATTGTTTCTTGAGTCGACCTTAAGTTGAACGGAGTTAGTTTAGTGTCCTTAGGATGTGTGCAAAGTTTCGTGAAGTTTGGAGGTCAAACGACTAAAAACGTCCAAGGCATTCGAAAGATATGCCTTGAGTCGACCTTGTACGTCTAGACGAGTTTCGTCAAGTTTTATGTGTTTGTTTTGGATGAAATTCGTGTGAGAGGTGTTAAACTTATATATGATCATATTTTTGTTGGAAACGTCCGGGAAATTATCCCCAAGGACCATCGAAGGGTCCTTGAAGAAGGACCCAAAACCTGGTAAGCAGGCTGTCCCAGGCAGCCTTGACGACGGAGCAGTCGACGGCCCGTCATGGCTGTGACGCCCCGTCACAAGGTTCCGTCGTGGGGGACTTGTTCAAGGGTGTAGAGGGGAACCTTGGCAAGCCTCTGAAGTTTGCAACGGACGGTCAGGATGGGCCGTTACACCCGTGACGCCCCGTCACAAGCAGGTCGTCGCAAGTCTGTCCGTGTGCGCAGATTTTTCTACCAAGTTAGGGGTGAACTTGTAAATTCACCCCAAGTCTAAATAAGAGTTTGGATGGTTTCTTAAGGGATTTTTGGGTATATTAAATGAGTTTTAAACCCTAGACCTAGACAAGACCCCTCACTTCTAAATTCAACTCTCTCTCTCTAAAGAAACTCTCTCAAAGTCACCATTGAAGCCAAGGCTCAAGGAGGGAAAGGAGGGATGATTTGGACTTGTTTCTTCATCAAAATTAGTGGGTTTCCTTCTATTAAAGGTATGGTATCCATTCTTGAATATCTTTTCATTCAAGAAGCCAATTTCTAAAATGGTTTTCAAAAGGGTTTCTAAACTCAATCTTCTTCTAACTTTGATTTCTAGTATGGGTCTTCTTGTATTTAAGTTCTAATGGTTTAAATGTATTTATATTGGTTTGAATTGATGATTTTGATGTTAAAACTCCATGAAACACTTGTTTATGCATACTTCAACTTTTGACTTAAAATGGGTTATGTGAGCATGATTTGAGTAAGGTATGAACTTGGGTCTTCTTGTATTTGTCATGTTGGTGTAGCTACTGCCCTAAGGGCGTTAATATGGTTAAATATTTATAAATTGCTTATGGGTGATGATGGTTTGATTTGTTGATGAGTTGCTCACATTGTATATTTCTTATTATGAATTGCTATTTGAGTGGTATGGTCCACCTTATGGGTGGCGGTGCTAATTGATGAACTTGATGTTACTTAGTATGTTTTAAGTATGTGATCTTGAAGGTCTAATATGTGAAATGAATATATATGGGAAATGGGTCTTGTATTGTGTTTGATGTAGCTTGAATTGCATGTTTGACCTAGTTTATGTCTAAATGAAGTGTATGATTATGAGAAGCATGTAGAGTGTGTAACTTGATGAATTAAGGTTAAAGTATGTGTAGAACTTGATGATTAAGAAGCGATGCTTATATGCAAGGTGTGAACAGGTACACACACACTCTTTTAAGATTTGTATTATGCCAAGTTGAGCAAAAAGGGGAATCTTGAGGTGGACACACTTCGTGAGTTGAGATGTAGTGTCTAGTAGAAACCTCTCCATTCCTAGTGATCTTTCTAAGATAGACTATTATGTTGATAAATCCGTGGGGAGTTATGCCTAGCACCGAGAGGATATGAAGGGGAGGTGGATTGCACTTCGTGAGTTGATGTTGTAATCCAAAGTACATCTAGAGATGAGTACTCCTCGTTAATAGAGAGTGAGTTACTTAGTAGCAATCTCCTTATCCCTTAACTATGTGCCCGCATAGGTGTAGCTATTGGAAAAGCCATGTAAATGCTAAAAAGCATGACCTTACACTAGGCAAGTAAGGATCCCTCATCCGATAGGGGTTAATATCAGGATTCCATGTCTAGCTCTCATGGTCTTTGTCGGTTAAGCTAACTCCCACAAAGAATTGATTTGAAACTAATTATCTTGTATATTGTTGAATTTGTGTATGTATGTCGTGAAGTGCTCAATCCACATTAGTTACCGAGTAGGAGCATTGAGTGGGAGTAGTAGTATGGGATGCTATTCTCACATTGCACTTGGTGTGACCTATACCTACTATGGGAGAAGAGTACCTTCATGAAGTCCGTGTGAATAAGTACTATGGTGTAGTGTTATGGAGGATTATTGTGGAGTACTTGAGTAAATGGAATCCATTAGGAGTACTAAGTGGGAGTGGTAGTATGGGATGCTACTCTCACATTGCACTTGGTATGACCTATATTTCCATGAGTGTTTTGCATATGTTAGCCAAGGGCGTGGATTTGATTTCCAATGAAGTAAGCCTAAGATTTGGTAGTTTTAAGGGTCGCTTTGGTGTGCTTTGAAGGGAGGTGTAATGAAAATCCCTTCGTAGCTCACTTTAGGGAGTCTTAGGATAACCTTGGGTTAGGGCAACTTCAAAGGAAAAAGAGTTCATATGACTTGGACCGTGCCATTCACTGTAAGGTCTTCATTGTAAGAATCCAATATATTCACTGTGATGCTTTATTCAATTGTCATTGTAAGTTTAGTAAGTTCATTGAAATGTTCCTTTTGATTACTCTAAGTTTTGGTAAAGTTGCCATAAAGTGTTGATTGTCGATTCTTATGTTGGTTTGTTTCTAGATTCATGAATATTGCTTTAGATTGCATTAAAAGTTATTTTTACTAAAATGTCCCTTTTTGTATGTTTTTGCATATGCCATACTTAGTACATTGTTGTACTAACCCCATACTTTTATATACCTTATGAGTATAGGTTGGAAGACTTTTTGGAGGATCGGAGTTGAAGCTTGGGAATTCTATCTCTCAAGAATTGGGTATGTCCTTATATATTCGAGGACATAGTTTTATGTTTCTTTGTTTCTTAATTAAGACTTAAAAATGTATTTACTTTTATTGTAAAGGGACGTGTCCCTAAGATTCCAAGTTGTGTCTTTAAGTTGGCTTGTGACGATAAGATTTCCTAGTATTTATGAAAAGACTCCTTTTATTATTCTTATCGTGAAAAGTTTTAATTCCGCACTACTTTTCATGCTTTATGTTATGAATGCTAGTTAGAAGGCTTGTACGAGACCCCAAAGGGGTCAAGTATGCCCAGTGATGATTCGAAGGTTTCCCTAACTTTTAGGGGGTGCCTTCGGGTCGTAACAGACTTGGTATCAGAGCATAAGGTTTTAGGAAATAGTTTAAGGTCTGAAAATCTCACAAGCCACATCTAGTAGTATCTTGGTCATTGGTGTGAGTCGCGACACATCCATGGACAAGAGGCTATAGGATGCTAGAAGTTTCATTTTCTTCTCTATTCTAGTATCGTGCCTTAGAGTTGAGTATATAAGGTGTCTTTTCTCAACCTCTTCTTTTTTTGTTTTTAGGACATGAATACGAGGAGATCGACCGCTAGAAGGGAGGAGGGAGGTGTACCAAATGAGTGAGTCCTTCCCCGTGTTGACCAAGTTCCTATTGTGGGCTTAGGGGAGGAAAATGAGAAGGTTCCTCTTCAAGAACCTCAAGTGCCTCTGCAACCTCAACGACCTCAAGTGCCTCCTATGTCTCAAGCTCCTTTTGTTAAGGGTGATATGACTAATGCGGAGTTGAGGGCTGCCCTAATGAACTTGACCCAACTAATGACGGCTCAAGCTCAAGTTGTCAACAATCACTTTGTGGGCCAAGCTAACCTAGGAGATAGGCCCCAACCAAATGCTAGTACTCTCGCTTCTAGGATTCGGGATTTCATGAGGATGAACCCTCCTACTTTTCATAGCACTAAGGTGGATGAAGATCCACAGGGCTTCATAGATGAGGTTTTCAAGGTGGTAGATGATATGGGTGTGACCCCTAGGGAGAAAGCGGAATTGGCCGCTTACAAACATAAGGATGTTGCTCAAGTGTGGTATGAGCAATGGAGGGGTGAGAGACCCTTTGAAAGAGGAACGGTTTATTGGGAGGAATTCAAAGAGGCTTTCCTAGATAGATTCTTTCATTTAGAGTGGAGGGAGAAGAGGATGGTAGAATTCATGAACCTCCGTCAAGGGGGAATGAGTGTGCAAAAGTACTCTCTCAAATTCACCCAACTCTCTAAGTATGCCCCAACCATGGTAGCCAACCCTAGGGCTAGGATGAACAAGTTTATGATGGGCGTGTCTAGCTTGGTGGAAAAAGAGTGTCGTACGTCTATGCTTCTTAATGACATGGATATCTCTAGGCTCATGGTTTATGCACAACAAATTGAGGAGTCCAAAATTAGGGAGATAAGGCAAGAGGGCAAGAGACCTAGGTCGGATGATTCTAGTCACCAAAGGCCTAAGAAGAGGTTTTATCCCCAAGATTCTTCTATGGGAAACAAGGATAGGTCTCCAAATCAATCTTCTCAAGGTGGTGGTCATTCCTATGAAAGGGCTAGGTGGCCTACTTGTGGCAAGCAACATGGGGGTAAGTGTCTTGCCGGAACGGATGGTTGTTTTGCGTGTGGTAATAAAGGCCAAAAGATGAGGGACTGACCAAACCTTAAATCAAGGGGGAGAGATGTCAATCAAGCTTCCCTAGATCCTAATGCTCCCAAGAAGAACCATTCCTATGGGATGTGGGCTAGAAAGGATCATTAATCCGGATTGATGGTTTTGGTAAGTCTCAAATCTTTGTTATTGTTGCTTTTTTGTTATGAGATGAGTTTATATGGTTTTATAGTTCATATGATCATGTCATCTTGATAAATTGCTCAAAGAGTGGAATTCTGAAAGTTTTGTATGTTTAACAGTGTTACAGTGAATGTTCACTGTGAAAAATTTGCAATTTGAGAAGAAAAAAAAATGCCTTGCCTTAATTGAAGTTTACATATGTGCAAAATTGTTTTATCTGATCATGTTTAATGTTGGAGAAGGTAGTTCCTCCATAAAAGAAGTTTAAGGTTGAGTTTTGACTTTGTGAGTTTGGCAAAAGTTGTCTATGTTGATAAGTGTTGAAAGTGTGAAATGATATTCCTTGATAATTGATGCTTTGATTGTTGATGTTTTGTTCATGATCTAAGTGAATTATATGATGTTAAGAGAGTCCTTGTTGTTCTTAAAAATTTAGGTGTCATTCGAGGACGAATGTTATTCCAAGTGGGGAAGAATATAACGCCCCAAAATGAACTAAGGTGAACTAGAGCCTCATGATTGTTTCTTGAGTCGACCTTAAGTTAAACGGAGTTAGTTTAGTGTGTTTAGGCAGTGCGCAAAGTTTCGTGAAGTTTGGAGGTCAAACGACCAAGAACGTCCAAGGCATTCGAAAGATATGCCTTGAGTCGACCTTGTACGTCTAGACTAGTTTCGTCGAGTTTTATGTGTTCGTTTTGGATGAAATTCGTGTGAGAGGTGTTAAACTTATAGATGATCATATTTGTGTTGGAAACGTCCAAGAAATTATCCCCAAGGACCATCGAAGGGTCCTTGAGGAAGGACCAAAAACCTGGTAAGCAGGCTGTCCCAGGCAGCCTTGGCGACGGAGCAGTCGACGGCCCATCATGGCTGTGACGCCCCGTCACAAGGTTCCGTCGTGGGGGACTTGTTAAAGGGTGTAGAGGGGAACCTTGGCAAGCCTCTAAAGTTTGCAACGGATGGTCAGGACGGGCCGTTGCACCCGTGACGCCCGTCACAAGTAGGTCGTCGCAAGTCTGTCCCAATGCGCAGATTTTTCTGCCAAGTTAGGGGTGAATTTGTAAATTCACCCCACGTCTAAATAAGAGTTTGGACGGTTTGTTAAGGGATTTTTGGGTATATTAAATGAGTTTTAAACCCTAGACCTAGACAAGACCCCCTCACTTCTAAATTCAACTCTCTCTCTCTTTCTAAAGAAACTCTCTCAAAGTCACCATTGAAGCCAAGGCTCAAGGAGGGCAATGAGGGCTGCTTTGGACTTGTTTATTCATCAAAATTAGTGGGTTTCCTTCTCTTAAAGGTATGGTATCCATTCTTGAATATCTTTTCATTCAAGAAGCCAATTTCCAAAATGGTTTTCAAAAGGGTTTCTAAACTCAATCTTCTTCTAACTTTGATTTCTAGTATGGGTCTTCTTGTATTTAAGTTCTAATGGTTTAAATGTATTTATATTGGTTTGAATTGATGATTTTGATGTTAAAACTCCATTAAACACTTGTTTATGCATACTTCAACTTTTGACTTAAAATGGGTTTTGTGAGCATGATTTGAGTAAGGTTTGAACTTGGGTCTTCTTGTATTTGTCATGTTGGTGTAGCTACTGCCCTAAGGGCGTTAATATGGTGAAATATTGATAAATTGCTTATGGGTGATGATGGTTTGATTTTTTGATGAGTTTCTCTCATTGTATATTTCTTATTATGAATTGCTATTTGAGTGGTATGGTCCACCTTATGGGTGGCGGTGCTAATTGATGAACTTGATGTTACTTAGTATATTTTGAGTATGTGATCTTGAAGGTCTAATATGTGAAATGAAAATATATGGGAAATGGGTCTAGTATTGTGTTTGATGTAGCTTGAATTGCATGTTTGACCTAGTTTATGTCTAAATGAAGTGTATGATTATGAGAAGCATGTAGAGTTTGTAACTTGATGAATTAAGGTTAAAGTATGTGTAGAACTTAATGATAATGAAGCGATGCTTATATGCAAGGTGTGCACATGTACACACACACACTCTTTTAAGATTTGTATTATGCCAAGTTGAGCAAAAAGGGGAATCTTGAGGTGGACACACTTCGTGAGTTGAGATGTAGTGTCTAGTAGCAACCTCTCCATTCCTAGTGATCTTTCTAAGATAGACTATTATGTTAAGAAATCCGTGGGGAGTTATGCCTAGCACCGAGAGGATATAAAGGGGAGGTGGATTGCACTTTGTGAGTTGAGATGTTGTAATCCAAAGTACCTCTAGAGATGAGTACTCCTCGTTAGTAGAGAGTGAGTTACTTAGTAGCAATCTCCTTATCCCTTAACTATGTGCCCGCATAGGTGTAGATATTGGAAAAGCCATGTAAACGCTAAGAAGCATGACCTTACACTAGGCAAGTAAGGATCCCTCATCCGATAGGGGTTAATATCGGGATTCCATGTCTAGATCTCATGGTCTTTGTCGGTTAAGCTAACTCCCATAAAGAATTCATTTGAAACTAATTATCTTGTATATTGTTGAATTTGTGTATGTATGTCTTGAAGTGCTCAATCCACATTAGTTACCTAGTAGGAGCATTGAGTGGGAGTAGTAGTATGGGATGCTATTCTCACATTGCACTTGGTGTGACCTATACCTACTATGGGAGAAGAGTACCTTCATGAAGTCCGTGTGAATAAGTACTATGGTGTAGTGTTATGGAGGATTATTGTGGAGTACTTGAGTAAATGGAATCCATTAGGAGTACTAAGTGGGAGTGGTAGTATGGGATGCTACTCTCACATTGCACTTGGTATGACCTATATTTCCATGAGTGTTTTGCATATGTTAGCCAAGGGCGTGGATTTGATTTCCAATGAAGTAAGCCTAAGATTTGGTAGTTTTTAGGGTCACTTTGGTGTGATTTGAAGGGAGGTGTAATGAAAATCTCTTAGTATCTCACTTTAGGGAGTCTTAGGATAACCTTGGGTTAGGGCAACTTCAAAGGAAAAAGAGTTCATATGACTTGGACCGTGCCATTCACTGTAAGGTCTTCATTGTAAGAATCCAATATATTCATTGTGATGCTTTATTCAATTGTCATTGTAAGTTTAGTAAGTTCATTGAAATGTTCCTTTTGATTACTCTAAGTTTTGGTAAAGTTCCCATAAAGTGTTGATTGTCGATTCTTATGTTGGTTTGTTTCTAGATTCATGAATATTGCTTTAGATTGCATTAAAAGTTATTTTTACTAAAATGTCCCTTTTTGTATGTTTTTGCATATGCCATACTTAGTACATTGTTGTACTAACCCCATACTTTTATATACCTTATGAGTATAGGTTGGAAGACTTTTTGGAGGATCGGAGTTGAAGCTTGGGAATTCTATCTCTCAAGAATTGGGTATGTCCTCATATATTCGAGGACATAGTTTTATGTTTCTTAGTTTCTTAATTAAGACTTAAAAATGTATTTACTTTTATTGTAAAGGGTTGTGTCCCTAAGATTCCAAGTTGTGTCTTTAAGTTGGCTTGTGACGATAAGATTTCCTAGCATTTATGAAAAGACTCCTTTTATTATTCTTATCGTGAAAAGTTTTAATTCCGCACTACTTTTCATGCTTTATGTTATGAATGCTAGTTAGAGGGCTTGTACGAGACCCCGAAGGGGTCAAGTACGCTCGGTCATGATTCAAAGGTTTCCCTAACTTTTAGGGGGTGCCTTCGGGTCGTGAAACTAACTTTCCTAATCCAAATTTGGAAAGCTCTATAATTTTAAGTGCAGGCACAGGTGGACGCTAGAGCTTACTGGTTGAAGTTGCAGCTATCCAGACGTGGAGCTTTCATCCGGACTTGGTAGGCCCTCACGCTTTCGAGGATGTCTACCGTTACTATCTAGCTTATATGTAGGCTTTAGCTAGTGGAGTATGTTCCACTAATGTTTCTTTCCGTTTTTATTTCAGACATTGTATTGGTGCCATTTTGGCAATTATACATTTAATGCAGTATTGAACTATTTATTTCAGTTGATAATCTTAATGTTAGATGGTTGATGGGGAACACTATGAATGTAAGTAGAATGACCTTTATGCATGATAAGAAACAAAAATTTTCAAATTTTCCGCTAAAATTAACCTAGATGAAGTAAGAATGACGTATGTAGGCTTGTCTGCGACCTCTGAGAGGTCAACGACGCCGGTCTCATCTGGGGTCTAGATTCCGGTTGTGACAAAGTTGGTATCAGAGCACTAGGTTAAATTCCGAGAATAATAAGTTCACATTAACCACATTGAGTAGTTTCTAAGTCATGGTAGTGAAGTGCACCACTATCCTGAATTAGAGACTGCATGATGCGTAGGAAAATTTCCCTTCTTCTGATCTTATCGTGCTTTTGCTAATGTCTGATTTCTTTGTGTTATTAGCATGTCTAACATCAATCTTTGTTGTTATCAGAGAATGAATACTAGGAGAACCATTGGTCAGAGGAGAGGAGGTACAGCTGCTGGGGACAATCAGGTTCCACCCCAGGCTCCAGCTGAAGGAGTGGCTATGCCGGTTAACCCAGCTGGTTTGACTGATGCGGAGGTGCGGGCATCTCTGGCCCAGATGGCATAGGCCATCACTATGAAGGCCCAGGCCATAACTGCCCAGGTCAATCGGCAGAATGTTCAGAGGGAGAACCCACCGGTTCGTAGCATGGCTGATATGCTGAGAGATTTTATAAGGATGAATCCTCCTATTTTCACGGGCTCTAAGACTTCAAAGGATACCCAGGAGTTTGTGGATGAGGTGCATAAGATTTTGGTGGCTATGGGGGCCACAGGTACTGAGAAGGCTGAGCTGGCTTCCTATCAGCTCAAGGATGTTGCACAGACTTGGTGCAAGATGTGGTAGGATAGCCGAGCTTTGGGCAGAGTTCCGATCACTTGGGAGCTGTTTAAGACAGCCTTCCTGGAGAGATTCTTCCCCAGAGAGATGAGGGAGGCCCAGGTTGAGGAGTTTATCAACCTTAAGCAGGGATCAATGACAGTCAGGGAGTATTCCCTAAAGTTTGTTAAACTATCCAGGTATGCTACTTTCCTTTGTATCTAACAGCAAGGATGAGATGAGTACTGAAGTTTGTTAAACTATCCAGGTATGCTACTTCCCTTGTATCTAAAAGCAGGGATGAGATGAGCAGGTTCCTCATAGGAATCAAAAGATCTGGAGGAGGAGTGTCGGTCTGCGATGCTCCATGATAACATGGACCTCTCCAGGTTGATGGTGTATGTCCAGCAAGTAGAGGACAACCGCAAGAAGAAGGGCATTCATGATGCTAAGAGGCCAAAGCTTCAAGATCAGGTAGGTCCCAGCCATGGAGGCCACAGAAACAATTTTGGCTTCCGTGAGCAGCCCAGGTTCAAAAGGGGGCAACAGAGTTTTGGGAACTCTAATTCTCAGAGGAGTACAACACCTAGAGGAGGCAGACTTGAGCCCAAAAAGGGCAGTGGAGGTGAGATGCAGCGTCCCAGAAAGGACTATGCTAAGTGTGGCCGTGCTCACATTGGAGAGTGCAGACAGGGCACTAATGCCTGCTTCGGTTGCGGTAAGAGTGGGCACATGGTTAGAGACTGCCCACAGAGCAAAGGTCAGGCTGGAGGTAATGCTCAACCTAGGCTTAATCCACAGGGTGCAGCAGCAGCCGAGCCTCCTAAGAGGAACAGGTTCTATTCCCTGAAGGGCAGGGAGGAGCAGGAGAAGTCCGCTGATGTGGTCACAGGTATGCTGCAAGTATTCTTAACTTCTGTTTATGCTTTACTTGATCCAGGGTCTACGCTTTCCTTTGTAACTCCTTTGCTTGCTCTCACTTTTGAGATATTGCCTGAAGTTTTGGATGATCCTATAGTGGTTAGTACACCCTTAGGAGAAAATGTAAGAGCTGATAGAGTGTACAAGGATTGCCCAATAGTTGTATGTGGTAGGACTATGTGTGCAGACTTGGTTGAGTCACCTATGAACGATTTTGACATCATTCTTTGCATGGACTGGCTTCATAGTTGTTATGCTTGTATGGATTGTCATAGTAGGGTTTTGAGATTTTATTTCCCTAATGAGGTAGAGCTGGTCTGGGAGGGGTACAACTCGAGTCGTCCTAATCCCTTGATTTCGAACCTTAAGGCCAATAAAATGATGTCAAGGGGTTATTGTGTCATCTTGTGAGTGTTAATGATTTAGAACATGATATTCCTTCCATAGACTCAGTTCCTGTAATGAATAGTTCCTAGATGTATTTCCTGATGATTTGCCTGGAGTCCCTCCCCCTCGAGAGATTGACTTTGGAATCGACTTAGAACTCGATACTAAACCAATTTCAATTCCTCCCTACAGAATGTCTCCAGTTGAACTCAAAGAGTTGAAGCTGCAGTTAAAAGATCTCACTGATAAGGGTTTCATTCAGTCGAGCATATCCCCTTGGGGCGCTCCAGTGTTGTTTGTGAAAAAGAAGGATGGAACCCTTAGAATGTGTATCGATTATCGGCAGCTCAACAAAGTAACTATAAATAATAAGTATCCACTTTCCAGAATAGAGGATTTGTTCGATCAGCTCCAAGGGTCTAGTTTCTTCTCTAAGATTGATCTTTGTTCAGGGTATCATCAGCTTAGGGTTAGGGATGGAGATATCCAAAGACAGCCTTTCATACCCGTTATGGTCATTATGAGTTCTTAGTCATGTCATTTGGTCTCACTAATGCACCAGCTGCATTTATGGAGCTCATGAATCGAGTCTTCAGTGAATACCTTGATTCTTTCGTCATAGTATTCATTAATGACATCCTCATCTACTCTAGGACCAAGGAAGAGCATGAACAACATTTCAAACTAACCTTGCAGGTACTTAGACAACATCAGTTGTATGCCAAATTCAGCAAGTGTGAATTCTAGCTTAGATCAGTGACCTTCCTGGGTCATGTTGTGTCCGATCAGGGTGTGGAGGTAGACCCCAGGAAGACTAAGGCTGTTAAGAACTGTCCAAAACCTCTTACTCCCACTGACATCCGTAGCTTTCTGGGATTGGCTAGTTACTACCGCAGGTTCGTAGAGGGTTTTTCTTCCATTGCTGCCCCACTGACAGCTTTGACTAAGAAGAAGGCCAAGTTCGAGTGGACGGAGACTTGTGAGAAGAGTTTCCAGGAGCTCAAGGACAGACTCACTTCAACCCCGGTGCTTACTTTGCCTAAGTGTGGTGAGAATTACACTGTTTATTGTGATGCATCTAGGGTTGGTTTGAATTGAGTTCTTATGCAGGTTGGTAAGGTGATAGCTTATGCGTCCAGACAGCTCAAGGTTCATGAGAATAATTATCCCACTCATGACCTGTAGTTGGCAGCTATGGTGTTTTCACTGATGTTGTGGAGGCACTACTTGTATGGAGTGCATGTGGATGTGTTCACAAACCACAAGAGTCTCCAGTACGTGTTCACGCAGAGAGAGTTGAATTTAAGTCAGCGGAGATGGTTGGAGATGTTGAAGGACTATGACATGAATGTTCACTACCATCCAGGTAAGGCTAATATTGTAGCTGATGCTTTGAGCAGGATGAGCATGGGAAGTACAACCCACGTTGAGGATGAGAAGAAGGAGTTGGTGAAAGATGTACACAGACTTGCCAGACTGGGTGTGCGATTAGTTGACTCTACTAGTGGGGGCGTTTCAGTTCTTTCTAGTTCTGAATCATCCTTGGTAGTTGAAGTCAAGCAGGGTCAGCATCTCCATCTTGTGTTGATGGAGCTGAAGGACTCAGTGTTGATAAAGATGAATGAGTCTTTTGCTTTGGGAGGTGACGGCATTCTTAGGTACCAGGACAGGCTGTGTGTACCAGATATGGATGATTTGTGGACCAGGATTGTTGAAGAGGCCCATCGTTCCAGATATTCCATACATCCAGGTTCCACCAAGATGTATCATGATCTTAAGCAGATTTATTGGTGGCCAAGTGTCCTAATTGTCAGCAAGTTAAGGCAGAACAGCTTAAGCCTGGCGATCTTACTCAGATTATTGAGGTTCTGACTTTGAAGTGGGAGGCCATTAATATGGACTTCGTGGTTGGTCTTCCAAGGACTAGGAGACAGCATGACTCCATATGGGTTATTGTGGACAGGATGACTAAGTCTGCCCACTTTATCCCTGTGAAGTATACTTACAGAGCCGAGGATTAGGCGAGACTCTACATTGATGAGATTGTGAGATGGCATGGGATTCCTTTGTCTATCATTTCAGATAGAGGAGCTCAGTTTACTTCACATTTCTGGAGATCTTTTCAGAAGAGCTTAGGCACGCAGGTAAAGCTTAATACTGTCTTTCATCCTTAGAGTGATGGGCAGGCAGAGCGCACCATTCAGACATTGGAGGACATGTTGAGAGCGTGTGTGATTGACTTCAGAGGTAGTTGGGACGACCATCTATCTTTGATAGAGTTCTCGTATAATAATAGCTATCACTCTAGCATTGGGATGGCACCGTTTGAGGCACTGTATGGTAGGAGGTGTAGATCTCCAGTTGGGTGGTTCGAGGTTGGAGAGTCATCCATTTTGGGTCCATAGATCATTCATGAGGCCTTAGAGAAGGTCAGGGTGATTAGGGACAGGTTGGCTACTGCGTAGAGTCGGCAGAAGTCATATGCAGATAATAAAAAATGGCCCTTAGAGTTTGATGTTGGTGACCAGGTCTATCTAAATATATCACCTATGAAGGGGGTGATGAGGTTTGGCAGGAAGGGGAAGTTGAGTCCGAGGTATGTTGGGCCATACGAGATCCTACAGCTTGTGGGTGAGGTGGCCTATGAGTTGTCATTGCCTGTGGAGCTAGCTTCTGTCCATCTAGTCTTTCATGTATCCATGTTAAAGAAGTGCCTAGGTGATCCAACATCGATTCTACCTGTGGAAGGTTTGGGGGTCGATGAAGACTTGTCCTATGAGAAAGTACCTGTTGAGATCTTAGACAGACAGGTCAAGCGGCTGAGGAACAAGGAGATTGCCACAGTGAAGGTATTGTGGAGGAATCATCTTGTTGAGGGTGCTACGTGGGAGGCCGAGGCCGATATGAGGTCCCTCTACCCTCATCTTTTCAGCTCTTGAGGTTAGACTTCCTACTCTTAAATCTAAGTTTCCTTATCTCTCCATTCTTTATTGCTATTACTTGACTGTGCATAGTGATTATGTTATGTTATGACTGGCATTGTTCTAGATAGTTAGTAGTGTCATTCGGGGACGAATGTTCCTAAGGGGGGGATAATGTAACAACCCTAAAAATGGATATGATAAGTAATGCTTAATGTGTCTAGAATGCCTACGATTAGACCGGGTTCACACGGATTGATGCGCATAGAACCAGACCTCGGAACCCTTGCTACAGCCAAGCTAACTAACTTGGGCAGTTATTTGAGCAAGGAAAGGTTGGGTCTAGCCATGTAGGGATCTCGAATACTAAGATTTACTCGAATGAGTCTTTACCGGACTAAAAAAGGGAAATCTTAGGTTTGGAGGGTCTAGGGGTAAAATGGTCTTTTCCCAGGCTAAGGGTAGTATCGTAATTACCCTAAATACATAATTAATTATTTAATTAATAAGGTGGAGGCATTTTGGGGAGAGAGGGCCGAAAATTGGCTCTTGAGGTGAAGTCTTGCTCCACCCGGGTTTGAACCTATGTGGAAGCAATGAATTAAAGTTGTTTTTATTTAAGTTGGTAAATTAATGTAATTAATTGATATTTATTATTTATAAAAGGAAATCAGATTTTTAATATCTAATAAAAACCTTATTTGACTAAGTACTAAACTAGACTCCTAACCCTAATAAAACTCTCACTCTCTCACGTTTATCTCCTCAACATCCAGGACCAATCTCTCTTATTTCTCACGTGTTCTCTCTGCCAAAATAACATACAAGAATAGAAAATTTACTAAAGTTCTTCACACTTGAAGAACTCACAACGAAAAATAAAATCAAACGCTAAGCAAAATACGTTAGGCAAAGGGAGAGTTTTCCGTTGAAAGTTTGGTGTTGAAACTTGGTTTTGGACGTGAGTGTTGGAGAAGGTTTAGGCAGAAACTTCAAGGTTTGAACGTCATAAAAGGTATGGGTTCTCTTCTCTCTTGGTCCCTTTACCAATAGACCCCTTAAGGTTCAGACGAATCTATTCCGAAAACTAGGGTTGTTCCCCGTTGCATGTCCCTGTCACTAGCTCCCATTGAATCATAGGTTGGTTATGTTTGCTGGTAGAAAACTAGGGATCAAACGTGTTTTCGTGATGATTATGTGTTTATATGTATGTTTGGAATTATGTGACTTATGTTGATGTTTTCCAAAAATGTAACTACATGTGTTTGGGTGTGTTGTCGTGGCTATTGGTCACGGTTTAGGACTTGAAATGACATGTTAGTTCTTTGTATTTCATGTACACATGTTTATGTAAGTCGTGATGTTCATATGTAATGTTATGTGGCTGAATTGAGTGAGAAACTCTTGGCTAAATGAATCCATGAAAATGCACCTAAAACGTTATAAATGAATCCATGAAAATGCACCTAAAACGTTATAAATGAACCATGAAATTTCCCTAAGAACTAATGTGTAATTTGATCAAAAAGGTGCAGAAAAATCGTGGAATAAATTTCCAAAACTTGGAAATAGGCTTTAGAAAGATTCTGGAAATTTTGGGTGTAAAAAAATAAAAAAAATAAATAAGTGAGGTCTTCAGGGACCGAACACAGGACCTCAATAAGGCTTACCCTAATAAATAAACAAAAAAGGAATGTGCTAGGCGGGGCTCGAACTGGGGCTGGGGTCAGCAAAATTCGCAAGGGAAAAAGCGAATAAAATAAAATGATGTTGTGGGGTTTCGATCCCATGACACGGAAGACCCCAGTTTAGTTTAAAAAAATATATATATGGTCATGGGGAATCGATCCGACGCCCCTCAGCGAATGCAGAAATAATAAAAAAAAAGGGGGTCGTGGTGAATCGATCCCACGCCCCTCAACAACTGCAGTAAATTAAAAAAAAAAAAGGGCTGTGGGGGATCGATCCCACAACCCCTTGGTCAGTAGCGAAAATGGGAGCATAGGAGAAGGTAGAAAAAGATTCATCAAAAATTTTGGGGTCATGGGGAATCGATCCCACGCTCCTCTGTAAGCTGCAGCAAATTTAAAAGAGAAGAAAAAAAAGAAGGGAAAAATTAATGTGGGCATTGGGGATCGAACCTGGATCCCCAAGCCAAGGGACACAAAAATTGAAATTTAAGGAAAATGACTTAGTGTTGTTCAACGGATTCGAAACTGTGTTCCCTTGCCCAAATTCCGTATTGACACATAAGTCTTACGTGATTTAAATAATTGACGAATGTTGTCTATAAGAATTAAATTGAGACTTCGATATACTTACAAGATGCATAAATCTTGTGCCACATAATCTTAGGAAGATCTGAATCACTTAAACGAACTATGAATGAAGCCTCATGGCTTGTATGTATAGACCCATAAGTCTGGTATACGTTTAAAAATAAGTGAACCTAAGATGTATGTAATAAAATGATGAAACCCTAGAAGGGTTAAGTAAGAGTGTGAAACACACAAATGGCCAAGTGCATGGGCATATGATGACATGAACATTCACGTAAAAAGGGGTGAGTAATTATGAAGAGAAAATGTGCTAATGTTAATGAATGTGGTGACAACATGATAAGAGGCTAATGTGAAAGATGAGAGCAATCTCAAAGAGCCTAAGTAAATGTTACCAAAACGTACTCACCTATGAGAGTGTAAAGTTAATGAAGAGACCAGTCTCTATGAACACTTTAATGAAAGTATTGAGAATAATGTATACTTAATACTAATGATGAGATAAGAAATCATCTATTGAGCTATGATGTCCTTATACTAGAAGCCAGCTACCATTGAATAAAATGGATCTTCATACTGAGCACCGATAGACTAGCTATGAGCGGTGATGCATTCTTTTGGGAAGGGCGGAGGTTCACGTAATTCTCATGAGATGAGGTTGTCCGGCATGCCGGGTATGGGTCTCCTTATATCTCCTAGTCTACGAACCTATACTGCCAATATAAGGATCTGGAGGGGTTCAATTTCCATATACGCTAGCATGTTTTGGGTCACTTTGGCCGGTGATTCCACCATTTTTCGGTGTGGGGGAGACACTGGATTTCGTGATGCTCACATGATCTATGTTGGTTAAAGTTAAAGTTCTCAATGAATAAATGAGGCCAGCCTCAAATGATGCATATAATGAAAGGAACGAAACCAAAGGTGTTAGGATAGGATAATCAAGAGGTGAGCTAGACTCAAGTAATGACATTAGGTTATTCTTGAGCATTGCACAGCAAACCCGATGAGAGTCTTAAACTACATCCTTGGTATAGTTGGTGTTTACACTAGCTTATGAATGAATGAAATGAAGTACGTATGAATGAATGAAGCAGACTCTGTGTTTGTTAAAGAAGGCTCCCTAGTTGAGGTCCCATATGTTGAGCCCTCATTTTGGGAAGTCTTAATGTTAAGACCATGATTCCAAGGTCTCATGGCATATGAATGAATGATATGAAAAATGTTATGTGCTATATGCAATATGATATGTGTTATGTGTAAAATGTTATGTGTTGTGTGCAATATGATAAGTATGATGATGCATGTAACTCTCATGGCATAACTTTCCTAATCCAAATTTGGAAAGCTCACTAACTTTCCTAATCCAAATTTGTAAAGTTCACTAACTTTCCTAATCCCAATTTGGCAAGTCCACTGACTTGACTTTCCATAATCATGTTGTTAGGAAAGAGCTATTCTTACTCATGCATGTCCTTGGTGTGTTCTTGCATATACCCATACTTAGTACAAGTGTGTACTAATCCCATACAACTCTATATTTTTAGGTGCAGGTGCAGGTGGACGCTAGAGCTTACAGGTTGAAGTTGCAACTATCCAGACGTGGAGCTTTCATCCGGACTTGGTAGGCCCTCACGGTTTTGAAGATGTCTACCGTTACTATCTAGCTTAGATGTAGGCTTTAGCTAGTGGAGTATGTTCCACTAGTGTTTCTTTCCGTTTTTATTTCAGACATTGTATCGGTGCCATTTTGGCAATTATACATTTAATGCAGTATTGAACTATTTCTTTTAGTTGATAATCTTAATGTTAGTTGGTTGATGGTGAACACTATGAATGTAAGTAGAATGATCTTTATGCATGATAAGAAATAAAAAGTTTCAAATTTTCCGCTAAAATTAACCTAAATGAAGTATGAATGACGTATGTAGGCTTGTCTACGACCTCTGAGAGGTAAACGACGCCGGTATCGTCTGGGGTCTAGATTCCGGTCGTGAAACTTCATCTACCCTAGAATTCAGATCACATAATGTTCATTACAACATTCAAATTGTAGGCTAGAAGAACCTAGATCAATTCATGCCAAGACCCCTTTTCTTTGATAATAAAGAATTCATACCAACAATTCATTAATATCATCTATACAAGGATGTAGTTAAGGACAATATAATCTACACGAAATCCTACTACCATTGCTATAACCTCTAGATCACAATGAACATGATATTCTAGACATCAATGGAAAGTAGAAGAATCATAGGCTAATCGGCAATGATCCACATGAATTCATTATTTACAGTTCATTATCTCATTAAATCATAGGTATTAGCTACAACAAACACAACATAATTGAATTCCACTATTTTCATTAAACTCCAATATTACAGTGAATCATGGAAAACTAGGCTAAGCATATTCAAATCTTCATACATTGATCCTCATGGATCCTTCAACCTCAATTCAACATTAATTCATGTAAATAAATGTAGGTACAAGCAAATCAACGTAATAGAATCACAATTCAATCGATAACAAGTCAAGATCACAAAGCCCATACAAGGACTAAATCAAGTTTGGGAAGGGACATGGGTTCATCATGCAAATGGAGTCAAAATCACGTTAAAACCAATATATTAACTTCAATTCATCATGATTTAATCCTTAAAAACGTCTTTAGAGAGCACCCATGGCTAGATTGAAGAAGGAGAAATTTGATCATAAAATCTCTTTTGAAACATTGAGATTAACTCTCTAGATAGAAGGATAACTAGAGATGAAGGATAACCATACCTTTATATTGATGAAAACCTTTAAAACTTGATAAATCATCCATGGAAATCCAAGCTCCAATCTGTTCTTGAGCTTCACCAACAATGGTGGTTTCTAGGGAGAATATATTTGGAGGGAAAGGTTCAATTTGTGTGAGTTGGTTTGGGAATGGATTGATCACGTTTTTTATCACTTAAATACACCCAAAAATCACCAAATAAATCATGTGGGGTCATTTTAGCACGTGGGGTGAATTTCCCATTCACCCCTTTAATGAAACAGTGCACAAGCAGTGATGCACCAGCCTGCATCGACGGACCCAAAAACGGGGCTGTTTTGAGACCTGACCAAGCTAAGTATAAATCGATGAGACCTCACCTACGGGCTGTTGGTCAACCAACTGGTCATCGTTTGGTCTATCGATTGACACTGCCAAGGCAGTGTCTCGACCAGCCTTGGGTCCTTCTTGTAGGCCCTTTTGCAGGGCCTTTTTTAGTCGTACCCGGACTTTTCCCACTTAAATACAACCCTTAACAAGTTTTATACCTCCCACATGAGTTTCACCCAAAACAAATACACGTAACTCGTCCAAACATGCAAGGCCCCATCAAGACGCACATGAACGTCTCAAGGGCTAACTTTCGAACATCTTGGACGTTCTTGGACATTTTACCTCCAAACTTCACGAAACTTCATATAATACCATTAAACATCATTATAACTCATTTTAAGACTTCATAATCTCATTCCATACAATTTTAAGCATACATAGACACATGAGGCACATAGTTGACTAGTCATCGAACGTTTTGATCGACCCTTGACGTTTGGCTTCCAAATCACCTCAAACTTTATACATTTCCTCTAAACCATATTATACGTAATTTTAGGACATTAGAAACTTAATACAACCATGTTAGGATCTAGACACCCTAACTCATTTTGGGGTCTTACACTGTAGCCCTCAGAGGATCTAGAGTTAGTGGATAAGCTATAGCGGGATGAGAATATGTCTTCTTCTAGGTATCACAAAGGGAAGTTTCCGCCGATGGTACTTTGCCAATACCCTAACCTACAGGTCAGTCCAGCCTCTGGATAGTGGCAATTTGTCTTTTGTTGACCATTTTGTATGTATACAAACATCAATTAGAAACTGAGAAACTCAAAACTTAAGGCACAACTCTACAGCACCAGGTGACTTGAAGAAGGATAACCAATCTAACATGCCATGTAGCTTCATGTGTCACACCCTTATTTTTTCTAAAAATTTATTAGTTTTCGAGAGGAAGAGTTTTTCCAAATAAAGTGACATTTTGAAAAGGGATTATTATATTTTTCGGAGTCACCACTTGGAATTGCGTTTTGGTGTTCCAATTAACCTTATTTGAACCCCTAATCAAAAAGAAGTTGACTCTTTATTTTATGGTCTGTGAAACAAAAGATCGGGTATGGAATTCTATTGACCGAGGGAAAGGTAAAAGGTATCCTCGATTTTCGTGGTTGTAGAACAGTCGCTTTATTAACTTTTATATGACTTTACATAATTTTTGATATATTATATTTAGTAGTTTAAATTAAAATTTTTTATGTACCGTGGTTTCACGGTGTTTTCAAGGCTTTTTCCATAAGAGTTGTGCGTGTCTAGAATCTTTTTTGTAGTAGTTTTAACATGTCTTTATGTTTGTTTTGCAGGAAAGATGTCCAGAAATAAAACATAGAAGACAGCTGAAATAAAGTGCAGAAGCGACCCACAAAGGTCGTTGACAGTTCGTCGTTCCATCGACGGCCTATAAGTGGTGACCTTCGATTGAAGTTCAGGCTAATGGAGAAACTTGGGGAAATCTGACCAAGTGTAGGACTACGGAAAGAATCGATGGTCCGTCGATTAATAAACGGACTGTCCCATTGAATCTTCGATTAGATCAGATATAGTCCCAGTACCCAAAGTTGGAGAAATTCTAAGGATGGAGCAACGGAAGGCATCGGCGAACCGTAGATGCATCAACGGCCCGTGTTATTGGTCCGCGATTGATTCAGAGATGATGCCATGATGCCATCTGAAGGACAAAAAATGATTCTAAGTCTGGACTGACAAGGGCAATCGACGGTCCATCATTTCATCGACGGTTCATCTGGGGGGTCGTCGATTACAGCTGCTTTTTTGGACAATTTTCCTTATTTTAATTCCTTTTAATTTAGGACAATGTTTTCTATAAATAGGGTTTAAAACCTCATTTTGGGGTTAGACATTATTATTATTGTTCTTAGTTTGTGTTTGAAGATCGGGTTTTGCAACTTTACCAATAATTCAATTTTCGGATTTGGTTTTGAAGTGTTATCTTGTTATTTCAAGTTGGTTTTTTGGAATTTCTTCTAATTGCCAAAGTAACTCATGTTTTATTGTTTAACAACTATGAATTGTGTTCTTACATGCATGGGTAACTAAATCCACAACTAGGGTTGTGGGAACCATGGGTGATTAACAAAGTAAACCTAGATTAATAACAATTCTCAAAAATGTTATTGCATGTATTGATAAGTCTTTCGTTTAGAAGTCTTTTTAACAAGTGCACGCGTTAGAACTAGCATGTTTGCTACTTGCCGAACCAAGGAGGTAGTAATAAGAAAAGAATTATCAACATAGATTTAGTGGGATACCATCTAATAGGCTAGTCTCGATTGGTGCGAAGTAATAACTAAGTCATACATCGAATATGATGCTTAATATGAAGTAAAGGTAAGGGTTAGTAGCTTATACACACGTAGCCAATGTTTTAACGTGAAGTAATTTTTCGGAAAATAATATTTTTTGTATAAGTTTTTGACTTTTTTAGAGTCGCCACTTGATTTTTTTACAGAAAAATTGAGAAAACTTATTTTTCAATCGATTAAAACAGTAAACCGATTATCTGACAACTAATCTTAGTTTGTGTAAAAAAATGTTAATTTTATTTTGAGATAGAAATTTATTTTGAGCTTGTTTGGAAACAAGTATAAATCTTATTATCTAAGTGAATTTTGACTTGCGGAATTTATATTTTTTTAAATATATTTGGATCCAATTTTAAGTCGATAAAACATCACGGCGCTTCGCGGGGAATTTGGAATTTCCTACCCTAAATCTAACGATAAATAATCGCAAATAAATAAACTAAGAGATGAGAGAGAGAGAGAGGGAGGGAGGGAATTGGATCCAAATTCGGTGTCTATCCACCAGGACCGATATTTGGGCCCCTTTTGTTTTGGGTCTTAGGCCCATTCGGTTTGTACCTGTCCTAAACTAACAAGATAATAATTTTTGTTTTTTGGGCCTAAGACCCAAAAATTTTCATCTGTCCTAAATCTAGAAAAATAATAATAAAGTAAATTTACAAGGCTTAGGCCTAAGAACAACAAAATACAAGTTCTAAAAAAAATTGAGCAATTTAGACCAATATCTTCGACTCTTTTCAACTTTGACTTCATTTATTTTGAGATCTGTTCATTTGGTTTTTATGGCCGGATGACTCAATAACGGGGATTTAGGCCTTTGTGGCCCAAAAGGAATGCAAATTGAGGAACAAGCCCGTGGAACTCGCCGCGGATTCAAGCAAAAGAAGAGGAATCAAAGAGTAAGGGATTTCCATATAATATGTGACTGCAGTTAATTTTCAAGCAATTAAATTAGTAGACAAGTCATGACAGATTTAAATCACAAGTAAAACAGAAAGAACTATCATAACCACAACCAGACAAAGACATAAGAAAACAAATAAAAAGGAATTTACTAATTGCATGGAGGGATATAAAAAAAATGGGCCTTTACGAACCTAGTTATTACCCTTTAATGGTCATAACAAATAAGCCAAATACTAATAATAAAATTGTGCTATCACACAGAAACAATGAAGATTGAATTTCAGAGGAGAGAAAAAAAAAAAGGGAACCAGTAGCAGTGAAATCATGATTCCTTAATCCCTTATAAAATTAACTGAGATAGACGCCTTGGGCTAATTCACGACACACAATCTTGCATTGTATCTCACTGATGCATATTCAAAACATAGAATAAACCAAATACAAGAGGCAATAGATCTAGAAACTATGCCAATTAGATAGCTAACATTATCCAACTCGGGACTACTGGTAGCAAATAGTATAGCAACTAGAAAGAAAGGAACAAATTATATTCCAAGTCATTCAAACAAGTAACAAAATTATGAACTCGATTAGATAGGTTAAACATCAAATTTTAATATAATGAGCATATTAGAGTAGGTCTAGCAGTCCAACACCAAATTCATAATCTAAAAAAAAGAACTTAGAATTTTATATGGGAGTCGAGCTACTATTAGTTTGAAACGAGCTAGTCTCTCTTAACAACATTGGTTTAAAACAAATCATTAAAGTGATAACATTTCATGTAAAATGAGAATTTTACACTAAACTATATAGAATGATTGTGATTTGAGTCAAAAAATCAAAACATACAGAAGCCTGAGGGTAGCTCTGAAACCCCCAAAAAACTAATAATTGAGATATAGGCTAAACACACATAGGGAAAACATAAGTGAAAGTCACCAAAATATGCATTCCTTATCAGTGAAAGGGAAACGATAACAAAATGAGAGGGGAAGATTAACACTTGCAACTACATAAATGAAAAAAAAAAGTACACCACATGTTCGCTACAAACAATGATCAACATACATATGCCTTCTGTCAGTCAACTTAAAATTTTTGAAGAGAATAAAGAGCCAATAACCCATCAAAGATATGCTGTCAAAATAAAAAAACCAAACAAGCAAACTCAAATCAGAATCGAGACTGGGAGTACTAAGGAACAACATAAAAATCTTATTGACATTACATAGTAGAGTCGAAGAAGGAAAGCAAAATAGAAACCAAGACGGCAGCCAAGATACCATGTTATACAACGATGCTTTAAATCGACGCGCTCCGATCGTAGAATCACATAGCACAACCTAAGAAAGAGCACGATAAAGCTAAAGATTCATGCTAACAGACCAGGAAGCTAGACTGAAAATGACCCATCATAAGATGCAATATACATCAGAAGAATAATAGAATTTTGAACATGCAACCTTATAGTAGCAAGATTAAAGAAACTCTAGGTGTTTGAGACCATGAGATACACACCACGAATATTCAAACAAGTGAACTTGACATGAGAGCTAGCAAACATAAACTCAAGACATTAATAACGAACAACAGCAAAACCAATCTCTAGAATAATGGAAAATGCCATTTTAACATATAGAGGACGAGAAAACTATATTAAAGAGGAGGTGTTACCTGCTTTTTTGCAGCGAACGGAGACAACAAACGAGCTAGAGCAATGATCTTTCACCACAAAAACTCGAACAGGATTGATATATTTATACAGAATATCGAATTCGATATCGAAAATCGAATTCTTCTTCTGTCTTCTTGAAACGTGTTGTGTACTAGACTATTTCACTGAAATGATATGTATGCTTCAATGTAAAACCTCTAAAAATTTCTCCACTAAAACCTATATCCTCGACAATCTCCAGTAACTCTCTTAACTTAATAGAAATCTCTTCCCCCCAAAAAAAAAACCCAATCAATGTTCAAGAACAAAAGATTGTATTTATAGGAGAAGAATTAGGGTTTTGATTTTTTGGGAGGAAAAGGGCAAAGTCGACAATACCACACCCATTCGAAATTCAAACAATTCAGGACCAGGAGAAAGCTCCTGCTTTTTCGAGAAAGCTGGATTTCTTTGGAAAAATTTCAAAAAGTTGAAAGGTACATCGATGGTTTTGATTGATCTCCCGTCCTTGAGGCTTGATGTGGTATCCATCCATGCGAGTCAAGGACAAAAATCGCGGATGCGAGGACAGCGCTGCAGGTGTCCTTGTTATGTAAAAATAGTACCATCGTACTGAGTGGAGAAGACCCATAGACGTCGTGAATGCTTTGTGAACGTTGATGCCGCCTTCATGAACTCGCTCTCGCTTGAGGCCCGTCCAGGCGTTGTATCGCCGCTCACGCGCAATGCTTATGCATTAACATCGTGAAGGAAATGAAACATTACTCTGCTCGCGCTTATGCTCCGTTTGGGTTTTCTTTTGGAAGAAGAAAAAAAAATGATGCGGGCAGGGTTAAAGGGAAAAGGTGGGTCGTTTGCTGGGAAAATTTATTTGGCTGGGAATATTGGGTTCAGAAAAAATAATAAAGGGGAGTGGGCTGGAACTTTTGGTTGGCTGAGCTGAATCTAGGAATAAATAAATAAATAAGTGGGCTGAAAAAAATTTGTTTGTTTTAATAAGGTGGGCCAAAAATTGGTCTTTTAAAGGATTTGACAAATATCTCAATAAAACGAATAAATATAAATTGATTGACGAGCTTACTAATTCTAACGATATAAAATAATTAACTTAAATATGAACTAAACAATCTAAAATATAGACTATCACATGACTAAACTAATCAAGTCAAATACTTAATGGAAAAGGATTTTCGAAAAATTTGTAAAATGAGCTAGTTATATACAATTATAAAAACATATGTATTACTTAATAATTGTAAAAAAAAATAACTTGCAAAATATTTTAAACTTTATAAAAACTGATTATTTCGAATCGTTTAAAATTAAGAAACTCATCAATTAATTATTATCGGGGAGGGTTAAAATTGGGTGTCAACAACTGTCCTTCGTTTTACTCGGATTGATGCAAGAAATGCGAGGAAAATGAAATTGACTAAACAAATTTTGACTGACCACAGGAAAAGATTCGATACGGACTTTAGGAATCATGGACGAACCCTAGAAATGGGTTTCCTACATATCTCAAGTTATATGAGAATTCAGGCCACTTGTAGTTCAATACACTCGATTTAGCGCACGATTTTGAAAGAATTGAAAAGTCATCTCGATACCGGATTATGAAGGGACCAAACTGCTCGGGAATAGAATTTAAGAGCGAATGTTGGAATACAACCGAGTTTTCAACATTGAGCCCGCCTACATATCCTTAAACCTTAGGAATCAGGCTGTTTGTAATTTGACTCAATCGGCTGAAAAGGGAATCTATTATGTTAGGCAACCTTTAGATGATGAGTGACAAATTAAGTCGAGTAAGAAAAGGAGGCTTGTAACCTCTTAGACATGGATGTGGCGCGCTTCACACTCATAATTAAGAACTTACACGGACATAATTTCCAAAACTCTTGGTGCATTGTCACTCAGATTGGAAACTTGCTTCCTGTAGATATCAAGATTTCAGGATGCGAGACTGAAATTGACTAACCGAATGAAATACCCACATGCCTTATGATAGGGGTGTGATTTGATTGTGGTGGAATTCGCTCCTCTGCTCGCGTCCTAAGAGTTTTACACTCCTCTTTGGACTATGTCCCAGTTCACTGCTAAGATAAAGTTCCACGTTGTGTTGCGTCCCTTTTGATGTCGTCCACACCTTTGTTTTTGTTTTTTTGGAGAATTCATCCTTTCGAGTGCTCTCGACAAAGGTTCAGATAAAACTCGTCAGCATAAAAATGCAATTCAAATTGGTGGCAGTGTCTTTTGCCGTTTTGACACTTAGTTGTTCTCCTTCTTCATTTGACGTCAACTCGATCGGTTTGACGTAAAGCAAATAAAGCTTATGTATTATAATTGAAACATAATTTTTAATATACTCTTCATTTGATGTCAACATAAATGAAAGTTGATGCAGTGTGCTGATATTTCTCTTGATATCGTCTCTAATGATTCTTTTGGCGTCTACTCTTGCCAAATAAAGATGCAGTTGATGTTGATGGGTAAATATTTCTCTTGAGATGCACGATTTACTTCTCTGGCAGTGCATGATTTCTACGGGGCATGAATATTTTCCCGCGATGCGTGATTTCTTGCGGGGCATGAATATCTTCTCGCGATGCGTGAATATTAACTCGCGAAGTATGATCTTTTGCAATACATGAATATTGACTCGCGATGCATGAATTTCTGCGATGCATGATTTTCGGCGGTGCATGAATATCTTCCCGCGATGCGTGATTTCTTGCGGGGTATGAATATCTTCCTGCGATGCGTGAATATTAACTCGCGATGCATGATCTTCCTCGATGCATGAATATTGACTTGCGATACATGAATATTAACTCGCGATGCATGATATTTCGCGATGCACAATTATTAACTCGCGATGCATGACCTTCCGCGATGCATGATTTTCTGCGGGACATGAATATCTTCCCGCGATGCATGATTACTTGCGGGGCATGAATATCTTCCCGCGATGCGAGAATGTTAACTCGCGATGCGTGAATATTTTCTCTTGATGTCATCCTTGGTACCAAATGAAGATAGTGCTTCAATCGAGTAACATAGTTATCTTCTGAGTGCCTTCTGCATAATCATATCTTCTCGACCGACAATACAGTAAAATGACCCTCCAGGTAGTGTATCGTCCCGATCGACAATAAAGTAAAATGACCCCTCCGGGTAATGTGTTGTCTCAATCGACAGTAGAACTAAAATGACCCTCCAGGTAGCGTATCGTCTCAAATGACAATACCAATAAAATGACCCTTGTTGTAGTGTATCGTCTCAAATGACAATACCAATAAAACGACTCTTCTGGTAGCGACACTATCGTGTCTGATAATGTGATGTAGATGACGTCTCTTGATAAAAAAACCGTAAGCTATCTTTCTCGAGGTTTCCATTTAATTCATCTTTCAATCTAGCTGGACGCTCCTTATAGACTTCATGTTGTTGGAAGTCGGATGAAATAAAACCATTCATATTCTCAAGTCTTCGAAGTAAGCAATATAAAATGATTCTTGTATCCACAAAAGAATTGTGCATTTTGGGAGAATTTTCTCCAGATTTTCATCTTATTCATCTTTAAACACAATATATATATTCATTATAGCCTTCATGTTGTTGGGAATTTGAATGAAAATATAATGTTAACACTCTCAAGTCGTCGATATAAGCAATACAACATTTCAGGCATCCACCAAAAATTGTTAATTTTTCCTGCATCCACAGAAAAATTGTCACATTTAAAATGAACTGATCAGTGTCGATTTCTTCGATTGTCTGCTCCTTGTCCAGTATCTCCAGTTAATTTTCTGATTTCCCGAATCTTGATAGATAAGACAAAATGTTTTGTGCCAAAACAAACGAAAACAAAGGGAAAATTTAAGAAAAGTATTTTCGAAAAGTAGTATTTTCAAAAAGGTTATTGCCAAGTATCATGTCACGTCAGGCTCAACGAAGTTCTTTGAGTCTGATGCTTGGAGGTCTATCTGATTATTCGTTAGGGAGTATTCAGAGGCACTCCATACTGCCGATAAAACCATGTTGAAATTTTGAGGTCATCCTCAAAATATCTGTCCCGGTTACATGTCTTGACTTATCTTTTATTGCCGGTGAGTAAGTCACAGAATTTTTGAGATTCTCTCAAAAATTCTGTCCAGTTGAAAATCTCAAAATATCTTCAGTCTTTGCTTGGTGAGGAAAAATCTTCTTCTCGAGAATTTTTGAGACCCTCTCAAAAATTCTTTCCCAGTTTCTATTGTAAAGAGGAATAGAAATCTTACGGGAGATATGACCGAATCCTTGTGGCGCCTACCTATCCCGTTGAGGCTGGAATCAGGTCAAACGTAGTTCTCCTCAAAAGTCAACAACAAAAGAAATTTTAAAAAGAAACCGACTGAGGCCTACATAGGCCGCCTACGTATCTCATTCTGGAGAATTCAGGTCGAACGTAGTTCAAATATAAAGAAATAATAAAAGGGATAAAAGGGGTGACCGAGGCCGATATAGGCCGCCTACGTATCTCATTTTTGAGAATTCAAGTTAGACGTAGTTCATTAAAAGAGGGATAAAATTTTAAACAAAGCAAATAAAGGAAACGATAGAAATATATATTGACTTCACGCGTAATATCTTTTGACAGCGTCTGAGTTGATCAGTTTCGGCCACGGGGTGCCGTCCATCTATGACAGGATGAAAGCACCTCCAGATAATACTTTGCGAACCATGTAAGGTCTTTGCCAATTTGGTGCGAATTTTCCTTTGTACTCATCCTAATGAAGAAAAATTCGCTTAAGGACCAACTGACCGATTTCAAAATTTCTGGCTCTGAATCTCTCGTGGAACGCGCGAATCATTATTTCTTGATATAGTTGACCATGACATACGACAATCATTCTCTTCTTGTCAATCAACGTCAATTGGTCAATCCGCTTGTTGACCCACTCAGCATTACTCAATTTTGCTTCTTGGATGATTCTCGAGAACGGTATCTCGAATTTAGCAGGGTTGAATGTTTCTGTTCCATATACTAGTAAATATGAGTTGCCCCAATCGATGTTCTAATAGTCGTTCGGTACCAACAAAGTATACAGCAACATTTCATGCCAACCTCGGTCATTGTAAATCATTTTCCTCAGAATCTTCTTGATATTCTTGTTTGCAGCTTCTACAGCTACGTTCATTTGGGGATGATAAAGCTGTCGAGTTTCGATGAGTAATCTTGAACTGCTCACATATATCTCTCATCAAGTGGCTTTTGAGATTTGCACCATTATCAGTAATGATGGATTCTGGTACTCCAAACCGGCATATCAGATTGTTGCGAACAAAATCAGCTATAACTTTCTTGGTCACCGACTTGTTTAAAGCTGCTTCCACCCACTTGGTGAAATAATCAATGGCAACCAAAATAAGTATGTGTCCATTAGAAGCGATGGGCTCTATCAGATCGATGACATTCCTTCCCCAAGATAAAAATGGCAAAGGTGAACTCATAGCATTGAGTTCGTGAGGCGGCACTTGGATCAAATCACCGTGCACTTGACATTTATGACATTTATGCACAAACTTGCAACAATCATTCTCCATAGTCATCCAGAAATAACCGGCTCGGAGGATCTTTCTTGCCAAAGTGCCCATTCATATGCGTGCCACAAATTCCAGCATGTATCTGTTCAAAAAGCTTCGCAGCTTCAATAGCATCGACACATCTAAGGAAACCTAAATATGGAGTCCTCCTATAAAGGCTCCGCTTAGAAAGAAGTTAAGAGCCATAAGGCGTATCGATTTCTTCTGGTTGGGTGTTGCATCTTCAGGATAAATCCCGGACTCTAAATATTTCTTGATATCAAAATACCATGGCAAACCGTCTGGTTCTTCTTCAACATGCGAACAATGGACTGGATGTTCTTTCATCTCTATATCCAGAGGATCAATATAATCAGTATCCGAATGCTTAATCATCGACACGATGGTGAAAAGAGCATCGGCCAACTCATTCTGTATTCTGGGAGTGTGTCCGAACTCAATCTTGCGGAATCTCTTTCACAACTTTATACATATTTCACGTATGGTGTAATCTTCGGGTTCTTCATGACCCATTCCTTGAACCTAATGAAAAAACAAATCTGAGTCTCCAATAACCAATACCTCATGGACATCCATGTCAATGGCTATTTTCAAACCAAGGATACAAGCTTCATATTATTCCATGTTGTTCGTGTAATTAAATCGGACCTTAGCTATTATAGGATAGTGCTGACCGAATTCTGACAGTAAGACCGCTCCGATACCTTTTCCTTGGTGATTTGTCATTCCATCAAAGAATAATATCCATCTAGGATATATTTTAGAAATATCTTCACCCACAAATGATACTTTTTCATCGTGAAAAATAAGTCTTGAGCGGTTCATACTCTTCGTCAACAGGATTTTCTGCAAGATGATCAGCTAAGGCTTGTGCTTTTATCGCCTTCTATGTCACATACACAATATCAAATTCACTCAAAAGCATTTGCAACTTAGCTAGCTTTCCTGTCGGCAATGCCTTCTAGAAAATATACTTCAACGAATCCATTCTATAAATGAGATATGTAGTATAAGAAGACAAATAATGTCTCAAGTTCTGGGCAAGCTAAGTCAAAGCACAACACGTTCTTTCCAAAAGGGTATAACGAGACTCGTATGGAGTGAACTTCTTGCTTATATAGTATATGGCTCGCTCTTCCTTCCCTGTCTCGTCATGCTGACCAAGTACGCATCCAAATGCGTTATCTGATACAGAAAGATATAATAACAAAGGACTCCCTTTGCGCGAAGGAACCAACACCGGTGGATTGGACAAATAGTTCTTGATAGCGTCAAAAGAGGTCTGACATTCTTCAGTCCACTTTTTCAAAGCGTCTTTCTTCAACATCTTGAAGATAGGTTCACACACTACAGTTGATTGAGCTATGAATCGACAGATGTAGTTCAACCTCCCTAAGAAACTGATCACTTCCTTTTTCGTCTTCGGAGGAGGTAACTCTTGAATTGCCATAATCTTGGAAGGAACGATCTCGATACCCCTTCTACTAACTATAAATCCCAACAACTTGTCGTCTCGCACCCCAAAAACACATTTGGCGGGATTTAACTTCAAGTTAAATCGACATAGACGGTCGAAGAACTTCTTTAAATACGTCAAGTGATTCGAACTCTCACTGGACTTAATTATGACGTCATCCACATACACCTCGATCTCCTTATGAATCATGTCATGAAATATGGTCTTCATTTCCCTCATATAAGTAGCACCAGCATTTTTGAGACCAAATGGCTTCACCCTGTAATGATATACACCCCAAGGCGTGGTAAAAAATGTATATCCTGCATCTCCTTCGTCCATCAGAATCTGATGATAACCTACATAACAATCCACAAATGACTGCATTTCATGTTTAGCACAATTATCTATCATAATGAGAATGTTAAGTAATGGAAAATTATCCTTTGGGCTAGCTTTGAGATCTCTATAATCGACGCAAATTCTGATCTTCCCATCCTTCTTGGTGACCGGGACAACATTGGCCAACCAAGTTGGGTATTGTGTCACTTCCACCAATCGAGACTCAATCTGCTTGGTGATCTCCTCTTTAATCTTTAAACTCAACTCGAGCTTGAACTTCCGAGCCTTCTGTTTCACTGGACTGAACCCTGGATTAATCGGCTACTTGTGAGACACGATGTTGGTACTCATACCTAGCATGTCGCTGACTTCCCAAACGAACACATCAATGTATACAATAAGAAAATGAATCAGATACCTTTTTTGATCCTTGTTCAAGTGGACGCTAATTTTAACCTCTTGGACACACTCTTGGTCTCCCAGGTTCACAGTTTCTGTTTCTTCCAAATTTGGCTTATACTGATTTTCAAACTGTCGAAATTCCTCAGCGACATATTCCGGTACCTCATTTTCCTCTTCGTATTCATCACCCTCATCATCACCTGCATCATTTTGTTCGTTTAGCTTGTGACATGACATGACATTGGCAGGTTTTAAATTAAAGTTACTGAAATCATAAACAGACAAAGTTAGGGGAATAAACTAGCAAATAAATAATTAAACAAGTTTCAATAAAGGAGGCTTTCAATTAAATTGGAAAAACAGCGAAAACTTTGGCCATGGCAAGGGCCATGTTGCCCTTTTAGACATCACAGACAAATTTAAAAGTGTAGTTAATTAAAGGAAAGCAAAATGGTGGGTCTCGGGCCTCTTTCGGACAACCACCGATTTAGATATGCATAATTGATGCCCTTTTACCAAGGAGTTTGGGGAATCAGAATCAGCGTGGAGGTCGAATTCTACAACATCTCCCCAGGCTCAGCATCACAGATTCCTACCAGCTCGACCTCGTCCTCAATGACAGCATCGATCTCTTCGAAGAGGCCATAGATCCCTTCCCAAAGGTTGTCGTGATCGGCGTACCTCCGGACTAGAAATGATTGATACAGATGGGGGATTGGCTTAGCCAATGCTTGATCGTTTTTCTTCTTAATCTTCATCTCATTATATGTGGGGGTGTACCCCAAACCATATCTCGCTCCTTTGACGGGAACTTTAAGAGGCTCAATAATTCCTTGGGAATTCCTTGCCAAACCGAAACCTGGTTCAAATCCATTCTGCAGCATCACAGCGGCGATCATCTTGTACAGGGCAGGCATAGGAGGATGTGGGGACAAATCCTCACTGGTGGAATTTACCATCTCCACCGTGTAAAAATCGGTACCTCGCGAGACTTCATCAATAATTGGCGCCTGCCTACCGGAGTGACTCCTTTCATCGTGAATAACCAGCTCTTTGCCCTTCCAAACGAGTTTCATCATCTGATGAAGAGTAGAGGGCACAGCCCCAGCCATATGGATGAAAGGCCTTCCCAGAAGAAGGTTATAGCTAGTGTCAATGTCCAAGACCTAAAACTGCGTACTGAACTCTGCCGGACCCATTTGGATGACCAAATTCACCGCTCCCAATGTGTCTCATTGTACCCCGTCGAAGGCTCTTACATTGATTTGGTTTTGCTCCAGCTTTCCCAAGTCAAACTTTAATTGTCTCAGAGTCGAAAGCGGGCAAATGTTCAGACCAGATCCATCATCCACCAAAACACGATTATGAATTTCTCACGGCATACGACAGTGATGTGCAACACCTTGTTGTGTGACTTTCCTTCAAAAGGCAACTCATTGTCGCAAAAGCTAATCTAATGTCCTCAGATAACTTGGTTGATCATAGCTGCCACATTATCGCTGATTGTGCCCACGGGCATATACGTATCATTAAAAGCCTTCATCAAGGCCTGCCTGTACAGATGGGAGCTTATCAACAGGGCGCACACGGAAATCTGAGCTTGAGTTTTTTTTTCAAATGCTTCACGATCGAATAGTCTTTTGGCTGCATCTTTCTCCAAAATTCCTCTACCTCGCCTTCACTTATCGGCCTTTTACCCTAAGCGGCAGCGGTTTCAATCACCAATTTTGGCCTAGCAGGAGTTTCTGATGGCACCAAGGCAACAACCTTTGCGGGTGTCAGGATCACGAACCCTTTTTTCTCTTTGACGCTCAATGAGGCCACAACCCTTTCTAACTCGTCATGGGCAATTGGAGTTATCACCTTAGTCATGCACCAATCATCATCTGTCTCTATCATGTTGATATTGAGGCCTCCATGATTCAGCAAAGGGTTGGTGTTGACATTAGGTGCAGCTGCTTGAAGAGAAACCACTTCTTGGTCGATCAGATCTTGAATATTGTGTTTGAAGTTGATGTAGTCCTCAGTAGCATGTCCAATGCTGTTGGAGTGATACGCACACCTTTGATCGGGTCTATAGAATTTGGAACTAGTATCTACCGACTTAGGCCCCACCGGGTGAATGTATCCAGTCGCAGCCAGTCGCTCGTACATCTTTGTTTGGCTTTAGGAGAGCATGGAAAAGTTCCTATGAGGATTCTTCTCAAATCAGGGTCGAGGTGGATCATAACTGCCTTGTTTGGGAGAAGGCATTTGTTGATAACTTTTGTTATTTGGACACGGAGCTTGGTTTCTTGGATAAGGATTCGTTTGATAATTTGTCGATGGAGTTTGGTAATTCGGAGGGATATTTTGGTAGAGTGGAGCTTGGACTTGATAGATTGGAGGGGGTGCTCTGTAGCTTGACTGCACATTGGCAGAGTTAGGAGCAACATTTTGGTAGATAGGAGATGGAATTTGGTAAAGTGGATGAGGATTTTGGTAAACAGGAGATGGACTTTCGTAATTTGGAGGGGGGGGGGGCATTTTGGTATGTGGAGGTAGAATTTTAGTAGAAGGGAGGAGGAGTATTTGGGTAGCTAGCTTGCGTGTAGCCAGCCTGGTAAGAATTTTGGGAAGGTCGAGGACGACCTTGTCATGATGATGATTTTCTGGGGGTCTTTCTCCCCTTGTATGAGACAGCAGAAACATCTTCTCTTTTCTTCTTCAACAGACCCGATGATCTGGGCAACACAGCTACACATGCTATCTTTCCTGTTTTCAAACCATCTTCGATAGTTTCACCAATCTTGACTATCTCAGTAAATTTTGATCCAACGAGCAACATGATTATATCATAGTATTTGGTCTCTTTCACCCGTACAAACACTTCCACTATCTCTTTCTCAGACATGGGAGGCCTTACTCTAGCTGCTTTCTTTCTCCACCTGTATGCAAACTCTCTGTAGCTTTCAGTGGATTTTTGCTTCATCTTTTCGAGGGAGTAGCGATCGGGAACAATTTCCACGTTGTAAGCAAACCTATCGATAAAATCCTTAGCTAGGGAATTCGAACTGGGCCACTGCGTGGTCTCGTGTGAGGTTAACCATTCTAGAGCCTCCCCGCATAGACTTTGGCTAAAGAGATGCATCAACAAAGCTTCATCTCTACCAACTCCGACAAGCTGGTCGCAGTAGGCTCTCAGATCGGCCATAGGACTCCCTACTCCTCCGAAAGTATCAAACTTGGGAATCTTGAACCCTTCTGGGAGGTCCAGATTCGGATGAATGCACAAATCCTCATAGTTTAGACCAACGACGTCAGGGATGCTTTAGAACTCCTTCATTACTTTCGTGATTTCTTCCTTTATATCCACATTCGCTTCTTACTTTGACCTCTATTCTCTTTCCTGTTCCTCATAATGGTCAAGCTCAGAACCATGTACATCGTGCTCAGTCGGGACAAGAATCTGGAAAGTTGTTCTTTTAGGTCGGGGTGGAGCTAGGAAGGACTTTGGTGTGACACCTGGGTCCTAGACCCTAAATGAGACCGGCGTCGTTAACTCTCAGAGGTCGCATACAAGCCTCTTCTTAGGTTTCATCGCAATCATACAGTTAAATGTAGTGCAAAATTTAAAACTTTAATGAAGTGTTACATAGACTTCATATAATTCTTGCATAAGAGTGATATACTAATAGCTCAAAATAAACAACCATCTATTAACAGATTGAACATTGAAATGAAGAATTCATAATATCATTAATAGTTTCCTAACCAGCCTTAATACAGAAGCTTAAACAAATGTTTGGAAGGAAACGCTAGGGACAACATCCACTAGCTATGACTAATCTACTAAAGCTAGAAAATAAAGCGTAGGCATCCTCAAACTCAAGAGGACCTACCAATGTCTAGAGGTACTAGTCCAAACAGCTTCCACTGATCTTCAATCTTCTTCAAGGACCTGCACCTATAGAAATAGTAATTGTGTATGGGTTAGTACACACTTGTACAAAGTATGGGTGTATGCACGGGTTAGTACACACTTGTACGAAGTATGGGTTAAATTGGGCATGAAGTCTTTATAAGCCAACCTTTATTGGCTATGCCCATTCTTTGATTATTTGCATAATATATAGATCTTAGGGCATATATTCATACTCCAACTGATGGGTCTTTCTGTTTTGCTCACTTTATTGGCATAAACCAATAACTGTTAAAACTTCATTCTTATCAAATACTGATGATTTGACATTTTTATGCTTTTGCTTACTTAGTTCACTTTGAACTTACATTTCATCTTCTTTGATCTCACGTTCACTTTGAACATGCTAGGTTGATTTAGGATATTCCTTGAAGACTTCCATTGGGATCTTTCTGTGCAATGACTAAGAATGACTTACATCATTACTTAGTCTAACCTCACCCCTTTGGTCATCCTATCCGAACACCCCTCATCTTTCTAGTTCTTTATTTCTATCTGTCTTACTTTCTTAAAGAAATCTTGAGCATTTAACCGACATAGATCATGTGAGCTAACATGAAATCCAGTGTCTTCCCCACACTAAAAAGAGGTGGTTCACCGACCAAAGTGAAACCGAATACTTCCTAGCTTTCTTAGGTGGATTCACTAGCTAGTAACCTATGCTGGCGACATAGTTCATAGACTAGGAGAATTTGGAGACCCTTATCCACCTTGGTGGTAGTCTCATCTCATGAGGCTTACATGTGCTTGCACCAACTCATTACTAGTCTATGGGTGCTTAGCTCAATTTCTTATACTTTACAACTTTTAGAGTTGACTCATACATTATGGAAGATTGCTTCTAGTATGAGCTATGCTTAGCTCAATGGATGACTTGTCATCTGTTTTTATACTTGATGAATGTGAACTTAAATCTTACATTATCATCATAGTGTGAATGAGGCTTGTCTCACGATTTATAACACCCTCTTATGTGAGTATCTTTAACAGAATTGTTTAGGTTCAAGTGAGACTTGTCTCACTTCTTTTAACACCCCATTCCAGGTCAATTTCATAACTCATAAGCTTTTAGTTATTTCATTACTCACCTTATCTTGTTCAATGTTATTTGGTAGTCTTGTACCATTCTTTATGAAAGTTATAACGACTTATTCAATATGCTACTATGTTCACAAGTTCATTTAGATAGGGTATGTTGGGAATTGTCCCAATCATTGGTATACCCTAGGTTATGAGTTCATTGAGTTACATCTTGTCAAGTCAATCTTTAACATGTATTTGGCTTATAAGAAACATCATAATTTATTGGCCATATAAGATTGGTATTACTTTGTCATTGACCAATTCTATTACATATTTTGGAAATAATATTTTTGGCCAATTTATTGGCATAAACCAAACATTAACTAAACACTTGTCATGATATTATCACTAGCCAATGCAATTAACTTCATGTATATACTATAGTACTCTCATCATTTTAAGCAAGCCAACTTTTAACCTTTTATTAGCTTATAAGAACAATTCAGTGCTTAGTTTGGCCAAGCTATAAAGTTAATCTGGCATTGAAGATTCATAAACTAGCTTTGATTCTCATTCTTATTTCTTCTTGGAAACATTGCATTCCAAACACTTACAAACATATATACTGTAAACACATAGAGTAATTGAAACCTTCATTCCTTTCAATAGTAAACTGAATTTCATAAACAACTTATAACAATTTCATCTTCTCGAACACAATTAGGCATTACAACATATCTTATCTCATGTAAATAATACTCTAATCATACGGATCTAACCTATAGGTCTCATTCGACATTATAAAATCACAGAAACCTACACATAATAATCAGTTAGCACCACATACCAACAACATGCTCGAGATTTGCATTATACATACTACTAGAATCGGAAATAGGGAGAACTAGGGAGATGAACATTCGACAATTTCATTGGGAACAACCCTAGTTTTGGTTTTCTTGAATTCAAAACGTTTAAAAAGCCTACTAGGGAAAGGAATCCAAGAGAGAAAACCCATACCTTACTGTAGAATTGAATCTACGAAGATCACCCTGTTCTTTGCACAAAAATCTTGAAGAATTGCCTTGAAATAGCCTAAGGAGAACCGAGAGTATTTTTCTAATTTTTTTTCTTACGTTTGCTCGGTGTTTTTCAGTCGTGAGAGACTACTGGATAAATGTGAGTCTATGTCTTAGGAACTGAATATTGACTAATTCAACTTAAGCTAATTAACTTAATTAAATAAATCAATTAGCTAATTACCAAAATACCCCTCCTAAATTGACTAAAAATAGGAGATCATTTGACTTAGCCAAATTCTTAAAATTTGCTAAGGGTCTTGGGTTTGACCATGAATTTAAATTAATTAATTAAGTTGCTAATTAATTAATTAAGTGACCTAGGGTAATTACTAAAGTATCCCTAAGTCACTAGGACCATAACCAACCCCTTTGGACCATCCTAGGTTAGGTACTAGGATGTTTCTTTAGTTAGCTACTCGGCTAGTGTCACCCGGTTAAGTCTTAGGATTTTGGGCACACTAGTTAGAACATTTTAGTTAGTCCTAGGTTAGTTAGCTAGTTAGGTAAGTTAGTTACAGCCTAGGATTGGTTAGGAAGCTCGGCCCACGTGGCTTGACCCAACGCGTGTCGGCCCCCTAAACGCCCTAACTGAATCAGTTGGGCTTGGTCGCTTGGTCTCTCGGCCAGTAGCACATATGTTGTCGTGCACTTTCCTAGCCGTGCACTCTATTGTTTCACTTGTAAAGTTCACTTCTTGTCCGAAGGATCCTCACTATGTCCTTGGGCACTGCTTAATCTACATGATCATTTTAAATGATCTGTGATATGGTACCTAGGCTTGACACTTGGATGCCTCGTACCTAATGTGTGTAAGCGATGAAATTAAAAATTTTAGCTGAGGGTCTTCATTGCAGGTACAATTCCTAAATAATCTTGGATTGGAGCATTTGAACATCAAAGTGTATTTTAAGTTAGTTGTTAATACAGAGAAATTGGCTAAAACCCTTAAGCCAATATTCTCTAACATGCCCAATATTACTCAATATTGGGCAATGGGATTCCTATGTACCCCAATACATATTCTTAAAACCTAATAGACTCTTCACAAGACAAGTACATTTTCTGGAATGTTACATTATCCCCCCCTTAGGAACATTCGTCCCCGAATGACACTACACATCACTTTGAATCAGAGAGGGCCTTTCCGAAAAACACATCAACATACTTGAAACTTTACTCTTTGTGAATATCTGATTCACAACTTACTCTAGATGATGCACATCACTCAAAGCTTATCTGAAGCTTCATATCTGAGATTGAGGAACTTTCTTCTCAATCTCACTTTAACTCAATGCACATCACAACTCATGCGACACAAAAATCATGCCAACGCTAACAGAAACAGCAACATGAATTGAAGCATGAACTCATATTAACTCATATAGTACAAGTATAACACACATAGTTATGGACTTAAAACACCAAAACCGACTAATGCACTAAAATTTAGAGTTTCATAAACAAAATCAGACTTAGGAAGAGTGTATCTAACCTCAAGAACTGAACAAGTGAGGATAACGGGATCTCATGTCGGCCTCGGCCTCCCATGTTCTCCCTCAACATGGTGGTTCCTCCATAACACCTTACGGTGGCAACCTCCTTGTTCATCAGCTGCTTCACTTGGAGATCTAAAATTTCAATTGTAACCTCTTCATAAGAAAGATTCTCATCGACTCCTAACCCCTCAATAGCAGGATGGATGCTGGATCACCCAGACACTTTTTAAACATCGAAACATGAAACACTAGATGAACAGAAGCAAACTCATTTGGTAAATTCAGTTCATAGGCAACATTCCCTACTAGCTATAAGACCTCATCAGGACCTATATACCTCGGACTCTACTTCCCTTTCTTACCAAACCTCATCACCCCTTTCATGGGTGATATCTTAAGGTAGACTTGATCACCTACATCGTATTCAAGAGCCCTCTTCCTGTTATCAGCATAGGATTTTTGATGACTCTAAGCAGTAGTCAATCTATCCCTGATCATTCTCACCTATTCCATAGCCTCATGTATGATCTCAGGGACAAGGATGGAAGACACTTCAACCTCAAACCACCCAACTGGGGACCTACATCTTCTGCCATACAGTGCTTCAAAAGTTTCATCCCAATACTGGAATGGTAGGTATTATTATAAGAGAACTCAATTAGTGGCAAGTGATCATCCCAACTCCCCTTGAAGTCAATAGCACATGCTCTCAGCATGTCTTCAAGGGTCTGAATGGTACGCTCTACTTGTCCATCGGTCTAAGGATGAAAAGCAGTACTGAGCTTCACCTGTGTACCCAAGATCTTTTGGAAAGATCTCCAAAAGTGAGAAGTGAACTGGGCTCCCCTATCCGAAATGATAGATAAAGGGATCCCATGCCACCTCACTATCTTATCAATATACAGCTTGGCATAATCTTCAGCCCTGTAAGTAGACTTCACAGGAATGAAGTGTGCAGACTTAGTCATCCTATCAACAATGACCCAAATGGACATGCAGTTTCTTGGTCCTGGGCAGACCAACCACAAAGTCCATATTAATAACCTCCCACTTCCATTGTGGGATCTCAATCGACTGGGTAAGACCTCCAGGCTTAAGGTGTTCGGCCTTAACCTTCTGGCAATTGGGGCAATCCTCCACAAACATAGAAATATCTCGCTCATACCTTTCCACCAATAGATCTCCTTGAGATCATGATACATCTTGGTGGAACCTGGATGAATGGAATACCTGGAGCCATGAGCCTCTGCAATAATATTAGGTCTCAGATTATCAATATTGGGCACACACAATCTTCCCTAGTATCTAAGCACACCATCCCCCCTAGGGAGAATGATTCATTCAGCTTACTCAACACTGGACTCTTTCAACCCCATGAGTACTGGTTCGAGATGCTGCTTAGCTTTAACATCTACAACAAATGAGGATTCAGAACTAAAATGGACTAAAACACCCCCACTTGGTGTATCTACCAGCCGTACACCTAACCTAGCCAGTTGGTGTACCTCTTTAACCAGCTCCTTCTTCTCATCATCAATATGAGACAAACTGCCCATGCTCGATCGTCTCAAAGCATCAGCCACTACATTGGCCTTACCTGGGTGATAGTGGACACTCATGTCATAATCCTTGAGTATCTCTAGCCATCTTCTCTGACGAAGATTCAATTCTCTTAGTGTAAAAACATATTGAAGACTTTTATGGTCACTAAATACATCAACATGTACACCATATAAGTAATGTCTCTAAAGCTTTAGCGCAAATACCAGAGCAACTAACTCAAGATCATGGGTAGGGTAATTCTTCTCGTGGATTTTCAACTGTCTTGGTGCATATGCAATCACATTGCCATCCTGCATAAGAACACATCCCAAACCTACTCGGGAAGCATCACAGTACACCACATACCCTTCACCACTCCTCGGCAATGTGAGAACTGGGGGTGAACTGAGTCGGTCTTTGAGCTCTTGGAAGATCTTTTCACAAGTTTCAGACCACTCAAACTCCGCCTTCGTCTTTGTTAAAGCTGTCAATAGAGAAGCAATAGCGGAAAAGACCTCAAAAAACCTGCAATAGTAACCAGCCAAACCCAAGAAACTTCGGATGTCTGTAGGAGTGAGGGGTCTCGGCAAGTTCTTTACTGACTCAATCATTTTCGGATCAACCTATACACCCTGGTAGGACACAACATGACCAAGGAAGGTCACTGATCTCAGCCAAAACTCACATTTAATAAAATTTGCATACAGCTGATGTTCCCTGAGTACTTGCAATGTCATTCTCAAATGTTGTTCATGCTCTTCTCTGGGCTTAGAGTATATGACGATGTCATCTATGAATATTATGACAAAAGAATCAAAGTATTCACGGAAGACACTATTCATAAGGTCCATAAACGCGGCTGGTACGTTAGTGAGACCAAATGACATGACAAGAAACTCGTAATGACCATACCTAGTACGGAAGGAAGTCTTAGGAATGTCCTCTTGTCTCACTCTAAGCTGGTGATACCCTGACCGGAGATCTATTTTAGAAAAGAAACTTGAACCTTGGAGCTGATCAAATAGATCATCAATTCTAGAAAGAGGGTATTTGTTCTTTATAGTGACTTTGTTCAGTTGTCGATAATCGATACACATTCTAAGGGTTCCATCCTTTTTCATAACGAACAACACTGGAGCACCCCATGGGGATATGCTCGGCTGGATGAAGCCCTTATCAAGTAGATCTTTAAACTGCAACTTCAACTCTTTGAGTTCAGCTGGAGCCATTATATATGGAGGAATGGAAATTGGTTTGGTGTTGGGATCTAAGTCAACACCAAAGTCAATTTCGCGTTCAGGAGGGATTCCTGGTAAATCCTTCGAAAAGACATCTTGAAACTCATTCACTATAGACACAGAGTCTATGGAAGGAACTTCATGTTCTAAGTCATTGACTCTGACTAAGTGGTATAAATACCCCTTAGATGACATCTTATTGGCTTTAAGATGGGAAACTATTTGGCCTGCTGGATTTGAACTACGCCCTTCCCATTCTATCTCTAACTCATTAGGAAACTGAAACCTTACTACCCTATTTCGACAGTCTATGGTAGCATAGCATTTATGGAGCCAATCCATACCCAAAATTATATCAAAGTCAAGCATGGTTAATTCTATTAGGTCAGCATAGGTAACTCTATCAAGAACAGTTATTGGGCAATCTCTATATACCCTTTAAGCTCTAATGATGTCTCCTATGGGAGTACTAACTAGAAAAGGTTCATGCACGATCTCAGGAAGCAAGTCAAATTTACTAACTACTAAAGGAGTAACAAAAGACAAGGTAGATCCTGGATCTAACAATGCATACATAGGAAAAGAAAAGACATGCAAGGTACATGTGACCACATCAGCTGACTTCTCCTGCTCCTCTTTACCTTTCAAAGAATAGAACATGTTCCTCTTGGGAGGCTCCGCTGCAGCAGTATTAGGCCGAGGCTGAGTATCTTCCTTGGCCTGATACTTCACATGTGGGCAGTACTTGATCATATGCCCACTCTTGCCACACCCATAGCAGGCATTTGAACCTACCATGCACTCACCTCCATGCACACGGCCACACTTACTACACGACTTTCTATCACGCTGCACATTTCTATGATTTCCATTCTTGGGGCCAGACTTGCCCCATTTGGAATTAGTGTTCCTAGAAGGAGTAGGATTACCTGAGTGCTGGTGCCCCTTCTTGAACTTGGGAATGTCCTGGACTCCAAACAAACTCCTACCAGTACTAGAACCAGCCTGATCCAAGGGCCTAGGCTTCTTGCCTTCTCGGCCTCTCTTCCTCCGACGACTCTCCTCTACCTGATGTGCATGTACCATCAACCTAGCAAGGTCCATGTTATCATGCAACATGGCTGCCCGACATTCCTCCTCCAGATCCTCTGATACACCAGTCACAAACTTGCTCATCTCATCCCTGCTACTGGACACCAGGGAAGATGCATATTTGGGAAGTTTAACAAACTTCAAGGAGTATTCTTGACTTACATACCTCCCCGACATAGGCTGATGAACTCCTCAAGCTTAGCCTCTCTCTGCTCTCTGGGAAAGAACCTCTCCAGGAATGCAGTCTTGAGAATGTCCCAAGTGATGGGGACTTCTCCTGGTGCTCGGCCATCTAACCATATCTTGTACTATACTTGAGCCACATCGTTGAGCTGGTATGCAGCCAACTCAGCCTTCTTCTCTTTATGTTAACACCTATAGCACAGAAAATATTATGGACCTCATCCACAAACTCCTAGGGATCCTTATTGGTTCTGGACCCGAAGTAGACTGGAGGATTCAACCTAGTGAAATCTCTCAGTCTGCTAGACATGGTGCTAGCATGTGGGTTCTCCGTGGGAGCACCCTCTCTAGTGGTCTGGGCTGTGATAGCCTGTGCCTAAGCAGTGATGGCTTGGTCCATCTGAACCAGTGTTGCTCTCACTTCTCCATCCGTCAACGCAGCTGGGTTGACAGGCACTTGCACTCCAGCAGCTGGGGCTTAAGGAGGAGCTTGGTTTCCTTCCGCATCTGTTTCTCCAACTCTTCTGCCTGTGTTTCTTCTTGTGTTCATTTTTTCCACTCGCACACACAAGAAGGAAGTTAGATGCTAGAATGACAAAAAATGTCAAAACTCTACACAACACGATAAAGATTAGAATAAGGGAAGATTTTTAACATCACTAAGTCTCTAAGTCATGGTTGTGGTGCACTTCACAACCATAAGATAGAAACTACACAACGTGGTTGTTTTGAGCCTTAGTTCCTAGGTAATTTAACCTCATGCTCTGATACCAAGTTTGTCACACTGGGGTCCTATACCCTAGATGAGATCGGCGTCGTTAACCTCTTAGAGGTCGCAGACAAGCCTCTTCTTAGCTTTCATCACAATCATACAATTAAATTTAGCGGAAAATTTTAAACTTTACTGAAGTGTACTTAGACATCATATAATTATTGCATAAGAGTGATATACTAATAGCTCAAAATAAACAACCATCTATTAACAGATTGAACAATTAAAATGAAGAATTCATAATATCATTAATAGTTGCCAAACCGGCCTTAATACAAAATCTTGAACAAATGTTTGGAAGGAAAATCTAGGTACAACATCCACTAGCTATGACTAATGTACTAAAGCTAGAAAATAAATCGTAGGCATCCTCGAACTCAAGAGGACCTACCAAAGTCTGGAGGTACTAGTCCAAACAGCTTCCACTTATCTTCAATCTTCTTCGAGGACCTGCACCTATAGAAATAGTAATTGTATATGGGTTAGTACACACTTGTATTAAGTATGGGTGTATTCACATAAACACATAAGGACTATGCATGATCAAGGAAAACTCTTCCTATAGCAACATGCCATTTTTAGAAAGTGAAGTCATTTCTCTGTCCTAATTCGTTATTTATCAATCATGCTATTAATATGACAATTTTCATGCATTTAAAGCACACAACTCATTTTCTATATGAACATAATACCTTGGAATCATGAACATAATATTAAAACAACTCAAGCAAAATTTAATATTTTTGCTCCACTTAGGCCGAGAGCTCCCTCTCCCATCCTTAGTTTATTTTCAGTCTTTTCTTCTTTCTGTTGTGTAGTTCAATGATCTCTTTTGATCCTATGTTTTACTTACGAGTGCAATGATTTATTGTAGCCCCATACCTACAATGAATCAAGTAAGTAATCCAACAGACTAAGGAAATGATTTGACTACCCTACTCACAAGTTGTTCTTTCCATTATTGTTAAATTGGGCATGAAGTCTTTATACGCCAATCTTAATTGGCTATGCCCATTCTTTGATTATTTGCATAATATATAGATCTTGGGGCATATATTCATACTCCAATTGATGGGTCATTATGTTTTGCTCCCTTTATTGGCATAAACCAATAACTGTTAAAGCTTCATTCTTATCAAACACTGATGATTTGACATTCTTATGCTTTTTCTTACTTAGTTCACTTTGAACTTACATTTCTTCTTCTTTGATCTCACGTTCACTTTGAACATGCTAGGTTGATTTAGGATATTCTTTTAAGACTTCCATTGGGATCTTTCTGTGCAATGACTAAGAATGACTTACATCATTACTTAGTCTACCTCACCCTTTGGTCATCCTATCCAAACACCCCTCATCTTCCTAGTTCTTTCTTTCTTTCTTTCTTTCTTTCTTAAAGAAATCTTGAGCATTTAACCTACATAGATCATGTGAGCTAACATGAAATCCAGTGTCTTCCCCACACTGAAAAGAGGTGGTTCACCGGCCAAAGTGAAACCGAATACTTCCTAGCTTTATTAGGTGGATCCACTATCTAGTAACCTATGCTGGCGACATAGTTCAAAGACTAGGAGAATTTGGAGACCCTTATCCACCTTGGTGGTAGTCTCATCTCATGAGGCTTACATGTGGTTGCACAAGCTCATTACTAGTCTATTGGTACTTAGCTCAATTTCTTATACTTTACAACTTTTAGAGTTGACTCATACATTATGGAAGATTGCTTCTAGTATGAGGTATGCTTAGCTCAATGGATGACTTGTCATCCGTTTTTATACTTGATGAATGTGAAATAAAATCTTACATTATCATCATGGTGTGAATGAGGCTTGTCTCACGATTTCTAACACCCTCTTATGTGAGTATCTTTTAACAGAATTGTTTAGGTTCAAGTGAGACTTGTCTCACTTCTTTTAACACCCCATTCTAAGTCAATTTCATAACTCATAAGATTTTAGTTATTTCATCACTCACCTTATATTGTTCAATGTTATTTGGTAGTCTTGTACCATATTTTATGAAAGTTATAACGACTTATTCAATGTGCTACTATGTTCACAAGTTCATTTAGATAGGGTATGTTGCGACTTGTCCCAATCATTGGCATACCCTAGGTTATGAGTTCATTGAGTTACATCTTGTCAAGTCAATCTTTAACATGTATTTGGCATACAAGAAACATATTAATTTATATTGGCCATAAAAGATTGGTATGACTTAATCATTGGCCAATTCTATTACATATTTTGGAAATAATATTGCTGGCCAATTTATTGGCATAAACCAAACTTTCCCTAAACACTTGTCATGATATTATCACTAGCCAAGTCAATTAACTTCACGTATATACTATAGTAATCTCATAATTTTAAGCAAGCCAACTTTTAACCTTTGATTAGCTTATAAGAACAATTCAGTGCTTAGTTTGGCCAAGCTATAAAGTTTATCTGGAATTGAAAATTCATTAACTAGCTTTGATTTGCATTCTTATTTCTTCTTGGATACATTGCATTCCATACACTTACAAACATATCTACTGTAAACACACAGAGTAATCAAAACCTTCATTCATTTCAACAATAAACTGAATTTCATAAATGACTTATAACAATTTCATCTTCTCGAACACAATTAGGCATTACAACATATCTTATCTCATGTAAATAATACTCTAATCATACGGATATAACCTATAGGTCTCCTTCGACATTATGAAATCACAGAAACCTACACATAATGATCAGTTAGCACCATATTTCAACAACATGCTCGAGATTTTCATTATACATACTACTAGAATCGGAAATAGGGAGAACTAAGGAGATGAACATTTGACAATTTCATTGGGAACAACCCTAGTTACGGTTTTCTTGAATATGAAAAGTTTGAAAAGCCTCCTCGGAAAAGGAATCCAAGAGAGAAAACCCATACCTTACTGTAGAATTAAATCTATGAAGATCACCCTATTCTTTGCACGAAAATCTTGAAGAATTGCCTTGAAATCTCTTAGGAGAACCGAGAGTATTTTTCTATTTTTTTTTCTTACGTTTGCTTGTTGTTTTTCAGTCGTGAGAGACTATTGGATAAACGTGAGTCTAAGTCTTAGGAACTCAATATTTACTAATTCAAATTAGGCTAATTAACTCAATTAAATAAATCAATTAGCTAATTACCAAAATGCCCCTCCAAAATTGACTAAAAATAGGAGAGCATTTGACTTAGCCAAATTCTGAATATTTGCTAAGAGTCTCGGGTTTGACCATGAATTTAAATTAATTAATTAAGTTACTAATTTAATTAATTAAGTGACCTAGGGTAATTAATAAAGAACCCCTAAGTCACTAGGACCATAACCAACCCCTTTGGACCATTCTAGGTTAGGTACTAGGATGTTTCTTTAGTTAGCTACTCGGCTAGTGTCACCCGATTAGGTCTTAGGATTTCGGGCACACTAGTTAGCTAATTTTAGTTAGTCCTAGGTTAGTTAGAGAGTTAGGTAAGTTAGTTAGAGCCTAGGATTGGTTAGGAAGCTCGGCCCCACGTGGCTTGACCCAACGCGTGTCGGCCCCCTAACCGCCCTAACTGAATCAGTTGGGCTTGGTCGCTTGGTCTCTCGTCCGGTAGCACATGTGTTGCCGTGAACTTTCCTACTCGAGCACTCTGTAGTGTCACTTGTAAAGTTCACTTCTTATCCCAAGGATCCTCATTATGTCCTTGGGCAATACTTAATCTACATGATTATTATACATGATCATGTGCTATGGTACCTAGGCTTGACACTTGGATGCCTCGTACCTAATGTGTTAAGTTGAGAATCAATAATTTTAGCTTAGGGTCTTCATTGTAGGAACAATTCATAAACAAGCTTGGATTGGGGCATTTGAACCAAAGTGTATTTTAAGTTACTTGTTAATACATAGAAATTAGCTAACACCCTTAAGCCAATATTCTCTAACATTCCCAATATTACTCAATATTGGGCATTCGGATGCCTATGTACCCCAATACATATTCTTAAAACCTAATAGACTCTTCAATAGACAAGTACATTTTCTGGAATGTTACATTTGGGCATTTTGGGTAGTTTGGTAGTTTTGCGAATAGGTTTGAGGATTGTTATTTTGGTTTAGGTGGTGGTGGGAAGTTTGAGGATTGAAAGTATTTTGGTTTGGATTTTGGTTTTGGTTTCTTGAAAGTGGAGCGGTTTGAGTATTTTAGGGAAGAGGTGGAATTTGAGATTGATTATTTGGAGGAGGAGGCATTTGATAAGAAGAGGAAGCGTACTGGGGGTTTTGAGCAGTCAGGTCTATGATGGAGGGATTCTGAGTAGGTGGCACGTTATGAGTTGGATCCATATTTGAAGAAGGGAATTAGAGAGGAGGTCTCCCATCAGCAGCGTTAACAGTAAAACCTGGAGGAGGAAGATCCTATCTCCTTTGCATCTCCACCCTCATTTCCGCGATCTGCTGCATTAATTGCATAATCAGCTCGTTCTGATCCGCTATGGTGGGTTGGGCCACCACAACGTCAGTGAGACTGATTTCCTCGTTATTGTCTCCTATAACTGTTTTTCCTTTGTCTGAATCTTGTCTGGGGAAGGAGTCTGCAGTCCCTTTCGATCTGGTAAAGTAGGGATGATCTGCCAGCTTAATCAACACAGATCAGTTTCAAAGTACCCGTGGAGGAAAACAACTCAAAGGAAATTTTGTCAGTTTAAGTTGAGAATACGAAATGCAAAATATCACACAGAGATCATATACACACAAAAATTGCTTTGTTTGAGGATATCTTTAACCCACGAGTAAGGACAAAACCAAATTTTTAACAAGCATGAGTTTGCTTGCTTTTTAGTTGACTCCATCTTAAAATAGCTAAATCACGTTGAGCTACGGTCTTCTTGCAGCTGTTCTTTGACGTCCGTTGATCTGGTCTTCACATTTCCTTGTAGCATAAAGGGGGAGAATGAAAATTTTAAAGATAGGGGCTGGGCCTTGGAAAGATGCCTACGTATCTCACAAGGAGAATTCAGGCCCAACGTAATTCAAGTGGAAAATAAATATTGATTTTCATTCATTCATTCGGGACGATTACACGGAAATTGAAAGATAACAACAAAGACATAAAGATAAACAATGACTACATCTCAGTCATTTCTCTTCTCAACGTCATCTCAGCCACAAGGAACAAACTCGACTCGAATTGTTCCCATGTTATCGAGGGCTTTGACATCGTAGCAAAAATTGAGGCATCTTGAGAGGCTATGATCTATAGCATCGTGGTTAGCACAAGGTTTCAAGATTTCTGCTCCAACGGGGTCGAGACCTCTGTCATCCTCGTGGATAGGGGCTAATACTCCATTCCGAACCAAATCACTGTAGATTTGCAACATTGACTTTCTGAACGGTGTTAAATAATGACAAATAAACCAAATGTGCTCAACTGGATCCGGCTGGTCATATGTGAGAATGGTGTTCTCACCCCATATGTGCGGGATGTTCCCAAGGTCGATCTGACGGCGGATTCTTGCCTTAAGTTGCACACATTCCTCTATAGTGTGTCTGTGCTGGTTCGGGTGGAAGCCGCATTCTTTTGGAGAGTTTTCATGCTCAAATTCTGAATATATTCTTTCATGAGGTTTCCACTTAAGATACTCGTACACAAGAGAGCATGACACAGTCCTTGCTCCCACATGATGTGTTGGCTCGTAAGCCGAAAGGGTGATCCATTTGTTTCCTCCTTTTAGACGACCCAGTAAAGGAGGCTTGTAGATGATTTCTTCGTTGCTTTCATCCCTAGTAGCTCCAGGGTGGGTGTCCTCTAGACCATTGTTAGCCTCTTGTTCACATAAAGAGTATTTTCCGCGCATGTTCTGAAGTCTGACGATCATGTTTTCGTAGAAGGCTTTGTTTTTCTTTCTCATTTTGACCATCCTTTCCCTCATGGTGGTGAATTCAACCATATCCAACGTCAATTCCTCATCAAGTGTCGCATTTCTGGCCAACATACTTGTGGTTTCTGAGTCTATCTCTGCTTCTCTTTCTTCTCTTTCCTGAATCTTTAGTCGAAGCATATCCAATTTCTTACTTATGTCCTCTCTCTATCTCAATGTCTTTCTTCTTCTTTATTTTTGACCCCAAATCCTCATCCAGCATCGCGGTTGCATCTTTGTAGACCGTTGTGGGAACTTCGACCCTGATTCCCTCTTCTTTAACCTCTTGAATTTTTTGCGTGATTTTTTCTATCTTTCTATGCAACTTCTCTTCAGTAAGTTCCATTTTGATACTTTTATCCTTTCCCATAGCAGTGATCTTGCCTTTCCTGAGATAGTAGAGTAGTATTTTAGGATTTGGAGATAGGATTTTGCTTTTGATTGAGAAACTTAAGACTCAGAAAATTTTGGTCGGACATTTTGTAGTAGTGACTTGCATATTTTTTGGAAATTTCAGACAGAGAGTGGGTATTCGATATCCTTATTCATAGCAACATAGCACATAAGCAGTTAAAAAAACACATATATCGCGTCCTAAACATTCAGGAGACCCTTTTGTGCCAAGGGTAGGCCTAGCGCATTTGAATGATGTACACGTGGAATTGAACCAGATAATTAACCCCCCCAAATAAATTTCACAAATAAATACATAATGTTCACAAGGGGAAAATAAAAGATCAAAATACGAAAGGACAGACCCACGCATGGGCCATTTAAAAGTATGGAAATGCAATATAGGCAGGCCCACGCAGGAGCTTAAAAAATGACAAAATATATGTAGAAAAACCCGCACAGGGGCGAAATCCACTATGTTGTCCTTGATGGCCCCGCTCCTTCGCTTCTTTCCTGAGCCTTGTATTATTGAAACATGCATCGTAGTATCAGCAGGTAACCCTCGCTCAGGTGTCCTTTTTCTTCCCAGCTCTCGTATTGCATCCTCTTTATCTTCTCTTTGACCCATGAGTCAAATTCATCACAACCACGTCTTAGCTTTTCCACTTCTTGAGTCGCCTTCTCAAGGGCATCTTGATTTTCAATAAACTTGACGTACATTTCTTGGGCCTCCTGCTTTACCTCCCTTAGTTCGATCACCGCTTTGGCCTCTTTGTCTTCCACATTGCGAAAGCGGGATTGGATAGGAGATACTTCGTATGTTCTTTTTCAACCAATCCTTATAAGTCTCATCATATACGGCGTTGAATTGATCTGGGGCAATGGTGTCTTTGCAATCCGCTTAGCCCCTTTCCATTCCCTCAGCATTTCTAAAGCATTGTATACTCTGTTGTCCCCAATATCATACACATAGGCGCCATAGTACGCCTCTCGAGGTGTGGTTTGCCTCCTCCCAAACTGTCGTAAGACTCGAAAGGGTGCGTAAGGACGGATTCCCCGAATGCCTGGCAATGGAATCACAAGCTGTCTGCGGCCCCATACGATGACTTTTTTTTAGATGAAACGATCGAGCATCCATTGAAGATCTTCTTCTCTTAGTTCGGAAAAGATCTGAGCCCATCTTTCCCTAGTCCTTCATTCTCCAGATTTGCCCAGAACAACATGTCGTTCAAGTCTCTAAGAGTGTTTTTGTTATCGAGAGTATGCAACTCCTGAGTCCCAGCCCCCTTTGCTAGATGACTCAAAATCCACCACTGAAGGAGCATATTACATCCTTGGAAGTAGCGATGCCCTTCTTTGCATTTTCCCATGGATCGATACATGTCGGACAGTATGACCAGAGCGATATGATAGTATTTCACTTGTTCTTGGTTCTCGAATCCTTTGAACAAAGTGTGTGCGAGCATTATAACTCGAGTGTTGATACTCAGACTCGGGCCGTGTGGAAAGACCATTATTCCTAATAGTGCTACAGCAAATGCCAAAGGACGAATTTCATTCCATTCTCTGTAGGTAATCTTGAACTCTTGGTTATAATTAGCATAAAAGCTTGCGAGCCCGAATCTGACGTAGATGTCCCTAAATAATATGCTACACTCCTGGCACCAGTAGACATAATCTTTTCCTAACCCGAGCAAGTCAGCAATATTCTCTACAGAAGGTTTGTTAGGGATAAATATATCTTCTTTTTTTCTCGCTCTTCTTTTACCCCTGTACCCACTGTGTCAATGCAGTCTCGAATCTCTTCGATCGTCGGAGTGATTTCCACAGTACCAAATCGGAACACCATTCTTTCATTATCCCAATGGACTGTGAGTACTTCGATCAGCTTTGGCCAACCATTCATTTTGAGCAACTCTGTCAGGATGCCCACATATTTGTTAAGGGCTCTTCTATGATCTTCGTCAAGGTCATTGTACCACATTTTGAGTAGAGGTGGTGCTTCTACGACCATGTCGAATCTGGGAAATCGATTCATAGCTACAAAATAGAAACCTAGCTAAGTTTGACCTACCCCACATTGGTTTCCACATGTACATCATTCAAATGTCAAGCAAAATGATATGTCGTGAGGTCGAAGACCTTGGACATTATTTTTGCGATTTCAACTAATGGACTTAATACGACTTGGGTATTAAGCCGTCTTAGGCTAATGCTTAGATTTGGTTTTGGTTTCGCTCTATCTTAGGCTGACTAGAATTTGTTTCAAAGTGACGGTCACCCGAGTCGGACAGACAACAGGGTGAAGCTAACAAACGTCGTTGGATAACTGCAAGCCAACTATTCGTTCGTTACTTCCAAATGAAGACTTGTGTATTTCTGAAATAAGTCATGGTAAGCCACGTAACTTCCGTTGTCCTAATGCAACTATTTGCCGTTTGGCAGAAATATGTAATGGAAATGCAACAGTTTTAATAATACAATAAATAAACAAGTAAACAATAATTTCACGTAGCCAAATAAAATTAGTTTTAAGGTTAAAATCCTCCAAACTCCCCAGCAGAGTCGCCATTCCTGCTTTACGCGAAATAATTTTTTGGAAAATAATATTTTTTGTATAATTTTTTGACTTTTTTAGAGTCGCCACTTGAGTTTTTTTTAAGAAAAATCGAGAAAACCTATTTTTTCAATCGATTAAAACAGTAAACCGATTGCAAATGTTTAAAGGGGGTTCGGGGATTCGTATTAACGCCTTAGGAAGGTTTGAAAGCACCTAAGCCGTCCGCTTACTTGCGGTTATCCGACAACTAATCTTAGTTTGGCTAAAAAAAACTTAAATTTTATTTTGAGATAGAAAATTATTTAGAGCTTATTTGGAAACAAGTATAAATCTTATTATCTAGGTGAATTTTGACTTGCGGAATTTATATTTTTTTAAATACATTTGGATTCAATTTTAAGTCGATAAAACATCACGGCATTACGCGGGGAATTTGGAATTTCCTACCCTAAAGCTAATGACAAATAATCGCAAATAAATAAACGAAGAGATGAGAGAGAGAGAGAGAGAGGGAATTGGGTCCAAATTCGGTTTCTGTCCGCCTGGACCGATATTTGGGCCCCTTTTGTTTTGGGTCTTAGGCCCATTCGGTTTGTACTTGTCCTAAACTAACAAGATAATAATTTTTGTTTCTTTGGGACTAAGACCCAAAAATTTTCACCTGTCCTAAATCTAGCAAAATAATAATAAAGGAAATTTACAAGGCTTAGACCTAAGAACAACAAAATACAAGTTCTAAAAAAATAAATTTTTGAGCAATTTAGCCCAATCTCTTCGACTCTCTTCAACTTCAACTTCATTCATTTCGAGATCTATTCATCTGATTTTTATGGCCGGCTGACTCAATAACGGGGATTTGGGACTTTGTGGCCCAAAAGGAATGCAAATTGAGGAACAAGCCCGTAGAACTCGCCGCGGATTCATGCAAAAGAAGAGGAAGCAAAGAGTAAGGGATTGTCATATAATATGTGACTACAATTAACTTTCAAGTGATTAAATTAGTAGGCAAGTCATGACAGATTTTAATCATAAGTAAAACAGGAAGAACTATCATAACCACAACCAGACGAAGACATAAGAAAACAAATAAAAAGGAATTTACTAATTGCACGGAGGGATATAAAAAGGGATGAGAGGAGAGAAAAAAAAAGGGAACCACTGGCAGTGAAAGCATGATTCCTTAATCCCTTATAAAATTAATTGATATAGACACCTTGGGCTAATTCACGACACACAATCTTGCATTGTATCTCACTGATGCATATTCAAAACACAATGAATAAACCAAATACAAGACGCAATAGATCTAGAATCTATGCCAATGAGATAGCTAATATTATCCAACTCGCGACTACTGGTAGCAAATAGTATAGCAACTAGAAAGAAAGGAGCAAATTATATTCCAAGTCATTCCAACAAGTAACAACATTATGAACTCGATTAGATAGGTTAAACCCCAAATTTGAATATAATGAGCATATTAAAGTAGGTCTAGCAGTCCAACACAAAAGTCATAATCTAAAAAAAAGAACTTAGAATTTTATATGGGAGTCGAGCTACTGTTAGTTTGACACGAGCTAGGCTCTCTTAACAACATTGGTTTAAAACAAATCATTAAAGTAGTAACATTTCATGTAAAATGAGAATTTTATACTAAACTATATACAAATGACTGTGATTTGAGTCAAAAATCAAAACATACAGAAGCCTGAGGGTAGCTCTTAAACCCCAAAAAGATTAATAATTGAGATATAGGCTACACACACATAGGGAAAACATAAGTGAAAGTCACCGAAATATGCATTCCTTATCAGTGAAAGGGAAACAATAACAAAATGAGAGGGGAAGTTTAACACTTGCAACTACATAAATGGAAAAAAAAAGAGTAGACCACATGTTCGCTACAAACAATGATTAACATACATATGCCTTTGTGTCAGTCAACTTAAAAATTTTGAAGAGAAGAAAGAGCCAACCTAATCAAATGACTATCAACAAACTTGACAAGAAAACAAAGATTTAACCCATCAAAGAATGTTGTCAAAACAAAAAACACAAGCAAACTTAAAACAAAATCGAAACTACGAGTACTAAGGAACAACGTAAAAAGCTTATTGACATTACACAGTAGAGTTGATGAAGGAAAGCAAAATAGAAACCAAGACGGCAGCCAAGATACAACATGCTATACAACGATGCTTTAAACTGACGCTCTTCGATCATAGAATCACATAGCACAGCCTAATAAAGAGCATGATAAAGCTAAAGATTCATGCTAACATACCAGGAAGCTAGACTGAAAATGACCCATCATAAAATGCAATATACAACAGAAGAATCATAGAATTTTGAACACGCAACCTTATAGTAGCAAGATTAAAGAAACTCTAGGTGTTTGAGATCATGAGATAAACACCACGAATATTCAAACAAGTGAACTTGAGATGAGAGCTAGCAAACATAACCTCAAGACCTTAATAACTAACAGCAGCAAAACCAATCTCCAGAATACTTGAAAATGCCATTTCAACATATAGAAGACGCGAAAATTATAGTAAATAGGAGGTGTTACCTGCTTGTGTGCAGCGAACGGAGACAACAAATGATCTGGAGCGATGATCTTTCACCACAAAAACTCGAACATGATTGATATATTTAAACAGAATATCGAATTCGATATCGAAAATCGAATTCTTCTTGTGTCTTTTTGAAATGTGTTGTGTACTAGACTATTTAACTGAAATGATATGTATGCTTCAAAGTAAAACCTCTAAAAATTTCTCCACTAAAACTTATAACCTCGAAAATCTACAGTAACTCTCCCTAACTTTATAGAAATCTCTTCCCAAAAAAAAAAACCCCAATCCCTGTTCAAGAACAAAAGATTGTATTTATAGGAGAAGAATTAGGGTTTTGAATTTTTTGGGGGAAAAGGGCAAAGTCGACAATCCCACACCCATTCCAAATTCGAAAATTTCAGGACCAGGAGAAAGCTCCTGCTTTTTCGAGAAAGTTGGATTTCTTTGGAAAAATTTCAAAAGTTGAAAGAGATATCTATGGTTTTGATTTATCTCCCATCCTTGAGGCTCGACATGGCGGTAATCCACGTGAGTCAAGGACAAAAATTGCAGACGCGAGGACAGCACTGCAGGCGTCCTTGTTCTGCCAAAACAGTACCATCAGAATGAGTGGAGAAAACCCATAGACGCCGTGAATGCTTTATGAATGTTGATGCCGCCTTGTGTGAACTCGCTCTCGCGTGAAGCGCGTCCACGCGTTGTATCACCGCTCACGCGCAATGATTCTGCTTTAATGACGTGAATGAAACAAAACGCTGCTCTGCTCGAGCTTATGCTCCATTTGGGTTCTCTTTTGGAAGAAGAAAAAAAAAACGATGCTGGCCGGGTTAAAGGGAAAAGGGTGGGTCGGTTTTATGGGAAAATTTATTTAGCTGGGAACATTGAGTTCAGAAAAAATAAGAAAGGGGAGTGGGCTGGAATTTTTGGTTGGCTGAGCTGAATCTAGGAATAAATAAATAAATAAGCGGGCTGAAAAAAATTTGTTTGTTTTAATAAGGTGGGCCAAAAATTGGTCTTTTAGAGGATTTGACTAATATCTCAATAAAACGAATAAATATAAATTGATTGACTAGCTTACTAATTCTAACGATATAAAATAATTAACTTAAATATGAACTAAACAATCTAAAATATAGACTATCACATGACTAAACTAATCAAGTCAAATACTTAATGGAAAAGGATTTTTGAAAATTTGTAAAATGAGCTGGTTATATACAATTATAAAAACATATATATTACTTAATAATTGTAAAAAAAAATTACTTTAAGATAACTTGCAAAATATTTTAAACTTTATAAAAACTGATTATTTCGAATCATTTAGAATCAATAAACTCGTCAATTAATTATTATCGGGAAGGGTCAAAATTGGGTATGAATAGCCGGACCAAGGTACGGTGTGAAATTCTCTAACTGTCGGACCAAGGATTTAGAGATACCTAACTTATCACTTTGCATGCAAAACACTAGGGAAGAATTGTTATGGCTAGGAATACGACGTTATGAACCTATGGGGAACACATACACCCTAGTTTCTCTCACAACTTGATAAAAAAAACTAAATTTTTACCCTTGTTACTTGTTTTACTTAGAGATATTTAAAAAGTTTGTTTAAAAAAAAACTTTAATTACCTGTTTGCAGAAAGAACTTGACTAAATAAAAGTAATTGTATATTGAAGTTAAGTCTAAACCATTTTCCCCGTGGGATAGACCCCAACCTAATAGTTGGGTTCTTTACATGATACCACCGCTTATACTTCTTTAGGAAGGTGTAATTTGAGCGTATCAAATTTTGACGTTGCTGCCGGCGAAAGTTGCTTTTAGATTAACCTTAATAAGATTATTGAAGTATAGTAAACGATTTCCTGATTTTACTTTTCTTTTGTTTTTGTTTATTTCAGGTCTAAGCTCTAGTGTATGCCAACTACACGGAGCCAAGGATAACCGCTCATTCCATTCGATCCTGAACTTAACCGTACACTTCAAAGAATGGAAACCAGCGAAACCCAGTCAATCTAGGTTATGGGATAATTCAGCAACCTCCACCATCGGTTGAGGCACATAATCAGGTAGTTGCGGAAAATAAGGTTGATGATGCTGTGAGGATGCAGCCTCCCATCCCACGCCCTCAAGATTTCTATAGGGGCAATGTCAACATCACTGATTCTGATTGGCCTTTTGTCCTACCTCCTCTACCCCATGGGCACACGTTCGTGGTAACTAGTAGTTTGATGCAGATGCTCACCGCGAGGGGTTTGTTTTTAGGGCTACCATCAGAGGATCCACTTGATCACATAGCCAAATTGAGGTCTGTGTGCAAGAGTTGTTTGGGGAGGCCAGACCTAGACATGAACGTCATTGGGTTGAGAGTGTTTCCTCAATCATTGACTGGAGATGCCGCGATATGGTTTACTGAGTTACCCTACAATTCCATTTATACTTGGGATTAGTTGAAGGATGGTTCTTAGCTTGGTATTACCCTGTGTCGAAGAAGCTCAACCACAATGATAGAGTGAAAAACTTTGTGGCACTACCTGGGGAGTTGGTAAGTAGCTCTTGGGACAGATTTATGCGTATGTGAGAGGCGTCCCAAACCACCGCATTAATGATGAGTCGTTGGAAGAGTACTTCTATCGGGGTAAAGATGATAACAATAATACAGTACTCGATACTATTGCGGGAGGTTCGTATGGTGAGTGCACATATGCTGAGATCGCAGAAAAGTTGGAGAAAATCTCTCGCAACAATAAGGCTTGGAGTATTAGAAAGTCAGACACTAGGAGAAACACCTTTGCAGTGCAAGCTACACACAATCCGGCTACAGATGAGATTCACGAGGAGATGGCAAAAATGAGATCTGATCTTGGGTTGGTGTTGAAACATGTCACTGGAGGTGCACAGAAGGTAACTGCAGTGAATTACTTGACTAAACCACCACCGCCAGTGGATGAGTACTATTATGAAGAGGATACTTATGCGGTGAATGATCAGACGGGGGGTTTCCGAGCAAACACCCAAGGCTCCAGTCAGGAAAATTGGCATCAAGGTCAAGTAAATCAAGGTCGGAACTATGGTAAATACAATAGAGACGGCCAGTATGTTCGAGATAGAAACTACAATCGTGACAACAACTTCAACTGAGGTAACTATGGTAACAGAAATGATCGGAGTGGGCCCTATGTTCCACCTCAAAATCGCAAAGTCGCTCCTAGGGATGGTGGAGGTAGTATGGCGCAAGTTGAAGATATGTTGCAGAAGATGAGGAGGAGGTTTGATGTTAATTATGCGCACACCAAAGAATTGAGAGGTGATTTAGCGAACATTGGGCAAAAGGTGGATGCACATGCGGTCTCAATTAAGCATCTTGAGTTACAACTGGCCCAATTGTCCACTAATGTGAACCCACGCCAACAGGGCACTCTTCCTAGCAATACCATACAAAATCCTAAAAATGATGGACATTGCATGGCAGTCACTACTCGATGAGGTAATCTAACTATTAATCCACCTATGCTGTCTGTGGTAAAAGATGAAATTAGAAAAGATGAAAAGGTGGTGGAAACTAGTGGAGAATTGGTGGACAAAACGGCAAAAGACGCAGAGGTACCTCAAAAAGTGGTCCCCATTCCTAGACCTCCACCACCATTCCCTCAGAGATTAGTGAAGAAGAATGAGGATGGAAAATACCGACGTTTTGTCACTTTGTTGAAACAACTTTCCATCAATGTCCCTTTGATAGAAGATTTGGAACAAATGCCCGGTTATGCTAAATTTATGAAAGATATGGTAACAAAGAAAAGATCGGTAAGTTTTGAGGATGATGACCGAATGCAGCATTGTAGTGCTATTGCTACAAGGTCACTTGTGCAGAAAAAGAAAGATCTGGGCACTTTCACTATTCCATGTACCATCGGATCATTACACTTTGCAAAAGCACTATGTGATATATGTGCAAGCATAAACTTCATGCATATTTCCATTTATTAGAAATTGGGTTTGGATGACCCAAAGCCTACCGCAATGCGGTTACTGATGGCCGATCGAACAATGAAGAGGCCCATTGGGATACTCCATGATGTGCTCGTGAAAGTGGAGTCATTTATATTTCCGGCCGATTTCGTAATTCCTTACTGTGAGGTGGACTTTGAGGTTTATTATTCTTGGGAGGTCGTTCCTTGCCCCTGGTCATGCCTTGGTTGATATGGAGAAAGGGCATGAAGTTTAGATTGAAAAATGAAGAAGCAACGTTCAACATTTGTAGATCCATGAAGCAGAGTGGTGAGATACAAACTGTATCTGCTATATTCTATCAGGTTAAGAGTATGTCTGAAGTACGTATCGAAAACACCTAGGTGTCGAGGAACTAGCGCCAGTGATCATGAATTTTGAAAGTGATGGTATTGAAGAGTATGGTTATTTGATTGCGGCACTTGAACGAAATGAATATCGGTCAAAACCAAAGAAATTGGAGTTAGATATGAAGCATCGCGAGTCTCCACCCGTGATAAAATCTATTGATGTTCCAAAATTAAATCTTAAGGCTCTACCACCTCATCTGAGGTATGTGTCCTTGGGTATATATGACACTTGCCGGTAATAATTGCAGCGGATTCGAATGTGAAACAAGTAGAGTGTCTGGTGAATGTTTTGAAGAGGTTCAAACGAGCCATTGGTTGGACTATTGCGGACATTATTGGAATCTCTCATGCATTTGTTCACACAAAATCCTACTTATGCCCGATTATAAGCCAAGTGTTGAGCACCAGAGACGTTTGAATCACCTATGCAAGAAGTAGTGAAGAAGGAGATCGTAAAGTTGTTAGATACCGGAGTCATATATCCTATTGCAGATAGTAGTTGGGTAGGTCCTGTTCAGTGCGTGCCCAAAAAGGAAGGGAATGACAGTGGTTCCTAATGATAGGAATGAGCTTGTTCCAATAAGGTGAGTGACTGGATGGAGAGTTTGTATGGATTACCGGAAGGTGAATGCATGGACTGAGAAGGACCATTTACCCATGCCCTTTATGGATCAGATGTTAGATAGACTTGGAGGAAAGGATGGTACTGTTTTCTTGATCGGTATTCGGTTTACAATCAAATATCTATTGCCCCTAAGGATCAAGAGAAAACCACTTTTACTTGCCCTTATGGGACGTTCACATTCAAGAGGATGTCTTTTTCGTTATTTAATGAACCATCCACCTTCTAGAGATGTATGATATCAATATTATCTGATATGGTGGAGAACACTATTGAGGTATTCATGGATGATTTGAGTCATTTGGCTGAGGTTCTTAAAAGATGTGAAGATTGCAATCTTGAGCTTAATTTGGGAAAATGTCAGTTTATGGTGAAAGAAGGTATAGTATTGAGCCATCGCATATCGGAGAAGGGGATAGAGGTTGATTGAGCGAAAGTTGAAGTTATTGAGAGGCTTCCTCCTCCCATTTCTGTAATATAAGAAGTTTTCTGGGATATGCAAGATTTTACCGATGATTTATTAAGGATTTCTCGAAAGTTGCACACTCTTTGTGCAAATTACTCGAGAAAGAATGTAAGTTCTATTTTGATGAATCCTGTCTGAAAGCGTTTGGAGAGTTGAAGGAGAAGTTGGTGTCTGCACCCATTATTATATCCCCAGATTGGAGTAAGCCATTTGAAGTGATATGCGATGCTAGTGGGGTTGCTTTTGGTGTGGTATTGGGAAAGAGAAGGGATAAATTCCTTCACCCCATTTACTATGAAAGTAAGGCTCTGAATCAAGCTCAAAAGAACTATACGGTGACTGAACAAGAGCTTCTGGCGGTGGTATCTTTTGTTCAAAAAGTTTTGCCCCTATTTGCTTGGCACGAGGGTTATAGTGTATACCGATCACTCCACTTTGAGGTACTTGATGGCAAAGAAGGATGCGAATCCAAGGTTGATTAGATGGGTGCTATTACTACAAGAGTTCAATTTTGAGTTAAAAGATAGAAAAGGGACTGAGAATCAAGTTTCCGATCACTTGTCTAGATTAGAGGATGAAGCTATGCGAGAATTGGGTTAAAAGTCTGAAATTGATGATACATTCCCTGATGAGCATGTATTGGTCGCTTCTCAGTATTTGATTCCATGGTTCACCAATTTTTCGAATTATCTGGCTAGTGATATAGTCCCATCAGACTTGTATTTCCATCAGAGGAAGAAGTTCAAGTATGATGTAAAAAAGTTCTTTTGGGATGAGCCTTACTTATACCGGAGTTGTGATGATGGTCATATTCGCCAGTGTGCCAGAAGTTGAGATGTTAAGTGTTTTGGAAGCATGTCACTCCTCACATGTAGGTTGGCACCATAGTGGTATCCGGACTGCGCACAAGATTTTGAAGTGTGGGTACTATTGGCCAACCATTCACCAAGATGCTCACGAGTTCGCTAAGTCATGTGATAGGTGCCAAAGAGATGGAGGAATTTCGAAGAGGCAAGAGCCCCCTCTAAATCTTATTCTGTTTATTGAGTTGTTTGAATGTTTGGGGCATTGATTTTATGGGGCCGTTTGTGAGTTCTCATGGTATGAAGTATATACTCGTGGCAGTGGACTACATATTAAAATGGGTGGAAGCTACAGCGCTTTCTAATAACAAAGGGAAGAGTGTCACCGCATTCTTGAAAAAGAACATCTTCTCCAAATTTGTCACACCTAGGGCCATTATTAGTGATGGTGGATCTCACTTTTACAATAAGCTTTTCAAAGGGCTATTGGAGAAATATGGGGTTCGCCATAATGTAGTCACTCCTTATCATCCACAGACTAGCGGGCAAGTTGAGGTATCAAATCGAGAGATCAAGCAAATTCTGTCAAAAATGGTAAATGCTAATAGAACGGATTGGTCAAGAAGGCTTGATGATTCTCTTTGGGCCTACGGACTGCATACAAGACCCCCATAGGTATGTCTCCATACCAACTGGTATATGTGAAGGCTTGTCACTTGCTTGTCGAGTTAGAGCACAAACCCATATGGGAAATGAAGAAACTAAAGATTGATTGGAATGAAGCGGTGGAGCAGAGACTTAATGGGTTAAATGATCTTGATGAGTTTTGCCTAAGAGCATATGAAAGTTAAGCCATCTACAAAGAGAAGATGAAAAAGTACCACGATCAAAAGATTGAAAAGCGAGAGTTTGTGTTTGGGGACTTGGTGCTTCTATTCAATAATAGGCTAAGCCTATTTCTGGGCAAACGCATGTCCAAGTGGAAGGGACCATTCCTTATCACTAAAGTGTTTCCACATAGAGCGGTTGAGTTGGAGAATAAGGAGGGTGCAAAGTTCACGATCAACGGGCAAAGGATTAAGATCTACCTAGGGCATGCGGAGAGTGTCCATGAAATGGTTGAGGCATATCACCTTGATGAAGTCTGAGTAATTAAGGATCTTGCATCATGTCGCACCGTTACATCAACGCTTCTTGAGAGGCAACACAAGGTGTATCCTCTAGCCAACAATAGGTTTCTATTTTCTTTGTAAGAATAGTTGCATTTTCGTGTTTCATGTTGTTTTGTTCATTTCCGTGTTTTATTCTCACTTTTGTATTAGTTTTGGCTAGAGATTAGTTTAGGGTCCGTGTATCAAAATAAACACAAAAAGATTAGCTTAATGGGTGTTACATGTGCAGGGACCAAAACTAAAAATCTGCAGAAAATGGTCTGGTGCACAGGGCTACGGACCCTATCGACGGGCCATCGTTCAATCGACGGACTGTTGATGGTATCCGTATATACCACATATGTTTGAACATTTTCTAAGTCTTTATGCAATGTATGGTACCAGTCGATGCACCGTCGATTGGATAACGAACCGTCGATGGGGTGTCTTCAGTCCAAAGTGCCAGTGGCCCGACCCGACCTGACCGGTAATATTAAAAGTCAAAACTGTTCATTAGCCTCCAAAATCTTTTCAAAATCTTTCCATAACAATTTTATTTTCTTTATTTCCTTACTTTCTCATAAAACATCACATTCTCAACCTCCATAACCATCAGATTCCTCCAAGCTCCCAAATCCCCCAAAATTCACAAAACCCTTTCTTCCCAAAATTCTCCTTTGTCCCCATTGCTTTTTCGGTTGGTGTTCAAGTCGGGCACGTAAGTTGTTGCAATTATCACTGTCACAATTACTCCACTATTATCATAAGGTATTTCGATTCCCTTTGTTTTATGAATTTCGTTCATAGACTGTTTGAAACAAAAATTAGAAAGTGGGTCTTGACTGAGGGACAAAATTGTTTGATTGTTGAAACTTGTGTAAAATGTCCCTTATAATGATAGAAAGTGATTGTGTTGTTGTGTAATCTGTTTAAAATATGTTTATGATAATAATTATAGGCTTTCCGACTTAGGGTTCTGTAGCTTCGATTATTAGAGCATCAATCTTGTGAAATCAAAACTCTAGGAATGAAGAAATTGTATTTTGATTGTTACTCTGTGTTTTGTAAACTTGTGTGGGTCTGTCAAAATGTGGAGTTTGAAACATGGACTGAAATTTGTATCACGCCAACAGTACGAGACCCCGTCGATGGACCATCGATTAATCGACGAGCCATCGATGGGATCCACCGATTATACCACCCCATCTAAGTTTAAGTCTGAGATGATGGAAGTGGACTACTGTCCGTCGATTGATCGACGGGCCATTCTGCACGTCCGTCGTTTCATTTAGAGATACTGTTTGTTTAATTTTAAAAAAAATATTCTAAGTGTTAAACGACGGAGGTGGACTACGGTTCGTCAATTGATCGACGGGCCGTTCTGCACGTCATTCATTTCAATCTGAGAGGTCTGAGATTTTGATCAAGTTAAAATAATTCTAAGTGTTAGACGACAGACCGTCGTTTCATTGACGGACCATCGATAGTGTCCGTCAACCTGAAATTGCAGACTTACACTATGTTTAATTTTTATTTCCTTTCTCTTTTTTGCTTGTTTTTGGTGTGTAGTAAGGTTGATATGAGACTAAAAACTGCTTTACAGGTACTAATGGCGCCTAAGAAGGATATTGTTTATTCCCGGGGCAGGTCCAAGTCTGTGGCACTATCTCGGCGGATGATTGGGACTTCCAACGATGAGCGTAATCTCGAGTATGTGCCATCGGGTGTCATGCCTACTACACCAGTTGCACGAGCCTCTCCCCCCCCCCAGAAGGTGGTTCCCAGCGTAGTCACTGCCGCCCAATCTAATGATGAGCGCACACTGTCTGGGTCTGCCTCGGGTTCTAAAGGAGCATCTAGCTCCAAACCTGCATCAAGATAATGGTTGACCCACTATTTGGGATCGAATGAGGCCACTGTCTTCGGTTATGGATCACAAGAAGCCACTCAGTCGGGGGAACATGCCCGTCAAGCCTCATCTGATAAGGCTAACAATTTGGAGTTTGCCCCAGCACTCCAGGCAGATGCCCCTGCACCGGTTCCTGAGGATCCAAATTGATGGTGCATAGATGGTCAGTATCAGATATACAGGGACTCCAAGTTGCTAAATGAGAAGGGGGTGATGGCCCGGTTGGTGATGGTCGAGTGTAGGGTTCTTACGGGGAGTTGCACATAGTCCCCGATGTGCAGAGATTGTTCACCCGCCACAGGCTTTAGTGGATGGCTAGGAGTTCGGGGGCGTATAGTGAGGACATGGTTCGAGAGATCTAAGCCTCCTATGTGGAGACTCTCAGAGGGTCTTTCGATAGGCGGGCGAATCAGGCCAAAAAGGACCCGCTCACCACAGTGCTAGTTTGGGGCTTCCAAGTGGATATTTCTCCGGCCACCATCCGTCGATTCATGTATGGCGCCTCCGCCGATATTACTCGGGCCCCATGACTCCGGAGTTTGATTAGAGGTGGGATATGGTCAAAAGTGGCCAATTTCAGAGAACCGCGTATCAGAGAGAGGCAGGTAAGAGGTGGCTTGCTCAGCACCTATCCATCGACGGTGAGGGAGCATATTGGCTGTTAGACCCAAAAGGGTTGATAAAAAAGGCCAACCTCACCTTCACAGACAAGCTTTTTTTGTTGTTAGTCCACCACCGCCTATCATCGATGAGTGCAGATAATTTTCTTACATGGGATAGAGAGATATTGGTAGCAGCCTTGGTGGCCAGTATGGAGATCGACTTTACGAAGTTGTTGATCACGGTGATACATGAGAGGGCTTTAAAGACCTATACTACTTACCCGTTCGCGTGTCTGATCTTCCATCTATGCAGGGATGTCGGAGTGCCCGTTTGGTACTATGATAGATTGTGCACTCCGGTTAGTACAGTTGATATAGGCCTCATCAGCACAGCGGAGAGGATCCAGAGTTGAATTACAGTCGTTGAGTGAGAACTTGGCGGACACGGTAGAGTTAGCCCAAGGGTCTGACTCTGCCACTTCAGAGCCCGCTGATACCACCCCGGCCGAGTCAACCCATGCCGTTAGTAGAGCACCCAATTCGTCCCGGTCTACTCCACCATCTCCAGCACTGGTCCCTTTGGCGATCTCCAGAAGTTAGAGGCCCAAATGGTCACCCTGCTGCACCACATACAACCTTGGATGCAAAATTCCATCGCCGAGACTGAGGACCAGATTGAGAAGAGGGTGGTCAAGCAGACGGAGCAGAAGATTTACGTGGTTAATCAGCAACTCGATGCCTTTGAGTTTAGGGTACTTGCACGCCCATCCCCCACTATTGACTTCACTACTCTTTAGGAGGATATGGGTGGTTTGCGGGCAGATGTAGATAGCATTCTTGAGATACGGGGTACTGAGCGCGAGACTGCACCATTTGAGCTAGCGGAGGATATTGTGCTTGATGCACTTTTCACAGCCCCTCCTGAGCCACAGCCTCATCCATGTGGTCATTCCAGGAGGCACCATTCTAGACGCACTACTGAGGGAGAGGATGCTCCTGCGAGGAAGAAGGAACAGATGGACCTCGAGGCTGCAAACAGAGCCTCTTTGGTTTATGAGGAGACCCATCAGATGAGGGCGCGAGAGGTTGTTGCTGGGGCGTCTAATTCCTGACCGGAGACATGTGAGAGGATCACCACTAATGGTGCAGAGATTGTTGTGGGCACCACTGAGTGTGGCCTTAATACTGATGTTGCGGGTTTCATAAAAGTGGACCCGCCTACTTGTTGATAGTCAGCGCTATGCGCCTCAGGTTTGCTTCACCTACCACCCTGTCTTTATATTTCTTATGCATTGGGGACAACTGCATGCTATTTTTTGGGGGTGGGGTAAATGGAAAGTGAGTGTTAGGGTGAAGTCTGAGTAGCCCAACTCATGATCCTCTCTTTGGGGTTTTCTTGCCTGTGTTCTTTTGCCCCAAGAGACTGATTACTTTACTGTTGAACCGGCATGTCGTAACTTATAAAAAGTAAAAAAGCATGAAATATGAAGCATGATGGCTAAGTATGAATGATATCCCATCCTAAGAAAATGCTTGCATGAATAGGTGAAAATGAGTTGAATATGTTGGTACTAATCATGACATAAACAGGCACCCACCACATGACCCTCAAACTAACACTTAAACTGGAAAATCTGATAATCTGATAGGGCAATGAAGTTTCAAGAGAGTGTGAGGAGTTTGAGTGTTCAACAGTTGGTACCGACTTAGAAGTTTCCCGGTTGGTCCTGCAAAATGAAATTTGTGTTAGATGACTAGGAAGGATCATAGGCCCTTGTTGGTATTGGCAAACATCTAGCCTAAAATGAAGTGAATCAAATGAAATTTTTTATCCCTTTTTGATCCAAATATGTTGAGCCTATAATAGACCTTTCTTTTCTTCACCAACTCACCTTCCCTTGGTTTAATATATTGGACATGGTCCCTCCTTGAACATGTGCACCTCGACTTAGGCCAAAAGCCTAAGTTGAGGGTGGTAATACAGAAACTAACCTCGTCCTAACCCTGACCCAATCTTGGGTAATGTGTACCTTCATTCATGGAAAAACCATAATTTGAGGGTGGATATTATGAGTAATGACCCAAAATTGAGTTTGAAAAGAGTTTAATATGAAAAAGAAAAGAGAAAGTGAGAAAAAGATGAGGCTCTCTTCGGAAAAATAAAATGAGTTGAAATGAAAAAAGTAAAAAAAAAACATGAAGAGAACAAAATGAGGTAAGAGTCATATCCACAAAGAAGAAAGAGAAAAGTAATACAAAGATGAAAAGAGGAGAAAAGTAGGGCATAAAAGACAATGAAAGAGGTAGGAAGTTTGGTCGTAATGTCAAGGAGGGCAAAAAGTCACTAAAATATACTCATATGTACCATACCTGACCCTGAACCTACGTTACAAGCCAAGAAAGTGATATCATGATCCTAGAAGTCTAGTGTAGTGAACTTAAGCAGTGAAAATAAGGGCAAGCCTATGGCGACAAGTACTAGCTATGTATGAACTTGTTTTTGAGTGCGAGTGTTGAATACAGATCCTTGTACCCAAAGTTAAAACCATTGTGCAAAAAAGGAGGATTTCTTTTGAAGTGAGGGCACTAGTTCCAATCTCGAAAAGTTGGTACCTTGGTGAGAGGCAAAATAGTGGAGGTATCGGTGCATGGTGAGTTTGTGTCATGGTCTGATCCACATGAGTTAGCTTGTCGAACCTAAGAGCGTAAGCATGCACTAAAGCAAAGAAAAAGACAGGATTGAAAGCCATGTGTGTCACACCTGAAGAGCACACCCCGGATGTAGACCGGCGTCGTCGTCCTCTCAGAGGACTCAGACAATCCCTTAGCATTTGTCATAACATGTGATCAGTAAAATTGCGGAAAAATTAAAGCTTTTAACATACTATTAAAGTATACTTAGACTTCATACTAGAATACGTACGGACATACGATAAATCTAGAAATTTGTCTCACATATATAAAACCATCTAAGAGTGCAAATCTGGACTTAGCCAATAATAGTCAATATTCCATATAGGCCTTAATACAAAAGAATTCAAGAATATAAAAATAACATATTATAAAACTACTAAGTCTTCAGAGGCTGGAATATAAATGATAGCGTCACGAACATGAGGACCTACCAAGACTTGGACAAAGAATTCCAAGCTTCTTCAAATCGACCTGCTTAAACTTCAATGGACGGAACCTACAGTTGTAGTAATATAAAGTAATGGGGTTAGTACGCCATATGTACTAAGTATGGGTATATGCACATAACATTTAAGGACATGCATGAAAAAAAGGATCGTTTATCTTTTCTTTAGAAAACATGCTAAGTCATATGAAAGTCTTCAATGCACATACCAATTAACATATACAAGTTAAGGATTCCATCAACTTAAAGCATGATCATAATCAGAGAAATATTATCATAGAGTCATGTTAACATTACATATTAAAAAGATCATAGAACATAACATACAAAAACACTTACCAATGATGTCAACCCCAACCTACAAGTGCAATGATCATGTGAAGCCCCGTAACCCCACACAACCAAGTAGATAAGATAGGAGACCATAAGTAAAGCTTTGCTTCATATAACTTGTAATATAAGTAATCATCACTTCATATAGCAATATAACCCAATAACATATTCATCATAATGACCAACATCATGTAAGAGTAACGTCATGTATCATAAGCATCATATATTTCATGTTATCATAGTACATAAGAACAATCTCCTAGGACTTCCCGTAGAGTCAACTTGTGCAATGTCTAGGTAGAGTCCCATACCCCTACCTATACTAAGTAGACTCCTCAAGTCACCCTAGTCAACGTTCATTTACTTGTCTTTCATTTTACATGAGGAAACATTCCCTTGACCGACATAGACCATGTGAGATAAACATGGAATCCGGTGTCATAAAACCCCACACCGAAAGAAGGTGGTCAACCGGCCAAAGTAGAACCTAACATGACATAGCTTTCTAGGTGGATCCACTAGCTAGTATCCTATGGTGGCAACATAGTTCAAGAACTAGGAGATGTATTAGAGACCCATAGTTCCACATTACATGGCAGCCTCAATCACATGAGAGTCATTGTGAACCTACCTTCCAACTAGGGAAGGGACACCTCTCATATCTAGTTCATCGGTGCTTAACTTAAGTCCCTTTATTGAATAACCTTTAAGTTGTCTTTTATCATAAACTTATCATAGGTCATATGAGATTAACTCCCTGTATAACATGATCATGAGCTCTTTTAGATTAGATGAGAATTTCCTTTCATCGTAACCTTTCGTTTGTGAGATTTACATAGCATAATCATCTCGTATTAAGCATACAATAGAGTATCATAACTTGCATTTTTGTATTCTTATCATAATCTCACAAGTAACATGTTCATAGCCCAGCATATTCTCATAGCAACATTATACATACTTTTCATAACATAGCATCATAGTTTATAGGCTAACATACACATTTGAGAGTAATCACATTTATAAGACTTACCTCTTGCTTCCAAGAACCTTATTCATCTTACAATATTCATAATCATACTTAGTGAAATACTCAATGTCATAATCAAGAACAACTCATCAAATTATATACAAGATCAATGCATAGTGTAGGAGAAGGGAAACGGGTCGTTAAAGGGTTCATTCAAATCATATGCATTGATCTTGTACATGATTTTATGAGTTGTTCCTGATTATGTCATTGAGTATTTCACTATGTATGATTATGAATATTGCATGATGAATAAGATTCTTGGAAGCAAGAGGTAAGTCTTCTAAGTGTGATTACTCTTAAATGTTTATGTTAGCCTATAAACTATGATGCTACGTTATGAAAAATAAATTTTTCTAAATTTAGATCTGTTCTTCAATGTAACACAACGTCTTGTTTCCTTAAGACTAAAATAAAGGACTATTTTAAAACACTAGGAATATTTCATTCGGAATTAAAACATAAGAAACTTCAGGTGAACCTTCTGTCTGATTCAATCTCATCTATTGCTGCTTTCGAATCGGCTGAAAGAGTATTTTGATGTCACTTAGGAGAAGTATAGGGAAGTGTGCCTGAGTCTTCTATAATAAGTAGTTGTGACTCGCTCTAGCTAGGACAGAGCCATCCTAAAGAGACTTTCTTCTGTTCTAGGTTTCCACAAAGCGGACCTTAACTACAACTACATTACGCAAGCCCCGCCGATACCTACCTATAGAGTAAAATTCTAATAAAAAAGTACCAGTGACGGCGACTTTCTAGGTTTATGGATTCAGTCAGCTAAACTCCATCAAACTCCTCAATCAATATCAACAAGATGTCGTGACCGCTTAGGCTTGGTTTACTTTGGTTTGAATGTAAACTAAAATAAGCGGCGTTTATTCAAACAAAGGGAGCCGAAGGTTTCCTTGTTTAGTAGTACGAAAGTAGTTCTACTATTAAGATGTTTAATATATATAAGAAATATATAGTGTTGTAGTTGTAGAACAGAATGACGTTCGCCCTTACTTTGACTTTCTGAGAAGGACTTAAGTAGCTAAGTTTCCAAAGGCGAACACCCCCAGACTTTCTTTTTGATGCTGCGATCACATAAAAACATAAACTTTGAGGCTCAATAGCTAAATACATGGCAATTGAATTATAAACCGAGATCATAAAGAGCATACCGCGAGTAGGAAGTGGAATTAATACAATGGATTCAAAAGCATCAAACCTCTCTTGTTCGAAAGAATTGAAACACATCGAAATGGTACCAGCCGTACTTAATAATAGAAGGATTTGGCAGAAATATGTAAAATTGTCCCTCCTAAAAAGATTATTCCAGAATAAATGGGCAATAGTTAGGAGAGGTGCGCCAGCGGCGAGCAGAAGCAAGGTTATTAGATACCTCAGGAAAAGAAAAATTGTTGATTTGAATTCTTTTTGAAATCTCGTTTTTTTCTTGTAAATTTCTCACATATACAAGCTCAAACTACAGCCAAGAGGGTGGAAGTTGTGTGTTATGTATGATGTTGCTATGTGAATATGCTGTGATATGAACATGTTACTTGTGATATTATGATAAGAATACGAATATGCAAGTTATGATACTCTCTTGTATTCTTTACACAAGATGATTATGCCATCTAAATCTCACAAAAGAAAGGTTATGATGAAAGGAAATTCTCGTCTAATCTAAAAGAGCTTATGATAATGTTATACAAGGAGTTAATCTCCTATGACCTATGATAAGTTTATGATAAAAGAAAACATAAAGGTTATTTCAATAAAGGGACTTAAGCTAAGCACCGATGAACTAGATATGGGAAGTGTCCCTTCCCTAGCGGGAAGGTAGGTTCACAATGATTCTCATGAGATTGAGGCTGCCATGTAATGTGGAAATATGGGTCTCTAATACATCTCCTAGTTCCTGAACTATGTTTCCACCATAGGATTCTAGCTAGTGGATCCACCTAGAAAGCTACGTCATGTTAGGTTCTACTTTGGCCAGTAGACCACCTCTTTTCGGTGTGGGGAAGACACTAGATTCCATGTTTATCTCACATCGTCTATGTCAGTTAATGCGAATGTTCCCTCATGTAAAATGAAAGACAAGTAATCGAACGTTGACTAGGGTAACTCGAGGAGTTTGCTTAGTATAGGTAGGGGTATGGGACTCTACCTAGACATTGCACAAGTTGACTCTAAGGGAAGTCCTAGGAGATTAATCTTATGTAATATGATAACATGAAAGATATATGTTTATAATATATGATGTTACTCTTATATGAATTATGTTCGTTATGATGAACATGTTATTTGGTTATATTGATATATGAAGTAATGACTACTTATGTTACAAGTATATGAAGCAAGGCTTTACTTATGGTCTCCTATCTTATCTACTTGGTTGTGTGGGGTTATGGGGCTTCACATGACCATTGCACTTGGAGGTTGGGGATGAGGTCATTGGTAATTGTTTTGTATGTTATGTTTATATGATCTATTAAATATGAAATGTTAACATGACTCTATGACAAGATTTGTTGATTATGATCATGCTTTAACTTGTATATGTTATATGGTATATGCATTGAAGACTTTCATATGACTTAGCATGTTTTTATAAAAAGATGATAAATGATCTTTTTTCTGTCCCTATATGTTATGTGCATATACCCATACTTAGTACATGTGGCGTACTAACCCCATTACTTTATATTACTACAAATGTAGGTTCCAGCCATTGAAGTTAAACAGGTCGAGGTTAAGAAGCTTGGAACTCTTTCTCCAAGTCTTGGTAGGTCCTCATGTTCGGGACGCTATCATTTATATTCCAGCCTATGAAGACTTAGTAGTTTTTAGAATACGTTATTTCCATTATGTTCTTTGGATTCTTTTGTATTAAGGCCTATATGTCATATTGACTATTATTGGCTAAGTCCAGATTTGCACTCATAGATGGTTACTATATATGTGAGAAAGTTTTAGAATATCGTATGTTTTTATAAATCTTAAGTATGAAGTCTAAGTATACCTCATTAGTATGTAAAAGTTTTTAATTTTCCGCAAAATTTAAATGTATTATTATGATGAAAGCTAAGAAGAGGCTTGTCTGCGACCTCTAAGAGGTTAACGACGCCGGTGTCATCCGGGGTCTAGGATTCGGGTGCGACAAACTTGGTATCAGAGCATGAGGTTAAATATCCTTAGGATCAATGTCTCACTAAAGCACATTACCTAGTGTCTTGTTCATAGTTGTGAAGCGCGCCACAATTGTGTACGAGGGTCTATGTGATGATTAGGAAACTTCTCTTTTCTTGGTAATCCTATGACGTGCCTTTAGAGCTTTGACACGATGTTTCTTTTAGCATCTAATTCCATTCTTGATCGGTTCTTCCCAAGGGAGCAAAGAGAAGCTAAGGTATAGGAGTTCATTAACCTTCGTCAAGTAGGTATGAGTGTTAAGAAATACTCCTTGAAGTTCATTAAGCTATCCAAATATGCTTCTTCTTTGGTTTCTAATGCTAGGGATGAAATGAGCCGTTATGTAACGGGAGTGTCCGAAGAGCTTGAAGAAAAATGTCATGCAGCCATGCTTTATGACAATATGGATCTTTCTAGGTTGATGGTTCATGCTCAACAAGTTGAGGAAAGTCGCCTAAGGAAGAGGAATAGGGAAGATAAGAAGGCAAAGTCTTTTGAGAGTGGTTCTCCTAAAAGTAGGCTTGATGTTCAAGACAAGCATAAGTTTAAGAACAGGTTTTCAAACAAAGTTCCTTCAAATTTCTCCAAAAATTGCAATGATAGAGGTTCTAATCCTCAACCTCAAGAGGGAAGAAATGTTTATCCACTCAGAGAAAGACCAACTTGTGGTAAGTGTGGTAAGAAGCATATGGGCGAATGTCTTGTTGGAACTAATAGTTGCTATGGTTGTGGCAAGGGTGGCCATATGGTAAAAGATTGTCCTAATGTGAGAAGTCAAGGTAAGGGTAATAGTCAAGCTCAACCAAGCGCTCAACCAAGCTGTCCTAATTTTGAAGCTCCAAAAAGGAATCGTTTCTATGCACTCAAGGCTAGGGGTGAGCAAGAAATCTCTCCCGACGTTGTGACGGGTAGGTTACAAGTTTTCTCTGTTAATGTTTATGATTTGCTTAACATAGGTGCTACTCTTTCTTTCGTTACACCTATGGAAGCTAGGAAGTTTGATGTACTTCCTGATGTTTTGATTGAGCCCATTTCCGTTTGTACCCTAATGGGTGACTCTGTAGTTGAAAAAAGAGTCTATAGGAAATGCCCTATAATGCTGCCCAATAGAGTTACTCTTGTTGATTTGGTAAAACTTGACATGTTTGATTTTGATATCATCTTGGGTATGGATTGGCTTCATGATTGTTTTGCTTTCGTATATTGTAGAACAAGGGTAGTGAAGTTTCAATTCCCTAATGAATCTATTCTAGAGTGGAAAGGGGGAAATTCTATGCCAAGGGGTCAAATTATTTCGTGTTTAAAGGCTTGTAAGCCAAGGGTTGTTTATACCATGTGGTGAGGATAAAGGAGGCTTTTCAAATGTATTGAATTCAAGAAAACCGAAACTAGGTTGTTCTCAATCAAATTGTCGAATGTTAATATCCCTAGTTCTCCCTATTTCCGATTCTAGTAGTATGTATAATGCTCAAGATTTTAGTAAGAAAGTAAGAAAGAAAGAAATAAAGTAGGAAGATAAGGGGTGTTCGGATAGAATGACCAAAGGGTGAGGTTAGACTAAGTAATTATGTAAGTCATTCTTAGTCATTGCACAAAAAGATCCCAATCGAAGTCTTAAAAGAATATCCTAAGTCAACCTAGCTTGTTCAAAGTGAACGTGAGATCAAAGAACAAGAAATGTAAGTTCAAAGTGAACTAAGTAGCAGAGCATGAGAATGTCAAATCATCAGTGTTTGATAAGAATGAAGTTTTAACAGTTATTGGTTTATGCCAATATTAGAGTATGAATATATGCCCCAAGAACTATACATTATGCAAATAATAAGAGAATGGGCATAGCCAATACAGATTGGCTTATAAAGACTTCATGCCCAATTTAACAAGAATGAAAAAAAAATCAACTTGTTTACTAAATAGGTGCATGTTTTGGTAAAAGATAGTACCAACTAGAGTTTTAAGAAGATGTTTTCATACTCTATTCTCGCACTTATGTGAAACCTGTATCATATGTTTTCTTGAGATCTTGGTTGTTTTTGTTGTTATCTTGAGATGATTGATAGCATGGTAACTCTTTGATGCATTTTAAGCTTATGATAAGGTTGAGAAGAAAATTCCTCACAATGTGTTATGAATATGTAGCTCTTATATGTTTGTGCATCATAAATTGAGTGCTAAGTGTAATGATATGTTATGTGCTGGTTGTGCTGCTAGTATTGAGTCATTTCCTACCCTCCAAAAGAATTTAGTGTCATTCGGGGACGAATGTTCCTAAGGGGGGGATAATGTAACATTGCAGAAAATGTACTTGTCTAGTGAAGAGTCTATTAGGTTTTAAGAATATGTATTGGGATACATAGGCTTCCCAATGCCGAATATTGAGTAATATTGGGCATGTTAGAGAATACTGGCTTAAGGGTGTTAGCCAATTTCTATGTGTACACAAGTAAATGAAAATACACCTTGATGTTCAAATGCTCCAATCCAAGCTTATTTAGGAATTGTACTTGCAATGAAGACCCTAAGATAAAATAACTATATTCTTCATATTACACACATTAGGTACGAGGCATCCAAGTGTGAAGCTTATGTACCATAGCACATGATCATTTAAAATGATCATGTAGATTAAGCAGTGCCCAAGGACATAGTAAGGATCCTTGGACAAGAAGTGAACTTTCCAGAGTGCACGGTTAGGAAAGTGCACCGCAACACATGTGCTACCAACGGCCGAGAGACCAAGCCCAACCGATTCTGTTAGGGCGGTTAGGGGACAGTCACGCATCGGGTCAAGCCATGTGGGGCCGAGCTCCCTAACCAATCCTAGGTTCTAACTAAATTACCTAACTAGCTAAATAACCTAGCACTAACAAAAATGAACCAACTAGTGTGCCCGAAATACTAAGACCTAACCGGGTGACACTAGCCGAGTATCTAACTAAAGAAACATCCTAGTACCTAACCTAAGATGGTCCAAAGGGGTTGGTTATGGTCCTAACGACTTAGGGGTACTTTAGTAATTACCCTAGGTCACTTAATTAATTAATTAGCAACTTAATTAATTAATTTAAATGGTCAAACCCGAGACCCTTAGTCAAATTTTCAGAATTTTGCTAAGTCAAATGCTCTCCTATTTTTAGTCAATTTAGGAGGGGCATTTTGGTAATTTAAGTGGAGGGTCTTTTGGGTAAATTATTGGGACGACTATATATTGATATTAGGTCATCTTTAGACCACTTTTAACAAGTTCCAAATCAGATCAAATGAAATTTCTCCAAATCTCTCAAGAACGCTCTCTTTTCCAAACTCCATTGAAGAACAAGAAAAGCTTAAGGAAGAAGACGAAGGTTTCAAAGTTTCCAATCAGATTTCGTGGATTATTCATCTATAAGGTATGGTTTTCTTCACTCTTGGGAATAATTTCCCCAAAATGTCCTTTCAAGATAAGTTTTCAAGAACTTCAAATACTAGGGTTTTTACTCTACAAAACGGATTTTCTTCCTAACCCTAGATTTATGATTTTTTAATGAAAATTAAACATTTTCTATATTCAATTTCGCACGACTTGTTGAGTTATTGATTGACAATGTTTGAATGTCATGTGATACATGATCTTTCTCTAAGTGATGGTTTCGAATGGGTTGTTTCTAGTGTTTGATAATGTATAAATGTTAGAGTTGGAATTTAAGGTTTGCATGAACCCTTTAATGACCCGTTTTCTTTCTTCTACGCTATGCATTGATCATGTACATGATTTTTTGAGTTGTTCCTGATTATGTCATTGAGTATTTCACTATGTATGATTATGAATATTTCATGATGAATAAGATTCTTGGAAGCAAGAGGTAAGTCTTCTAAGTGTGATTACTCTTAAATGTTTATGTTAGCCTATAAACTATAATGCTATGTAATGAAAAGTATGTATGATGTTGCTATGTGAATATTCTGGGCTATGAATATGTTACTTGTGATATTATGATTAGAATACGAATATGCAAGGTATGATACTCTCTTGTATTCTTTAAACAAGATGGTTATGCCATGTAAATCTCACAAAAGAAAGGTTATGATAAAAGGAAATTCTCGTCTAATCAAAAAGAGCTCATGATAATGTTAAACAAGGAGTTAATCTCCTATGACCTATGATAAGTTTATGATAAAATAAAACGTAAAGGTTAAGAAAGGGACTTAAGCTAAGCACCGATGAACTAGATATGGGAAGTGTCCCTTCCCTAGCAGGAAGCTAGTTTCACAATGATTCTCATGAGATTGAGGCTGGCACGTAATGTGGAACTATGGGTCTCTAATATATCTCCTAGTTCTTGAACTATGTTTCCACCATAGGATACTAGCTAGTGGATCCACCTAGAAAGCTACGTCATGTTAGGTTCTACTTTGACCGGTAGACCACCTCTTTTCGGTGTGGGGAAGACACTAGATTCCATGTTTATCTCACATGGGCTATGTCGGTTAATGCGAATGTTCCCTCATGTAAAATGAAAGACAAGTAATAAAATGTTGACTAGGGTAACTTGAGGAGTTTGCTTAGTATAGGTAGGGGTATGGGACTCTACCTAGACATTGCACAAGTTGACTCTAAGGAAAGTCCTAGGAGATTGTGCTTATGTAATATGATAACATGAAAGATGTATGTTTATAATATATGATGTTACTGTTTTATGAATATTGGTCATTATGATGAATATGTTATTTGGTTATATTGTTATATGAAGTGATGACTACTTATGTTACCAGTATATAAAGCAAGGCTTTACTTATAGTCTCCTATCTTATCTACTTGGTTGTGTGGGGTTATGGGGCTTCACATGACCATTACACTTGTAGGTTGGGGATGAGGTCATTGGTAATTGTTTTGTATGTTATGTTTATATGATCTATTGAATATGAAATGTTTACATGACTGTATGAGTAGATTTGTTGATTATGATCATGTTTTAACTTGTATATGTTATATGGTATGTGCATTGAAGACTTTCATATGACTTAGCATGTTTTTATAAAAAGATAATAAATGGTCCTTTTTCATGCATGTCCCTATGTGTTATGTGCATATACTCACACTTAGTACATGTGGCGTACTAACCCCATTACTATATATTACTACAACTGTAGGTTCCGGCCACTGAAGATAAGCATGTCGAGTTGAAGAAGCTTGGAACACTTCCTCCAAGTCTTGGTAGGTCCTCGTGTTCGGGACGCTATCATTTATATTCCATCCTATGAAGACTTTGTAGTTTTTAGAATACATTATTTCCATTGTGTTCTTTGGGTTCTTTTGTTTAAGGCCTATATGGCATATTGAATATTATTGGCTAAGTCCAGATTTGCACTCTTAGATGGTTTCTATATATATGAGACAGTTTTAGAATATCGTATGTTTTTATAAATCTTAAGTATGAAGTCTAAGTGTACTTCATTAGTATGTAAAAATTTTTAATTTTCCGCAAAATTTAACTGTATGATTGTGATGAAAGCTAAGAATAGGCTTGTCTGTGACCTCTCAGAGGTTAACGACGCCGGTGTCATCCGGGGTCTAGGATCTGGGTGTGACAAACTTGGTATCAGAGCATGAGGTTAAATATCCTTAGGATTAGTGTCGCACTAAACCACATTACCTAGTGTCTTGTTCATGGTTTTGAAGCGCGCCACAATTGTGGACGAGGGGCTATGTGATGATTAAGAAACTTCTCTTTTCTTGGTAATCCTATGTCGTGCCTTTAGAGCTTTGACACAATGTTTCTTTTAGCATCTAACTCCATTCTTGATCGGTTCTTCCCAAGGGAGAAAAAAGAAGCTAAGGTAGAGGAGTTCATTAACCTTCGTCAAAGAGGTATGAGTGTTAAGGAATACTCCTTGAAGTTCATTAAGCTATCCAAATATGCTTCTTCTTTGATTTCTAATGCTAGGGATGAAATGAGCCGTTATATAATGGGCGTGTCTGAAGAGCTTGAAGAAGAATGTCGTGCAGCCATGCTTCATGACAATATGGATCTTTCTAGGTTGATGGTTCATGCTCAACAAGTTGAGGAAAGTCGCCCAAGGAAAAGGAATAGGGAAGATAAGAAGGCAAAGTCTTTTGAGAGTGGTTCTCCTAAAAGTAGGATTGATGTTCAAGACAAGCCTAAGTTTAAGAACAGATTTTCAAACAAAGTTCCTTCAGATTTATCCATTAATCGCAATGATAGAGGTTCTAATCCTAAACCTCAAGAGGGGAGAAATGTTGATCCACCAAGAGAAAGACCAACTTGTGGTAAGTGTGGTAAATAGCATATGGGCGAATGTCTTGTTGGAACTAATAGTTACTATAGTTGTGGCAAGGGTGGCCATATGATGAAAGATTGTCCTAATGTGAGATGTCAAGGTAAGGGTAATAGTCAAGCTCAACCAAGCGGTCCTAATTCTGAATCTCCAAAAAGGAACCGTTTCTATGCACTCAAGGCTAGGGGTGTGCAAGAAAGCTCTCCCAACTTTGTGACGGGTAGGTTACATGTTTTCTCTGTTAATGTTTATGCTTTGCTTGACCTAGGTGCTACTCTTTCTTTTGTTACACCTTTGGTAGATAGGAAGTTTGATGTACTTCCGGATGTTTCTATTCAGCCCTTTTCCGTTTGTACCCTAATGGGTGACTCTGTAGTTGCAAAAAGACTCTATTGAAAATGACCTGTCATGCTGCCCAATAGAGTTACTATTGTTGATTTGGTAGAACTTGACATGTTTGATTTTGATATCATCTTAGGTATGGATTGGCTTCATCATTGTTTTGCTTCCGTAGATTGTAGAACAAGGGTAGTGAAGTTTCAATTCCCTAATGAATCTATTCTAGAGTGGAAAGGGGGAAATTCTATGCCCAGGGGTCAAATTATTTCGTGTTTATAGGCTTGTAAGATGATATCTAAGGGTTGTTTATACCATGTGGTGAGGATAAAGGAGGCTTTTCAAACATGTTGAATTCAAGAAAACCAAAACTAGGGTTGTTCCCAATGAAATTGTCGAATGTTAATCTCCTTAGTTCTCCCTATTTCTAATTCTAGTAGTATGTATAATGCTCAAGATTTCAGTAAGAAAATAAGTAATAAAGAAAGAAAAAAGTAGGAAGATGAGGGGTGTTCGGATAGGATGACCAAAGGATGAGGTTAGACTAAGTAATGATGTAAGTCATTCTTAGTCATTGCACAGAAAGATCCCAATGGAAGCCTTAAACGAATATTATAAGTCAACCTAGCTTGTTCAAAGTGAACGTGAGATCAAAGAGGAAGAAATATAAGTTCAAAGTGAACTAAGTAAGCAGAGCATGAGAATGTCAAATCATCAGTGTTTAATAAGAATGAAGTTTTAACAATTATTGGTTAATGCAAATATTGGAGTATGAATATATGCCCCAAGAACTATATATTATGCAACTAATCAGAGAATGGGCATATCCAATGAAGATTGGCTTATAAAGACTTCATGCCCAATTTAACAAGAATGAAAAAAAATCAACTTGTTTACTAAATAGGTGCATGTTTTGGTAAAAGATAGTACCAACTAGAGTTTTAAGAAGATGTTCCATACTCTATTCTCGCACTTATGTGAAACTTGTATGCATATGTTTTCTTGAGATTTTGTTGTTTTTGTTGGTATCTTGAGAAGATTGATAGCATGGTAACTCTTTGATGCATTTTGAGCTTATGATAAGGTAGAGAAGAAAATTCCTCACTATGTGTTATGAATATGTAGCTCTTATATGTTTGTGCATCATAAATGGAGTGTTAAAATTTAATGATATGTTATTTTCTGGTTGTGCTGCTAGTATTGAGTCTTTTCCTACCCTCCAAAAGAATTTAGTGTCATTCGGGGACGAATGTTCCTAAGGGGGGATAATGTAACGTTCCAGCAAATGTACTTGTCTAGTGAAGAGTCTGTTATGTTTTAAGAATATGTATTGGGATACATAGGCTTACCAATGCCCAATATTGAGTAATTGTAACAACCCTAAAAATGGATATGATAAGTAATGCTAAATGTGTCAAGAATGCCTTTGATTAGACCAGGGTTCACACAGATTGATGCGCGTAGAACCAGACCTTGGAACCCTTGCTACAGCCAAGCCAACTAACTTGGGGAGTTAGTTGATCTTGCAAAGGTTGGGTCCAACCATGTAGGGCTCTCGAATACGAAGATTTACTCGAAGGAGTCTTTACCGGACTTAAAAAGGGAAAATCTTAGGTTTGCAGGGTCTAGGGGTAAAATAGTCTTTTTCCTGGATAAGGGTAGTATCGTAATTACCCTAAATATATAATTATTTATTTAATTAATAAGGTGGAGGGGCAATTTGGGGAGAGTGGGCCGAAAATGGGCTCTTGAAGTGAAGTCTTGCTCCACCGGGTTTCGAACCTAGGTGGAAGCAATGAATTAAAGTGGTTTTTATTTAAGTTATTAAATTAATGTAATTAATTAATAATTATTATTCATTAGCTAATTTAAAATAAAATAGAAATCAGATTTTTTTTTATAATTAAACAAAACCTTGTTGACTAAGTTCTAAACTAGACTCCTAAGCCTAATAAAACTCCCACTCTCTCACGTCTATCTCTCAACTCTCACGCTCAATCTCTCTTCTTCTTTCTCATGTATTCTCTCTGCCAAAATAAGATACAAGAACAGAAAAATAACCAAAGTTCTTCACACTTGAAGAACTCACACGAAATCTCCATAAATCAAACGTTAATCGCACGTTAGGCTAAGGGAGGTTGTTCGTCGAGTGGTGTTGACATTGAGGAGGCTTAGACGTAATCTTGGGTGGAGTTTTTGGGAATCAAGTTGAGGGTTTAACGTCAAAAACGTATGGGTTCTCTTCTCTCTTGGTCCCTTTCCCAAGAGACCCCATAAGGTTCAGATTATTCAGTCCGAAAACTAGGATTGTTCCCCATTGCATATCCCTATCACTAGCTCCTAATGATTCATAGGTTGGGTATGATTGCTGGTAGATTTAGGTGTATGTTGTGTTTTCGTGATGAATATGTTTATGTTTGTGTATTTGAAATCGTATGAATGACAACCTATGTGTTCCGAAACTATGTGCATGTGTGCAAAAATGTGGCAGTGACTATGTGTTCTCGGATTAAGGCTAAAAATTGTGATGTTATGGTTGTTATTTTACGTGCATGAACCTATGTAAATCATGATGTTCATTAAAATGAAATGTGGCCGATTTGAGTATCAATCTTTGGCTAAACGAATCTATGAAAAATGCACCCCAAAACGTGTTAAATGATCTATGAATTTCCCTAAGAGTTCAAGTGAAAGTGTTGGTGAAAAATGAGCTGAAAATGACCAAATTTCCAGCAAACTTACAAGTTTAGTTTAGGCGAAATGTAGACGAACAAATCTGGTAATTAATTGAGTGAAAAATGAGGTGAGGTCACTAGGATTCGAACCCGCGACCTCACCCGTATGATGCCTTAAAATCGCAAAGGGGAAATGGGGGTCAAGGGGATTCGATCTCAGGTGTGCTGGCTGAAAAGTATAGTACAAACAAATTAATAAAATAAAATGTGAGGCTTGGGAATCGAACCCACGACCTCTAGGCAGCGAATGAGAGTCAAAGAAAAATGAAAGAAAAAGAAATGTGAGGCGTGGTAATCGAACCCACGACCTCAAGGCAGTGAAGGAGAGTAAAGGAGAAAGGGAAAGTAAAAAGAAACAAAATGTGAGGCGTGGGATTCGAACCCACGACCTCAAGGCAGTGAAGGGAGTTAAGAGAAAAATGAAGATAAAAGTGATTCATATCTTCCTAAGTAAAAGGAAATTCAAAGGAGAAACATAAAGAGGGAATGTTGATGTTGGGGCTCGATCTAGGGTCCCAATGTCATGTGGAGCAAAAATAAAATCAATGAAAAATGTAATTGTTGTCCAAGGGATTCGAAACCGGGTTCCCTTACACCAAATTCCGTATTGATACATAAGTCAAACGTGAATTAAATGTTCAAGAATAATGCCGCATACTTAGATCGAAATCGAGATCTTGGCATACATACAAGATGCATAAGTCTTGTACTACATAATCTTAGGAAGATATGAATCACTTAATGAACTATGAATGAAGCCTTATGGCTTGTATATATAGACCCATAAGTCTAGCATACGTTTAAAAATAAGTGAACCTAAGATGTATGTAATGAAATGATGTAACCCTAGAAGGGTTAAGTACGAGTGTAAAACACACTAAATGGCCAAGTGCATTAGCATACGATGAAATGATTATTATGTAATGAAATGCTGAAACACTAGAAGGGGTAAGTAAGAGTGTGAAACACACAAATGGCCAAGTGCATTGGCATATGATGAAATGAACATTCACGTAAAAAGGGGTGAGTAATTATGAAGAGTAAATTTGCTAATGTTAATGAATGTGGTGACAACATGATATGAGGCTAATGTAAAAGATGAGAACAATCTCAAATGAGCCTAAGTAAATGTTACCAAAACGTACTCACCTATAAGAGTGTAAAGTTAATGAAGAGACCAGTCTCTATGAACACTCTAATAAAAGTATTGAGATTAACACACTTAATACTAATGATGAGATGAGAAATCATCTACTGAGCTATGATGTCCTCATACTAGAAGCCAGCTTCCATGACGTATGAGTTGAATGTAATGGAACTTTATACTGAGCACCGATAGACTAGCTATGAGCGGTGATGCCTTCTTTCGAGAAGGGCGGAGGTTCACGTAACTCTCATGAGATGAGACTGTCCGTCATGCCGGGTATGGGTATCCTTATATCTCCTAGTCTTTGAACCTATACTGCCAATATAGGGATCTGGCGGGGTTAAATTCCCCTGTACACTAGCATGTTTTGGGTCACTTTTGCCGGTGATTCCACCTCTTTTTGGTGTGGGGGAGACACTGGATTTCATGATGCTCACATAATCTATGTCGGTTAAAGTTAAAGTTCCCAATGAATGAATGAGGCCAGCCTCAAATGATGCACATAATGAAATGAACGATACCAAAGGTGTTAGGATAGGATAATCAAGAGGTGAGCTAGACTCAAGTAATGACACTAGGTTCTTCTTGATCATTGCACAGCAAACCCGATGAGAGTCTTAAACTACATCCTAGGTATAGCTGGTGTTTACACTAGCTTATGAATGAATGAAATGAAGTATGTATGAATGAATGAAGCAGACTCTGTGTTTGCTAAAGAAGACTCCCTACTTTAGGTCTCATATGTTGAGCCCTCATTTTGGGAAGTCTTAATGTCAAGTCCATGATTCCAAGGCCTCATGGCATATGAATGAATGATATGAAAGATGTTATGTTCTCTATGCAATATGATATGTGCTATGTGTAAGATGTTATGTGTTGTGTGCAATATGATAAGTATGATGATGCATGTTACTCTCATGGCATGACTTTCCTAATCCAAATTTTGAAATCTCACTAACTTTCCTAATCCAAATTTGGAAAGCTTACTGACTTTCCTAATCCAAATTTGGAAAGTTCACTAACTTTCCTAATCCCAATTCGGCAAGTCCACTGACTTGACTTTCCATAATCATGTTGTTAGGAAAGAGCTATTCTTACTCATGCATGTCCTTGGTGTGTGCTTGCATATACCCATACTTAGTACAAGTGTGTACTAATCCCATACAACTCTATATTTTTAGGTGCAGGCACAGGTGGATGCTAGAGCTTACAGGTTGACGTTGCAGTTATCCGGACGTGGAGCTTTCATATGGACTTGGTAGGCCCTCACGCTTTCGAGGATGTCTACCGTTATTATCTAGCTTAGATGTAGACTTTAGCTAGTGGAGCATGTTCCACTAGTGTTTCATTCCAGCTTCATTTCAGACTTTGTATTGGTGCCGTTTTGGCAAAAATACGTTTAATGCAATTATGAATTGTTTCTTTCATTTGATTATCTCTATATTAGATGGTTGATTTGTGAACGCCTATGATGTTAAGTTTAAAATGTTTAGCATGAAATAAGAAAACAAAAAGTTCAAATTTTCCGCTAAAATTAACCTAGATGAAGTAAGAATGACATATGTAGGCTTGTCTGCGACCTCTGAGAGGTCAACGACGTCGGTCTCGTCTGGGTCTAGATTCCGGTCGTGACAGTAATATTGGGCATGTTAGAGAATATTGGCTTAAGGGTGTTAGCCAATTTCTATGTGTACACAAGTAAATGAAAATACACCTTGATGTTCAAATGCTCCAATCCAAGCTTATTTAGGAATTGTACCTGCAATGAAGACCCTAAGATAAAATAACTATATTCTTCACATTACATACATTAGGTACGAGGCATCCAAGTGTCAAGCTTAGGTACCATAGCACATGATCATTTAAAATGATCATGTAGATTAAGCAGTGCCCAAGGACATAGTGAGGATCCTTGGACAAGAAGTGAACTCTCCAGAGTGCACGGTTAGGAAAGTGCACGGCAACACATGTGCTACCAACGGTCGAGAGACCAAGCCCAACCGATTCGGTTAAGGCGGTTAAGGGACACGCACGCGTCGGGTCAAGCCACGTGGGGCCGAGCTCCCTAACCAATCCTAGGTTCTAACCAACTTACCTAACTAGCTAACTAACAGTGTTCCCGAAATCCTAAGACTTAACCGGGTGACACTAGCCGAGTATCTAACAAAAGAAACATCCTAGTACCTAACCTAGGATGGTTCAAAGGGGTTGGTTATGGTCCTAACGACTTAGGGGTACTTTATTAATTACCCTAGGTCACTTAATTAATTAAATTAGCAACTTAATTAATTAATTTAAATGGTCAAACCCGAGACCCTTAAGTAAATTTTCAGAATTTGGCTAAGTCGAATGCTCTCCTATTTTTAGTCAATCTAGGAGGGGCATTTTGGTAATTTAAGTGGAGGATCTTTTGGGTAAATTATTGGAACGACTATATATTGATATAAGGTCAGTTTTAGACCACTTTTACACGTCCCAAATCAGATCAAACGAAATTTCTCCAAATCTCTCAAGAACACTCTATTTTCCAAACTCCATTGAAGAACAAGAAAAGCTTAAGGAAGAAGACAAAGGTTTCGAAGTTTCCACTCAGATTTCGTAGATTCTTCATCTATAAGGTATGGGTTTTTCACTCTTGGGATTCCTTTCCCCAACAGGTCCTTTCAAGATAAGTTTTCAAGAACTTCAAATACTAGGGTTTTTACTCTACAAAACGGATTTTCTTCCTAACCCTAGATTTATGACTTTTTAATGAAAAGTAAATGTTTTCTATATTTGATTTCACACGAATTGTTGAGTAATTGATTGATAATGTTTGAATGTCGTGTGATACATGATCTTTCTCTAAGTGATGGTTTCGAATGGGTTGTTTCTAGTGTTTGATAATGTATAAACGTTAGGGTTGGATTTAAGGTTTGAATGAACCCTTTAATGACCCGTTTACCTTCTTCTACGCTATGCAATGATCTTGTACATGATTTTATGAGTTTTTCCTGATTATTTCATTGAGTAAGATTATGAATATTGCATGATGAATAAGATTCTTGGAAGCAACAGGTAAGTCTTCTAAGTGTGATTACTCTTAAACGTTTATATTAGCCTATAAACTATGATGCTATGTTATGAAAAGTATGTAGATGTTGCTATATGAATATGCTGGGCTATGAACATTTTACTTGGGAGATTATGATAAGAATACGAATATGCAAGTTATGATACTCTCTTGTATGCTTTACACAAGATGATTATGCCATGTAAATCTCACAAAAGAAGGTTATGATGAAAGGAAATTCTCGTCTAATCTAAAAGAGCTCATGATCGTGTTATACAACGAGTTAATCTCCGATGACCTATGATAAGTTTATGATAAAATAAACTTAAAGGTTATTTCAAGAAAGGGACTTAAGCTAAGCACCGATGAAGTAGATATGGGAAGTTCCCCTTCCCTAGCGGGAAGGTAGGTTCACAATGATTCTCATAAGATTGAGGTTTCCATGTAATATGGAACTATGGGTATCTAATACATCTCCTAGTTCTTGAACTATATTGCCACCATAGGATACTAGCTAGTGGATCCACATAGAAAGCTATGTCATGTTAGGTTCTACTTTGGCCGGTAGACTACCTCTTTTCGGTGTGAGGAAGACACTAGATTCCATGTTTAGCTCACATGGTCTATGTCGGTTAATGTGAATGTTCCATCATGTAAAATGAAAGCTAAGTAATAGAACGTTGACTAGGGTAACTCGAGGAGTTTACTTAGTATAGGTAGGGGTATGGGACTCTACCTAGACATTACACAAGTTGACTCTAAGGGAAGTCCTAGGAGATTGTTCTTATGTAATATGATAACATGAAAGATATAAGTTTATAATATATGATGTTACTCTTATATGAACGTTGGTCATTATGATGAATATGTTATTTGGTTATATTGCTATATGAAGTGATGACTACTTATGTTACAAGTATATGAAGCAAGGTTTTACTTATAGTCTTCTATCTTATCTACTTTGTTGTGTGGGGTTATGGGGCTTCACATGACCATTGCACTTGTAGGTTAGGGATGAGGTCATTGGTAATTGTTTTGTATGTTATGTTTATATGATCTATTGAATATGAAATGTTAACATGACTCTATGAGAAGATTTGTTGATTATGATCATGCTTTAACTTATATATGTTATATGGTATGTGCATTGAAGACTTTCGTATGACTTAGCATGTTTTTATAAAAAGATGATAAATGATCCTTTTTCATGCATGTCCCTATGTGTTATGTGCATATACCCATACTTAGTACATGTGGCTTACTATCCCCATTACTTTATATTACTATAACTGTAGGTTATGGCCATTGAAGTTAAGCAGGTCGAGTTGAAGAAGCTTAGAACTCTATCTCCAAGTCTTGGTAGGTCCTCGTGTTCAAGACGCTATCATTTATATTCCAGCCTATGAAGACTTAGTAGTTTTTAGAATACGTTATTTCCATTATCTTTTTTGGATTCTTTTGAGAATTTTCTTTCATCGTAACCTTTCGTTTGTGAGATTTACATAGCATAATCATCTTGCATAAAGCATACAAGAGAGTATCATAACTTGCATTATGTTCATAGCCAGGCATATTCTCATAGCAACATCATACATACTTTTCATAACATAGCATCATAGTGTATAGGCTAACATACACATTTGAGAATAATCACACTTAGAAGACTTACCTCTTGCTTCCAAGAACCTTATTCATCTTCCAATATTCATAATCATACTTAGTGAAATACTCAATGGCATAATCAAGAACAACTCATCAAATCATATACAAGATCAATGCATAGTGTAGGAGAAGGGAAACGGGTCGTTAAAGGGTTCATTCAAACCTTAAATTCCAATCCTAACGTTTACACGTTATCAAATACTAGAAACAACCCATTCGAAACCATCACTTAGAGAAAGATCATGTATCACACGACATTCAAACATTATCAATCAAATAATTAAATATAGAAAACGTTTACTTTTCATTGAAAATCATCAATCTAGGGTTAGGAAGAAAATCCGTTTTGTAGAGTAAAAACCCTAGTATTTGAAGTTCTTGAAAACTTATCTTGAAAGGACCTCTTGGGGAAAGGAATCCCAAGAGTGAAAAACCCATACCTTATAGATGAAGAATCCACGAAAATCTGATTTGAAACTTCGGAATCTTCGTCTTCTTCCTTAAGCTTTTCTTGTTCTTCAATGGAGTTTGGAAAACAGAGTGTTCTTGAGAGATGAATGAAATTTCGTTTGATCTAATTTGGGACGTGTAAAAGTGGTATAAAACTGACCTAATATCAATATATAGTCGTCCTATGAATTACCCAAAAGACCCTCCACTTAAATGGGTATTTTTAATAAGTTAAATTACCTAAAATACAACTTTTACGATTCTAGGAAGTAGCTGCGCGTCGCGGGGCTAAATCCCAGTATTTTTATTAATATTTGAGCTGAGGCAGTGAGGTGCGTGTCAGCCTCGCGTCTTGAGGCTGCCTCTCAAATCTTGAGGCAGAACACCTCGTGTTCCTTGCGCGTCGCGCACCACACCTCCACAATATGCCTGCCCGCAGGCTGCCAGGCAGCCTGCCTACGCATGTTTGGGTCCTCCCCAAGGAACCTTTGGGTGGTCCTTGGGGTGTCGTTACCGGACGTTTGGATCCTTTTTACTACATACTACCTATCCAAGGTATCATTACACGTTTTGGACTTTATTTGACACCTCTAAACTATCACCAAACATAGGGACGTCAACTAGTTCGAATTAGCTAGTTTTCGGACGTCAAGGTCTTTCTTTGTCGTTTTGTCTCTAACCTTTTCCAATTGAGTTTATTACATAAATATAGGTCTTGAAACATCATTTTAAGAATAATAAAATAGATCAAGCTCTAGTCTAAGTCATGGCATTTCTGGAGTGTTACAATGTGATTGTGAAAGCTTAAAAGAGTATATTTTTGTACAAAGTGTTGTTTTGATTCATAGTGCATCGCTTGAGGACAAACAACGAATTTAAGTTGAGGGTGTTTATGTAACGTGGTTTCATGGTATTTTCAAGGCTTTTTCCTTAAGAGTTGTGTGTGTCTAGAGCCTTTTTTGTAGTAGTTTTAACATGTATTTATGTTTGTTTTGCAGGAAAGATATCCAAAAATAAAACTCAGAAGAGAGCTTAAATAAAGCGCAGAAGCGACCCACGAAGGTCATCGACGGCCCGTAGGTGGTGACCATCGATTGAAGTTCATGCTAATAGAGAAACTCGGGGAAATCTGACCAATTGTGGGACTATGGAGAGAATTGACGATCCATCGATTAATCGATGGACCATTTTGTTGAATCGTTGATAAGATCAGAGATAGTCCCAGTACCTGAAGTTGGAGAAATTCTAAGGATGGAGCAACAGAAGGCATTGACGAACCGTAGATGCATTGATGGATCGTGTTGTTAGTCCGTCGATTGATTCAGAGATGAATCCATTTGAAGGAAGAAAAATGATTCTATGTCTGGACTGACGGAGGCAGTGGACGGTCCGTCGTTTTTGTAAGACACCAAAAATGACTTAGGTGAAGCTAGAACCTAAAGTGGTTGTCATGATGGTATGAGGTCCTAAATTAGCCTATAATATGTTATTGAGGCAGTAGCTAAGAGTTTAGGTTCATTGGAAGTCGTCGACCAAGACGTTCGGCGACTATGTCACCTAAATGCCTCGTATGTGGTTCTATGTTATTATGTGTGATTCATGAGATTATATGGTCCTTAAGTGAGTTTATATGATGTTTATAGTCAGTGTGTCAAGTTTCGTGAAGTTTGGAGGTCAAACGTTCAAGAACGTCCATGAAGTTCGAAAGTTGTGCCTTGAAATGACCTTGTGTGTCTAAGAATGTTTCATCGAGTTTTACGTGTTCTTTTGGATGAAACTTATGTGGTAGATCCTAAACTCGTATACGTGCATGTTTGGGTTGGAAATGTCCGAGTACGACTCCATGTAGGACCCACAAGGGGTCCTAGAGGAGGACCCCAACCTAAAGCTCAACACTGCTAGGCAGTGTCCAAACGACGGCCAGTCGACCAGGCAACGGCCCGGCGTTGGGTCTCGTCGATGGAGCCAACATTCTTGTAGGTTGAGGAGTCTCTGAATCAAACCACGAGACCCCATCGAAGGGGCGTCGTCTGACAGACGGACCGTCGAGGGGGGGCATCGAGGGGGGGCAAGATGTTCGTAACTTGGGAGTTTTCAGGTGCAACCAACGAGACCCCATCTACGGGGCGTGGATGAGACCATGGACCGTCGATGGTCCCGTCGATGGTGCTGTGTGTTTCCTGCCAGGTTTCTATTAATTTGAGGGGTGAAGTTGTAAATTTACCCCATGCCCCTATAAGTCTTTGGATGGTTGTTTTGAGTGTTTATGGGTATTTTAAGAGTATATAAGTCATTAAACTCTCAATTAAACCCTAACACTAAGATCAAAACACATTCCCTCCAAAAGTTCTTCCAAGAACCTCCATGAGAGTTCAAAGTGAAGATGAAGCTTGAAGATGGGTCTTCAATGGAGTTCTTCTTCAATTGGCACTGGGTTCTTCAAATAAGATATGGGAGTTCTTCATCTAAGGTTTGCTATCACCTTAGATCCAATTTCAAAGATGATTTTCAAAGGATTTCTAAAAGATGAAAAGTCCAAATTCTACTCTAAATCTTGGGTTCTTGCATGAAAGGTTTTCAAACGTTAATATATAATGTTATTGATGTCTAATTGATGTTTTCCAATGAAATTCTCCATGAACCCTTGATCTTCTCAATTCTCTAATTTTCACAAAAATATGGGTGAATTGGTTATGCTTTGAGATTTATGAATTCATGTGTGGATTGATATGGGCTTTTGAATTATGTATAGATTATGTATGTATGATGTATAGGCTGTTTCAATTTGATTAATTGAGTAATGAATACTCTTAGATCTATTGCATGTTAAGCCTATTAAATTGATATGAACTTAATGCTTATAGATTCTAGTGTAGTTTTCTATGGAATTTCTAATGATGTAAGGATTGTATTCAATTGATATCTACTTGGTCTTAGATTGATAATTCCAGATTGAATTGACTTAGATTCATTGAGTATTGTGATTTATGCTTTGAATTGATGTTCATGGCCATGGGTAAGGGCCTTATGGTATTGAATTTGATGGTTTAGCTTTGGATTGAAGTGATGAGATCAAGTGGGTGGTATGCTGCCCTTACTCTATTATTATTATGTATAGATATTGTAATTTAGCTCTTGGATTATAGGTGATTGGTATGGTCCACTTATGGTGGCGGTGTTATGTGAATTGATGTGGCCTTGTCGGCGTTATTTTAAATGTATTGATGATCATGGCCTTGTCTACACTACTTGAAGTAATATGTTATTTTGTGTAGTTGATTATGTGAAGTATGATCATATCTACCTATATGTGAAGTAATGTGGCAGTATGTGTTCACTTATTGAAGTTATTAGGTGATCATGTTATACTATGACTATGTGCTTATATGTGTGTTAGAGTTGATACATGGTTGTTCCTAACTTGTCTATATGAGTCTATAATGATTATGTTGATGATGTTGAAGTAATGAATAGGTTGGCTAAATAATGTTAAGGGTCATTCCTAAACGTTTAAAGAATGTTATGCTATATGACTAAAGTGATGTATGTTGTGTCTTGTCTAGGTAGACTTCTGTCCCTTACTTGATGCATGTATGAATATGAATATGTGATGACTTGACTTAGGAATCTAAATCGTCTTAATCTTGAATGTATGAATGTTATGTAAGACCTAGAATGATGATAAGAAGGTCCTTTATGTGAAACCTTGAACCTAGCGGTAAGATTATGAAACTTGAAGTCGTAAGCCGTAATGGTATCCTTAATGAAATGAATGATGGACTTAAGATTGATTGGCTGGAATGGCATCATATCAATACTTAGGGAAGTCATGATGAGCTTCTTGTCGCCATAGGAAGATAGCCCTAGTGGACCTTCCTTTGGTAGGGTAAATGTAACTGGGTCATGAACTTGATATGAGACCCATATGTATGAAACTTAATGTGAATTAATCTATGAGAACGAAGGCTAGCCGAGTGAGTATGGCAAGGGGAAGTAGTTCTAGTTAAAGGATGAGAATAGAATACAAAGAATGCCCTTCATACTCCTTACCATGTGCCTACATGGGATGCGTCTATGTTCTACCATTGGCCAGTAGAACAACCTCATCGGAGGAGGATAGAACTCTGGATTCCATGCTTTGCTATCATGGTATATGTCGGTTATTGCCTATTCTCATCATATGAGATACTTACTAGTATTATAGAAGTTCTATGAAGTTTAGGTGGTGGTGTGGGACGCTATCTAGACATTGCACAATAGGCTTTAAAGATGTTTGTGAGAGTCCCTAGGTCTTCTTTAAGACCATTACTTGAATGTCCTTATGTGATGAATGTCTCTTAAATGAACTGAAATGACTTAAGTTAAAAAAGCATGTTAAATGAGTAAGTTCTTATCTAGATTAGTTAAGGGTTGTCTAGTTAAGGTATGATGGGGGCATAGGAATGGTCACTTCATCTCTTACTTAGATAAGTCTTAATAATGATTCTACTTAATGAATATGATTGATTATGTGGACATGATCATAATCTAGGTAATTCTTAAGGAGTACTTAGGTAATCTTGAAGAGGTCAATTATGGACATTCTCTTCTTGAGATACTTGAGTAGTTCTTTTAATAACCTTTGAAAGGGGAAATGTCATGTTGATGTATGTGATGGTATTAAGTGAGAATGATTCTATCTTAAGTAGTCTATAGGATCCCTTGTGTGTGTGTGATAGGTATTGTATGGGTGGTCTCTCCACACTCACCCAAGTGAACCTTGGAACTCACCTTTGGTAGGAGGATCTCATGCTTATGTACTTGATGTATGCTAAGTGTGTATGTGTCTCATTCTAAGTAGTCTTAAGGATCATTTAGGCATGCTTTGAGAGGGTGTATGGGCGGTCTCTCTTTGTATGACTTAAGTGAGTCTTTGGATAGCTTTTAGTTGGTTGACTATATGCTAGAAGATGTCCAATGTGAAGGCTAAGCACTTCACTGTCACAGTGAAGGGATGTTACTGTACAGTGAAGTGGTTCACTGGAAAGTGAACTCTAAAATTATGATAATTGTTTAAATGAATTTCTTATGTATTTCTAAAGTGATAAATGTTGTTCTTGTGATTATAATATGATGTTTAAATCAAAATTTATGAAAAGCATGTTATTGACTAAATGTCCTTTATTTTTGCATGGCTTCCATATTTAGTACATTAATGTGCTAACCCCTTCTTTCCCTTTTTTGACTAAAGTGTAGGGAATTGGAAGTTTTGATGTGCCATGGAGGATGGATAGGTTTCTAAGGTTTGAAGATGAAGTATTGGTGAGTCCTCATCGATTCGAGGACAATATCCACATGTTCGTTATGTCTGAAGTCTTTACTTTATGTCTTGTATGGGCTTAGTCCCAAGTATTGT